>CM066986.1:68305718-69678058 GCA_033977485.1 Hydrangea macrophylla | reverse complement strand
TATTCTATCCTTTCTACCCATCTCTCATTAATATCCTCAGAATTCCCACAAAATGATGTGAACAGCTCTTCAATTTCTAACTTCATTGTTAGAAATTGATCACAAAAGAATTCCCACAAAATTGATCACAAATTCATGTGTTGGATTGAAGTACCAAATCGAATCCACAATGTGCTCAGGCTCCTCCGTCTCCATTACCCATCGGCACTGTTGTCAATTGTCTTCTCCCACTGTCTGGGGCTTAGATCGATTTCTGTCATTACAGATCACTGCCGACCACTACTTCGGCCAACCACTACCTTCTCTCCCTCGTCGGCCCGATACCTCACCGGTCATCACCTCGAGGGTTGTTGCCTCACCGGCCATTGACGCTCTTTTTCAGATCTCTTTCTAACGTGTTCGGTGTTCCTTCTCTCGGTGTTCTAGCTTTGTATCAATATTTAGGGGTATTTTTGTCCAGGTATCACTCACTTGATTGGGTCTAGGGAGTTTATAGGGTTAGTTTTTACCAATAATGGAGTTTTGTCTAACATAAAAAACACGGTGGAGTTTAAACTTACACAATTCAATTTATTCTAAATTTTAATCACTAAAACATAATAAAATAAAATAACTAATTAAAATGAGGAACAATGTTGGAATTAGTCGTCAAATGTTACTAGTGAGATTTTCAGCTAAAATAAATGTCAATTAATACAAATTTCAATCACTAAAACGTAATATAATAAAATAAAATAAAACAACACTAATTAAAATGAGGAGCAATGCTGGAATTAGTCGTCAAATGTTACTAGTGAGGTTTTTAGCTAAAATAACTAGCACCTCCAATTATGCTCTAATCTATATTATTTTTTAAAAACGAGGGCTTAACAATTACTATTTGTAAGAAATGTAAAATCTCCCTTTACATATCTAAGTGATCCAGTACAGAATTTTGTTTAGTTACTTCAGGGGCGGAACCAAAGAGAGACCGGCGGAACCAAAGAGAGACCGGGGGGGGGGGGGGGGGGGGGGGGGGGGGGGGGCACGGCCCCTGCAAAAATTTTGAAAATTTTGAGGGTCTATATCGAATTTGAAGATTTGAAAATATTTTATATAGTGGCCCCCCCTAAATTTGTGACTTTACATGTAGAGGTTCTTAACACATAGTGTCCATTTGACTTTCATTATGTTAAAATGGTGATGTGTTAAAAATAACATTGCAGGATTAATAACAATATCCACTAATGTGACCGTGTGATATTAAAAGTCCCTATTAATAGTGAAGGGGAAGAGTAATATCCCCTTATTCTGCTCAAGAGATAAACAATGTCTAAAGTAAATTTGCCACAACTACTTGTTCGACTCTTTGTTTGGTTTGGTTTATTGTTGTAGCTAGATTTCTTTGTCTCCGTATTCCGTGGTTGGATTTGGCCCTGTTCCACATAGATTTGTGTTAGATTTGATATTTGTTCAGGCCCTCTTTCGTAGTCACGGTGGTTTTGAAGCTTAGATCTTTGTTGTGTTTGTTGGCAACTTTCTCCTTTAGACAGCTCAGTGTTTGAGCTACGCCACAGTTCGCGATATTATAGTTTTAGAGATTGCAATACAAACCAGAAAATTGCTCTGATTTATCAATGCATTTTTTTCTTCTTCTGTTTTGTATTTATTCTTTGTAAACTTGCTTTTTGTAAAATAGAATTTTCATATTTTGCAATAAAAATATAAAAAAATTCATTAACATATTACCTACTCTATCGATATCTATAGAATCTCTAGCTCTCATCTTATTTACTACATTTACTGTATAAAATTGAAAATTAATCAACATTTCTATATGATCAAAAAAGAAAAGGACACTTCAAATACATCGATTTTCTTGGAAGAAATGTGTCTTAAGGCTAAAAAAACTATCACTTTATGCAAAGAAGGGTTAAGTACCTACCGAAATGTATTCCTCTAAACAACTTATACCAAGGAGACCAACACTAGTAAATTTTGGGCAATGCTAGGGGCACTAACAAAATCCACTAACACTTACTAACACACTCTATCTCTCTCCTAGTGGTACTGCGGGGTCCACTGCGGACCCCACGGTGCCACTAGGAGAGAGATAGAGTGTTTTAGTAAGTGTTAGTGGATTTTGTTAGTGCCCCAAATATTACTCTAAATTTTTTTTGGGCAATGCTAGGGGCACTTAACAACTCCCACTAACATTTACTAACACACTCTATCTCTCTCCTAGTGGTACTGCGGGACCCACTGCGGACCCCACAGTACCACTAGGAGAGACATAGAGTGTGTTAGTAAGTGTTAGTGGAAGTTGTTAGTACCCCAAATATTACTCATTTTTTTTTTTATTTTTAATAACAATGGGGGAGGTGGATTTAAAATTTTCCCTTTTGACAATAAAGTTTACGAGCGTTAATGATGCATTTTCTTCTTCTTCTTCTTCCCTTTTTTTCCCCCTTCCTTGAGACATTTTAACAATGCCAGTTGAATGGGAAAAATATTCAGTGGCACATATGTACAAATGCGTGAATGTGCCTTCCCTCTATAAATAATTTGACATCAGTGTGGCATTGAGTATTTATTTCAGCTGAATGCAACTTTTAGGTAACTGGCATACAATGAAATAGGTTTGTTAGGCTTAATTTATTTCCATTCCAAAAAATTTAAAAAAAATAATAATAATAATAAAAACAAAGTTATATATGTAAAACGCAACCAAAAGCAGTGGCACAATTGACAACTAATATTCAGTGCAAGAAAAGAGAAAGTTGAAGAGATTTAATTTGAAGAAAATAAAATATATCGAAAAATGATTAGTCCTAATAAATTTACTTTCTGCAAAATTATGAATTTTTACCTAAGCTTGAGAAACAAAAAACTTATCTAAAACTGAAACACCCCTTCTCAGAAAAAATAAATGACAAAGAAAAAAGAAAAAGAAAAAGAAAAAGAAAAAATTATGGTGAATGAACTCATTGTGGGATGCTTTGCCACATAGCCAAAGTTACTTTTCTTTTCTGATGGGAAAAATAAAATGATATTTTATGACCACAGAAGAGAATAATAGAGACTGTGTGGCTCACATAAGGATAAAAAGTGTTCCAAATGCTAACTTTGAGCTAGAAACAAAGCATGTTGAAAAGGAATTTGAGAAAATGCAATGTGAAGTGATATGAGACATTAATAAAAATATTTTGTCTTGACATCCAAAAAAAAAAAAAGAAAAAAAAAAAAGTGCAACAAACATGTGGGTCTTATTTCACATAGCAATACATGTGAAATGTGTGGTAGGAAGAGATATGTTAATTAAGTGACTCCGTGAAGAGCAAGTCGGAAGTTGCAACTGTGAATTTCACCGAGGCGTGTAAATGTCTTGGAGCCATGCATCAATCTGTGATTTGTCCGATTTGTGTAGAGAGCTATTTCAGTATTTCGCATGGGTCTAGAGGTTTAATTGCAGAGTTAATTACTCCTTCCGTACCATATTAAGAGTCTATTATGGGAATTTTAATTTATGAAAGGGACAATCTTGATTTTGGTGAGATTTTTAACTTTCAATATCGCCCTTTTTGAAATTCAAAATTATAGTGTCACATAAAAAAAAAAAAAAGAGGGAAGAGTTGGATAAATAATAAATGACAAATTTAGAAAGTGTGTATTAAAGTACTTTGACTTTTCAAAGAGGACTCTTAAAATGAGACATCAAAACATGACATCCGGAACTCTTAACATGGGACAGAGGGAGTAGGTCTTTTGGCCTGCCCTGGAAGGAGTTGATCATTGTCCAAAAAAAAAAAAACCGTGGAACAAAGAAAATAGAGAAGATGAGAAGTTCATGGTTTTCCAGTTATTTAGTGACACCTAAAACAATTTATTTATTTATTTTTATTTTTTTAATGAGGTGGTCAATTCCAAGAATGGCTTATGTAATACTCAATTCTCCAAGTAATATTCAATCTAAAATTTCTTGGTAATTACAAGCTCAATAAAAATAAATAAATAAAATTAGGTGGGAAGTACTTAGAACTAGATGGCAAATCACTTTAATTTCATCACACACACCGAGAATCGTTTTCAATCAGGTTCTTGGGATCGAGAACAACTTAATTTTGAATGAGCAAATTTGTTCTCTTTTATCTAATTAAATTAGTTGTTAACAATAACAGTAATGAGGATACAATGTTGTTTTAGAGTTCTATCTTACCATATAAACATATATATATATATATACACATATATGCCCAGCAAAAAAAACATATATTTGCATAAATGTTTATTCAAAATAATATTTGTACATCTTAGTGTGTGTAAGGATGAAGATAAGAAGTAAAAATGCTTGGTGCTCTTCTTTATTTGTTTCTTACGTAGTACTCCCTCTGTCCCATATTAAGAGTTTTTGATGCCATTTTTTGATGTTTCATTTTAAGAGTCCTAATTTGCCCTTTATTATATCCAACTCTTCCCTCTCTCTTTTTTGATGTGACACTATAATTTTGAATTTCAAAAAGGGCAATATTGAAAAGTTGAAAATCTCACCAAAATCAAGATTGTCCCCTTAATAAGTTGGAATTCCCAAAAGAAACTCTAAATATGGGACGGAGGGAGTACTTTTTTTCCTCCATATGTAAAAGAGAGGTAGAAGTCAAAAATAAAAAAAATAAATTAAAGGATGGCATGGAAGGGAATGACGGATGGATCATAGAGAGTTGTGGTACCAAAAACTTCATTACCATTTAAACTTGAACCCAAAAAAAAAGTTCATATCTTAAAAATCACACCTACCTTTAATAATTAGAAATGATCATTTTCATTAATTAAAGCAAACAACTTTTTGAATATTATACACCTGACAAGTAGGGGTGGTTATATTTGTCATGTGTCTTAATCAGATCGTCTTTATTTATTTATTTTTATATATCAAAAATCTAAATTCAATTCCATTTATTTCGTGCCGGGTCGTATCGTGTCAAAAATTACTCAATAGTGTCATAATCATGCGTGTTGTAATTGGGTCATTTTTTAAATGTGTCAAAAATTTAAATCCAAACTCATTTATTTTGTGCAGAGTTTATACGTGTCAAAGTTGTCACCCCTACTAACAAGTGGTGCTCAAGCTTTATCATTTAATTAAAGCTCAACAAGTATCTCACATGTCCATCATTTTATAAGAGGTCCCATGGGCCATGCAGAGGACCATGTACATGATGAACAAGAATTAGACATTGTGGAAATGGGACTCATCAAGATCAAGTCATCACTTGTTTATCATAGCTCTGAGTTATTTATGGATTAATTACTTTAGTAAATAAATTAAAGGGAATATAAAGAAAAATATTTTTGCTTGACTTTTACTAAGACATGCAATAGGTATAAAATAAGAAATTAGAAAATATCTAAGACGTAAAAATTGAGATAATTAAATTTTACAAGTCCCTCTCTTCAACTTTTCTAATTTAACTGAGTAAAGATTGTGACACACTCAAAGATATAACTTTTAGGACATAATCCAAAAGATGTGTCTATATCTCTCATGTAATGTCACTGGACCCCACAATGACACAGGAGAGAGATAGCAAGAGAGATATAGACACATCTTTTGGATTGTGTCACAAGTATTACCCAATTAAAATTGTAAATATTTTGATGTACGAATTAAGGAAAATACAAAAGAAATGGTTTTATCTTCTTCTTCTTCTTCTTCTTTTTTAATTATTACTCCCTCCGTCCCTTTTTTTGAGTCCTATATTCCATTTTGGGATGTCCCAAAATTAGTGTCCACTTTCCTAAATTGGTATACAATTTTGACTTACTTTCCAAAATTACCCTTCCTTGAAATCTACATCAAGACAAAACTAAAAAAGTTATTGTAATGATTAGGGGCAATTGTGGAAAGTAGGTGTAGATTCTTTTTGTCCCCTTAATAAGTTGAGTTCCCAAAGGTGGACTCAAAAAAAGGGACGGAGGGTGTAATTTTTTTTTTCTAAGTCTGCAAACTAAACGTAACGTAATTAAGGAACTTAATTAGTATCTAGGTCTTTGACATAGTATGAACAATATTAGTTCCCAGTTTCATTGTGATATTTACTTTCATTCATTGAATCAAGTGCAACAAAAAATTATTGTCTATCATCTGGTCTACAAAATGCGACGCCAAGAGTGGGGTAGGCATTTTTCTTTATGTATTGTCCAATTATTTTATTTTGACAAAAAACTAAAAAACATTCCTTTTATGAAAATGTGCTAAAATATCACTCTTCAAATTTTGAAACTGTGATGCACCAATGGAGAATTCGGCATGAGATTGCAGGTGTGAGGGAGGGGAAGACTATAATGTTATATCAAATTTGCTATATGGGTTAGACAAAGATTCTCTAAAGAGGGCGCCCTCTCTTTATTAAAGAGAGAGCCTCTGTTTTGACCGTCGGATCGTGTTTAAAAATTGTGAAATGACAAAACTGCCATTAATGAAAACACGATCTGATGGCCAAAACAGAGGCCCTCTCTTTAAGAAAAAAAGGGCGCCCTCTTTAAAGTCTGACTGATGGGTTAGATATGGTCAAACTCAACATAAAACTCATTGGGCCAGAATTTTTTAGTGCGTGTAAGAGCAACTGCAGTGGTGTTTGTTAAATGGCAACCTAGTATATCGTGTAGTAAGTGAACTTAGGTTTACCGTTTCACTAATTTTGCTTACTATACAGCCAAATCGCAAAAGCAATGCCATCTCCAAAATCAAATGGCAGAGATATTGCCGTTCCACCCCTAAATGGCAATCTCATTGCCGTTGGGCTTTTTGTTTATTTTTTATTTTATTTTTTTAGTTTTTAAATATGATTAGACGTAAAAAAAAAAAAAAGTAAATGAATGGAAGGACAGTCAAAGACAATGCTGACCGAAAGTGAGCTGGCAAAGACAATGCCGACCAGATAGGAGCCGGCAAAATGAATGTTGTGTGTGCCCTACACTGTTGTGGTCTTCTCCATTTTAATACACAAACTTAGTCTAAATTTTTTCTACTATTTTTCACACCACTGCAGTTGCTCTAAGTAAAGCAATTAACGTATGTAGAAGTGGCATACAAATTTTTCCTCATGTATCTTTGTTGCTAATTAAAAATGTAATTTTGATGTTTGTTTTAATACTATAGAGATTTCGCCTAAAGGCGCCATTTGGTACCCATGTGATTTTGGGTCACTCTTAATTTTGCCTATTTGGTTGATGATAAAAATTAGAAAACAAATAATTAAAAGTCTGAAATATGGAAAATTTGGAACCCATATGCATATCATGTGGCTTTGTTTTCTTTTCCTCACTTTCTCATCAACCAAATGGCCGGAGAGTATTTAGAAGTATTATTGTAAGACTAATTAAAAAAATATATATACTACAAGTTGTGCAAGAAAATGGATATATAAATAGCACGCGTTTTCTTTAAATTTTTTTTTTGTGGGCTAGTTAGTGATAATTAAGGACATTTTATAATTCTTGTATAGGCATGGGTCTAACAAAAAAAACTACTTTAGTGAAAAGTTTCTAAAATAATAATTTGAAATTTTACAAAATTACAAATTTCACAAATTAAAAAAGTAGTTTGTAAAATTCACTACTTTAACTACTTTTGTGAAATTTCAAAAATTCACAAAAGTGAATGCAAACAGGAACTTTTCGCAAAATTATAAATTTTTAAGGTCCTTGGTTTAAACTCTTAAGTTCAGAACCAGAGACTTAACGCTAATTATCCATTTTTTCTTTTCTTTTCCTTTTTTCTTTTTTCAGTTACAGCAAATCCTATTTATGCTACAATGATGAATTCCATTTCTGAAAAGTGAGAATGCGGCTGCTGTGGCCACCGATACGTTAAACTCTATTTTTTGTGTAGTCTCCATGCATGTGCAAAGACAATTACTAATAAAAAAATATCTTTTTGTTCACTTCAAATTATTCACCCTCTTTTTTTATTGGCTAATATAATGGAATCCAATATTACATGAGAATTAATTAATAGTGTAAAATACTGAACCCTATTGCATTAGTCAATAAAAGAGGAGAGTGAACAAATAGTGAATAATTTTGGGGTGAATAGAACTGCACTCATAAATTAATAAGCATGATGACAAAAATAAGCATGATTTCAAAGTTGTAAGATTTGTGTCTCATCACATGAGATCTATAGTTGAGTTTTATAATTGACTGTCATTAGATTTGATCAAATCTTTTTTGAACATTACATGTAAGTGATTAAATGACCGAACTTACAATTAATCATATCCACTAGTAGCAATGTGGCTCAAAGCATGTTACACCTATATTAGACGTAGATTAATAGCACACTGCTTTCTAGTAATGCTTGATTAGCACAATGTAATGTTTCTAGACTATTCCTTACTAGGATGAAATAAGTGGCTTTGGTTAGGGCTGAAAGTTTCCCATCCCTAGGCTTTGTAATGATTTATACACATTTTATTTTCATTGGTCGATATAAAAAGAAAATAAAAATAAAAATCTAACAGATTATTGTGAAATGCTAATACTCATTTGAAATATCACAAAATAGGGAAAAAAAAATGATCTATTTACATATTACAAAGACTGAGTACTTTGAATAGCTAATGAAGGTTTTGAAAATCAGCCCAACAATGGGTATTTGACATAAACGTACATGTTTGAGAGAGGAGCAAGTCTTGTTGAATGAGGGGCTCTTTTTTGGTTTTACTGCATTGCAGCTCGAGCGAGAATTTATAGTTTTGCTCACTGCAATCTCACTCACCTGGTAAGCTCAGCGACAACGAGATTGTAGTTTTGACGCAAAAGATGTTTTTTAGGCAGTTTTTAGCTTCCTAAGTAGATTAGGAATGTGCCACCTATGTAAACCTAATAATAGGTTATTTGTATTGGTTGAAAATAGCATCTTTCAACTTTTGACTTAGAGAGCTATTGAAAGACATTGTGAAGCTCTTTAGATTTGTTTTCACCATCTTCATAGTGCATTGATTCGAGTTGCTCCAGGGGTGTGGACGTAGGATTCATTGGCCGAACCACACATGAAATCTTTGTATCTTGTGTTTGTGACTGCTTTATTGTTCTCTTGTCTTTTCTTTCTCGTTTGGATTATTTGTTTGTGTTTTAAATCACGTGCTTTCGCACAACAAAATGGTATTAGAGTATCCAGGTTGAGATCTTGGAGATATGGAGGAAGAAGACAAGGGATCGAAGAACGATTGGGTTGATGCTAAGGCATCCGGTTCAGGCACGAAGGCAACAAAGATGATTGTTTTGAATGCTAAATTCGAGTTGGAAAAATCTGATGAATCAAATAAGTACATGACCAAGAGTATTAAGAATATATTGTTTATGAAGAGGAAGATGTTTAGTTTTCAATACAAGGAAGGTACGTCGATATTTGATCATTTGAATGTCTTCAATAAATTGCTTACTGATTTATTAAATTTGGATGAAGAAATTGCGAATAATGATAAGGCCTTAGTGTCGTTGAATTCGTTACCCGATTCATGCGAACACTTGACAACGACCTTAATTTATGGAAAGATTCAATAAAGTTCTAGGATGTGTCGAATGCTTTAATGAATAATGAATTCTACAAAAGAGATAAACAAGCCCAAATCGATACATCCGAGGCTTTGGCGATAAGGGGTAGATCGGAGAGCAGAAAGCAAGGAAAATCAATGGAAGATTCTTAAAGTTATATCACCCAACTATTTGGGAGGTAAGAGAAAAATAAGAACATAATATTGATCTAGTATTAACAAGATTGAAAGTACAGGGAAACAGGTTACATAATGGAAGCCAACCTTTGGGCTTTTAACCTAAAATTTTCCCAAAATTTATTATACATTTTGGCTTGGTTGGTAATATTGTTACTCCCCTATGATGCGTTGATTTTTAAGTTTGAAGCTGCTAATTCAGTCTCTATAGTTTGAAGAGGTCCTTGGGGGTTTTATTTTTGTCGTGTCTTTGCAACAGTATGTTGGTATTCAGTTCTTGCAAAAATTTCTTGAGATGTACCATCTTTCTTTCGAGAGTGTTTATCAATTCATTGTCCGATCTAAACTGATTCACCATGTCAGAAGTTTTAGCTCTTTGTGTCACCATCTCTTCCATATCTTTTGCCAATTGATTTCTTTGTTCGGTGACCTTGAACATTACAGCACAATAAAATTCCAATGAGCCCAGAACTTCATTAATGGATTGTTTATCTTCAGCACTGACTTTGGTTTAGAAAGCAGAGTGATGCATAGAAGCTTGATGGTGGTTTTTACTTCCTGATCTAAGAAGATCTGAAAGTGAACTTTGTTGAAAGGCCTGAGAAAGAAGTGACACCTATGGTGTCAAGGTTGAGAGGTTGGAGTTCAGGGGGTCCTTGGATTAGCTTTTCGATTTTATCTGCTATATTCGGGCTTGTTTTAGAACTATGTATCCTCACTACAGTTTTTAATGTCTTTTTGAAATCTTCAAGCTCTTCTTTCAACAATCGAGGAGGCAAGTTCGTCGCAAATACTAAAGAAGGAGCAGTTGAATGTTGAGAAGAAGAAGAAGAGGGAACTGCTCGGGGGGTAGAACTTTGAGTGTTTGCAGGAGTTGATTTCTTGGGAGGATCAGCAATCTTGGGGTCTTGAACCTGAAACCAAAAGTTTGGTCAAGGCAGCTGTGTATTTCAAAGAACTTTGAATGGAAACAAGTTCGAAGGTTTCAATATACCTGAGGAGTCTCCCTAAGAATGAATGTTGTTGATTCTGCTATCCCAGAAGAAGCATATGAAGGTTTGACCTCTGTGGTCTTTGGAGACTTCACTGTGGAAACTGGAATTGCCTTTATGGGAGAATTTATTCGAGGTACTTTCTTTTTCCTTTGAAGATGAATGATAGGTAAATCATCACCTTGATCAAGATCCTCAGAAGAGTCAAACTTTGTTGGGGATAATTGAACTTTTGAAGGTTGGTCTTCTTCCTCAGTCTGGATGAATTTTTTTTGGATTTGGGAGTCTGAGTTTTCCCTTGGTTACTGTAGAAGGCTTCGAAGTAATTGTTTCCACTAGTGTTGGGGGGATTGATGCTTGGGTTTTTACTGTGTCAGAAAGCGCAGGTATCTCGAAAGAGCAAAAAGTTCTAGTGGTTACTGAACCTGCACAATATAAAAATGATTTTCAAAAACTTAAAGGGTTCGAAGAGATCTAAGTAAAAAGAGAATAGTGAAATTTACCCTTTTTCCCAGAAGCCAAAGCATTTAGTAAGTGACTTTTATCTATCAGTCCAGCCATCCTATGTGACCACCAATCCTCAAAAGTCCTAGTCTTGCCAGGTGATATGGGAAGATTAGTAAATTCGAGGGTTTGAACTTTATCTTGGTTGGAAGCTAAGGATGCAATGATTATTGATTCGGAAACCTTCAAAGCCTTAAAAGACATAAAAGGGTTTGCCAAGCTTTTGAAGGGACAAGGGATTGACTGAGCCAGTCCAAATTGCCTTAAAAATTGGGAAGGGGGATTTGGAAATGGTTTTACTCCCAAAAAATAGATCTCTAGATATTAGAAAACTTCCCCAGGCTTGTTTTAGATCATTTGAATGGGTTTAAGTATATCACAAAGCCAAGTGGGAGAGAGAGGAGATCCATCTTTGGTGCTGTATAAGAGAGAGAAAGGCTGGTAGAGGTCAGGGGATTTGGTCTCTGGAATGTTAAAAAAGAAAGTAGCAAGATCTGCAAACTTTTTATGGGTAGGAGGAAGATCAGTCAGGTGTATTCCATACCTAATGGTCGTGTTTGGTGGAACTTCATGGCTTAACTCAGGGAAATAAGCTCGAAGCCATAATTAAAGCACCTAGATATAACCTCACTGAGAAGGATTGAAGGGAGCAAGTTGGAGGTCAGCACAGGTATGGTAAAAATGACCTAGGAGGAAAGGTGCCAATGTTAACCTACGTTTGTTCAAGAAGGCTTTGGTTAAGAAGGCAAATTTAGTCACAGCTCTCTGAGACCCAGTGCAAAAGATGTGCCTCGAGAGCCAGAAAAGATAGAAACAGTACAGTTCGGAGTCTTCCACTGCACCTTTTGTTTTCATATGGGTATCTAAAAAGGTATTGTAACCTGAGGACTTCAGATCGATTTTGAAAGAAAAAACAATTTTGGACTCAACCATAAAAGGGTGTATATCTTTTCCATAAGGAAAGAAACCAAGGAGAGACATATGTCAAGCACTGTTGGTCCTATGGGATCGGAATGAAGTTAAAAGTGGTTGTAAGTAGGATTCCAAAAGTTTATGATACTTGGAACAAGATAGGAGTCGAATGTGATATTGAATTTGCTAAGTGTGATTCCCTGTAGAATCCCCATTTCTTCCAAGTCAACCCCTTTAAATTCTATGATTCTATCTACCCATTTCGATCATTGAGAGATTTGGTCCAGTGATGGTTGATCTAGTCAGAATCAAGATATAAAAGTATGCTTTACTTTTCAAGGATTTGTAGTGCGAAAGTAAAATTCGAACCCACAGGGATTGATTATTTTTATCCTTTAATTAATAAAACCTAAATCTATTTAGCTATAGAAAACGGAAGTTTGATTGACTGTTGATTTAATTCCTATTATTAATTAAACTATGAAATTATACTTTGAAATTATGAAAATAAAATTCTAAAATTGAATCTAAGTAAACTAGTGCGAAATGGAAGATTGTTTTAAGTATGAGCGGATGAGATCTAGGATTACAAATCCACCACTAACTATGCATCAGGGGTCTAGACTTTGTATTTTAAGTTCTATGATTAGATAGTCATGATCTATTGTAGCTACAAGCCTAATAGTATCAACAAGAGGATCACTTGTTTAATCTAAGCATAACTCATCTTCGGTTCACATGAATTATCTACCTATAACTAGGGTGTAGCGTAACTCATCTTTCCTAAGCATGAATTATAAAAGACATAGACATCGTAATCACATAAGCACTATTGTATGTAAATACTCTTATCAATCACAGAAATCAAGGAGTATTGAGTTCAATAAGCATAAGGAAAAATCTAAGACAAGAATAGATCCAAAATACTCTTAATTATTATCATTAAAAACCGATTATATATAAATAATCCTCAAACATACAATTACTTTCCAATGCATAATCCTAAAATAAGAAAGCATAGAATTCCCTTTTTACATAGCTAAGGTTTCATTGAAACCGTAGAATAGGTGTTTAGTTGCACATAGTTGATGAAAACATGAAGGTTGAGATGATAGTTGCCATTAGAGACCTTCAAGCTAGATCTTCTCCTCCTCTTGCCTTCAAAGTTGATGATTGTAAGGATGTGTCCCCCTCCAATAGCTTTAGATTCATCTATATATAATTCTAGAGGGTTTAGGAGAGCCCTTGTAACCCTAATCCGACTGAAACTGTTGTATTTTCCTTTTTGGACGTAATTAGGCAGTTCCATTTGCATAGGGGTCTTCAGCACTTAATTCTATGCGTTTTCACTTTTTTGTACAGATCGCGCGAGCGGGCCGTGCGAGCGCGTTTTTAGGAGGTCGTGCGAGCGATATATTGGATTATCGCGATATGGCTTTTTCTTCTTCTTTCTTTCTGCTTTTCTCCTTATTTAGCCTGTAACTCTTGCTTTCTTCTAAATCCTGCCAAAAAATGGAAAACGAAGTAAAATTATACAAAATAGGCTAGAAAGTGCTAACAAATGTGAATTAAGGGGTGTAATTAGGATTTGTTCTCTCCTGATCAATGGTATTTGAATTCCTTAATAGGAATTTGAAGAGGCCTTTGATATCCTAATCGTTGTTCTCCAAACCTAGGATAATATACAGAGAGTTTGAGGGAAGGTGATGAGAAAGCAAAGCCCACTGTTATAGAGGGACTCGAATCAGATAAAGTGACTGGGGTTAAGGTTTTCGCAATCAGAGAAGACCCATCGCTTGGGTTGATATTGGGCATGCTCTTCTGCTATGACCTTCTCAAAGTTTTCACAAATGGTTATAATTGATTCACTTGAACTTGCCATAATTGGTTTGGAAAGTGATTTCAGACGAACAGACTATCGTAGTTAGAATAATTTTGAGAAACCAGAAGATTTAAGGTTTGCGAAGAAGAAGAGGAAGTGGAAGGGAAATGTGCGTAATTCCTTTATTTTGGGTACTTGGAGTTCCTTTATCGTCATTGATGGTCCTAGCTAAACCATCATAATTTTTCATTTTGCACTAGCCATTATGCCGGTTAACGAAAAAGAGCTGTTTAATGAACTCAATATATTGCATGATTAAACAATTACAATACAGGGAATTTTCCTCTTCATTCACAATCTGACTTGATGAGCATGAGGAAAACCAAAAGTTACAAGAACATGAAAGAGATCCCAATAGTACAAGAAATAATCACTTTCAGTGTCAACGGTCAATTTCAATTTCTGGATCTCAAGAGCTTGATGATCTTCATTTCGAATTGTGATATAAGCCTTTTTGGCTCTTCTTTGGTACTTCTTTATCTCAGATTTGATTTCTTGCGGTGTATAAATAGGCTGATCTATATCATCTGTGGTGTCACCATTACCAAGGACATATGTGTATTCGAAGAGCCTCACTTCTTCTAATAGGTCTCGAGGGAGTATCTTGGCTTGATCATACATGATTTCTAGGTGCTCCAGATTAATCCAACCTTGTGCGTGATGAGCATACCACTTCACATGAGTTCGAAAGGTACGCAGAGTAAACTAAAGTTGAGTTTGTATGTTGGCAAGGGCCTGAAGTTTCTCTATTTCGCACATGGCATGCCCATTCAAAGTTTCGGCATGCTCTTGGTTTTTGTAGGATATGAAAGGAAAGATGCGAAAAGGCAACAAGGAGCCTCATTGCTTGGATAAGATGAATAGATTTTGGGTCAAGGATAGAATGAGTACGATTAAATTCAGGACCATATTGACACAATTGGTCGAGTGAACGAATGAGATTGGTAAGTGGTTCCTCAATAGAGTTGAAGGCTTTAACTGTAGTAGTAGGAAAACCTAGCTGAGTGTAATCAATTAGAAGAACTTCTTCTTCATATTCTTGTGTGAACATGGCACATTTGTTCAAGAATTGAGTAGAATAATGTTTAATAGAGAAATTTTCATTAGAGGCTCTTACAAAAGTGTGCACGGGGGGTCGACCTTGAGGGCAGGTTCTTTTCCCATTTGAATCGAAGACCTGGGGATGAGCCATGCATTAAGAAGGTTTTGTTCAGGAGTTAAGCTATTCGCAAAAGGATAGTAAGGTTTAATGATGCGACTTCGAACGACATTTCCAGTGGTCTCAGGGTAATCGAAGTCAAGATACACTACTCAGGGCGTGGCAATAGGGGTTTCAAGCTTCACACCAGTGTAGAAACCTAATCCTTCACCCTTCGAAGTAGGCATTTCCCAAGTAGGAGGGAATTTGAGGTCACCATATCTTGGTTTTGACGAAGAGGCTTCTTGGGAATTTGAAGGCAGAGCATGAGTGGCCCATTTTTTCCAACCAGAGAGTGTATAAAAGCTTGGTGGTGGTTCGATGATAACGACTTCATCCCAGGTGGTTGAAGTTTCTGGCAGTTTGAGTTTTGTGGCTTGCTTTACGTCTTTAGGAAGGTCAAGTGGGTAGTTGTTAGGATTCTATTCTTGGTCCATGTTAAAGAAATGGTAAGGGAATGAATAAAGTGTTCAGAGGCAAATAAAGAAAGATGATGATTCTTGAAGATTGATTGAAGCTTTATAAGAAGCAATGTATTAAATTCAAATTGAAATCATGAACCATGAGTATGAGAATTTCAAGGAGAAAGTGTCATGTGTGTAAGTTAATGGTAGTTATGAAGAAACCACCAATTACACTTTTATTCAAAAGGTAATTGACGCGGGGGGTATGTTTATACCATTTAAGTTCAGTCCAGTGAAATGTTGACATAAGGTGTGTGTGGGGACAACTATATTGCATGATTGAGAAGGGAAAAGAAGATGACATGTGGAACAAACGTGAAAAAAATTCAAATATGATGTTTAAGGTGCGAACAAAGTATGGATTAGGAATATTTGAATTCAAGAAATAACTGCTGAGACACGTGTCAAACAGAGATCAAGGCAGTTTGAAGTAATAGTTGGAAAATGTGGTAAATGGAAGAGGCAGTTATCTCGAAGGCTTATAAATAGAGGAGAGATGAAGGAGGAAAGGGAGACAGACTTTAACCAACTCTACAGAAATACAATTTTGTTGTTATATTTTGTCTTTCCTTTAGGAGTAGTAATTTCACGTCAAAGTTCTCTTCGAGGTTAGGATCTTTACTTTTCTTTGTTTCAATAAAGTAGTTTATTTTCCTTATTGTTTTAAAGTTTTAGTTTAGTTAATTTAAGATTACATCTTGTAATTTGTTTGCCTATTCTACACGATAAAAGTTCTTTTAGTTAAGGCATTCGAACGGTCACAATTGGCTTGGTGAGGTACATTTGGCTTACACACACACACACACACACAAATAATCACATTGGCAACTTGCTTGCCTGGCACGCCCGCACTTTCAAAATTACACAAATATCCTTCGAAAGATAAATAGCCATAGAGAAAATTTTATTTTGATGGAGTTGAACCCGTCAATTTGATTAGTTATTTTTCTATATTTGGTACAATTTTTGGAATCTCATTTTAAGTGTAAGTTTTTGGGTGAAATGTGCT
Source organism: Hydrangea macrophylla (assembly GCA_033977485.1). Classification (NCBI taxonomy): domain Eukaryota; kingdom Viridiplantae; phylum Streptophyta; class Magnoliopsida; order Cornales; family Hydrangeaceae; genus Hydrangea; species Hydrangea macrophylla. The sequence goes on along the minus strand of CM066986.1, from coordinate 69,661,384 downwards.
TTTAGCACCAAAATGCATATATTAGACTATTTGGACAAATTTTAAAAAGCATGCTAAAGCCCTAAAAGCATGTCTTAACTTATGTCAGTCTAGAGATGCTTCAATCCAAATGAATGAACATTTGAAATCTTATTGGAAGTTGTTTTAAATTTTTGTAGTGCCATATTATTTGAAAATTACTTTTAAATTAAAATTTGTACCAATAACTTTATTTTCTGACATAGCACTTTTGGAGTTGATAATAAAGTAACAATATAATAAAACTAGATACAACTTTTAAAAAATATAAGAAACCTTTCGAATTGAACCTTTACAGTGCGTGCATGGCGGTGTGATCGTATGAGGGCACCATGTGTGCAGAGGGTGAGATGGAGCTCAACCATTAGATAAAAGAGTAATGCTATGCTTCTGAAATTTTGAATCTTAAATATTTCTCAAATACATATAGTAGTGGGTTCACTGGATTTTGAATGGAGGTTGTTGAAGTGGTGGTACTATTATTGAAGTTGGTCTTACTGCCACATGTATTTGGGAAGCCTTTGAAATTAAAATATGAGTAATGTTTGGGGCACACCTTTACATACCCAAAAAGTATTTACACCCTAAGGTGGACTAATAAGAAGAGACTCATTAGTCCACCTCAGGGTGTGGATACTTTTTGGGCATGTAAGTGTGTACCCCTAGCACTATTGTTCAAATATTGGGACGCATAGCATTACTCTAGATAAAATGCTTTTGAGAGAAAACAAATTTCGGCCCTGAGATCAAAACCAAAGTGGTTTTGTCGATAGTTATAATTTTTTTGTCACTGTAGTTATAATATTTGTGATAGATTACAATATTTTGTCACGTGGTTACAAAAATCACCCTGTCACAATTTTTATCACGATGGTTACAATTTTTTTGGTTATGGTTATTACAATATTTTGTCGTAAGTTACAACTTTTCTCGTTAAGTTATAACTTATATCATAAATCGATAGAATTTAATGCCCCATTTTCACGGAAAAATATTCTTTACATCTGTTATAAAATCACACAAGGTATCACAAGCCAATAGATCGAGAGTTTGTATAAATCCATTTGGCCCTCTATTTTTAGGGGAATCCTCCTCCAACTCAGCAATAATTTAAAATCTGTGAGAGGGGATACAATCTTACATGGTATCATAGTGATACCCAATATTTGCTCCATTTCCACGTAACAACCAATGAATAGATATGCTTTCACTTACTCATACATATACGATGCGTGCAAAACCACTACCCACCTCAGATAAATTTTCCCCTTTCGAGAAGTATGAACTCAAATCAATAATGATAAATTCACTCCCTCAACCACACCCTCAACCACATTTAGTAGATTATGTCCCTTGATTCCAGTAGGTTTTACGTAGAATTCATGTAGAACTCACCAAAATTAAAGACAATCAATCATCACAATATACTGAATGTAATTAGAGATGTGATTAGGGAATGAGTGTACCATTACTCAAAGTAAATCTATTGATAACAACTTGGTCTACTTGTTGATTATTATATAAAATGTGGAAAAAAAATATCAATTCTGAATTCAAAGGCTTTCACATCAAAGAAATCAAAAATCAAAATAAAAAAGACCTGGTCTTTATCCGGAATATTTGTGAAATATGCCCTTTTTCCTTATGGTCTAAGACACCATCAACTTGCTAAAGTTTGTTCTATATGATATTGGAGTGGAGATAGTATTTTATAATAAATGATACATTAAGATTCGTCAACCACATCAATCATGATCCTTTATTTTAATTGATTCCCACTTTGTTCAATAGCTTCCAACTATTTAGGCTACCAGCTCAGCTTTGCTTTATTGGTGAGTCAGCAACACATATTCACATTATTTTATGGCTTAACTATATTTTATATCCTTCTAGTTTACACTTTGTGTCAATTTTGTCCCTAACTTAGAAAGTGTCATTTTAGTCCCTACAGAATACAGTATCATAAGTATATCATTTAGTCCCTCAAACACTTTTTGTGACAATTTTTTTACTTTCAATGACAAAATTATTTATCACTAAATGACTTATTGGACTTATTTGATACACTTATAAAACTACAAGGACTAAAGTGACACTTCTAAATTACAGGAACCAAAATGACACATGTGACAAGCTACAAGGGTGTAAAATGTATTTAACCCTTATTTTATTTATATATATATATATATATATAGCCAGGCTCTAGAGTGAACATGGTAGAGTGAACATACCCAGTGAACATTTGTTTTTGCCTGAAAAAATTCACGAGCTGCCCCGCTGATCCGTGTGCACCCCACTGACCTTCTGATTTTTTTAGGCAAAAAAAAAAAAAAATATTCACTGAGTATATTCACTATACCATGCTCACTCTAGAGCCTATCCGTGTATATATATATATACATGAGGGAGAGATTCCACAGATCCTCTGTGTTGTTTCTGGTAAATTCCTTTCTTTGATACTATTTTGCTACTCTCTCAATTGAGTAATGCTAGGTGTACACAAATTTGCACAAACTTTTGCACATAAATGCTTTAAATGCATGTACTCTATGTTATATAAGTGGTGCACAAAAAAGTGTGAAAAATTCAAATAGCACAAGGTACATACATTTAAAGCATATGTGTACAAAATTGTGTACACCTAACATTACTCTACTTAAATATATGCCTAAACTAATTGAAAGGTGAGCCTTATTACCCCTTCAAACTATTAATTATTAGAGGGTTTTTAATTTTTTTTTTGTTTTGGCTTAAATACATTCTACACCCTCGTAGTTTTTCATTTGTGTCAATTTGGTCTCTAGAGTTTAAAAAGTCACTTTAGTCCTTGGAATTTCGTAAGTGTATCAAATAAGCCCAATCAGTGTAATATCCTGTATTTTTGTAATATATTATATGAATAAGACCTTGTATGTTTATCTTTATACTTGTATGAGTTTTGCTTTACCTTTGGTATACTTTGTATACCAATCGATTGGCAATTTCCCCAATTGATTGCCTTAGATACCAATCGATTGCCATTTATGCCAATCGATTGGTAGAAGCTGGGCAGATTCTCTTGCTTTGGCTGGGGAAAGGCCACGTGAACACTTCCCATCTATATATACTAGCCCATTTTGGGCGTATTTTTGTTTCTAGAAAATCAGAGAGAGTGAGAGGTAGAGTTGTGTGTGTGTGTTTTATATATATATACACTCATATATATATACATATATACATCTATATATTCACACACACTCACATGGATTGAAGAAGAAGAAGAAGAAGAAGAAGAAGGCCAGGAGAAGAAAAAAAAAAAGAAAGAAAGAGAAGAAGAGAGAAGAGACTGACCGAGGAGAGAGAAGAGGCCATTGAAGGTTTCAAGCTTCCAATACACATTCCCAAACACACCCATAACACCTAAGGTGAGTTTCAAACTCACTTGGTAATATTTAATTGATGTTAGGACTTGTTTAGATGAATGGAAGAAGCTAAAATCATGTTTTCTCGTTTATATGTTGCTGGACTGTCTTCACTATGAAGAAGACGAAGTCCCAATCGATTGGGACTTTTCCCAATCGATTGCCATCTTTGACATCCCAATCGATTGCCAATATTAGCAATCGATTGGCATGTGATCCAATCGATTGGACTTGTTACCAATCGATTGTTACTGTTTTTATACCAATTGATTGGACCCCTGTCCCAATCGATTAGCAATTGCAGAATGTTGATATTCTTGTTTAGTTTATATTATAACTGTTTAGTTGTTTATTTACTGTTTAGTACGCCCAGCATGCTATATTGTTGTAATACAGACGTGATAACGAGATAATGTGATGTAGGATCGTAGTAACGACGAGATTTACGGATAATGGTTGTGACGTTAGATAACATAATAATTGTGAACCCCTTGGAGTTATTGATCGTTTCATTCAGAGTAGTCATGCCACATTGGGATTGTCATGTATCAATGATACAATTGAACTTAAGTAAGTTTGCTAGGATCTGGGAATCTTGCGTGGGCGGGCTTTGGTCGATCATATGTTCTTAAAAGCGGTAGACAGACAAAGGTGTCTATGACATGCGGTGAATTGGACCAATAGCCCTAAGATAGCCAGATGATCTAATCATATGTTCTTAAAAGCGGTAGCCAGACGAAGGTATCTACGACTGTGGTGGACCGTGATCACTGGTAGACGTCGCTAAGTCGTGACATAGATTGATGTACTGTTGCTTAAAGCGTTATATCCCTGTAGTGTGGTGAATTGGGCATATGTTCTTAAAAGCTGGAGATGGACTGACGTGGTATCCATGACATGCGATGGACTGTGCATATGTTCTTAAAAGCGGTGTACGGAGCAATGGTCTATCTTTAAGAGTGAACTACTGTTGAGTCTGTTCTTCTATCACAATGTATTGTCGGTCTTAAAATGAGTAAGACGTTAGTAATCGGATCATCAGTGTGATTAAAGGAGTTACCCTCACTGAATTTCATGGTGTTTAACTGGTAATAACTCAATAATTGATACCCTGTTAGTATCTAATTCACTCAGCTTTCATTAAGTTGACGGCGTTTATGCCGCTAGACATTTCTATATTCCAGCGCACTCTGGTTATGATTATACATGTGAAGGACCTGCAGGCGAGGACTACTATGCCGGTGACGATGTCCCTGTGGATGACTACCCCGAAGGAGGTCACGCAAAAGATGACTACTACACCGAGGACTACCTCTACGCCAACTGAAGATTAGGCTAGACTGTAGTTTAATTATCTTCACTGCTTCCCAGACCTTTTGTAATCAGGCATATGTTGTCTTGACAATTGTATTTCCGCTGTGTTTTATTTTGATTCGAGACTCTGATGTGTAATAGTTAGTAACCTCTTTTTGACATTAAGTTATGTTTTAAGCAAAACCTAGATTTCATTCTTGTTATCTCTTTTACTCATTGTTGCTTAGTACTGCGTGGTGTGGACAATCATGTGACTTCACCAGTCGCCGTCTTTGGACCCAAAAAGAAAATTTATTTTTCTCTATTTTTGCCGTTCCGGGAGTAACAATCAGTCCTTTAGCGACGAATAATTGTCACTAAAAGTAAATAATTTGCCGCAAAAAGTATTTTGAGGGACTAAAATAACACATTTATAAAACTTCAATGACTAAAGTGACACTTTTTAAACTACAAAGACCAAATTGACACAAAGGGCAAACTACAAGAGTTTAAAATGTAGTTACACCTTCTTCTTTTTTTTCAAAAGTTTTTCTCTAAGAACATTTTTTGTATTAGGTCCAGTTAATAAGTTATTCAGAAATTCTATCTACACCCCTACTTTACTCTATACACACCCACTGCTTTAATTTAATTAAAACAATTAACTCTCCGCATCCACCCACCATCTCCTTCCAAAAACTCTCCGACATTTATCTCTATAACCATCATTTTTGTTTCTCTCTATATTTTCTTCACTTTCTTTTAACATTCCTCCCATGAGGTGATTAGTAAATCTGAAAATATATACAAACAATACATAGGGTTAAATACACTAACACCGCCTGTAGTTTGATCGATTTGCACTTATCCGGAGCTATGACTTTTTTCCATCCAAATCAATGGTTTTACACTTGGGAGCCCTAATTCGAAGGGTTAAATGACTATTTTGCTCCTAAAAGTCATATTAAAAAGAAAATAAGTCATAAATCATTTTCTTTGGGTCAAGCACATGACCTATACTAAGAAAAATCCCAAAAGATGTCAAATATTCTTTCTTATCCAATTCAAAACCAAATGTTGCTTCCTAAATGAATTGAAGTAAACAAATTTTGTTCTTCATACTGTTATGAAGACTTGGGGGTAATTTCGTTATTTCAGCTTACGCCGTTAGCAAATTTTAACAGTTGCACTTTAGTCTGAACCACATGTGGTATTAGTGCCAAAATTTAAAACAAATGAGATAAGTACAAATCAGCCAAACCACACGAGATGTAACTGTATTTACCCCCAATACATATATGTAGCTATGACATCATTCTCGTTCTTAAAACAGTTGGCATCTCCTCTGTCTTATACTCTTATAGGGTTAATTACAGTTTATCCCGTGTGATTCAAAAGTGGACACTTAACCCTTTTGTGGTTTCGGACTAAAGTAAAACTGTTAAGATTTTTCTCAAAATTGATGAAAATTTTAAAATTGGTCAAAAAGATTCACACTTAACCCCATTTGTGAAATTAATTTTGGATTAAATATAAGGTAATAATTGTGCCATTTATCCTCAGGTGTGTTTCTTATTTTCAAACTTGAATTCAAACTTGAACTTTCCTTACAAACTTTAAAATCTGTAACTTTTATTCGGCAAATATTTTTTTTGTTTTGTTAAATTATATTTTAAGAATCACATTTTATTTATTATTTAATGGATCAAAAGACTTATCTCGGTTCATCTCCACCAACACGGACTTATCCCCAAAATTAATTCAAAATCGTCCTTTAATTCAATATGAGAGATTTATCACTAAAATTCTTTAATTACTAAGCCTTTGTATCATCTTAAAATAATTTCATATGTGTTTTTGCATGTTTGTATGTTACGTGAATTCGATTGTAGATATTTATTTTATTTAAAAAATATCTTAATATAGAAATTTATCATCTTGAATCAGGTTACTTGAAAACTGGTTGACATTTTTGCAACTAAAATTCTTAGGGTACGTTTGATAAAATTGAAAATTAAGTACTGAAAATTAAGTGCTGAATTTTAAGTATTGAAAATTTTAAGTGCTTGAAGTTTCATTCCTTAAATTAGTGTTTCAACTATTGAAGTAGAATGCATTCAGTGATTATTTTCAGTAGAAATTTTTCGCTTAAAGTTTTCAGTGGTTTTGGAGCTACTTTTTCAATTAAGTGGTATGTTATCAAACGCACTGAAAAAGAATAAGTGCTGAATCTTTTCATTTTCAGCAGTTGATGAGGTTATCAAACACACCCTTAATGTACAAGACAGAGTTCGAAGAAAAAACAATACTGAAAAGTGATTTCACTTCAATCTATTTCACTAAAATCAAATGGATACCCCACTTATTGCCCAAGGAGAAACATAGTATTATTTTTCCTAAATCTACTTTATGCAAACCTTCAATTAATTTCTCCAAGCTTTGGGAATAAAAGTTACAAAAATATATGAACCCCCAATTTTATTTAATTATGTAAGGTTAATTGAGTAAATCTATCCAGTATAGCAAACAGATAAGAACACAAATATAGTGATAATTTAGTTAAAATTTAAAAACCGAAGAAAATAAAATAAAACCTAGAATAATGGAAATGGTGTTCCATTATACAACTTAAGCATAAAAATCAATAAAACAAACAAACCAAATATATACAAAGACAACTACCTCAATTACTTTTTATTTTCTCGTAGAAAAGAAAAAGACATTTTAGGACCACATAAGAGAATAGTGAAGACTCTGTGGCTTACAAAAGGATAAAAAGTGTTTGGAGGTCTTAACTTTAAACTAGAAACAAAGCACATTCAAAGTGTGAACCGATGTGAGACAACTAGTATAAATACTTTGTATTGGTGTGAAGTGTGGTAACAAAACAAGTTGATCTTCTTCTCTCTCTTTTTCTTCTTATTTTTTATTTTATTTTTTTTTTATATTTTTTTTTTTGTGGAGGTAGGCATCTTCTTCCACTTAGAAATACATTTTAAACAAAGAAAATTGGAGAAGACATGCATGAGAAATCCATGCTAGCTAATTCTATAGTTACATTGTGACACCTGCAAAGTCTATGTTTTCATTGAGGTGGTAACTTAGAAAAATGGCTTATGTTCAATGATGGATTGAACAAGTGACAGGGGCTCAAGTCCCCCTTGAATTTGGGAGATTTTTATGTATACCCTAGAAAAAGTATACTTTTACATTAAAGCCCTCCTTCTAAATTCAGAAACTCCCTATATATTTTATTAGTATTTGAGAAAATTTTTACTAAACAACCAAGTATAACACATTCAATTTATTGGTCTCAATTTATAGTAACAATGTGTCATTTTGTTGTACCTTCAGTGCCGAACAGTATTAACTTTCTTATGTGTCATTTGATAATAACTTTTAGATGTTATTTGTTAGTTATGGTTTTACAATTGGTACTAAAAGATCCCAAAGTACTATAACTAAGATGTATCATATAATGGGAGAAGATTTCTAGAGATTTATATTAATTTTTATAGCATTAACTTAATTATACCATCTACATGAAAATTATGTATAAATACACACACACCCACACACACCCTCACCCACACAATTGCCTTGAGGGGCGCTGCCCCCGAACCCTAGTGAATCGCGCGGTAGCCGAGTGGTAGGGACAGAGGACCTTCAATGTAACACCCCGTATTTTCTTTATATAAATATTCATTTAAGAAAAAAAAAATTTAATGAGACAACCTAAATTTTTTTTGTATACAACTATGGTTATTTATTTATATGTGTGTATTTATTTTAATCATTAATTATTGTGTGAAATTTTATAGAACTAAGTGGTGGAGTTAAATTGTAAAAAAAAAAATTTAAGTTGAACAAGTTATTGAAGAATTGATGTGTTTATTTTTTTGAAGTGATTATAGGTCCGTGAATGTGTTAATTTGTGTTTTTAACATTTAAATTAAGTACCCGGGTTATGTACATCCATTGGGTCACTCATTTTAGAACTTTAGAATGTATTTCGGGTCTATAAAAAGCCTTTTTGTGAGGCCTTAAGGCAAAAAACAGGATTCAATGTTTATTTATGTGTTTGTGTTATAATATATGTAGGTATATCATATATACATAGATAATATACCTCCTAGGGTTTGATGACAAAAAGAAAAAAAGAGAGACATGACAAAAATAGAGCAGTCAAGAGAGAAGAAGAGAGAACAGACGTTTGTGTGTGTGTGAGAGAGAGAGGGAGAGAGAGAAAGAGAAAGAGAAGAAGAAGAAGAAGAAGAAGAGAATAAGAGAAAAAAAAGAGGAACTTCAACCTTTGATTTGTGTAATCATCATCAACATTGAAGCCCTGAATCGGTGAGTTAACTTGTTATTTTCTTTCAATCTCGTTTGATTGAAAATTTAAATGTATAGATTATTAAATTAGTATGGTTATGGATTATGAGATTTAGGTTTTTATTTACAATGATTGAAGTTATGATTTGAGATTTATAGATGAGCCTTGAATATACATTTGAGCAATTATTCAATTTTCGGGTTTGGAATTTTCACAGATCAGATTTGAGTAGAAAATTCATAATAAATCATACGTTATAGTTTTCGTGATTCTGTCCGCTCTGGCCTGTAGAAAACGAAATTCTGGACAACTTTCGTCTAATGGTATTTTTCCCAATTCTGCATCGTTTGGGCAGAAAAAGCATATTACAGTAGCAGTTTTTTTTTTAGGTTAAAATAAGCGTATTTGCTACATCACATTTTTGTGTGATTTCGTGTTCGTTAATATGAATTAATTTGTTTGTACTTAGAAATGTATGAGTTCTCATGTATAGTTGAGCCTTGTGACATTGTGCCTGCGTGATTTTGTGTGGGTTATGAATCTGTGTGAACATGTAGCTGTTAATATGATTTTAACGGATATTTGATTTGAGATACATGAATCTCTTACAAAATTGAGTTTTGTGAAAATGTGGATGTATGAACGTTAGAAAAGTCCTTAGAGTTCACCACTGCTCCTTATGATTTTAGGCGGCGACTTCGTGGATGACCCGTCCTTGTGTGATTAGACGGCGACTACGTGGATGACCCGTCTCTTCATTTTTAAGCCTTATGCCCGGCTTGTTGGTCTATTTCATGTGTATTTAGACATTGTTTATTGACGTCAAGAACGTAAGGACTAGCCTTTCGGTGTATAATCAAATCCCAGTGATATCCCATGGGAGTTGGGACCGGAGTGGGAGTTAGTATTACGTTAGGAGACACATGGGATATATGTGTAGGCTGTACCATGGATGGGTGGCCGAGGTGGTGAACATAAGGTGTAATAAAAGAAAATAATTTGTGTTGTTTTATTCTTGCGTTTAGAAGTTTGAATAATTAATTACCTCTTGCTGTAGTAGTATCGTAGAAAGTTGTGGATGCTTAGTAATCGACTATTCTAATAATTTTTCTTGTTGTAATCGTTGTGTGTGAGCGTGAATGTGATAACCATAGACTGTGTTAAGTTTTGAATTATGTTTGGAGGATTTTGATGCGAGTATTTTATGAATTTATTCCGTTACTGAACTATGGGTTTAATGGTAGTATGACTGACTCTTGAATTGTAATGGACATTAATTCAGAAAGTAATTATGGGTATGATTAGAACTGTGATAATTATATTTTACAGGATGGTGGGCTCACTAACTTTTATGCAGGGCTGGCTCACCATAGATATTCGATGGGTAAGTATTCAATTGGTATTATTCGGGTTGGGAACCACTGCCTCCACATTGAAGGAAACTACCATTCTGTCCTGAATGTGCGTAGAACTACTGTTCTAACCCGACATGAATTATGTGTGATGACATTGTTTATTTTCTGTGCAACGATATTGTATAGTATGAGGTGGTTATGTTTTTCTTTGTGAGTACTTTTGGGAGTCTATGGGACATCGTTGTTCCCTAAGATTCATTTTATATTTTTTTTGTTAACTCATACCAGTATTTTATATACTGACCCGGGTGCGTAATGCATTCGGGGCATTTCTATATGAAATGTAGTCGAATGTATGTGCAGGTTTAGTATTTGGAGATTTTATTCAGAGCTTCTATTTGGGTGACGAGATGATCGCGGTGTTGTTTATTATTAGAGTTGTACTTTTTTTTTTGTTGTACTTTATTTATTTCTGGCAGTGTGGGCCACATGTATATAATTGTAATAAGGATTGTATATTGGGTATTGGGAACGTTGTAGTTGCTTTGACCAATGGATGTATAGATTTTATGCTTATTTATTTTCTTTCCGCTGAACTCTGTAAAGAGGGTTTTATTGAATGAATATAATATTTCTTTTGTAAATCGAAATGATATAATATATGAAATGGAATTTAATTTCTTTTACAATGAAAATGAATGTTTTGGAATACAAGTTTAATAAAAAAGAGTTTTTTTTTTTAACACAAAATCACATGTACTTATTTAATGAGTATAAAATACTGTTTAAAAAAAAAACTATTTTCAATAATTATCTGTTAGTCTGTGTGAGGGTGTCACTCTCGGTATTTTGGAAATTGAATATTAGTCTGGATACATGCTCTGGATTGAATATTTGGTTGTCCAAAAATCGGGGTGTGACATTCAAACCTTAATTCCTGCCGTCTCTGGTTCGAATCTGGCTACCCGCAATTGTACGTTTTTCCTTTTTTTTTTTTTTTAATATATATATCTTTCTACTCAATAGTGGTTGGACAATCACACGGTAACCAAGTGGTATGGATAGAGGAACTTTAATCCTTAATTCCTGCGGTCTCTGGTTCGAATCTGGCTACCCGCAATTGTTTTTCCTTTTTTCATTAACTTCTTCAGAAATTTTCTTTAATTTATCTGTGATAAATTTGTCCACTACTTCTTCAAGAAGTTAATTAATTTATTGTCTCTTTGGGAGACTAGATCGTCAAGAGCACATGCACATACTGCCACGACTCATCTCGCTATGAGAGGAAATAGGACACGTGGTACACCACCGAGGCTTATCCAATTCACTAAAAGTAAACGCAGCAGAAAAAAAACATAAAGAAACTCTTTAAAGCAAAGTTCATTTGAAAAACATTGGACTACAAGTCCGTAAAATTCGTATAAAATCAAATTGTTAATTATATTTCAAAACAAGAATATAGGAATTAAAAGGTACCCTAAGAACCAATTAGAACCTTTGAAATTTTTTCGAAATAGGTAGCTAAGAGTAAGCGGGCAGAGGTCATTTCTACTGGTCGAACTGCCTTGTTCGACCAGTTGAATGGGGCTTGGGCAGAATCCTTCCTAGCTTGTTGGATTTTGCCTAAGTACCACCCAATCAATTCGAAGCAACACTTCTACAATCCATTTGAAACATGGTAAAACATTCCCAAAATACGAATGATAAGTTAAACATCTAAAACATGAACTCACTAGTTCGGGTTCATTTCAAACAAAACCAAAAGAGATTTACTACTTATTACAACATTACGTATCCGTTATGAGGTCTCCAAGTTAAGAACACGATTCCAACTTCTTAAAACTTATATTACAACATTCGAATACTACTAGTGTTCTGGAATTACAAACACAGTCTTCTCTTACGATTCATTACAATCCAAGAATGTACTACAAAACTACATACGGGAGGGATTAGACTTGAGTACTCCCCCAGCCTCATTCCTCGCGTTTCTTTATTCTTTTTTCTTCTTCTCACCTACAATAGAGTAAATCTCTACTGCTCAGCTATATGCTAAATGTAACGAAGGCATATATGACAATTTATGCTTTAAAAATCATCAAAACACATCAAATAGTCTTTAGGGACAGAGATACGCATTCATCCGGTAATGAAACCAATGCCGTGGAAGGCCTTCTCGTTACCACTCATCCAAGTACCCTAGCAGGGCTGATTCCCAAACCATGCACTGTAGCTGTCACTACAAAAATTCTTAAACATCGAGAAGCTTACCCCCGGCATGAAGTTGTATAACCTCCCCTTTGACCCACACAACACATAGCATGCACACATAATCATGTAGACATGCTTTTCAACAATATTCACGAGCGTAATTAACGGGTCTAAACTAACACATGAATTTTTCTCTGATCATAATATCACACTTGATATTCAAAACATCGAATTTTCCTGTATAACATAAGTTAGGAATTCATACTTTAAACTAAGCTTCTACAATTTTGAGATAAATTCTAGGAGTCCAAAACTACGTCGAATATCCAATTACAAGTGAAACCTAAGAGTTTTCATACATTTTCCAAGAAAACACAAAATTAGGATTTTTGAAAAAGTTTGTCAAACAAGCTTAATTCATACCAAACGTAGCTCTAACCTCGAGGATTCCAAAAATATAAATTTGGTTGAAATCTGATGGACGGAAGTTCATCATTTGACGTCGTGAATATCAAAGCACCAAAATCTCTCTTTTTTCCTCTCTTGCTTTAGGTTTAGAAAAGTTGTAAATGAAAATATCTTACACTCTTCTATATATAGACACAACTTTCCAAAATTGTGTTTAACTCCCCACGAGTTCTCTAAACTTCTAATTATTTGTCATCTTATAAATACCCACAATATCTACTAAGGGTCGGCGCCCCTACCCTAATGGCTTAAGCACGCCATCCTATCACATATAGTAGTACCACAAGTCACAACCATCTGCAAGCATGTTGTGCTAGCAATGTTGTGCTAGCATGCATATTGATTGCAAACGCAATTTAGGTTACAAGAAAATTAGAGAAAATATTTCTAATCAATATCATTTTTCGAATAATGTAATCTTAGGACAAAATGTATCAACTATAATAGTATTATAATACAACCCATGAAAAACAAATTATTATTATCATTATTATTATTATTATTATTATTATTATTATTATTATTATTATTTGGCTTTGTAGGGCATACAATTCTTTTAGCTGGATGCGAACATATAGGCACCATACATGAGACCATTTTATCCGTAGTAGCCATATTTCTGGGATTCAACTGAAATGACTTCTCTTGTCACTGTTCTATCCCCTGTCTCTTGTCGCTGGACTGTCTAGGCTTCGAAACACTAGAAGCCTAGAACTAGCTCCTTGTTGGGGACGCTTCCTCGGGCAATCTTTCGCTCGATGCCCAAATGAACCACAATCAAAATACTTGACCTGCGAATCCAGTGTAAAACTTGCATTGTTCATCCCTTGAGTTTTGTTCTGAGGGTTGGTCATGAAACATCGGCCCGTGTGTGGTCCGTTACAAAGTGGACACAACGTTAAGTTACTTGTCGACCTCCTGGGTTCACTAAAACTAGAAACAAAGCCTCTCGCGAATGGCCTCTTGAAAGATCCCCCCTGGTTCCGGTCACCACCCTCGCTGTTCCTCTTTCCTTGTTGATTCTGTCTTGATCTTTCCATTTTTCCCTCTGCCGCGAGTGTTATTTGTTGTACTGCTCCGACGGTCGCGTGTCCATACATTTCTACGCTTAAGCGGATGTTCTCTCTCAATCCCTCTTCGTATTTCCTTACTTTGTCTTCCTCCGTCGGCACGGAACCCTTTTCGAACCTCAACAAAGCATTGTACTTCGAAGTGTATTCGGTCATAGTCATGTCTCCTTATTGGAGGTTATCAAACTCTTTCTTCTTCGCATTGTAAGCGGCTCTCGGAAAGAATCGACAGTTGAATTCTGCCCTGACCCTTCCCAAGTAAATATTGCTGCTCCTTGATCTAAAACACTAACCTACCAATTATGTGCTTCACCCTTTAGCACGCCACTCGCATTCTCGATTTTCTGTGTATCAGACTTCGAAAGATATCTGAAAATCCTTTCCATGTCCATCACCCAATGCTTCGCTAAAGTCGTGTCAGATTTTCCATGGAACTCCATCAGTTTCTTCCTTGCAAATTATTCCGACACAGATCGCCCCCCCCCCCCCCCCTGGTCTCATAACAGCTATTGGTGCAGCCTCAATTGGAGGTGTCAGAGGTAATCATTCAACTATTGTTCGTGCCAAGTTTCCAATCATATCCGACAACTAGTCTATACGGGCATGTGGTGATTGATCTCGGTCACCGTCCATAGTTTTACAATCCTGTCAATCTCAATGCATAAATACTATGCATGTATGACAATAAATGTGATATACCATATGCATCAAACATCTCTACAATGTGTGGATGCATTCTAGAGTATATGCCATAACACTCAACACTCCACTCGATGTCGAACGTTCTCAAAGTTTTGTTATCTATTGCTCTGATACCAATAATGTCATGACACTCATCCCGCTATGGGCGGAAATAGGACACGTGGCACGCCACCGAGGCTTACCAATTCACTAAAAGTAAATGCAGCGGAAAAGAAACATAAAGAAAACCCTTTAAAGCAAAGTTCATTTGAAAAATATTGAACTACGAGTCTGCAAAATCTGTATAAAATTGAATTGTTAATTATATTTCAAAACAAGAATGTATTAGTTAATAGGGACTCTAAAGGTACCCTAAGAACCAATTATAACCATTAATTTTTTTTTTGAAAAAGGTAGCTAAGAGTAAGTGGGCAGGGGTTTGATCGGTGGAACTACCTCCTTCGATCGGTTGAACTATCACGTTCGACCGGTCAAATGGGGTCTGGGCAGAATCCTTCCTAGCTTGTTGGATTTTGCCTAAGTACCACTCAATCAAATTGAACCAACACTTCTACAATCCATTTAAAACATGGTAAGCTAGACATTCCCAAAATACGAATGATAAGTTAAACATCTAAAACATGAATTCATGAGTTCGGGTACATTTCAAACATGACCAAAAGAGATTTACTACTTATTATAACATCACATATCCATTCCGAGGTCTCCAAGTTAAGAACACAATTCCAACTTCTTAAAACTTATATTACAACATTTAAATACTATGAATGTTCTGAAATTACAAACATGGCCTTCTCTTACGATTCATTACAATATAAGGATGAACTACAACATTATATATGGGAGGGATTAGATAGCATTCCAAACTTGACCCCACTATTCTACTTTTTATATTATTATAATGGGGTCAACAAATTCTCAACTAATGCATGCACAAAATTTCATCTTTTAAATTTCAGTGGGGTCAATTGATCAATACTGAACAACACAGCTCCGCCTTGAATCCCTGATCTAGATATGTTACAATTTAGGGTCCTTTAGGTTCATAGTTTTAATAAGGGAAAAAATTCAGGGAAAAAAAGCGCTAAGAAAAATACCCTCTTTTTTTTTTGTTGTGTTTAGATATTAAAAAAATAAGGTAAATAGGGGCGGATTTATGTGTAATGGTAGGTGGGCTCAAGTCCACCCCAACTTTTTGGAAAATTGCATATTTGTATTAATTTTTTTTTTTTTCAGTTAAGCCCCCTTGAAAAATATAAAAGTCCCCTTTGGCATTATAAATTTGTCATATTAGGTCTAAATATGTATTAAATATTTATAAATAGGTCCTAAAACCCCCCTGGCATTATAAATTGTCATATTAGGTCTAAAATATCCACAAAATATGTCTAAATATGTCAAAAATCCCCCTCTGACATTATAAATTTATTATATTAAGTCTAAAATATATGCAAAATATGTATAACTAGACCAAAAAAAAAAAATCGGAGGCACTGCCCCCGAACCCCCGTATCAAGCCCCCCCCTAGAATGATTTTCTAAATCCGCCCATGAAGGTAAAGAATCTAAAAGAAAAGAAAATAGGGTGAAAAACTAGGTCAAATTTTAGATAGAGTACAACTGCTCAGACTTTTTGTAAATTTTCTCTCTCGTTATCCCTGACTTGGGATTATGAGAGATTGAGAACTAATTCTTGTCAGTTGTCACAAAGAATCATCCTACCCTATGTGGAGGGTAAATTCTAAATATAAACTCAAGTTAAGACCCAGAGATGTTACAATTTAAGGTTCTTTTTGGTATCTACATTAATTAAGGAAAGAAAAGACAGTATTGAGAAGAATACTTTACTTTGCATGGTTAATAAAAAAAAAATGCAAAAACATTGGAAGAAAATAAAATGGTGAAAATAATTTAAAAGTCAAGTCACTTAATTTTCTCTTTTTTTGAGTTCCGATCATGTTTTTGAAAGTTTTAATTCCAATAATTTTAGTATGAAGGAAGTCAAATTCATATTTTTTTTCCTTCTCTAAATTTGCAGATGAAACGATGCTTAATTAAGAGTACTGTAATCCCATGAGTTATCAGTATAAAAATAGACAAAGAATTTTTTAAAAAAATTTACAAAGAGAAGTCCTCTTAAATGCATGAATACAATTGGTTGGTTCAGATTCTGTAATAATTGTTGATAGAAAATGTTTGGCACACAAATTTTTTGACACATTTTTTAACACAAAGTGTTATTCGGCTATTGTTTGGCACGAGCTCCACCACCAAACGCATCTCGGCCATCGAGCACTACTCATGGTTGATGCCAACTTGGTCTTTTTGTTGATTAACTATTCTCAGATGGCTTTCAGTTTCACATTAGAAAAAAGGGGGGGGGGGGGGGAGGGGAAATACTAATAAAACAAAAATAAAAAGACCTGGTCGTTTGTGGACTTCAAATGAGAGAAAGTTTTGATCCGGAATATTTGGAAAATATGCCCTTCCTTCTATTTATGTTCCAAGATACCATCAACTTGCTAATTGGGTTCGAGTAAATCTATATTTAGTATATTATATTGGGCACTCTATATATGAATTGGAAATCATTGGATATGTTAAAGATTTGTCAACCAAATCAATGATCATTTATTTTAATCCAGTGCCACTTGTTCTTTTAATCCAGTGCCACTTGTTCAACATCTTGCAACTATATATAATAACTAACTCCGTAGGATATATATAAACCAGCTCAGCTTTGCTTTAATTTGGTGCGCTTGCCAGCGCCACATACACCCACACAAAAAATGACACCCACAAAATATATATACATATATATATATCGAAAATTCTACGGAGAGGGCGCCCTCTATTTAATAAAGAGACGAACTCTGTTTTGGTCATCAGATCGTGTTTAAAAACTGTAAAGTGACACTGTTCTTAATAAAAATACGATCTGACGGTCAAAACAGAAAACAGATGCCCTCTCTTTAATAAAGAGAGTACGCCATTTCCATAGCCTGACTGATATATATATATATATATATGTACTAGTAATAGTATGTGTCCATGGACACGGTCAAAAAAGGAAAAAACGATGCCACAATAAATAAGGAATTTATGTATGGTTTTTTTTTGGGATCATTTGATATAATGATCTCGTACGAGTACATATTTGTCAACATCCGTTAAGGGGAGTAAAGTTAAAACCTTTGTATGAGCATAGCATGAAGATTTTTACCAATTAAACTAAACCGATGCTGTTATTTTACAAATCACATAACCATTGAATTTGACAAACCAAACAATTAAGAGGTAAAATCATAATTGTTTAATTTGTATGTTGACCCGTGCACTGTTGCAAAAATATACACGTTGATCTCTATTTTTGAGAACCAATTTTTCTTTAATAATGCGTGACGCATTGAAAATATAGTAACAACCTTGAAGAAAAAAAAAAAAAAAAAAAACCAGTCTCCATTTATTTTCACAATAAATGAGTTTTTACAAACACAAACACATATAAAAGGCTAACTTTCATATAATAAAATACGTCCAAGCCATGAATGCTCATAAAGATTATTAGACGTATAATTAGAAATTGCACCAATATATAAACAATGTTCAATGAAAATAGGAACTACTACAAAAATCTCATGTAAAATTGAATCATTTGACATTTGTTTTTCATTCTTTCTTGATACATGACCATTACTCGTAGTATATATATGTTACCAAAATAAGTCTTTCATCCTATTGTTGTCAATTCAGTAGTTTAAAGAAAAAATTTTATTTACGAAAATTGATGAAGATAGATCTGCCCCAAACAAGAGAAAATTTTATCATCTCCGTTTTATTTTCTTTTCCCTTACTAAAGTCAAAAAGCTCTCTTAATGTGAAATGATAAGTACAATAAGTTAATTTTTGGAAAATAAGGATAAAAAATATCCTTCTTTGTCCAAAATCAGCGTCATTTTTAAGATAGAATTACTAATATCGTTTTATCCTTTCCAATGATGAGAACAGATCTCCTAACATGTCATTCGTAACTTCGGAATTCCTACCAATATTTCAGAAGGTTTACTTATAATTGTCGTTTTATCAGAGTAGAACAAATGGCAAAACTCAAGCACGTGTACAGATTTCACAGTATACACACCAGGTAAGTCAAGGGGGTGTGTGGGTGGTAGGCTTCGAATCCACGACAAGTTTTAGATACGGTTCATTTAGCTACTTGAGATTTGTCATTCCAACCAACTTACATGTCTCCTAGAGTTTTTCAAACCATTGACCTCCTTTAAAAGACTTAGAGCTCTGACTAATTCGGCTAGCCGAGCTGATATGCCAACACTATTTTATCAAAAGAGTAATACTTTACATACAACTTTCGTTATGAGATAACACAGAAAAAAAAAAGATAAACATAATTTTGTGAGTTATAAATAGAAAAATGTGGAAAATTTTATCCTTATCAAAGTAAGAAACTGCACCAAACCCAACAATATATACACGGGAAACTACAAATAAGTTTTTGTCCCACTCATAATTCAAAATTTAAAGTGGCGCTGAAAATAAGGTAGTGAACGTGAGCCAGCCGAGTTTATCTATCAGCTTTTGGCGTGGTGGACCATCCAATCGTCTCCATCATATATCCGTATATACATATATATATATATATATGTGTGTATATGTTTACCACATCATTTCAATTAATATGTTGTACAGTCAGAAACATGCATCACCATATACATACACATCATACATGAATATGTATATACATGACTTGGGGTGGACATGCCATGTGGCCCGTGATTCACGGCACGCCACGTGGGCCCTGAGCGCTGGAGAGTTTTCCAATAAGACAATAACAGGCCAACAACCCACGTGGCCAGTCTCTATCAGCTAAATAATTTGGGAGAAACACCAAGTCAGCATATTAATATGAATAATGCTACACACACCCATTTGCACAACCATTTGCACAACAGTGCACAAAAATGTTGGACTTTGTGCTGAAAAGCCTGTACACACAAAATGGTGTGCAGTGTGTGTGCAAACTTTTTTGCACAAAGTCCAACATTTTTGTGCACTGTTGTGCAAATAGTTGTGCAAATGGGTGTGTGTATCATTGCTCTATTAATATACCCAAAGCCAATCCCATTTGATAAGAGCTCTGACGCCATACATCGCCCCCAGCAAAACTTGCAATGCTGTCTCAGCAAATTTGTGTATGTCTTGAACCAACATGCTCAGCCTCCCAATCAAAACCAATCAGAACCACTTATCAGCTGCCACCTAAACCATCATCACTTGTTTATTATAAGTAGGAATAATTACATTTCAATCACATATATATATATATATATATATTTTGGTATAAAATTTAAAGTCATTAAGCTTTATAATGTTGGGAGCAACTCTTTATAATATTGGAGAGAAAATCTTCACAACGTAGGGAACAACTCTTTATAGCGTTGTTACGATGTGAGAACTCATCATAACGTTAGGAGCAAGAGCAACTCATCACAATGTTATGAGCATATTCATAACGTTTTAGTGCAAGTTTACAATATTCAAACATAAAGTAGAAAGAAACATAAATCAACTCTTCAAAAGTTGAATTTTGTTTTTTGATGGCTTTTTTTAAAAATATAATTATTGTTGATAATTTTTCAATTTTAAAAAAGTACTTAAGAAATAAGGATACTTTTCTGACTTTCATTCCATTTATGTTGATCCACCTACGACGTACTAACACATTTGTACATATGGATCAATCACATTTCAAAAAGTATAGAAAATGTGTAACCGTGTAAGGAAAATTACCTATGTCTTTTTTCTAAAAAAATAATGAGTTATCAATGTTGCTCGACTTTTAAATTAGTAATGCTATGCTTTCCAAATAAAATCTCAAATTTAATTTTTAAATGCTTTAACAGTTGTTCCATATACCATCACATACTGTACAACTGGCAAAGCATTTGGGAATCAAAGTTAGCATTTCATATTTGAACACCAATATTTTTCTTTTATTCCGGAGACAAGGACAAATTCCTTCGCATGTCCTTCGTGGTTCGAATTTTAACGCCTTTTTCGAACAGAGTTACCTGCACCATTTTATCGGAGTTGGACAATGGTAAAATCTCGGACACGTGCACCGACCCCCACAAAGCACGCACCAGATAAGTCAAGAAAGCAAGTGGGCTGTAGGATTCGAATCCACGCCAAGCTTTGGATACGATTCGTCCAGCTACTTGAGCTCCGTCCTTCTAATCACATAATTCGGCCCCTGGGGTTTCAAACCCCTGACCTCCCTTAGGTAAGTCACATACTCTATTGGTTAATTTGGGAACCAATATCCACACACAATACACTTACTTAGTAGACCAATAATATTGAAGGACAACACCTATATCACCTTCAGAACAAAATTCAAAGTGTTGCTTTATCAATTTGATATGACATTGGTTTACTCCCAAATGATACTTTAGTATGATGACCTAACCAAACTTTCAATGAAAATTGGGATGGTCTCATTGCATTAAATGTAACTCTACTATTGCATCATTTGTGAGTAAAATTTTGAATTCAAATACAATATCAAGTTAATAACTATTTGATTAGTTCTCTAAATAAAAAAATTACTAAAATTTGATTTATGGATATGTTAACAGTATTCTCTTTTGAGTTTGTTCATGAGATACTGTTTGCACCCAAAAATGTGTCATTTTATGGCAGGACAATGTGGCAACAAGGAGGAGACCGAAGCCCTAGATCTCAGTATAGTTTATTGGTCGGGCTAACGGGCCTGGGAGGATAACGATCTAGGCTGTGAGAGATTTATCATAAACCAATGGGGTATTCCTCGATGATGGCCTAACCGAATATTCAGTACTGAAAATGCCAAGGGATGGAACGAGATTCCATTGCATCGGTCTGGCGTGTCCTTGGTGTTGCATTCGAGTTTACTAGGATGGTAATTTAGGATGGAATCTTAGACCGATCAGGTATCAAATGTTCGTCCAACTAGCCAACTTTAACATGTCAACCAGGCCGAAGCAATAAGGCGGTGGTTCGGCTGTAACGAAGATCTTGCATGGAAGTCGGCATGTAACACCCTATATTTTCTATTTTCATTAATAAATGAATATTTTGATTTTAATTTCCATTTATAATATTTATTTGGGGTCAAACCGTAATTTTCATAAATATAGAAAATACTTTCTATGGTTTTGAAAACTATATCTATACTTTTGTACAAATTGAAATTTATTTCCTACACTAATATAAGTTTCTGTATTTTTATTTTCATCCGTAAAATATCAGTTTTTATTTTAATCTGCGTTTATACCGCGACTTGGGTGAGGGAGCACGCGGGCTCAACCACACCGTACGATTTCTATGCTTTGTGATCGGAGAATACCAGAAAAATTGAAAGGAAAATTTTATAGGACAGCTATTAGGCCAGCTATGCTCTACGTGACAGAGTGTTGGGCAACTAAGAAACAACATATTAGCAAAGTGAGTGTAGCGGAGATGAGGATGCTAAGATGGATGTGTGGTAAGACTAGGAAAGATAGAATTAGAAATGAGTACATCCGAGAGACTGTAGGAGTGACACATATTGAGGATAAGTTGAGGGAGAATAGACTTAGATGGTTCGGCCATGTGCAACGAAGACCTGTAGATGCACCTGTGCAAAAGAGTGATAAGATCGTAGTGCCTGGAATGGTTAGAGGGAGAGGCAGACCTAGACTAACTTGGGAATATGTAGTGCAACAAGATATGAATATATAATTTAAATGAGCATATAGCTCTTGATCGTGCAGAATGGAGAAAAAAGATTCATACAGCCGAGCCCAATTGATTGGGACACAAGGCTTGGTTTGGTTTGGTTTGGTTTGGTTATATATGTGTATAACTCTCACAGTGTCTAAATTCTCTCATAACTATCTTCTCTGTAACTCTCAAATTCTCTCAACTCTCTCTCTAACTCTCTCAAGATTACACACACAGATTATATATGATACATACATACACACAGTTATGCATACATAGATACATATATATATAATTCGAGAAACAGAGGAGGGGAAAATTTAACGACAAATTATTCAGCGGAAATTCTCAGCCTTCAATTTCTGTCCAATTTCCCCCAGTGAGTATTTTCAACTCACTCAGAATGTAACCCATGCTCTCATTACTGTTTACATATATGTAATTGTGAATCACCATGGTTGTGTTCATCCATGGAGCTTCAAGCTTGAAAATGCTATTTTTTCATACTTAACCAAAATCGATTTTGATAGATAAAAATGAAAGATTATAGTCCATAGATGTTATGTTTAAAGTTCTAGAGCTTAATTCATTCATATAAGAAAGTATATTAGAATTGAAGTTTTGTCATCTCTCGGTTTTTCGTAAAATCCGAGAGTTATGATTGAAATTGGTTAAATCCGATCATATATTCATAATCCTTGCGGAAAAATGGAAAGAACCATATATTACAAGTCATGTTTGCATTCAGATTTCAAAATGGGTCAAAAATAGGCTTTAAATTCGTAACAAGGGAGAAACTGCTAATACCAATCGATTGGCATGTTTACCAATCGATTGTCATTTTTCAACACTGACGACTTTTAGTAAAACGGTCATAACTTCCTCTAGAAAACTCAAAAATGCGCATCGTTTGAAGCGTTAAAAACTAGACTCAAAGACCTTTCGTTTGATGAGTAATTCATCCACAAAAGTATATCTCATTTTTTAGGGAATTGCTTTAAATTGGACCCACTCGTGTTTTAGTAGCGATAAAAGCAATTTAAAGTATTCTTTGATGAATTCATTGGTTGCTTCATATAATATTTGATTTCTTCTTGTATATCCATGGTTATCGTTCCCAGTACTTTGTATTTCTGTATTAAGTCACATGTCATTCATGTGGAGTCAGTTGTACATGCATGGTAAGTGATGGTCAGTGTGAAAAATAGTATGTGGTTGAGATTGTGTGTGGACACCCTTGGTATTGGTGTACCAAAGTGTGATGTTATGATATTGCGGCTAGAGTGTCTTTGAAATGCGACGGTGACAAAACTGGACACTTCCTAGCGCCCATGGTAGCGCTAAAGTGTGTGACGCCGACTTGGACATTTCCTGGCACCCATGGTAGTGCTAAAGTGTGGCCTACTGGACACTCCCTGACATGCGTGGTATGGTCAAAGTGTGAGGCATTGGACACTACCTGGTACCCCATACTAAAGTGTGAGCCAAACTGGACACTCCCTGGTACCACTATACTAAAGTGTTGTCATCTTAGTGTTTCAAAGATACTAGAGTGAGAGAGTTATGTGATGTGTTGTCGAAAGAAAAGAGTTGGTGAGATGAGAATGGTTGTATTGGTCTCATGCACGGTAACATGTTTCATGAATTATAATATCACCCTTACTGTCTCATAAGTGAATTCATTTCCAAGTTAACCTATTGAATAATGGAACCGTGAAATGGAAAATAGTAATTGAGTATGTTTTACATTCAAACATATGTTTTTAATACTCACCAACTTCTTAAAGCTGACGGCATTGATGCGCCCTGGACATTCGTGTCTAGATTTTTTAGGTTATAACCAGTCAGAGCAGTATGACTACGCGAATTGATTATGACTATCGGAGAAGAAGAAACTATTTTGTTTATTATCTTATACTTTTAAAATAAATTTGAAATAAGGATGACTGTAATAGATATTAGATATTATTTTTTTTGCAAGGCGGGTTGTGCCTTTAGTAGATAACGTGCTGTAATAATTATTAATTTGGAAAAATTTTATAAGCCTTGATTGCTCTCACTCTGATTTAATTATTGTGATGTTCGATGTTTGGGACGGAATCGATCCTTCAAACTAGCGCGACCTAGGCCTGTAAATGGGTCGAATCCAGACCGGATCTAGTGCATCCAGATCTAGATCCGCTAAACTATATATGGATTCGGATTCGGATCTGACAGATTTGTTATAAGTCAGTCCATATCCGGATCCGCCAAAATATACTGAATTCGGATCTGGATCCGAATTCGATCCGAAATAATATATAATGTGTTTATCTATACTATTTTTGTATATATATAATATGTATATATATAAATATATTTGTATATACATGACTAATATATTAAATATAATACAGTATGTATATGTATTATATATACATAATTATATTATAGTATGTATATACATTATATATACACATTATTATATTATATATATAATATGTAGATATATATATATATAAATATATTTATATATATAAGTATTATTCGGATCCGGGTCTTAGGCAGACCGGATATTACAAAACCATATCCGGTCCATTTTTTTAGCATAAAATACGGATTCGGATCCGAATCTTAAAAAATGCTCAGATCCGTCTAACAAAGTCGGATCTGGACCGGAACCGGGTCTAGACCCGGTCCATTGACAGGCCTAGCGCGACTTACGGGTCTATAAAGAAAATTAAATGCTTTCCATATTTATGCTACGTCGGGGCGTGACAGGATTTAGTGGTATTAGAGCCAGGTTCTCTAGTTTAACCAGGCTCGGTTATTCACGCCACAGATTAGTGACATAAATTAACTTTAGGCTTTTACTAAGTTACATAATCAAGTTAAGTCGAGATTGATTTACCAAATTTAGGTTTACTAAACAACCAAGTTCCAGTTTTTAGTTGGTTAGCACCTATTGTCCTTAGTCCAGAACTCAAAATTTAGGTTGGTTTTATCGTAGAGACGATTGTACAGTTTTGTCACATCGACCAGAATGTTAGCAGTTACCAAATATCCTTGGACATATCCATTTAGAAATTAGCCAAGTTGGTTATGACATAGGAAATTCATATAGACAGATAGTAGCTGAGTTCCTAAGAAGTTGAGGTATGCCATAGCCCTCATGAATAACATAGGCACTGACAAACTTTCTGAGTCAGATCTCGGAATAGTCAACATAGCCTACGGCCCAAAGTTTTGATGGACGATAAGAATAAGAATACGATCTCTTTGCTATTAGACAGTCCTAGTTCGAATACGTGTTTGGTGTATTATGTATACTTGAATTATATTATGTACACTTGCATTTTATTGTATACTTATATTATAATATAAGTTTATTACATAGTGATATTAACCCATTAGGCTGGACCTGTGCGTAGAAGCATAGATGACCAAGTCACTTAAGGCAACCGAGAACCAATCAAGCGGACAATCCCAGCTGTTATCCCTAGAAGTCGATCCCACAGGCTTGGTCGGGTCACTTATTCTAAGCTTATGGGAGGTGGGTAATAGAGTCACCGTAGGGCAGTTAGGAGATCATCTATACGAGAGTTTCCTTGCGAAATCATCTGAGCTATAGCAAGGCAAGATGAAGTTCCAAGAGATGGTGACTCCAATTGAGGGCAAGGGTACAAGCAGACCAAGCAGCCTCTGTGCTAATTGCAACCTACCAGGTCACATTTGGTATGATTGCAATAAAATTCAATGGATGGAACACGGTAGTCTGAGTCATCTCCGTAAGGAAAAGAATGCACCAAAAGCGGAGAAAAAAGAAGTGGAAAACCAAACCTCAGGTCTGTTTTAACTGCCAGATGCCTGGGCATTTTGCCAGAAGATATGCTTTACCCAAGAGGATAACACAATGCTTTAACTATGGCACCCCCGGTCATTTGGCTCGAGACTGCAAGGCAGCTAAGCGAAACACTCAACAAAGTATAGTCTGTTACAACTATGGTGAACCAGGACATCAACAAGTACTGCACTGCTCCTAAGCATGTGACTTATGGTCAATAGGGTCAAACTCACTTGAATGCTTTCATTCCTGATATTGTTGAGTATGATGAGACAATTTATGAGGAGGAGAACTATGAAGAAGCTTAGTCCGATCAGCGAGCGGTGGAAGGTACATTAACTCTATTTAACTCACATGTTAAAGTTTTATTTGATACGGGTCTTGCACTATCATTCATATCTGTCAAGACGATTCAGAGATTAGGTATCCTACCTCACCGTTTAGAGAAATTTTTGAAAGCTACCTCACCATTAGGAGCCGCAGTCAAGTTAGGGCATGTGTGTAAGGATTGTCCCTTAGGGCTAGGAGATCGTGAAATCCCTACAAGGCTGATTGTCCTTTCAATGAAGGAGTTTGACATAATCATAGGCATGGATTGGCTCTCTCACAATCAAGCGACGTTGGATTGTGTGAGGAAGAGAATGACATTCTCCGATAATGGGAATCAACCCTTTGATTTTCAGTGTAACCCTTTGGAAGATATGTTCCTCACAAGTTATTAAGCCAACATCGAAGTCGTCAGTACAGAAAGGACAGTGTCGTCTATACCTGTAGTCAAAGACTTCGAGGAAGTATTTCAAGACATTTCTGGTCTACTGTCTGAGAGAAGTATAGAGTTTGTATTGAGCTTATACCGGGTACCGCACCAATTACTAAGGTTCCCTACAGAATGGCCCCCGCCGAACTATTGGAATTAAAAGAACAAGTTCAAGAGCTGGAGAATCTGGGTTTTGTATCCAAGTACATCGCCTTGGGGAGCACCAGTGTTATTCATGAAGAAGAAGGACTAGACACTTCGGTTGTGTATCGATTATAGAGAATTGAACCGAGTGACTATCAAGGACAAGTATCCCTTGCCTCGGATCGACGATTTGCTTGATTAACTACAGGGAGCTACAACATTCTCCAAGATAGAATTATGGACGGGATATCATCAGTTGAGGGTACGGAAGGAAGACATACCTAAGACTACTTTCAGAACCCGATATGGTCACTATGAATTTTTTGTAATGCCGTTTGGAATGACGAATGCCCCGGCAGTGTTCATGAATCTGATGAACAAAGTGTTCAAGCCTTATTTGGATCAGTTTGTCATCGTCTTCATAGATGATTTTTTGATCTATTCTAAGTCAGCAGAAGAACATGAACAACATCTACGGATCACGATGTAGATGCTTAAGGACCATCACTTGTATGCGAAGTTCAGTAAGTGTGAGTTTTGGTTGCAAGAAGTAAAATTTTTGGGACACAAGGTATCGTCTCAAGGAATTTTTGTGGATTTGTCCAAAACAAATGCTGTGTCAAATTGGGTTAAACTTAGCAACCCTACGGAAGTAAGGAATTTTCTTGGACTCACAAGCTATTATCAGAGATTTGTTGAGGGATTCTCCAAGATAGCAGCACCATTAACTAGATTGACGAAGAAGAATTTAAAATTCGAGTGGACAGAGAAAGCATGATCACGCCTTTCTAGAATTGAAAGAGAGACTCACCACCGCACCGGTACTAGCTATATCCAAGCCTGATGAGAAGTTTGCTATTTTTAGTGACGCCTCTTATCAAGGACTGGGATGTGTCTTATGCAAGATGAAAAGGTTATCACCTATGGTTCACGACAGTTGAAGCCAAATGAATTGAATTACCTAACTCATGATTTAGAACTGGTAGCCGTTGTGTTCGCGCTTAAGATCTGGAGACACTACCTCTATGGGGAGAAGTTCGATTTATTCTTAGGCCACAAGAGCCTTAAACATTTGCTTACTCACAAAGAGCTGAACATGAGGCAACGCCAGTGGATGGAACTGATTAAGGACTATGACTTTACATTAGAATGCCACCCTAGTAAGGCTAATGTAGTTGTTGACGCCCTAAGTCGGAAACCTCGAGGAATGATTGCTTCATTAATGGTAAGGGAATGGAAAGCCTTAGAAACAATCGTTGAAATTGGATATGCAAATTTCTGAGGGAAGTGATGGACAACACTTTGGGTGCCTCATGGTACAACCAACGCTTGTGAACCGAATCATCGAGGCCCAAAAAGGGAGATGAGAAATTTCGGGAATGGTTCATCAAGATGTCAGGAAAGGACCCTACATAATGGAAGGTTGGGACCGATGGAGGATATAGATGCCGAGACAGATTATGTGTGCTAGATTCAGGAGACTTGAGGAAAGATATTCTCAAAGAAGCACATAAATCGAGACTGACAGTACACCCAAGAAGAACAAAAATGTATAAAGACTTAAAGGAAAACTTTTGGTGGAAAGGAATGAAACGAGAAGTGGCTGAGTTCGTGTCTAAACGTTTGACTTGTCAACAAGTGAAGGCCGAACATCAGAGATCCTCAGGTTTGTTACAACCCTTACCTACTCTAGGATGGAAGTGTGAATACATAACTATGGATTTCGTGGTTGGACTACCCCAGTCACAACAGAACCATGATGCGAGTCAGGTAACTAAGGATCGCCTGACGAAGTCCGTACATTTTATCGCGCATAGTATGACTTACCCGGTAGAAATGATGAGTCAAATGTACCTACAGCAAGTGGTACGACTGCACGGTGCACTTGTGTCTATTGTATCGGACCGTGATGCACGTTTTACCTCAGAATTTTGGAAAGTCTGCAGAATGCTATGGGAACTTCATTCTAGATGTGTACTACTTTCCATCCTCAAACTGATGGGCAGACCGAGCGTGTTAGTCAGATTATGGAAGATATGCTCTAAGCTTGTGTAATCAACTTTGAAGAATCTTGGAAGATGCACTTGCCGTTGGTCGAATTTGCGTATGACAACGGCTATCACTCGAGTATTGGGATGGCACCATTCGAAGCTTTGTACAGACGGCCGTGTCAGTCTCCGTTGTGTTGGGCAGAAGTGGGAGATATAGAATTATTGGGACCAGATTTGGTGAGAGAAACCAATGAGAAGATTTCACTGGTCAAGGAAAGAATGAAAGTTGCACAGAGTAGACACAAGGGTTATGCGGATCATCATAAAAAGAAATTGGAGTTCAGTATCGGAGATCACGTACTCCTTAAGGTTCACCTATTCGGGGAGTAGTACGTTTTGGTCAGAAAAGAGGGAAGTTGGAACCTCGTTTCATCGGACCGTTCAAGGTACTAGAGTGTGTTGGGAAAGTGGCTTATCGACTTGCGTTGCCACCAAAGATGTTTGGTGTTCATAATGTATTCCATGTCAGTATGCTAAGAAAATACATACGGGATCCTTCGCAGGTGGTAAATTTTAATGATATTGAGGCGAGTTGTCGACAAGGATAGACCCGTGAGGATTCTCGACCAGAGTATCAAGAGGCTGAGGAGAAGGGATGTTCCTTTGGTTAAGGTTCAGTGGAGGCATCATGAGGAGGGAGAAGCGTGGTGGGAGTTAGAGTCAGACATGAGGACTAGATACCCCGAATTGTTTCAAAATTTGTTAGCTCAGATTTCGGGGCAAAATCTCTATTAAGGTGGGTAGAGTGTAACACCCTGTATTTTCTATTTTCATTAATCATTGAATAATTTGATTTTAATTTCTATTTATAATATTTATTTGGGGTCAAACAATAATTTTTATAAATATAGAAAATACTTTATGTGGTTTTGAAAACTATATCTATACTTTTGTACAAATCGGAATTTATTTCCTACACTAATATAATTTTTTGTATTTTTATTTTCAACCGTGAAATACCAGTTTTTATTTTAATCTGCATTTATACCGCAACTTGGGTGAGGAAGCATGTGAGCTCAACCACACCGTACGATTTCTATGCTTTGCTTGGATCCTACACATTTTTTAACTATATATATGTGTGTATAACTCTCACAGTGTCTAAATTCTCTCATAACTCTCTTCTTTGTAATTCTCAAATTCTCTCAACTCTCTCTCTTACTCTCTCAAGATTATACATACACACAGATTATATATGATACATACATACACACAGTTATGCATACATAGATACATATATATAATTCGAGAAACGGATGAGGGAAAAATCTAACGACGGATTGTTCGGCAGAAATTATCGGCCTCCAATTTCTGTCCAATTTTCCCCGTGAGTATTTTTAACTCACTCAGAATGTAATCCATGCTCTAATTACTGTTTACATAAATGTAATTGTGAATCACCATGGTTGTGTTCATCCATGGAGCTTGAAGCTTGAAAATGGTGATTTTTCAAACTTAACAAAAATCGATTTTGATAGATAAAAATGAAAGATTGCAGTCCATAGATGTTATGTTTAAAGTTGTAGAGCTTAATTCATTCATATAAGAAAGCATATTAGAATTGAAGTTTTGTCACCTCTCAATTTTTCATAAAATCCGAGAGCTATGATTGAAATTGGTTAAATCCGATCACATATTCATAATCCTTGCGGAAAAATGGAGAGAACCATATATTACAAGTCATGTTTGCATTCGGATTTCATAATGGGTCAAAATAGGCTTTAACTTCGTAACAGGGGAGAAACTGCTGATACCAATCGATTGGCATGTTAACCAATCAATGACACTTTTGCCAATCGATTGGCATTTTTCAACACTGGCGACTTTTAGTAAAACGGTCATAACATCCTCTAGAAAACTCGAAAACGCGCACCGTTTGAAGCGTTGAAAACTAGACTCAAAGACCTTTTGTTTGATATGTAATTCATCTAGAAAATGTATATTTCATTTTTTAGGGCATTGCTTCAAAGTATACCCATTTGTGTTCTAGTAGCGATAAAAACATATTAAAGTATTCTTTGATGAATTCACTGGTTGTTTTATATAAGATTTGGTTTTTTCTCGTTTATCCATGGTTATCGTTCCCAGTACTTTATATTTCTGTATTACGTCACATGTCATTCATGTGGAGTCAGTTGTACATGCATGGTGAGTGGTGGTTAGTGTGGAAAAGAGTATATGGTTGAGATTGTGTGTGGACACTCCCTGGTATAGGTGTACCAAAGTGTGATGTTACAACATTGTGGCTAGACTGTCTTTGAAATGCGACGGTGACAAAACTGGACACTCCTTGGCACCCATGGTAGCGCTAAAGTATGTGATGCCGACTTGGACATTCCTTGGAACCCATGGTAGTGCTAAAGTGTGGCCTACTCAATATTCCGTGACATGCGTGGTATGGTCAAAGTGTGAGGCATTGAACACTCTTTGGTACCCCGTACTAAAGTGTGAGGCAAACTGGATACTCCCTGGTACCCTTGTACTAAAGGGTGGTCATCTTAGTGTTTCAAAGATACTAGAGTGAGAGAGTTGGGTGATGTGTTGTCAAGAGAAAAGAGTTGGTGAGATGAGAATGGTTGTATTGGTCTCATGCACGGTCACATGTTTCATGAATTATAATATCACCCTTACTGTCTCATAAGTGAATTCATTTCCATGTTGTTAACATGTTGAATAATGGAACCGTGAAATGAAAAATAGTAATTGAGTATGTTTACATTCAAACATATGTTTTTAATACTCACCAGCTTCTTAAAGCTGACAGCGTTGATGCACCCTGGACATTCATGTCTAGGTTTTTCAGGTTATAACCAGTCAGAGCAGTATGACTACGCGAATTGATTATGACTATCGGAGAAGAAGAAACTGTTTTGTTACTATCTTATGCTTTTAAAATAAATTTGAAATAAGGATGACTGTAATATATATTAGATATTATTTTATTTACAAGGCGGGTTGTGCCTTTTGTAGATCACGTACTGTAATAATTATTAATTTGGAAAAATTTTGTAAGCCTTGATTGCTCTCACTCTGATTTAATTATTGTGCTGTTCGACGTTTGGGACGGAATCGATCCTTCAAACAGTCGTGACCTACGGGTCCATAAAGGAAATTAAATGCTTTCCATATTTATGCTACGTCGGGGCGTGACATGACATTGTGAAGGATTCTTTCCTAAGTCATGTTTATCATATTCCTGAATATCCACAGTCGGGTCTCTAGATTTTCGAAATAAGGCCGGCGTTATCCGATCAACTCTTCAATCAGATTGGCTGGCAAGATTAAGATAAGGAATGATTTGAAGTTTTCGTATCTTAATTAGGGGAAGCCTTCCTTATCTTGGATATGGTAATGTTGCCTTATCTTTTCACCTATGGACACAATAAATACAGCAGGCTGGCCGTCAAGCAAGGGACTCTGTGTCACAAACTCAAATCCAGCAGTCAAACAAGCTTTCACAGCAGTCAAAGCGTTCAGGCTCTCATAGTTTAGCTTTACAATCTTTATTTTCCTAATTCAATCCTTGTACTCTTATTTGGTTTTTATTCCTTCTTAGAGATATTGATTCTAAGTATTGAGTAATAAAATGACTCATTTCCTTAAGTTGTTTTCATTCATTCTTACTTGTTGATTTGTTTATTTCTTAATAAACTCTGCATAGTTTTAGCTTGTGTGCTTCAACACTGCCATATGACCTTTGGTGAGGGTACTTTCCTACTCATTGTTACATCATTATGCAAACATGCTTCCAATGTATCAATTTTACAAGATGAATTAAGTAATCATTTCACTAATGTGTCAATGAGTGCAACTTCACCAATTTCATTACAATCTTCAATGGGAAGATTTGGTTGTTTGGAAAGGGTGAAAATGTTAACATCTAAGGTCATATTGCCAAAAGTAAGACTGATTACACCATTCCTATAATTGATTTGTGCATTAACCGTGGCAAGGATTGGAAAACCGAAAATGATGGGAATTTGAGCAAGACCTTTCTGAACCGGTTGGGTGTCTAACACAATTAAATCAACAGGATAATAAAAATTTACTTGGATAATGACATCCTCAACCATTCCCCTTATAACTTTAACTGACCGATTAGCCAGTGTTAAAGTGACATAGGTCTCTTTAAGCTTGTTGAACCCGAGTTGAACGTAGACCAAGTATGGAAGCAGATTCACACTAGCACCTAATTCTAGAAGTGTTCGACCTATTTGGTGGCTCACCTATGACATATTCCATGGTAGGACAACTAGGGTCCTTACATTTAGGCGATGCCTCATTAAGGATGATAGAACTCGCGTGAGCGGCCATATATGCACTCTTTTTCACATTGCGCCTACTCTTAACCATGCAAAGACTTTAAGGACTTTAGCATATGCTAGCACTTTCTTGATAGCATCAAGGAGTGAGATGTTGATCTTAACTTGCTGAAACAACTAAAGCATCTTATTGACTTTAGGAGTCAACTTGTCGCCTAAGTCATTGTGGAAAATGTGGTGGAATTAGGTCAACAAGTCCCGTACTTGAGATAAGTCCTTGGCATCCATCGGTGAAGTTTATGTATCAACTCTTGGGGAAGATGTGTCCTAAATGTCAGTTTTGCTCTCATCACCACCGAGATGGTGTTTAACTTTGGATTTTGGGGGAGGAAATTGGATTTTATTGTCCACAACTTTACCACTTCGTAACATTGTAATCGCCATGGCTTGTTCGACATTTGCATCATTGGAGTTGGAACTCCAAGACTCATTTGGCCTTTTGTTTTTTGAATAGGCTGGCAGAAAATTTTCCCTTCTCAACAGCTTATTGAGATTAAATAAGTTGAGCCAATTGTGCTTGAATGGTTTGTGTCGGCTGCTCTAGTTGGCTCAACCTTTGGGTTACAACATGGTTCGGTTCATCGTAAGGCTTTCTATGTAGTAGAACATAAGGGGTTGGCACTTGTCCCCCTTGATGTTGAACATTTGGTGGTACATAGGAATGTAGTTGTGGTGGACCGAAATTTTGTTGTAGTAGAAATGGTGGTCGGGCTTGTGGTAGGAGTGGGTTCATGGTACCTTGGTCACTCCTATTATTGATTCCCTAGTAAGACCATAGTGGGTTGGGATTAGAATTATCAACATACGGAGGATTAAAGGGCCTTTTAAAGCCCCCTAGAGCGTTAGCTTGCTCCAACATTGTGTTTTTGACAATGGGGAGTGCAGGGCACTCCTTTGTGGGGTGACCAACTTGTCATAAATTGTCACGCCCCGGCGTTGCGATAATTAAGGGTGTTAGGGATATATACTAAAAGCCATGCTTTATGTAGTTAATTAATTATTCATTTAATAAATTCAGTTATTCCATTTTTATGAGAATATGTGTGGGCAATGTTTGTATTGTATTGCTTATTTAATATGATGCATGTGTGTCTCTCATTCTACACAGTAGGTGGTTTGGTATGTAGAGTTCGGCTTACATACGGAAGATCAGACCATCAGATGTTGTAGAATGTAAGATTTTGGTTTACAGTCTTAGATGTGATTGGACACACCATCGGTAGGACTGCAGCATGGTGTTGTAGTAGGTTTGTTTTGACTGTGGGAAACGGTACAGTTTCATATCACTATGCTGGTACACTTTGTGTATTAAAAGGGACCGACTTGGGGTAATTATCTTTATACTGACGTATAAGATAATTAATACCTCATGGCTATTATGAGTGCTTATGCTCTAAATCCTAAGTTAATTTATAGACACGTACATTTGATATTTATACTTTGATCCCTAAAAGGGTGAGATCCTTAAATGGGTCAATATCTCATTGGATTGGGTGACAATATTAATTGTGTGGTGGATGCAAAGTGGGGGTATTTGTAAAATACAACCGCGCTAAAAGGAAGAATTGTATTAGTTTTTATCACAATTTCCCATGTTATCCGCAATTTGCATTACATGGCTAATTTTTATACAGTATGATTAATCTATGATAAGTTGTATTGTTTTAGCTGTTGTTTATGCAGATCACTGCTGTGCGGACTGAATAGAGGAACATCAGAATAAATGGAATGCTGGAATGCAAACAAAAGAAGTCAAAGCTGAAAAGCGGAGTTCGATCGCTTTAAGACGGTTCGATCGATCGAGCGTTCGATCGCTCGAAGATAGTAGAAGCGCTTAAAGATCAAGGGTTCGATCGATCGAGATCCGTTCGATCGATCGAACGGGGTATTTCCAGAAACATTTGCGTGCGCAGCAGAATGCGGGTTTAACCCTAGTGCTTTAGGTTTTTCTATTTATATGCGTTTTGTAGACGTCCATAGGGACGCCCACTTTTACATTTTAGCAGTTTAGAAGGAGAGATAGAGAGTTTGTTTGGTTTTTTGTAGGTTTTTCATATTGTGGATTGGATTTCTCAAAGTTTATACAAGTATCTTCTGTTCCAGGTTATTTATATATTGTTATTTTCATATTCTGCACGTGTTAGACGTAGTTAGATTGCTTGTTTTACAGTGTGGCATGCTAAATATTTATATAACCATAGATTTTAGAGTTTTCATGAATAACTCGCAACCAAACATGGTATTAAAGTTTTCTTACGTTAAAAATCAATCCTCGACACTCCAGACGATGTCTGAGTAGTCCCAGGTTGGGAGATCACGATGAAACAGTGATCTCCAGCCTCTGCCATGCAGCAGAATAATCGCTGTGTTCGATCGATCGAAGTCAGTTCGATCGATCGAACCAGAGACAGTCAAGCGATCGAAGTTAGTTCGATCGATTGAGGGATGAAGGTCTTCGATCGATCGAAGGCGCGTCGATCGATCGAACTCTCGGATTCTTGAGGATGTTACCTGCAGTATTCCAGGACTTTTTGTTTTAGGACTTGTTATCATTCTGTCCCAAATAAATGCTCAGTCTGTCAAAACAGTTTTAAAACTAAGGCCCTAAGGCATTTTCTTTCAATACATTTTGCAAACCATCTTCAATGCTAACACCATTAAGGATGCGAGTCTTAACTATTGAATTAAACCGCTTTTGTGTATTTCAATTTAACTGTGATGATATGGTCCCGGTCATGAAAGGGCCATAGAATCTTTATTTCTTTTGAGGAATACGGAAAACTGTAGGTAATATGCTCCATTGTGCTTCAAGGTAAATGCATGGTAGATGGCTAGGTTACTGCGGATTCGTGTAATCCCAACACTTTCTTTTTAAAGTTAAACTCCTTAATTCTAAGTACTGTTTTAATTAGCTAGTTAGATTGTTTAGTTAATTTTAATTACTTTCATTAGTAATCTTAATTTGTGGAACTTCGTGTTCTGCACCATCATTCAAACTTAGTTATTTTATTTTGTTTTCTGTAGAGGTTAGTCTAATTCGATAGGTCAACACCTTCCCTGTGGGATCGACCTGGTCTTACCAGATATTACTTGCACGTCTACCTACACTTGGGTACTGCACAAGAGCGCACAAGAAAATTCTCGTGTCAAGTTTTTGGCGCCGTTGCCGGGGAAGGCGACGATCAATTCCTTAGATTACCTCAGTCTCTCTTCATCTCTTTCTATTTTTATTTTTCTCTTCTTTTCAGTTCTTTTGGGTAAGTTCTCACCCTAGGGACCCTCTCAGTTCATGTCCGAGAATTCCATTGAAGGAATTTTTGGAAATCCTTTCTATCTGTCTGACTCTGAAAGCTCCATCAACCCCATAGCCACTCCAACTGCATCAATGGATGATCATCAGAGTGAAAACGGTGACAATGTTTTGGTACCAATCGATGAGGCACTCCGTCCTCTTTGCGATCTCATGCAACCAGAACATGCACCTACGCCCTCTTGCATTCAAATCCCACCGCACAATGGCGAATTCCAGTTTCGCAATGGGATGATTCAACTGCTTCCCACTTTTCATGGGATGGAAAGCGAGAAGGCGTATTTACATGTCACCGATTTCGAGGATGTTTGCAAAACATTCTCGCAAACTTGTCCCAGGGAGGTGGCGCATTTAATGCTATTCCCCTTCACGTTGAAAGATAAAGCGAAGGCGTGGCTCCACTCCCTAAAACCTAATTCAATTTTCACCTGGCATGCGATGCGCACCGCATTTTTGAAGAAATTCTATCCTACTCGCATGACCACAGACCTTCAGCGTCAAATCAATTCCTATAAACAAAAGAACAATGAAACCTTCACAGAAGCGTGGGAGCGTTTCAAAGATTTGCTTCTCTCGTGCCCACATCATGGGTTTGAAAAATGGCGAACGATCAGCTTCTTTTATCGGGGATTGAATGGTGAAACAAAGAAGTTGGTGGAAACGATGAGCTCGGGACCATTTCTGCGTAAAAACACTGAAGAGGCCGAAGCCCATTTCGAATG
Source organism: Hydrangea macrophylla (assembly GCA_033977485.1). Lineage (NCBI taxonomy): Eukaryota > Viridiplantae > Streptophyta > Magnoliopsida > Cornales > Hydrangeaceae > Hydrangea > Hydrangea macrophylla. The sequence continues at coordinate 69,623,644 of CM066986.1, read as the reverse complement.
GTTAGCTGAATACGCTCATGAATGGTCAAATTCTGACAATATCTCACGCTCACAGATATCCTGTGTAGAGGAAAAAAGCTTATACCAGCTAACCAATGAAGATCACCTCATGACTAAGTATGCAGAGCTGGCAAAGAAGGTAGAGGAGTTAAGTATGAAAGGAGAGAGCTCTAGGCAAGTCTTGCCTGAAGAACCATGTGGCACATGCAACATGTTGGGACATCCAACTCAATATTGTCCTAATGTGCCACATTTTCAAGAGCAAGCCCCTATAGAGATGAATGCCATGCAAGGTTTTCGAGGGGCGGGGAATTCCAATAATAATTTTCAAAATAACAATAGATGGAATCACCCCGGTTTTGATTGGAGAAATAATGCTGGGGCCCAAAATCAATATCAACAGCAGCCCTACAACAATAATCAATATCAAGGGCAAAACAATAGGCCAGGCCAGCATTACAATCAAAACAGAACTAACAATTACAATCAAGCTCAACCCTCTAATGCGCCCCAAACCAATGCCTATGTGCCCCCGCACAAGAAGGTACAAGAGGAGGAGCCACTCGCTAATGCCAATCTAACGCAGCAACTCATCCAAATGATGAGTAGAATGTCTGCTACACTAGAGAGGATAGATGCACGGCAAGAGGGCTCAGGAGGAACATTCCCTGCTCAACCACTTCAGAACCCCAAGGGACATAACAATGGTCCTAACAATCAAGAGCATGCTAAAGCTGTGACTACACTGAGAAGTGGAAAAATCATAGAGAAAGGCTTGCCTCTGTCCACTCCTGAAGTGTACGATGAGGAGGAAGTGGTGGATAAGGATGTTGAGCTACCATCGATTCAAGAGGAGGAGCAGTCTACCAATGACGATCCTATCAAGGAAAACATTGCAGCTCCTGGAGTAGAGGAAGAAGTTGAGCGAAGGCCTGGGAAGGAGTCTGTTAAGGAGGAATCACCAAAATGCCCCTTCCCTGCACCTTATCCTCAACGGTTGAAGAAACCCAAGAATGAGACGAAGAATCAGGAGTTTTTGGAACTGTTTAAGCAAGTTAAGATTAACCTTCCACTCCTAGATGCTATCAAGCAAGTGCCGGCCTATGCTAAGTATCTTAAAGATCTATGCACGGTCAAGAGGAGGCAAAGCGTGAAGAAACATGCTTATGTCGCATGTCAAGCCAGTGCGATCATTCAAAATGAGTTGCCCCCAAAACTCAAAGATCCCGGTACACCTACGGTCTCATGTAGAATTGGGAATCAAAAGATAGACAATGCACTCCTCGATTTAGGAGCAAGCGTGAACCTGCTGCCATACTCAGTCTATAAACAGCTAGGGTTGGGTGAACTCAAACCCACCCGAGTTGCTTTGCAATTGGCAGACAGATCTGTAAAGTACCCTAGAGGGGTATTGGAGGACGTCCTTGTCCAAATAGACACTTTCGTATTTCCGGTTGATTTCGTGATATTGGACACAGAACCTGTGTCTAATCCTGGTGCACATATCCCGGTTATTTTTGGACGTCCATTCCTCAACACCATTGATGCCACAATCAAGATTAGAACTGGTATCATGACTATCGTATTCGGGAACATGACGTTGAATATCAAGATCTTCTCTAATCCCCGACCTGAAGAATACGATGATGAGGAAGAAATCCATTATATAGACACAGTCATTGAAGATGAAGTTGACTTGGTCGACTATAAAGATCCTTTGGAAGTTGTGATGACTCAATTTGGCGATATTTATCAGCCTGCAGAGTCCACCCCATTGGATGCTGACTTGAATCAGACGTGTCTTATGATGGATACGAAAGAGGAGGATAGAGCTGATTGCATGTGGATACAGCCTTATGAACAACTGTCTCCGAAAACCAAGTTGGTAATGCCCTCTAGTTTCCAGTTCCCGGAATTAGAATTGAAGGAGCTCCCCAAAGAGCTAAAATACGCATTCCTAGGGACTGGAAAAACTTATCCTGTGATCATTTCATCTGTTTTAACTCATGAACAGGAAAGTAAGCTAGTGGAAATGCTTACCAAGCATAAGGACGCTATGGGATGGACAATTGCTGACCTCAAAGGCATAAGCCCATCCATATGCACACATAAGATATATCTGGAGGAAGACGCCAAACCCTCAAGGCAAATGCAAAGGCGTCTGAACCCCAACATGCAAGAAGTAGTTAAAAAGGAAGTGCTTAAACTACTTGATGTTGGGATGATATATCCGATATCTGACAGTCCTTGGGTTAGTCCTACCCAAGTAGTTCCAAAGAAAGCGGGCATAACGGTCATTCCAAACAAAGAGGGTGAATTAGTACCGACACGTGTCCCCACTGGATGGAGGATGTGCATTGACTACAGGAAGCTAAATACTGTGACCCGAAAGGATCATTTTCCTTTGCCATTCATGGACCAAATGCTAGAACGGGTGGCGGGTCATAAGTATTACTGCTTCTTGGATGGATACAGTGGGTATAATCAAATTGAGATTGCTCCTGAAGATCAGGAGAAAACCACGTTCACGTGTCCATTCGGTACTTTCGCCTACCGACGAATGCCATTTGGCTTATGTAATGCACCGGCTACCTTTCAGCGGTGCATGCTAAGCATCTTTAGTGACATGGTCGAAAACATCCTTGAAGTTTTCATGGATGACTTTTCAGTATTCGGCCATAGCTTCGAGGATTGCCTCAGCAATCTCGAACAGGTTTTAATGAGGTGTGAGGACAAACACCTAGTCTTGAATTGGGAGAAGTGTCACTTTATGGTGACCAAGGGTATAGTTCTAGGCCACATAATATCCGATGAAGGAATCCAAGTGGATAAGGCTAAGATCGACATAATCTCAAATCTACCTGTCCCCCGTACAGTGCGAGACATTCGTTCATTCCTAGGGCACGCAGGTTTTTATCGTCGATTTATCCAGAATTTCAGTGCAATCTCTCGACCCCTTTGTCAACTTCTTGTCAAAGATACACCTTTCGAGTGGTCAGAGAGTTGCCAAAAGTCCTTTGAGGAGCTAAAAGATCTCCTCACCTCCGCACCTATAATACAGGCACCCGACTGGAGTTTGCCTTTTGAATTAATGTGCGATGCTAGTGATTACGCCATTGGCGCAGTCCTAGGCCAGAGAAAGGACAATAAGCCACATGTGATATACTACGCCAGCCGAACCTTAAATGACGCTCAAATGAATTACACTACCACCGAGAAGGAGCTGCTGGCTGTAGTATTCGCTCTGGACAAGTTTAGGTCTTACCTGATAGGGTCGCCAATCGTCTGTTTTACAGATCATTCGGCCCTCAAGTATCTTTTGTCAAAGAAAGACGCTAAACAACGGCTTATTCGCTGGATACTCTTACTCCAAGAGTTTGATTTAACAATCAAAGATAAGAAAGGAGTAGAGAATGTGGTTGCGGATCATTTATCCCGGTTGACTTTTACCGATAACACTGAATCCCAATCCATTAAAGATGAGTTCCCAGATGAACAGCTACTGGCAGTAAGTAGTCTGCCTTGGTATGCTGATGTGGTAAACTACCTCGTCACGGGTGAGACACCGACTCATTGGTCGAGCCAGGACAGAAAACGGTTCCTCTCGTTCGCACGCCATTTTTTCTTCGATGACCCATACCTTTTCAAATACTGTGCTGATCAGGTCATCAGGCGTTGCGTACCCAACGAGGATATAACCGTCATATTAGCGTCATGCCATTCTGAGGCATGCGGTGGCCATTTTGCGTCACAGAAGACCGCACAAAAAGTGTTGCAAAGCGGTTTTTACTGGCCTACAGTCTTCAAAGATGCTTTTTCCTTTTGCAAGACATGCCAACGCTGTCAAAAGCTTGGAACCATTTCTAAAAGGAATTCTATGCCTTTAACCCCTATCATCACAATTGAGATATTCGATTGTTGGGGCATAGATTTTATGGGCCCATTTCCCAAGTCGAATAACTGTGAGTACATACTCCTTGCTGTGGAGTATGTATCCAAATGGGTAGAAGCGATACCAACGAGACGAAATGACCACAGAACGGTCATGTCATTTCTAAGAGAGCATATTTTGTCTCGTTTTGGTACTCCGAAAGCTTTACTAAGTGACCAAGGCAAGCATTTCTGCAATAGGCCTTTGGAGTCACTTCTCAAGAAATACGGAGTTCATCATAAAATCGCTCTTGCCTATCATCCACAGTCTAATGGGCAAGCAGAATTGGCTAACCGAGAAATCAAGCATATTCTCGAGAAAACGGTTAGTTCCAATCGAAAAGACTGGGCATACAAATTGACTGACGCATTATGGGCATACCGCACTGCCTATAAGACGAATCTTGGTATGTCCCCGTATAGACTAGTTTACGGGAAAGCTTGCCACCTTCCTGTTGAAATTGAACATAAAGCTTATTGGGCGACACGCTCATTGAACTTTGATATTCAAGAGGGAGGTCAGCTACGCAAGCTCCAACTTGCAGAGCTAGAGGAAATACGACAGGATGCGTATGACTCTGCAAAGTTGCATAAGGAAAAGTTGAAGGCTCGACACGATCGTACGATTTTTCGTAAATCATTTGAGCCGGGGCAGAAAGTGTTGCTGTATGACTCTCGCCTCCATCTTTTCCCAGGAAAACTCCGTTCCCGGTGGACAGGCCCGTTCATCGTAAAAACTGTTTTTCCACATGGGGCGGTTGAGATTGTTAATCCCAAGAACGATGATTGTTTCAAGGTCAATGGCCAAAGATTAAAGCCGTTCTTGGAGAACTTCCACTCTGAAGTCGAGCACATCCAGCTGGATGAGCCCAGCTATTCTCATGATTAAAAATCCAAAGTGGAATTCCACATTGTTGTTGTATTCCTTTTTCTTTCCTTGCATTTTAATTTCTCTCTCTTTTGTTTCTTTTTAGGTGTTCGTTCTTTATTTCGTGTTTGTGATTTAGTTCTAATCCATTATTCCTTAAACCACTCTGTTGTAGGTGCGTAGATGCGAGGTGATGATGTTCACTCTGTCGGTTCTTGGGCGGATTCAGAATGTCGCTGTGGCACCTGGATTGAGGGCGAACTCATACCTTGCCCCTTGCTTCATCAGGACCCTGAAGCTCATTCTCTTATTGATGCTGCTCAAGGGTACATTCCATACCCACCAGCCCTCCTGGATATCAACCCATACGAAAATATGGGATTTCAGGATGATGATGATGTGGAGGAGGATGATGACCTGTACATGGGACGCATGGTGGATGACGCACTCATGGCGCAGTGGGAAAACGATGACATGTGGGAGCCATGGGAGGATCATGTCCTTCAGGATGTCGTCCCAGAACGCCACAATGCTGTTTTTGTTTTCGTGGACGATTTCCTCATACTTGAGTTGGTCCCATACCGCTACGTGCACCTGAGCTACTTGCTATTCAGGCTCCAATGCCCCTTACCAGCTAGTGCACTTTGGGAACCAATGCCAATAGTGAGGTTGGAACTTGTCACATTTCTTTGTAATTCTTGTTTCTTTTCTTTGATTTTCTTTTTGTGATAATTTGTGTTTCTTGTGTTCTGTTGTTTTAATTTCAGTGTGTGTCTTTTGTCCAGGATTGTCACTATGTTCCTAAATGGCATCCCGGTATTCCTTCCACATCAACTGATTCATGGTCTTGGGCCCTACATAAGGCCCCCACTCACTCCGCCGCAAGAGGAGGGTCCATTGCGCAATCACACTCCGTTATCCTTGTCTCCATCCGGATCACCTCTTGCATGGGCTTGCCATTCCTTGGAGACTCCAGACTTGGTTGATGATGTCCTTGCTGCGTTTCGATTGTTCTGGGAAAGGGAATCATTGAGTTTGGACTTCACGTCTGAAGATTCGGCGGATTATGAAGAGATCGTGGAAGAGGAAATTTTTATACTCGAAGACTAGTGCTACATTCCAGTTGTTTCTGTTCAATTTCAATTCTTGTTTAGCAACTGGAATGTAATCCTTGACAATTTGTTTTCAGTTTTAGTTTTAGTCTTAGTTTTGGTTTTCTAGTTCAATAAGGTTTTAACCACAGTTGGGGATGATAATGGTGCAATTTGGATGCAATAATAAAGTTTTTTTTATATATAAATTGCGATTTTCTATTCTGGGGAGGAATTTCTGTCATACATGCTTGTTCTTCACCTGTTATTTCAGTCTATCTGCATGTCCAGATTTGTTTATGATAGTTGGGGGTGATGTAGTTCATATCCCATTGAATTCTGGAATTTTTGTGTTCGATCGATCGAACTCAGTTCGATCGATCGAAACCTGAATGTTCAAGCGCTTGTAGTTTATGTTCAATCGATTGAAGGATTTATGTTCGATCGATCGAACATAGTTCGATCGATCGAACGAGGCATTTAAACGAGGCGTCTTCAGAACATTTCTTCATTTCCTTCCTCCTCACCCTCAATCGCTCGAAGACAGAGAGAGGGCGACTCGGCAGATTTTTGTTTCTGGCATCCCAAAAGGGAGCCCTGATCAATCCTCTGATCCCCCTCATCTTCATCTCATCATCTCTCCATCCCCACAACGGGTTATTCACCGAGGTAGGCCCCACTCATTTGTGTTTTTCTTTTCTTTCTGGTTGTGTTAGAAAATCCCAAGGGGGTGTCCCCTTGGTCTTAGGATTGTCTGTTGATTAGTGTAACCTAGGTTTTCTTTTCGTTTCTGCGATTACTGGACAACGCTGTGTTCGATCGCTCGAACTGGTTTCGAGCGATCGAAGGGGAGAGGTTCGAGCGATCGAACAATTTTCAAGCGATCGAAGTCTACTCCAGTTCGATCGATCGAACTCAGTTCAATCGATCGAACTCCAGCAGTGTTTGTTTTGTTTCTTTTTCTTCCTATTCTTATCTGTATCTTGTGTGGTCTTATTTTCAGGACTGCAAGATGAATCCAGTGACGGGCTATCATAAGTCCAAGCCCCTCGATCGTACTATACCAGATCCGGTACCCGCTCACGGGTTCCGGAATAACGAGGATAGGGTTTGGTTCGAGCGGTACTTCCAGACTCGGATGGTTATGATTGAGCGCCCCATTGAGCATATCTGGACTGAGAGCCCGTGGTTCCTCACACGGATCCGCGCGATGCCGCACTGGTTCAATCTCCTGTCGTTGGCCAAGAGGGTCAACCTATCCTGGATCAGAGGTGCGTGTGCGACTATGATCAGCGACTCGTTTACACCATTCACCTATCATGCCTTCTTTCGGAGTCGCTCATTCATCATCAGTCCCGCGACCGTTTCCGCCGCATTGGGGGTACCAGAGGTACCTAATTATGTTTGCCCCCACCGGCCTGATGCACCCGTGACCCCACCATCCGCTATTATCAGGGAGCTCACTGGAGGCGCCGTTCCGTCTTGGGATGGCGATGCTTTGATCGAGGACCACTCTCTCACCGATGACTACCACATGCTTCATTTGGTCCTCAGCAATTGCCTCCTAGTGACGTCCTATAGAGAGAAGATCGCGGCTTGGTATGCGCGAGTCTTATATGCTGTGGGGACGGGTCAGCCTGTTTGTATACCACGACTATATATTGATTTTATGGTCCACCCCACCCGTTATATCTCGTCCAGGAAGCACCTGAAGGGTGCTTGGGCTATTCAGAGGGTCATGGCCGATGCCGGGTTCCTCGAGCTCCCTGGAGATGATATCCGCCCTTCTCCCCGCCGATTTAGCGAGGCGGCTGCTCGCCGCTCCGACGCTCAGAAGAGGAAGCGCAAGGGGAAAGGGACAGCGAGGGTGCGGGGGAGGAAGAAGAGGCGTGGCGGTACAGACACGGAGGCCGGAGCTTCAGGGACACCCACCGAGGTGGAGGAGCTTGATTCGGATGATGAGGATGATCCAGTTGCTGCGGTTCAGCAGTTTGAGCTGCGACAGCGGTCGCAGTCTCGTGCCCAGGGAGAGTCTTCTTCTTCTGTGCCTCTCCCGACAGTTCGCGAGCTATTATTGGAGGAGAGAGAGGCCAGGATTAGACTCGAGGGCCGGATGGATCAGATCCAGACTCTACTGGAGTCCATTTTGATTCAGATAGGGGTTGATCAGGCTGTTCACTCTGCTCACCATCCCACGGCCACCCCATCTGCTCCGCCTGCTGCTGATCCGTCACATGTTGCTACTCCTACGGATCCACCACTTACTGATCCACCATCTGCTACCCCAGCTGCTGAGGCTACTGATCCGGTTTCGACCGCTGCTTCCGAGCCATCTACTACTCCTACTACTACTGTATTGCCACCTGCTCCTATCGACATCCCTTCTGATATAGCCGATGATACGCCATCTGGGGTCGATTAGTTTTAGTCGGGAAGGTGGCATTTATATATTTTTGGTTGGTTGTATATGCTGGTGGTTTTTGGGTGTTTTATTTGGTTAGATGGTATTGTATGGACAGTATTTATCACTGCTTGTACTTTATTTTATTTTGTTCATATTCCAGTGGTTTCGATTGATTGGATCATGGTTTTATTGTATTATTGTTATCTTTTGATCCTGTCTGTTTTGGAGATTGTGTTCTACTTTTTTATGCTAGGTTGCTTTGCTTGCGATCATCATTTGCGCTATACAGGTGATACCCATCTCTTTTATTTATTGAAAATCAACTTCTGAGGACTTTGTTGTTTTCAGTTGGGGGTAGGAGACAATAGATAGGTATACACCCGTAATAATCAGGTTTTGCAATTAGATATGTTTTAAATTTAATGAGAACACAGTCTGTTAAAATTTGAAAAAAATTTTATTGAATAGTATTGATAGAATAACTCTGAATAACCTTTTCTGCTTGTTAATTAGACAATGATACATTTGTAGTATTCTTATCTTTTTATGGATTAAATCCACGCGGTTTTTCTGTATTATTGAAATGAATTGCATCTGTAAAGCTGTTATGTACCCAACACTTTTGTGCACTAATTGGCAGCTATGTAGAAAATCTGAAAATGGAGTTAAAATGAATATTGTGCGAAAAAGAACAAGTAGTGGAAGCTAATAACCCCTTGTGAGCTTTTGAGCCGATCTTCATTTCTGAGGGGATTCGCATACATTGTCGAATGTTTTTTCTTGCATATACTTGGTAAATTCGTTGTTAAGTCTCAGTCTTCGTTAAAAATTTTGACTGCCTGTTAGAGGAGAACGTTCAGGATTTACCAATTAAAACTCAATGAACACTTAAGTGCTAAAAATTGAAAGTTGAGAAAATGATTCAAGCCATCGTTTACCCATTCTTTTACCTAATATAGTTTCACCTACATTCATTGAATTATTTCACCCCTGATCCTACTCAATTAAATATTTCCAATGAAATCACAAGAATCCAAATCCTTGATCTATACCTTGACCTCATTGAGCCGTTTGAGAAATTTGTTGAGAATGAGTTATCAAAGTATGTGAAATGGAAGGAAGTTGTTGTGGGATATTCCAGGTCATAAAAAAAAAAAAAAAAAAAAAAAATGAATGATGAATGAAGGAGAAGAGAAAAAGAACATAAGAAATGAATGGGAAATTGGGTGGAGAAAAGAATAAAGAATAAAAAGAGAAGTGGAAATTCCATCACATACTAAAAAGCACACTCTTCTCTACAACACCCCCACCTACTAAATAAAAGCCATAATTCAAAGTCTTGAAGATTCTCAACAATTGGTTTGAACATGAAAGTGTGAGTTGAGTTATCCACGGTATTTCGCTCCTCTAGTAAGTAGTATTCCATTCATGAGACTTTACACTCTTAAATGTCCGTTTTTCATAGAGTAAAGTATGAAAGCATTAGCACTTAGAATATCATTCTTCTCAAAGCTTTCATACTATGTGCGATCTTTGTAAAGCAAGTTTCTGAGAGACGTTCTTTTTTAGTGTGACCAATGTGAGAATTGAGCTAAAACTGCAAGTTTCCAAAGTACAATAATCTAGATAACTCGTAATAAGGGTTGGACGCATGGTTGTTAATTCCACACACACACGGGTGCATGATGGTAATACATTTGTATATTTTACTTGGTGATATAGGAGAGCATGTGGATCTCTTTCATGGGTTGATAGAGGATATTATATTCTTGTAGAGTTGAATTAACAGTTTAATGGAAGGGGGAATTCTACAAAGTTATTCTAATTCTTTTTGAGCTAAAAATTGGAATTTTGTGGGTATATTCACTGCAAACCCTCACGAGACAACACTCGTCCACTAGGGGGAACCTAGGGGTTTAACGGCTTGTTGCATTCGCTAAATGCAACCGCGATTCCTGCGAAAGTGAGTTAGGATTTTTTTTTTCTCTCTATCTTAGTTTAGGTTGTTTTTAGTTTTTCTTTGTTTCTTAGTCGTGGTAGTATTAGTTTAGGAGTTTTTAGCTTATTTTTATTTTCGCTTTATCGCTAGGGACTAGCAATAAGCTAGTTGGGGGTTGTGCAAAGTGGGGGTATTTGTAAAATACAACCGCGCTAAAAGGAAGAATTGTATTAGTTTTTATCACAATTTCCCATGTTATCCGCAATTTGCATTACATGGCTAATTTTTATACAGTATGATTAATCTATGATAAGTTGTATTGTTTTAGCTGTTGTTTATGCAGATCACTGCTGTGCGGACTGAATAGAGGAACATCAGAATAAATGGAATGCTGGAATGCAAACAAAAGAAGTCAAAGCTGAAAAGCGGAGTTCGATCGCTTTAAGACGGTTCGATCGATCGAGCGTTCGATCGCTCGAAGATAGTAGAAGCGCTTAAAGATCAAGGGTTCGATCGATTGAGATCCGTTCGATCGATCGAACGGGGTATTTCCAGAAACATTTGCGTGCGCAGCAGAATGCGGGTTTAACCCTAGTGCTTTAGGTTTTTCTATTTATATGCGTTTTGTAGACGTCCATAGGGACGCCCACTTTTACATTTTAGCAGTTTAGAAGGAGAGATAGAGAGTTTGTTTGGTTTTTTGTAGGTTTTTCATATTGTGGATTGGATTTCTCAAAGTTTATACAAGTATCTTCTGTTCCAGGTTATTTATATATTGTTATTTTCATATTCTGCACGTGTTAGACGTAGTTAGATTGCTTGTTTTACAGTGTGGCATGCTAAATATTTATATAACCATAGATTTTAGAGTTTTCATGAATAACTCGCAACCAAACATGGTATTAAAGTTTTCTTACGTTAAAAATCAATCCTCGACACTCCAGACGATGTCTGAGTAGTCCCAGGTTGGGAGATCACGATGAAACAGTGATCTCCAGCCTCTGCCATGCAGCAGAATAATCGCTGTGTTCGATCGATCGAAGTCAGTTCGATCGATCGAACCAGAGACAGTCAAGCGATCGAAGTTAGTTCGATCGATTGAGGGATGAAGGTCTTCGATCGATCGAAGGCGCGTCGATCGATCGAACTCTCGGATTCTTGAGGATGTTACCTGCAGTATTCCAGGACTTTTTGTTTTAGGACTTGTTATCATTCTGTCCCAAATAAATGCTCAGTCTGTCAAAACAGTTTTAAAACTAAGGCCCTAAGGCATTTTCTTTCAATACATTTTGCAAACCATCTTCAATGCTAACACCATTAAGGATGCGAGTCTTAACTATTGAATTAAACCGCTTTTGTGTATTTCAATTTAACTGTGATGATATGGTCCCGGTCATGAAAGGGCCATAGAATCTTTATTTCTTTTGAGGAATACGGAAAACTGTAGGTAATATGCTCCATTGTGCTTCAAGGTAAATGCATGGTAGATGGCTAGGTTACTGCGGATTCGTGTAATCCCAACACTTTCTTTTTAAAGTTAAACTCCTTAATTCTAAGTACTGTTTTAATTAGCTAGTTAGATTGTTTAGTTAATTTTAATTACTTTCATTAGTAATCTTAATTTGTGGAACTTCGTGTTCTGCACCATCATTCAAACTTAGTTATTTTATTTTGTTTTCTGTAGAGGTTAGTCTAATTCGATAGGTCAACACCTTCCCTGTGGGATCGACCTGGTCTTACCAGATATTACTTGCACGTCTACCTACACTTGGGTACTGCACAAGAGCGCACAAGAAAATTCTCGTGTCAGTGGATATAAATTAATGATGGAATCCATGTCTCAATTTTGGGATTGATGATATCCCCTTGAGAAAGCTTATAAGTTTTGATTATGTCAAACCCTGCAGGTGGATTTTGTATCTGAAATATCAACTAAGGTAAGCAAAAGATCTCAAGGAATTTTAAGAGATTAATTAATATGATTGTCAGTAATTATATTTAATTAATGGATATCTATAATCTTAACGTGGGGAGATAATAAGCATTTAATAACATGGAACTCGAAATATATTTTTGAGATAAGGGTAGGAGTGCAATTATAATTCTTTAGTGGTATAAATTAGGAGTATAATTTATGAAAATAGGAAGCCTATTCCATAAGGTTGCCTATTCCTTATTGACTTCTTATGGTCCCTATCGTATCCTATATATATGCTGCTTGGGCTCTCCTCTGAGTTTGCGTTTTTCTATCTAAAGTATTATAACTCGAAATAGAAAAGAGATCGTAAAAAAGAGAGCACGAAACTAAAAGGATTTCGAAAGAGCCCACACTCAGTTCGATATTCTGACAGCAGAGGAATACGGTAGAAGATCGTGAGCTGTTATCGAGCCCGTGTTCTCGATTCGTCTACTACAGCAATCCATTTTTTCAGTTCAAGGTAACCCTAGTTCCGCCCTTGTAGGGTTATTATAGATTTCACGAAATTTTTTGCAGTACCAACATATACGCACTATCAACGGATTCTGGGAATGCAGTTTCCTAACAAAGGGAAGTAAGCTTCCTTATCAGACTCGTAGGCTCGTTGTAAAAAAAAGGCTATTTTAGTGGGATTAGGGTTTGGGAAGCGTCCCAACCTTAGGAAACCTATATATACATATATGTATATATACATGTTATACTTATTGGAGAGTCACACACCCACATTCTACCACCATAGAGAGAGAGAGAGAGAGAGAGAGAGAGAGAGAGAGAGAGAGAGAGGCAAGAAGAAGAAGAAGAACCCTAGCCATGTAATATGTTATTTATGTCTTTCTTCTAGATTTATTGTACCTATGGATTATGATTGCACGTCTGAGGGTTTTAATATATAAAATCGTGCTTTAAGACAAGATGATGATTGCATCTTGTCTTAGACTTACTTTGGTTTAGACGTGCTTAGTAATTTATATTGTCTGCGATTGTGTAAATTATTTACATGCAATGGTGGTTTAATGGAATTGTGATTTAACTATTGAACAGTCCATGCCTAAGAAAGATGGGGTGTGTTACAACCCTAGTTTAGTATAAGGCACCCCATACCAACCGAATATGGCTTATGTTAGTAGTTGAATTACAATGATTTTCTTGACGGAGGAATTGGGCATGTAGCCACGATTCCCCATGATCATCGAAGTGAAATAACCTAGTTGAATGCATGAATACCCTTATTATGTGGTTAGTGGTGGATTTGTAATCCTAGATTTATCTCTCATACTTTTCAACTCTTTTCAATTTAGTGCTTCTTAGATTCATTAGTTTTTAGTTCAATAGTTAATTTAATTAGTCACACAGACCGCTTCTCGTGCGGGTAGTCCGCAACTTAATAACTTGCGGACTTCTGTTTTCAGCCACTGAATCTTGTAAAATTACTACAATACCCTTAATGAAAACTGGATCCAACGGATGAAACAGAATAAGTTGCGGACTCCCGCACAAGAAGCATTCCGATTAGTCACAATCTCAAAAATCAAAACTCGTTTTCTCAAAGTCAATTAAAATTAGGGTTTTTAGAGTTAAATGATATCTCTTAGAGCAGTTTCTGTGGATTCGACCCCTGCTTATCACTATCTCATGTTTAGTAGTGTTAATTACATTGGTTTTGACACAATCACCAGGCCCCCCTTGAAATTGTGGGACTTGAAAATTTAGCTTAAGAATTTTTGTTTTTTTTTTTTTTTTTTTATTTTAGACCCCCCTAAAAAAAACACCTTAACTAGGGCACATATTTAAACAAAATGACTTGGTTACATTTTTCACCCTCACGGCTTCTAATTCTACACATAAAATTAATTTTACAATAAGTTTTATATGTAGACCCAAAAAAAATCACCACAGAGGCGCTGCCCTTGAACCCCCATATAGCTTAGGGTCTCCTGGACAAAATTTCTGGCTCCACCTCTGCTTAAAGGAACAAATTCATATTTTCCTCGGTGCGAACGTATCACTCAAAAGGTTTAACTCTTTTATTTACGATGCCTTTTGGTCTAGTGTTTTTAATGTTTTGCTGCCTAAGGTCCATCTAATTTTTTTTTTCTTATTTTAGTGACAAATTTGTCCAAAAATCCCATCGTAAGATTCTAAGATTATGACTATTTAGGTTTTTGATTGGATGAATATCCATTGAAGAAAATTTGTGATTTTAAAATTTTTGATACAATATCTCATTTCGATCTGGTTGGTTCTGAAAAAAAAAAAAAAAAAAAAAAAGGGCAGCCCAGTGCACGAGGCTCCCGCCATTACAGGATCTGGTTAGTTCTGGAATTTTTCTAAAATCCTGAAAGTATATGTTCACGGGATAGTTCCATAATTTTTGTTGGTTTTTGCTACGAATCAATGCTTGAGTTATCGTTCATTGGTTGTTGATTACATGTATGTGTTATTTAGTTGTTATTTGGACATCTTCCTATTCTTCTCTTTCCAAGTTTTTAGTGTGTAAAATTTTTCATGGACTATGTAAAAATCCAAAGAATGTCTACAGATTTTAAAGATATATCAGATAATATATCTCCAAATCACAAAATGTATCTAAATTCTCAAAGATATTCTCGAATTTTCAAAGACATAAATGTCTTTGGAGATCACAAATTTTATAAACATTCTTTTGATTTTAGAGACTTCTCTGAAAATATCCTTGAAATCACAAAATATCTCTGAATTTGTAGAGACATTCTCGAATTTACAGAGACATCACTCTCTGACATTTTTTTTTTATTTTTTTATTAAGAGAGTTTGAAAATGTCTTTAAATTTTCTAGAATCAGAGACATTGTGTGACATTTTTTTTTTCCGAAGTTCATATCCAATATAGACTTGTTTGAAATATCTTAAATTTTTTATTCTAAATGTATAAATTTATCGAAATTGGAGTTGTCGTTTGAGAGATATTCAATTTGAAGTTAAAAAAAAAATTGTTGTTAGCGCACTGCCAGGCATTGATGATGTGTGCATGATGATAGAAACGTATTGATAAAAGGGGTTTCTTTGGTCCAATTAAGTGTGAGCAACCTTTAGAATTACCAAAAAAAAAAAAAAAAAATTTGCTTATAGCTAATTGGTTATAAATAAATGAATAAAAAAAGTACCCATGGATCTTAGACCAAACGGCCCATACTTGAATTATACTCTACTCATCCATTTTATGTATACTTCTTTCTCTTTTTTGGCAGACCCAAAAGTATTGTCCAATATAAATATTTAGAGTAAACTTTCCAAAATTACCCTTAATGATTGAAAATATTTAACCCAAAAAAATAGATGAGAGAAAAAAAAGAAAAAAAAAGAGTAGTTTTGAAGAAAAAGAATAATTACTTTATCATTTTATGCATGTGAGTGCAATCATTAGTGTTCTCTTAGAATTTTGATTTCCCAAAAATACACACATAAAGATGAAATGGGTAGTAATAAAAGTTGAAACGAATGTGATAATCACGTGAGATAATAGTCGTCTACATTAAATAATCTTATTGGTGAACGAAACTAAAGTTGATGTTATGCACATAGAAACATGAGCATGGAAGCATGGATCCTCGATTCCCCTTTGGGGCGGTCATGGTAAGCAGCATCCACGTGGCACTTGCAGAACCTGCAAGTGTCACGTGAGTGTTATCCACAATGGCTGTCGATGATCCTTTGTCGAGAAACATAGCCCTATAAGTAAACTCTAGAGAGTTGACTCTCTAAGGACTATGGATCCTCGGCAGCCAAAGTGGGCAACATCCATGTGGCTTTCCCAGGTTCACAATTTAATTATTTATTGTTTTTTTTGTCAAAAATTAAAAAAAATTAAATAAATATGATCTTGGGAAAACAACATAAATGCTGCCCACTTTAACTGTCCCATGTGGCTGCTGAGATCCCTACCCCTCTCTAAGTCCTACTTGATCAATCATTGAGAAGTTTTACCTAATAAAATATCTATTTCTTTCCTTTAATTGCATTGGCTATAGAAAAGATGTTTTTTGGTGGAATTGTAATGTTTAGTCAGTCAACTCTTTTTGACAACTTTGAATTTTTTTTTTCCCACTATTTCCCATCTTTTAACATTTTCCCCTTTGTTATAAATCCAAGTTTAAAACTTTTCACGTCATTTTTTTATGGAAGCCAGACATTTACTTGAAAAAAAAAATTGTGTTGTTCTAATGCAATGTCACGGCGGTTAGAGAAAGAGGTGTCGTGGAACCGACGCTCCAACTTGAGGACCATTAACTTGACGGCGACAACGACCACCATGGACTTGCCAAAAATTCAGAAGAGAATTAGATTAGATGATTAGGATTTCCTGTTGAGGTCGCTACTCGGTAGTGTTTATTGCGGCAAAAGCCTCTTGGGCTGGCTCCTAGCATCTCCAACATAGGTTTTATGACCTTCAAAAATTAGCTACATGATTAGTCATTTTTAACATTTTTTTTTTTAAATAAACTATCAAGTCATAAATATCTCTTTATATTCTCTCTCCAAATCGTAACTGGTGGAGATTTAGCAACCTTACTTGCTGATCGATTTTGTCAATGGTTTGCACCAAGTCGACAGTCAAAGGGACATAGAAGGGAAGATGGAGTGTGCACTTCTAGAGGACTGATCAATAGATCGTGTTCTATAAAATAGGATTTATCAAATAATTAAATAGATATTTGGTTTTAAAATCCCTCTTTACCAAATGCATTTGGTTATAGGACACAAAGAAAACTTTTATAGTGATAAGTCCCTTAATTGTGTACTTTTATTAGGAAATGTCCTTTAACCGTTTAACCACACGTTTGGGAGACATATATACCCTTTATGTTTCTTTAATCAGAGTCTCTCTCTCTCTCTCTCTCTCTCTCTCTCTCTCTCTCTCTCTGTGAATAGATCCAGCTTAGATCCAACACCAATCTGGCTAGATTCGACATAGATCCGACCACAGATGCCACTGATCCAGTACAAACTTCGCTATAGTTACTGATGGGATGCGTTGAAGAAGCCTACCATCACCGTCATCTCTAAGAAGGCTTGGGCGACAACGATCCAATCGCCTATAAGTCATCATCTTTATCGAGTATTGGTTCGCAATGCTGCAATTTTTATAACAGTTTGCATGTCTTGAGAAATTTCGTAAATTTTTTTTTTCTCTCTAGAAAATGCTTATCAACAAATAACATAGCAACAACTAAAAACAAAAATGCAATTTTTTAGGGTTTCAAAATTCTTGATAAATTTCACAAACATTTTGTCTCAATTTGTTGGAATTAATGAACAAGATCACGAAAATGTATTTTACAAAACCTTTTTTGTGAAATACTCCCTCTGTCCCATATTAAGAGTCCTTGATGCCATTTTTTGATGTCCCATTTTAAGAGTCCTCTTTGAAAAGTCAAAGTACTTTAATACACGCTTTTCAAATTTGCCCTTTATTATATCCAACTCTTGCCTCTCTCTTTTTTTTTTTTAATGTGACACTATAATTTTGAATTTCAAAAAGGACAATATTGAAAAGTTGAAAATCTCACTAAAATCAAGGTTGTTCCCTTAATAAGTTGGAATTTCCAAAAGAGACTCTTAATATGGGATGGAGGGAGTATAATTTAATGTGAAATTCCACATCTTTCTTTTTTTTTTTTTTTTTTGATAAATTTCACAACTTTTTTTTTTGGATAAATTTCACAAACATGTGAAGGCATAATTTTTTTTTGGAGTGCTATAAAAAAACAAACATAAGTTATGATAAATTTCACAAGTTATTTTGCATAAATTTGTTATGAACAATCAACCTACTAGCAACAGAAAGTGAGAATTCATGAAATAGCAATTGAAAAGTTGTTCTTCCCCTTCTCTAAAACTCCGGCCCTTGTCCCTTGTCAATGCCCCAGGCCCACTTCCAAAAATAAATGAAAAAAATAACAATTGTATTTTAGAAGAATAAAAAAAATTACACTTGGACTTAATAGAATTCCAATCATTCCTTTGATATAACTAAAACCCAACTAGCCCGAACCCTCCAATACTCTATAAAACTCTCCAAATTGACCTTAGCCTATTCTTTTTCCATTTCTTCGACTACCAGTGCTACCTGTATCTATAATAACACACGAAGAAGTATACAATATGACAAGAATCATAATTGCTTGAAATGCAATGAATAACTGTGAGTATACACAATTGATGTATTCAAATAAAAATTGAACCATCACACAAATTACCCACACTCACCCCCAGGAGCATCGTACCAGGTTACTCGTGGTAACATAGCAAGAGCCACGAACCTCACCTCACCCGTCACCAATCTTGGTCCCTGAGGCCTGTTGGATCTTGGCAGGTGCTCCTTGCTCATGTACCCATTACTTCCATGACATTTAGCCAAAAACACAGATTCGTGGATTCCAAACGAAATAACTTCAAAAGAGTATACGTAGCGATAATAAAAGAAAATGCTCTCGAGATTTAGAAGCATATTGTATACAATCCCATACCTAAAAGTGAAGTTAATTCCCAAGTAAATCCAAACAGCTCATAGCCTCTCCAACTCTCTCGAATTGTTCTCTAACATAGGGGTGTTCATCGGTCAGTTCGGTCAATTTTTTGTCAGTTTTTTCATGTTTAAAAACCGACCAATAGGCTCGGTAGGATGGTTTGGCCAGTTTTTTTTTTTCCATTTTCAAACTGTCAGTCGGTCAATTCGGTTTCCTTCTGTGCATATATTTTTGAAAACCGACGGAATAGGCTCAATTTTCTCAGTTCGGTCGGTCGGTTTCGGTTCTGATTTTTTTTGTACACCCCTACTCTGACATTGCATTGTGTGAGTGTAGAGGTGTTGTGTGTGAGAGGTATATGCACATATATATAGTGTTTAGGAGTGTAACAGCCGTACCTGGAAAAAAAAAGTTTCACTATCTCGTAATATGCATTAATTAATATTAATTAGTGTATAAAAATAGATTAAGGGGAGACTTGGACTCACCCATGAAAAAGTTCCAGTGAGGATAGATAGGTTTGGAAGTGGGACCCAGTAGAGGGCCCGGATAAAATATAAATTAATTTGCATTTCAATGATTAGATGAATTTTATATGACTAATTGCAATATGTTTAATTGATTCCATATCAATTGTTAATATGTTAGCTTTTGATATATACTAATTAACCCAATAAGGGCATTTTTGCAAAAAAGTGCATAATTAGTAGATACGTTAGCAATTTCACAAATATTTGGGACCATGTGTGGGACCCATACGAGACTTAGACAAACACCCATTTAAATAATTGGATAGTTAATGGAATGTTTGGGGGATCTCATAATAAGAAAGTAGAACTAGTGGGGGTGCAAATGAAAGAAAACCAAAACTTGTTGACAACTCAATGCATGAGTTGCTAGGTGTCATAGGGAAGAGATTTGTCCTCAAAATATACAGAAATTAAATAAGAAAGAGAGAGACACCGGGAGAGAGAAAGAGAAATACGTCTTCGACGCCGTTAATTCGCCATTCCGTCGCCGTTCATCGTCCAATTCACGAATCGAAGTCGTATTCGGACTCGTGGAGGTAGGACGATCGTTTCTATACCTTTTATTTACATTTTAATTGTTGGATTTTGGTAGCTTACTCTAAACGGTGACAAGCGGTTGCCAAAAGCTTGTAGGAACCATTTCGGAGTAGGATTTGGGCAAGAATCGTTAAGTAATTTGCATGTTAGGGTAAAATCTATAAGAGGTGAGTGACTCTAATCCATGGGCTGAATGTAAATCATATTTAATGTGTTAATCTTTATGCTAGTATGTTGAACTCTTATTAATCAATGCATGGATATGAAATTGTGAATATTAGCATGTGAATCTATGTGGGTTTTGATTACTTTACTCAAAATTGGAAGTTATTATGCCTAATTTTGCAAGATTACCATGTTGAGATGATTATGTGTTATGTGGGTTGAAGAAAGCCTTATGTTGATTCACTCTGGATGTACTCCATAATAAGGAGACATGGAAAAACCCATCGGTGTAAGGGTACTCACCACTTAATTGTGAAAAGGTGTGTGGGTGACGACCCAGCCGTAGAAGGGTGTGTGAGATGGTGTGATTTAGAGGTGCTATATGCACATAAGGGCAAAAGGCAAGAGAGACGTCACGGTGAATTGATATTTAGTCTTTTGGAGATTAAATGATATGTTGATTATTGACTTGTGCATTGTATATGACATACACTCATACATGTGATTAGCTTTACTCGCTAAGTGAAAGCTTAAACGAATATATACTTTCTGTTATGGTTATTGAATAACCACCGCAGGTACGGCACGGGAGGAGGAAAGGAAATGACCGGCACGTTGGGTTTGGGCTTGGGAGTTGTAAATATGTGTGGTTATGTACATATGCTTAGATGGTCTTAGTTTCAAAATGTAACTTTAATGTTTAAACAACTTGAGTTTTGGGAGAGTGTAATATGTCAAGTCTAATTTAATGTGGTTTATGACTTTTGTTATGTAGGATGCACTTGCAAACCACAAGTTGTGTATATTGGCAGAGGACTTGGGATTTAGCTAACTATGGATGTTAAGTAGCTTGTTTTTCCTTATGCATGCATGTTCATGTAAATTGATTGGGGAAAATGAGGAGTTTAATGCAAGTTTATGTTGCTAGTGAAGGATTGATGTGAATTGAGTGTTAAACCAACTTCTCAACTACTTTGAAATGCTTTTGAAGTCTTTCATGGTGTTTGGTTAATGTTTGGAGACATTTGGGAACACTTTTGAAATGAATTGGGGGTTTTCATACGGGTTGTTTGACTTAAAAGAAGTTGTGTGTATGTTTTTAACGAGTTTTTGGTTGTAATCAGGTTGTTTGCAAGGTTTATAAGTTCCTTTCCAACAAGTTTTCTATGTTGAGCAAGCTTGACAATGTTTGAGGTTTAATGGTTTGCAAAGAACCAATTGTTGTTATAACAAGGTTTTGTTCATATTTTGAATGTTTGGAACACTTGAATTTGTTGTTTAGAAATGTTTAAAGTGTGATTGGAAATGAGTTTGAAATGTTTTCCTAATGTTTCTTGAAGTTTGATTTGAGTTTGGGGTGTTTTGGCTTGAAAAATAAGGGTTTTTAGTAGTAAAAATCAAGTTCTGCAGACCCGGATCGATCCGGCCCTTTTCGGGGACATTCTGCTAGAAATATTGAAGTCGGATCGATCCGGCTTTAAAGGGCGGATCGCGGATCGATCCGCGTACAAATCTGTTGCACGTCGGCTTTTACGGAAACGTGCATAACTCTCTCTAGAAAACTCAGATTCGCGCGCCGTTTTTTGCGTTGGATCCGAGACTCAAAAATCTATCTTTTGGTATAAAATTTGGATATACTTCATTAATAAAATTTTTTCCCTTGAGGCTGTTTTGTGTCAACAAGTTTGTTTTATGAGGTCTAATTCACGGTTTTCTTAATAAATTGAGGATGATTTGGCGTGTGAGCTTAGTTGCACGTATCCTAATCTGCCCAAGGCGGGTTGGGGTATGACAAGGAGTCTTGGGGACCAAGTTATCTTTGTGATCCTAAAGGTTTACACACACACAACGTATACACCACACAAATTGTACAAACATACATACACATGCACAATATACATACACCACATATATGCACATGGATTAGGGGGGGGGGGGGGGGGGGGGGGGTGTTTGGGTCGTGCCCAAGTAACATAGTTAGGGTGTATTTGGAAAGTTCAAAAATATATATATACACATATATCACACTACAATTATTAATACCCAATTAATATATATAAAAAAATAGAAACAGTGAAGAAATACTATTGTTGTTGTTGTTGTTGTTGTTGTTATTATTATTATTATTATTATTATTATTATTATTATTATCATCTCGAGCCATATAATACAGTATAAATACAAAAAATGGCATTTTTTTTTAAAATATACATGATTGAAAAATACAGGTTGCTACATCCCTTTCTACCCCGATACAAAGTGGCCGCATTTTCTTGTCGGTGCTTCAAATTCCAGATTCACCTAACAACAGTTATGTCTCTTCTTCGAAAAATTTAATTAAATCACTATAGAGAATCATAGCTTCGGATCAATCCAGAACCTCCTGAACACAAGATTTAAATCGATAATCAACTTCCAAAATCTCATTCACCGTTGCAGATTTGAAAGCAATAATCGACCTCTGATTTGAGGCCATGGACACAGCCTGGGCTAGAGACGGTGAAGAGATCCTAAGGAAGTCGATGACTAGCCATGGTGATAGGGATTCCAACAATGAATAGAAAGTCTAGATCGTGGGTTGGAGAAAACACGTCTGATTTTTTAAGAATGGACTTTTTGTCCAACTAGTTTCCATGGACCTCTCACTAAAATGATTTCTTCGTTGGATCTAGTCTTAAAAAAAAACTCTACAATGGATCTACCACTAATTTACCCATAATTAAACCTTACTACAAAAAGGCTTTTGATCTAAAAGAGCGAACGACATCACATTGAAAATGTTGTGACAATGTTTACTACCCAATCGCCATGAATTTCAACCATTTAATTCGTGAATACCATCAATGGTCATCGTTTAAGCCTAAAATAGGCTGCATTTTGTTTAGTAGTGCTTTTGGCTAAAATGTTGGAAGTCGTTTTTGTGTGTGTGTGTGTGTGTAGCAACCTTTGGATCTTCTTCCAATATTAATTGTTGCAAATCTCAGCCATTCAAAGTGTATATATATACATATATATTTTTTATACTTACCTGAATTATGGGCCATTCAAATTATATTAAATTAAGATGACTAGATAAAAAGTAGAGCACTATTGAAATTTATGATTAGATAGTGCATAGCTAAAATATTTTTTAGCTAAAGTAACTAGGCTAAAAACAATATTTCTGCAAATTTACAGTCACATAGAAGGAAAGGATCAATTTAAATCAAACTAGTAACTAATCTACAATCACATGGAAGGAAAGGATCAATATAAATCAAACTGATAAAGGGAAGAACACAGAAAGAAAGAGTGCTGGAAAACGCTGGAAAGAACAAAAGACAGATTTCATTTAACTGGTATTTTACAACTGCTATTTCTCACACCAAACACACTCTGCCTTACAAATACCAAGAAGTCTTCTTTTATAGATGTAAAAGACAACTTTCCTAGAGACAAGGAATTTATTAGTAATACTATACATCACTATTACACACTATGCATTACTATTGCACACTATGCATTACTATTACACGCTATGCATTACTATGCATCATTTATTACAAACATTATTCATTACTGTGATATCCATCATACGTCCATCATATGTCAAACTGATTATTGCTAGAGGAATCTGCTTTTCAGTCACTACCATCATCACTGCTGGTGTAACTATTTTGAGATCTGGCAGGATACTTGATTAAGTGTACATGGTACATTGGATGATCTGGGTCTGAGGTGTCATATGCATACTGGTAATGAAAATCTGCTAAGATGCGACGGAATATCTAACAGTAATCTAAGGGATAAAGTCCAATATTTTACCAATTGCAAGTGGGCTTCTACAATAACTGGACTGGAACTTGGGCTGGGTCAATGTGATTGGCATGGCAGAGCTGGATCTGAAGATCATAGAATATGAGATCATTATCAAATTGTGAAATTTCTTCATATCCACATAGAATTCTGTAGGAAAATGTTCTGGTAATCACTGTTTCATTTTGAGCAGAGGTGGTGAATTGTTCCTGAAATGAGAATAAAACAACACAATATTTCCATGGGGCTTGGTGAAGTGTCACACCCCGGAATAGCAAAAATAGGAAAATTTTAAAATTTTCTTCTTGGACTCATAGGGAATGACTTGATTGAAACTCGTCCTGTCCTTTAACATTATAAACAACATGATAATAAAGGGAAGAGAGTTAATCGTAACTTAAACTTCAATCTGAACAATTTAAAACGATTACAAATCATTGGTCCCAATACTAATACAACATACTATTATAAATACACGATGCTGACGACTATCTTCAGTCTTCAGTCTAGCTCTACACTTCCAGTGTTCCTTAGCATCTTACTCTCAAGATTAAATTGTCCTCTGACCAACCTGCAAGAAAATATGGACATCGGATGTCCAGGTGTAATATGCTATCAGCTTTGCAACAAAGCTGAGTGGGCGCTCATAACTATGTTCACTGCCAGTATACATACACCAACTACTCATCTCACATCATTACTTTGCATCTTAGGATGCGGTTAGTCCATTATCGATTGACGTCACTCACATGGACATATCAAAGGTATCAACCAATATATACTGCAATTACCAAACATCCACCATTTACAAATTAACTGAATTAATACAATTCATAACATACTTATCTGGTTCTTGTAATCAAAACAATATATTGGTACTATTTTGTTTCTCATTTTCATTATGTTCGTGCATGTAAATGCGTACTTAATGAACCCGAACCCAAACCCAAACTCTGGAATATGAAATCCCACGACTAATGCAACTCAATTACGTTGGGTTATAAAACCCATAATGGCATTTTACTCCGAACTTGCTTTCACAATACAAACCATGCTTCTACTGCGAACTCTGATACTCATTTCATAATTCGTTTTGGCACAACCCACGGGCAATGGCACTGGAGTGTGTATCTCCACTTAATCCAAAATAGCACGATGGCGGAATTGGCTCGATTTTCTATACCCTTGCTGGTGAATCATCACCAGATGAGTTGCACGTTAGAATACTAAATGCGAATATGCAAGCATGGCGGCAAAGGCATGCATCATGTGAACCATCCTGGCATTCCTTTCCAAAATAGATGGCACATTAGTAACTAACTAGCACATGATATATAGTACGATGGAGAATTTAAACAAAAAGCTCTTCCCCCAACACAACTTTTTTGTTGGGCAAATTGGTTTTCACAATAGAGCTTTGATGCTGTTCATATCAAAGGAAAACATAATACTTTCTCGGATTTCCTGTCCAGACTCAAAATTGAGATTAACAACATTTCCACTATCCCATCATTTCCAATGATCGTTGCTTTTGAACATGGAGAACCATTCATAATTCCCACTGATCCACCGGATACTTGTTCCCTGACCTCTCAAATTCTCTCTATGCCCATACACCTACAGCATACGCTTCTTGAAAGAACTCTGATCACCTGCAATACTGAACCTCATCATTCTTTTCTCAAGGTCTATGTTTTGCGATATGGTTTAAATGCTGAACCTTTATCTCCCCTACCTTTTTGCCCGACTATCCATTTTTCACTTTACTGCATTTTAACTCACTGTTCATCTAGTACCTTCCAGTTGAAGCATATCTTCTCCTTTGATATTTGTGTGACTTATACACTATCGATGTTGTATTCAATAAATGTCTTATACTCAGATACATTGTGGAATGCCAACTTAGTTACCTAGCGCCAGAGAATCTTCTCTTAAATGGTTAGAATTATTTGGAGATATCTCATTCTGGCGTGATACCCTTCGCTAAGCCCCATGGAAATATTGTATTGTTTTACTCTCATTTCAAGAACAGTTCACCACCTCTGTTCAAAATGAAACAATGATTACCAGAACATTTTCCAGCAGAATTCTATGTGGATGTGAAGAAATTGCACAATTTGAAAATGATCTCATATTCTATGATCTTCAGATCCAGCTCTGCCATGCCAATCACATTGACCCAAACCAAGTTCCAGTCTAGTTACTGTACAAGCCCACTTCCAATTAGCACAATATTGGACTTTATCCCTTGGATTATTGTTAGATATTCCGTCGCATCTTAACAGATTTTTATGACCAATATGCATATTACACCTTAGATCTGGATCATCCAATATACCGTGTACACTTGATGAAGTATCCTGCCAGATCTCGAAATAGTTACACCAACAGTAATGATGACTGTGAAAAGCATATTCCTCCAGCAATATTCAGTTTGACACATGATTAGGGATGGCAACGGGGCGGGCATGGGATGGGGCTCCCCTCCCCCGCCCCCGCCCCGCTTAACTTGACTGTGTCCCCGACCCCGCCCCGCCTCGCCTCTTCCCTTGTCCCAACCCCTACCCCGCCCCGCTAGCGGTACCCTGACCCTGCCTCGCCCCGCCCAGATTATTATGATTATTATGATTTATTTTTTTTGGCTGAAGGCATTCATTCAATATAATCCAACCCAATCCAAATTACCAATCCAAACCAATACAATATAATCCAAATCAATACAATGCAATCCAAATTAAACTCAAAGAAAGCAAGGCACAACACACAGAGTATGTCCACGTGTATATACATATCTATTATACTATAAAAACGAAGAAACAAGCACGTCAAAAAATATGTACTCCCTCTTTTGCCCTTATTGGCCTACAAAATTACTTGTCTGCCATCGACTTCTCTTTCTTTCTTACGCAACAAATATACAAGTCAATTACCCTACTTTTGTCATTTTACTGACTGCACTAAGGTTTTCGCCTTCTCTTTCTTTGTTCTTCTCATCGTGATTTCCGCTGTCTTCAAGTGGCTCTATTCGGTCTTTTTGCGCAGCCGCCGCCGTCAAGTGGGTCTTATCTCTCTTCTTGCGTTTGCGCCGCTTCAAAACATTGGATCTTCGCCGTGCTCGTCGCATCCATAAATTAAAAAGCCCGAATCTTCAGTTCAATCCCCAATTCAATGTCGAATTTTGAATCACCAGATTTAGGTCAATCTGAGGTTAGAACATACTTATCTCATCTATGATTTCAAAATAGTTAAACACCAATAAGTTTTGACTTCGAAGAGGAACAACAATCATGTTCAAATCCATGTTGAAAAAGGTGATGTATGTCAATAGAGTGACTGAGATTAAATGAGATCAAAAGCCAATAAAATTGAAGTCAAAGTGCATAGTAGCGATCAAGTTCAAATTCAAGAAAACCCAAATCGCTAACATTTGAACAAAACTTCATAGTTCTTCCTTTCCTTCTCCTTTTGGATTCTTCTTTTTACTTCTCTCAACCGGGTACAACTAACGGGTGTATGACCCAATTCAACTCCAAAGCTTTGTTTGGAAGTTAATTTTTTTAAAGGTAATCTTTTGCCCTAGTCCCACCAAGTAATTGTTCACCCCCCTCTATTTAATAACTTTTCTTTTAAATTGTTACATTGATTGCTTGCTCTTCACCCAATTATACGCAAAAGAATGAAAGGAATGTTTGTTTAGAAGTTAGTTTTGCAGAGAATTTGATTTGATAATTGTTCTGCTAAGCTTTGGTTAAACACGATTCACTAATGCTATGCCCGCGTAGTGTTTGATGAAATGCCTCTATAAGTTGTTGATCCGTGTACATACTTTCACATGATTATGTATATATGGATCTCTCTCTCTCTACTACATCTTGTTTTTGTTTGATGTGGTTAGGTGTCATGATTGGGAAATACAGTGACATTAAATTAATGAGTCCTTTGTTAAAAAAGATCTTTACTAAATTTTTCGAGTTGGGATGAAAGGAAAAATGTAATGGGACCTATATTAATTTTCTTGAATTTTGTGAGTTACCTTCCTCCATTTTTTCTTAGGTAACAATTTAACTTTTAATGTTATTTAAACATACAGAAAAACACAAGTGAATTGGTTTTCTTTTCCTTTTCTTTTCATTTAATGAATTACCTTACCAAACCAAACCAAACCAAGCCTTAGAAATTTGACGGAATCATGGGTTTTCCATCGTTTAAGGAGACAGAGAGAGAACCAAACCAAACCAAACAAAGCCTTAGAAATTCTTGATAGATGACATACCCATTGAAAAAGTACAAAAGGGAAGAAAAAAAAACCAACCACGATGGATTATTACTAAAAGTGTATGCTATGTTCATTGATTTGTTTGTAAGGTAATGCTTTTCATATGAATTCTATTCCACTCTATACATGTACTTCACTTGGAGGATAAGCCTAATGTTGTGGTCAAAATTGGTGATAGAAGTGCCTGCTTTACGATTGTGCGTACATGACGTTATAGTCGTATGGATTTATGAGCAAAGCTTATATTACATTTTTCCTTTTTGGAGGAAGATATTAGAATTTTAAATTAAAATATAAGTGACAATTAAAAATCATCCACCAACCGTCCATTATGTTGAACATTTCCCTTATGATCATTGATCAAGATCAAACGTGTTTTTAATCGTTGCCATGAATATGTGCGTCTCACCGTTGTAATCTCTCTATCAACATTTATTTATTTATTTATAATTGTTTCCCATTAAAAACTTTTCAAATTAACTTCTAATATTTTGTACGAAGGGCCTTTTTTTGTTGGTTTTTTTTTTTTTTTTTTTCAAGGGACACAAAATTGAAGTAAGCATATGACACCACATGTTTAGTTGAGCAGCGTGAAATATTAGGCTCCACTACTAGGAACATGACAACTTAATCTGCTTATTTTGTTAAATGTCCTTACTAGAGAACTTTGTATGCCTCTTTTGGCGAACGCTTGTGATACTAGCTTTTCCCGTGAAAGTCAATTTTGTTGTTTGTTTTCTTCAATACCCAAAAAAAAAACCAACCAAAACCAAAAATATTAGGTCCCACTTGCTATACGTTAAAAAGGGCATACTGTTTGAAATTGCATACCTTCACCTTACTATAAGTGATTGCTGAGATATATATGCACTGTAAATGAGAGACCAATACAACATTTTAATATCTTAATATTGCGATTGCGTCTTTTATTTAATCGGCTACATATATAAAGAAGTATGAGCTCCGTTTCAAAAATATTTTGGAACTTTAGCACGTTGTTATAGAAGGTGTTAGGCTGATATTAGAAACAAATTACATTGAAGAGTTGCTTTAACAGTTAGCTCTACCAAAACTCGCCGATTCTGTAATAATAATTACCTCCCAAATGATAAGTTTATAATTTTAGGCTAAATTTGTCCTAAATTTTAGACTCTGGAATAGACAGAAAGATCATCGTCTATGTTCCTAAAATGGTACAGCACAAATCCCTTTGTTTAGGATTTCCACGTCCAAATTGTTTCTGCAAATTGCTGTTTTAGTTTTCTATATTTGGCTTACTGTATTTTCCCGTCCTTATTCCTATTTTTAACGTTCTCTCAAGTGTTCTATTGCACACGACAAGACTGATCAGAATCTCTCACAATAGATGCTTCTCATCCCACTTGCTTATGGGTAAGCTAAAGAGGTTGATTGTTGTTGTTCAATTAATTTATACGTTGAAACTCTTTTCCTTTAATCGGTTCACATTTTCTTATTTATTTCTTTCAATTCGTTCTCAAAACTATGTTGCCGCCGTGTGACCAAAAGGTCACGGGTTCGAGTTGTGGAAACAGCCTCTTGCAAATAAGCAGGGTAAGGCTGCGTACATTTGACCCAATGTGGTCCGACCCTTCCCCGGACCCCGCACTGCGGGAGCTTCGTGCACGGGGCTGCCCTTTTTTTTAATTCGTTCTCATTTTCCTTGATTATTATTCGTATTTTTTATTACTATGTTGTTTTAAATTTTCCTCCAAGTTTGAGAAATTCTTTTAGCATAGTAGGAAAAACCACTTTTGGGTGTATACTATTTTGGAAGCACATTCTCAACTATTTTTAATTGTGAAGGTATTTTTGAGTCTTCTATTTCTAAAGGTTACTTTGTTGATAATGTATCAAATGATGCTGTGTTTGTATATGAAACTATTGGAAAAATAGAAATTAAAAGAAGCTTAACAAAAAAAAACCCCACAGCTTCATTTTTGCCCTCCCTTTCCTGCTTGCACGTAAATGAAACCATGTAGTCTGAATTCCTATCGGGTACGATATCTGTCATCTATTCAGCATCGGAATCTCGTGACCCTTTTAGGTTACTGCCAGGAAAATGATCAACAGATTCTTGTCTATGAGTACATACCTAATGGAAGTGTTTCCATTCATTTATATGGTAACACTCAATCTTTCTATAATTTTTGCTTTCACAGGCAAAGAGTAATGAAGAATATTGGTGAAGTGAGCATATGGTCTGACTGCTTTTCACCATTATACTATTATCCAATGTATCCATGTATGAGGAATTTGTTTTTGAATAATAATAATAATAATTTTCAAAAGAATTAATCCAAGTTCCTTTTCCAAATCTGACATGTATATATATATATTGCTTCATATCAAACCCCACCTTAAGTTGTTCCCACTTATCGATCCTTTTTTTTAGCACAACATCGTCCATTCCATGGACCTGATCATACAGTTTTATATACCCACACGCGCTTACACACACTTCTATGCTATGTTGATGATGAGTTAGTTAAATATCCCCATCGATAAGTTAAATATCCCAGATATATATATATATAGGGGACTGCATATATACGGGTTATTTGGTTTGCATTAAGACATTCCCAGATTTCGGAGCTAACTACTGGAGTATTCTTTTACTCATACCTAGCTTATCTCTCACTAATATTTTAAAATTAAGAATTCTTCTTTTCAAGTTAATTAATCTTTCTTTCTAATTGTTTACAGTGCAATTAACTTGTTCAAAATACTGGCGTAATTAATTCTTTGATGTTGTGTTGTAATATATGGCATTTGTTCAATTCCCATTTATGTTTTGTTTGTTTTGGCATTTTCTGGCCGGGTTTGTTATGTATATGACATTAATTTCTTGTATAAAAAAAAGAAAAAAGAAAAAAGCTGGGGGGTCTAATCTAATATGTTGCTGTCTGCAAGTCATACAGCTAGCTACTTGTGATGTGCTATTGTAATGCATAAAATACAACGAAACGATTCAGTACACCCTTAAAGTTTAGGCGCCAATAGATCGATTTACACAAAATTTTGGTAACAAGTTTTTATTTTATTTGCATATATACATAGGAGGCCGTGAAGAAGATCCTCTCATAAATTTATGAACGGTTTCGAACATGGGGCTTCTACTTCTAGATCTCTTCATTGCTGCATCAATTCCAGTGCTGAAAGTTCTATTGGTGACAGCGCTTGGATCATTTCTTGCGTTCGATCATATCAATATATTGGGAGAGGACGCAAGGAAGCATTTGAATAATGTAAGTTGTCCATGCATTTTAAGGGTCCATTTGTGAATCAATTAATTGTTCGATTGTTGTACGTATCCCTTGTTACTTTCTTAATATCTTGAACAGTTTTCTCTTTTTCTTTTAATTTTTACCTCTAATAACAAGAGAACTGATGATCATCAAAACTTGTACATTACATAAATCTTTTTTCATTTTTTGTTTTGCTTCTTTCTATTTCATTCTTCTGTGTTGGCGAGCAGTTAAGATCGTAATGTATGTATTTGCCCGAATAATCATTATGGATAAGTCTCTTCCAATTTGTAACAAAATCGAGATTTCTTCTAAACCCTATGGTTGTCTGTATATTGATGTTGAGGCTTGGCAACCAATTTTCTCAGTCACAGGCAGTTATAACTGACCATCTGAACTATACAACTCTCTATGTATATCTGTTCCCATTAGTAATTTGTTGAACGAACCAAATAACCCTTTTCAAGTTGTATTTTCATCTTTTGTTTCTTTTTTTATGAACAACCATGAGTTGCTAGGAACAATATGCAGACACATTTAACCAACACCTAAAACACACACAAGAAAGCAAAAAAAAAAAAAAAAAGATCATCTAAGAGTGATCAACACTAAAACTGATTGAGTGCAGACAATAAAACCGACTTCCCTCTGTACATCTTTCAATTTTCTCTTTTCCAAGTAGTAAGTAAACATGACAGCTAATGTACACCCTTCCTTTCCCAAAGTTGATCGAATCAGGTATAGATGGTTGAAAACATTTCTCACATCTCATCCAACATGCATGCTCTCTAGCCCCGAACCTAAAGATTTAACTTCAACTTGAAAATAACCAATTCATCGGTCCTCCATACCGGTTCTAATACCAAATGTTAGGAACCTGGCTTAAGGAACGTGAGCTTGGTCTTTTAATGAGAGCAAGTAGGAACTTGGTTGCTTCAAGGGAACCCTTTACCTCCGGTGTTAACACCACACAAGTGATATACCCAATGAATATATTGCAAAAAGATAATTCATTATTCTCCTGATTTTGGGAATTTCATATCATATTAAATGAACAAATTGAATGTCATAAACAATTTCAAATAAATTCAGTCATTGTAATCCCTTTAAGGTGTTGCCAGGCTTTGGAACTGCAAGTTTACAAACTTTAATGCAGTCAGTCAATTCAATACTTTTATAATGTTAATCCAGCTCCTCTTTCAAATCAACCTTTTTACCCCTGTAAATTGCAGAATGTACACATCCTTTAATAGGTATAAGATGGTTCAATTGCTTTGACGCATGTTTTCATACGCAAATGTGCTATATATTCGCTGCTCAAATGAATTATTGCTTCAGATCCAAACAATGATTTCATATTCCCCTTGCCTTGGTATTCATTTTGACTACTCTTGAGCACTAAGTCATTTTATATTTCCAGCTACTCAACCACCAATTTAGAATAAAGACGAGATTTTTTATTCTGATTATATATATTTCTGAATTGTCTCAGAAATTAGGCAACAAGCTTACAACTTTCATAATAGGAAGAGAGTAGTTTCTTTTGGTATTAAACTACAAAGATTCTAGGGGTGTAAGAAAAAACCGCGGACCGCAAACCGACCGCAAACCGACCAAACCGAAAACCGATTGGTCGGTTTTCTAAATACATGTACAAGCTAAAACCGACCGCAAAACCGACCGAACCCCTAAAAAACCGACCGACCAACCGATTTACTCCCTTATTGGTCGGTTTTTATACACCAAAAAAACCGATAAAAACCGACCGACCGACCGATTTACACCCCTAAAAGATTCTACTGTGTAAAGGATACAAATACACTCTTGTGCATGCCTTTGAACAACTTAATTATTGAGCTATCATATATAGCTAAGACATTTTTTGGCTCATTATTACCTTCTGGATTGGGCCTTTAGTTACCGATTTGATGACCTAGACAGTTTTACTTTTCGATCAAGATCATAATTTGGTGATAGGAAATCTTATTGTTACTTATATGAGATAAACTCAATGAAGAGTTCGACATGTTGACATTTGTGGTTAGATGCTAAAAAGGAAAAATAAAACTTGTGCAATTGGAACTATTAATGGTTTGCATGTCTATAAATGAGAGGCGGATTGTGGTTTTAATCGTCCAATAGATAAAGACAAAAAAATGAGTTCTATAAACTACAACTACTGATGTACTCTTACAAATGCTTTATTTACTATTACTGCATAAAAGTTGCCTCATTCAGAGACAAAGCAGCCTCAATGTTGGAAATCAAGCATGAGGCAGGCTGTGTTACTTGACAGAAGACGAGATTGCCCACCAACTGGTAGGACAACAGTAGTTGCTGCAATTTCAAGTAGAAATGACACTAATTTCCTATCTTTTCTTCCCTTTTGTTTTCTTTGCTCGGTTAGAACTGGCCAATTTGGTATGGAAATGGAAATCTAACCAGTAAAGAATACAAAGGCTTCGGCGAATTGTTGTTCAACTGAAACAAACATCCCTTTATGCTACTGCTAAGTATGGTTCTGTTGATTTAGTTAGGGAGATAATCAGGTATTAGGCCCTGTTTGGTGCTGAAATCAAAGCAAGGAATGGTTTTGATGCACTGCACATTGCTGGCAAGGAAGGAGATTTAGGTATGTATTTGATTATCATATCTAATTATGGTTAGGAATGTAAATACTTTTTGGGTGATATTTGTATCAGAACCCAATATTTAAGGACCATGTGTAAATGTTGCATTCTTTAGTAGTTAGTACTATAAATCATCAGTTTTTTAATCCTCATACAAAAATGATAGAGGAGTGCACTTATTTCAAGTGCGGTTGGATAAGTTTGAATACAGCATATCAGATTGCACATTGCAAGTAAAAGAGGGGTGAAAATACAGGTATACATGGACTTCTGAATCACTTCTGTAGGAATATGAATAATGAAGCAATATGTGAGATTTGAATGTACATACCATACCTTATAATTTCAATAAGGTCGTCGTTTAATGCCACTGACTATGGTAAACAATAAAAAGCCAACCAAAACTGTAAGATTGACACCATCTTGTTTAAATAAGCCTAGCATTTCTTTTCTCATGAGTCACCAACCTATAAATAACTTATTTAATACATCCCAGATACATACATTTACATTTATAGTGGCAGCATATTGACTTCCTTAAATCCAAAGACATCCTTATTTCCTTTGTGTAATCTCAAAATGAAGCTTTCGAACAAATCTCCGGAAAAAAACCTCACAACTGACAAGACACAGAGAGATCATAGAACATGAAGGCAAACTTGCAGCATTACCCTCTCAAATCGTACACATCAAAAAGCTACAAACAGATCTTAATGCCACAAAAAATGAAAACAAATTCCTTTCTTTCCACCTTCAAATGTGGATCAATGTATGCCTTTATCGTTTTCTTACAATTTAATTTAAAGTTATGTCATCATTATTAATGTATATGTATATGTATATGTGCATATGTTTCAATCCAAGTTTAGTTTCACCTCATGTGCTGCTAATAAGCTATACTATGAAGGTCATTTGTTTAGTTAGCTTACAATACTTATTGTTTTTCAGATTTCATAAATACCCGTGTATACTTGTTTTGCGATATTCTCATGCTTTATATCTACCCGACATTGAACTTCTACTGAGACAGACGCATACAACCAAAGTAGCAATCACAAGCATAAACACAACCATTACTGCGTGCAACGCACGCAGTTCCAAACTAGTATTATATATAAGCACAATAGCACACACGTCTGATATGCAAGTATTTAAATAAGGAAAAGTAAAAGAAATCAAGAAGAAAATCACCAATGCTTAGATCAAGACAACCACCAGGTCCACCACTGCTTAGATAAAGCTTTAGAAATTGAAAAATAACTTCTGGGAAATCATTGTGTATTTGTGTGTACAGTATGTAAAGATTAGAGACACATTAGCACTAGATCTTCTCTTTGGATGGACTGTGAGTGTGAGAATTGAGTGTTATCTTGGCTGGGCTATGAGGGTGAGAAGGGATTGTTGTCGCGGCGTCGCCGGTCGGAAACTCCACCAGATCTGCTCTCTTCGGCATAACTGTGGGTGTTGTCGCTGTGTGACCTTGAGAGAGAGAGAGAGAGAGAGAGAGAGAGAGAGGGGGGGAACGACTCACATGAGGAGCTGCGACGGCGGTGGAAGAGGCTGAGGAGCTGCCACCGCCAGAGGCTGAATGTCTTCTCACTTCTCATTTTGTGCCCTAAATCCTCTATTAGAGACTAGAGAGTATTTATACTCAAAAGGTTTTTATGTAATACATATGACAAATAAGGGCAACAGAGTCATTTTTCAGTATAATAGGGACGGGTTCGGGGGTTTTAAGCCAAAACCCGACCCTGACCCGAACCCGACTCGGGTTGAAGAATCTCCCCCCATACCCGCCCCTAACCCTTATAAGTCTCCCCCATACCCTACCTATTAGGGGCGGAGCCGGGCGGGGCGGGGAACCCAAAAACCCACCCCATTGCCATCCCTGCACATGATGGGAATATGTTGGATAGCACAGTAATAAATAGTATTTGTAATAAATGATGCGTAGTAATACATTGTGTGAAATAGTAATGTATAGTGTGCAATAGTGTTCACACACTCTTTCTTTTTCGCTAAAACTGTCACTCGATGTGTACAATGAAATTGGGCTTTTAATTAGTTGGGTATGGACTGTTCGGATTGGGGCTTAGAATAGAGTTTTAGGCATTGGATCATGATCAAGACCCATGGTAATCATACAAAATATAAGGGGTCCCTGATGTTGTTGTAAGCACTTTTATAACTCGTGCTTGCTTAAATGAAAAGGCAACTAACTTAAATGAATCTGTTCTATAATCAAACAACTTTTTAAAATTGATTATTTCTTAAATCAAAATAATGTTGGTTATAATAAAGTTGAGATTAGGATGAGGTATGGGAAGACAAATAACCGGTTTCACATTTTCATGTGATTCGGTTCTGCATATTTCAAAAAGTTTTATGAATTTTTTATTTATTGTACAGGAATCTATTAGCCAATTTAATATTTCTTAGAATTGGTTCTTTTGTCAAATTAAGGTAACTTTTGGTTCTTATAAAAAGCCAAATAAAAATAGAGATTGTGATTGAATCACATCATATTAAAGCATTACTAAACAAGCCCTAGGATTGAACATAGAGTTTTTCTAAACTTAACCATAGCGTTCTTCCCTTGATCAAATGAAAATCAGCCAGATACATTTGCACACACTTTTACACACAAATGTTTTAAATACATGTACCATGTACTGCATAAGTGGTTCAATCACAAGAACATAATTCAAAAGCCTAAAAATTCCAAAACTAACATCCAGTTGCACTGACACATATATATACGCATATATATTTATATATATTATCCAGTAAAGTCAAAAGTATTGCATATTAACCAAATAGATATATAAGTTGATACAACTTCGTTGAAAACAATTTAAAGCAATACATAGAAAGGTCGCACATTATGATTCATTGCCCTCCCCGAGAAGTCTTTCACCGCGATAATCGGCCCCCCAAGCCCTCTCCTTCCAAATCCTTTCCACTTCCTCGAATGTCAACCCTTTAGTTTCCGGCAAATAGATAAGCACAAACACGAATGCAACCACGGCCACACCAGCGAGTATCAAGAAAGTTGCACCAGTTCCGGCAGCATCGGCAATGGAAAGAAAACTTTGGGCAACAATCAGATTTGAAACCCAGTTCACAGTTGCCGACATTCCTCCACATATCCCTCGATACGACTCGGGGTATATTTCCGAGTTCACTGTCCACGGGACAGGTCCCATTCCGGGTGCAAAGAAAGCAATGTACAAAGCTAATCCTATCACCGCAATCCACCCGTACAATCCATTTGAAGAACCCAAAGATCCTAGAAAAAATGCCGTGGAAAGGAGGATAAGAGAGAGAATTACACCGGATAAGCTAGTGAGAGCTAATTTTCGGCGCCCGAAATGGTCAATTAGGTAAATTCCAACAATGGTTCCGATGGCATTCATTGCAGCAACTACGAGGGAGAGAAGAAGTGCTAACTGGTTGGAACCGAAGCCAGCCATCTGAACAATTGTTGGGCTATAGTACATGACCGTGTTGATACCAGTGAACTGCTGAAATGCCTGCAAATTCAGACTTCTTCATTAATAAAGGTTATAGCAAAAGAAGTGAAGATTATTCTCCACTGGCAGCTCAAAACTTTCAATTTTCCTTGTGTTTCAATTAATCATGAAACAGTTATATAACTACCATGTTTAACATACTAGAAATATCAAAACATGGTAAACTTCAAAAAAATAACAATAATAATAATAATAAATAAAAGAGAGGTAACTTTGATGCGATTCACAAATCATATATACAGAACGCCTGCTAAGTTTATACAAATCATATGCAATACTAAGTTAATGTAGACTAGCCAAACAGGTAATTAGGCATGATTATGAATAAAGATCTTACATGTATGCAGCATGACCATCCAGATTCCAAAACCTCTCTAATAATATATAGATACGTATATTTATAAGTTCATATAGAAACACTTTTGAGTATTTGTGGAGAGGGCCAATCATATACCTGTAGTCCGGCTCCAGCCAGAAATGCAAGTCTGATTTCTTTTACTTTAAAAACATCCCAGTAACTAACAGCGTTTTTTCTTTGGCGTTCTTCCTCTAATGCAGTAGAAAGCTGATCAATCTCCTCCTCTAGTCGGTAAGGATCATAAATTTTGGAAAGCACTGCAATGGCTTCAGCTTTGTCTTTCTGAACATTAATCCAAAAACAGTTATAATTGGTTAGATGTGGAAGAAATGTTGGTGAAGACAAACAGAATTGAAATGATATTATTTTGAGAAGAACGGTATAAAGGGCCCATTGAATTGGCTGTAGCTTTTGCGTTTAGATAGAAGTAAAAGCCCTAACAAGAAGGGCATGATGGGAATTATGAAGAATTCATTAATCATGTTTGGCCTAAAGTAACCCTTGTACCTGTTTCAGCCAAACATGCACTTTTGGGCTCTAAAGTGCTTCTAAAATTAATCCAAACAGGCTAATTAATGTATGCATTTTGGGTCCCAGAAGCACATTTGGAAACATGTGTTTGGGAAGTGATTCCAACCGAGCCAAATTATTTTATTACCTTCATGTAAAGCCAACGAGGGGACTCTGGCATAAATAGCATAAGGGAGAACTGAACAACAGCAGGCACAGCAGAAACTCCAAGCATCCACCGCCATGTTCCTGGAACCTGCTCAACCGTTGATATTATGGAAAATTTCATAAAACAATGCATACAAATGTGAAATTGAACAATTAAATAGACTGTCAAATACATGAAAGTACGGAATGCAAGACATTTCATGTTTCCCACGATACACCAAAACAGAGTATAATATAAATATATACCCCATTTCCAACCTACTCACCCTAACAAACTCAATTACTTCATGTGTGGACTGTGGAGCATGATCAGGGCCGGCCCTGAGATTGTGAAATTCACATGAGGCCCCAAGCAAACATGAAAAAAAAAAATTTTAGGCCCTTTTTTGATCCTATTTTTATATATAATACATGTATATATAAGACCCTATTTTTTTTAGGCCCTATTTTGCCCTATTTTTATATATAATACATGTATTTTGGCCAAACAATGCCTTATTTTTTGTCCTATTTTTATAAATAATGCATGTATATCTAAGGCCCTGTTTTTTTTTAGGCCCTATTTTGGCCCTATTTTTATATATAATACATAAATTTTGGCCAAACAAGGCCTTATTCCAAGGCCAAACAAGCTCTTATTTAAGGGCCGCTGGCCCAAGGGCCGGCCCTGAGCATGATAGCCCTGTACTTAATATTCTTAAATAGACAATGAAAGTCCCGCCACCTCATTAAAACGATGGTACTTTTCAAAAGACTACAAAAAAAAATCAACAGCAAACATTTTACCGGTGAAACTATTTTAGCGAAAATACTTTAGTACTCTCATTAAAGTAATTTACTCCTATGTAACTCCATAAGTAGGAAAGCATATTCCGACATGAATAGAAATAAAATGGTTAAGAATCCAGAAGGCCAACAGCCTGCCAATTTTGCATGTCAACAACACATTCGAGAGTTGAGTTGAATAAATCAACTAAAACATCTCATAAATAAAAAAATTTGGTCATTAGCAATTATTTACTGAAAAATGAATCTTCCCCGTTAAGTGCAAAATCCAGACTAAATAAAGGAATTTACATTAATTCTACAGTTTCACCGGTATAGGAGTTGGTAATCTCACTTATCCAAGAAAGCAGTGGTACAACTGTATGGTCAAATACGACAGTTTTGTAAAAAGCTGTTGATTGTTGGTGAATTGCTAATTTATTCTTATGCTGGGAGCCCCTAAGCCCAGCCCAAAGGGACCCGGCCATCGCAAGAAACCAGTAGTGCTAAGATAAGGCACACACCAAGAGAAGTCAAACTCATGAAGTAAGGTCCTTCCAACTAGGGTACCCCTATGTAGGGGTGTGTATACGAGCCGACCCATGTGTAGGGGTGTGTATACAAGCCGAGCCGAGCCTACTCGTGAGCTCACGAGCTTGCTCATGAGCTCAAATGAGCCTAGCTTTCAAGTGTTTGCGAGCTTTCTCGCGAGCTTTTTAATGAGCTTTTTGCGCGCCATTTTTAACTATATACTTTAATAATAAAATAATCATTTATCAAGCCTATTTACGATGTCATATTTTCTCTAAAAGTATATAGTTTTATAATAAATATATATATATATACATATATATAAGTCACTATATAAGCTCTTTATCAAACCTATTAACGCGTTTTTCCACGAGCCTTAATCGATCATGTTCACGAGCTCAAATGAGCGAGCCGTGCCTAGCCTTTATCGAGCCGAGCTTCGAGCCCTTGCTGAGCGGCTCAGCTCATTTACACCCCTACCCCTATGCCAAGAGAAGTCCAACTCACGAGGCAAGCCCAACATCTATGTTATATTCATCTTTACCCACACCTAAAAATTAGAGGTGGTCTCCAACTTAACCATTGAACTAAAGATCCCATATCTAGTGGACCAATAAAGTGAAATTTTTCGTCCGGAAAGCTCAATAAAACATAAGAGCACACAAACAGATACAGAGTAAGACTGTAACAATGCTGAGAGAGAGAGAGAGAGAGAGAGAGAGAGAGAGAGAGAGCGAGAGAGAGAGAGAGCAATATATTAAAAGTACTTGAAGGGTCTGAGTCATTAGACAGAAAAATCAAATCAAAAATATTAGCTACTTCATCTCTCTGGCACACTCGGAAAAAAAGACTGCTATTGAAACCAGCAGTATGTATACTTCCTGGAAAGACAGATCTGAAAGTAAACCACCAGTATACATGGATTCCAAAACTGCCATTATAAGGTCCTCTAACCAAATATCTTTTGTCTTGATTTTAGAGCCCCACTTTAAAGGGCTCTCACATACTATCATCACCTATTCCATGAGGAAATCATATTATAAAGATGGTAGGGGGAAAGAAAAAGAGAGAGATAAAGAAAAATAAATCATCTTAAAAAGTAATTCCATAGACGGCAACATCGGTGTAAGAAATCATACTTTGAAGGACAATGGATGAAGCATCATCTTCATTATGCCAATTCACGGGTATCATATTGTTCAAATGAAAATTGACTCTTGGGGACAAAGCCCAATGGGCTTCTATCCTGTCACTGATCCCTCCAGAGCCACTAAGGCTCTTTTTGGTTCGTGGATTTAGAACAGGAAAAATGAGAATGAAATGTCACAAATTCAATATTTACAGTGACGCTGCTTGAAAATAACCAAAACAAACAAGAACACCTGCCACCCACCAACCACCAGTTAGGAGGAGTAGTTAATCGATTACACAGTTAATTTAGGATTTTTCGGTTCATGGATTTCGAGAAAAGAAAACCAGGAAAACAATTTGCCTTAGTTTTTCCTAGCATTTTCCACCATGTTTAAATGAGATTAAAAATTAAAAATCTCCCAAATAGAATCATAATTTAAGAAAAGAGGAAGGGAGGCGACTCACAAAGTTCGAAATTTATAATTTACTCTTCAACCTACTCTCTTTTCCTTCTTATTTTCCTCACTGTTTTCCTTATTAATCCAACAAAGAAAAGCGTTTTCCTATGTGTATTCTTTACTTTTCCCTCAGCATATCCATGAACCAAACCGAGTCTTAGTACACGAATCAAAGAGGTATTCATCAGAAATAGTTATAAACTAATCATCTACATGCTTTCAACAACTAAAAGACCACACTGCAACTAATATAAGAAGGAAAGATAAGAAAGTTTCCTTCGATGAAGTTTCTCACTCCGACAACTTATAAAGCAAGCCCCAATTTCTATCTGATGCTGCCTCTTCAAAGCTGCACAACCGAAAACCTTTCATGCCAAGAAAATGTTTGAAATAAGCATGAAATAATCGCAAATTACCCCAGCACTGTTGCAACAAGTAGATAAAAATATACCTCCTAGAAACAACATTAACCAAGGATCCAATGGGGCGAAAAAGGTTACATTATTATGGGGAAAAAAATTGGTACACTCGATATCCGATGGTTATTTATCACAAAATTGAATAAAGTCCATTATTCTCTCAGGGGAAAAATTATTACAACAGAGCAGTTCTAATGAGGTGACACTAATTTATTTATTTATTTTACATGAAATTTAAATTTATAATAGAAACATCCATACACACGACAATTAAAATTTTTTGACACTACTAGGGAAGTTCAACTAGGGCCTCCATAACAATGCTACAAAATCACATTCGGTACTTGTTTTTAAGACAAGAAAGGAAAGGCAAAAGGAAACAAAACAGAAAAACAAAAAAATTCAGCTCCCATCTTGTGGTGGAACTTCAGAAAGTTGATAGGGTATAATGGTCAAAGTCTAGCAGCACTGTTCACGGAAAAACCTTTAAATGTTTAGGACTTCTTCTGAAGTTCTTGTGCTAATATTTGGATGCCTGAATCATTTATCAATAGAGCATTCAATATTTAATTCTATGGAGAAAACAGCTGTGGAGCCAACATTACCCACTAAATTTTTTTGCCTTCCCACACCCAATAACTAAAATAAGATGTTCGAGTAGGTTATTTTACACTCTTCTCCAAAGGGTAAGAAAACCACAGGCCTGACTCAACAAAAGTTGCTTTCTCCTAAACACATTACAACGCAATTGTACAAGTCTCAAGGGGTAGCTAACGTGGAGCTTGAGAATACTATACACTTAGCCCGACTCAAATTTTTTCGAATTAATTTCACAGTTATAGCTTGTTACCCTACTTCTATGTTTTTACAGCTATCGGTGTACTTTAATCTTCTTCTTCTTCTGCCTTTGAGCATAGTGAAATATCTTAGCATCTCTGTGGACGTACACGTAAAATTCAGTGTTCTTGTGTTTTCGTATCACAAAGATCCTGAAATAGTGATAAATCCCTAAAATTCCTTATTCCACTAAATTTTTCCAAGGGTTCTTGCAATTGGGCCTCAAGTTACATGTGGTTGAACACGAGAATAGGGTGAAGCACATGGATTGACAAAGCAATAAAAATCTGACCTCTGTGAAAGCAAGATTGACTAGGTAGGAAAGAAATTGTCCACCGGTAATCATGAGTACATTGGTGCTCACAAGACCTCCCCTAATTTCTGATGGAGCTGCTTCCGCGATATATACGGGAGCGGTAACAGATGCCACACCCACACCCAAGCCAACAAAGAGCCGTCCGATTATAAGTACATAGGGATCAGGTGCAGCGGCCATAACAATCGATCCAAACATAAAGACTACATCGGCAGAGAGAGTAGCTTTTTTGCGTCCATAAACATCATTTATCCACCCCCCTGCTGCAGCTCCAATAATGGCCCCGACCAAAGCCATGCTGACAATTGTTTCCTGCCAACTCACAGGTTTTTTAAAAATTTCTTTAAGGGAAACAATGAGGAAAATAGAAAGGAAAAATATATATATATATATATAAATATATATGGTCAAAGTTGAAATTAGGAAAATAGTTTTCCTTCTAGTTTCCCTTTCCTTGTCCTTTTCCTTCTCTAAATCACAAACCAAACGGAGCCTAAACGTAAGCAAGAGTGATGAGGAAAATAAGATGTTAGACAAAGAATTCTGTGTCGATTTTGCAGTTCACCAATTCCCACGAAAATGTGGGAATTAGCAAGGAAATAAAACATTGACAAAAAACCCCATCTATTTGTTTGGTTAATAGGAAAATAGTTTTCCTTCTAGTTTCTTTTCCTTTTCCTTGTTGAATCTACAAACCAAACAGAGCCTAAACATAAGCAATCGTGATAAGAAAATAGGAACATAGTTGGACAGTTCCCACCAAAAGGTGACAACGGTTTCAGTCTTTCAGACTAATTACATTCTAGGTTCAATCTATCCAGTGACTGAAAAAGGCTACAAACTAGTGCATTTCTATGTAAGGGCGGATATTTCTCATCATTAGTAAAATACTGCTAGAGTGAATTCTAGATTGTGAAAAAAAAAATGGCTCTAAGAATCTCACTCCTATGAACCAAACAAATTTTGCTTTCTCCCTACCAAATGAAAACTATTCATGACATAAGTTCATACCTGTAGGAAACTACTGCGATTGACCTCCTCAAATTCATCTCGGATATACAGAAGAGCTCCTGAAATTACACCTGCAACCAAAAGGAAAAATTAATGACAGATTCTCTAAAATAAGCTAGATGCATCTAATGGAAAAAAGGAAACTTGATAAGAAGGGGTGTAAACTATAAACTATTTCACAAAAATGACAGATTCTTTAAAACAAGACAATCTCATGGAAAGTTAGAGTCTGCTAAAATTTAAATAAAAAAAATAATTCCAGAAGCCTTATACCCCATCAAAAAGAGTCTACTTACTGGACTATCATTTTCAATTTCTGCTTGTAGATGAAAGTTTGTGGCTACCCAAAGAAGTACTCTTGGAATCACAACGTAGTTCTAAGATTCTAAGAAATCACAAGGAAACATGAGTTAAAACAATTTTTTATCCACTTATAAGGTCAACTATGATATGTTGCTGAAGACCATGAGGTTGAAATATAAATACCCTAGCCGTACCAGACAAAGATATATATTCACCATGTCTCATTTAATAGCATAAAATCCAAAATTTCTAAAAGTATTGTAATAGGGCCTTTCTTTAAATCCGAAATTTTTACAAGTAGTTTGCTATAACTTTGTAGTTTCAACCCAAAATTTGAACATAAACATAGAAAAAAAATTCCATGATTAAGGTTACAACTACGAATAGTAGGTATTGGGTTGGAATTAAACCACCTGATTTGATCATACAAAAATAAAATCACGACTATTGATAAAGGGAATTGCTATTCGCACTCCATGGATGAACCAATGCACTCCATCGAATGCATTAACTGCATGGTACTGCATGGTATGTCAGTAGTACAATGAAGTGCATTAGTTCAATTTTGGCGTGGGAATAGTAATTCCCTTGATAAATAAACCTCATCTAACTCAAAAACATCTGAATGGTTTGGTATTGAACCATTATACTTGATTGTAGAAAAATTTAAACCATGCCTTAAACATGACCAAAGACAGTTGGAAA
This sequence comes from Hydrangea macrophylla, assembly GCA_033977485.1. NCBI lineage: Eukaryota > Viridiplantae > Streptophyta > Magnoliopsida > Cornales > Hydrangeaceae > Hydrangea > Hydrangea macrophylla. The sequence goes on along the minus strand of CM066986.1, from coordinate 69,578,685 downwards.
AGAAAATATTAAAGGAAAATAAAACCCATTAGAGGATATATTATACTACCCTGCTCCGATGATAGGATATGTATTATTGATCTGGTCAAATGAGATTGGTCACTGGAGTTCCACCCCCGGCAAAATAGCAAATGAATCACATTCATTCATTCTTATTAATAAATTGGAATAAACAAGACAATATGAGTAAAAAAACATGAAACATGGACAAACTTTAGTTCTTCAATACAGTCAAAATTAAAGTAGGGGGACTATTCAATACATTTAGCTTTCAATCATAACATATTTTAACACACGCAAGTAGAGCATAGATTGAACTAGAACTTATCACCCTAAAAGGCTTAGGGCAAAGTATGATAGGACAGTTTTATTATGGATGGGTAACTAAGTGGCGTACGTTCAAGTCTATAAGCAACCACAGAAGAACAAACAAAAGCAACAAACACATATAGGTTCAATGTTGTAACTTGTAAGCACCTGAATATTCAACAGCGATTAAGGTTTAGTAAATAATTATTATTTTCAAAAAAGATGAAATAAATGTTTGCGCAATTATCATCTAAGAAAAAGCAACCCGCCTTGTTTTTTTTTTAATTAAAAAAAAACTATCAAACAAGATTGCTCAAATTGGATCACGTCCAGGTTTAATAAAAGCTCTCATATGAAGCACAAGTATCTCAGAAAAAATCATTTTCAGCCACTTTACCTAACAAAAAAAAAATTCAAATGAAAGTGAAAATTTTAGGATTCCATTTACAAAAATTTCTAGAATTTCAAGTGCCGAAATTCAGATCTGGATTCTGGCATAACAAAAAAAAAAAACCTTTACTCTGAAGAACAATCTTTGTATGGAAAGAAAGAAAAAAGAAGAGAAAAAATACTAAAATTTATTTAACTCATACAATAGCCATTATAGCCTGCTAATTGGTATCACCAGCACAATACCATAGCAAATGAACCCCTCAATCATAATAGCTGGAACACACTCAGCAGCTCTAACTACCAAATGGACGAGCTCATTTCGTCCTAAACTTGCAATACATTTGTAAATGGGTTGGTGACAAATTGACAACTGACCCACTTGATCAGATGGCCATGCAGGACATCTCAATAAAACCATTAGAACGTTATAAATTACATCCCAAACAACTAAAAGTGCATATAACAATTAGGACATGAGAGAACAAATCCAGCCGGGACATCTCCATCTTTTACTCAAATTTGAGTGACAATCTGAGTAAAAGCTTCATTTGATTTGAAGCTCACCAATGTTCACTCAAAACTTTACTTAAATCACCTTTCCCACTTTCCCTCTACTTCTTATAAACTTTGAGTAGAGCGTCTCCAACCGTAACATCAAACCCACACCAGATTAAATTTGAGAGAATCTTCAATAAAGAAAAAAAGGACCCTCCAACCCTTTACTCAAACCCAAATCAAATTTGAGTATATGAACAATACTTTTTTCCCTTGTTTTTTTTCAAGTAATTTTACCTAAATTAATTCTGTATTGGTGTTGAGTAGGAGATACTATATATCTATAACATACAAAGCAACCAAGATAAATACAAAGCAATCCAAAAAAAAAACACTTTCAAGAACAATAAATGGATAACAAAAAGAAAGTAGTATAAGTCAAATCATGAGAGCCCAATGATTCAATAATACCTGTGTCATATCCGAAAAGCAGTCCACCAATACCAGCAATCACAGTCAAACCCAGTACATATGAGTTACTGAAATATGTTATTTTCCTATCACTTCCTGCATCCAAATACCCTGAGCTTCCTGGTAATGACTCTATTGTCATTGTAAAAAAAAAAACTCCAGAAAGTCTCAAAAATACCCAAATGAAAATTCTCACTCTACCTACTTATAGTTTGAATCCCAGACCAAAAAAAAAAAAAAAAAGAACAACTTCGGCCAATTGGGGTATTTGACTGTACGAACGCACCCAATTTCAACAGTGACCTACTTAGATTTTAGAACCGAACAAGGCAAAAAAACTAGTAAGTTATAATTTTAGCCCCAAAAAAAAAAAAAAAAAACTAGTAAGTTATCGAAAACCCAGAAAAAATTGGGATTAGATTAACAGGTCTGAAATATGAACTCTAGTGATTAAAAAGAAGAAGAAGAAGAACAACAACAACAACAAAAAAAAACTTTAGGACCTTTTGATAGCGATGACTAAAGTACATATAGCCTCCTTCGATTTCAAGACCAAAATGGAGGAACCCACAAACCCTAAAAAAAAAAAAAGTAGGAGTAGAAAAGATTGGAGAATTCAGAAGCAGAAATGGAAATTTCGAACTCTCTGGAGTTTTGGGACCCGAATGAATTTGAAAACTCAGATGATATTGCTAGTGTACATGTATAACACGAAAAGGAAAATGGATAGCTTATTACAAGAAAAATTGTACTTTAGTGATTGGGTGAGAGGATTGTCCGAGAAAATTGCGATTGTTTTCCTGAAGGACTCTTTTCCGAGAAACTTGTGACTAACAGGGGGGCGCACATGTAATGTACTCTCCGTAAATAAAAGAAGAGAGCGACTTTGCGTGAATGTGGTAGTTGGAAATTTTAAGGACAAATAAGAAACGCAAACGGATACTTGTCAAATTGTGCACCTTCCCAATATCTTTTACAGTGGACCCACATAATTTAAATATTGTTTAAAAGATGTTACAACTAGAAGTCATCCCACTGTGATTCAATGTGATACGGAGAACATATACTCCGTAATTATTATTACTCCCTTCGTATCTCGGAAATAGTCCATGATAACTCATTTTTTTTTAAGCTGATAAAAATAATTTATACTTATTTTTTACAATTATTTTTAATTATTATAATAATTTTTTAAGTTTTGTCTTGTTGTAAATTTAAAAAAAATGTAGTTTTAGAAAGTAAATAAAATTTGTATACCAATTTAAGAAAGTGTATAATAATTTTGGAATATCCTGAAAAAGAAATGTGGACTATTTTTAAAAGACAGAGAGAGAGCCATATATATTTGGAAAGCGTTTAGAATTCAAACTAAGTGCTCCCAATCTATTGTTCTTCTATGAGATTGTTTGGAAAAGTAAAAAAAATTAGTTTTGTGATTTATAAGTGAACCGGTTCTATAAATTTAAGTACTATTTGGTGAGTGTCAATTTGGTGTAGATTGAGAATGAGCGGGCTGAAGAAGGAGCTGCCAAACTGTCCCACAACATAGATCGTCCCAAAACTTACCGCGACCACAAGCAGCCTATTATTGAATCCAAGTTGTAGGGACGAATTCTATAGGCTTATGGGCTAATTCACGTGTCATAAATTTAATCTAACCTGTTAAAGGATGTGATAACAAAAAAATAAGGCTAAATTATAGTAACACCTCTTGAACTATGATCGTTTTTCATTAACAACCCTTAAACTTTAAAATTGAATAAATTCACCCCCTAAACTATCCTTTATGGACACTGGCAGCCTACTTCAGGGATGAGTTGGTTCATTTGAGTCTGTTCATTTTTAAAATTTAAGAGATTTTAGTGAAAAACGGTCACAATTCAAGGGATGGTGCCATAATTTACCCAAAAATTAATCTCACTTGCTAAAGGATGTGATATCAAAATACATGTTTAGAAAGAGAAAAATTAAGTACCATTTTAAATATGGATTTTTTTTAGTGATAATCCCTATAAAATGTTCTTTATGTCTTTCGGTCCGTAGAGTAAACACTTTTGTTAAAAGGCCCATCAATATTTTTCAAGACCAAAATGACCTTGCTGTAAAAATCTCCATTCACCATCTTCTCTATCAAACCCTAGCTGCCATCTTTATCAAAATCTTAATCCTAGCCTCCACCTTCATAGATCCCTATCCACGCCACCACCACCACCACCACCACTCTTAACCACAGTCATCTCTATCGCACCATACCAGCCACCACCACTACAAACGCACATTTTTTAAAAAATTCACAGCAGGTTCTTAACTGAAAATTCATAACAGATTCAAGTGAACTTTGTGACATTTTGTGAATTTCACAACATGATTTGTGAATTTCACAATATTTTATGGAAACGAAAATGGAAGAGAGAGAAAGAAAGAGAAGCACTGCCATCACACCCTAGCGCCCACTACCACCGCACCATTGCCACTCTTAACCACCATCATCGCCAACACACCCGCCACCACCACTCTTATTGTCACGACCCATCCCGCTACGCGCGAAAATAGGACACTTGGCATGCCAGCAAGGCTCATCCCATTTCATTAAAGTAAAATTGCAGCGAAAAACATAAGTAAAAAAAAGTCATTAATATCAGAGTTATAAAAAGTTTGCCAAGTGGAACACTTTCAAAAGAATGTAATTTGGAAACAGAGGTCCAGTCGACTGAATCGGGGCTTCGGCTGACTGGAGATCAAAAGCAGTATGTTTATAAGGTTCAACAGCCCTATCCAGTTGACTGTGTCGGGGACTCAGTTGACTGGGACCTCAAATTATCAGTCGACTGACCCTTGTCTGGTCGATTGGGATACTATTCAAGCAGAATGTGGTGTCTTGGGACATGATCCAGTCGACTGTTTTTTTCAACCCAGTCGACTAATCCCCAAACATATCAAGCAGTGTTCAATTCAAAACAGCGATCCAGTCTACTGTATCAAAACCAGTCAACTAATTGGTATTAGCACACTAAGTATTCTGCATAATTTCATGCTAAGGTCCTCCGATTCTGTCACACCCGTTCCAGAATTTGCATACATTTTATTTCACATATGTGGTAAACAAGTGGAAATTATTAACTTTGATTAATAATTGAATTAAGGTTGACTTGAGGTCCACAGAAGGTGTCAAGTAAGGACATGGGAATTTGATAAGCTATGTTGCATTGGCAGAAGTAAATGACATTTTATGTGCATTAAATGTTATTTGACTTTATTTGGTATTATCTGGTGTTTTATGAATAGTGAATTATACATGTGTAGTATGATTTTTGGTAATTCTGTTATCGCTATAGAGCATTTTGAACACTGTGGTGAGAATATGAGTGACACATTATAGAAAAGTAGGTTGTGTAGAAATTTCACAGAATTTATTTTTCAGACGTGATTTTGGACCCAAACGGAACTTAGTCGAAAACTTGTGTAATTTATAGTTTTCACTCGTAAAGGCGTAAAATGGATGTATGCGACGTTTTAGGAGTTAACTAGAAGTTTTGAGAACTCGCTGGGGAAGTAAACACGATTTCTAGAAAGTTTTCCTATAAATAGGAGTGAATGAATTTTTCATTAGTTACAACTTCCAAAATATCTAGAGGAGAAGAGGGAAAAGGGAATTTTGATCCTACGAGCTTGCTGACGACATACGACGACCGTTCATCCATTAGTTTTCGCTCAGATTTCATATTTGGATTCCGCGAGGTAAGATCTACTTTTTGATACCTCTGAGGCCGCGTTTGGCTTTTCTAGGAATTTGGGGAAAACCCCTATAAACTTGTAGGAATCATCTGAAATCCGAGATCCGACATTTATTCGGGCCTCTTTTCATCCTTCAAAGTTTGGAAGAATTTGCGAGAGGTATGAAGTTCTAACCTATGAAATATAGGAAATATCATTTTTTGTTTCGACGATGAAATTGATATCCGGGCAAAATCCATGTGTTAATTTTAGGCCCATTAATTATGCACGCGCTTATATGTGAAAAACATGTCTAATTTTACACGAGCACATTGAGTTGTTTATATGGGTCAAAGGGGGGATTTATACAATTTCGTGCTGGAATAAGCTTCTTGATATTTGAGAATTTAGTAGCTGTAGACACCCCATTTTGTCGACTATCAGATTTAGGAGACCCATAGCTTGGTGGTTCACGATGATCGAAAAAGACTCAAAAAGGACTCCTAGAAGTTAGTTCTATCTCTCAAAATGCTCAGATTGACCAAAATGCCCCTGAAAGCCCAAACATTCCCAAATCTGGACCAAATGTTCTGGAAACACACTATGTCATACGAAAAGTAATAAAATGAGTTTTGAAGCAAAATCAAATGAAATCGTCAGCTCCCAGAGACCCCCGAAAGTCTTGGAAGTTCTCGGAAAGTCCCCGTTGACCGGTTTGACCCAAGTTTGACCAGGTTTGACCAAGGTTTGATCGAAATTATCCAAATTCTCTAGAAAGTTACGAGATCATATTAGATCATGTAAAAAGTACTAAAATGAGTTTTAAAAAAATCAGACGAAAACGTCAGCTCTTGGGAGCTCCTAGAGGTTCCCAAAACATCCTAGAGATCCCAAGTTTGACCGATTTGACCTAAAAGTTGACATTGAAACTGGAGCACAGTGTCATTTTTCAAACATCTTTCATAGATACTAGAGATCAATAGCTTTCCAACGGTATATCGCATATAATTTTTGGATTCAAAACAAATTTATTATGGATTTTCGAAGGTGAAAAAGACAATCAAATTGGCTTTTATCGCGAATACTGTAAAACTTTTCAAATTGACCTGACTCTAAACATTTTTTGTGAAAAGTAGACTCTATTACCTTTCCAACGGTATATCACAAGCTCAATTTGGAGTTCATACGCATTTTTTTATGAATTTCGGACGAAATAGGGTCTTTTCACGAATACCGGAACCTCTGGGGGCCTAAACAGCATTATTCGGACATCTGAGGAGCAGTGCCGTGGCAGCACTGGGCCACTGCCGTGGCGGCACTCAACCCCCGCTAAATTCATTTTTGTAATTTATTTTGGGGGTCCAATTTGATTAATTGAAAACCAAAACGACGTAGTTTCTTGTTCACAGATGTTTGGGACCAATATGAGCACTTTCTAAATCCCAAAACTACCCCAAATTGGCCTATATAAACCTCCCATTGCTCTTCATTTTAGGGGGACCAAGTGCAAAGCATGAGAAAGTTATAGAGAGAAAGAGAGATAGAGATAGGTTTAGAAGAGAGAAAGGGAGCTTCTCCCACTGATTTTCTAAAAGAAAGTGAGTTTTAATCTTGTTTTCTTCCATTACCTCTCTTATACTTCACATTCACATCATCCCCAACCACCACTCTTGAGCAATCTTGAGTTAGGAAGCTACTTCCATGTCCATATGTCAATATCGATGAGTAAAACACCAAGCTACAAGTCCAAAATCACATTGATTATCATCTATTGATTGTTATTATTTGATTGTTTACATATTATGTTCATCTCTTCCTCACCTCATTTCTTTTTTATTTTTCTTTGATTACTTACATGTTTATCATCATCTAGTTATCATGTTGTTTGAGGAGAGTGAATCTTTATGGATAGTAGCTTTTGACCTTAAAGACATGTTTGATGGATGATGATTCTAACTTCAATACATTCATAAGTATTATTGAAGTCATACTCTCAAACAAAACTATGTTTGTGAAAACAATATTGGGAGTTCTTGATGATGAGTTTGATTTTGATTTCTTAAGTGGTCCTAATCCCCTTTTGTGTTGAAAATGTGCTTTTAAAACCCCTATTTCAAAACCCCTCTAAAACCCCAACATTTGGATTCAAAGAAACAAGCCTTGTTTTACCAAAAATCTTTAAAACAGTGAATGATCTGAGTTCAAAGATTTCTCTAGAACTCAAAACTCAAAGGGTGATTACAAGACCACTTAGAAAGTCTTCTTAACTCATTATAGAACACCCATGATATTTGGTTTGCCTTGAAAACAATTAGAAGGGTTCCATTTTGACCCAAACATTCCCTCCAGACATTTTATTTTTGCTGTCATAGTAGCTTGTTTGATTTTCAACTTGTCTTTCAAAAACCTTTTCCAAAAGGAGTGGTCCCAACTCATTTTTTCCTTGAACTTCAGTGTCTTAGGTAACTTTCCATATAATATGGGCTTCTAAATGTTTTGTTTTCATTTACTAAGATTTTTCTACATTTTAGTCGACAGTACGGATTCTGTTTCTGAGTAACCTCTCTTGCTCATATGATTTCTCTCAATCTGTAATAGTTATTGTAGTTTGGCTTTTTGATATGTGTTTTAGACACAATAAGGATGATCTCCATACAAAATCATGAACTAAAAATATTTCTAACCCCACTTTTCCATTTTTAAAAAATCAACTCACAGTTCTATCCACTATTCACAGGAAGCATGTTTTGAGTTCTTTCCTTTGATTTGATGCTTACATGCAATCCAAATTAGCTTATATCTTAGGAAGTAGTTCATACTACATTTGTACACATCCTATAATAATATTATACATGCATTCATGCATACGCTAGACTTCTAAATCACTTTAGCAAATCCATGAACGTAAACACACTACTACCTTGCACATCCTAGGACCATACATTGCATCCATGCGAGATTTGGGATTTTTGTGACTCCTAATCTAAGAAGATTATAAGGAATGAAATTGATCACACGTTCATGCTCCCCCTCGATCTAATCTTCCTTCCTCATCCGTCCCGAGGATTGAGAGATCTTTTTTTCTCAAAGATTAACATGTATTATAACTAGCTTGCTAAGCATTTTTGTTTTCTTTGATTATTTGTTTCAAGAACAATTCATGTCCCCTTTCTAGACTAGGAAAACTGATTACTTGATATGTGATTGGACAATTTTTCCTAGGTTTGTTTGTGTAATCTTGCACTTTTTCATTGTGTGATATTTGGTTTAGATCTTATGAATGATATCTTATCTTTAGATTTTCCATTTTAAAATTCTTATGTGATGTAATATACTATCAGAGTATTAATTGTCGAACCAAGCATAGTAAAAGATGATTATTTGGATGCTAATTGAGGCCCGTCGAAAGACGGGGCGAGTTGAGGGTGTTTTAGTCGTGACAAAGGCTCCTTCCCCTCTCGTACCAAAACCTCGAGCTAAGTTCTTTGGTTATAAAGGACCGGTGCCCTTTATCCATTTGGATGAGTCAAAATTAGGTTTCTTGGTTACTTAAAAACCAAGTGGCGACTCTGTATCTGTTTTCAACAGACCTTTTCTTTTCATTTCTTCAATCAATTTCAAAACAAAGGAAAATCAATTTCAAAACCCCGCCGGAAACAAAAAACGGAACGGGGGTGGACTCCCGGAAGCCGCGTGTCCACAATTTGGCGACTCTGCTGGGGATTTTTATTTTTCAAAACAAAATAATACAGAGGTTTGACTCATAAGAAGCATCCTTAAAATCATCTTTTTACTGTGTCTGGTTCACTACATTGCACTTCTGCATTTCCCCTCCGACTGTGTCTGAAACACGGTGCTGACATTGTTTAGGTCTTGCTGTGCCAGGGCACAAATCACCGTTGATACTGTACCTTCCAAGGTATATCAAAAAGAGCAAAAACTTCCGTGCTGTCTCCCTCACGGTATATTGGAACTCTCGTCAATGGACCCTCTTTGACTAAACCCAGCCTTTGCATATAGATTTCTGTAGAACCTTTCATAGGATTGTTCATTTATCTTTTCAAGATAAGACAATGTGATATAACTGTTGTATGCCCTGGTGGGATTACCTGCGCAGTGTAGACGCTTATGTGGCATGGGACAAGACCTCTTTATCATGATTTCCAAGGTAATCACTCATATGTGACCACATTGAGTTGACCTGCCTAGGCACCATGGTAAGGATGTCTGCTCCATGTTCACGAAGATATACACCGCAAACCTTGTTTGTTGGTCCTAAGACATAGGAGTATGAAAACTTGCTAGACAGTATGATCACCATCAGATTCGATCAGTTTACCCCAGAAACTCTGTCCAACTCGCCCATATATAACCAGTTTCTCCCATAAACTTTGTCCATATATCCCAAAATTATCCAGATACGACCAGTTTCTCCCTGAAGCTTTGTCCAAATCACCCAGAGATAACCAGTTTCTCCTAGAATCTCTGTCCATATATCCCAGAATTATCCAGATACGACCAATTTCTCCCAGAAACTCTATCCAACTCGTCCAGATATAACCAACTTCTTCCAGAAGCTTTGTCCAACTCACCCTGATATAACCAATTTCTCCCAGAATCTCTGTCCATATATCCCAGAATTATCCAGATACGACCAATTTCTCCTAGAAACTCTGTCTAACTCGTCCAGATATAACCAACTTCTCCCAGAAACTCTGCCCGGATATCCCAGAAATACCCAAATGTAACCAATTTCTCCCATAAACTCTGTCCAGATTTCCCAGACATAACTAGTCTTTCCCAGAATACTCTGTCCAAACTTCTCAAAATATACTGGAAATCCTTGTTATCCCTTGGTCATCATACGGGAAAGTAAAGTTAGCACACTCTATATGGCTAAGACCTTACTTGTTTAAACTGCTATCTGCTAGAAATAGGAGCATCATGTAGATTAGGGCTTGCATCTGCATGTTTGTCTCATTTCCATACACCCTTCCTGTCAGTATGCACGCACTGTTTCAATCAGTTTATACACAAGTCAGTCCACGTTTGTTAACATCACTATCATTGTCTGTCTAAAGTTGTCACTGTCAGAATCTGATATAATACTCTCAAATCTGTAGGCCACTATAGATTCCTAAAGTTAGCAGTTGGGATCCTCGTCTTGGGTCATAAATTCAGATAATCGTTTGGTCAGAATCAGCCCGACAAGTTACTTCAGCATGAACCAGGAAGAGCTAGAAAACAAGGTTACCGAGTTGGAAGCAACCATAAGCCAGCAGTCTGATACCGTGGCCCAAGTTTTGAAGTTCATAGAAGAATTGAAACAGCAGTAGCCATAGTACCCACCTGGGTTCCTACCACCACCAGGATTCAGGTCTCCACCACCGCCGGGGTTTGTACCACCTCCCATCAATGTAGATGAGAATAATGAGGAAGATAATTGGTTTCAAGGGGTCCCACCACCTGCATATGAGAAAAAGCTCCAGGAAAAAATGGATAAAGTCGACAAGCTGGAAAGTGTATTGAGGAAGAGCAAGGGGGTTGATGATTACATGTTGGACCTGGAAGGGATTTTCGAGCCTGTTAAGCTGAAACTGTCAGAAAACTTCAAGATGCCCGCCATTGACCGTTTTGATGGAATCGGAAATCCTAAAAGCCATATGAAGTTGTGTATGAGAACCTCCCAGTCAACGGGCTACACTCATTAGCACATTACAATGATGTTCCCACAAACCCTCGCAAAGTCTGCACTATCATGGTTCCTTACCTTGGAAGCCTCCAAAACTCGAACATGGGAAGACATCGTTCGGGTGTTTGTCGATCATTATTCTTAAAATCAAGAGCTGGATGTCACAATTAGGGATTTAGAAACTATCTGGCAGAATAACAATGAATCCTTCGCTATTTTCTTGAGTAGATGGAGGAATAATGTGGCCCAAATGACCCACCGGCTAATTGAGAAGGAACAAGTGAGAATGCTAATCCAAAATCTGCAACCATTCTACCATGAGCAGTTATTCTATCAATCCATCTCCACCTTCGAGGAGTTGTTTGAAGTTAGAACGCGAATTGAAGACACTATCAGGGAAGGAAAGATTAAGAAGGAAGAGCCTCTGAGTCAATCAAAAAGGCCCAACTACTCCCGCAACACTCCGGATGTCATTGCCCTTAGCAGTCAACCCATGGCATACCCTTCTAGGCCGTACCAACCCTCCAACCAAGCAAACTCGTCCAATCGCCCTTTCTAGAAAAAGCCTCCTCACAGTTTTGCTAAGCTAGAGATCTTCCTGTCCTCAGCCTTAGACTGTCTCCTAAAAAAGGACCACCTCCAACTGCTCCAACCTCAAAATACCCCGCCACCACCAAGCTGTGACATATCCAAACATTGCACCTACCACCAAGCCCCTGGCCACAACAGCGATGATTTCATGTGCCTCTGCCATGATATCCAAGACCTCATTGACCAGAATATCATTGAGCCACCACTAAAGCAGCCCCATGTTACCCAAAATCCCCTGGCAAACTACCAAAATATCAATCTAATCGAATCCGACCCCGTATCCTTCAACCTCGTCGCCTATATCACCCCCTTAGGATGCCCTTTACCCCTCATTGACATCTCGGAGTTTGAGATAATTCACCTGATTGAAGGGGAGGATGATGAATGACAACAGCAGCTAGATGATGAATAAGATTTGTTCTTTCTGGAAGAACATGAACTAGGGGTGGTAGACCTCAAATGGTATGATCCCAAAGTGATGCCTCCATCTGGAACAAGTCAGAGAAACCATTTGTGGGAACAAATTACGATTGGTTCAAAGAAGATAGGACTGTAGAAGGACCTACTCCTACCGAGATTGATCATCTGACTAGGTCGGGCCGTTATTATCAGCCTCCATAGCTTGTCGTAGAAACCGTCGAGAAAGGACCAGTCATAGACAAGGGAAAGGGAAAAATAGATGAGGTCATCGAAGAGGATAATGAGTTGATAAAGCAATTGAAGAAAACTAAAACGCACCTCTCAATGTGGGACATCAAGGTGACATCCTACAAGCATAGACAGGCCGTGTCAAATGCCTTGGCTGGAATCGAGGTCCATATTGACGCCACACCAGAAGATATAGTGGCTTTCTTGGATACACTCACCCCTGACCCAGTCATTACCTTTTTCGATGAGGATCTGCCGCCAGAAGGATCTACACATAACAAAGCTTTGTACTCACTATTGGGTGCAAGGGGCAGCAAGTGGCATTCTATCTAGTCGATACGGACTTTGCCTTGAATGTTTGTGCTCTAAGGACTGCCACCGCCTTGGGGGTCAACATCCTAGACATCACTCCATTTATGCAATCTGTGATGATAACACCAAGAGAACTGTGATAGGGACCATTTTTCTCCGAATCCGAGTAGGGTCCTTGGTTTGTACTCAACTCTTCCAAGTCATGGATATACCTGCCTCATTCAATTTATTGATCAGGAGGCCCTGGCTGCATGTCAACAAAGCGGTATCATCCACTATGCACCAAATGATTAAGTACATTCATGAGAATAAGGTGAAGATCATCTTCGACAATAGTTGGGAAAATGAAGCCTTCCCAAGCTACGCTCCCGTCTTTGAAATCCAAATACCCGAACTAGAAGAGGGGGAAATTGGAGGATTCTTCATAGAAAAGGTCCCCATGATCGATGATGAAGATAGGTTCCTTGAGATCCACTCCGCGGTTGCCAATATCGTCCACAAAATGAACTACTTCCTTAGAATGGGATTGGTCGACAACAACAAGGGATCCACAGTTCCCTCAAATCAAAGGACAAAAAGGCACTTTTGGATTAGGGTATAAGCTCACTGAGGAAGATCTCGAGCTACAAAATCCATGGAAGAAGAGAGTGAGGAGTCTCCCACCATACTGCAAGACCTTGAATGGGCAATTCATCAAAGAAGGGGATGACTTCCCCTACTTTGGGTTCCCTAAACCTTGGATCCATCAAACCACTGGAAAAAGGCACCCTGGACTTGACATCTTCGCTATTGTGAAAGGCCTCCCTATCAAGATCCGTTCTATCCAGAAGAAGTTGTGAAAGCCCCAGAGGAAGACTGGTTGAAGTATCTAGACATTGAAGCTATCAAGAAGATGTGGGAAGAATCTGTTGAAGAAAAGGAAGGAAAGAGGGCCAAGAGACAAGATGATCAGATCATACCAGCTGAGGAGGGTCTGATCAACCAGGCTATAGAGTCATCTATCTATGTCTCCCTATCCCCTGTTCCCCCAGAGGCTGTACTTCCAATTATCGAGTCTGTACCAGAGTCGGCCGCTATAGGCCCCCACCACTGACTGATGTAATCACTCCACCTGTTGTGAATGAAATGAATAATGGTTCTGCTTATTCCTCCGTGTCTAATACTTGTGAATGCACATATCCCTCTGAGGATCTCCCAATCGAACTCAAGCAACTAATTAAAAAACTACCTGCTTATGAAATAATCGAAGATAGTTTATCCATTAACCTAGATGAAAAAGACAATCCATAAATTGTGCAAATTGGCTCAACACTTAATAAAGAAGAAAAAGAAAAATTGACTCTCTTGCTAAAAGAATTCAAAGATATTTTTGCTTGATCTTACGAGGACATGCCTGCGGTCGATCCCGACATTATCCAACACCATATTCCTCTCTTCCCCAATTCTAAATCTGTCAAGCAGAAACTAAGGCGCATGAGGCCAGAGTGGACACTCAAGGTCAAAGAAGCAGTAGAGAATCAATTCAAAACAGGATTTCATCATTGTTATAAAGTATCCGGAATGGGTTGCCAACATTGTGCTAGTCCCCAAGAAGGATGGAAAGGTTCGCGTATGCGTCGACTTCCGTGATCTAAACAAAGCCAGTCCGAAGGATGACTTCCTGCTTCCCCATATTGATGTTTTGGTAGATAACACTACAGGGCACGAGCTACTATCATTCATGGATGGTTTCTCAAGGTACAATCAGATTTTAATGGCACTCGAAGACCAGGAAAAGACGACATTCACCACACCATGGGGGACCTACTACTATAGAGTAATGCCTTTCGGACTCAAGAATGCTAGAACAACCTACCAAAGGGCTGCCACCACTCTGATACATGACATGATTCACAAGGAAGTAGAAGTGTACGTAGATGACAAGATCATGAAATCAAAGGATAGAGAGGGACACTTAGTAGCTTTGGAAAAGTTTTTCGACGCAAATACAAGATGAGGCTGAATCCGAAGAAATGCACTTTCAGTGTGACCTCTGGGAAGCTCCTAGGTTTTTTCATTAGACAGAGAGGGATAGAAGTCGATCTCTCTAAAATCAAGGCAATTCTAGAAATGGCACCACCGTAGAATGAAAAAGAAGTGAGAGGGTTCCTCGGGATGATCCAATTCATCAGTCGCTTTATCTCAAAGCTCACGACTATATGTGATCACTTGTTCCATTTACTAAGGAAAGGAGAGACGTTCTAATAGGATGACCAATGCCAAGCCGTCTTTGACAAAATAAAAGCCTACCTTCAAAATCCACCTATTCTTGCACTACCCGCTCCTCACAAGCCCTTATTTCTTTACCTATTTGTATCCGAAAATTCCATGGGTTGCATACTAGCCCAAGAAGGAGAAGAGAGCCACTCTGAAAAAGCCATATATTACCTTAGCAAGAAGATGACTGGGTATGAGCTCAATTACTCCACCCTAAAAAAACGTGTTGGACCTTAGTCTGGTGCACTCACCGATTAAGGCACTACATGCTAGCCTTTTCGATTGTGCTCATATTTCGCATGGATCCTCTAAAATACCTCCTCGAAAAACCCGCCCAGACTGGTCGTATATCCCATTGGATACTTCTACTATCTGTATTCGATATCAAGTATGTAATAAGTAAATCGATGAAAGGGAGAACTATAGCTGAGCATCTTACGAAACACGCTGTTGACTCCAAGGAAAATGGAGATTTCCCGTTCCCAGACGAAAATATCATGAAAACCAAAGAAGAGCAGTGAAAGTTGTATTTTGATGGGACAGCCAACATGAAAGGCTACGGAGTAGGAATGATTCTGGTATCACCAAATGGAGACCACGCCCCACTGGCATTCAAGCTCAATTATAACTCCACCAATACTGCTGAATATGAGGCATGCATTTTGGGGATGGAAGCGACCATAGAATTAAAAGTTCAGAAATTGGATATCTTTGAAGATTCAAACCTCGTTGTGTCACAAGCTAGAGGAGAATGGAAGGTGAAAGAAAAAAGGTTGAAGTCCTATCATGACCATCTCGATGGACTCAAGAAACAGTTCAAAAGTGTGACATTCTTTTACCTGCCCAGGGAGGAGTGACACGAGAATTTTCTTGTGCGCTCTTGTGCAGTACCCAAGTGTAGGTAGACGTGCAAGTAATATCTGGTAAGACCAGGTCGATCCCACAGGGAAGGTGTTGACCTATCGAATTAGACTAACTTCTAAAGAAAACAAAATTAAATAACTAAATTTGAATGAAGGTGCAGAACACGAAGTTCCACAAACTAGGATTACTAATGAAAGTAATTAAAATTAACTAAGCAATCTATCTAGCTAATTAAACAGTACTTAGAATTAAGGAGTTTAACTTTAAAAAGTAAGTGTTGGGATTACACGAATCCGCAATAACCTAGCCATCTACCATGCATTTACCTTGAAGCACAATGGAGCATATTACCTACAGTTTTCCGTATTCCTCAAAAGAAATAAAGATTCTATGGCCCTTTCATGACCGGGACCATATTATCACAGTTAAATTGAAATACACAAAAGCGGTTTAATTCAATAGTTAAGACTTGCATCCTCAATGGTGTTAGCATTGAAGATGGTTTGCAAAATGTATTGAAAGAAAATGCCTTAGGGCCTTAGTTTTAAAACTGTTTTGACAGACTGAGCATTTATTTGGGACAGAATGATAACAAGTCCTAAAACAAAAAGTCCTGGAATACTGCAGGTAACATCCTCAAGAATCCGAGAGTTCGATCGATCGACGCGCCTTCGATCGATCGAAGACCTTCATCCCTCAATCGATCGAACTAACTTCGATCGCTTGACTGTCTCTGGTTCGATCGATCGAACTGACTTCGATCGATCGAACACAGCGATTATTCTGCTGCATGGCAGAGGCTGGAGATCACTGTTTCATCGTGATCTCCCAACCTGGGACTACTCAGACATCGTCTGGAGTGTCGAGGATTGGTTTTTAACGTAAGAAAACATTAATGCTATGTTTGATTGTGAGTTATTCATAAGAAATCTAAAAACTATAGTTTTGTAATTATTTAGCATGCAATATCACAAGATGATCAAGCAAACTATGACTAACACGTGCAGAATATAAATAAGCAGTATGTAAATAACCTGGAATAGACGATACTCGTATGAACTTCAAAAAATCCAAACCACACTATGAAAATTCAAGGAAAAACCTACAAAAAACAAACAAACTCTCTATCTCTCTCTATAAAACTGTTGAAAACAAAAGTGGGCGTCCTTATGGACGTGTACAAAACGCATATATATAGAAAAACCTAAAGCACTAGGGTTAAACCCGCATTCTGCTGCGCACGCAAATGTTTCTGGAAATACCCCGTTCGATCGATCGAACGGATCTCGATCGATCGAACCCTTGATCTTCAAGCGCTTCAACATTCTTCAAGCGATCGAACACTCGATCGATCGAACCGTCTTAAAGCGATCGAACTCCACTTTTCAGCTTTGACTTCTTTTGTTTGCATTCCAGCATTCCATTTATTCTGATGTTCATCTATTTAGTCCGCACAGCAGTGATCTGCATAAACAACAGCTAAAACAATACAACTTATCATAGATTAATCATACTGTATAAAAATTAGCCATGTAATGCAAATTGCGGATAACACGGGAAGTTGTGATAAAAACTAATACAATTCTTCCTTTTAGCGCGGTTGTATTTTACAAATACCCCCACTTTGCAAGGAGAATTAGTTAGCAGACTCATTGGCTACCCGAGCCTCCATGATCAAAATCCCCGTCGGAGTCAAGATGATGCCTCTTGTAATTGAGCAAAGATACGAGCCTTCATTCAACATGATCGCTGCCATCAAAGATGAAAAGGAAACACTATGGTACCAAGATGTCTGGGACTTTATAGAAAGGGGAACGTACCCCCAAGAGTCTACTGAGAAAGAAAAAATAGCAATTCGAAGGTTCGTAGCACAATTCATCAATTTGCTGGAGAAAATTGTTGAAGAAAGGGTACAATGGTCACAATCTGACTTGCTTGTTCGGAAAGAGCACCAGAAAGATGATGGAAGAAATACACGAGGGGGTATACGGTTCACACATGAATGGTCATATGTTAGCCAAGAAGATTGTAAGACAAGGATACTATTGGACAACATTGAAAAAAGGTTGTTGTGAATACGTGAAATGGAGCAGTGAAAGTTGTATTTTGATGGGACAGCCAACATGAAAGGCTACGGAGTAGGAATGATTCTGGTATCACCAAATGGAGACCACGCCCCACTGGCATTCAAGCTCAATTATAACTCCACCAATACTGCTGAATATGAGGCATGCATTTTGGGGATGGAAGCGACCATAGAATTAAAAGTTCAGAAATTGGATGTCTTTGAAGATTCAAACCTCGTTGTGTCACAAGCTAGAGGAGAATGGAAGGTGAAAGAAAAAAGGTTGAAGCCCTATCATGACCATCTCGATGGACTCAAGAAACAGTTCAAAAGTGTGACATTCTTTTACCTGCCCAGGGAGGAGAATTAGTTAGAAGACTCATTGGCTACCCGAGCCTCCATAATCAAAATCCCCGTGGGAGTCAAGATGATGCCTCTTGTAATTGAGCAAAGATACGAGCCTTCATTCAACATGATTGCTGCCATCGAAGATGAAAAGGAAACACTATGGTACCAAGATGTCTGGGACTTTATAGAAAGGGGAACGTACCCCCAAGAGTCTACTAAGAAAGAAAAAATAGCAATTCGAAGGTTCGCAGCACAATTCATCATTTTGCTGGAGAAAATTGTTGAAGAAAGGGTACAATGGTCACAATCTAACTTGCTTGTTCGGAAAGAGCGCCAGAAAGATGATGGAAGAAATACACGAGAGGGTATACGGTTCACACATGAATGGTCATATGTTAGCCAAGAAGATTGTAAGACAAGGATACTATTGGACAACATTGAAAAAAGGTTGTTGTGAATACGTGAAAAGGTGCCACAAGTGCTAGATCCATGCAAACATGATGCATGTGCCGCCATCTCTGCTCTATAGTATGACCTCTCCATGGCCATTCTCGACTTGGGGAATCGATGTCACTGGCGAAATTGTTCCAAAGGCCTCGAATGGGAATCAATACATTTTGGTGGCCATCGACTACTTCACGAAGTGGGTAGAGGCTGAATCCTACACCAAGTTGGGGGACCAAGGAAGTGGCCAAGTTCATCAAGAGAAATCTCATCTGCCGCTATGGATTTCCCCATGAGATTATTTCGGACAACGGAAGTCATTTCAAAGCAGAAGTCAGGGATCTGTTTGAGGAATAAAAAATCACTTATCATAAGTCATCACCAAGCAAGCCGCAAATCGATGGGGTAGTCGAAGCTGCGAACAAGAATGTCAAGGCCATACTACAGAAGTCAGTCGATACTTACAAAGACTGGCGTGACAAACTACCATTTGTGCTTTGGGGATACAGAACCTTGATAAGGATGTCTACTGGAGCGACTCCTTATTCGCTGGTATATGGTATGGAAGTAGTACTCTCGGTCGAAATAGAGTTACCATCCTTGCAAGTGATGGAAGAATGTGAAATTTCAGAATCTGATTGGTTAAGGGAAAGATATGAGGAATTGGTTCTCCGAGATGAAAAGCGCCTAGTGGCAGTCGACCATGTCCGAATCTATCAAAAAAGGATAGCCCGTGCTTTTAATAAGAAGGTTCGTCCGAAGAAAATTGTCAAGGGTGACCTTGTTCTTAAGGAACTACGACCCCAATCTTTGATCCACGTGGGAAGTTCAAACCAAAATGGGTTGGCCCTTATATCGTCAAAACTATCCTTTCCGAAGGAGTAACCAACCTTATGGACCTCGATGGTGTCGAATTTAAAGAACCAATTAACATGGGTCGCCTCAAAAAGTACTATGCTTGACTTTTCACCCATCTCCTTCAAGCCTTGCCCTGAACTACGCTCGACCTGATTCCCACTCAGGGATACGTAGGCAGCCGCATCGGTTCGGTCGCTCCACCCACAAAAATTGCCCATCTCTATCAAACCTTGCCCTGAACTACGCTCGACCTGATTCCCACTCGAGGATACGTAGGCATCCACATCGATTCGGTCGCTCCACACATAAAAATAGCCCATCTATTTCAAGCCTTGCCTTGAACTACGCTCGACCTGATTCCTACTCGGGGATACGTAGGCAACCACATTGGTTCGGCCAACACCAATATCAACCCCCTTCTTGTATACCTTGGCCCGAACTACGTTGGACCTGATCCCCACTCTGGGGTACGTAGGCAGACTTTCAAAAAAGAGAAAAGAAGGATGGCTCGCTAGGTCAAAAATCCGAAAGGACGCCTAGGTAAAAATTAGAGTTAAATCCACAGTGAGCAATAACAAAAGAGAGAAAAGAGCTCGCTAGGTCACCTCACTGGTGCCTAGGCAAAAAAAAAATGAGCGTATGAGAGAAATAAAGTTGCGGTCCTTACCATAACCCAGAAACCACCCTTAACACTAGGGACAAACTTCGGCCACCAGCCTCGTTTGCCTAAATCTTTTTTAAACTAGGGGCAAACTTTAGTAATCTATCTCACTTGCCTCACAACCACCCATATCCCAAACTAGGGGCAAACTTTGGCTACCCGCCTCGTTCGCCTCAAAATCAAACATGCCCAAGCAAGTACCAAAAGTAACATCTAATTAAAATCTTACTTCAAAATGTTTTCAAAAAGCCAAATGTATAAAATAAGGTTCTCAAAGTATCCAAGGTTCGTCGATAAACAAACTTCGATTATTATATAAGTAGGAATAAAGGAAAACGCAAAAGTTCTTCTTTAAAGAGCAGTCATAAATATTAAAGACACTCGGGGGAGGAAGCAGAATCAGTCGAGTCTAATTTTATTTTTCCTCAAAGGTCTTCAGAAATGGGCTTTCATTCGATGGGTCCAACCCCTGATGAAAGCAGCAATAGTGACAGCCCTGACTCTGGAAGCAAAGACCTTGAACTTGCCCGTACTGCCTGGCCAATCGACGAGAATGATAGAAAGAAGTCTCTCTCAGACCCATCAGCCACATTCTCGGGTGATCCCCAAGGCTGTTGGAGACAGCATGAAGGTCCCAACGCCCTACAATCCAGCAAATGTCTATTCAGAAAGAGTACCCAACATACGTATCCAATTAGCAAAAGTCTAGTGAGAATGAAGCACGGCCCTGTAAAAATAAACTGGTGGCACTCGGCCTGTCCACAACTAGAGACGCTCGTATAGCCAAACCTGCAACACCAAAGGTGCCCTAGAAAGAAGAAGAGCTCCTTGGTTAAGGGCATCATCCAAACCATTTAGGGTTTCAACTAGAACCATAGCAATGGGATTCCTACCCAGTTTCAATCTAAGGTATACATGCACCAAGTCGCTAGGAGTACTCGAGAACAGAAAGTGCGAAGTCATGTATAAGATCATAGCAGCCCCACGGGTAGCATCATATATGCTGGGATTTCCAGGATCAACATACTGGGCGATGATGGAGACAATGTCGAGGACCTCACCATGAATTAGTTGACGGGAGATAGCAGTAGAACACTTCAGATATTCGGCCAGGCCACGAGTAGGACTGGGGGTATCAGCAGAAGGAAGAATCAAGTCTGAGTCCGAATTGAATCCGAGAATAGCACAGAATTCCTCAAATAGAGGACATACCTCCAGGCCATTGAAATTGAAGACATGATTTACCGGGTCCCAGTGGGCAATGAAAGCACGCATAAACTCAGCATTCAAGGCCATTTGACAAAGAGAGAACAGCAAAAGGTTGATCTGTTCTACACCATCTGTGATGTTCAGCCAAGCGAAAAGTTGAGCGGGATCATACAATGCCATATTTTCTGTGACAACTCTAGCAAAATTCAAAATTTTGGCAATACCTCCCCGTTTTATAGAGTATCCCACCTGCAAGGCAAACACACTCACTATCACAAGACTGTTCATCGTAGTAACATCAATAATCACAGAATCACAGTGCACATGTATATATCGTCACACGATCACCAAATAAAACAAGCAAACAACTGTGCCTTCAAAATCGAAATTCGAAATAAAAGGCAAAATGACATAATACACTATCAAAAGGTCACAAATCATCCTACACATCATCCGTCATTCACAGAATATACTAGTACAACCCAATCAAAAACATGAAATAGAGACAAAACAAAAATCCCTGCTTAGGAGGCCTCAGTCCTCCTCTTCTTCATCCTCTGTCATACTACCCAGAGTGTACGTCGACGATGGCCTCCTGCCACCCCTGCACCTTGGCCTAGTTCTCGATGAGCCAACACCATTTCCACGACACTGCACACACAAATAAAAAGCAATCAGTCGAGAAACAACAAAAGTGCAAACATAGAGTCGAGTCAGAAACTTACTAAGGATGCCATCTGACTGGTGGCGAACTGCCGCATACCATCCATCTATCAAGGGTAAAATCTAGGGTTAGAACCTCATAACCTTAAGAAGCGCAAAATTAGAGACATACCCGGTGGTCTCGCGTAAGGACCAAAGACCATAGGCTAGCTGCCAAGGCATGAACCTCCTCTACATAACTCCAGGGGACATTAAGGATGCCTTTTGGCTGGGTGGATACCCGCACGTGACTCGAGGCACCTCCATAACCTGAGGGGAACCATCGGCACCCAAGACATTGATGGTCTAATCCCAAGGAGGGATATGATCAGTAGCCGGAGGAGCCCGCCTCTTATACATCTCGCGGAACTATAGGCACAAAACAAGTTAGGAAAAGATGAGTCCAGAACATAAGTGACGAATAGAGACAAAAAAGTAAAAGGAACTCACAGCCTGGAGTGGGAAGTTGGGCATTAGAAAGTATCCATGGTAAGTTTCATAACCAGTCTCGGAACGAAAATGATCCCAAGCATCAATACCAGCCAAAGCCGCCAGTAAAGCGGATTCAGAAAGGTTGTCAGCATCCATCACAGGAGGAGTATGAGGAACACGGTATCTTGGACCACCAACTGCCTCCCGGGACACTCACTTGCTGAGATACAATTGCCTTCCTTTAGTACTCTTCATCAAAAGTCGGCAAGAGGCAAGAGGCCTGACCGCTTGAATCTCCTCTGGGGTGGCATAGGAAACATTCTCCCTAGGCGTCCAATCAATGCTAGCAACCGTCAGCTCGGATAAGAAATTCCTCAAAAGGACAATCCAGTGGTCCCCACTTTTGACCCCAATAACATCCCCCTGCCATCTCAAGCCCCAGGGGAACAAAGGCAGGGGAGCCATACCATCCTCATCCTCACACGACTCATCAGCAAGGGTAGGAACCAACAACTTCAGATACTCAAAGCTCCAGAGCTGCACAAAAAATGAAAATCAGAAAACAAAAGCGAGGAAGAACCGAAAGAAAAGGAAAAGTCACAGGACGTACCTCCCAAGTTCGCCAGAACCCGCCGGTCAATTTAATGCCCCTGTTGGAAACCTCACCTATATGCTTGTAAAGATGAGCCAATGCAGTACCACCCCAGTCATAGGAAGGGATCTCATCGACAGTCGCCAAACAAGAAAGGAACCTTAAGCTCACCCGGTCATTCTGTGTTGCAAAGATAGAACAACCAATGACATACAGAAGGAATACCCTCAACAGCTGACGGTTATTCAGGTTGTGTCCCCCTCTTCTGTAAGCTCGATAAAGCTAGTCATAAGGAAACTGATGCCCCTTTAGATTAGGAGGAACAACCCCAATTAGCATCTCAACAGCTTCAGGATCAATCTCATAAAAATAGTCCTGGATCAGGCTCTTCCCACAAACTCTCAAGCCAGTAATCATGGAAAATTCAAAAGACATCATCGTCATCGCACCAAACGGCAGATGAAAAGTATTTGTCGTGTCCCACCATCTCTCAGCAAGGGCATAAAAGTGTGCCAGGTAGTTGGTACTTTTCAAAACCAAACAGATAAAACTGCCAAATCCCACCTTATCAACCATTTATTTAACAGTAGGCAAAAGTTGGGTATACCATAGGAAGGCGTGAGCAAGACTACCGTGGCCCTTCAAGGTCACCTCTGGCACCTGCACACATCAAAAATAGCAAGAACAAAGCACAAAAATCACTATTCATGACTCAAAGTCTGACTTCACAAAATCACCAATGAGCATAAAACGAGCTTCCAACAATCTCTAGGTGTACACTACGGTTCATAAACCTAGCACAATGCACATGATTAGTCCTAAACTATCGAGAGTTTCACGTACCTGACTCGCTAGAGCCATGGCTAAAAGATGATGTTGAGGGTCACGCAAAATAAACTCTGGGGGTTGACTCTTGGCCCTTACCCGTTCCTTGGCCTTCTTCGAGAGCCTACTCGAGCTTGAAGCCATGGATTTGCGAAGAAAATAAAAGTTGAAACCAAACATTTTCTTGGAAAATAGAGTAAAATAAAACATCAATCAAAATTTCAATTATAGGAAAAGATTACTCACATGAGTGTGCACAATCTGTCTTTTGACGGATTTTGGCTCCAAAAACACCCTAAAATGGCCAAGAATGAGCATTTGGAGTTCAAAAACCGGAGATATACAAACATAAAGTCCAGCCACCCATTGCCATTGTGGCATTGGCCAACTACCGCCTTGACAGTGCCCACCGGATGCCCCGCTTCGCTTCGTTTTAGCCTGTTTTGGCCCGTTTTGGCCTTTTCAGCCCATTTCTGGCCCCGATTAGCCCCAGTGGCCCATTTCAGTCAAGATTTACAAAGTTTTACCTCTAGCAGTCCAAAATTTGTTAGGGCTACCCCCTAGCAGGCAAAAAAAAAAAAAATTTGACTCCCGAGGGTCCGGATCGGTTTTTTGGGATCAACTGTCACAAGATTTGATCAATCATGAGAGTTTTAGTAATGGACCCTTGTTCTTGGTCAGAATACAAAGAAAAATAGTTTGGAGAGATTTTCAAATAATCCAGCAGACAAAATCAGCTCCCGAAGGCCATAACCGGCTCTTTTAGATTGAGCGTCGCAAGATTTGATCAACCGTGAGAGATTCAGAGATGGGTCCTGGTTCTTGGTTAGTAAGACTCGATCAACCGTGAGAGACTCAGAGATGGAACCTGGTTCTCGGTTGACAATTAAGAGCGACTCTTAGAGAGTCCCCCGCTATCCACAACAGACAAAATCAGCTCCTGAAGATCCTGACCAACTCTTTTGGATTGAGCGTCGCAAGATTCGATCAACCATGAAAGATTCAGAGGTGGGTCCCAGTTCTTGGTCAGTAAGACTCGATCAACAGTGAGAGATTCAAAGATAGGTCCTGGTTATCGATCAACAGTTAAAAGAGATTCTCAGAGAGTCCCCTACCACCCCTTGCAGAAAAGATCAGGGTACGGCGGCTCTTAGAAACTAGAATCGGCTTTCCGGATTGGACAAGGGTCGGTCGTTGATCAAAATATTATCAATAGTCTAGAGATCCTAGCTCCCAGGTCAAGCATCGCTGATCGGGAGAGAACTAATCCTAATTATACGCCTTAATTCACATTTGTTAGTACTTTTTATCCTATTTTTGTGTATTTTTATTTCGTTTCCGAGTTTCTGACAGGATTTGGAAGAAATCAACTAAACCAGGCTAAACAGGATGAAAAAGCACAAAGAAAGAAGCTGAAAAAGCCACCTCGCGCGTGCGACTCGCTCGTGCGATAATCCAGAATTCGCTCGCGCGACCTGCCAAATGACGCGCTCGCGCGGCCCGCGCGCGCGATCCGTACAAAAAGCAAAGATACGTATTTTAGTATACTGAAGACTCCTGTGCAAACGAAACTGCTGAATGACGTCCAGACTGTAAAATATATCAGTTTCAGTTCGTTTCGGGTTATAAAAGCTTCCAAAGCTTGTTGTAAACTCTATATATATTCTATTTTACTTCAATTGAAGGGTTACACACCCATACATACATTCACATACAGCCATATACAACAAAAATTTCAGCCATTGAAGAGAGGAAAGCAAGGAGAAGAAGAAGAAGACCGAGGATTCCCATGGCCTCCTCCATCAACCTCTTGCTGTTCATCAATTCTATGGGCAACTAAACTCTAGATCTAGGGTTTCAACGAAACCCTAGCCAAGTAATAGGGTTTTATTTATGTTTTTATTTTAGTTTTATTATGTATGGATGATGATTACATGTTTAGAGGATTTTTATAAATAAATCGTACTTTTATTGATTAAATCATTACTTTTAAAGTTTATTCTTGTCTTAGATCTATTTTGACTGTGATGTGCTCAATGATCTATATTCGCTGTGCTTGTATGGATTGTTTACATGTAATGGTGCTTAAATTGAATTGTGCTATCAAGTATCCGAATAGTCCATGCCTAGATTAGACGGATTATACCACAACCCTAGTTTAGTGTGGGATAATTCGTGCTAACCGAAGATGGATTATGTTGGTGCTTGAACCATAGTTATTTTCTTGACGGAGGAATTGGGCTTGTAGCTACAATTCCCCATTATCATCCAACTTAATAATCTAATTGAATGCATAAATATTCCTATTATGACGGTAGTGGTGGATTTGCAATCCTAGGTTCCCTTAAACATATTCATAAAAACACTTTTAAATTGCTTTCATAATTTAGATTTAATTTCATTAGTTACATTAATTTAATTAAAAGTCAAATCAAAGTCGTTTTCTTAATTAATTAGAATTAGGTTTTAAAATTAAAGCACTGTAGTATTTCAATCTCTGTGGGTTCGACCTTTACTTCCACACTGCAAATCTTTAGAAAAGTAAAGTATACTTTTATATCTTGATTTTGACAACATCAATCGCCTAGTTACAACCAAACTGCTCTATGATGTCCAAAACTCTGTGTCTGTCGATTACTGCATCATCTGTCATTTATTGTGAGCTTCCTCACTTACTAGCTAACATAAGCTTTCTTGCCTGTCAGTTATCGCGAAAACCTTCTCTTGTCGATTATCTTGAACTTTCTCATCCATCGCTTGGTATCCAGGACTTCCGTGTCCATCAGTTATCTTTAGTGTCATCCTCAAGGACCTCACATCCGATTCTATCCGCAAAGCACACTTCCCGAGTTTAAGAAGTTTTCCCCAAGGTACAGAGTCTACAACACTTTGATATCTTTATCAGAATCAACCGTTGTACAAGAGTCAGATGAACATTAACACAACATAAGTCCATTCAGAGTATCACACACCGACTCATGCTAGGGTCAAAACACTAGGCATAATAGGACTCAGTACACATCACATCCATGCATTGGTTGTAACATAGCATCCATCTGTCTTGTTGTGCATGTGTGATTTTTTTCTTTGTGCCCCGAACTATATCCTGGTCTGATTCCCCCACAGATACATAGGCAGCTCACGTAGAGCACGACCAACATTAGCCTCATCATTCATGTTTTCTATCACTGCATCTTTTGCAAGACTTTTATCCTAAATCTATAGCCTCCAAAAGACCTGTCTCTTCAAGGCTTTGACACTCGCTTGCGACATGCGTTGTCTCACAAGTTCATGCCAAAGAGGGGCAAACTGTAGACGCCCCATTTTGTCGGCTATCAGATTTAGGAGACCCATAGCTTGGTGGTTCACGATGATTGAAAAAGACTCAAAAAGGACTCCTAGAAGTTAGCTCTATCTCTCAAAATGCCCAGAATGACCAAAATGCCCCTGAAAGCCCAAACATTCCCAAATCTGGACCAAATTTTCTGGAAACATATTACGTCATAAGAAAAGTAATAAATTGAGTTTTGAAGCAAAATCAGATAAAATTGTCAGCTCCCAGAGACTCCCGAAAGTCTCAGAAGTTCCTAAAAAGTCCCCGTTGACCGGTTTGACCCAAGTTTGACCAGGTTTGACCAAGGTTTGACTGAAATCACCTAAATTCTATAGAAAGGTTAAAGATCATACTAGATCATGTGAAAAGTACTAAAATGAGTTTTAAAAGAAAATCAGACGAAAACGTCAGCTCTTGGGAACTCCCAGAGGTTCCAAGAACTTCCTAGAGATCCCAGGTTTGACCAATTTGACATAAAAGTTGACTTTGAAACCGAAGCACCCTGTCATTTTCAAAAAAAATTCATGGATACTAGAGTTCAATAGCTTCCAACGGTATATCGTACATAATTTCTAGATTCAAAACAAATTTATTATGGATTTCCGAAGGTGAAAAAGATGATCAAATTGGCTTTTATCGCGAATACCACAAAACTGTTTAAAGTGTCACACCCGTTCCAAAAATTTCATGGTTTTAATATGCATATTCAGATTTTGTGGATTATCAATGTTAGTTGATAATGGTGGATTGAGGTTGACTGTGAGTCAACGGTAAGGTGTCAGTGAGGACACGGGAACATGGAAGTTCATATTGCATAATCATGAGAAAATGGCATTTATATGATTTAAATGTTATTTGACCTTATCTGGTATTTCTGTGAATAGTAATTATACCTGTGTAGTATAATTCTGATGATCATTGATATTGATTATATCATTTTGAGAACTGTGGTGAGAACGTGAGTGATACGTTAATTAAAAAGTTAGGTTGTGTAGAGATTCCACAGAATATAGTTTTCGGACGTTATTTTAAACCCAAACGAAACTTAGTCGAAAACTTTTGGAATTTATAATATTCACTCGTAAAGTTATAAAATGGACGTGTGCGAAGTTTCATGGATTAATTAGAAGTTTGAGAAACTTGCGGGGAGGTAAACGTAATTCCCCGAAAGTTTGTCTATATATAGATTAGGATGAGATTTCAATCTCATCCAAACTTGCCAAATACCTAGAGAGAGAGGAGAGAGAAAGGGAGATTGTTGCCACGGGCTTTGCGGCGCCGATCGACGACCGTTCGTCCGTCAAATTTTCTCCAGATTTCAGATTTGAACTCGTGGAGGTAAGAGCTACGTTTTGATACTACTTAGGCCATGTTTGGCAAATTTTTGTAAAAATATTAATTCTAGACTTTTGGGGAAAATCAGGTAAAACTCGTAGGAATCGCGTATAATTTGAAATCCGATGATTAATTAGCCCCTAGATGATCCTTCAAAGTTTGAAGAGATTCGCACGAGGTATGAATTCTAGATCTATGAAATATATGGATTTTCATGTTTTGGACATCACTTTTGATATTCTTGGATCCGGGCGAAATTCATGTATTAATTAGGCCCGTTAATTATGCACGTTAAATTACGATAAAAGCACGTATAACTGTTTATGTGAGCATGTTATGTGTCTACTTGGGTCAAAGGAGAGTTTGGTGCAAATTCATCCGGGGTAAGCTCCTCGAACCTTGAGGATTGTGATTGTGATGGAATTGGAATTATTGGTTGTGTCTGGATTGGAGGTGGGCCCAACCAGTACACGGTACCTGGTATGGAGGAAGGCCCAACCAGTGTACGAGATGCGTGGGAGAGGTGGGCCTCCTACGGCATCGACCGGATGAATGCGTACCACTCACCCTAAAGACTATTTCTATGTGTTTTAGATGCTTAAACCATGAACTGTCATATAAGCATACATTTAGAATTGTACGCTCAGCATATAGCTGAGCAGTGGAGATGTACTCCATTGCAGGTAAGAAGAAAGACAAGAAGAAGCGCGATGAGTGAGGCCGATGAACGCCGGGGGAATCACCTTTGTATATGTTTTTGTTTTAATCCTAAACTTATGTAAGGATTGGAATTTTGTAATATGTTGTAATAGAACCATAAATTAGTTTCACAGTATTGAAATCTTGGAATTTAACGTCTGTAATTGTGTTTATTATGTTGAAAATCAGTTATGGTTGTGATTGTTGTTGGTATTGAGAAGCATGAGTTGTTAAATTTCATCACAGGGCTGCCAGCAGGGGAGCAGTCGACTGGACCCAGGGTCAGTCGACTGGATCTCGTGTGTTTGAGACACTAAAATTGAATAGTAAAGGAAGCAGTCGACTGAACCCTTTGTCAGTAGACTGAACACTGTAGTTTTTGGCTACTGCTTCTAGAAATGGAAAAGCAGTCGACTGAGTTCCCATATCAGTCGACTGGACCTCTGTGTTATTTGCTGCATTTTGGGTTCTGCTTAACCCAGTCGACTGGACCTCTGTTGAGGATTTAGGGTTTTAGTTTCTGCCAGGCACAGTCGATTGGACCCTAGTACAGTCGACTAGGCAGTCGACTGAACCTCTGTATTTTGAAATGGATTCTTGTGAACACTTTTGATTGAACAAAACTTTTTATAACTCTGATTTCAATGGATTTTACAACCTCAGAGGGTAATGTTCCCTAAGTTTTAAAATACCCAGGGTTGTTTTAAAGTTCTTTCCGCTGCGTATTATTAGAGGATGTTTGGATGAGCCTTGGTGGCGTGCCACGTGTCCTATTTCCACGCGTAGTGGGATGGGTCGTGACATTTATTGGTATCAAAGCTAGAGGTAACAAAACTTTGGGAACGTTCGACGACGAGTGGAGTGTTGAGTGATTGTCACATGTTTTAAATAGCATTCATACATATTAGAGATGTTTGATGCATATGTACGTTATTTTACATACATACTATTGTTATTGTTGTACATGCATAGTGTTTATGCATTGAGAACTACATGATTGTAATCATGGATGACCGAGAGTTATCACCCCATACCCGACGAATGAATGAGATGGCAGAGATGATGGGGAATATGGGGGAAATGATACGGAATATAGCGGAGCGATTGCCTCCCACACCCCACATCGAAGTGGAACCAATAACCGTAGTACATGCACCCGAAAATAGGGTTATGAGATCAATATCTGAACAGTTTACTCGAAAGAAACCGATGGAATTTCATGGAACACCTGATACAACGTTAGCAGAACATTGGATAATGGACATGGAGCGAATTTTCCGATCTATTCCGATGACAGATGGGGTGAAGATTGAAAATGCAAGTGATGTGCTGAGGGGAGAAGCTCAGAACTGGTGGGTAAACGTTTTAGATCAAGGAGCACCGATTACTTGGGAAGGGTTTAAGGCAGCATCAATCGCCGGTTCTTTCCGCGAGCCGCCTATAATGCGAAGAAGCGAGAATTCGATAACCTGAAGCAGGGAGATATGACTGTAACTGAATATACTTCCAAGTATAACGCGTTGTTGAGGTTTGGTAAGGGTTCTGTGCCCGAAGAGGAAGATAGGGCCAGAAAATTTGAAGAGGGTTTAAGGGACAATATCCGGTTGAGAGTAGAAACCTACGAGCATTCGACTGTTGCAGCAGTACAACAGACAGCGCTTGTAGCCGAAAGTGGAATAGAGAGATCGAGACAAAATCACCAAGGAAAGTGAAGTCATGAGGGTGGAGACCGAAGTCAGGGGGGATCTTTTAAGAAGTCATTTTCACGAGGCTCTAGTTCTGGTTTTAATGATTCCAGGAGAATACCAAGTAACATACCGTTGTGTCCGCTTTGCAACCGACCACACATCGGTCGATGTTTCCTGACCAACTTTCAGAACAGATCTACAGGGGGAA
Organism: Hydrangea macrophylla; assembly: GCA_033977485.1. Taxonomy (NCBI): domain Eukaryota; kingdom Viridiplantae; phylum Streptophyta; class Magnoliopsida; order Cornales; family Hydrangeaceae; genus Hydrangea; species Hydrangea macrophylla. The sequence goes on along the minus strand of CM066986.1, from coordinate 69,547,540 downwards.
ATAGTGTGAGTTCTACGACCCATTCGCAACTCAAGTGTTTTGACTGTGGTACCTTGGGACATCGAGCGAAGGATTGCCCAAAGAAGCGTTCTCAACAAGGGGCAAGTTCTATGGCTTCCAGTGGTTCGAAGCCTAAGCAATCTAGTGACGGGGGACAACGGACGGAGCAACGTCAGGGAAGATCATTCCAGATGAACCCTGGAGACGTGGTTGCTACTAATACAGTGGTCTCAGATATGGTGCTTGTATGTTCGTACTTAGCACGCATACTCGTTGATTCGGGATCTACGCATTCATTTGTATCTTATAACTTTGTGGAACATTTGAATGTTAAGTCCGCACCACTAGGATATGATTTATCCATTGCCGTGCCGCTTAGTAAACCGGTAGTGACGTCTACGATATATAGAAACTGTGAGATCAAGCTAGGCGAGAAGTTGATGACCGTAGACCTTATACCGATTGTGGTGAATCATTTTGATGTGATACTAGGAATGGATTGGTTAGCTCTTAACCAAGCTACGATAGATTGTGAACGGAAAGAAGTTAAATTTCGAACACCGATGCATGGGAACTTTTGCTTTCAAGGGAGTGGGGTTACACCGCCGCCGTATTTGATTTCAGCTATCCGAGCGAGAAAGTTGTTGAAAAAGGGATGTCAGGGATTTCTATGTTCAGTGACTGATGTCTCAGCGACCGAATCAATAGTAGAAGACATTCCGATAGTGCGAGAATATCCCGATGTATTTCCTGATGACCTACCAGATGTTCTTATTGAAAGAGAGGTTGAGTTCACTATTGAGGTTATACCCGACTCAAGACCCGTATCAAAGGCACCTTATAGAATGGCACCTGTAGAATTGAAAGAGCTGAAAATTCAACTACAAGAACTTCTAGACAAGGGTTTCATTCGACCAAGTATTTTGCCATGGGGAGCTCCAGTATTGTTTGTAAAGAAGAAAGATGGCTCTATGCGTATGTGTGTTGATTACCGGGAACTGAACAAGTTAACGATTAAGAACAAGTACCCGTTACCCAGAATCGATGACCTTTTTGATCAACTTCGTGGGGCTCAAGTATTTTCGAAAATAGATTTGAGATCGGGTTATCATCAGTTGAAAGTGAAGGCTGAAGATGTTGAGAAAACAACTTTCAGAACGCGTTATGGACACTATAAATTCTTAGTCATGCCATTTGGAGTTACAAACGCACCAGCCGCGTTCATGGATCTTATGAATCGAGTATTCAAGGATTATTTGGATGACTTTGTGATTGTATTCATTGACGATATCCTTGTTTATTCACCAAGTAAGATAGAACACGAGAATCATTTGAGATTGATACTTCAGAGATTACGCGAGAAGCAGTTATTTGGGAAATTCAAGAAATGTGAATTTTGGTTACCTAGCATTACTTTTCTTGGTCATGTAATTGACAAGAATGGAGTATCAGTTGATCCTCACAAAGTAGAAGCTATATCAAATTGGCAAAGGCCGACTTCCGTATCCGAAATTCGAAGTTTCTTGGGATTAGCGGGATACTACCGCCGTTTTATTGAACAATTTTCAAAGATTTCATTACCAATGACAAAGTTAATGAGAAATGGTGTTATTTTTTAATGGAGTCAGGAATGTGAAGACAGTTTCCAAGAGCTGAAGTCACGATTGACGAGAGCACCTATTCTGACAATACCATCCGGAACCGAGGGGTTTGTGATCTATAGTGATGCATCGCATCAAGGTTTGGGATGTGTACTTATGCAAGGTGGCAAGGTGATTGCCTATGCTTCGAGACAATTGAAGACGCACGAAATTAATTATCCGACTCACGATCTGGAATTAGCCGCTGTAATTCATGCATTGAAGATTTGGAGACACTATTTGTACGGGGAAAAGTGTGAGATATTCACAGATCACAAGAGTTTGAAATATATTTTCACCCAACGGGATTTGAATATGAGACAGCGAAGATGGTTGGAGTTGATGAAGGATTACGATCTTTCGATAGAGTACCATCCAGGGAAGGCGAATGTAGTAGCCGATGCATTAAGTCGGAAGATGTCGAGGAATTTAGCTGACAAGCTAACACAACAAAAAGAATTGGTAAAAGAAATGGAACGTTTAGACTTGGATGTGATACCAGGGGTTAATGGTGGCTTAATGATGGCAATTATGGCACACCCAGATATTATTGATGAAATCAAGAGGGAACAGTTTCACGATGTTTATTTATGCAAAATGAGGGATGAGATACCTTTGGGAAAGCGACCTGGTTTGGTATTGGAACAAGGGATTCTGAAGTTTGGGAATCGGTTATGTGTACCGAATGTGAAAGACATAAAGGAACGACTCTTAGAAGAAGCTCATAATACGAAGTATTCAATGCACCCGGGAAGTAATAAGATGTACAGAAACCTGAGGGAAAACTTCTGGTGGAAGGGTATGAAGCGTGAAGTCGCTAAATTTGTATCTGAATGTTCGGCATGTCAACAGGTCAAAGCAGAGAGACAAGTACCCGCGGGATTATTACAACCTTTACCTGTGTCAGCATGGAAGTGGGATGAGATTACGATGGACTTTGTTTCAGGATTTCCACGATCATTCAATAAGAATGATAAGATTTGGGTTATAGTTGACCGATTAACCAAGTCAGCTCATTTTCTACCGATCAAGACGACTAAACCGTCTAAACTGGCGGAATTGTATGTGAAAGAGATTGTAAGGCTACATGGAGTCCCAGCTGTGATTGTGTCCGATCGCGATAGTAGTTTTACGTCAAGGTTTTGGGGAAGTTTGCAAAAAGCTATGGGTACGAAGTTAAGTTTCAGTACTGCATTTCATCCTCAGACCGATGGACAGTCAGAGCGCATGATTCAGACGCTAGAAGATATGTTGAGATTGTGTGTATTAGACTTTGGGAATGATTGGGAGCACCACTTACCGTTAATTGAATTTGCTTATAATAATGGATTCCAGTCATGTATCGGAATGGCACCGTATGAAGCTCTGTATGGCCGTAAGTGTCGATCACCAATTTGTTGGACTGAGGTTGGAGAAAGGAATTTATTAGGACCTGAATTAATACAGGTGACTACTGAGAAAGTGAAATTGATCCAAGAGCGACTCAAGGTAGCTCAGAGCCGATATAAGAGTTATGCAGACTCTAAACGACGACTGATGAATTTTGAAGTTGGAGATTTCGTATACTTACGAGTATCGCCTTCGAAAGGCATTGTCCGATTTGGAAAGAGGGGAAAGCTCAATCCCAGATTTATAGGACCTTTTGAGATCCTAGAAAGAGTAGGGTCGGTGGCTTATAGATTGGCTTTATCATCAGAGTTGGAACATGTGCACAATGTGTTTTACGTATCAATGTTGAGACGTTGTATGATTGATACGAGTAAGATCATTGTACCTGAACCGCTGCAAATTCAGGGGGACTTGACTTATGTGGAACAACCAGTAGAGATTCTAGATCGAAAGGAACAAGTCTTAAGAACTAAGACGATTCCAATGGTAAAAGTATTATGGCGTAGTCACACGGTGGAAGAGGCTACATGGGAAAGTGAAGAAGACATGAGGAATGAGTATCCGTACTTATTCGACGCATGAGGTAAAGTTTGGGGACAAACTTCCTTTTTGGAGGGAAGAGTTGTCACACCCGTTCCAAAAATTTCATGGTTTTAATATGCATATTCAAATTTTGTGGATTATCAATGTTAGTTGATAATGGTGGATTGAGGTTGACTGTGAGTCAACGGTAAGGTGTCAGTGAGGACACGGGAACATGGAAGTTCATATTGCATAATCATGAGAAAATGGCATTTATATTATTTAAATGTTATTTAACCTTATCTGGTATTTCTGTGAATAGTAATTATACCTGTGTAGTATAATTCTGATGATCATTGATATTGATTATATCATTTTGAGAACTGTGGTGAGAACGTGAGTGATACGTTAATTAAAAAGTTAGGTTGTGTAGAGATTCCACAGAATATAGTTTTCGGACGTTATTTTAAACCCAAACGAAACTTAGTCGAAAACTTTTGGAATTTATAATATTCACTCGTAAAGTTATAAAATGGACGTGTGCGAAGTTTCATGGATTAATTAGAAGTTTGAGAAACTTGCGGGGAGGTAAACGTAATTCCCCGAAAGTTTGTCTATATATAGATTAGGATGAGATTTCAATCTCATCCAAACTTGCCAAATACCTAGAGAGAGAGGAGAGAGAAAGGGAGATTGTTGCCACGGGCTTTGCGGCGCCGATCGACGACCGTTCGTCCGTAAGATTTTCTCCAGATTTCAGATTTGAACTCGTGGAGGTAAGAGCTACGTTTTGATACTACTTAGGCCATGTTTGGCAAATTTTTGTAAAAATATTAATTCTAGACTTTTGGGGAAAATCAGGTAAAACTCGTAGGAATCGCGTATAATTTGAAATCCGACGATTAATTAGCCCCCTAGACGATCCTTCAATGTTTGAAGAGATTCGCACGAGGTATGAATTCTAGATCTATGAAATATATGGATTTTCATGTTTTGGACATCACTTTTGATATTCTTGGATCCGGGAAAAATTCATGTATTAATTAGGCCCGTTAATTATGCACGTGAAATTACGATAAAAGCACGTATAACTGTTTATGTGAGCATGTTATGTGTCTACTTGGGTCAAAGGGGAGTTTGGTGCAAATTCATCCGGGGTAAGCTCCTCGAACCTTGAGGATTGTGATTGTGATGGAATTGGAATTATTGGTTGTGTCTGGATTGGAGGTGGGCCCAACCAGTACACGGTACCTGGTATGGAGGAAGGCCCAACCAGTGTACGAGATGCGTGGGAGAGGTGGGCCTCCTACGGCATCGACCGGATGAATGCGTACCACTCACCCTAGAGACTATTTCTATGTGTTTTAGATGCTTAAACCATGAACTGTCATATAAGCATACATTTAGAATTGTACGCTCAGCATATAGCTGAGCAGTGGAGATGTACTCCATTGCAGGTAAGAAGAAAGACAAGAAGAAGCGCGATGAGTGAGGCCGATGAACGCCGGGGGAATCACCTTTGTATATGTTTTTGTTTTAATCCTAAACTTGTGTAAGGATTGGAATTTTGTAATATGTTGTAATAGAACCATAAATTAGTTTCACAGTATTGAAATCTTGGAATTTAACGTCTGTAATTGTGTTTATTATGTTGAAAATCAGTTATGGTTGTGATTGTTGTTGGTATTGAGAAGCATGAGTTGTTAAATTTCATCACAGGGCTGCCAGCAGGGGAGCAGTCGACTGGACCCAGGGTCAGTCGACTGGATCTCGTGTGTTTGAGACACTAAAAGTGAATAGTAAAGGAAGCAGTCGACTGAACCCTTTGTCAGTCGACTGAACACTGTAGTTTTTGGCTACTGCTTCTAGAAATGGAAAAGCAGTCGACTGAGTTCCCATATCAGTCGACTGGACCTCTGTGTTATTTGCTGCATTTTGGGTTCTGCTTAACCCAGTCGACTGGGCAGTCGACTGGACCTCTGTTGAGGATTTAGGGTTTTAGTTTCTGCCAGGCACAGTCGACTGGACCCTAGTACAGTCGACTAGGCAGTCGACTGAACCTCTGTATTTTGAAATGGATTCTTGTGAACACTTTTGATTGAACAAAACTTTTTATAACTCTGATTTCAATGGATTTTACAACCTTAGAGGGTAATGTTCCCTAAGTTTTAAAATACCCAGGGTTGTTTTAAAGTTCTTTCCGCTGCGTATTATTAGAGGATGTTTGGATGAGCCTTGGTGGCGTGCCACGTGTCCTATTTCCACGCGTAGTGGGATGGGTCGTGACATAAAGTGACCTGACTCTAAACTTTTTTTTTGTGAAAAGTAGACTCCATTACCTTTCCAACGGTATATCACAAGCTCAATTTGGAGTTCGTACGCATTTTCTATGAATTTCGGACGAAATGAGGCATTTTTGCGAATACCAGAACCTCTGGGGGCCTAAAAAGCATTATCCGGGAGTCTAAGGAGCAGTGCCATGGTAGCACTGGGCCACTACCGCGACGGCACTCAACCTCCACTGAATCCATTTTTGTAATTTATTTTGTGGGTCCAATTTGATTAATTGAAAATCAAAACGACGTAGTTTCTTGTTCACAGATGTTTAGGACTAATGGGAGCAGTTTCTAAATCCCAAAATCACCCCAAATTGGCCTATATAAACCCCCCTTTATTCTTCATTTTAGGGGGGCCAAGTGCAAAGCTTAAGAAAGTACTAGAGAGAAAGAAAGATAGAGATAGGTTTAGAAGAGAGAAAGGGAGATTCTCCCACTGATTTTCTATATGAAAGTGAGTTTTAATCTTGTTTTCTTCCATTACCTCTCTTATACTTCACATTCAAATCCTTCCCAACCACCATTCTTGAGCAATCTTGAGTTAGGAAGCTACTTGCATGTCCAAATGTCAATATCTATGAGTAAAACACCAAGCTACAAGTCCAAAATCACATTGATTATCATCTATTGATTGTTATTATTTGATTGTTTACATATTATGTTCATCTCTTCTTACCTCATTTCTTTTTTATTTTTCTTTGATTACTTACATGTTTATCATTATCTAGATAACATGTTGTTTAAGGAGAGTGAATCCTTATGGATAGTAGCTCTTGACCTTAAAGACATGTTTGATGGATGATGATTCTAACTTCAATACATTCATATGTATTATTGAAGTCATATTCTCAAACAAAACTATGTTTATGCAAACAATATTGGAGTTCTTGATGATGAGTTTGATGTTGAATTCTTAAGTGGTCTTAATCCCCCCCCCCTTTTTTTTTTTTGCCGAAAATGTGCTTTTAAAACCCCTATTTCAAAACCCCTCTAAAACCCCAACATTTGGATTCCAAGAAACAAGCCTTGTTTTACCAAAAATCTTCAAAACAGTGAATGATCTAAGTTCAAAGATTTCTCTAGAACTCAATACTCAAAGGGTGATTACAAGACCACTTGAAAAGTCTTCCTAACTCATTATAGAACACCCATGATATTTGGCTTGGCTTGAAAAATAATTGGAAGGGTTCCATTTTGACCCAAACATTCCCTCCAAACATTCTGTTTTTGTTGTCACAGCATCTTGGTTGATTTTCAACTTGTCTTTCAGAAAACTTTTCCAAAAGGAGTGGTCCCAACACATTTTTCCCTTGAACTTCGGTGTCTTTGGTAACTTTTTGTATAATATGGGCCTCCAAATGTTTTGTTTTCATTTTCTAAAATTTTTTTACATTTCAGTTGACAGTACGAATTCTGTTTCTGAGTAACCTCTCTTGCTCATATGATTTCTCTCAATATGTAATAGTTATTGTAGTTTGGATTTTTTATATATGTTCTAGACACAATAAGGATGATCTCCATACAAAAATCATGAATAAAAATATTTCTAACCATACTTTCCTATTTTTAAAAAATCAACTCACTATTCTGTCCACTATTCATAGCAAGCATGTTTTGAGTTCTTTCATTTGATTTGATGCTTACATGCAATCCAAATTAACTTACATCTTAGGAAGTAGTTCATACTACATTTGTACACATCCTATAATAATATTCTCCATACATTCATGCATACTCTAGACTTCTAAATCACTTTAGCAAATCCATGAACGCAAACACACTACTACCTTGCATATCCTAGGACCATACATTGCATCCATGCAAGATTTGGGGTTTTTGTGACTCCTAACCTAAGAAGATTATAAGGATGAACTTGATCACACGTTCATGCTCCCCCTAGATCTAATCTTCCTTTCTGATCTGTCCCGAGGATTGAGAGATCTTCTTTTCTCAAAGTTTAACATGCATCATAACTAGCTTGCTAAGCATTTTTGTTTTCTTTGATTATTTGTTTCAAGAACAATTCATGTCCCCTTTCTAGACTAGGAAAACTTGATTACTTGATATGTGATTAGACAATTTTTCCTAGGTTTGTTTGTGTAATCTTTCACTTTTGCATTGTGTGATATTTTGTTTAGATCTTATGAATGATATCTTATCTTTAGATTTTCCATTTCAAAATTTTTATGTGATGTAATATAGTATCATAGTATTAATTGTCGAACCAAGCATAGTAAAAGATGATTATTTGGATGCTAATTGAGGCCCGTCGAAAGACGGGGTGAGTTGAGGGTGTTTTAGTCATGACAAAGGTTCCTTCCTCTCTCGTACCAAAACCCCGAGCCAAGTTATTTGGTTATGAAGGACCGGCGCCCTTTATCCATTTGGATGAGTCAAAATTAGGTTTCTTGGTTCCTTAAAGACGAAGTGGTGACTCTGTATCTATTTTCAACAGACCTTTTCTTTTATTTCTTCAATCAATTTCAAAACAAAGGAAAATCAATTCCGAATCCCCGCCAGAAACAAAAAAACGGAATGGGGGTGGACTCCCAGAAGCCGCGTGTCCATAGTAGCGATGACTACTGTGCATGGTTGATAGACTTGGACTTGCCATGGCACTTGGGGATGCAATGGTTGATAGACTTAGACTTGTCATTGGCATCGTGGTTTAAGACTTGGACTTGCCACTACTGGATGAATGCGTATTTTTTTCGCCCTAGAGACTATTTGTTATGAATTGTGGAATTAGAGCATGTTTTGTCATATATTGCATATGTTAGAACTTGTGCACTCAACATATAGCTAAGAAGTGAAGCTTTATTCCATTGCAGGTGAGAACAAGAAGGGCAAGAAAAAGCATGAGGAGTGGGGCAGAGGAATGCCGGGGAGTCACTCTTGTTATACTTTTGTTCTTTTCTGAACTTGTAATAAGGATTTTGGAAAGTTTGTATAATATTGTAATAGAATCGTGGGATAGTTTGTAAGTATTGTAATCACTAGTAAACTTTTATAGTTATGTTTTGAATCGTTGGTATACCCATGTGTTTATGTTGGTTTGAAATTGGAGGACCTAAGCTTGAATTCTACAGAATACTTAGTGTGCTGATGCCGATTAGCCGACTGGTTTTTGATTTAGTAAACTGGATCACTGTGTTGAGCTGAACACTGCTTTGATATGTTTGGGGATCAGTCGACTGGGTTGAGAAAACAGTCAACTGGATGGGGTCTTAGAACACCACTTTCTCCTTGAATAGTATCCCAGTCGACCGAAAAACTTTAGTCGACTGATAAATTTAGGCACCAGTCGACTGAGTCCCCGATACAGTCGACTGGATAGGGCTGTTGAACTTTTTAAACTTGCTGCTTTAGATCATCAGTCGACTGGGTTCCCGGTACAGTCGACTGGACCTCTGTTTGTAAAACTGAATTCTTTTGTGACTGTTTCAATTGGACAAAACTTTTTATAATTCTGTTTTTAAAGGATTTTACTTATGTTTTTCCGCTGCTATTTTACTTTAATGGAATTGGATGTGCCTTGGTGGTGTGCCATGTGTCCTATTTCTGCGCGTAGCGGGATGGGTCGTGACAGATTCAAAACCAACGCAAACACAGTGGTATACTAATGATTCAAAACATAACTATAAAAGTTTACAAGCGATTACAATACCATAGAACTAGTCCAAGATTCTACTACAACATGTTACGAATTCAAGGTTCTTATTACAAATTTGGAAGCAAACAAAACATTATGAACAAGGTGTTGATTCCCCGGCATTCCTCGACCTCACTCCTCATGCTTTTTCTTGCCTTTCTTCTTTTCACCTGCAATGCAGTAAATCTCCACTGCTCAGCTATATGATGGGTGTACAAGTTCTAACATATGCAATATATGACCAAAACGTGCTCTAATTCCACAATTCATAACAAATAGTCTCTAGGGAGAAAAATATGCATTCATTCGGTAGTAGCAAGTCCAAGTCTTAAACCACGATGCCAATAGCAAGTCCAAGTCTATCAACCATTGCATCCCCAACTGCCATGGCAAGTCCAAGTCTATCAACCATGCATAGTAGTCGTCGCTTCTAAATTCTCAAACATCGAGAAACTTACTCCGGCATGAAATTGTATAAATCCCCCGTTTGACCCATATAGATAACTCAACGTGCTCGTGTAAAAGTAGGCATGATTTTTACATTTAAGCGCGTGCATAATTAACGAGCCTAAGATTAACATATGGATTTTTCCTGAATCTCAATTTCGTCATTGAAACAAAGCATGTATATTTCCAATATCTCATAGGTTAGAACTTCATACCGCGTGCGAATTCCCACAAACTTTGAAGGAAGTACTACGGAGGATTAAACGTCAGATCTCCGTTTTCAGATGAATCCTACAAGTTTATACCTGTTTTTTCCAAATTTCTAGAAATTAGCTTTTCATAAAAAGTTTGCCAAACAAGGCCTAAGAGGTATCAAAACGTAGGTCTTACCTCAAGGAATCCAAATATGATATCTGGAGAAAAACTGACGGACGAAAAGTCGCTGATCGTCTTCGCAAAGCTCGTGGTAACAAATCTCCCTTTTCTCTCTCCTCTCTAGATATTTTTGAAAGTTATGACAACTCAAGTCTCCTTTTTATAGGAAAAATTTCTGTAAATTGTGTTTACCTCCCCACGAGTTCTCAAAACTTCTAATTAGTCTCTAAAACGTCGCACCCGTCCATTTTATTACTTCATGAGTGAAAACTAAAAATTATAAAAGTTTTTGACTAAGTCCCGTTTGGGTCCAATCATGTCTGAAAACTAAATTCTGTGGAATTTCTACACAACCTACCATTTCTATAACGTGTCACTCACGTTCTCACCACAGTGTTCAAAAAGTTCTATAGTGATAACAAAATTACCAGAAATACTACATAGGCATAATTCATTATTCATAAAACACCAGATAATACCAAATAAGATCAAATAACATTTAATGCACATAAATGTCATTTACTTATGCCAATGCAACATTGCTTATCAAATTCCTGTGTCCTTAATTGACACCTTCTATTGACCTCCAATCAACCTCAATTCACTTATTAATCAACGTTAATAATTTCCACTTGTTACCACATATATGAAATAAAATGTATGTGACACGACTAAAAAGTTGTATGCTCTTGTGCAACACCCAAGTGTAGGTGATCGTGCAAGTAATACTGGATAAGTCCAGGTCGATCCCACAAGGAAGGAATAGGAAGAAAATATACTAATTTACAACCTAAAGAAAGAAAAACATAAATATAGGAGTGAAATTCTAACGAATCCTAGTTAATTAAAACTAAATAATAAACTAAAGTATATAGAAACATAACTAATTAAATAAATAAACTAAAGGCCACGTGAATGCACATTGATCCTAACCATCTACCATGCACATTCATTAACGTTCTATGGAGTTCATTCCTCTTCAATATTCCGTATTTTTTTAAAGATATAGAATCAATAGCCCTTTCATGACCGGAACTATATCATCACAAATGATTTAAAATACTTAGAAGACGGTTTAAAACAATAGTTATTACTTCCACTCTAAATGGTGTTAGCATTCAAAGTGGTTTTCAAAAGTCATTGAAGAAAAGACCTTAAGGCTTTAAGTTCTAAAAACTATTGTGACAAACTGAGCTTATAGGGACAATTTGATGACAGATTTCTAAAACAGAAAGTCATAGAATACTTAAAAAAATCATCTCAGGAATTAACATGTTCGATCGATCAAAGAGCTCTCGATCAATCGGACTGCATCATCCTTCAATTGATCGAAATGTCTTCGATCGCTTGACTATTCGATCGATCGAGCCCAGGTTTTCTAATGATTGCATGGAAGAGGTTGGGAATTAATATTTCATCACATATTCCCAATGTCTAAACTACGGAAACATGAATAAACTAAAGCAGGAATAACATAAAAAGCAATCATAACAACTATATCAATAAACAATCAAATAAGATAAAGGAAAGGAAAGGAAAAACCTGGAATAAATTTGAATATAACCTTGAAATACACTTAAAATAAAGTTGAATCTTGAATCTATAATGGAAAAGGAGGAAGAAAATATCAAACTAAACTAATATACTCCTAATTTAGCCCTAAAACTGCTGTTTTTCCATTTCCGAAAAAAAAAATGCTATTTTTTTTGCGTTCTGGAGCGTCCTCCTTTCGTCTGGCATCAAAACGACTTATTTATAGGGTTCCTGCAGAGTTTACGCAACTTTTGGGTAAAAGTAAAGTTCGATCGATCGAGCTAAGTTCGATCGATCGAGCTTAGTTCGATCGTTCGAACTCTCAATCGATTGAACTCTCTTCAAACCCTTGAACTTCTCTGATTTTGACAACTCTGCGCACCAATGGGAGAATGGCCATAACTTTTTGCACTGACCTCGGATTGGCCTATCGTTTGTGGCCACGCGACCGTAACTCAAAGATCTACATTTCATATTTCTAAGGAAATCTTCTAAATCTGAATTCTTCATTATCAAAAATGGCATTTTCTCAGCTGCTTCTGTTATTCTCTCCACAAAAATCACTTTCTTTAGCTCCACTTCTTGATTTACATTCTAATACCTATAAAATAATGCAAAAATATATGTTTTAGCATTAACACAATAAAAAGAATATTGTTATTAGAATGTACCTAAATGTAGGGACTTTGGGGATAAAAGTATGCATAGAGTACCACATAATACGTTATAAATATGCACTTTTCACCTCGAATCAGTATGCAAATTCTAAAACGGGTGTGACAACTCTCCCCCCCAAAAAGGAAGTTTGTCCTCAAACTTATACCACATACGACGAACAGGTACGGATACTCATTCTTCATTTCTTCTTCACTTTCCCATGTAGCCTCTTCAACCGTGTGACTATGCCATAATACCTTTACCATTGGAATTGTCTTAGTTCTCAAGACTTGCTCTTTTCGATCTAGAATCTCTATCGGTTGCTCCACATAAGTCAAGTCTTCATGAATCTGCAACGGTTTAGGTACAATGATCTTGTTCATATTTGACATGCACCGTCTTAACATAGATACATGAAAGACGTTGTGCACATGTTCTAACTCTGATGATAACGCCAATCGGTAAGCCACTGGTCCTACTCTCTCTAGGATCTTAAAAGGTCCTATAAATCTCAGGTTAAGCTTTCCTCACTTTCCAAAGCGTATAATGCCTTTCAAAGGCGATACTCTCAAATACACAAGGTCTCCTTCTTTGAACATCATCGGTCGTCGCTTTGAATCTGCATAGCTCTTATAATTAAGTCGTTCTTGAATCAACTTCACCTTCTCAGTAGTCAACTGTATGATCTCAGGTCCTAGTAACTTTCTTTCTCCAACTTTGATACAACAAACTGGTGAAAGACACTTATGACCATACAAAGCTTCACACGGTGCCATTCCAATATTTGACTGAACTCTATTATTTTAAGCGAATTCGACTAATGGTAAGTGCTTCTCCCAATCACTCCCAAAGTTTAGAACACATAGCCTAAGCATGTCCTCTAATGTCTGAATCATTCGTTTGGACTGTGAGTCAGTTTGAGGATGAAGAGCGGTACTAAAACTTAACTTGGTACCCATAGCCCTTAGCAAACTTTCCCAAAATCTCGATGTAAAACTACTATCACGAGCTGATATAATCACTATTGGAACCCCGTGTAGTCTCACAATCTCTTTCACATACAATTCTACCAACTTGGACGGCTTAGTCGTTTTGATTGGTAGAAAATGCGCTGATTTTGTCAATCGGTCAACTATAACCCAAATCTTGTCATTCCTATTGGGTGATCGTGTAAACTCAGAAATAAAATCCATCGTGATCTCATCCCATTTCCACTCTGACACTAGTAATGGTTGTAGTCATCCCGCAGGTACTTGTCTTTCTGCTTTAACCTGTTGACACGCTGAACATTCTAACACAAACTTAGCACCTTCCTGCTTCATACCTCTCCATTAAAAGTTTTCTCGTAAGTTCTGATACATCTTGTTACTTCCCGAATGAACTGAATATTTGGTACTATGTGCTTTCTCTACGATTCATTCTTTCAGGTCTTTTACATTTGATACACACAATCGATTTCAAGCAATAACACTCCTTGTTCCACAATAAAACCAGGTTGTTTCCCCAAAGATATCTCGTCTCTCATTTTGCACAAGTAGTGGTCGTTGAATTATTCTACCTTGATCTCGTCAATGATGTTTGGGTGAGCTATGATTGCCATCATTAAACCACCATTTATTTTTGGGATCATATCTACCTCCAAACGTTCCATTTCTTTGACTAATTCCTTTTGCTTGGTTAGCTCGTCGGCTAAGTTCCTTATCATCTTCTGGCTTAACGCATTGACTACTACATTAGCCTTCCCCGGATGATACTCAATCGAAAGATCATAGTCTTTCATCAACTCTAACCACCTTCTCTGTCTCATATTTAAATATCTTTGTGTGAATAGGTACTATAAGCTCTTGTGATTTGTGAAAATCTCACACTTCTCTCTGTACAAGTAGTGTCTCCAAATCTTCAAAGCATGAATTACAGCGGCTAATTCAAGGTCATGATTCAGATAATCTATTTTGTGTGTCTTTAGTTATCTTGAAGCATAAGCAATTACTTTGCCACCTTGCATAAGCACACATACAAAACCCTAATGTGATGTATCACTGTAGATCACAAACCCTTCGGTTCTGGATGGTATCATCAAGATAGGTGCTCTTGTTAATCGTGACTTCAACTCTTAAAAACTGTCTTCACATTCCTGATTCCATTAAAAAATAACACCCTTTCTCGTCAACTTTGTCATTGGCAATGAAATCTTTCAGAAATTCTCAATGAATCGCCGGTAATACCCGGCTAATCCTAAAAAACTTTGAATTTCAGATACAGATGTTGGTCTCTACCAATTAGATATTGCTTCCACTTTGTGAGGATCAACTAAAACCCCACTCTTGTCAATCACGTTACCAAGAAAGGTAATGCTAGGTAACCAAAATTCACATTTTTTAAATTTACCAAATAATTGCTTTTTTCATAGTCTATGAAGTATAAGTCGCAAATGTTTCTTGTGCCCTATCTCACTCGGTGAGTAGATAAGAATGTCATCGATGAATACAATCACAAAGTTATCTAGATAGTCCTTAAAGACTCAGTTCATGAGATCCATGAACACGGCTGGTACATTTATAACTCCAAATGGCATGACTAGAAACTCGTAATGTCCCTAGCATGTTCTGAAAGTTATTTTCTCAATATCTTCGGCCTTTACCTTCAACTAATGATAACCCGATCTAAGATCTATCTTTGAAAATACTTGTGCCCCATGAAGTTAATCAAATAGATCATCAATTCTAGGTAACGGATACTTGTTCTTGATTGTCAACTTGTTTAACTCCCGGGAGTCAACATACATCCTCATCGAATCATCTTTTTTCTTCACAAACAATACAGGAGCTCCCCATGGCGATATGCTAGGTCGAATGAAACCTTTGTCAAGCAACTTTTGTAGTTAGGTTTTCAGCTCTTTTAATTCCACATGTGCCATTCTATATGGTACTTTCGATACTGGTCGTGAGTTTGGCATAACCTTAATGGTGAACTCGATCTATCTCTCAATAAGAATATCTGGTAGGTTTTCGGGAAACACATTTGGGTATTCTCGTACGATTATAATATCTTTCACTTTCAACTCGGTCGTCAAAATATTAGTTACTGAAGATAGAAATCCCTGACATCCCTTTCTCAATAACTTACCCACTCGGATATCTGAAATTAAATATGGTGGCGGTGTAACCCCACTCCCTTAAAAACAAAAGCTTCCATGTACTGGTGATCGAAAATTAACTTCCTTCCATTTACAATCTATCATGGCCTGGTTAAGGGATAACCAATCCATTCTTAGTATCATGTCAAAGTGGTTCATCACAATCGGTATAAGATCTACTGTCATCAACTTCTCACCTAGTATGATGTCACAGTCTTTGTACACTATACGTCACTTTTGGTTTACTAAGGGGTACAACAACAAATAATTCATATCCTAACGGTGCTGACTTAACATTCAAATGTTCAACAAAATCATGCGATACAAATGAATGTGTATATCCTGAGTCAACAAGTATGCGTGCTAATTTCGAACATATAGGCACCATACCTGAGACCACTATCTCTAAAGCTCCATAGCCACCACCCATACACCAAGCGCACCCTTAGGTGAGTTTTAACTCACTTGGTCGCTGTATTATGATGTTTTACGAGTTTTAATAAAGATTAGACATAGCTTTTATGCTCCTTGGATGTTTATATATGCTGGACTAAATTTCTGCTGGAGAAGATGAAGTCCCAATCAATTGGTATATTTTCCAATCGATTGCCATCAGTCTCAACCCAAACGATTGGATAGTTTTCCAATCGATTGCCATTTGTTGTAACCCAATCAATTTCTAAGTTTCCCAATTGATTGACAATTACAGAACATGGATTGTTTCTTTTATTTATTATACAAGAGTTCGATCGCTCGATTATTGATCCGAATTTCTATGATGCGACTATGGGGTAGTAAGGGATAATGTGATACTGTATTGGAATAATATACACGTTGAATAAAGGGCTTAATGCATTGAACAATAGAACCAATTGTATAATGATGATATAATGTTGTTAAGTGAATTGAGAAGCCGACATGCATAGTAGTGGGTCTATCGACTGCAGAGGTCGATACTATTTATGATCGGTATGTGGGCAATGCGATCGTGAAGAACGTATAATGTGGGTTGCGGTATACTAATATTGCATAAGTCCACGTGAGAGATTAAGGGATATATTAGTGGCATGGCCTTAGTCCACGAGAGAGGCTAAGGGGTATATTGGTAGTACATTACCTTAGTCCATGAAGGAGACTAAGGAATACATATTATGGAAACAAACATGATTTTGTGATTTACTTACATTGCCTTAGTCCATGAGAGAGACTAAGGGATACACTGGTGGGGTCGCCTTAGTCAATGAGAGAGACTAAGGGATATATTTGTGATGTCCCCCTTGTTCATGAGAGAGACTAAGGGATACGAATCATGGTAACTGTAATCTGGCTAGCACCCGGGTCCAATAGAGGCTAACGGAATGTCGTCTTAGTCCATGACTGAGACGAGAGAGATTTGACAGAGACTAAGGACATGGTCACGTTAGTCCAAGATCGAGACTGGGGGTTATGCTGATGCTATCATCTTAATCCGATAGAGATTAAAAGAATATTACCTTAGTCCATGACCGGGATGGGAAGTCACACCCGTTTCGAATTTACATTCATTTTAATAATCATATGTGGGATCATGTAAAATTATGAACGTTGATTAATAATTGAGATGAGTTGACGTGGGTCAATAGTGAGGTGTCAATTGAGGACACGATTATAAGAGAGTTCATGATGCATTAGCATGATTAAATGACATTTATGTGATTTAAATGTTATTTGATTTATCTGGTATTTTATTAATAGTAACTTTACCTGTGTAGAGTAAAGTTCTGATAGTTTTGATATCGTTTTATATCATTTTGAATACAGTGGTGGGAACGTGAGTGATACGTTGCATAAAAGGTAGGTGGTATAGAGATTCTACGGAGATTAGTTTTGGATCTTTATTTTGGACACAAACTGAACCTAGTCGAAAACTTTTATAATTTTTAGTTTTTACTCATGAAAGGATAAAATAGGCGTGCGCGACATTTCGGGAGCCAATTAAAAGTTTTGAGAACTTGTGGGGAGGTAAACGTAAATTACAAAAATCGTGCCTATAAATAGGAAAGGGTGAGTTTTCATTTTTTGTAAATCTAAATATCTTGAGAGAGAGAGAGAGAGAGAGAGAAAGGAGATTTAGGAGATTTAGTGCCACAAGCTTCACGGCGCCGATCGACGACCATTCATCCGTCAGTTTTCAACCATATTTCATATTTGAACTCTTGGAGATAAGATCTACGTTTTAATACCTCTTAGGACTTGTTTGGAAACTTTTTATGAAAATTTAATTTTTAAAAATTTGGAGAAAATGAAGTAAAACTTGTAGGAGTCGCGTATAAACGGAGATCTGACGTTTCTTTGGCTCCCTAGTACTTACCTCAAAGTTTGAGAGAATTAGCACGAGGTATGAAGTTCTAACCTATGTTATATAGGAAAATACATGTTTTAGTTTCAACGACGAAGTTGTAATCCGGGCAAAATTCATGTGTTAATAGTAGGCCCGTTAATTATGCACGCGCTTAAATGTGAAAAGCATGCCTAATTTTACGTGAGCACGTTGAGTTGTTTATGTGGGTCAAAGGGGGGACTTCTACAATTTCATGCCGAAGTAAGCTTCTCGATGTTTGAGAATTTAGGTAGCGATGACTATTGTGCATGGTTTTAAGACTTGGATGTGCTATGGCACTCGGGGATGCAACGGTTGTAGGCTTGGACTAGCCGTGGGCATCGCGGTTTAAGACTTAAACTTGTCGCTACCAGATGAATGCGTGTTTTCTCCCTAGAGACTATTTGATGTGATTCATGAGATTAAGCACATTTTATCATATATCGCATATGTTAGAATTTGTACACTCAGCATATAGTTGATTATTGGAGCTTTATTCCATTGCAGGTGATAAGAAGAAAGGAAAGAAGAAGCGTGAGGAGTGAGGTCGAGGAATGCCGGGGAATCATTACTTGTTTAAACTTTTGTTATCCTTCCAAATTTGTAATAAGAATTTAGGAAGTTGTAATATGTTGTAATAGAATCTTGGAATAGTTTTGTCATATTGTTATCTCTAGTAAGAACTCTTGTAATCCATGTTTTGAAAGTTGGAATATAGTGATGTTAATGTTGATATTGGATTGGAGAACCATGGTCTTGAGTTGTTGTAGAATTGTGTAGTTTTGGGAGGGATCAGTCGACTGGGTCCCCGACAAGTTGACTGGACCCCTATTTTTAGTGAAAAATTCTTTAATTTTCAAAGGGTTTAGTCGACCGAAGGATGGGCTTGGGTCGATTGCTTTCTACACGAAAAGAGTACATTCTACGTGGATAAGTTCAGTCAACTGGACAAGGGTTAGTCGATTGAGAAATCAAGGCCCCAGTTGACTGAGTCCCCGACACAGTCAACTGGACAAGACCTGGGGGACTTTAATAACTTCTACTTGTGACCTCCAATTAACCAGGTGTCACGGCTGTCCTAGAAAGTTAGATGTTTTAAAATGCATATTTAAATTTTGTGTTTTATCAATGTTATTAGATAATTGGGAATGAGGTTGATTGGAGGTCAACGGTGAGGTGTCAATCAAAGACACGGTAATAGGAAAATCATATGGTATCAACATGACTTAAATGATATTTATGTGATTAAATGTTATTTGAGATAGCTGGTATTTTGTGAATAGTAAATTTACATAGGTAGAGTAAATTTCTGGTAGATTTGATCTAGCTTAGATCAAAGTGAATACTGTGGTAAGAACGTGAGTGATACGTTGCATAAAAAGTAGGTGATCTAGAGATTCCACGAAATTAGTTTTAGAACGTGATTTTTGGACCCAAACGGAACCTAGACGAAAACTTTATAAATTTTAGTTTTCACTCATGAAGTCATAAAATGGACGTATGCGACGTTTCACGTATTGATAGAAGTTTTGAGAACTCGTGGGGAGGTAAACGTAATTCCCGAGAGTCGTGCTTATAAATAGTGGTGGATGAGATTTTTCATAATTATCCAAACTCACAAATATCTAGAGTGAGGAGAGAGAAAGGGGATTTAGTTGCCATGATCTTTTCGACGACAAATGGCGACCTTTCTTCCATCATTTTCAGTCAGATTTCATATTTGGACTCCTAGAGATAAGCGCTTTATTTTGATACCTCTTAGGCCTCGTTTGGCAAAGTTTTTCCAAAAAGCTAATTTTAAAAATTTGGAAAAAATAGGTATATACTTGTAGGAATCAGTTGAGATTGGAGATCCATCGATTAATTGGTCTCCTAGTACTTCTCATGAAGTTTGAGAGTTATAGCTTAAGGTATGAATTCCTAACCTATGTAATATAGGGAATTTTGGATGTTTTAGATATTTTGTATGAATTGTGATCCAGGCAAAACTTATGTGTTAACTTAGGCCGATTAATTTTAGCGAATACGTACAGAAAAGTATGGTGATATGGTTATGTGAGTATGCTAAATGATTATATGGGTCAAAGGGGAGTTTGGTATAATTTCATGCTGGGGTACGCCTCTCAAGGTTGGAGAGTTTTAGTAGTGACGACTACTTGCTTGGTGTAGGAATTGGCCAGCCAGAGTAGATGGATGCAATGGTTGAGTGATCTTTGGCTAGCCATTGCCATCTCAATTTAAGATTTAAGAGTTGCGGATATACCGGATGAATGCGTATCTCTCTCCCCAGAGACTAAATTATGTGATTTAGATGTTTAAAACATGAATTGCCTCATATGCATTTGTTTAGAATTGTACATTCAGCATATAGCTGAGCAGTGGAGACTTCCTCCATTGCAGGTGAAAAGAAAAAGGGAAAGAAGAAGCGTGAAGAGTGAGGCCAAGATGATGACGGGGAACAAGCTTGTTTATGTTTTTGTTTCCTTCCAATAATGTAATAAGAACTTTAATTTCATAATATGTTGTAACTGAATCTTGGGAAGGATTTGTAGTATTGTAATCACGATAGAACTCTTGTAATTATGTTTTGAATCGTGGGAATATAGTTGTGTTTATGTTGGTAATTGTTTAGAGAACCTTGGCTTGAATTGCTGCAGAATTGTGTAGATTTGGGAGGGATCAGTCGACTAGGTCTCCGACACAGTCGACTGGACCCCTATTTTTTAGAGTTATCTCTTCAGTTTTCAAAGGCATCAGTCGACTGGACAACGGTTATCAGTCGACTGGTTTCTGCACGAAAACATAAAATTCTGCATGAATGGGTTCAGTCGACCGGACAAGTGTCAGTTGACTGAGAAATCGAGGCCCTAGTCGACTGAGTCCCAGACACAGTCAACTGGACTAGGCCATTGGACTTCAATGCTTTCTGCTTTGGATCTTCAGTCGACTGGGGAACTGCCACAGTCGACTTGACCACTGGTTCTCAAAATGGATTCTTTTGGAAATGTGTAAATTGGACAAGACTTTTTATAACTCTGATTTTAATAGATTTTACTTATGTTTTTCGCTACCATTTACTTTAAGTGAATTGGAGGAGCCTTGATGGCATGCCACGTGTCCTATTTCTGCACGTAGCGGGATGGATTGTGACACCGAGTCCCCACTCTAGTTGACTGGACCTCTGTTATTCAAAAAGGATTCTTTCGAAAGTGTTTCAATTGGGCAAAACTTTTCTAACTCTGTTTTTAATGGATTTTACTTATATTTTTCAGCTACTATTTATACTCTAAAGGGAATGGATGAGCCTTGATGGCATGCCACGTGTCCTATTTTCGCACGTAGCGGGATGGGTCGTGACACAGGAAGTTCGAATAGAGGCTACAAGAATATGTCACTTTAGTCCATGACCGAGACTAAGAGAGATACATCATTAACTTAGTTCGATAGAGATTAAAGGAGTATCACCTTAGCCCATGACTAAGACGAGAAGTCCAAATAGAAGCTATAGGGATATGTCACTTTAGTCCAAGACCGAGACTAATATGAGTATATCATCGAAGATAAATGTGTATGAGTTGTGTGTTGGAAAGTTGGGACTACGTGTCGAGTTGGGTGAGTCGTAATGTATCGGGCTACGGGCCGAGATAGGAAAGTGGGAGGTAAAGCTGCGTGCGAGATGTAGATCCAAGAGTCCATGTTATGATGGGGATTGGTTGGGACAGTGCGAATAACGAGACGATTGTGTAATGATGTTGTTTTATATACTGCATATCTGTGGATACTTTGCTAGTATTTTTGCATTCACTCGGCTTTCGTAGCTGATGGCGTTTTATGCTACTAGATATTCGACTTCCAGCTAGGTAGGGTTATGAGTATGCAGGAGATGCATACATGGATAGAGGCTACGAGGATGGAGCCTACAATGAAGGAGGCTATGCTGGTGCTGACTACTACGCAAGCTGAAGACTTGGAGCTTGCTGTTGACAGTTATGCTTATGTTTTTAGAGACTTTGTAATCGGCGTTTGTTGCCGTAATACTTTAATTACGTTTCTGCATATACTTAAGGTTTGTAATAGTTTAGTGTTAAACTCTGATTATATATATCAAACTTAGATATTCCAAATGCGTGGTTTAATTCAGTACTCTGATGATTAGACTTTGTTCATGGACAATGTGGTGACTTTCAACTGTCATAGCCTACGGGTCCAAAAAGGAATTTATTTTCTCTATTTTTGCTACTACGGGGCATGACATGCACAATGTAAGTTAGGGAGGTAAGTTTGCTGTAGGATTCGAACCCATACCAAGCTCTAAATATGCTTAGTCCAGCTACTTGAAATCTGCCCTCTTAACCCACTTATTTCAGTCACTGGGAGTTTTGAATCCCTAACCTTCCTTTGGAAAGCCAGAGACTCTGGCCAGCTCAACTAGGCCGAATTGGTTGAAAAACATGAGAATTGGTAGTTGAAATTTTGAAAACAAATTCAATCAATTTTCCTAAATCATAATTAGGAAAAAGAAACTTTTGGGTAGGTTGGGGTAGCTTTTGGCCATGTGATTTTTGTCATTACTCACTTTCAATTTAAAACACGTTTTTAAGGTCTTATATTTGTAACATGTGAAGTGGGGGCTGATCCTTGGCAGGCAAATTGGTGTTGTCCATCCAGCAGCATTTATATGGCTTTGTTAGGACTAGGGGTGTTTGTGGTCAGTTTTTTTAGTGATTTTTAAACCGACCATTCGGTTTCGGTAGGTCAGTTTTTAGTCTATTTTAGCTTGTACACTACTTTAAAAAAAAATCAATCAATCGGTGTTTGGTCAGTTTGGTTTCAATCGGTTTTCGAATTTTCAATTTTCTTGAGCAACCCTAGTCAAGGCCATTAAATATTTTTTTTTCTTTTTTCTTTTTTACAAATGTTGAAAAAAAATTTTGCGGTCTTCAGAAAGCCATACAGGTGCTGCCGTATTGATAACTCCCTATTTGGTTGCGGAAGATCCATAGGGGGAACTTCCACTATGAGTGCAGGATAGAGAGTGACAATTTTTTTTTTGTGGGGGAGGGGGGTAGGGGAACCGTAGTGGTTTTATTACTTACAATTTTTCATTATCATGATACAATTTTTTCTCATCATACAATTTTTTGTCATGGTAACAAAAATCACTTTTGTTATAGTATTTTCATGATGATTAAAATCTTTTCTCATTGAGTTACAATTTTTCTCATCAAAGTGACACGTGACATCACTGCAACCTTCACATTTCACTCTCTCATGCATGCTTAGCGTGTGCAGCGTGCACCATGAGTAAATATTGGGTATCAGGGTGATACTGTTTGCTAGTAGTTTGTGCGGGCGTGCCAGAGCCACACGGGCTCGGTGTAGGTGCAAACTAATTTCCTATGTTGCTTGTGTAAGTGATACACAAGGCTTTAGATCTGACTTCTAACGGGGTGATTGTGTGTGATGAGTAGGAAAGTACCCTCACCAAAAATCCCTTGGCAGTACTGAAGCGCACAAGCCAAATAGTGTAGAGTTTACTAGGTAAACAAATCAAAAACGATTAATAAAATACAAATTTTATTAAGTGTTTGGAAAACATAACATATAAGCGAAGAATAGAATCAGAACAGGCTCTGACTGTTCATAAGAATGAAAACAGTAAAGAAAATAACAAACGAGGGTAGACCTATTTGCTATAAATGCATAAAGAACATAAAAGTTTGAATGCTTTGAATGTTTTTGGATGCAATGTGTGTTGTTTTCAAGATGACGCGGAGTGTCTTTGCTTGGTTGGCCTGCTTCCATATTTATAGCGGCCTCTAGGAATTTTGATTAGGAAAGAACTCCTTAACTTGCGCCCTAAGCTGCATGGCTGATTGGCAGAAACCTTCTTAATCTCTAACTCTTTACTTATCTCTATCTTGATTGAACCAATCCCTATATTCTAAGGATCAACCTTCCAATCCAGCTAGACACGATTAATTGATTAAATACCTTCCAAACCAAACTCTTGCTTCCTCAAAATCTGGGATGACTTCGACTTGACAGCTGTGAATAACACCGCATTCCCCTTGCAGTCCATCGGCCTTGTCAACTACTTTCTTTCAGCTGAATCGGGCTTGACCAATTTCAATACTGTCTTTCATGCCCGATGACCTCTTTACGAATGCCTATGGCCGATCAGACTCATACAGTCATCCTTAACTATACAGTGTCCGATTGGCCTCTGTGTTGCTCTGATCTACCATCGGGCTTACACTACGGTAGGTTATGTTACTACTATGCCCGATGGTCCTCATTCATGCCCACCCTTCCAATCGAGCTCCTATCATAGCTATAGCCCGATTAGACTGCTCATCATTCATCTGGACTTTACCATATTTAACCAACATCTATGGCTCTTTAGAGACCATGTGACATTGTCATCTCGAGCCCGATAAGCTATTGCAATCCTCGGCCTCCTCCTTATCCAACTTCATGCCACTCGGGCTCAAAAACCTTTGGCGGTTTTTGGGTACAAACAGATACCAACTAGGATTTTATCCCCTCTCATATGTTTTTAAATTTTGTTGAATTGACAGAATTTTTTGGTGAGTTGGATAAAAATTCCCTAAAAATAAGAGACCAGATAGAGTCATACATTATTTTTATTAAATTGTGATACACCGTTACCTCGCAAGATTCTACACCCCATTATATTCAATATTTTTCCGCGCACCGCAGCATTTTCCATCCACCAGCCGTGTAACACTGCAATGTGACCAACTTATCAATTTGGATAAGAATTTTTTTATTATTATTATTATTGTTATTATTATTATTTATTTTTGGGGTGACCAACTTATCAATTTGGATAAGAACTTTATTATTATTATTATTATTATTATTGTTATTATTATTTATTTTTGGGGTGACCAACTTATCAATTTGGATAAGAACTTTATTATTATTATTATTATTATTTATTTTTGGGGTGAAAATTTTGGATAAGAAGCTTATACTGTCGCAATCGCATGAGGAAAGATAGTTCTACTCGCTTGTGGTTATGTACTCGCTTGTGGTTGCATGCGGACCACCATTGTTATGGGCAAATTTGGAATTTCAGAAAAATATGAATGGCTTAAAATTAATCGCAAGTCCACGCGATTGGAACGTTTCTGTTTGTTCTCTTGAGTCTTGAACATGTATGGCTCGTGTTACAGTTATTTGCTTTTAGATTTGTCCTGCTTCAAAATGACACGCGTCACACGCCTTCAGTTATTTGCTTTTAGATAAGAGTAATGCTAGATGCATTCATAAATGTACAATTAAATGTATAATTCTGTTTAGTGTTGAAAAGTTTGTACATAGAAAAAGGAGTGTATAGGTGTGCAAACTTTTCAGCACGAAGTCTAATATTTTAAAGCAGAGTTGTGCATTTGGAAGTGCATCTAACATTATTTTTTAGATAACATGCTTTTCACTCAATATTTTTCATGCTATTATCTTTTATAAAAGTAGGATTCTGCACTTTAAAATAATTTTTTAAAAATTATCTTGGATCCTACTTTTATGAGAGAGAATAATAATAATAACAATGATAGAGATACATATCAAATGACACACTAAATGAAACACAGTGCTTTAAATGCATGTACCCTGTGCTGTTTGAATTTTTCACATTTTTCTGTGCATCACTTACACAGCACAGGGTACATGTATTTAAAGCTAGTGTGTCGTTTGGTGTATACCCCTATCATTTTTGTAATAATAAAGTACTGAGTGAAAAATAACCAAATATTATACCATCAAAATTAAGAGAGATTTTTACTCACACTGAGACGTCTTAACTAGTGACATGTTGTCACATCCTGATTCCATATAAATAAAATAATAACACCCCAAATTGGGTTACAAAAATACTATGATAAAATTTTACAAAACTAATACCAAAGGTTTTCTCTTAGCTCATCGAGTACAAATATGGTTTTAGAATAAAAATTGGATAAGAAATCGCGACGAACAATATCGCAAAGTCGTGCGTTATCCTCTCTTTCCATTTGCTTTTCTCTCTCTTCTTTTTTTTTTTTTTTTTATTCTTCCTAATATTTTATATTTTTATCCTACTAAGGGGATTAAAGTATAGACATATATACCGATATGTATATATATAACATCATACACACACGCACGGTTGTGTGTTTTTTTTTTTTTTTCGTTGATAAGCTTGTATGTAACCTAATGCTTGGAAAGCTCTAAGCCCGCCATGTGTCATCTCTTAGGTAGGTGGCACATGTGGATCCCATCACCTTGGGTCCCAAACGTAACCTCAAATATGTGTGAAGGTACTAATTTAATCTATCAATTATGCTATGTGTTTAATTACGCCATCACAAATGTACCCAAATTGGCCTCGTAAGGTCACAACATTAATCACAGATAATACGAAAATATTAAATAAGAATTAAATAATTAACCAAATAGTCATTTAAATGCAAGTAAATGTCGAGAATGCTATTAAGCCCCTTGCGGGTTCCACTTCCATATTGGGGTTAACTATTTCAATTCTCAAAAGGTACCAACATGTCATGTAATAACATATGACCTGTCATAAATGAACCAATTAATGTCACACATGGTCCCACAAATGATGTGAATATAATAAATAATTGCGTAAAAATATGAGTCATCACACGTGTTTCAATTCATTTTTATTTTATCCCAGTATTATTAACATGATTATTAGAGTGGGACACATGTCACTCAAAAGAGGTTTGGATGAACAAAAATGCTCTCCAAATTAACTCATGTTTAAATATTTTAATTTTGTTTGCTTTGTTTATGACTATGTCTATATAGTAGTGCGGCCAGGCTCTAAAATGAAGAGGGTCGAGTGAACTTTATCCAAACTTGCTTTTAAGTCTGAAAGAATCCGCGGGCAGCCCCGCTGACCCGCGCGCCTCGTTGATTTGCGAGTTCTTTTAGACTTAAAAGTCAGGTTCACAGAGTACGTTTACTCGACTCTATCACTTTAGAACCTCTCTGTATAATAGTGTATGCCTAACTTACAAAAACCATAAGAACTTTGTTCTTTTATAACACAAACTTTTATCTTATGTTTACAAAATCAATAAATGTGAGAATAAGACTGAATTAAATTCTATTTTAATTATTCTTAATCAGACTCTATTTTATCCTTCCTATTTGAATAATATAGAGATTGTTTGGTTAATAAAGATAATATGGTCTTTGTGCACATATACCAATTGAGAACCAAAGTTTGGTACATATTTGAAAATCATAACATTATTCAAAGAATATATTTTTTTTATGATATATAAGGGTGTATCCTAAAGAGCTAGTATATTGTAATTTTGGAGTCATTCAGTGGTAAGTCTCTGAGATGCTATTTAGTTGTAACAAGTTATAATTGATGAAGGTCGGGCCTTGGTAGGTTAGAGAGGAATTGGCCATTTTTTTAACTTTAAGAATGGCCCCAAAAATAGTGCTCAAAATAAAAATTCTAAATGTAATATGTTGGCCCAATCACAACCCAACTCACCTCAATATTAGAGGGGAAAAAAAAAACTTGTAAATAAAATATTGGTTCAATTGTAATCCAGTTCACCCTAAAATATTTGGCCCGTTATCTTTTATTATCATTTTTCAAATTAGACCTACTAAAATTGTTTTACCGTATGTTCAATTTTTACAAATTACAATAAAAAATCAACCCTTATTATCCGGAAAAAAAAATGATGACAATCTGCATAAAGGGGTGGAACCATAAAGGGGTCGAGAGAGAAGAAATCAAAATTCATTTTACACAGTGAAGATTATTATCACTAAACCTCTCAACTCTCAAAAAGACCATAACGCCTATCATTCTGGTGATACTGGGGTCTTTCTGATAAAGAAAATCTTAACACAAGCTATGTTTAATAGACCAAAACTTTCACCTCAAGGTCTCTTCTCGTGGATTCTAGGCACTGTCTTTAGAAGTTGGCTTGGACTCACAAAATTGTCAGAATCCACTGCATTAATTTAAGAAAAACTTTATGTGCACATTTTTGTTGGAAATATTATAGAAGATAGCGGAAGAATTTCAAAAAAATTTTGAATCCTCACAGGGGTCGATTAATTAAACAATTAAGTAAAACAATATTATTTTAATTCGTTACCTCAAGCTCTGAAGTTGAAGATGATACAATATGTAGTCTTTATCACCACAGGACCTTCACCGTTGTTCTCCAACCTTTAGATACACAGGAAGATGGTAGGAATCTCCCAAGCCACTCAAAGCTCTCAATATGGTGTATGTGATTTTTCTGAGTGTTAGTTTTTCCTAACAGATAAGCATGTATATATAAGATATGGATATAGAGATATAATAGCACTAAATCTCTTTTAAATTTAAATTAAAAATTAATTTAAATTTAATATATGTATATATATATATTTATCTTTACAAAAAGATAAATTATCCATATACTTATATATAAATACAATCTGCTATATACAAACACCATACATAGCTTTAGTATGCACCCTACTGTTAGGAGTCAACGATGGGATCTGATGGCCATCCTTTTTCTTGGATTTCAATCACATCTTAGCCAATCTGATCAATCCTTGATCTAACTAAAACTGATTAATTACAGACACACCGTACTACAATATTGTAATTGCACTCCAAGAAAATGGAAATTATATTAAGGCCCAACTCAATAAATTTATCTGCAAATATACCCATCCACATTAATAAGTAACACAAGGTAAAATATTAATTGACTCTCTATCTTTTTGGTCACCTATTATTTACCACTTTTGAAAACTCTAGTTATCCACAATCGATCACGTATAGAAAGACCATACTACCCTTTTGCAAATAATTATTCTTTAACTGTAAATAATATACAATATAAAAACTGGTTTAGGAAAAACCCAACTGAGTATTCAGATTTATGTGATCGAATGAAACTATCCAAAAGTTATCCAACATGGATTCCATAGTGAAGATACATGTTCACAGACCTCATATACTAATCACCCAAAATACCGAGGTATTGATCATAAGATCTCACTATGTAGTATATCAAAGTAACTAGCATAAGAGCGCTGAGTCCATTTATCTCCTTATGATTAATTTATAATTTAATGAACTAGATAAACAAACACTTAAGAGACAGCCATTTAGTGTAGTAATCTAGTTAGCGATCATGTTCAACGCATCAACCACGTTAACATATAAGTTGTGAGCTCAACCACTCTAATGACAGAGTTATGTCACCCCACCAAATAGCAACTATATGTTACATTCATCCAAATGAATTGTCCCAAATTCATACTAACTGTGAACTAAGTTTCAAGTTGAAAGGAACTGATGATCACGAACTCCCGTGCGTGAATCCTTTCCATACACCTAGATCATCTACAATTCAACTTGAGGACACATCAATACACTACTCATGTATTGAAATGATACAGGTGTACCCATAATATGTTATAACAATCAATCATAAATTCAATTTATTAATAATAAAATATCTTAACGAGTGTGTCACGCCCCGGAGCAGTATAAATAGAGAAAAATAAATTTCCTGTATGGGTCCATAAGGAATGACAGGTGAAAGTCACTAATAATCCACACCACGCAGTACTAGTCCAAAAGAAAAGCAACAGTAACCAACTGAGAATAACACACAGTGCTAACTATTACAAAATATCAGAGTATGGTCCACAGGATCACAACAGGTCTGAAGACAATAAATGCCCAAGTACCCGTTAACAAAAGGTTTAACAGAACAATAATATAAAACTAGTTATAACTCCTTCAGCCTTCAACTAGCGTACGGATAGTCCTCAGCGTAGTAATCCTTCCTGGCGTAAACGTCATTGGTGGGGCCCTCCTCTGGATAACACTCATCAGTGTACTGGTCATTACCTGCAGAATGCGGGGCAGGATATTCTGGACGGGGAAAGTCCAGGCAATAAAATGCCGTCAGCTTACTGAGAGCTGAGTGAGCATAAACTAACGAGGTACCAGTTATCTGAAGTAAACACGAGCTTATGAAAACGCGGGTTAACATCTTATTATAAAGATAACATTATCTTGTTCCTTTATCTATCCTTGTAAACCGACCCTTATCGTCTTGTTACTCAAATCACGACATTTAACAAACTCTGATTTCATGAACTGACTCAATCATTTAACTCTAGGGATACACCTCCATTTCGTCCACCACTTTTAAGAGCATATGCACAGCTCACCGCATGTCATGGACTCCACGTCAGTCCGTCCCCCAGCTTTTAAGAGCATATGCACAGCTCACCGCTTATTAGGGACACAACGTTTCCAATAAGGCATATCATTCTATTGCCACGACTTAACTTCATCTACTAGTGATCCCAGCTCACCGCTTTTAAAAGCATATTCACAGCTCATCGCTTTTAAGAGCATATCATAGATCATCCAGTCTATCTTAGGACTTATTTGGTCCAGCTCACCGCTTTTAAGAGCATATTCACAGCTCACCGCTTTTAAGAGCATATCATGACCGAACGTCCATCCCTGTACTATTCCCAGAACTTATCAAACCTACTTACGTTCCATTCTAACATCGACACATGACAATTCCCAATGTGGCCTGACTACTCTGAATGAAAGAAACGGATATCGAACTCATACAAGAATTTCATAGTATCTAACGTTGTCAGATTTATACATATGTTATTAATCATACTTATCTGTGTTGTCACATTATCCCTGATAACCCCCAAATCGTAAAATGGAAGTCCGTATTGGAAATCGAACAACAAAACCTCTTATAAAATAAATAGGCAAAGAAAATCATGTTCTGATCATGTCAATCGATTGGGACTAAGTCCAATCGATTGGTATAAAATCATATCAATCGATTGAGAAAACAGGCAATCGATTGGGTCTTAAATAGTGGCAATCGATTGCTAACATTTTTAATCGATTGGGATGTCAATCGATTGGATCTCTATCCAATCGATTGGATCCAGACTGATGGCAATCGATTGAGATTTATGTCAATCGATTGGCACTTCATCCTCACCAGCAGATTGTAAAAACAGCTTATATAAACGTACACTACAAGCATTTAACCCATCTAAACTTCATAATAACTTATATAAACTTCATATAGAGGGACCAAGTGAGTTAGAACTCACTTAGGGTGCGTTTGGCTTGTGTTTAAGCTTGAAATCTCCAAGCTCTCTCTCTCTTCCTTCTTTCTTCTTCCTCCTTGTCGGGTTCTCTCTCTTCTCTTGCTTCTCATCCTTCTTTCTGCTTCTTTTTCTTCCTCCCAACTGCCAAGGGCAGTGAGTATGTGTGAGGGTGTGTATAAATATAGATATATAGATAGATATATGTATATCTCTCAAGAGGTATGTCTCTCTCTCTCTCTCAAGGCTGCCAAAATGACCCAAGGCCATAAACATGGTCATATATATATAGAGATAAGGGAGTGCTACACGTTTAAAGCTCAAGAAAAGAAGAAAATATGTCTCAGCTTATACCAATCGATTGGGACACAAGTCAATCGATTGGGAACAGATATTTGTAGTCAATCGATTGGAATAAATGTCAATCGATTGGGATGATGTCAATCGATTGGGATGTTGACACGTAGTCAATTTTAGTCGGTAAAATGACAATCGATTGGGAATAGTCAATCGATTGGTATCTGAAAAGTGTCATTCGATTGGGAATATGTCAATCGATTGGTATCAAAATTTATCAAAAGGAAGAGAAAGTTTATACGAGTATAGAAATGAAATACCAGGTCTTATTAATATACCAAAATACAGGGTATTACAGAGTGGCTGTAAGGGCATACAATCCCAACATTCTCCCACTTGCACTCAAAGCCAATCGACATTACATCGTACTCCTAATCCATCCACATGAGACTCAAATTTCTTTGCCGGCAGTGTCTTTGTGAAAGGATCTGCTAGGTTTTCTGCCAATGCGATTTTGGCCACAGTGACATTGCTTCTCTGCACGAACTCGCGAATCAAGTGATATTTCCTGTCTATATGCTTTCCACGCTTGTGGTTCCTGGGGTCCTTACTCTGCGCAACTGATCCACTATTATCACAATAAAGAACAATAGGAGAACTCGCATAAGGTACTACCCCGAGATCCATGAGGAACTTCCGGACCCATACGGACTCTTTTGCTACCTTAGAGGCTACTATATATTCGGCCTCTATGGTGGAGTCAGCAATACAAGATTACTTTATACTCCTCCAACTAATGGCTCCACCTCCAAGCATAAACACATAGCCAGAAGTTGACTTTCTGGAATCATGATCTGATTGAATCAAATCAGTGTAACCAATTGGAACCAAATCCTCTCCACCGTAGATTAACATATAATCCTTAGTCCTTAAATACTTAAGGACATACTTTACTGCTTGCTAGTATGCTGGTCCTGGGTTAGATTAATATCTACTGACTATTCCTACAGCATAACAAATATCTGGTTTAGTGCTCAACATAGCATACATGATACTTCCTACAGCCGAAGCATAAGGAATCCTTCTTATTTTCTCCTCTTCCTCGAGTGTCTTAGGACATTGATCCTTAGATAGAGGGACTCCATGTCTGAAAGACCATATGCCTTTCTTGGACTCATGCATTGCAAATCTGACCAAAATCTTATCTATGTATGCTGATTGGGATAGGCCTAACATCCTTTTCTTGCGATTTTGCATAATCTTGATTCCAAGGACATAATTGGCCTCACCCAAGTCTTTTATATCAAACTAGTTAGAGAGCCATATTTTCACTATAGATAATACTCCTACATCGTTTTCAATAAGGAGTATATCATCTACATAGAGAACTAGATATACTATTACACTTCCCTCAGCCCTCTTGTATACACACAGTTCATCCACGTTTTGATCAAAACCAAAAGACTTGATTGCTTGATCAAAATGAATGGGTAAACCTGCCTTACATCCTTTTGGATACCCAACAAACAAACATACATCTGATCTTGATTCTAACATATCCATCTTTCCCTTCCTTACATAAGCAGGACACCTCCAAATGTGCAAGTGTTGTAAGCTTGGCTTCGCCCTGGCCACAACTCTCTAGGTGTCTTGGGAACAGACTTAGAAGGAACTAAGTTCAAAATGTACATTGCTGTCTCCAGGACATATCCCCAAAAAGATAATGGTAAAGTTGAGTAACTTATCATCGATCTTACCATGTCAAGTTAAGTTATGTTCCTCCGTTCAGCGACACCATTCTGCTGGGGAGTCCTAGGTGCAGCTAACTGGGATATAATCCCATGATGTATTAAGTAGTCCTTGAACTCTCCTAAGAGGTACTCACCTCCTCGGTCAGACCGAAGAGACTTAATGTGTTTACTTAATTGCTTAATTATTAACTTCTGCCTGAAACTCCTTGAATTTATCAAAAGCTTTAAACTTGTGATGCATTAAGTAAACATAGCCATATCTTGAGTAATCATCAGTGAAGGTGATAAAATACTCATAGCCTCCTCCAGCTCGAATATTCAAGGGGCCATACACATCCGTGTGAACTAGCTCCAATGGCTCTTTGGCTCTTAACCCTTTGGTCGAAAATGACCGTCTGGTCATTTTCCCTTCCAAACAGGATTCGCAGACTGGTAGTGGTTGGACAGAAAGAGATATGAGAATTCCATCAGCTACTAGTCTTTGGATCCTATTCAGATTAATGTAACCAAGACGTAAGTGCCAAAGATACGTTGAATTTACTTAAGAAACCTTCCTTTTTAATGGTAATATCTTGGATGAATCAACAGTCTCAGTGTCATGTATAGTGTATGTATTAGGATATATCAAGTATAAACCATCTTGCAAAACACCAGAGCACAAAATAAAATGATCCTTCTTTATTAAAACTTTATTACTAAAAAACACTGAATATCCAAATTTTGAAAGACATGAAACAGAAATCAAATTTCTTCTTATTTCTGGTCCATAAAGACAGTCTTCTAATACTAATACCCTACCACTACCAAACTCTAATCTCATGACTCCTACTGCTTCCATTGCGACTCTTACATCAGATGCAAGAAAATGGTAAATCTCCTCGTTACTGAGCTTTCTGGTTACCTGGAACCCCTGCAATGAATTGCAAACATGATTAGTGGTCCCTGAGTCTACACACCAGGTATTAGTAGAATCTGCCACAAAACATGCCTCAATAACAAAAGGCTGAAGTATACCTCCATTAGCCTGCTTCTTTGCCAAATAAACCGGGCAGTTTTCCTTCCAATGTCCTTTTACTCCACACTCAAAACACTTACCTTGAGGTGCCTGATTCTCAGCCTGAACTACCTTCTTACCTTTCCCCTTATTTTTCTTAAATTTACCTTTGGGATGTTGGGTGGGCTTCTTCTTTCCGAATCCTTTACCCTTAGACTTAGACCCAGAAGAAACTTCAGCAACCATAACACTGACCTTGGGTTTTACAACAGTCTCTGCTACCTGTAAGGCATTCAATAGTCCAGGTAATGAGTAATCAAGCTTGTTCATATTATAGTTAAGCCTGAACTGATTGCATGACTCGGGCAGAGACTGTAAAATAAAATCAACTTGGGACTCGGCATCAAGATTTGCTCCCAAGACCTCCAGTTCATTTAAGTAAGCAATCATTTTTAAAACATGGTCTTGAACTGGAGTACCCTCAGCCATCTTAGTATTAACTAGGTTTCGGAATGCAATTTGACGTGCATCACGTCCATGCTCACCAAACATCTCCTTAAGGTTGAGCATTATATCTTTAGTAGTAGCATAGATTGATGCTGTTGCTGGAGGACATTTGACATGGTTGCCAATATATAGCACTTAGCCATCTCATCAGCCTTTGCCCACCGCTTATAACGCTCACGGTCCTCTTTAGGAGAGTCTAAGGCAGGAAGTTCAGGACAATCAGTTGAAAACACATATTTGTGCCCTTCAGTAATAAGCACTATATCCAGATTACGTTTCCAATCCACATAATTTGGTCCAGTTAATTTATTTTCTTTGAGAATAATTGATAGTCAGTTGAATGAAGACATTTTATCTGAAAGTCAAAACATAAATAAACATATAAGAATACATGTACGCCAATGGGTATTAGCATAAAAAATGTATAAGTATCTAGTGATCCCCTCTACAAAATCACAACTACATATTTGAGTAAATTATAATACTAACTCTGTGATTACACGGCTCCTTGGGGAGATCATATGTTGCCACTAGTCAGCGGGAATCCCATCATTAACATACCATCTAGACATAAATGTCAAGTATTTAATGACTTCTAATTTATCTTTAGCCTTCTAAAATATGAAAATACTTTCACTCCTTGGGGAGAATAACTATCATATTTTAGTCAAGTGTATACCATGACCTTAAGTTCAAATTAGTTTTGTGAGTTAGTGTTTCCTTGGGTAAAAATTTCACTTTCACTCATCCTGATTTAAGCTTAAAAAAAATGTGACTCAATTTGGTAACTTAGTATGTTAACACCCTCCATAGGGGAGCCCTTTATAGACGAGGTGACAACATCCATTACCTTGAGTTGGTCATGGAAAGCCTTGGGCTATTGTATCTACACCCCTCGCACCCTTGAATTTTTATTGTAGAGGTTAAATATTAATTCATATTTCACATCACAAATATATATGTATCTATTTGAGGTTGTCTATGCATATTATTTGAAAATGTCCTTGTATAATTTAATAGTAAATATTGTGGGTAATTGCTCCCACTAAATTTCTAGAAAACACATTTGTCACAAATTTATTTTATTAGAAAAATAGTTAATATTTTATAAAATAAAATGATCTTGACAAATGAATTCTAGATAATCTAATTTAAAAGAATTTTATTATTAAAATATTTTATTCTAGATAAACTTGAAAAAAATTATATCCCTTTATCTAATTAGAATTATACTTTGCTTAGGACCCTTTTCAAATTCCAACTTGCATAGATAACAACAATATGCATGATTTAAGGCCATGGATCAAATACATAATAAATGTCATGATCCTATCATGTAAGCATAATTATCATGCAACAAATAAGAGATAAGCATAAAATAATAGGATTCCTTCAAGGCATAAAAAACCTATTAAAAAAAATATTCTATTGCAAATCTGGCCAGCTTCCATAAAAACTGCAGCAGATTGTATCTCCTTTTAATAGCCGTACACCTCATGATATGCCAATCTGAAAAACTGATTTGCTGGGGGATGGCAATCTAAAGTGAGGATGACATCATACTTAATGACAAAATTAATGGCATCATCCCTAAGTGAAGTTTATCAACATGGACGGTAAAATCTCAAAACAAAAACAATCCATACAGTGTATCAAAATCCATCTATCGGTCGCACAGTTGATTCGATCACGTCGCATCATTGCTCAAGTTTGATGTAGCGAATGCTTTCATGGATTAGATCAATTACAAACCATTTAGAGTACATTTAATTTAAATAAAAAGAAAATTAAAATTGGCATAGGCGAAACAGATCTGGATCGCCCATTCACGGGAAATTCGATCCAAACCCCCCTTTACAATTGTCAAACAACCTACTACATCAGATCTACTTCTAGGCTTTGAAGGAATCCAATAAAAAAAATCATAATCATCATACACAACTAAAAACCACATATCTATGAACGATTCAAATGCAGAATTAGATATGATGATCCATGAACCTTTTTATTTAACCTTTAGATCAATCAACAATCTGTGAGACTGCTCTGATACCACTTGTTATAAATATTATAGAAAATACAGCGGAAGGATTTCAAAAATTTTCTGGATCCTCACAGTGGTCGATTAATCAAACGATTATGTAAAATAATATTATTTTTATTCGTTACCTCAAGTTCTGAAGTTGAAGATGATACAATATGTAACATGTGTCACCACCAGACCTTCACCGTTGTTCTCCAACCTTCAGATATGCAGGAAAATTGTAGTAATCTCCCAAGCCACTCAAAACTCTCAATATGGTGTATGTGATTTTTCAGAATGTTAGTTTTTCCTAACAGATATGCATGTATATATAAGATATGGATATAGAGATATAGTAGCACTAAATCTCTTTTAAATTTAAATTAAAAATTAATTTAAATTTAATATATGTATATATATATTTATCTTTACAAAAAAATAAATTATCCATATACTAATATATTTTACTATCTGTTATATACAAACACCATACATAGCTTTAGTATACACCCTACGGTTAGGAGCCAACGATGGGATCTGATAACCATCCTTTTTCTTGGCTTCCAATCACATCTTAGCCAATATGATCAATCCTTGATCTAACTAAAACTGATTAATTACAGACACACCCTACTACAATGTTGTAAGTGCACTCCAAGTAAATGGAAATTATATTAAGGCTCAACTCAATAAATTTATCTGCAAATATACCCCTCTACGTTAATAAGCAACACAAGGTAAAATATTAATTGACTCTCTACCTTTTTGGTCACCTATTATTTACCGCTTTTGGAAACTCTAGTTATCCACAATCAATCACGTATGGAAAGACCATACTACCCTTTTGCAAAATAATTATTCTTTAACTGTAAATAATATATAATATAAAAACTGGTTTAGGATAAACCCAACTGAGTACTCAGATTTATGTGATCGAATGAAACAATCCAAAAGTTATCCAACATGGATTCCATATTGAAGATACACGTTCACAGACCTTCTATACTAATCACAAAAAATACCGAGGTATAGATCATAAGATCTCACTATGTAGTATATCAAAGTAACTAGCATAAGAGTGCTGAGTTCATTTATCTACTCAGGATTAAGAGTAATTTATAATTTAATGAACTAGATAAACAAACACTTAAGAGACAATCATTTAGTGTAGTAATCTAGTTAGCGATCATGTTCAACGCATCAATCACGTTAACATATAAGTTGTGAGTTCAACCACTCTAATGACAGAGTTATGTCACCCCACCAAATAGCAACTATATGTTACAGTCATCCATATAAATTGTCCCAAATTCATACTAACTATGAACTAAGTTTCAAGTTGAAAGGAACTGATGATCACAAACTCCCGTGTGTGACGAGTGACTTCAAGGGCATACAATCCCAACAATTTTATGTGCACGAATCATTACTCTAACATTTAACAGTGATATAATAGGTAAATTAAATAGTTAAAAAGTCAAAATATATAATAGCTTAATGTTATTTGAAAACTATGGTTTTTTTTATAATTAAAAAAAATAAAATAAAAAAATAAATAAACAAACAAACAAACTACCTTAGTTTTAAAAACATTTTCTAAATGGCACTACATCTCAGTACCAAGTTATAACATTTTAACACAAAAAAAACATTAGCATATACAATGCATCCTAGACGTCTAGAATGTATCATACAATTTTTCTTAACTTGATACATATTAAGTCCACCTACATGAATGAACCGAAGAAGTCCTTTAGTTTTGAGTAATGCTATATATGCTATCCAAATTCAAATTCAAATTTTAAATTCCCATCTCAAATAATGTGACAGTAGATATGCTAAATTTTGATTGAAAAATATTAAAGTGACCCCATAGTAGTAAGTGGATCCATTGATTAGTGCCACATCATTTAGAATGAGAATTTAAATTTGAAAACAATAATACTAGAGACACAACTAATTGTACAATCATTTTCATATTCACAATATTTAAAATAAAATGCATCACATTTAAAGCACAATTATTAAAATGCTTTATCTTTATGTACGATGTTTTAAAATGTGATATCACTTACTTTAAATATTATACATTATAAAAATAATTATACAATTAATTATATCCCTAATATTACTCATTTGAAAAACATAGCATTCCTCGTTAGTGCTTAGTGCATGTACGAGGCGTTATGGCAACGATCAATAGACCCACCACAAGTCTCAATCAATTCCATTATCGTGCCGACCAAATAAATACACCTGGCCTCTCACTAATGGTAAGAAGAATTATAAGAAAGAAGAGTCCATTTTGGTTGTGATAGCCACACTTTGTTTTTCAACTTATGGGATATTATGCGCAAAACTTAGGCTACTTTTAGGACTAACTTTTGGTGTCGATTTATGAGTGCTCTTTTGTTCATTTCGAAATTGTTCATCATTTACCTTTTTATCTTTTATAAATTATTATTTTTGTATATATATTATCTATATATTATGTTATGTGAGTTAAAGAAAAGAGCCTTAAAATTTAAAGTGTGTACATTTATAAATTAAATTACTTAATTACTCTTTTTTTTTTTCCGTGTATTACCATTCTATAAAAGTTTAAAGTGTATACAATTATAGAATATGAACATTACTCAAATGACTCAATTTTTTTGTTGACGGTGCATGTTCAATACATTTAGGGTTTAATGTTTGATTTCATTTGTTTTTCAAATCATTAATCTATGAAATGTATCCATAATAAATACAGCTAAATTTCATTTCTCTACTTCAACTCAAGATTTTTTTTTCCCTACGAATTCCAAACACAATTTCTAATTAGTCAAGGAAATAGCAAGTCAATTTACTTGCTATTTTTAAATTCTTTATTAGTACTCATTATTTATCCAATAAGAAATTATAGGTTTAACATCAATTAATATAGTTGTTGTTCAAGCACATTTTTTCTAACAAAATCTTAAGAATTAATAGAATTTATTTCTCTTTTGTATACACATTAAAAATAAATAAATAAATACATTTATTTCTTCTATCAAATCCAACGTTGGCCATCCTCCTAGTTATTATAGAAATCACCTGGGAGCTGGGACTTACAGGATACTCAAAATTTCTCGTGTACTGGAGTCTCACCAAACTTAGAAAAAAGGATATATTTTTATGTAGTATATTGAATAATCCAGCCACCCTAGATATTTAATCTAAACATATTATCTTATCTTTTCTAGACTCTCACCCATTTTTCATACATGTGATTCATTTTACGCTTTCAAAGAACGAAATTGGTCTAGGCTTATAAGCACAATCAATATTGGATTTTGAAGGCATTTTAAACCCAATATCACTACTAGGCTACTAGCCCAGTAACCGGTGGGGTTCAAAACCCAATTAATAATGGTTTATTTATTTTTATTTTTTTATAGATTATTATAAGAGTAATATTTGGGACACAACCTTCATACCACTTTCATACAACCTCCCCAAAAGATGTGTCTATCTCTCTCCTGTGATGTCATTGGACCCCACAGTGACACAGGAAAGAGATAGACACATCTTTTGGGGAGGTTGTATGAAAGTTGTATGAAGGTTGTGTCCCAAGTATTACCCTTATTATAATGCATTTTTCTTGAGGAGAAATGATAGATGCACAACAAAAACTCACAACTAATTGCACAACCTGCTTAAAAATGTTGGACTTCGTGCTGAAAAAGCTGTACACCCATTTTTTTTGTCTTTTTGTGTGTACAGCTTTTTCAGCACGAAGTCCAACAATTTTAAACAAGTTGTGCAATTGATTATGGATTTTTGTTGTGCATCTATCATTGCTCTTTCTTGAGTGGGTGTAAAATGACTTACAGATTAGCATTGAATTGTACTCATAATGTCTTTTTTCTTAAAGAGAACTTCTGCAAAGGTATGTTTTAAACCCAATTTTGAATGGCATGTTATGCGTTTATTTACATTTGTATCAAAGCTTGATCATGTAGATTCGCTATTGCACTTCCATGCTTGTGTAAGCAATGAAAATTAGGACATGTTGGATAAAATTGAAAAATTAAGTATTGAATTTTAAGTACTGAAAATTTTAAGCGAGTGAATTTGCAATACTGAAAATAGTGTTTTAAGTACTGAAATAGGCAGCATGTGTTTGCACCCAAAAACCGCCAGAGGTTTTCGAACCCGAATGGAATGTTGAATAGGTTTAGGAGAGGCCGGTTGTCACACCCCGAT
This sequence comes from Hydrangea macrophylla, assembly GCA_033977485.1. NCBI lineage: Eukaryota > Viridiplantae > Streptophyta > Magnoliopsida > Cornales > Hydrangeaceae > Hydrangea > Hydrangea macrophylla. The sequence continues at coordinate 69,506,522 of CM066986.1, read as the reverse complement.
TTTTGAAAAGCCAAATAATCAGCATAGAACTAAATCTAGACTACTATTCGACTGCCCAACTATCGGAGTGAACACCACGAAGCCCAACCTAATAAAACTTTTTAATGGAAATAGATGTTCTTAAGAACCTGGTTAAAACATTTGTAATAAATCTCCACTTATGTTTTTAAAACAAAACCACCACATTTCCATTTAAAAAAAAAAACACTCATGCGGTTATGAAAATACTCAAATATAATTGATTAAAGGTACAACTACTAAATCACTTATATTGAAAAGCAGAAGCTGAATAAATATTTCTCAATTCTCACTAAGAACAAAAATATTTTCATTTACAATTAAAGCTTTGAAAGAATAACCTCTATTACAACCTTTGGTCAGAGCTTCTAAACGTCCCAATGCCAACTACAATAATGGCCCACGATGCCAAATAAATGAAAATAGCAAATGAACAGTAAAGGTCGTCATGCCCTCAAGCAAATCCATGCAATCCAATAGTCATACCGGCCTACTCTTTAATCTGCAAAACGGCTGTGTTTCCCGAGAAACGCCCCCGCATGATAAACATCACACGGGTCAGCATTGTATAACAACACTGGTATGAGTAAACACGCCCCAGTCTCAAGGATCACTCGTGGTCCACTCGACTCCAACCCAACAATAATCAATTAACATAATAATACCCAATAAATTTCTCTGAGCTTGGGAATCCGCTAGGCTCCCTCCCTTTCTTGACCACAAACACATATAGAGTTGTAGGCAGAACTGTAGTTCCACACGTGAGTGAGGATAAGCGGTAGTTTCCTCGAGTCACGGTGGCAGTTTGTGTTGGAAAAACAGGTTTAAATGGAAAGTTTAAACGCGCAGCGGAAAAATTAAGTTATGAAACTTTATTGGCATGCCCGGATCTACTACTCGTCACTTCTACAGATGCGCACAAGAGGGGACACGAGTTATACCTTAGTGTCTTGAACCCAATTCTGATCTTCAACTTCCAGCAGCCTCCACTAGATGATCTTCACCCTTATGACTCCTGCGGATGCCTGCCAGAAAGACTAGGGTTGGTGGGAACCCTAATGGAGAGGATAGAGAAGGTTTTGGGACTCCAAAACAGTTTCTGCAGCTTCTGACGTTTAAAACGACGAACAACCTTTTCCAGAACGCAGCTGCCCTATTTATAGATTCCCAGAACCGACCTAGACTTCGAGCGATCGAAGTGACTTCGATCGATCGAACATTCGATCGATCGAACCATCTTCGATCGATCGAACCTTCAGACTTCAATCGATCGAGACATCTTCGATCGATCGAACCTGTCTGGACATCATCCTCAAGCATCTTTCCAAGCATCCTGGCGGAGCTAAGAGTGGGACCTCCTAGGCTCTTTATTGTTGGCTCAGACCAGTTTGTTAATTACCATGACCAAACTCTTTGATCAGCAAACTAACTAACTGGTCAGTTAAAGTTTACTCCACTATAAAACGATAACTGAACTCCAACGCAAAAGAACATATCCGAAGCGATAACTAGACTTGTATGGTGTACTAATGTCCCTCTACCGTCAGCATTCGTAATCATATTCAGGTAATCGGATAACTGTTACTGTCAACCTGAATCATGATTACTTCTTGTATTCCTTGAGTCCCATTCACCTCTCATGATTACCAAACATGTTGATAACTCTTATCAACAAGACTGCAGTACTCAGTAATCGACTTGGTGACATTCTCAAGGGAATGCTTACTCTGAAACAGAGGGTAGATTCTATCTTGACAATATATGTTCACAACCCTATGAACATGACATACCCAAGATACCCAGGTGTTGATCTTTTATAGACCTCACTGATTGGTAAGTCAAAGCAGTCATATCCACAGTCTGTGTTCATAATCGTCTCAAGATTGAGAACACGTACCTTATACAAGTTATGAGTTCCTATTGACTGTTTGACAGTCTTAAGCGTCAATAGGAAACTCAGGTCCATCAATGCACTATAAGCACTAGCATATCAACTAAGAGCTACACTCTAGTGATTGAGATTAATCACTCCATCCAATGGTAGTTAATTATGCTACAGTGTAGACTTGATGAGATATCCAGTCTCATCATCCACTGTGACACATTCTAAGTATTAAAGAATAGTAATTCGTATCTCACTTGTGTGCATCTCATACACACACGAATTACTTACTATAATACTTAAGGATTAACAATCATCTCATGAAAAGAACATACACAATGAAATGTAAAGCTGATATCCATATATTAAAATGTCAATGTCTCATACATAAAGTAATGGTTTGAGGGCACAAACCCAACAAACTCCCACTTGCACTCATAACCATTCAGAACTACATCTAAGACCTAGACTATCTAGATGACGATCAAAGACCTTCTGTGGCAAGGCCTTTGTAAACGGATCAGCAAGATTGTCAGCTGTGGCAATCTTGGTGACAGTCACATCTCCACGTTGAACAATATCTCGGATAAGATGATATTTCCGCTCTACGTGCTTTCCCTTTCCGTGGTTCCTTGGCTCCTTGGACTGAGCCACTGCCCCACTATTATCACAATGAAGCGTAATAGGCGACAGCGACGCTGGTACCACCTCGAGTTCCATAAGGAACTTCTTGAGCCAAACAGCTTCCTTTGCGGCTTCACAAGCAGCCACATACTCAGCTTCTGTAGTTGAGTCTGCAATGCATTTCTGCTTAATGCTCCTCCAACTGACAGCACCACCTCCCAAGGTAAAGAGATGTCCGGATGTCGACTTTCTCGAATCTTTATCTGACATAAAGTCCGAGTCAGTGTACCCCACTGGAATTAACTCACTACCACCGTACATAAGCATGTAATCTTTAGTTCTTCTCAAGTACTTAAGAATGTGCTTAACGGCTGTCCAGTGCTCTGGACCCGGATTCGACTGATATCTGCTAACCATGCCAACGGCAAAGCAGATATCTGGTCTAGTGCATAACATCGCATACATGAGACTTCCCACTGCAGAAGCATAGGGAACTCCTGTCATGCGATTCCTCTCCTCCTGTGTCTTTGGACACTGGTCCTTGGAGAACGCTAAACCATGCCTGAAAGGTAACAAACCTTTCTTCGAATTATCCATTGAAAACCTAGTTAGCACCTTATCGATATAACCAGCTTGAGATAATCCCATTATCTTTCGCTTGCGATCCCGAAAGAGCTTTATCCCAAGAATATAGCTCGCCTCTCCTAGATCCTTCATATCGAAAGTACTAGCTAGCCAAACCTTGACCGTTGACAATGCCGCTACATCATTTCCAATGAGTAGAATGTCGTCAACGTAAAGCACAAGAAAAGCCACCACTTTCCCTTCACTCTTCTTGTATACACAAGGTTCATCCAGATTCTGTATGAAACCAAACGATTTGACCGCTTGATCAAATCGTATGTTCCAACTTCTGGATGCCTGCTTAAGCCCATAAATGGACTTTTGCAACTTGCATACCAAGTTACCTTTCCGACCAGCTATGAACCCTTCTAGTTGTTGCATATAGATGTCCTCCTCAAGATTGCCATTCAAGAATGCAGTCTTGACGTCCATCTGCCAGATCTCAAAATCTAGGCATGCAGCAACGGATAAGAGTATTCTGATGGACTTGAGCATGGCCACCGGCGAGAAGGTTTCCTCATAGTCAATGCCCTCCCTCTGAGTATAACCTTTCGCAACAAGCCTTGCCTTAAAGGTCTCAACCTTTCCATCAGATCCTCTTTTCCTCTTGTAGACCCACTTACAGCCAATGGGTTTAATATTGGCTGGAAGTTCTACAAGATCCCAGACCTGATTAGAATCCATAGATTCCAATTCAGCCTTCATAGCTTTAACCCAATGAGCTGAATCAACATCAGCCATTGCCTCTTCGTATGTGGTAGGATCAGATTCAGATTCAGATTCTATGGAGACAGCTTCAAAACCTTCTCCTAAGAACATGTATCTATCAGGCTGGCTGATAATCCTCCCACTACGACGAGGTACTGGTGCGGAATTAGGTGAAGAAGTGGTGTTTTCCTGATTTACATCGTTATTAACTACGGGTTGGACTGAGGGCTCTCCTTCTATCTCTCTAAGATCTATCCTTCCCTTAGGTTTATGGTTCATGATATAATCATCCTCCAAGAAAATAGCATTCGTACTGACGAACACCTTCTGTTCTCTTGAATCATAAAAATACCATCCATAAGTACCCTTTGGATACCCTACGAAGTAACATACTTCCGATCTAGATTCCAACTTGCTCATCTTTCCTTTTAGCACATGTGCCGGACATCCCCATATCCGGAGATGTTGCAAAGAAGGCTTGCGCCCAATCCACATCTCTCGTGGTGTCCTGGGAACAGATTTGCTTGGTACTAGATTTAGTATGTAAGCAGCGGTTTCCAAAGCATAACCCCAAAGAAATAAAGGTAACTCAGAATAACTCATCATTGACCTAGTCATGTCTAAAAGAGTCCGATTCCTTCTCTCCGCTACACCGTTTTGCTGAGGCGTACCAGGTGCAGTCAACTGTGACAGAATCCCATTCTGTACGAGGTGATCAATAAATTCATTAGAGAGATACTCGCCACCTCGATCAGATCGAATGGCCTTGATATGTGTGCCCAATTGCTTCTCCACTTCAGCCCTAAACTCTTTGAACTTTTCAAAAGCTTCAGACTTGTGCTGCATTAGGTACACATATCCATACCTAGAGTGGTCATCAGTAAATGTTATGAAATACTCATAACCACCCCTTGCTCTAATATTTATTGGTCCACACACATCAGTATGAACTAATTCCAACAATGCATTGGTTCTATTGCCCTTTGCAGGAAAGGGCCTTTTGGTCATCTTACCCTCTAAACAAGACTCGCAGACTTCTATTGGTTCGAGAACCAAAACGCCTAAGACCCCTTCTTTGACTAGTCTGCCAATCCTATTTAGATTGATATGACCAAGCCTCATATGCCAAAGCTTTGTTGGATTAGTGGAAGGTCTCTTTCTTTTAGATGGTACAGTTACCATTGAGTTATTCAGTTCCATGCAAGAATCTTTAGAAATATTGGGAGTAATCACATACAAACCATTTGATTTTACACCAGAACATATAAAAGAACTATTTCTTTTAATCACAACTTCAGTTCCAAAATGAAAAGAATAACCATTATTCGATAAATTAGAAACTGAAATTAAATTACGTCTCATTGAAGGGACGTAAAGTACATCTGATAAAATCAAAACTTTATTGTCTAGAAATTCTAAAACTACGACTCCTATAGCAACCGCAGAAACGGTTGCGCTAGAACCTAGAGTAAGTACGATTTCCCCATCACTGCACTCCCTGGTTGATCTGAACCCCTGCAATGAATTACAGATATGGTTAGTCGCACCAGAATCAATGCACCAAGTGTTTGAAGTATCCGTTATAAAACTTACTTCAATCACATGTGATTCAATCATACCTTGAACTCTTGTAACTAAGAATTCTGGACAGTTCCTCTTCCAGTGGCCCTTCTCACCGCATTGGAAACACTTTCCTTTGCCTTGGCCACCCACCTTCCCTTTGCCCTTACCTTTTCCCTTAGATTTTGCAATCTTAGGGACCGGTCCAACACTTGAACCACCAGTGCTAGCCTTCTTCTTCCCTTTCTTTCCTTTCGGCATAGATCGGGAAGAGGAAGCGCTTTTCTCAACGTTTAAAACGCTGCCCCCAGGCTTGATCACCCCTTTCGCTGCCAATAAAGAGCTCATCAATTCGCTCATTGAAAAATCCATTTTATTCATATTATAATTCAGTTTAAATTGAGCGAATGATGGCGACAGCGTATTGAGGATCATATCAACTTGGGTCTGTGCATCGATGTTGGCACCTAGGGTCTCCAGCTCGTTTAAATAACCAATCATTTTCAAAACATGTTCTTTGACTGGAGTCCCTTCTGACATCTTAGCACTCATTATCTTCTGCATAGCTACCTGTCTGGCAGGCCTGCCATGCTCCCCAAACATCTTTTTCAGGGATTCGATAATGTCACTGGCGGAATTGTTCGACTGGTATTGGTGTTGTAACACATTAGCCATAGAAGCCAATATGTAACAACGAGCCATCCCATTCGACTTTTTCCATTTATCGAACTCGCGTCTAGCAGCAGCCGAAGCATTTGCAGCGGGTTCTTCGGGGCATGGGGTGGTGAGGACATATATGTGATCCTCCGCAGTTAACACGATGTCAAGGTTACGTTTCCATTCAGTGTAGTTGTTTCCAGTTAACTTGTTTTGAGTGAGTATGGTGGCAAGTGGACTAAATGCAGATCCAGACATTATGATTTACTGAAAAATCAAAACAAAATAAATATGGATATCAGAATTTGACAGTTTGAAATAAAAGAATCCTTTTAAAACTCTTATTTTAAAACAAAGTCGCCGGAATATTGAAACGAAAGAATAAAGCCTCCGTGTGGTGGTCAATGTTCGATCTTTCGATTTATCATAACTTATCCGCTATGCAACTCTTGCAAAACAAGTTATGACTTCCGAACCTATTTGATCTCTAAGTTTCTGAATAATGCCCCGTGTGGGATCCCTTATCCATAGCTTAGCTAGTGTGTACCATTAACTAGGATCCAATCACAACCGTCTCAAGTAGCGCCTCCGTATGGTGGTCACCCTCTAACACGTCTGATTGATCCTTATCAAAAGAAGTTCACATCTAGTAACCAATGAGTAATGCATCCTCCGTATGGAATGATCACCCCTGGCGAGGTGACACAGAATGCATTGCTCATCTTACAGTGAACCGTTAATGGAAGATCGTGGGTGTAATTAATAAGACCCTCTCCCACTAGATTTAGTAAAAAGGTTTTTGCTTTTTGAGAATATCTGTTTCTACACACTTCCCATAAACATCTAATGTTTACTAATGTGTTGAAAACGGTTTTTGAATTTTATTTTAGAAAACTTGTTTTGCGTGCATGCAACAATGTATAATACGCCAATCACAAACAAAGCACATAAAACAAAAAACTAAAATGAAATAAAAGACATCCAAACGATGCCTCTATCTCCCATGGCTCTATCTCCATAGAACCTGCTTTTGGTTTGATAGCCTCCAGCTCCATCTTCATGGACAACGGCTCCTTGCTCCATCTTCATGGATATTCTAATTCTATTACATTGAACCTATGCCTCTTTTGAAGCTTACAATTTATCTAGAAATAGAAATAGCAACAACAAAATAAAAGGCTAGGGAAACCGGTGCGACTTTCCTTTTCGTAGGATTGAAGTCGCAGCGCCCTTTACATATGCCTTAAAACCAAACCAAACTTAAAACAACACACCAATCTAAAACATTCAAACACAAAATTAAATGCTCTTGGCGCCATGGGAGATAGCGACTAACTTTTGCTGCAAAAGGTTAGTTGAACACACATCCACGCATATATATATATAACAAAATATAACTATTGGAAACCTTAATTGATTCACACAGTATATAAACTCTTTACATACTGAATTAGAACTCAAAACAGCATCTAACTTCTCTGTCATAGTTCGATCGATCGAAGACCGTTCGATCGCTCGAACCTTCGATCGATTGAACACTGTTCAATCGCTTGAACATTCTATTTCACAGAATGATTAAAAATTTTGCAGAATACGTTAAAATTAAACTTTTAATTTCAAAATACTTTTAAAACTGTGAAACAAAGATCCTGACAAAGAGTCTGTCTTGATCGATCGAACTCTATTCGATCGCTCGAACAACAGAAGGTTTCGATCGATCGAAACCTCTTCGATCGCTCGAGTACAGAGTGTTCGATCGATCGAGACTACTTCGATCGATCGAACCCATCTTGCATCCAATGCAATCACAGATTTGTATACTGCTGCGATAACACTGCAGAAACAGATCTGTGACGATGCAGTTTCGAAAGCAGTTCTAAAATCAACATGCAAATCAAAATAGTGTTCCAAAAACGCATCTATAGATCCAAACGAGCGTGGCTCTGATACCAATTGTTGGAAAAACAGGTTTAAATGGAAAGTTTAAACGCGCAGCGGAAAAATTAAGTTATGAAACTTTATTGGCATGCCCGGATCTACTACTCGTCACTTCTACAGATGCGCACAAGAGGGGACACGAGTTATACCTTAGTGTCTTGAACCCAATTCTGATCTTCAACTTCCAGCAGCCTCCACTAGATGATCTTCACCCTTATGACTCCTGCGGATGCCTGCCAGAAAGACTAGGGTTGGTGGGAACCCTAATGGAGAGGATAGAGAAGGTTTTGGGACTCCAAAACAGTTTCTGCAGCTTCTGACGTTTAAAACGACGAACAACCTTTTCCAGAACGCAGCTGCCCTATTTATAGATTCCCAGAACCGACCTAGACTTCGAGCGATCGAAGTGACTTCGATCGATCGAACATTCGATCGATCGAACCATCTTCGATCGATCGAACCTTCAGACTTCAATCGATCGAGACATCTTCGATCGATCGAACCTGTCTGGACATCATCCTCAAGCATCTTTCCAAGCATCCTGGCGGAGCTAAGAGTGGGACCTCCTAGGCTCTTTATTGTTGGCTCAGACCAGTTTGTTAATTACCATGACCAAACTCTTTGATCAGCAAACTAACTAACTGGTCAGTTAAAGTTTACTCCACTATAAAACGATAACTGAACTCCAACGCAAAAGAACATATCCGAAGCGATAACTAGACTTGTATGGTGTACTAATGTCCCTCTACCGTCAGCATTCGTAATCATATTCAGGTAATCGGATAACTGTTACTGTCAACCTGAATCATGATTACTTCTTGTATTCCTTGAGTCCCATTCACCTCTCATGATTACCAAACATGTTGATAACTCTTATCAACAAGACTGCAGTACTCAGTAATCGACTTGGTGACATTCTCAAGGGAATGCTTACTCTGAAACAGAGGGTAGATTCTATCTTGACAATATATGTTCACAACCCTATGAACATGACATACCCAAGATACCCAGGTGTTGATCTTTTATAGACCTCACTGATTGGTAAGTCAAAGCAGTCATATCCACAGTCTGTGTTCATAATCGTCTCAAGATTGAGAACACGTACCTTATACAAGTTATGAGTTCCTATTGACTGTTTGACAGTCTTAAGCGTCAATAGGAAACTCAGGTCCATCAATGCACTATAAGCACTAGCATATCAACTAAGAGCTACACTCTAGTGATTGAGATTAATCACTCCATCCAATGGTAGTTAATTATGCTACAGTGTAGACTTGATGAGATATCCAGTCTCATCATCCACTGTGACACATTCTAAGTATTAAAGAATAGTAATTCGTATCTCACTTGTGTGCATCTCATACACACACGAATTACTTACTATAATACTTAAGGATTAACAATCATCTCATGAAAAGAACATACACAATGAAATGTAAAGCTGATATCCATATATTAAAATGTCAATGTCTCATACATAAAGTAATGGTTTGAGGGCACAAACCCAACAGTTTGTTCCACCCACAAAGTAAAAGAAACACTTACTCTTAAATAACATGGTGAGCCAAAGCCTGCATACAATGGTTAGTGGGCCCACCATCCTGCAACTCGAGAGTTAGCACAAATCCTTAGTATCATAATAAACAATTCTTCAATACCAAATCATTTAATCAATTTTCTTCGCATTATACCACGGTAACCATTTCGGGTTTTCAATTTCATGTTTCGCAATAGTTTATCCATTTGCATTTAACGCTCTACAATCACTGTCATTTTTTTCTTGCCCTAGGTTCACCACTAAGGTCACCCTACTCATGGTCAACTTACTTTTTTTTTATTAATGATTCATTATTCAATTTCCTAGCTTCATAATAAGAAATCCAAAATACCCGTTGATAGATAAGAAATCCCAGAATACCAATAGTGATAGAATCCGCTTCAGAAAACCATAATAATCAATAGAGATGAGAAGGCTAGAAAACCAGTTGATAACATAAGAAATCCAGAAATCCAATCCTTGCCTCCAATTTCCGTACAAAATTTCTCAAGTACCCACATAGCTATTCCATATACGAAAATAGAACTCCCCTCGATACAACCCCAATATACCAATACAAGATACATGCACTAACATGCAAATTTAACCATTATCCTATATGCTCATACTTGGTCTAAAAAAACATGCAGTTAATACCAAGCAAGGAAGCAAATCAATATGTACGAGCATACGGTTCACAAACTACTACTAAGATATAAAGACATTATTCACATTACAAAGCACATAGCAACAAGAAACACGTAGTAGCACATACTCCCAATCCCAAATAAATTCGCAAACCTAAAGCTCTGACAAGCCCATAAACCACGATCTGAGAATCACTTAGACTCGCTAAGATAACCTTAAGCTCTGATACCAAACTGTCACACTCCGATTTTTGGAAAGCCAAATAATCATCATAGAACTAAATCTAGACTACTATTCGACTGCCCAACTATCGGAGTGAACACCACGAAGCCCAACCTAATAAAACTTTTTAATGGAAATAGATGTTCTTAAGAACCTGGTTAAAATATTTGTAATAAATCTCCACTTATGTTTTTAAAACAAAACCACCACATTTCCATTTAAAAAAAAAAACACTCATGCGGTTCTGAAAATACTCAAATATAATTGATTAAAGATACAACTACTAAATCACTTATATTGAAAAGCAGAAGCTGAATAAATATTTCTCAATTCTCATTAAGAATAAAAATATTTTCATTTACAATTAAAGCTTTGAAAGAATAAACTCTATTACAACCTTTGGTCAGAGCTACTAAATGTCCCAATGCCAACTACAATAATGGCCCACGATGCCAAATAAATGAAAATAGCAAATGAACAGTAAAGGTCGTCATGCCCTCAAGCAAATCCATGCAATCCAATAGTCATACCGGCCTACTCCTTAATCTGCAAAACGGCTGCGTTTCCCGAGAAACGCCCCCGTATGATAAACATCACACGGGTCAGCATTGTATAACAACACTGGTATGAGTAAACACGCCCCAGTCTCAAGGATCACTCGTGGTCCCCTCGACTCCAACCCAACAATAATCAATTAACATAATAATACCCAATAAATTTCTCTGAGCTTGGGAATCCGCTAGGCTCCCTCCCTTTCTTGACCACAAACACATATAGAGTTGTAGGCAGAACTGTAGTTCCACACGTGAGTGAGGATAAGCGGTAGTTTCCTCGAGTCACGGTGGCAGTTTGTTCCACCCACAAAGTAAAAGAAACACTTACTCTTAAATAACATGGTGAGCCAAAGCCTGCATACAATGGTTAGTGGGCCCACCATCCTGCAACTCGAGAGTTAGCACAAATCCTTAGTATCATAATAAACAATTCTTCAATACCAAATCATTTAATCAATTTTCTTCGCATTATACCACGGTAACCATTTCGGGTTTTCAATTTCATGTTTCGCAATAGTTTATCCATTTGCATTTAACGCTCTACAATCACTGTCATTTTTTTCTTGCCCTAGGTTCACCACTAAGGTCACCCTACTCATGGTCAACTTACTTTTTTTTTTTTAAATTGAAAAGTGATATAGTATTTATAATGGAACTTTATTTCTTTTACAATGAAATGGATGTTTGGGAATACATATTTAATAATAAAGAGTTTTCTTTAAACACAAGATCACATGTCCTTATTTAAGGAGTATTAAATACTGTTTTCAATAAATTTTCTGTTAGCTTATGGGAGAGTGTCGCTCTCGTGATTTTTGGTAATTGAATATTAGTCCGGATACAGGCTCTGGATTGAATATTTGGTTGTCCAAAAATCGGGGTGTGACACCGGTCTAGGGATCGCAAAGGCCCATCAGGCTCAAGAGATGAACATCATGTGGTTCAGAAAGACAAGGCTGTTGTCTTAAGTTTGGGAGCCCGATTGGGAAGCTGAGCAGGGATAAAGTTCATCAGGCATGTAAGAAGTGTAATCCACTGTCAGGTTAGCCCGATGGATGATAGTAGCAGCGCACAGGACGATCGGACACTCTACTCGAAGGAGATGGTGAAAGCTGGTTACAAGAGCCCGATTGGTTACAAGTATGCACAGGATGTTGATCGGGCATGGAAGCATAAAGTGTGACAGTTTGGGGCTGCGAGCCCAATTTGATTAAAAGATGTGATTAATAGAGCCCGATGAGCTAAACATGGAAGGCGTTCCACTCTTAGCTGTCATGGTGATGTCATCCTGATTGTAAGGGAATAGAGTCCGTTTGGGAAAGGAGTCTGATCACGTCCAGTGGATATGAAAGACTAGTCCCTAAAATATAGGGATTGATTCAATCAGGGTTTTCAGATAAGGCAGGAGTTGGAGATTAGGAAGGATTCTACAATCAATCAACTTCCTTGAAGCGCAAGTCAAGGATTCTTCGCCTTATGAGACTTGTTCAGGGCTGTGGACGCGCAGAATCCGTCGTCCACTCCCGTTTCTGTTTCCGGGGTTTCGGATTTGATTTTCCTTTGTTTTGAAATTGATTTGGAAGAAAAGAAAGGTCTGTTGAAAACAGATACAAAGTCGCCATTTAGTATTTAAGGAACCAAGAAACCTAATTTTGACTCACCCAAATGGATAAAGGGCACCGGCCCTTCATAACCAAAGAACTTGGCTCGGGGTTTTGGTACGAGGGAGGAAGGAGCCTTTGTCGTGACTAAAACACGCTCTACTCGCTCCGTCTTTCGACGGGTCTCAATTAGCATCCGAATCATCATCTTATACTATGTATGGTTCGAAAATTAATACTATGATAGTATATTACATCACACAAGAATTTTGAAATGGAAGATCAAAAGATAAGATATCATTCATAAGATTTTAGCCAAATATCATACAATACAAAAGTGAAAGATCGCACAAATAAACCTAGGAAAAATCGTCTAATCACATATCAAGTAATCAAGTTTTTCTAATCTAAAGGGGACATGAATTGTTCTTGAAACAAATAAACAAATAAATCAAAATATGCTTAGCAAGCTAGAATAATGCATGTTAATCTTTGGAAAAAGAAGATCTTTCAATCCCCGGGATGGATGAGAAAGGATGATTAGATCGAGGGGAAGCATGGACGTGTGATCAAGTTCATTCCACATAATCTTCTTAGATTAGGGGTCACAAAAGCCCCAAATCTTGCATTGATGCAATGTATGATCCTAGAATGTGCAAAGGTTATAGTGTGTTTGTGTACATGGACTTTCTAAAGTGATTTAGAAGTGTAAAATATGAATGAATGCATGGAGAAAATTATGATGGGATATGTACAAATGTAGTATGGATCACTTCCTAGGATATGAACTAATTTGAAGTACATATAAACATCAAATCAAAGGATGAAAGTAAAAGTATACTTACTGCGAATAGTGGACAGAACAGTGACTTGATTTTGTGGAAATTGAAAAGAGGCGTTAGAAATGTTTTCAATGCATGATTGTTTATGGAGATCATCCTTATTGTGTCTAGAACACATATCAAAAAGACAATCTTCAATAACTATTACATATTGAGAGAAATCATATAAACAATAGAGGTTACTCAGAAACAGAGTTTGTAGTATTGACTGAAATATTGGAAAATCTTAGAAAATGAAAACAAAAGATCTAGAGGCCCATATTATACGTAAAGTTCCCTAAGAGACTGAAGTTCAAGGGAAAAATGAGTTGGGACCACTCTCTTTGGAAACGTTTCTGGAAAACAAGTTGAAAGTGGACCTAGCTGCTGTGACAGCAAAAATAGAATGTCTGGAAGGAATGTTTGGGTCAAAATGTAACACTTCCATGTGTTTCCAAACCAAACCAAAAATCATGGGTGTTCTATAATGAGTTAGGAAGACTTTCCAAGTGGTCTTGCATCCATACATTGAGTATTGAGTTCTAGAGAAATCTTTGAACTCAGATCATTCACTGGTTTGAAGATTTCTTGAGAAAACAAGGTTTGTTTATTGGAATCCAAATGTTGGGGTTTTAGAGGGGTTTTGAAATAGGGGTTTTGAAGGCATATTTTCAACATCAAATGGAGATTATAATCTCTTGGAACATCAACATCAAAATCATATTAAGAATACCCAATATTTCTTGCATAAACATAGTTTTGCTTGAGAATATGACTTCAAGAATACCTAAAATGTATTGAAGATAAAATCATCATCCATCAAACATGTCTTTGAGGTCAAGAGCTACTATCTATAAGGATTCACCCTCCTCAAACAACATGTCATCTAGATGATGATAAGCATATAAGTAATCAAAGAAAAATAAAAAAGAAATGAGGTGAGAAGAGATGAACATAGTATGTAAACAATCAAATAAGCAATCAATAGATGATAATCAATGTAATTTTGGACTTGTAACTTGGTGTTTCACTCATAGATATTGACATTTGGACATGGAAGTAGCTTCCTATCTCATGAATGCTTAAGAATGGTGGTAGGGGAGGGTTTGAATGTGAAGTATAAGAGAGGTAATGGAGGAAAACAAGATTAAAACTCACCCTTTTTTTTAATGGAAAATCAGTGGGAGAAGCTCCCTTTCTCTCCTCTAAACCTATCTGTATCTCTCTTTCTCTCTTTAACTTTTTCAAGGTTTGCACTTGCCCCCCCTAAAATGAAGAGTAAAGGGGGGTTTATATAGGCCAATTTGGGATGGTTTTGGGATTTAGAAAGTGCTCCCATTGGTCCCAAATATATGTGAACAAGAAACTACGTCGTTTTCGCTTTCAATTATTCAAAATGAACCCCTAAAACAATTTACGAAAATGGACTGTTCTGGGAGAGAGTGCCGCGGCGGCACTGGGCCTATGCTGCAGCGGCAGTGATTCAGTGCCGCGGCGGCACTGTTCCTCCTTCGTCCAGATAATGCTGTTTAGGCCCCCCGAGGTTTCGATATTTGTGAAAAGGCCCTATTTCGTCCGAAATTCACAGAAAATGCGTATGAACTCCAAAATGAGGTTTTGATATACTGTTCGAAAGGTAATAGAGTCTACTTTAAATAAAAAATAGTTTGGAGATAGGTCACTTTAAAAAGTTTTGCAGTATTCGCGATAAAAGCTGATTTGATCGCATTTTTAACCTTCGAACATTCATAATAAAATCGTTTTAAATCCAGGAATTATGTGCGATATACCGTTGGAAAGCTACTGACCTCTAGTATCCATGAAAAATGTTTAAAAAAATGATATGGTGCTCCGGTTTCAAAGTCCACTTTTAGGTTAAATCGGTCAAACTAGGGACCTCTAGGAAGTTCTAGGAACCTTTGGGAGCTATCGGGAGCTGACTTTTTGTCTGATTTTCTTTTAAAACTCGTTTTAGTACTTTTTACATAATCTAGAATGATCTTGGAGCTTTTCAACAAATTTGGACGATTTCGGTCAAACCTTGGTAAAACATGGTCAATCCTTGGTCAAACCGGTCAACGGGGACTTTCCAAGAACTTCCGGGACTTCCGGGGTTCTCTGGGAGTTGACGATTTCATTTGATTTTGCTTAAAAAACATATTTTATGACTTTTCTTATGACACAACATGTTTTCAGAACTTTCGGTCCAAATATGGGAGTTTTTGGGCTTTTAGGGGTATTTTGGTCATTTTGAGCATTTTGAGAGATAGGACTAACTTCCAGGAGTCCTTCTGAGTATTTTTCGATCATTTTGAACCACCAAGCTATGGATCTCCTAAATCTGATAGCCGAAAAAATGGGGTGTCTACAGTTTGCCCCTTTTTGGCACAAACTTGCGAGGCAACACATGTCGCAAGCGCGCTCCAAAGCTTTGAAGAGACCGGTATTTTTGAAGGCTATAGATTTAGGATAAAAGCGTTGCAAAGGATGCAATGATATAAACATGATGTTGTGGTTAGTACTGGTCGTGCTATGAGTGAGCTGCCTACGTATCCCAAGGGGAATCAGACCAGGACGTAGTTTAGGACATAAAGGAACAAATCACACATGCACAACAAGACAGGCGGATGCTATGCTATGAGGATGATATGAAATGCGTGAATGTGATATGAATTGTGTCATGAGTCCTATCATGCCTAGTGTTCTGATCCTAGTATGAGTTGGTGTTGTGGGGTGTGTGCCACTCCAAGTGGACTTATATCGTGCTAGTGTTTCTGACTGTGATGCAGTTATTCACCCGAATAGGGACACCAAGGTTTGAAGACTCTGGGTCTTGGAGCAAACTTCTGAATTTTGGAAAGTGTGCTTTATAAGCGAATGTAATCGGATGTGGGGTCCCAGAGGACGTTAATTAAAGATAAAGTTTGATAGATAACTGATAGACATGGAAGCCCTGGACACAGAAACCCTAAGAATTCAAGTGATAGACATGAAAACCAGGGATGTCAAGAGAAGGAAACGGAAGCGCCATTAATGGACATGGAAGCCCAAGATTTTGAATGAGAACGATGAACACAACATTTTTTGAATGAGAGTGATGGTAAACTAATGATGATTAATGGACTGACGATTCACGAATCGAGATGACGAGTAGATAGTGAACTACTGTGACTGTCATGGGTTGGACTGACGATGACGAGTCGACAGTGAACTACTGTGACTGTCATGGATTAGGTCAATAGTTGGACTAACCATGATCAGAAGGACTGGCGATACATGAATCGAGATGACAAGTCGACAGTGAACTACTATGACTGTCATGGATTAGACTAACGATGTACGAATCGAGATGATGAGTCGACAATGAACTACTGTGACTGTCATGGATTGAACTGAGGATGTACGAATCGAGATGACGAGTCGACAGTGAACTACTGTGACTGTCATGGATTGAACTAACGATGTACGAATCGAGATGACGAATCGACAGTGAACTACTGTGACCGTCAGGATTGAACCAACGGTTAGAATAACCGTGATCAAAAGAATTGACGATGTACGAATCGATACGATTGCTAGGGATTAAACTGAATTTACTAGGGATGAAATGACTCTTTTGAGAGCCAATGGAGTAAGTGATTGTACTGAAGATGAATTGAACTTATTGGAGGAAAAATATCTCTTCTGGGGACAAGGTTGTTAGGAGTGGACTAATATGTGGGGAATGTGACAACCCTTTCTGAGACGAAAATGGTTTCTTCTGAGGAGCGGATGTGATTTTGATTGGGATACACCACATTTGTTCAGGGAACTTTTCTAGAGAAGATTCTGCTGGGGATGAGAAGATTCTGCTGGGAAGGGGATGGTTGCACTGGGAATAGAGCAAATTCACTGGGGATGAAGGAAATTTGTGATATGAATTTGGTTTGGTTGCTGGGGAACTAGAAGAAGATTTCCAGTGGATCTTACAGACTGACTTATGACTGCCACTAATGCTCAAGATTCTTGGGGCACTTATCATGTTGCAGCCTTGACAAGTGCAGTAATGGTGTTTAGAACTTCTGCTAATATCCACCTGTTTTATAATTGGGAATCACTTTAAACCCACACATTTGAGACCGTTAGGACAAATGGACTTGACAGGAATAATGATGACAAGGAAAGTTGGATTGGTTTGTATGAACCTTGAACTCTGATATAGTTTTGATCAGATTATTACTGACTTAACTAAAGAAGGATTGACTCAACAGAAGTAACGACACGAAGTGCCAAAATTAGCATAATTCAATGTGTCTTTATCATAAATGATGTACCACTCATCTTTTACGTTCACTCCTCATCTTAATATGATAGCACTTTACTGATAAATCTGGTTTTTGAAAATTCCTCCCTATTGATCTAATCAATTCTCAACTTCTCCCAAGAAGTGCTTGGAATTAGTGCCTTATCTTTTAGAATAAAAGATGCTCTATTTTAAAATTTTCAAAACGAGCTTGGTGACTTGAAAACTCGCCCTTGGTGTGAAGGGATCATGTTAGGCATACAGAGTTTGCCCCTAGTTTGAGGTATACGAAGTGGAATTCATAGGAAAATGAGGTGGGTGATCGAAGTTTGCCCCTAGTTTGGATGATGGTTTATTGGAGGTTTTGGGTAAACGAGGTAGGTGACTGAAGTTTGCCCCTTATATGAAGGGTAGATAGTAGAATTCAGGCATACGAGGCGGGTAGCCGAAGTTTGCCCCTAGTGTGGAAGGTGATTTTTTGGCTTGAGGCAAGAACCGTGACTTTAATCCCTCAAATGCTCATAACTTTTGCCTAGGCACTAGTAAGGTAACCTAACGAGCTCTTTTCGTTATTGCTCACTCTGGATTTAGATCTAATTTTTACCTAGGCGTCCTTTCAGATTTTTGACCTAGTGAGCCATCGTTCTTTTCTTTTTTAAAGTCTGCCTACGTACCCCCGAGTGGGGATCAGGTCCAATGTAGTTTGGGCCAAGGCTTTGAAAGAAGGGGGGGGGGGTTGATTATGATGGTGTCGACCGAACCAATGCGGTTGCCTACGTATCCCCGAGTGGGAATCAGGTCGAGCGCAGTTCAAGGCAAGGCTTGAACGAAGAGGGATTGATTATGGTAGTATCGACCAAACCAATGCGGCTGCCTACCCGAGTAGGAATCAGGTCGAGCATAGTTCAAGGCGAGGCTTGAAAGAAGAGGGTTGATTATGGTAGTGTCGACAGAACTGATGTGGTTGCCTACGTATCCCCGAGTAGGAATCAGGTCGAGCGTAGTTCAAGGTGAAGTCTTGAAAGAAATTGGTTGAGGAGTTTTCGAACCAATCATCAAAGAAGTTCAAACTTAGCTCACTTGTGGTAGCCTTGAATAAGAGGATTCAATTTCGATCTCCCTTTTTTTTCTTTTTTTTTTTTTTTTTCCTTTTTGTTTTGTTTTGAGGATTGATCCTTCTCACTTTCGCCTAGCCAGTCAGTTTTTCTTTTCACATAGTCGATTCATGTGAGATCTTTTGATCACGATCTCAAAATTTCATAATGTGCATGTTAGCTCTCAGGATTTGTTTGTGGTCGTTCAGAGCTTTTTGAAATATGATCTAAACACATTCTCATGATGTACCTTGAAGTGTACATTTCTCTGCATCACCAAAATTTTCTTTCTTTCATTTTCTCCATCATTTTGACTGGCTAAGGTCAGAACTTGGAAATCAATACCTTTTCAGCTCTAACTTTTGCCTAGGTGCCCTTTTGGGTTTTCAACCTAGTGAGCTTTCCTTTTCTTTTCTTTTTCTTTTTTTTTAATCTTTTTTTTTTCTCTTTTTTTTTGAAAGGAGAGAAGAAACTCATTGGAAGTGTTTGGCTGCCATTAAGGACTAAGTCTGCACTACTTTTAATTGGACAGATTGTATGGCTCCCCATTGGATTGGGCTCAAGGTTTTGAAATGATAGAAAAAGGGTGTTGGGCAAGCCCCAAGTTAGTGTCAAGTATGTCTTTTTAAGATTTGAGCAAAAGCATCTTTTAATTTCTTAAAGTAAGACTATTCAATTATTAGCTCCTCATCGGCGTTAGCGTGAAATTGACTTTGACCTTTTCAGTATTCTTCTTTTATTGTTTGATGCAAAAATTTATTAACAGAGTAATATCCATGTTAATTTGAAAAGTTACATTTCAATTCGACGATTCATGCATCGATGACTAGACACATCAGATTAGGCAAAATGAGATTTCATTCCATTGGCAAGAGAGATGGATTACATTACTCGATACAGACTCATAACAAATCATTGATAGACAGACTCGACCATAAGATTAAACTTGAAATAGACTCAAAAACATGGAACAGACTCGACTAGACTCGACCTGGTCTCAAATGGAGTGCCACAGTGACTCGCTCATTCTTTTTATTTCTTTTTCTAAAGAGTATCCTCATTTGGTTTTCTAGCAAGAGTCCCATATACCATCACTTCACTTGCACAGGTTCAACATTCATGGACCTCAGCGAAGGGGATCATATAAATGGATAGGTCAAGGGTTGGTCCAGACCGAGGTAGTGGATTGGATCGGGGTGCGGCGCATCATCTAAGAGATTTTGAATTGAGTAACGGAGCCTGTAGACACCCTAATTTTGACCACGCGTCGAATTAAGGAGAGTACCACCTCTAAGATTCGATGGTGACAAGCGTCCGACTAATCCAAGACTTCCAAAGTTGATTCAAGCTCTTCCGAAGGCTCTTTTAATTTAAAACAAAACAAAAAAGAGAGGAAAAGAGAAAACAGAGGAAAAATGGCATATGGTAAATTCTACAGCAGTCACGGGATGCCGTGCGACACTTTGCAAAGTGCCGGTCTGACACTCTATGAATATCGCAAATTTCACTAAGTGCCGCAAAAAATTGAACATTCACAAAAAAAGGCAGACCGAGGAGTTGTCTGCGGCACTTCGTGAGTGCTGATGTGGCATTCTTTGAATGCCGTTCCGGCAAACAATGAGTGCCACAACGGCATTCATTAAGTGCCGCGGATATCTCCCGAGTGCCGCATTTTTGTGACAGTCTGTCCTAAAATAGGTCGGTTTATACCTTCAAAAGGCGGTCGAAAATAGGGTTTTGGCTGCGAATTTTCCAAAATAACCCTCCAAAGATTGCCTATATATAGAGGATGTGTATCCCATTAATAGGGACTTTGGAATTGTAGAGTGTTAGGATCCCAATATTGATTCTCTTTCAAAAACTTTCTAAATTAAGAGAGAAGTGGAATTAGAAGAAGAAGAGCTTGATCATCATTCTTGGAAGATCTCAAAGCAACAAAAGGAGTTGAGGATAATTAGAGGTAAACTCTAAATCACTTAGTTTTTAACATCCAAGTTCAATCACAATACATAGATGCTTAGGATCTTTTTATACATTTTCAAAACCTCTCTTCCCACCTCATTTCATCACACACCACATGTATTGTGATTGAACTCTCATTTCATTAGTTTGGATCAAAATGGCCTTGGGTTTAAAGTTTAAGTAAGTCTTGAAGTAGAACTTTGGTTCCTTTCTTTTGATTATGTTTATTTCTAAATATTCATAAGACTATTCAATGTCTTACTTGAATCCTTGTGTTTAGAATCCCTCAATATTCTTATGAACTTATGATTCATGAGAGGATTGAGGTTGATTTTAGTATATTGAGTCAATGGGTCCAAACTTTTATCCATAGTTTGAACTTATTATTTTGAGATTTTATGAAGTCTTTTCATTCTTCATTGAAATCTACAAATATGATGTTGGGTTTATGCCCTCAAACCATTACTTTATGTATGACATTAGCATTTTAATATATGGATATCAGTTTTACATTTCATTATGTATGTTTCTTTCATGAGATGATTATCAATCCTTAAGTATCATAGTAGGTAATTCGTGTGTGTATGAGATACATACAAGTGAGATATGAATTACTATTATTTGATACTTAAAGCATGTCACAGTGGATGATGAGGCTGGATATCTCATCAGGTATACACTGTAGCATAATTAACTACCATTGGATGGAGTGACTAATCTCAATCACTAAAGTGTCACTCTTAGTTAATATGCTAGTGCTTATAGTGCATTGATGGACCTGAGCTTTCCTATTGACACTTAATGCTGTCAAACAGTCAATAGGAACTCATAACTTGTATAAGGTACGTGTTCTCAATCTTGTGACGATTATGAACACAGACTGTGGATATGGCTGCTTTGACTTACCAATCAGTGAGGTCTACAGAAGATCAACACCTGGGTATCTTGGGTATGTCATATTCATAGGGTTGTGAACATATATTGTCAAGACAGAATCTACCCTCTGTTTCAGAGTAAGCATTCCCTTGAGAATGTCACCAAGTCGATTACTGAGTACTGCAGTCTTGTTGATAAGAGTTATCAACATGTTTGGTAATCATGAGAGGTGAATGGGACTCAAGGAATATAAGAAGTAATCATGATTCAGGTTGACAGTAACAGTTATCTGACTACCTGAATATGATTACGAATACTGAAGGTAGAGGGACATTAGTACAACATACAAGTCTAGTTATCGCTTCGGATATGTTCTTTTGTGTTGGAGTTCAGTTATCGTTTTATAGTGGAGTAAATGTTAACTGACCAGTTAGTTAGTTTGTTGATCAAAGAGTTTGGTCACGGTGATTAACAAACTGGTCTGAGCCAACAATAAAGAGCTTAGGAGGTCCCACTCTTAGCTCTGCTAGGAAGCTTGGAAGGACACATGAGGATCATGTCAAGGCAGGTTCAATCGATCGAAGGAGTTTCGATCGATTGAAGTCTAGGCAGGTTCGATCCCTCGAGGGTTGTTTGATCGATCGAAGGTTTGATCTATCGAATACACTTCGATCGCTCGAAGATTAGGTCGGTTCTGAGAATCTATAAATAGGGCAGCTGCGTACTGAATGTTTTAATCATCATTTTTATACATAGAAGCTGCAGAAATTGTTTTGGTTTTCCTAAACCTTCCCAATCCTCTCCATTAGGGTTCCCACCTACCCTAGTCCTTCCTGCGAGCATCCATAGGAGTCATAAGAGTGAAGGCCGTTGGAAGTTGAAGATTTCAGAAATTGGTTCAAGACACAAAGGTATAATACTTATTCCCTCAGTGAAGTTAGTACGCATATATAGAATTGACGGGTAGTAGATTCCGATATGCCAATAAAGTTTCATAACTTGACTTTTTCGCTGCGTGTTTAAACTTTTAATTTAAACGGTTTTTTTCCATCAATTGGTATCAGAGCCACGCTCGTTTGGATCTATAGATGCGTTTTGGAACACTAGTTTTGATTTGCATGTAGATTTTAGGACTGTTTTCAAAACTGCATCGTCACAGATCTATTTTTGTAGCTTTATCGCAGCAGAATACAAATCTGTGATTGCATTGGATGCATGTTGGATTCGATCGATCGAAGTAGGTTCGATCGATCGAAGATGCTCTGTGCTCAAGAGATCGAACGGGTTTCGATCGATCGAACATTAGATATGTTCGATCGATCGAATGACATTCGATCGATCGAGACAGATTCTCTGTCAGGTTGTTCTTTTCATAGTTTTAAATGTTTTAAAAATTATATGCTTTAATTTTAAATTATTCTGTAAATTTTTCCAAATCATTATGTGAAATAGAAAGTTCAAGCAATTGAACAATGTTCAATCGATCGCAGGTTCGAGCGATCGAACGGTCTTCGATCGATCGAATTGTGACTGTGAAGTTAGATGATGTTTTAAGTCCTAATTCAGTATATAAAGAGTTTATGTACTGTGTGAATCAATTAGCGGTTCCAATTATTATATATACGTGGATGCATGTACGACTAACCCTTTTGCAATAATTTAGTCCGCTATCTCCCATGGCACCAAGATCTATTTAAATTTTGGTATTTAAATGTTTTGAGATTGGTGCATGTTTATTTTATTAGTTTGGTTTTAAGGCATATGTAAAGGGTGGTACGACTACAATCCTGCGAATAGGAAAGTCGTACAGGTTTCCCTAGCCTTTTATATTATATTTTTTTCTAGATTAATTGTAAGCTTTGAAAGAAGCATAGGTTCAATGAAATAGAATTAGAAAATCCATGAAGATGGAGCAAGGAGTCGTTGTCCATGAAGATGGAGCAAGGAGCCGTTGTCCATAAAGATGGAGCTGGAGGCGATCAAACCAAGAAGAGGTGGTTCTTTGGAGATAGAGCCATGGGAGATAGAGGCATTGTTTGAATACATATATTTCATTTTAGTTTTTTGTTTTATGTGCTTGTTTTGTGATTGGCATTTAATTATATTGTTACTACTCGCATGCACGTAAAACAAGTTTTCTAAAATAAAATTCAAAAACCGTTTTCAACGCATTAGTAAACATTGGATGTTTATGGGTAATGTGTGGAAACACCTTTTCAGAAGCAAAAATCATTTTCTCATTAAATCTAGTGAGAGAGGGTCTTATTTATAAACACCCACGATCTTCCATTAACGGTTCACTATAAGATGGGTAGTGCATTCCGTGTCACCTCGCCAGAGGTGATCATTCCATATAGAGGGTGCATTACTCATTGGTTACTAGATGTGAACTTCCTTTGATAGGATCAATCAGATGTGTTACAGGGTGACCACCACACGGAGGCGCTACTTGAGACAGTTGTGATTGGATCCTAGTTAATGGTACGCACTAGCTAAGCTATGGATAACGGATCCCACACGGGACATTATTCAGAAACTTAGAGATCAAAAGGGATCGGGAGTCATAACTTATTTTGCAAGAGTTGCATAGCGGACAAGTCATGATTAATTAAAAGATCGAATATTGACCACCACACGGAGGCTTTATTCTTTCGTTTCAATATTCCGGCGACTTTGTTTTAAAATAAGAGTTTTTAAAGGATTCTTTTATTTCAAACTGTCAAATTCTGATATCCATAGTTATTTTGTTTGTTTGATTTTCAGTAATCATAACGTCTGGATCTGCATTTAGTCCACTTGCCACCATACTCACTCAAAACAAGTTAACTGGAAATAACTACACTAAATGAAAACGAAACCTTGACATCGTATTATCTACGGAGGATCACATATATGTCTTCACCACCCCATGTCCCGAAGAACCCGTGGCAAACACTTCGGCAGCTACCAAACGCGAGTTTGATAAATGGAAGAAGTCGAATGGAATGGCTCGTTGCTACATTCTAGCCTAAATGGCTGGTGTGTTGCAACACCAATTCCAGTCGAACAATTCTACCAGTGACATTATCGAATCCCTGAAGAAGATGTTTGGACAGCATGGTAGGCTTGCTAGACAGGTAGCTATGCAGAAGATAATGAGTGCTAAGATGTCGGAAGGGACTCCAGTCAAAGAACATGTTTTAAAAATGATTGGTTATTTGAATGAGCTGGAGACCCTTGGTGCCAACATCGTTGCACAGACCCAAGTTGATATGATCCTCAACACGCCGTCACCGTCATTCGCTCAATTTAAACTAAACTATTATATGAATAAAATGGATTTTTCAATGAGCGAATTAATGAGTTCTTTACTGGCAGCGGAAGGGGTGATCAAACCTGGGGTCAACGTTATGAACGTTGAGAAAAGCGCTTCCTCTTCCCGATCTATGCTGAAAGGAAAGAAAGGGAAGAAGAAAGCTGGCACTGGTGGTTCAAATGTTGGACTGGTTCCTAAGATTGCAAAATCTAAGGGAAAAGGTAAGGGCAAAGAGAAGGTGGGTGGCCAAGGCAAAGGAAAGTGTTTCCAATGCGGTGAGAAGGGCCACTGGAAGAGGAACTGTCCAGAATTCTTAGCTACAAGAGTTCAAGGTATGATTGAGTCACATGTGATTGAAGTAAGTTTTATTACGGATACTTCAAACACTTGGTGCATTGATCATTCTGGTGTGACTAACCATATCTGTAATTCATTGCAAGGGTTCAGATCAACCAGGAAATGTAGTGATGGGGAAATCGTGCTAACAATAGGTTCTAGCGCAACCGTTTCTGCGGTTGCTATAGGAGTAGTAGTTTTAGAGTTTTTGGACAATAAGACAATAGTTTTATCAGATGTTCTTTACGTTCCTTTGATGAGACGTAATTTAATTTCAGCTTGAAATTTATCGAATAATGGTTAGTCTTTTCATTTTGGAACAGAAGTTGTTATTAGAAGAAATAGTTCTTTTATAAGTTCTGGTGTTAAAACTAATGGCTTGTATGTGATTACTCCCAATAACTCTAAAGACTCTTATATGGAACTTAATAACTCAATGGTAATTGTACCATCTAAAAGAAAGGAACCTTCCACTAATCCAACAAGGCTTTGGCACATGAGGCTTGGCCATATCAATCTAAATAGGATTGGCAGACTAGTCAAAGAAGGGGTCTTAGGCGATTTGGTTCTCGAACCAATGGAAGTCTGCGAGTCTTGTTTAGAGGGTAAGATGACCAAAAGGCCCTTTCCTGCAAAGGGCAATAGAATCAATGCATTTTTGGAATTAGTTCATACTGATGTGTGTGGACCAATAAATATTAGAGCAAGGGGTGGTTATAAGTATTTTATAACATTTACTGATGACCACTCTAGGTATGGATATGTGTACCTAATGCAGCATAAGTCTGAAGCCTTTGAAAAGTTTAAAGAGTTTAGGGCTGAAGTGGAGAAGCAATTGGGCACACATATCAAGGCCATTCGATCTGATCGAGGTGGCGAGTACCTCTCTAATGAGTTTATTGATCACCTTGTACAGAATGGGATTCTGTCACAGTTGACTGCACCTGGTACGCCTCGCAGAATGGTGTAGCGGAGAGAAGGAATCAGACTCTTTTAGACATGACTAGGTCGATGATGAGTTATTCTGAGTTGCCATTGTTCCTTTGGGGTTATGCTTTGGAAACCGCTGCATACATACTAAATCTAGTACCAAGCAAATCTGTTCCCAGGACACCATGAGAGATGTGGATTGGGTACAAGCCTTCTTTGCAACATCTCCGGATATGGGGGTGTCCGGCACATGTGTTGAAAGGAAAGATGAGCAAGTTAGATTCTAGATCAGAGGTATGTTACTTCGTAGGGTATCCAAAGGGTACTTATGGATGGTATTTTTATGATCCAAGAGAACAGAAAGTGTTTGTTAGTACAAATGTTGTTTTCTTGGAAGATGATTATATCATGAACCATAAACCTAAGGGAAGTATAGATCTTAGAGAGATAGAAGGAGAGCCCTCAGTCCAACCCGCAGTTAATAACGATGTAAATCAAGAAAACACCACTTCTTTACCCATTTTCGTACCAGTACCTCGTCGTAGTGGGAGGATTATCAGTCAACCTGATAGATACATGTTCTTAAGAGAAGTTTTTGAAGCTGTCTCCATGGAATCTGAATCTGATCCTGCCACATACGAAAAGGCAATGGCTGATGTTGATTCAGTTCATTGGGTTAAAGCTATGAAGGCTGAATTGGAATCTATGGATTCTAATCAGGTCTGGGATCTTGTAGAACTTCCAGCCAATATTAAACCCATTGGTTGCAAGTGGGTCTACAAGAGGAAAAGAGGATCTGATGGAAAGGTTGAGACCTTTAAGGCTAGGCTTGTAGCAAAAGGTTATACTCAGAGGGAGGGCATTATCTATAAGGAAACCTTCTCACCGGTAGCCATGCTCAAGTCCATCATAATACTCTTATCCATTGCTGCATGCCTAGATTATGAGATCTGGCAGATGGACGTCAAGACTGCATTCTTGAATGACAATCTTGAGGAGGACATCTATATGCAGCAACCCAAAAGGGTTCATAGCTGGTCGGAAAGGTAACTTGGTATGCAAGTTGCAAAAGTCCATTTATGGGCTTAAGCAGACATCCAGGAGTTGGAACATTCGATTTGACCGAGCTGTCAAGTCATTTGGTTTCATACAAAATCTGAATGAACCTTGTGTATACAAGAAGTGTGAAGGGAAGGTGGTGGCTTTTCTTGAGCTTTACGTTGACGACATTCTGCTCATTGGAAATGATGTAGCGGTATTGTCAACGGTTAAGGTTTGGCTAGCTAGTACATTCGATATGAAGGATCTAGGAGAGGTGAGCTATATTCTTGGGATAAAGCTCTTTCGGGATCGCAAGCGAAAGATAATGGGATTATCTCAAGCTGGTTATATCGATAAGGTGTTAACTAGCTTTTTAATGGATAATTCAAAGAAAGGTTTGTTACCTTTCAAGCATGGTTTAGCGTTCTCTAAGGAACAGTGTCCTAAGACACAGGAGGAGAGGAATCGCATGTCAGGAATTCCCTACACCTCGGCAGTGGGAAGTCTCATGTATGCGATATTATGCACTGGACCAGATATCTGTTTTGCCACTGGCATGGTTGGCAGGTATCAGTCGAATCCAGGTCCAGAGCACTGGAGAGCCGTTAAGCACATTCTTAAGTACTTGAGAAGAACTAAAGATTACATGCTTATGTACGGTGGTAGTGAGTTAATTCCAGTAGGATACACTGACTTAGACTTTATGTCAGATAAAGACTCGGGGAAGTCGATGTCCGGTCATCTCTTTACCTTGGGAGGTGGTGTTGTTAGTTGGAGGAGCATTAAGCAGAAATGCATTGCAAACTCAACTACAGAAGCTGAGTATGTGGCTGCTTGTGAAGCCGCAAAGGAAGCTATTTGGCTCAAGAAGTTCCTTATGGAGCTCGAGGTGGTACCATCGTCGCTGTCACCTATTACGCTTTATTGTGATAATAGTGGGGCAGTGGCTCAGTCCAAGGAGCCAAGGAACCACGGAAAGGGAAAGCACGTAGAGCGGAAATATCATCTTATCCGAGATATTGTTCAACGTGGAGATGTGATTGTCACCAAGATTGCCACCGTCGACAATCTTGCTGATCCGTTTACAAAGTCCTTGCCACAGAAGGTCTTTGATCGTCATCTAGATAGTCCAGGTCTCAGATGTAATCCCGTATGGTTGTGAGTGCAAGTGGGAGTTTGTTGGGTTTATGCCTTCAAACCATTACTTTATGTATGACATTAGCATTTTAATATATGGATATCAGTTTTACATTTCATTATGTATGTTTCTTTCATGAGATGATTATCAATCCTTAAGTATCATAGTAGGTAATTCGTGTATGTATGAGATACATACAAGTGAGATATGAATTACTATTCTTTGATACTTAAAGCATGTCACAGTGGATGATGAGGCTGGATATCTCATCAGGTATACACTGTAGCATAATTAACTACCATTGGATGGAGTGACTAATCTCAATCACTAGAGTGTCACTCTTAGTTAATATGCTAGTGCTTATAGTGCATTGACGGACCTGAGCTTTCCTATTGACACTTAGTGCTGTCAAACAGTCAATAGGAACTCATGACTTGTATAAGGTACGTGTTCTCAATCTTGAGACGATTATGAACACAGACTGTGGATATGGCTGCTTTGACTTACCAATCAGTGAGGTCTACAGAAGATCAACACCTGGGTATCTTGGGTATGTCATATTCATAGGGTTGTGAACATATATTGCCAAGACAGAATCTACCCTCTATTTCAGAGTAAGCATTCCCTTGAGAATGTCACCAAGTTGATTACTGAGTACTGCAGTCTTGTTGATAAGAGTTATCAACATGTTTGGTAATCATGAGAGGTGAATGGGACTCAAGGAATACAAGAAGTAATCATGATTCAGGTTGACAGTAACAGTTATCCGACTACCTGAATATGATTATGAATGCTAAAGGTAGAGGGACATTAGTACAACATACAAGTCTAGTTATCGATTCGGATATGTTCTTTTGCGTTGGAGTTCAGTTATCATTTTATAGTGGAGTAAACGTTAACTGACCAATTAGTTAGTTTGCTGATCAAAGAGTTTGGTCTCGGTGATTAACAAACTGGTCTGAGCCAAAAATAAAGAGCTTAGGAGGTCCCACTCTTAGCTCCACTAGGAAGCTTGGAAGGACACATGAGGATCGCTCGAGGGTTGTTCGATCGATCGAAGGTTCGATCGATAGAATACACTTCGATCGCTCGAAGATTAGGTCGGTTCTAGGAATCTATAAATAGGGAAGCTGCGTACTGAATGTTTTAATCGTCGTTTTTATATGTAGAAGTTGCAGAAACTGTTTTGGTTGTCCTAAACCTTCCCATTCCTCTCCATTAAGGTTCCCACCTACCCTAGTCCTTCCTGCGAGCATCCATAGGAGTCATAAGAGTGAAGGCCATCTGGTGGAGGCCGCTGGAAGTCGTTGAAGATTTCAGAATTGGGTTTAAGACACAAAGGTATAATACTTGTTCCCTCAGTGAAGTTAGTACGCATCTATAGAATTGACGGGTAGTAGATTCCGGCATGCCAATAAAGTTTCATAACTTGAATTTTCCGCTGCGTGTTTAAACTTTTAATTTAAACGGTTTTTTCCATCATATGAATGTTCTTAGTCTCCAATGACCATCAAATGGTAGGAGGAGTGGTTTGAACCTAAGCTTATCTTCATGGTTTAGTTTCTTTATCTTGGGGTTTTAAGGAGTTTCTTCATACTTCTTCATTTAAAATCCACAAGTTTAAATGTCATTAGTCTTCAATGACCATCAAATGGTAGAAGAAATAATTTGGATTAAGCCCAACTCCAAGGTTTAGTAGTTGGGGTTAACAAATAAAGTTGAACTTGACAAATGGTGCAGTGAATTCAATGACCACCTTTGATCAAGGATTTTTAGTTAAATATCGAACCGTTGGAACTGAATGAAACCAACGGGAAAATTTCTATAACTCAAAGTTCTACCACTATTTTTTTTTTCGTTATAACTAGCTTCCATGGCTAACATGGTTTGGTTATGAGTTTTTGGGAGACAACAACAATCTGTCCAGAGTTTCAGACCAGCAACACCCTTTTGAAATGAGTAAATTAGAACCTTAATCAAACATTTTTTACCCCAAATAATTTTTTACACAAAGTTTGATGTGTTAACAAGATCCCCTAAAAAGATCTAAGTGTTTCTAATTTTTTTTTACTATTTTTAAAAAATCATATAATAACTTTGGGCAAAGAGTTATGAAGTCCTGAGTGATGTCTGGTATTTGTTCAATTCCCAGAGATCTAACCGTTGAAACCTTAATTTTCTCTTTGGATTAAAAACTAGACTCACAGAGGAATCTTGTACCCAGAAATCATCAAGATCAAACCATGGGAACCATGCCTTTTATTTCTTTGAAGTTCTGATCTGCTCTTAGCAATTTTCAGAATCCTGTCACAGTTTTTACCAACTTTGTAAATAAGGGTTCAAATGATCTTTAATTAACCTAAGGCTTATATCATACACTAGAAAAGATTGATTAAGCTTAAAACCAGAGGCTAAATGATCCAAATCAATAAATAGTTCACAGCTTCTACATCGTTCACATTCATGTATCCACGTGCATTCATTCATATAGATTGATACTTGTAAATGGAATCCGCTTTGTGTTAGGATTTATTCTTTAGGATTTAATGATATTTTTTTAAAGTATGTGAACTAAACCTATGTTTTGAAGCGCATTTGAGGTACAATTTCTCAACTCCTCCTCTATGTTTTAATTTACTTATTTGATTTTAATTGACTTTCGACTCCATGTGCGGCACCTTATACTAGGTATTGCCTTATGTGTTTATATGCGATTAGAGACTCCTTTCTAGGTTTTATTTTATTTGCTTGCATGCATTGCACGTCTAAAATTTGCAGCTGGATCTCGGGTAAGTTCTCTTGTCCTTTGTTGCATATCATCTTGCTTTCTAAGTGAATTATGTGGTTTTGAATGCTATTTTTACTATTAGCAATCTTATACCCTTTGGACATGCTTTTGTAATGTATATATATACATATGTATTAGTTAAGGGCACATTTGGATTAATAATTCAATTAAAAGGATGTTGAGTAGAGGCCTATCGCGAGATAGGGTGAGAGAGGGTGTTTTAGTCCGCCGGGCTCCTTTCTCTCTCATTCCATAATCCCCGAACCTAGTCAATCTCTGGTTACTAAAAAGATCAGTTTGCTTTAAAAATGGTTTCTTAATTTTTCCTTTAAAAATATAAGTGGCGACTCTTTATGTTTTGTATTTAAAATGTTTTTAAAATTAAAAGTGGGCTGAAATGCCGGTATCCACATTATCTCGTAGTTTTGTAATAGAGTCGTTGTAATAAGAATTTCATGACTTTTGGATTTTATTTAACTTAGAATCGTAAAATGGTTTGGTGATACTGTAATAGATAGGAATCTCTTGTAATTATGTTTTAACAATGTTATAACTTAGTTAGGATCATTTTGGATGAGTTTAGAGAGTGTGTTTGTTCCTCGAATAATTTCAGAAAAGCTTTTAGTTTGGGGAATTATGCAGAAAGCCTTGCTACTAGAAAACAATCGATTGGTTTGTGAGCCCAGTCGACTGGACCCCTTTTGTGAACGAGATACTGCATCAGTTATAGTCGTCTGACCGCCCGACACAGTCGACTAGTTTATGTTTTCCATGAGTTGTCTTTCTGCTTGATTAGAGTTCAGTTGATCGGAAAGAACACTCGACTGGGAATTTGGCACCCCAGTTGATTGGGCATAGAAAACAGTCGATTGGATTAGGTTTCAAAATCAAACTTTCTCAGTCGACTGGGCACGAGGTGCAGTAGATTGGACTGCTAGTTTTCAAATGGTTTGTTTCTTTTCTGCTGCGTGTTCTTAAACTAAAATTTAGGGAACGTTAACAAATTGGTTTAGCCTCGGTGGCGTGCCACGGGCTTTGGTTCTGCTATTGTAGGACCGGGCTGTGACAATATTTCTCTTGCCAGTCACTTATTTGAGGAATGTTTCACTTTCTTTTATGAAGGGTGCTCCATTCGGGCTTCTTCCTCGTTCATTCTCTTCTTTTCTCTTGACTTCCGTCCGTTCTTACAACTTTCCACCAATCCTTCGAACTGGGGCCCGGACACCCAATCTACCTACTATGAGGTGTTCTTTAGCTACTTGATAGATAGAGACATCATTTATAGCCCGACTATCCACCCTAGCAACAACTAGTGTGGGGAGGAATTTTACTTTGCACCTCTCTTTGCCTGTGAATTCAGGCTAACTCAGCCGGTACCTCTTCCCCCATGCTATTACTGTCAATCAAGATTGGGTGGAACGCGGCTTGCTCATGACTGTTGAGCAAATAAAGAAGATAGGGAACCAGTTTGACAAGCTCAAGAAGGCTTTCGCCTTCCAGCCTTATCACCATTGGCCAGTCGTTTTGGAATAATTCAACAAGCGGTGGGCCGATCGGTCCACTCATATATTCAAAGATATTGCGCCTGACGTGCTATTGTAATTTACCACCACATCAACCACCATAACCGATGAAACTTTTGCACCCCCCGCGGCCACTCGCAAAAAAAAAAAAAAAACATGCGAAAAGGCTAGCCACTAAAATGGCCACCATAAAAGGGCCTCCTACCAAGAAGAAGAAAATCGCCCCCTCCAGCCAGGTAAAACTTTAGCTCTTCGAGGCTTTGTATCTTAACTAATTACTTTGTCTTTTTATCTAACATCTTTCATTTCTTTTTAGTTGGTAGATGAGGGTTCTGAGGAGGAAGTGCCACCTGCTGACCCAATCAATCAGCCACTACCAGTTCGACCACAGGTTATGCTTTTCCCTCTTCAAGTTCTCATGACGGCTAAATGAGTTGAAGCCATACTTATAGAGGTAGCCGAAAGAGGCCTGATTCCCCTTTGCATATTCCATCGATCTCTCCCTCTGCTGGGGAACAAAAAGCTCATCCCACAGGTGAGCCCAATATTGTACATATGGTAATCTCCTCGAGTAATGAGGATGTCGCCAAGGACACCGGTGTGGATGTTGAAGTAAATTAGATGATCACCCTGCCTTAGACTGGGCTGAAGGCAATGATGCGATAAGTCCTTCCAACATAAGCGTTGTGGAGGAATTAGCCCAAATAACTGAGGAAGAACCTACCTGTAGACACCCCGATTTTGACCAAACGTCGAATTAAGGAGAGTGTCACCTCCATACCCGATGATGACAAGGACTGAAAGATTCGAGGTGTTCCAAGCTCTTCAGAAAGTTCTCCAAACGCGGTAAAATTTTCATAGGAAAAGAAATACCGGGTATTCGGGAGAATTCAGGAGTGAAAACATCACATTTGGCAAAGATCCCCGAAAATAAGTTTTTTTTGAAGAAAAAGGAGAAAAGAAAAAGACCTAAAAAGGAGAAGTTCAACAGAAACCAGCATACGGCACTTTTTGCGGCACTCAATGAGTGCCGTACGACAGTCACAGAATGCCGGACCGGCACTTACTGAGTGTCGCCGACAATTTCTGACTACCGTTTGCTTTAACAGTCCGTATTTTGTGGTACAATACGTACATGTATGCGGATAAAACAAAAAAAACGGAAAAGCAATTTTGACTAAGACGCGGCAATCAGTATTTTTAAACGGCTCTCACTGGATGCCGCGCGGCAGTCATTGACTACCGTTGCGGTTGTTACGGAGTGCCGCAACGGCATCCACTGACTGCCGCAAATGCTTTTAACTACCGCCTTCTGTAGCAGTCTGTTTGTTTTTAGGAAGTACATATTGTACCACCAAATGAGATATTTACACCTATCTTTTACTCCGAATTCACTAAGAATACTTGGTATTTTTGTCTATAAAAGAAGGAGGATCTTCCTTGGGAGCACACACAAGAGATAACTACCACTACACTAACACATTTTTTAGAGAGAAGAGCTTGGAAGATCTCCAAAGGAGAGACGCTTTGAGGATAGTTTGGAGGTGATCCTCTAACCACAAGTTGTTTTTTTCTTCATTCTTTTGAACTTCTAATCTTAAAACTACTTGGTCTTTTCATTAACCTTTTTTAGAAGTTTTATTAGGGAACTTGCAAACTTTAATTGCCTTTTCTTTTAGTTCCTTCTTCTCTTCTTCCTTGTTTATACTTCTCTCTTGAGATTCTTGGAAGTCTTCCATACTTCACTTGAATCTCATGAGTTGGATCCCTTGATTCCATGTGAGCTTGTGCTCCCCCATGAGAGTCAAGGTTGATCATCCTTTACATAAGAGCAAGTAAATGAGTCTAAACCCCCACCATGGTTTGGGATTCTTTAACTTAAGGTTTCATGGAATCCCCTTCCATATTCCTTGAAAACCTATTGGTATTAGCTATGTTTGTTTGTACTTCTCTCTCGAGATTCTTGAAGGCTCATGAGTATTAGTCATATCTTCATCTCCAATGACCATTAAGTGGTAGGAGAAAGTAGTTTGAGTCTAAGCCCATCTCCATGGTTTAGATTCATTATCTTGAGAATTCATGAAGTCTATTCATGCTTCATTTGAAATCTACAAATATAAAGGTCTTTAGCCTCCAATGACCATCAAATGGTAGGAGAAAATGGTTTAGTTTCAGTCCAACTTCATGGTTTAATAGTTGGGGTTAAC
Organism: Hydrangea macrophylla; assembly: GCA_033977485.1. Classification (NCBI taxonomy): domain Eukaryota; kingdom Viridiplantae; phylum Streptophyta; class Magnoliopsida; order Cornales; family Hydrangeaceae; genus Hydrangea; species Hydrangea macrophylla. The sequence goes on along the minus strand of CM066986.1, from coordinate 69,471,656 downwards.
AAATAAAAGTTGAACTTGACAATGAAATAGTGGGTTCATAAACCGGTTTTGATCAAAGATTTTTAGTTCGAAATCAGACCGTTGAAATTGAATGAAACCAACGGGAAAGTGTCAATAACACAATGTTTTACCACTGTAATTTTATTTTTAAGGAGATTTCATGTTTAAAGTGGTTTGGTCATGAGTTTTGTGTAGTCACTACAATCTGTCCAGAGTTTCAGAACAGTAACACTCTTTTGAAATAAGTAAATCAGAACCTTAATAAAGTATTTATGACCCAAAATAGTTTTTTGTAAGTAGATTAATGTGTTAGGAAGTCACCCTAAAAAGAACAAAGCATTTCTGATCTTTTTGCTATTTTTAGAAAATCGTTCAAGAACTCTGGACAGAAGGTTGTAGAATGCTGAGTGATGTCTGGTTTTTGTCCAATTCCCGGAGATCCAACCGTTAAAACATTGATTTCTTTTTTGGGTTAAAAACTAGACACACAGAGGCATCTTGTGTCCAAAATTCATCATGGTCAAACCATAGGAACCATGCTTTTTTATTTCTTTAAAGTTATGATCTGCCCTCAGCAATTTCCAAAATTCTGCAATAGTTTTCATCAATCTTATGAATAATGGCTTAGATAAAATTTTCACGAGTCAAGGTTCAAACCACATTTCAATAATGATTAGTTAAGCTTGAATTCAAAGTTTAAATGATCTAAATCATTGAGTATTTTATAATTTATTCTTGTTCGTGAACATATTCATCCGTATGACTTGACACTTGTAATTAGGACTTAGTTGCTTTAGATTTAATTACATTTGATAGATTTAACCTAGAAATTTAGGATTGTTATTTCTAACTTCATATCTTGTATACCATATGGACTAACCCTTTGTTTTGTAGCGCTATTAAGGTGTGATTTCTTGAACTACTCTTTAGTTTATTTTAATTTCTTGATTTTATCGATTTTTCAACCTCATGCGCGACACATTAGAATTAGGATCTTGCCTTATGTGAATACGTGTGATTAGAGACTCTTTTCTAGGATTTTCTTTCATTCGTATGCATTGCACATTTAATATCGCGGCTGGATCCCGGGTAAGTCCTCTAGTTCCCTATTTGCACATCATATTGCTTGTTACTTGAATTACGTGGCTGTTGAATGATATTTTGTAAATTGGTAATTTTACACCATTTCGACATATTTGTGTAATGTATATGTATATCTATGTATTAGTTGAGGGCATGCTTAGATTAGTAATTCAATTAAAAGGATGTTAAGTAGAGGCCTATCACGAGATAGGATGAGAAGAGGTGTTTTAGTCCGATGGGCTCCTTCCCTTCTCATTCCATAATCCCCGGACCTAGTTAATCTTTGGTTTCGCAAAAGATCAGTTTCCTTTTTGAAATGGTTTCTTAGTTTTCCTTAAAAAAATTAAGTGGCGACTCATCTGTTTTGAATTTGAAATTTAAAAGAACTTTAAAAGAAAAGCTGTGGGTAAGAAAATTGCGATATCCACAATCTGGCGACTCTGCTGGGGATCGAACCCAGAATCTCTGGTTTCGCAGACCTGAATTCTGATTTTGGGTTCACTCGAGGATTAGACTTGAAAAATATCATTTTAATCGAATTAATTAATCTTTGTGTGCCTGTTGCATTTCACTTGCATGTCCGGACAATCGATTGCACGGAACTCTGACCTTAGAGGCTCGGGGTAACCCGGTCAGTCAAGTCATCATGGGACTGTGTGATCACCCTTGATCTCGTACCGTGATTTGGTATATTAAGCATCCTATTGGATGTGTGTCAAGGGTCCCTTATTTGACCAAAACCCAGCTTTTGTATAGTAGTTTCTATAGAACCTTTCAATCTTAGGAAGTCAACTCTTGATTAGGATTATATGCTAGGAAGTTTTGTATGCCCGAAAGGGATTACTTGAGATGATGAAGATACTTGCTTGATGAAAGATGTATAATCTTTTAATCACCTTTTAGCAATTTCTCCTCATGTTCCATGACATTTGGAGAACATGCCGAACCCTGATTATAAGATTATACTTCTTATATCATGTTTAGCTAAGCATCATTGACCTTGTATGTATCCAAATTCATGGAAAGTACGGTGACAATCCGGTCATGTGATCCCCCTACCCAAAGATTTTTTTTAAAAGTAAACAAATTTTTTCCCAAGGTTTTCGATCACCCTTTCAAAAAAAAAAAAAAAAATCTTTTTCTCCTTTCAATTCAAATTCCCAAACTAACCTTTGTTAAGGCATATTTCACTTGATCATCTTCAAAAGAAAAATTCGAAAATCCTTGAAATTATTTTTGTAGAAGAATGTTTAACATCCTCATTCTCAAAAAGCATTCTCAAGCATTGTTTTCAAAATCTTTTTACCATCCAAGGAAAACTTTTCAAATGAATTTTGAAAATTTTTGAATATCCAACCTCTGAGAGGGTAGTGAGATCACAATGAAAGGAGAAGTTAGCGTACTTGACATGGGTGAGGATTTTATGTGCTTATATGTCTATATGTTAGGATTAGGATTTTCTTTTCTTTGGCATATAGAATAGGCACACACACATGCATTGCATCCGCGTGGCATATAAAAAGGAAATTTTTTTTAATATCTTTGTGTGATAAAAGGAAGATAAAAAGTTTTTAAAAAGAAAATTTCAAAATTTGCTGTAGGAGCAAAAATAGCATCAACGTCAAATCAAGCGTGGTTTAGGGATCCCACGGCAAGGCTGGTAAGAAGAGAATACACTGACATGGCCGAAGAAAGAAACAATGAAGAAATAGCCAGGTTAAGGACACTGGTAGAACAACAAGCGGAGCAAATGAGGCGAAAGGCCAAAAACATGAACCGCATGATGGGAATGATAGAAGAGCTGAATCGCCGACCACCACCTATAGTTCTGCCAGCTGTGGACCAATCTCTTGGAGGAGGAGGAGATTGGTTTGACGATCAGGAGGCGCAGTGGGCTGATGCGCTACAAGCCAGCAGGGAAAGGGACAAGGCTGAGAAAGAGAAGTTACTGACCGAGAAAATAGAGAAGTTGGAAAGGGTAATGTGCAAGGCTCAGGGGGTTGATACCTATCTGATGGAACTGGAAGGGTTATATGACGGAGTGCGTGAGACACTGCCTGTCGGGTTTAAAATGCCAATTTTTGACAAGTTTGATGGGACCGGGAATCCTCGCAGCCATATAAGGATGTGTATAGGAGCTTTCCAACCAAGTGGGCTGAGCACAACCATGATGGCGGTCCTATTCCAACAGACTTTGACCGGGGCTGCTTTATCATGGTATCTTACTCTCGAACCAAGCAAGACCAGGGTGTGGGAGGAAGTAATCAAAGCATTTGTGGCACAGTACGAGTACAATCAAGATTTAGATGTCACTGTTCGAGATTTGGAGACCACTAGGCAAGGGAACAAAGAGTCGTTCGCCGAATACCTGAGCAGATGGAGGGGAAAAATAGCTAAGATGGTACAAAGGCTGTCTGAGAAGGACCAGATCCGAATGCTGATGAAGAATTTACAGCCAGTATATCAAGAAAAGATGAGGTTTCAGTTAATCAACACCTTCGCCGAGGTTTTCGATGTCAGAATAAGGATAGAGGATGCAATCCAAGAAGGGGTAATTAAGAGGGAGGAGCAACCAAACCTGTATAGGAGACCAAACTACGGGTCCAACGGAGGACAAACGGGGGGTCACTCCGGCCCCACCGACATCAATGCACTAAACGGGCCAGGAAGTTTGACATAACACCAAAGAGAGGAGGAGACAAAGCACCAAGAAAATTCTCAGATCTAGGAGTATCACTATCAACTGCCCTCGACAGGCTGTTAGCAAAGGGGCATCTCCGTCAGTTGGAACCTCGACCTCTACCAAGTCCGCTTCCACCGAATTTCCAAGGGGATCTATTTTGTAAATTTCATCAGCAGAAGGGTCACTCAACAGATCGATGTATGAGATTAAGGCACGAAATCCAGGACCTCATCGATAATAAAGTAATTTCAGAACCGCCTACCAAAGCTTCAAATGTTACTAAAAATCCGCTCCCGAATCATCAAGCCGTGCCACCACCGCAGGGTCTTTATTTCTTGGGGGTAGAAGAAGCAACCTTCGATCCGTCCAGGCTAATCACTAAGGCTAGGACACCAAGGAAGCCATACCAGCTGCCGGAGGATTCAACGATCTGTACTTTGGAGGATCAGCCGAAGAAAAATGAAATAGAACCATCAGACTGGTGGGTTCAGGGGAGTGACGGTCAAGACGTAGGCCAGGTAGAAGATGATCTTTGGTACAAGAGCGACAAGGAAACAGAGATGGCGGAGGGTACTTTGAAAGTTGGTCCAAAAGTTGACAATCTGTGGGTAGGGGTGGGCAAATAGTTCAGTCAACCGAAATTTAAACCGAACCGAACCGAAATTTCCAATTTAGTTCAGTTAATTTGGTAAAAAAATCAGTTCAGTTAAAAACCGAACTGAAATAAATAATTCAGTTCGGTTTTCGGTACTAATGAGCCAAACCGAACCGAACCGAACCGAAAAACCGAAATTTTATTATACATATATATAGAGAAGTTAGAGTTGAAACCCTAAAGTAAAAAGTGAAAGACTCTCAGTTCAGTTCTCTCATCTCATTCTCTGCATCGTGCCATCGTCCCCTCCCTTCCCCTTCCACTTCCACTTCCACTTCCACTTCCACTTCCACTTCCACTTCCAGGCTTGAGGCTGAGAGGCTCCCTCCTCCCACCGACCACCTTCCTCCTCACCTCATCCCTCCGGACCCTCCCTCATGGTCACCATACTCACCCTCCTCCTCACCTCACGGCCTCACCACCGACGACCCCCATCCTCCTCCTCCTCACCTCACGGCCTCACCAGTCACCACCTCCTCCTCCCACCGACGGGCGACCTTGGTTGATCTCCCTTACCGGCGACAACTGTAACGATCTCACCTCGCCTAGGTCACCACTCATCGACGAATCGACGCCATGGATGTGCTATACTGCTATATGCTTTGAAGAGAACGAAGAAATCATGAAGACCTTCCGCGAGATGAAGACGACGACAACCTCACCAGTCATGGCCTGACCTAAGCCTCACGGCCCTCACCTCACAGGTAACAATCTGACTAATAATTGTTTTCTTTTCTTAATTGATGAAAACTTTGTGATCTATTTGAGAAGGGCTTCTTTTTTTTTTTTTACTAAAAACCCTAATTTTGAAAAGTGTTTGTGAATTGTGCTTGAAATTTTTTAGTCAGTCACATGTTTGATTTTTAGTGGTGCCCTAATTTTGACTAAAAGCCCTAATTTTGGAAAGTGTTTGTGTTTGAAATTTTAGTGTTGTTTGGATTTGATTTTACCGAATTTATTATATTGATGGATCTGATTCTACGTTTCTACCTTCAAATTGCCATTGATGTTTTGAAATTCATTATATACTGATGTTATGATTTTTGAGGGCTTGAGTTTTTTTTTACAATTTCAGTTAACCGAAATGTAAAACCAAACTGAAATTGTATTTCAGTCACCGAACCGAATTAACCGAAATATATTACAGTTCAGTTTCAGTTCCTTAGTTTCCAAACCGAACCGAACAAATCCGAACCGAATTGTCCCAAACCGAACCGAACCGACCGAATGCCCACCCCTATCTGTGGGCAAGGGAAGAAGTCAGTCATTTAACTCGGTCGGGCAGACACTTTAAACCACATGAGCTAGAGGAAGATCATCCAGGAAGGGAATTGGACAAGGGAAAAGGGAAAATGAACGAAGAAGAGGAAGGAGATAGGGTTCTTAAGCAGATGAAGAAAACTCAGGCCAATATCACCATTTGGGGGTTGCTGATAGCATCAAAACGCCACAGACAGGCAGTGTTGGACGCCTTAAACCAATCTGATGTTCCCATCAACACGGCACTAGAAGAAATTGTGGGGATGATTGGCAGAATCCCGACCTTGGCTATTACCTTTTCCTCAGATGACGTACCTCCCGGAGTGCCCATTTACAACAAACCATTGTACGTCACTGTCGAATGTTTGGGGAACACCGTACCCGCTTGTCTCATTGATAACGAGTCTGCTCTAAATGTATGTCCCTTCTGAATAGCCAAAAGGATGGGCTTAGATGAGTCGTCTTTCGTGCCATCCCAGCAAAAGGTCAGGGCGTATGACAACACTCAAAGGACGGTCATGTGCATCATCTTTCTTAATCTTGTTATCGGGCCAGTGAATAAAGAATCTGAATTTCAAATCATTGATATCCCCGCCTCCTTTAATTTATTGCTAGGAAGGCCATGGATGGATAGCTTGGGTGCCATACCATCCACCATTCATCAAAAGGTAAAATGTGTTTGGAAGAGCAAAGTCTGTGACATTCTCGGGGACAGCTGGGTTCATTCGTCCAAAGCATCATCAAGCGCACCGGTTCTAGAATTATAGCTACAAGAAGAAGGAACAAATATGGGAGGGTTCGAGTTCGTCGGCATGCTTAAAGAGGAAAAGCCAAAAGAATTCCTGCCACTATACTTTGACCAATACGCAAGCCCGTTGGTCGCAGGGTTCATGAAGAAAATGGGTTTCTTTCCAGGATTAGGGTTGGGAAAAAACCACCAAGGCCTGCCGGAGTTTCCAAAAATCCCTAGTCAGACTCATACTCATGGTCTGGGGTACCAACCACCCAAGAAAGGGCGAAAAGAACAGAAGAAAGCCGTTGACGCACCACTAGACCCTTACGTAAAGACGCTCAATGGGTATTTTATGAAGGAAGGAGAAGATTTCCCCTTTTGCGGCTTCCCAGACATGGGTGGACCAGAAAGATAAATGTTTAAAGCCAGGGCTTGAGATCTTCTTTCCCCACGAGTTTTCTACATATGAAGATCCATACTTGCAACTGCCTGTCAAGACGGTCACTGCTGAGGATTGGGTTGGTGCGCTAGACGGCTCCGTCATGAAAAATCTGTTGGGCGAGGTGAGCACAGAAGTTATAAAAGCGGATCATGGAAAGGCCAAGGGTGAACACGTTGAAGGTCTGGTGGAGGAGGCAGCCGAGAGTGAAGAAGATGAGGAAGATCAGAGGGAGACCGACAAAGGAAGGGCCGAGGAAGAAGAGATGGAGGAAATTACCAAGACAGGGGGTCTGGAAGAACGCTTCATCGCCGATCTGGGAGGAGAGAACAAGAAAGAGTGGGTTTTTGAGTCTAGTGATAGGTATCCCTCACACCCAGAGTCTGTAATGGCCCAAATGAGACGTCTTTCAATTTTCATGTCTGTTGTAATCACTCCAAAGAAAATCAATAAAAGTATGACTGATTCTGCCTACTCGAACGCGCTTAATGAATGTGATGAATGTGATGATCATGAAATACCCCTTGAATTGCAAAAATTAATTGAAAAAGAAAAAGAATCTACATGTAAAATCATCGAGGACACTCTAACAATTAATCTAGGAAATGAAAATAATCCTCAAAATGTCTTTATCGGCTCTACACTTAGTAATGCAGAAAGCAAAGAACTAATCAATCTATTGAATGAATTCAAAGATGTTTTTGCATGGTCTTATAATGATATGCCAGGTATTGATCCAAGAATAGTCCAGCACCACATCCCTCTCTTTCCCAATTCAAAACCCATAAAACAAAAATTGAGGCGAATGAGGCCAGAATGGGCACTTAAAGTAAAGAGGAGGTTGAAAAGCAATTAAAAGCTGGATTTTTTATGGTCACCGAGTATCCTGAGTGGATTGCCAACATTGTGCCTGTCCCAAAGAAGGATGGTCGCGTCAGGGTATGTGTTGATTTTCGGGATCTAAATAAAGCGAGCCCTAAGGACGATTTTCCTTTACCATACATCGACGTGTTGGTTGATAACACTGCGGGGCATGAGCTTCTGTCTTTCATGGATGGATTCTTAGGTTATAATTAGATCCTCATGGTGCCAGAAGATAGGGAGAAAACCACGTTCATCACTCCGTGGGGGACGTATTGCTATAGGGTCATGTTGTTTGGGCTTAAGAATGCAGGGGCTACGTATCAGCGGGCCGCTACCACACTACTGCATGACATGATCCACAAAGAGGTGGAGGTGTATGTGGATGATATGATTGTGAAATCCAAGGAGAGAGGAGGGCACCTGGAGGCTTTGAGAAAGTTTTTTGGGAGATTGAGGGAGTTAAAAATGAGGCTAAACCCGCAGAAATGCACCTTCAGAGTCACTACTGGAAAATTATTGGGGTTCCTCATTACTCAAAAGGGAATAGAGGTGGACTCCACCAAAATAAAAGCCATAACCGAAATGAACCCACCGAAAAATGAGAAAGAACTGAGAGGATTGTTGGGAAGAATACAGTTCATCAACCGCTTCATTTCCAAACTTACCTTAACCTGCGATCCACTGTTTAAACTTCTCAGAAAAGGAGAGAAATTTGAATGGGACGCCCCTTGCCAACAAGCCTTCAACAAAATCAAGTCCTACCTCCAAAACCCACCTGTCCTGTCACCACCCTCACCCCGGAAACCCCTGTTACTCTATCTCTCTGTGTCCGAAGATTCGATGGGGTGTATGTTGGCCCAAGAAGGAGAAGAGGGGCACACGGAGAAGGCAATTTACTACTTGAGCAAAAGAATGGTCGGATATGAGTTAAAGTATTCATCCTTGGAAAAGGCCTGTTGGGCCTTGGTTTGGTGTACCCGTCGCCTTCGCCACTACATGCTAGCCTTCCCTGTAATCCTGATATCCCGAATGGACCCATTAAAATACCTATTTGAGAAACCCGTCTTGACCAGTAGGATTTCCCGGTGGACCATGATGCTAGCCGAGTTTGATATTAGGTATGTTGTGACGCCCCGCAAAAATAAGCGTATTTCCGTTGAAAAATTAAATAAATCACACTTGATTCTTTAAAATAAAAATACAAAATTTCTTTAAAACTCCCAGCAGGTCCATATTCTCCACGGATCTCCTATATCATCCTTAACCTTATCTCCCTTCTAGGCTTCGGTTACCGGCACTGCCTGCATCTAAAAACCATACCGGGAAGTATACAATATGATATGAATAATAAAGGCTCAAAAGGATAATGACAATCAAATACATAGAATGACATCAAATCAATTGACCAGTCTCACAACCCAACTGCTCACACTACCCAAACGCTCATACCAATAGCATCATACCAGGTTCCTCTTGATCACATAGCAAGAGACACCTCACCTCACCTCACCCGTCTCCAGTACGTCGGTCCCTGAGGCCTGTTGGACTGTTGGTAGGTGCTCCTTGCTCATGATCCTTTAGTCCCATAGCACTTAGCAATAAACACATACTCATTGATTCCAAATGAAAACACAACATAACTGCAAAAAGAGTACAAGTAGAGATAACAAAGAAATACTCCGGAGAATTTAGAAAGCATATTGTACACAACCCGGTACCTATAAATGATGTTGAGCAACTCCCAAACACTTCTCTTCTTCTTCTTCTTCTTCTTCTTCTTCTTCTTCTAACTCGAGGTGTATGTATATCTATAATTGTGTATATATATATAAATCTCTCTCTATGTGACTCTCTCAAGCTCTCTATGCTAGAAGTGTAGAATGTGTGTGTTTGAGAGAGTATGTGAGTGTATAAATAGCCAAGCTTCCACTTGGAGACAATGACCTAACAATCCACTTATTAACCACTAACTTCTAATTAATGGGTAGTTTATAAGGAATATGCAAGATGATGTAAACATACACTAATGCACCTATAACTCCACTAATATTAGTGTATAAATAACCAAACATAATGGCCTAACAACCTAATTATTAACCACTAACTTCTAATTAATTGATAGTTTATAAGGAATATGCAAGATGATGTAAACATACACTAATGTACCTATAACTCCACTAATATTAGTGTATAAATAACCAAGCATAATGGCCTAACAACCCACTATCTTCTAATTAATTGGTAGTTTATAAGGAATATGCAAGATGATGTAAACATACACTAATGCACCTATAACTCCACTAATATTAGTGTATAAATAACCAAACATAATGGCCTAACAATCTAATTATTAAAAGAGAAAATATTAGATTTAATTTCTGATACACTAAAACTGCTACTGTAATCCTCGTTTTCTGCCCAAACGGTGCAGAATCTGAGAAAATTGCATTAGACGAAAAGTGTGCAGAATCGAGTTTTGCTTGGGACAACGCGGGCAGAACCTTAAATTTCCTTCGTTTTCCTAACAAAAATCTGAAAACAAAATTCTGCTACTGTTAAAATTAAAAGAGAAAAATATTAGATTTAATTTTAAATATAACTCGAAAAATCTTAACTTCCAACACGAATACCAAATCATTTAATCTCACGTAACTTTTCCCAAAAATATATTTTTAGTCCATGACTTATAAAATTGAAAAAATGACCAAAATACCCCTGTGACCAATTTTCGCTAAAATCGCACACGAAGTCTAAATCGTCAATTTAAACATGAAAACACGGGTTACTACAATCTACCCTCCTTAATAGAGATTTCGTCCCGAAATCTAGAGATAAAAGCATTTGGTAAATAACTTCATAAATTTCTTAAAATAATGTTTAAAACAAATATAGCATATTTTGTTTTATAAAATAACAAAAAATTTTTTTTTTTTTTTTTTTTTTTTTTCAACCTTCTCTGACTCCTCCCAGGCGATGTAGACTATCTAACCTTGACTTAGTCCTACATTTCCGGCTGGGGACAGGCTCTGATACCATTTGTGACGCCCCGCAAAAATAAGCGTATTTCCATTGAAAAATTAAATGAATCACACTTGATTCTTTAAAATAAAAATACAAAATTTCTTTAAAACTCCCAGCAGGTCCATATTCTCCACGGATCTCCTATATCATCCTTAACCTTATCTCCCTTCTAGGCTTCGGTTTCCGGGACTGCCTGCATCTAAAAACCATACCGGGAAGTATACAATATGACATGAATAATAAAGGCTCAAAAGGATAATGACAATCAAATACATAGAACGACATCAAATCAATTGACCAGTCTCACAACCCAACTGCTCACACTACCCAAACGCTCATACCAATAGCATCATACCAGGTTCCTCTTGATCACATAGCAAGAGACACCTCACCTCACCTCACCCGTCTCCAGTACGTCGGTCCCTGAGGCCTGTTGGACTGTTGGTAGGTGCTCCTTGCTCATGACCCTTTAGTCCCATAGCACTTAGCAATAAACACATACTCATTGATTCCAAATGAAAACACAACATAACTGCAAAAAGAGTACAAGTAGAGATAACAAAGAAATACTCCGGAGAATTTAGAAAGCATATTGTACACAACCCGGTACCTATAAATGATGTTGAGCAACTCCCAAACACTTCTCTTCTTCTTCTTCTTCTTCTTCTAACTCGAGGTGTATGTATATCTATAATTGTGTATATAAATCTCTCTCTATGTGACTCTCTCAAGCTCTCTATGCTAGAAGTGTAGAATGTGTGTGTTTGAGAGAGTATTTGAGTGTATAAATAGCCAAGCTTCCACTTGGAGACAATGGCCTAACAATCCACTTATTAACCACTAACTTCTAATTAATGGGTAGTTTATAAGGAATATTCAAGATGATGTAAACATACACTAATGCACCTATAACTCCACTTATATTAGTGTATAAATAACCAAACATAATGGCCTAACAATCCACTAACTTCTAATTAATTGGTAGTTTATAAGGAATATGCAAGATGATGTAAACATACACTAATGCACCTATAACTCCACTAATATTAGTGTATAAATAACCAAGCATAATGGCCTAACAACCCACTATCTTCTAATTAATTGGTAATTTATAAGGAATATGCAAGATGATGTAAACATACACTAATGCACATATAACTCCACTAATATTAGTGTATAAATAACTAAGCATAATGGCCTAACAATCTAATTATTAAAAGAGAAAATATTAGATTTAATTTCTAATATACTTTCTCATAAAAAACTGCTACTGTAATCCTCGTTTTCTGCCCAAACGGTGCAAAATCTGAGAAAATTGCATTAGACGAAAAGTGTGCAGAATCGAGTTTTGCTTGGGACAACGCGGGCAGAACCTTAAATTTCTTTCGTTTTCCTAACAAAAATCTGAAAACAAAATTCTGCTACTGTTAAAATTAAAAGAGAAAAATATTAGATTTAATTTTAAATATGACTCGAAAAATCTTAACTTCCAACACGAATACCAAATCATTTAATCTCACGCAACTTTTCTCAAAAAAAATATATTTTTAGTTCATGACTTATAAAATTGAAAAAAATGACCAAAATACCCCTGTGACTAATTTTCGCTAAAATCGCACACGAAGTCTAAATCGTCAATTTAAACATGAAAACACGGGTTACTACATATGTCACCGCCAAATCCATGAAAGGGAGGGCCGTCGCTGAATTTTTAGCTGATCTAGCCATAGAATCCGAGGATGAGGGAGAATTTAATTTTCCTGATGAGGAGGTAATGGAGGTAAAGGAGGACTTGTGGAAGATGTACTTTGACGGAGCGGCCAACCAATCGGGCTATGGGGTTGGAATCATTCTCATAGCACCCGATGGGACCCCTACCCCACTAGCCGTCAAGCTCAGATACGACTCGACCAATAATACTGCGGAGTACGAGGCATGTATAATTAGGATGGAAGCAGCCCTAGCCCTGAAGGTTGGAAAGATCGATGTCTTCGAAGATTCTAACCTGATCATATCCTAAGTGCGGGGAGATTGGAGGGTGAAACACGAGAAGCTGAGGCCATACCATGACTATTTGGAGAGTTTGAAGGAACAATTCCAGAAGATATCATTCTACTACCTTCCTCGAGAGGAAAACCAATTGGCCGATTCCCTAGCAACGCTGGCATCAATGATACAGATCCCCTCAGGGGTCACGATGGTCCCATTATCCATAGAGATCAGAAATCAACCTTCATTTGAGATAGTCGCGGCCATAGAAGATGAGGGGGAAATACCGTGGTATGTGGATGTGTGGAATTTCATTAAAGAAGGAGAATACCCCGAGGGAGCCTCAGAAAAGGACAGAAAAGCAATCCGAAGGTTCTCAGCCCAATTCGCAATCTATGCAGATAAGCTGTGGAAAAGGTCATACACAGGGTAAAATTTAGAATGTCTATATGGAAAAGAGGCCAAAAGAATGATGGAGAAAATACACGAAGGAGTCTGCGGGCCCCACATGAATGGGCATATGTTGGCAAAGAAGATCATTCGGCAAGGATATTATTGGACGACTTTGGACAAAGATTGTTGCGAATATGTCAGGAGATGCCACAAATGCCAAATCCACGCCAATCTAATGCATACCCCGCCTTCCTAGCTCTACAGCATGACCACGCCTTGGCCTTTCTCCGTTTGGGGCATTGATATCATTGGTGAGATAGTTCTGAAGGCTTCCAATGGGTACCGATACATAATCGTGGCAATCAATTACTTTACCAAATGGGTAGAGGCAGCCTTGTACGCGACTTTGAAAGCCAAAGACGTGGTGAGTTTCATCAAGAAGAACATAATCTGCAGGTATGGGGTCCCGAATGAATTTATCTCCGATCATGGCAGTCATTTCCAAGGAGAGGTTATCCCGCTCTTAGAAAAGTATAAGATCACTCGCCATCAGTCATCCCCGTATAGGCCTCAGACGAATGGGGCAATCGAAGCGGCGAATAAGAATGTTAAAGCAAACTTCGGAAAACGACGGATACGTACAAGGATTGGCATGAGAAGCTGCCATTTGCATTATGGGGATACAGAACCTCGGTGAGAACTTCAACGGGTGCTACACCGTATTCGTTAGTGTTCGGGATGGAGGCGGTCCTTCCGATTGAGGTAGAAATACCATCTCTCAGAGTTCTGGAAGAATGTGAGATCACCGAATTAGAATGGATACAAGGAAGGTATAAGGAGTTGATGTTGCTCGATGAGAAGAGATTGGCCGCAGTAAACCATACTCGTGGATATCAGAAGAGGATAGCTCGTGCTTTCAACAAAAAGGTCCGCCCAAGGAAGCTTGCTGAGGGTGACCTGGTCCTCAAAGAACTAGAAGTGCCCGTTTATGACTCTAGAGGAAAATTCAAACCCAACTGGGTCGGGCCGTACATCATAAAGACTCTCCTCTCTGGAGGGGCGGCCTATCTCATGGACCTAGACGGGGTTGAATTTAAGTAACCGATTAACCTCGATCGCCTCAAGAAGTACTTTGCTTGAAACCATTTCTTTCAAAACCTCCCACCTCGATGAACTACGCTCGACCTGATTCCCGCTAGGGGATACGTAGGCAACCTACTTGGTTCGGTCATTAAAAAAAAACCTGTGCTAAACTAGGGGCAAACTGGCGTTTGCCCAGAACCACTTCGAAGCCCCAAAACCAGGGGCAAACTTCGTTTGTTATCCGAAGAACCTAGATATTTACCTAAAACCCATCTCTGGATCTCTTGGCTATCAAAATGAGTACTATAAAGAAACAGATGAGAATTCATGGTATAGAAAGAGTAAAGCTTTAAGAAAAACACAAAACAAAGCAAAGAGCCAAGAAAAGACATTGAAAGGAGAATTTTTCATAAAAGATTAATCGAAGGAGTGAACACTTTGATTAAACATGTTAGAACTTTCCTAAAGATGACAACACTTCTTGAAGAGAAAAATAAGGAAAATCACATTCAAAAGCGTAAAAGGATAGGCAGAACTTGTCGAAAATTTTTAAGAGCTTTGTCCTGTTTGTCTTACTTTCATCAATGCAAGCCTGTCTCTAGATCAGTGTTTGAATCTGAAAAAGGTACTCAACTGTGGGCACAATCGAAGCCGGGATTCTCCGGAAAGGAGCTTAAACTCTACCATGCCAAGCCTCGATAAAAGCCTTCACAACAGAAGGGCGCAAAGTAGACCCCCTAGTAAAATCAGCAGTAACAGTCTCATTAATGTCCTGCAAGAGCCTGAACTGGCGAACCACCCGATCGGGAATGTAGAAAGTAGTAGCACGCAAGCCTGGCAGCTAGATGCCAGGTCGCCCAGGAAGACATACAGTAATAGAGCGATGAATCCACTACGGACAGATCCAGCAGATATCACTGGAAGAGAGGCCCTGGAGCCAATCGAGCCATGCGTCGGCAGAGTGAAATAAGCTATGAATCTCCATATAATTGTAAGGAAGTGACCCGCGAAGATGGGAAGGGTGTATAAAGAGGTCCAAATGCTCCATGAGCAAAATCTGCAGAACAAAAGGTGCCCCGACAGATAATATGGCCCCGGTAGCATGAGCACGATCCAGTCCTATCAGAGTCTCGCCGAGAACCAGCATGACTACACTCTTCATCTCTCTCAAACCGCAGGCAATGGGTATGAGAATGTCGGAGGACGACTAAAAGAGAAAGTAAAAAAGCATAGCAATCGATAGAGCGCTACGCCGTATAATTTGATACCCGCTGTCGTAAGGATCCCCAATGAGAGCATAAATCGAGAAGAGGCGCTCGAAGTCGACCTGTCTGTCATGAATGAAAGAGCCCGCGGCACCGCGGGATATATGGAGAAGAGCCGCCATGTCCTAAACATACCCGGCTTGCACCGTAGGAACAGTCAGATCCGCGAAAGGGTCGGTATGAAGGATAGCACTGAACTTTTCAAACAAAGGACAAATCTCTTGATGACTGAAACGGAAGACGTGGAGCGAAGGATCCCAACATCGGGCAGCGGCTTGAAGCAAATTTTAGTTTAGAATCATTCGTCGGAAAGAGAAGAGGTCGTTTAGCCTGAAACACTCAAAGTTGAGCTTATCGATATCAGAGAGGTTATCCATCCACGGGAAAAGGATTTGAGAGCTAACGGGGGCCATTTGAGAGAGGGGAGAATGAATTAAAGTAGTGTTTTGCGCAGTTTTGAAGAAAAGAGGGTATAAATGGAGGTAGATCTGCCTGGAGTCAAGGCGACATTCAGTAAAGTAGAACGGCACTCGACGAAGTGCCGCGCGGCAGTCCATGAGTGCCGTTGCGGCATTTGCTGACTGCCGCTACGACACTCAACGAGTGCCATTAAGTCCTAACTGAGTGTCGTTCTGAGTTTTTTGTTGGCCAGGGTCTGTTTGTAACAATTTCAGCCCACCTGTAAACTAAAACTAAATAAAGAACAATAAAACATGTGCTTCATGCAGCACGTGCAACAAAGACCAAGCCATGATCGCATACATTCATTCATTTCATTTACTTTCATTTCGCGATAAGAAAAAGAGATCCAAGCATTCAAAATTAAAATAAAGAAGGGACCAAGCTATGGTCCCACATACGACGGGCAAGAGAAAATGTAAAAATGGTCACGCATACGGTGAATGAGCATAATGAAAAGCAGAAAATATAAAAGACATCCAAGTGTCTATCCTACCAGCTATCCTAAAGCCGCCATCAAAATAAAGTGTATGTGTATATACAATCTTCTGAATAAAGTATATATCCTCCTGGAACACTCAAAAGTAAAGAGTAAGGAAGAAAGCGAGATCAGCCTCGACCCCGGCCTCGAGCCTGACGGGTCACACGCCTAAGGGGCTCCTCCTCTGACTCTGTCCCGCTCCCGCCGCCCCTACCTCTACCTCTGCCGCTGCCTCCACTGCTACCGTCGCCCCGCCCCATGCCTCGTCCGCCACCGCCATCTCCAGGGACGTCACTGATAGGAATGCCAAACTGCTGAAGCCCTGCTAAAGCTGCCCCACCTGCTGAGACAAGACCCTGATCTCCTCCGCCTGAGAAAGAAGGGATGAATCCGAAATAAAGAAGTGTTGGAAGAACAAATGGGATTTTGAGAATAAAGGTAAAGATAATACCTAAGCCCTCAGCTGAGCCGCAGCAGTCGCTCGAGCTCCCTCAACCTAATACCAGCAACCAGGAAACAAGAATAAGAGTTGATAAAAATAACCCAAGTTAAAGTTAAAAGCTGGAATAAGTTTCTTACCATCCACTCTCGTCCAAGAACCCACTGTCACACACTGTGGGCGTATGCCAAGCCCTCCTCCGCATAAGCACGAGGGACGACATCGTAATGAAGAGGAATAGTGGGGACCCCCTGGGAGAGTCGGAGAATCGTCGTCAAAAACGGCTCGTCGAACGAGACGGTAGACATGGTCCAATCCCACCCGGGTAAGACAGGAGGACGAGTAGCGGCAGGGACAGGCTGTAAACAAGATATAAGCATAAATAAAGATTAAAAGGAAACTCATGAAAGATTGAAGGAATCTTGTACTCACCCGAGTCACTTCCATCAGAGGGAAGTTCGACATCAGCTTAGCAGCATGGAAAGCTGCGTATCCTGTGGGAGGTTCCAAGAAACCGTGAATACCAGAGCCAGCCAGAGCAGCCGTGACTGACTAGAAACTGGAGGAGGGTATGGCACAAAAAATCCCGGAGCCACTAGTGACTGACTAGTAACCCTCTCTCCCAAATACCACGCCTGGGCCTCCGGCCCATCCATAAGCCGCCTCATCGGATCCCATCCACCCGATGCCTGAATCCTCACAGAAGCCTCGGGAAGCACCTTGAGCCATGGCTGCCAGCGAACGTGCTGCTCCCTCAAGTTCTTCAGGAAGTTCCTGAACGAAATAAAATCGTGCGCCCCAGTCTTCCGCCCGACCCTGTCCTTCGCCCATTTCAGCCCCTGGGGCATGATGAGGACGTCGGCATCGCGTGTCTCGGGGAACATCATGCAGAAGTACTCGTGGGACCAAATCTACAATGAAAAAAAAAGAGAAAGAGGTCATGAGTCTCACAGTTTAAATAACCGTCCGAAAGCATAATAAATATTGAAATGGAAATAAAAAGAAATGACGTACCTCCCACGCCCTCCAAAAACTGTCAGTAGAAGCCGGCCTGTCCTGGGAGATCTCTCCCATGTGCTTGTACAGGATGGCTAATCCTGCACCAGCCCAGTCGTACTCGTGTATCTGGTCCATGCACTCCAAAGAGGATACCATGGTGATGGAGAACCGATCGCCCTTGGTGCTCAACAGGGAGCACCCCTGCATATACATCATGAAGCCCCGAGCCATCTGCTCATCGGTAAAGTCCGATTTGTCCCAGAATGTGTCCATGAACCACTTGGCTGTGACCAAGGGCTCCTTCGGAACTGCTCCAAGCAACGCCTCCACTTGGTCCCACTCTCTGGTCGCATCCAAGTACCGTAAGGGCTCTCCCTCAAATGGAATCCCCGTAATCATGCTGAAGTCCAGAGGAGTCATCGTCATCTTCCCAAAATTGAAGTGGAAGGTATTGGTGGTATCCCACCACCTCTCCGCCAGCGCATGGATCTATCGTAGGTCGTTGGAGCTCTTCGTCAAAAGTTTGACAAAGTCCCCAAAACCTGCATCATTGACGAACCCCTATACAGTCTCGCTTAACTCCCCGTACCATTCAAAGCCATGAGCTAGGCTGCCATGCCCCTTTAGCACCTTGGGCTGCAGCTGCAAGAAAGAACCACAAGTCTTAGTGTTAGTAATTGGATAAAAGAGAACAAGAAAATATATATATATATATATAAATAATAAGCAGGTGATAATAAGGAGATAGAGGAAAAGCGACATGAGAATGAATAAAAGAGAGAGAGAGAGAGAAAGAAAGGGAAAATCCAAAAATATTCATAGAAAGTTTCACAAGCATGGCACTCATTCATATAAAGCTTAGCGGTCGTTCACAGAAGAAGTGAGAGTGTTCAAAAGTACTGGAGAGATTTCAAGAAAGAGAAAAAGAGAGAGAGGAGTTTGTTCATATTTTCGAAATATATGTGTATATAGACTTGTGAAAGTTCAAAAGAAATTTAGGTTCGAAAGAAGCATAGTTTCAAAGAGAAGTATATGATCACAAGCGTTAAGAATCAATTTGGAATAATAAAAGGGCGTTTGGAATGCTCGAGAAAATTAACAAGTATAATAAACATGAGGGAATGTCCAGGATTTCAATTAAGACGCATCGCATTCGTAAATCTTGAGAAAAATGGGAAGGAAAATTCGCAAGCATTAGGTTCTTTATTCACAAGAGGTGTTTGAAATTTTGGTTAAACACGAACGACGTTCAAAAGTCCTCGGGAAAAGTCAAAAGAAAAATAAGGGAATTGATACAGGTGGAACGCCCAAAAGTTTGACAAACATGAGGAAGAATAATAAATTATGATTCGTCTGGCATAATATTCATAAAGTTCATGGGAAGTAAGATAGAAATGCAAAATCTTGAATAAAGTACGCATGAAGACACTACAAGCATGGCATTTGCATTTGAAATGAGACATTCAAAGTTATGATTCATTATACATTCCATTCATAAAGTTCTAAAAGAAGAAAATAGAAAAGAAAAGGGGGAGCATTTACCTCGCGCTTGAACGCGCGGGCAGATAAGTGCTCATCGAGATCTACGAGCAAGAGTGTAGGGTCGGGATGGGAGTGGCCCGGTACTTGGCCTTCTTCCGACTGCCGGAACCGCTAGCCATAATTTGTCAAAGAGAGAGAGATTCGCGCGTTAAATTCATGAAAAATTTAGAAAAACAATGAAATAAAAGAGATTAACTGAGCTCTGATCGTGAGAAACTAACCTGATAGCCCTGGTAGATCGATCTAAGCAAGAAAAGGAAACAGGAAAATTTTTCTCCAGAGGAATCCGCCGGAAAAGAATTGAAAGAATGAAATGAAATGAATTGAAACCGCCGGATTTTAGCCACTGCCGCTCAAACGCGGCACTTAATTTTTGTGCGCGGCATTCAGAGAGTGCCGCACACGTAGTCATGGACTGTCGCGAAGAGCCGCGTGTGCCGCAGTTAAGTCGGTTCAAAGACCCTTCATTTTCCCCCCAAGAATTCAAATCAGGTCCCGAAAATTGAACTTGATCCCCCCAAAATTTACCCTCAGTGCACTTTTGGCCCCCGGGGTCGTTTTTAGGCTTAAATTGTCTACAAGTTTCAAAAATTTAAACCGCGGGCTCCAAATTTTAAAAATTAGAGCCCACGGGCTCCAAATTTTGAAAATTAAGATAAATTCGAGCCTGTGGGCTCTAGATTTTGAAAATAAAGATAAATTAAGCCCGCGGGCTCTAAATTTCGAAAAACTAGAATAGATTTGAGCCTGTGGGCTCCGAAGTTTTGATTACCTCATTTTGGAATATAACAGATTTATATTCTCGATCCTCGTAACAGATTTACGTTGATCCTTGTTTTGAAAGCGTAACGGATTTGCATTCTCGGTTCTCGTAACGAATTTGTGTTAACCCTCGTTCTGAGAGTATAACAAATTTATATTCTCGATCCGCGTAACAAATTTACGTCTTTGTGTTAACCCTCGTTCTGAGAGTATAAAAGATTTATATTCCCGATCCGCGTAATAGATTTACGTCGATCCTTTGTTTTGAGAATGTAACGGATTTGCATTTACCCTCGTTCTGAGAATATAACAGATTTATATTCTCGATCCGCGTAACAGATTTACGTCGATCCTTTGTTTTGAGAATGTAACGGATTTACATTCTCGGTTCTCACAACGGATTCGCGTTTACCCTCGTTTTGAGAATATAACAGATTTATAACAGATTTATATTCTCGATCCGCGTAACAAATTTATGTCAATCATTTGTTTTGAGAATGTAACGAATTTACGTTCTCGTAACGAATTTGCGTTAACCCTAAAATAGAATCAAAAGCATCTTCATGACCCCCATAACAGATTTTGCATCAGTGAAGAATCAGGTAATCTTCTCTGACTAACGCGTCACGTAATGTGCGTCATACGTAGAGAAGACATGATAAGCATGACGCTTGCATAACCAGGCCTATTCAGGAATCACCATTACATGGCATGCGCATCACGATAGGATATGTGCATCCATCCGTGTGACTATTTGCATTTGTGTGTGTTTGACCCCATGCCCGAACTACGCTTTGGTCTGATTCCTGATGGGATACTTAGGCAGCTCATCATGGAGCATGACCAATTAGAATTATTTTGCGAGCTCGCTTCCTTTTTGCAACGCATTTTGTTTTTCCCTTTAATCCGACAGTTTGGTCAAATGCCTGTCTTCACACAGGCTTTGACGTTCGCTTGCGGTTCACGTTGCCCCACAAGCTCAATCGAAGAAGGGCAAACTGTAGACACCCCAATTTTGACCAAACGTCGAATTAACGAGAGTGTCACCTCCATACCCGATGATGACAAGGAATGAAAGATTCGAGGTGTTCCAAGCTCTTCAGAAAGTTCTCCAAACGCGGTAAAATTTTCACAAGAAAAGAAAATACCGGGTATTCTGGAGAATTCAGGAATGAAAACATCACATTTGGAAAAGATCCCCAAAAATAAGTTTTTTTGAAGAAAAAGGAGAAAAGAAAAAGACCTAAAAAGGGGAAGTTCAACAGAAACCGGCATACGGCACTTTTTACGGCACTCAATGAGTGCCGTACGGCAGTCACTGAATGCCAGACCGGCACTTACTGAGTGCCGCCGACAATTTTTGACTGCCGTTTGCTTTAACAGTCTGTATTTTGTGGTACAATACGTACATGTATGCGGATAAAACAAAAAAAAAATGAAAAACCAATTTTGACTAAGACGCGGCAATCAGTATTTTTAAACGGCTCTCACTGGATGCCGCACGGCAGTCATTGACTGCCGTTGCGGTTGTTACGGAGTGCCGCAGCGGCATCCACTGACTGTCGCAAATGCTTTTAACTGCCGCCTTCTGTAGCAGTCTGTTTGTTTTTAGGAAGTACATATTGTACCACCAAATGAGATATTTATACCTGTCTTTTACTCCGAATTCACTGAGAATACTTGGTATTTTTGTCTATAAAAGAAGGAGGATATTCCTTGGGAGCACACACAAGAGATAACTACCACTACATTAGAAGATCTCCAAAGGAGAGAAGCTTTGACGATAGTTTGGAGGTGATCCTCTAACCACAAGTTGTTTTTTTCTTCATTCTTTTGAACTTCTAATCTTAAAACTACTTGGTCTTTTCATTAACCTTTTTTAGAAGTTTTATTAGGGAACTTGCAAACTTTAATTGCCTTTTCTTTTAGTTCCTTCTTCTCTTCTTCCTTGTTTATACTTCTCTCTTGAGATTCTTGGAAGTCTTCCATACTTCACTTGAATCTCATGAGTTGGATCCCTTGATTCCATGTGAGCTTGTGCTCCCCCATGAGAGTCAAGGTTGATCATCCTTTACATAAGAGCAAGTAAATGAGCCTAAACCCCCACCATGGTTTGGGATTCTTTAACTTAAGGATTCATGGAATCCCCTTCCATATTCCTTGAAAACATATGGGTATTAGCTATGTTTGTTTGTACTTCTCTCTTGAGATTCTTGAAGGCTCATGAGTATTAGTCATATCTTCATCTCCAATGACCATCAAGTGGTAGGAGAAAGTAGTTTGAGTCTAAGCCCATCTCCATGGTTTAGATTCATTATCTTGAGATTTCATGAAGTCTATTCATGCTTCATTTGAAATCTACAAATATAAAGGTCTTTAGCCTCCAATGACCATCAAATGGTAGGAGAAAATGGTTTAAGTCCAACTTCATGGTTTAATAGTTGGGGTAAACAAATAAAAGTTGAACTTGACAATGAAATAGTGGGTTCATAAACCGGTTTTGATCAAAGATTTTTTAGTTCGAAATCAGACCGTTGAAACTGAATGAAACCAACGGGAAAGTGTCAATAACACAATGTTTTACCACTGTAATTTTTGTTTTAAGGAGATTTCATGTTTAAAGTGGTTTGGTCATGAGTTTTGTAAAGTCACTACAATCTGTCCAGAGTTTCACAACAGTAACACTCTTTTGAAATAAGTAAATCAGAACCTTAATAAAGTATTTATGACCCAAAATAATTTTTTCTAAGTAGATTAATGTGTTAGTAAGTCACCCTAAAAAGAAAAAAAGAATTTCTGATCTTTTTACTATTTTTTAGAAAATCGTGCAAGAACTCTGGACAGAAGGTTGTAGAATGCTGAGTGATGTCTGGTTTTTGTCCAATTCCCGGAGATCCAACCGTTAAAACTTTGATTTCTTTTTTGGGTTAAAAACTAGACACACAGAGGCATCTTGTGTCCAAAATTCATCAAGGTCAAACCATAGGAACCATGCTTTTTTATTTCTTTAAAGTTATGATCTGCCCTCAGCAATTTTCAAAATTCTGCAATAGTTTTCATCAATCTTATGAATAATGGCTTAGATAAAATTTTCATGAGTCAAGGTTCAAACCACGTTTCAATAATGATTAGTTAAGCTTGAATTCAAAGTTTAAATGATCTAAATCATTGAGTATTTCATAATTTAGTCTTGTTCATGAACATATTCATTCGTATGGCTTGACACTTGTAATTAGGACTTAGTTGCTTTAGATTTAATTACATTTGATAGATTTAAGCTAGAAATTTAGGATTGTTATTTCTAACTTCATATCTTGTATACCATATGGACTAACCCTTTGTTTTGTAGCACTATTAAGGTGTGATTTCTTGAACTCCTCTTTAGTTTATTTTAATTTCTTAATTTTATTGATTTTTTAACCTCATGCGCGACACATTAGAATTAGGATCTTGCCTGATGTGAATACGTGTGATCAGAGACTCTTTTCTAGGATTTTCTTTCATTCGTATGCATTGCACGTTTAATAGCGCGGCTGGATCCTGGGTAAGTCCTCTAGTTCCCTATTTGCACATCATATTGCTTGCTACTTGAATTACGTGGCTTTTGAATGATATTTTGTAAATTGGTAATTTTACACCATTTCGACATGTTTGTGTAATGTATACGTATATCTATGTATTAGTTGAGGGCATGCTTAGATTAGTAATTCAATTAAAAGGATGTTAAGTAGAGGCCTATCACGAGATATGATGAGAAGGGGTGTTTTAGTCCAATGGGCTCCTTTCTTTCTCATTCCATAATCCCCGGACCTAGTTAATCTTTGGTTTCGCAAAAGATCAGTTTCCTTTTTGAAATGGTTTCTTAGTTTTCCTTAAAAAAATTAAGTGGCGACTCATCTGTTTTGAATTTGAAATTTAAAAGAACTTTAAAAGAAAAGCTGTGGGTAAGAAAATTGCGATATCCACACTACCCTGGCCAATCCTCCAACAATAGAAGGGAATGTCCAGGCCATTAAGGTAAACACCATATTGGATGATAGCCCTTTTGGTATTAACCCAAACTGGATCACTGAATCATCTGAGTCTAAGAAGTCATTTGTTTTTTCATCTTTATCGGGCTCATACTCCATTGGAGCTTTCCCTTTCCTAAGCTGCTACTTTAAACATTCAACTGCATGTTTTGCTCCATTGCCTCTATTTTTATCAAACATTATCTCCTCTTCTTCGGCTATTGGTCCAACCGATGACACTAACTGATCGGGCTTTCCTATAATTGACATAGGTTGGATTTTTACCCACTAGTCCCAATATTATCACTCCCGTTCTACCTATCTTTGCCTTTGATATCTCCCTTTTTGAGACTTAGTGTATTTGGGCATTATTGGGAACTTGGGATAGTCAGCTCGATGCCACATTCTTGGCTCTATCTTAGGAGGCAATACTATCCTTGAGTGTGTGCTTGGTGCAAGGAGGGCATCAAATTTGATCAGCTATTGTGATATCAAATGTATAATTTTTTACAGCCTCAAACGTCATCTTCTTTGCTACTCCATTATTGTTCATTGGCTTATAAGGCATTGCACACTATTAGCCATTTACAGATTGTCTCGACATATCCATTTCTCCCACTTCGAGGTCACAATCGATCATATTGACCTTGTAGTTAGGATCTTTATAATATATCCCTTTAGATGAACTCTTCATCCCCTGTTCGTCTCGGAGGATGCGTTCATATCGGGCGACCCTCGTGGCCAACTCGTACAAATTGTAAAAATCTATCCTCTTAAACCTCTTGTGAAGTTCAGAGATCATTCCTCCCATTGAAATATTAACATATTCTCCTTTTGGTAGGACAGTCCTATATCTACACTTAGCCTTTCTAATCGGGCTATGTATGTCTCAATAGTTTTGCCTGCCAGTTGTATCATTCGTGACAGGTCTGCCAACGATGTCTTGGGCTCCGTTCTGTAAAACTGCCCGTGGAATAAATCCTCCATCTATTGCCAATTTTGGATGGAGTTGTGTGGAATGTTGACATACCATATGAAGGCAATCCCTGTGAGAGAATTAAGGAATAGCCTTAGCTTTGAATGGCCAACGTGTTCCACGGTCGACTGCTTGCCCTCCCATAAGAATAGTATAAAGTTTGGAACTTTGTACCCTTGGGAAAAATTGACTTAGTCAACTTTGGCCAGGTACAACCGTCTTTATATTGATCTCTCTATTCTCCTCATGAAAGGACCAAATTCTTAATGTATGGCTGCAACTAATTGCTCCCTTTTAATGGCCTATTGGACAATGAGCTATTACAGCACAGGGGATGGAATCAGATGCGAGTTGTTTTTGACCTAATGGGGAAAAAAAGTACCATTAATCCTTTGGTCCCCGATAGCATGGGCATGGGGTACCATGTTGTAGGAGTGGCCATGGGTCGGATGTGTCGGGTTTCACCCCCATCCGACCATCCATCTGAATCCCATCGGGATACAAGTTTATAATCCATCATCCATCCGTCAAGTCGGGTGGAACCAACCAGTCAGTTTCAGGTTGGGTCGGGTTGGTTTTGGGTGAAAAATTGGTAGAATGAACATATATAATCAACAACTAGATTTAGGCGTGAAAATCATTATATATATACAGAGAGAGAGAGAGAGAGAGAGAGAGAGAGAGAGAGAGAAAGAGATATATATACACATACACACAGAGATATATACACACAGATCTATATATGTATATATATACACAGATATATATATATGTACACACACAGATCTATATATGTATATATATAAATAGAGATCTATATATACACACACATGTCTATCTATAAAGGGTGTTTGATATCAGATCTGAACGATGAGAGAGATGGGGCTTACCTCGATCGAATCGGTAGTGGCTTTCGATGAAGTAAGAGATAGAAAAGGAGTGATGGTTTTTGATGGAGATAGAGAGAGAAAGAGAAGTGGTAGTGGCCCCATGTGCGTGAGCTACTGCCAGAATAGAGAGTCTTTATAGTGAGATAGAAGAGAGATAGAGAGGGATTCTTGTGACTGCAAGGAAGTGAGGGATTTTTTTAAGAGATGACTCATTCCGAATGAGAGAATGAGAGAATGATTCAATACATATATTGTGTTGTCTTAGTTTTCAATAGGTGGTCGGGTCGGGTCGAGTGATGTCGGGTTTGGATTATAAAAACTGACATCCGAACGAAAAGCAATCAGGTGTGGCTTGGGAAAACCATGACTCATCCGATCATCCGCCAAAACCACTCAAATCCCTTCGAGTTGGGTCAGGTCTCGGGTTGGGATGGTCAGCCCTACCATGTTGCCAGTTGGGTCAACGTTTTGGCCTATAAGATTAATGATCATCGGGATTGCTGATCCAGTAGGATCGGTGATGACCGTTTGTCACGCCCCGCAGTAGCAAAAATAGAGAAAATAAATTCCTTTTTGGACCCGTAGACCATGACAGTTGAAAGTCACCACATTGTCCACAACCAAAGTCAAACCATTAGAGTAATGATTCAAACCACACATTAGAAAGTTCTAAGGTCGATATATAAAAACGGAGGGTAATACTAAACTATTACAAACCTTGAGTATCTGCAGGAAAGTAATTAAAGTACTATGGCAACATACGCCGAATAAAAATTTAACAATTACAGTAGTCTCTAAAACATAAGCATAAACTATCAACAGCAAGCTCCAAGTCTTCAGCTCGCGTAGTAGTCATCTCCAGCATAGCCTCTATTATCGTAGGATGCATCCTCATGACCCCTATCCATGTATGCATCACCTGCATACTCATAACCCTAGCCAGGTGGACGTAGAATATCCAGCGGCATAAAACGCCATCAGCTACGAAAGTCGAGTGAATGCAAATACTAACAGAGTATCTATAGATTGTAGTATACATAAATAGCATCATTAAAAGGATCATCTCATTGTTTGCATGCATGTATGCACCAACTCAATATCTAACAACGGACGTCGTCCCAATCTCCTAATACATAACATAGACTCTTGAGTCCGCATTAATCAGACACGTAGTCCCATACCTACGGTCTGTCAAAACCTGACATACAGTCCCCTCTCCTTTATATATTAACCAGACACGTAGTCCGCACTCTCTGGCCAACCCACCTCGATGTATTATGGCCAATTCGCCCCTGGTAGGTCCTGGCCCACTCACCCAACCAATATGCTTGATACGTTACGGCCAACACGCCCAGTCAATACGCTCGATACATTATGGTCGACACGCCCAGCCAATACGTTTAATACATTACGGTCGACATGCCCAGTCAATACGCTCAATACATTACGACAAATACGCCCAGCCAATACGCTCAATACATTAACCAATACGCTCAATATATTATGGTCAACATGCCTAGCCAATATGCTCAATAAATTACGAGAATCTCAAACTGTGTAATGAAACGTGGTGCTAGCTTTCCTCTCTTTTGTCCAAACTTGACAATTCCTCGTATCGGAGACACCTTGAGTAGCACATGATCACCAACACTGAATTCCAAACTTCTACGGAACTCTTGTGTCTACTCTACACCATTCGCATCCTTTCCTTCATAATCTTGATCTTCTCATTGGTTTCTCGAACTAATTCTGGTCCAAGCAGTTGATTGTCTGCATCCTCTACCCAACACAATGGTGAACGATATGGTCTTCAATATAATGCCTCAAATGGTGCCATCCCTATACTCGAATGGTGACTGTTGTTGTAAGCGAATTCTATTAGCAGTAGATGAGTCTCCTCTGAGCTCTCAAAATCAACAACACACGCTCGTAGCATATCTTCCATCACCTGGTTAACCCGTTTAGTCTGTCCATCAGTCTGCGGGTGAAAGGTTGTACTTAAGCTTAATGAAGTCCCCAAAGCTAACTGTAGACTCTTCTAGAACTCTGCAGTAAATCATGAGTCGCGGTTTGATATGATTGAGAATAGTACACCGTGTAGTTGCATGATTTATTGTATGTACATACGGCTCAAATGTTCGACTGGATACGACATACTATAAGCTATGAAATGCGCCGATTTGGTAATTCGATCCACAATTACCCAAATAGCATCGTGGTTTTGCTGAGATCTTGGCAATCCTACCACGAAATCTATAGTGATATGCTCCCACTTCTATCCAGGAACTGGTAATGGTTGTAGAAGTCCGGATGGTTTCTGATGTTCCGCTTTCACTTGCTTACACATAAGACATTGAGACACATGTTCAACAACTTCTCGTTTCATTCCTTCCCACTAGAAGTTTCTCTTTAAATCTTTGTACATCTTTGTACCTCCTGGGTAGATAGTCATACATAACTTGTGAGCTTCGTTCAGTATCACCTTTTTAAGCTTTTCTTCATCCGGCACACACAGTCTGCCTCTCCATCTGAGTGCTCCATCTTTTCCAATACTCTAATTCTCGGGTTCTTTTACTGCGTTGCTTGCGAACCACTCCTAAAGTCTTTCATCCTTCTTTTGTGCCTCCAAAATACGACTGATCAGGGTCACTGCATTACTTGCGAACCACTCCTAAAGTCCTTCATCCTTCTTCTGTGCCTCCAAAATACGACTGATGAGGGTCAGTTGCACCATGAGACATCCAAAGTGTCATCCTTCACTTGGGTCTGAGGCCTGAATACCAAATTCAGCTAAAGTTTCCGTTACTTGCCACTCTTTGATCATAAGAGAAACTACTGTCGTCCTCCGGGATTTTCGGCTTAATGCATCGGCCACTACATTCGCTTTCCCAGGGTGATACTGCAGCATGAAATTGTAGTCTTTTAACAATTCCATCCAGCGCCGTTGCCTCATGTTTAATTCTCTTTGAGAGAACAAGTATCTCAAACTCTTGTGATCCAAAAATAGATCAAACTTCTCACCGTAGAGATTATGTCTCCAAATCTTTAGAGCAAAACAATCGCGGCTAGTTCGAGGTCATGCGTCGGATAATTCAACTCATGAGGTTTCAATTATCGCAATCCATATGCGATTACCTTCCCGTCTTGCATCAAAACACATCCAAGTCCTTGGTGTGATGCGTCGCTATAGATGGTGAACTGCTCACCACTCTTGGGTATCACAAGCACTGTCGTTGTGGTCAATCTTTCCTTCAATTCTTGGAATGCACGTTCATGCTTGTTACTCAAACCTCAAGTCCTTCTTCGTTAGTCCGGTAAAAGGAGGTACGATCTTGGAGAATCCTTACATAAATCTTCGATAGTATCCAGCCGAACCAAGAAAACTTCTAACTTCCGTTGCGGTGGTTGGTATATTCCAATCCAGAATAGCATTTGTCTTCGATGAGTCTATGGCTATTCCATCCTGTGAGACGACATGTCCTAGGAACTTGACCTCTTTTAGCCAGAACTCGTACTTACTAAACTTCACATATAATTGGTTATCTCGAAGGGTCTGTAGTGCGATCCTTATATGTTCCTCATGTTCTTCCTCGGTCTTTGAGTATATCAGAATATCGTCGATGAATATGATAATGAACTGGTCCAAGTAAGGGCTAAATACTCTATTCATTAGGTCCATAAATATCGCTGGAGCATTGGTTAATCAAAAGACATAACCAAGAATTCATAATACCTGTACCTCGTCCTGAAAGCAGTCTTGGAAATATCCTCTGGTCGAACCAACAGTTGGTGATATCTGGATCGTAAATTGATCTTCGAGAAAGTCGTCACTCCTGGCAACTGATCAAATAGATCATTGATCCTAGGGAGTGGGTACTTATTCTTAATCGTGACCTTGTTGAGCTCCCTATAGTCGATACAAAGTCGCTGAGTTCCGTCCTTCTTTTTGACGAACAACACTGGCGCTCCCCAAGGCAACGTGCTGGGTCGAACAAACTTGAGATCTTCTAACTCTTGTACTTATTTCTTCAGTTCTTGCATCTCCGTTGGTGCCATCTGATAAGGAGCCTTTGATTGTGGTAAAGTACCAGGCATTAATTCGATGCAGAAATTAATCTCATGCTTAGGTGGCAATCCAAGAGTATTCTAAAACACATCCTCAAAGTCTCGGACTACAGGAATCTGTACAACAGTGAGTTCTGAAATCGAGTTCTCAATAGCTGCTAGACGGCTAGTGAGAAAAGCATCACTAGAGGGGTTACATTGAAAATCAAAAGGTTGACTTCCTGGTATGCGAAATGTAATCATCTTATTGGCACAATCCATCTTAGCATGATACTTCGTGAGCCAAACAAATCTTAAGATGATGTCAAATTCTTTCATTGACAGAACGATTAGATCTGCATGAAGAATTCTATCCCCAAGGGTTAAGGCACAGTCTTTGCACACTTTCCCTAATCTTATTGTTACTCCCAAAGGTGATACTGCATTCAGGGCTACATCAAGCGCCTGGGGTACTAAACCCGAAAGTTTAATAATCCCAATAGCAATAAACAAATTTGAAGCACCAGTATCAAATAGAACTTTAACTCGAGTGCTAAATAATGTAAGATTACCTTCTATGTTCTGTTGTTCAATCTCATCAAATACTGCGTTCTCAGGGAGGATAGCATTTACACGAGCCTGTCCAACTTGGCCCTAAGCAGTTGGTCCATTATATGCCCTACGGGGTGCTCTGTAATCCCTATTGATATGGACATGCTTGTTATAGTTGTAACAGAGAATGCTCACCCTGTTGTAGACCTTAGAAGCTCGGCAGTCCTTAGCCAAATGACCCAACTTTCCACAATTAAAGCATCCACCAGTATTGCCTCCAATAGCAGCAAGGAGTCCTTGCGGTCGAGGTACTTTGGTTATAGCATAGCGGTTCTGGGGAAACGCAGGTTGTGGCTTCCTCACTCCAGTCCAATTGTGCTTGTTCCCTTGGAATTGCATTGGAGGTCTCAATCCTTGGTTACCCCTGGGTGGTAGTCGATTTCCAAAATTTCCTTGCTCTCGACCGTTGATATCTTCATGACCAATTGTCATTCCTACCATGGCTTTGAAGGTTTAACCCTGATGATTTAGAGTCATCCGTTGTAGAAGCAGCGAGAGGCCCTAGTGATACTGCCTATTCTTCTTCTCTAGGGTATCAATCATATGAAGAGCAAAATGGGATAATAGTTCGAACTGCACCGTATACTCCCTCACGATATGGTTCCCTTGCCTTAGCTCAATGAAATCTCTTTCCTTCTTATTCCTCTCCATTTGAGAAAAGTAGTTCTCAAGAAACAGTCCTTTATATGTGATCTAGAGCATCCTTCCAGCCACGTCTTCTCCTATTGTCGCCTTCTCCGATTCCCACCAATTGGCAGTCGCATAAGTCAACTGGAATGTCGCCAGTCGACGCTTCTCTATCTCGTTACATTTCAGGGTGTCGAAGATTGCCTCCATCTCTCAGAGCCACTGTTCTGCTTGCCACGACTCAGTATTCCCGTCAAACTTCTTCGGACGAAAATGACAGAAACGTTCCAGTATTCTATCCTCAACTGGCCTCGGGGGTGGTCCATGGTTATTTCCGTTGTGCATGTTAGGATTGTTGATCCATTCCATCCTATACACAAATGCTTCAAATAGTCCAGTTGGATCAACAACTTAGGGTGCCTGGGGGACATCTTCAATTTGAGCAGGACAATTCTGAGTAGGCATTCCTGCCATCGATGCAATAAGGTTGAGTACCTATACAGACATCTCTCAGTTAGTCATCAACCCCAAAAATAAATATATAAAGTAATTCAGAAATCAAACGTATTAGTTATAGCTATTATCACATTAATAGCAATGAAAAAGACCCAATATACGAATCACTTCAAAACATTACTCAGAGAGTCAACCCCTATCTCAAGGAATCTTAAGATTCAAAACTCAAGAAATATTAGACAATTAGTGAGCACGACTAGTAAACCTAGGCTCTGATACCAAAAATCCTGTCACGTCCCACAGTAGCAAAAATAGAGAAAATAAATTCCTTTTTGGACCCATAGGCCATGACAGTTGAAAGTCACCACATTGTCCACAACCAAAGTTAAACCATTAGAGTAATGATTCAAACAACGCATTGGAAAGTTCTAAGGTCAATATATAAAAATAAAGGGTAATACTAAACTATTACAAACCTTGAGTATCTACAAGAAAATAATTAAAGTACTACGACAACATACACCGAATAAAAACTTAACAATTACAGTAGTCTCTAAAACATAAGCATATACTATCAACAGCAAGTTCCAAGTCTTCAGCTCGCATAGTAGTCATCTCCAGCGTAGCCTCCATTATCGTAGGCTCCATCCTTGTAACCCCTATCCATGTATGCATCACCTGCATACTCATAACCCTGGCCAGCTAGACGTAGAATATCCAGTAGCATAAAACGTCGTCAGCTACGAAAGCCGAGTGAATGCAAATACTAACAGAGTATCTATAGAATGCAGCATATATAAATAGCATTATTAAAAGGATCATCTCATCGTTTGCATGCATGTATGCACCAACTTAATATCTAACAACGGACGTCGTCCCAATCTCCTAATACATAACATAGACTCTTGGGTCCACATTAATCAGACACGTAGTCCCATACCTACGGTTTGTTAAATCTCAACACACAATCCCCTCTCCTTTATACGTTAACTAGACATGTAGTCCTCACTCACTAGCCAACCCGCCTCGATGTAATCTGGCCAATTCACCCCTAGTACATCCTGGCCCACACACCCAACCAATATGCTTGATGCGTTATGGCCAACACGCCTAGCCAATACGCTCGATACATTACGGCAGACACACCCAGCCAATACGCTCAATACATTACGGCCAACACGCCCAGCCAATACGTTCAATACATTACGACCAACACGCCCAGCAATACGCTTAATACATTATGACCAACACGCCCAGCCAATACGCTCAATACATTACAACCAACACGCCCAGCCAATACGCTCAATTATAAATAGTATCAACCTCCACGTTCGACAGACCCACTACTATGCACGTCAGCTTCTCATTCTAATTTACAACATTAGTTCACCATTATACAATTGGTTTCACTATTCAATGTATTAAGTCCATTACTCCATGTGTGTATTATTCTAATACATATCTCCAACAATCAACGTATGATAATAAACAGGTTAACAGTTCATCCGGTATAAAATAACTAAACATTTAACATTCTAATATGTTCGATCGATTGAAGTCATTTCGATCAAATGAGGTAAAGCTAGGTTCGATCGATTGAAGTTACTTTAATCGATTGAGAACTGGCTGTGTTCGATCGCTCGAACGCTGTTCGATCGATTGAACACAGTATTTTTCCAAAGTTTGAACTGGACCATTCACGCACGTTTAGGGTCCATTCTTTCTTGTTGAAACACATATAAATGTACATATCTACGCTACTAAGTGAGTATAGACACTCACCGTGAAGTTCGACGACGCCGACGAGCTCGAGGTAGCCGCAGGTGGTCTCGAGGTGTCTCTCTCTCTCTCTCTCTCTCTCTCTCTCTCTCTCTCTCTCTCTCTCTCTTCTTTCTCCTTCTCTTTCTCTATCTCTTCTCTTTCTCTCCTCCTGTCTTCTTCTCCTCTTTTTCTTCTCCTTCTGCTTTTTCTTCTCTCTTCTTGAGAGTGTGTGAGTGTTTGTGAGTTGTATGTATATATAGATATATAACCAAATCTGTGTGTGTGTGTGTATATATAAGGGTATAGATATATTCTCTCCCTCTCTAAACTCTCTTAAGATTTAGCAACCTTCACACACTCACAAACATAACATATATATAGGGAAGAAGAGGGTGTAGGTAGCAGAACACGTAAATTGGAAATACCATGTTCGATCGATCGAAGTGAGTTCAATCACTTGAGAACAGGTCAGCTAGGGTTCGATCGATTGAGAGCAGGTCAATCGCTTGAGATTGGGGACACGTCATGAATTCAGGTTGGTAGAGGTTCAATCGCTTGAAGAGGGCTCGATCGATTGAAGAATGAAACTCTCGATCGCTCAAAGCTTGCTCGATCGATCAAAATTGAAATTACAGGAAACGTAAATAGAAGCATATAGAATCTTATTTATATTAAAAGTAATATAAAAGTACAACAAAATATAGGGTATTACACCGTTACTGCCCAACTCTTCTCTTTGGATATCGGTGGGATTTGGATTTGTCTGTTTGTATAAGTCATTCTGCTTCCAAAGTTCTGGAATGACATATGTGGTCACTTGCATATCGGTTTGACTAGACTCCCCGATGTGCTCTTTAGGGCTTTGGAATTTTGCAACAAAAAGGTCGCTGATTATTTTGGATAGGTTAGAGATTTTAGAGACTACTAGGTCTAGGTTTGCTTGAGTGCCTTCAGTGTACTCAACCAACGCATGCTGACCTTGCCTTAAATTATCTGTGTGGTCAACTAGCCCTTTAAAATTCTCCATAGAGCCTAATAGCGTGTTGTAGTCCTGCCTCATGGGCTCTACATTCTATCTCATAGCTTTTGAGATGGACTCTAGAGTCAAGACACTAGCTTGTGGAAAACGGCCAATCCTTTCTTCCTCTGGTGGGTCAACAGTCAGGTCATCCTGTCTATTTCTACCAGTTTTGGTGTTTTTTGGAGGCATGTTCTA
Source organism: Hydrangea macrophylla (assembly GCA_033977485.1). Taxonomy (NCBI): domain Eukaryota; kingdom Viridiplantae; phylum Streptophyta; class Magnoliopsida; order Cornales; family Hydrangeaceae; genus Hydrangea; species Hydrangea macrophylla. The sequence continues at coordinate 69,436,914 of CM066986.1, read as the reverse complement.
GCACTTGATGTCCCACCAGGCTTGCCAAAATGTTTGCTATAGTTTATGGTTTAGGCGTGCCAGAGCCAAACGGGCTCAGTTGTGCAAAACTAAATTTCCTAAGTTGCTCAAGCGAGTGATGCAAAAGCCTTTAAGATCTAACTTTTAATAAAATGATTGTGATGGGCAAGTAGGAAAGTACCCTTGCCCTAAGATTCTACGGTAGTGTTGAAGCACACAAATCGATTGGTGTAGAATTTCTCAGGTAAATAATTACAAGCACGATTAATAAAACACCGATGAAAGATACTTTATTGAATATGTATGGAAACTAAAAACACACTAAATTGTTCAAAAGAATGACTGAAAACAGGAAAATAAAAAGAGGACAGACCTATTGCTATGAGTGTAGAAAAACAAAAAACTGGGTTAAATGCTTTGGATACTATTTTTACAGAGACGTGGAGTGCCTTCACTATTTGGCCAACCTCTCTATTTATAATGGCCCATGAAGAATTAGGATTTGGTAAGGACTCCTTCAATCATGCCTCTAGTAGGATTAGAACGCCCAGAATCCTTCCTAAATCCAGCTCATTTCCCTCTTTATCTAGATTGAACCATTCCCAAATTCCTTGGGATTTACCTTTCGAAAACTGCTGGATTAGATCAAACCCTTTCCTTAACGGACTCTTTCTGTTAAAATTAGGAGATTAGCCTTTCTAAACTGATAAGGAATGCACACCTTCCTCATCGGTCTAGCTTCTAAAAACCCTCTCTCCAATCGGGCTGCTTCTTTGACATCTTCCTAGCCGACCAGTCCTCCAAGCCTTCCTTTTAGGTTTTAGGTTTTTAATATTGAGGTCGGTGACCTACCATCAAGTGCTATTGATTCATCGGGCTGCCTCTTTGACAAGCTGCTCACCACTTCATACCAGCCTTGGTGCCCAAAGCTTTCATATATCCTCTCTGATGTGTATCGGGCACATCATTGCCTCTAAAGTTGGCCTTCATGCCTTAGCAAATTTTGGACAACATAATGGCCCACCATTCCAGCCTGAATCATTCCACTGGTCTTGGACCTGCAAAACCAAATGTACCAGGGGCCAAACAAGCAAGCACATTCCATTTCCTTCCATTCAGCCTCAAAAACCTTTGGCAGTTTTTGGGTATACACAATTCCCCATGAAAAATCCAATGAGTGTAGTTTACAAAGAACCAATCTACGATTACATATTTCACATACGAACATTACTTCCATGGACACAATATTTTGGTGTCATTCGACTTATTGTCACATGCGAACTTCACAAATTCTTCTGTCCCTTTCTCATATCTTGGGTCTACTCTGCTTTGAATGTTAATCCAACTTTTATCCATAAGTGTCTTTACTCAAACACTATCAAGTCTCAATCAATTGGAAAAAACTACTTGGTTTTCATCTAATGGTTTTCATATGTTCAACTCTTTTGACTCTTCTTTTTGTGGGAAATCCACTTGACTGTGATAATTATGGTAGTAAAAATTAAGCCTTCATATAAATTAATAAATAAAAGCTTTGAATAAAACAAAATCCCTAAATATTTGCATTAAATCTATTAAATCAAACAATATATGCCAAATGATAATTCCTAAATATTACTAGCTTGGATAAAGAGATGAAGAATATTAAAGGATTTTCTAATAGACAAACTAGATCTTAAGCGACATTGAATATTAAAAAAAAAAAAAAAAAGGGGGGGGGGGGGGGGGGGGTGTGTCGGCAAGTTACTTGACAATAGGGCTTCAAAGGCTTCGAATGATCTCAAGCGACGTTGACGTTGTCTTCATAGTCGCCTGGACACTAGGGTTTTGTTCAGTCGAGCAATAGGCTTCGAAGGCTTTGGACCATTGGCATGAATAAGAAACCCATATATCATTCCTCAGAGTTTGCTATTGCTCCTTTGTTTTGCTGAGACTAACAAACTGCTAGTTTAATTTGTTCCTTATACAAGAAATACATTACAGGAAATTATATGGTACACTCTAAAGTTGTATCATACCATACAATATATTAATATTTACTCCCAATATATTGTAATTTGTTCCCAACATATAATAATTCTGAATGCTAGTTTAGCTAAAATAAAAATGGTTTCAAAATTATTAATTGCTGGGACCACATTATAATATTTTGAGATAATATTATCAAATATGACACTAAATTGAGGTGTTTGATACAAATAAAACCACTATAGTGTATGGTGAACGATAAAAGAATCCTTCAATTTTTTTTTAAAAAAAAATTTGACGTCATTGTTAGAAAAAAAAAATGTATAGCCCGCGAACAGTATATACAAGATGGTGCCTAAAAATTTACTAAAAATTGCAACATTTGAAATTCCAATGCCGTTAAATAACTGTTCTGATTTAAAATGCCGTTAATTCCCAACATTTTTATTTTAAACGTCACTAATTTTCGACATTTACTACTAAAGTGTCGGTATTTCTCGGCATGAGTAAAATTTAATGTGAAATATGTAAAATTTAATGTGAATGATCGGTAATTCACAACATGCTTTTTATAAATGACGTTAATTAAAGGCATTTAGTAAATGCTGGAAAATAAATGTCGGTATATGCTGATTTTCTTGTAGTGATATATATATATATATATATATAGGTAGCGCTCAGGCGGTTTCCTTCTAGAGAAAGAGCCCTAATGCAACTCGGCCAGTCCAATAACGAGACCCTCACGGCATTAGTGACCTCTTGATCAGCTAGCAGGTAGTGGCGACCTAATCTGGGTTCGCCAGGATAAGAATGCAAATTATCCATTCAGTCTCCTAATTGGCTAGGTTACTATACTGATATGAGGAGACCCCTAGAGCTATAAAAAGGGGACTTCCTTCCCCTCAAAAGGTATCAAAAATATAACTCCTAAACACTAGCTTAATATAGCTGGTTTCTTCCTCTCTACTTGAGGCTACAAAACTCTAATCGGTTAAAAAGTTTCCCCTAGATAGTTTAAACAGGTTAGGGTTTACAGGTTTAGACCCGATTCCACAGTTTTGCTAGCTTAAGCTTCGCACCCCCGATGATACGACAGGGAGGATAGACTCAGAATCCAAACGCCTAAGATTATCTCTTTCCTGATTTAAGTTAGTACCTTTTTATCAGGTATGGACCCAACTCAACCACTTTACGTACCAGATGGGTTTGGAGGACATTTGGTGACTCCCGGAGCAGTAGTCCTAGCTTTTCTAGATTTATATCATACCGTCATTGAGCAGCTGGCCACGACGACTATAGTATCAGATCTGTGGCACTAGGTTTACGTGGTGGGGATAGTTAATTTGACGCGTATTCGCCTTGAGATACGCTATTTCGCGGAGGCTCAACGTTTAGTGTTAGTTGAGATACTAAGACTAGTTGATAGTGATGCTCTCTATTTCCCCTTTGAGATCCAGGTTGTGCACGCTCATCTAGCACAATTGGAGATGCCCTCGCCTGTAGTTCCCATAGTTGAGGATGACAGTGACAACGACATCATGGTTATCCCTATTGACGGGGATGTCGTGGGAGAGGATGGCATAGGTCTAGATGACCTCGCCGCTGAGCTCAAGGAGGAGCTAGCACATGAGCTGGTTCTGCTTGAGAAGGTGCCAGTTGAGGCAGATGCCTCAGCGCCTGCTTCCTCGTTGACCTCTCAAAGCTCTGATTTCGATTTGGTGGGCCCGTTCCTTGTTCAGCGATTTCGCCCCTTCGATTCGCTAGATTTTCTGATAGCCGCCTATGGAGACGACTGATTTCTTAGATATCGCCTTGTATATATTGACAATTTTTGACTAGTAGCTCTATTCTCTTTTGCAATTGTATCTACATGCATTCGGGTATAGGGCAATGACCCCATTTTTGTAACATTAACTCTTGCATGGACATATGCGTCCTAACCCATATAGCTAGGGTAGGCATTGACTAATCATACATGCTTTTTGTATCAACTTGACAAGAAGTTATATATAGAAATACCCTTTTTGATATTGTCTCTGCTTAAACTGCTTTACATTTCTGCTTCATGCATTTTCCTCATTCTACTATCACTATCATGCATAGAATGGCTGGAGGACTAAGGAGGAATAGGAATTTGATTGAGGGAGCACCTAAGGATGCCAATCCCATAGGAATAATTGAAGCTTTTGTCGGATGTCTCGAAAGGGTTAGTAATCAAAATGAAAACTGACAAGACCAACAAACTGGAGATAAGCTGCTGGAGAGATTCCGTGCGCTAAGGCCCGAGCAGTTTGCGGGTACCGCAGAACCCTGGAAGGCGAAACAATGGTTAAGACAGATGGACCGTATGTTCAAAGCTGTGCAATGAAACGAGATGGAAAAGAGAAGGTTAGCTACTTTTCATTTGACTGATGCCACTGCAGATTGGTGGGATTCAGGTACAGCTACCATCGAGAATGAAGCCGTGATGGGAATGACATGGATTGCATTTAAGGGGAGGTTTCTGGGAAAGTATTTTCTGGCTACAGAAAGGCACATGAGGGAGAAGGAATTCATGGACTTGACTTAAGGAACTAAATCAGTGCAAGAGTGCACCACTCAGTTTGATAGACTGTCCCGGTTTGCCCCTCATATGGTTGATACTGAGGAAAAGAGGATCTGTAAGTATAACAAAGGGCTACCACCACAGATTTGCCGCCTGACTCTTGGACATCTAGATAAGTCATTTGAAGGATTGGTTGGCTTGGCTACTGATCTAGAAAAGGATGCTCGAGTGAACCGAAAGCAATTCGAATTTCAACCGCCTTAGAGGGGTAACTTTGGAAATTAGCCACCAATGAATCATACCCAAGGACAGAAGAGGAATTTCGATAGGAGCAAGAGAACCCAATCTATCACCTATCCGACTCAACCCCGAGTAGGAGAAGGAAGTAGCGCTGGGAAATGTTTCAACTGTGGCAACCCAGGTCATCTGGCTCGAGATTACAAGGCATCAAGGCGTGCTGCTCAGCAAGGCATAGTCTGCTACAACTGTGGTGAACCAGGTCATATCAGCAAGTTCTGTACTGTCCCTAAGCAAGTGACTTATGGCCAGTAAGGTCAGACTCGCATGAATGCTGTTATCCCTGATGCCGCTAGATATGATGGGACTATGTACGAAGAAGGAAACTATGAAGAAGCTCAACTTGATTAGCAAGCGGTAGAAGGTACCTTGACTCTGTTTAACTCCCATGTTAAAGTGTTAATTGATACGGGTGTTGCTCTTTCATTCATATCTGTTAATACGATTCAGAGATTGGGTATCTTACCTCATCATTTAGAGAAAGCTTTGAGGGCTACCTCGCCATTAGGAGCTGCAGTCAAGTTAGGACACATATGCAAGGATTGTCCCTTACGGCTAGGAAACCCTGAAATCCCTACAAGGCTAATGTCCTATCGATGAAGGAGTTTGACGTAATCCTAGGAATGGATTGGCTCTCTCAGAACCAAGCGAAGCTGGATTGTGCGAGGAAGAGAATTACATTCCCTGACAATCAGAATCAACCCTTTGATTTTCAATGTAACCCTTCGGGAGATATGTTCCTCATAAGGTGTTTGGCTAATGTCGAAGTTGTCAGTACATAAGCAACAGTGTTGTCTATACCTATAGTCAAGGACTTCGAAGAAGTATTTCAAGACATTTCTGGTTTACCGCCCGAGAGAAGTATAGAGTTCTGTATTGAGCTTATACCAGGTACTGTTCCGATCACCAAGGTCCCCTACAGAATGGCCCCCACTGAACTGTTGGAATTGAAGGAATAAGTTCAAGAGCTCGAGAACCTAGGTTTTGTACGTCCTAGTACATCGCCTTGGGGAGCACCGGTGTTATTTGTGAAGAAGAAGGACGGGACACTTCGATTGTGTATCGATTATAGAGAACTAAACCGCGTGACTATCAAGAATAAGTATCCTTTGCCTCGGATCGACGAATTGTTCGATCAACTACAAAGAGCTAAAACGTTTTCCAAAATAAACCTAAGGTTAAGATATCATCAGTTGAGGGTACGAAAAGAAGATATACCTAAGACTGCTTTTAGAACCCAATATGGTCACTATGAATTTTTGGTAATGCCGTTTGGGATGACGAATGCCCCGATAGTGTTTATGGATCTGATGAACAAATTGTTCAAGCCTCATTTGGATCAGTTTGTCATCGTCTTCATTGATGATATTTTGATCTATTCTAAGTCAGAGGAAGAACACGAGAAATATCTACGAATTGCGAAGCAGACGCTTAAGGACCACCACTTGTATGCTAAGTTCAGTAAGTATGAGTTTTGGTTGCAAGAAGTTAAATTTTTGGGACACAAGGTGTCATCTCAAGGAATTTCTGTGGTCTCATCCAAGAGAGATGCTGTGTCAAACTGGGTTAGGCCGAGCAACCCTACAGAGGTTAGGAGTTTTCTGGGACTCGCAGGCTATTACAGAAGATTTGTTGAAGGATTTTTTAAAATAGCTGCACCATTGACTGGGTTAACAAAGAAGAATTTGAAGTTTGACTGGACAGAAGCATGAACGCGCATTTCTAGAGTTAAAAGAGAGACTCACTACCGCACCGGTACTAGATATACCCAAGCCTGATGAGAAGTTCACTATCTTTAGTGACGCGCCATATCAAGGACTAGGGTGTGTACTTATGCAAGATGGTAGAGTTATCGCCTATAAATCTAGACAACTAAAGCCGAACGAGTTGAACTATCCCATTCATGATTTGGAGTTGGCGGGAGTAGTATTCGCACTCAAGATTTGGAGACACTATCTCTACGGTGAGAAGTTTGATTTATTCTCTGATTACAAGAGTCTGAAATATTTGTTCACACAAAAAGAGTTGAACATGAGACAACGCAGATGGATGGAGCTGATCAAAGATTACAACTTCACGTTAGAGTACCACCCTGGTAAAGCTAATGTGGTCGCTGATGCTTTGAGTCGGCAGACTCGTGAGACGATCGCCTCCTTAATGGTTAGAGAATTGCGAGCATTGGAGACGTTGGCCGAGTTCGATGTACAGAGTGCTGAAGAAAGAGAAGGACAACTTTTTGGATGTCTTATCCTACAGCATGTTCTTATCGACCGCATTATTGGAGCTCAGAAAGAAGATGAGAAGTTTCAAGCATGGTTTGCGAAGATGTCAGAGAAAGATCCGACAGAATGGAAGGTAGGAATCGATGGAGGATATCGATGCAGAGACAGATTATGTGTACCAGACTTTGGGGATTTGAGAAATGATATTCTGGCAGAAGCACATAAGTCAAGATTTACAGTTCACCCAGGAGGAACGAAAATGTACAAGGATTTGAAAAGAAATTTTTGGTGGGGAGGTATGAAGAAGGATGTGGTCGAATTTATATCCAAGTGTTTGACGTGTCAACGAGTCAAAGCCGAACATCAGAGACCGTCAGGATTGTTGTAACCACTGCCTATTCTTGGTTAGAAGTGGAAGCACATCACGATGGATTTTTTAGTGGGATTGCCTCGATCATAACAGAATCATGACACTGTTTGGGTAATCGTGGATCGAATGACTAAGTCAACACATTTCATCGCTTACAATATGACATACCCGGAGGAAAAGATGAGCCGGATGTACATACAACAAGTTGTGCGGCTTCACGGTGCACCTAGTGTCAATTGTGTCAGACCGTGACGCGCGTTTTACTTCTGGATTTTGTGAAAGTCTGCAAGAAGCTATGGGAACCTTGCTCAAGATGAGTACTGCTTTTCACCCTCAGACAGATGGGCAAACCGAGCGTGTTAATCAGATCATAGAGGATATGCTTAGGCCTTGTGTCATCGATTTTGAAGAATCTTGGGAGACGCACTTACCTTTGGTTAAATTTGCCTATAACAACAATTATCACACGAGTATCAGGATGGCTCCGTTCGAAGCATTGTACGGACGACCATGTCGTTCTCCACTGTGTTGGGCAGAGGTGGGAGACACAGAATTGTTGGGACTAGATTTGGTTAGAGAAACCAACGAAAAGATTTCTTTGGTCAAGGAAAGGATGAGGACTGCTTAAAGCCGGTATAAGAGTTACGCCGATCGACGTCGGAAAGATTTGGAATTTAGCATCAGAGATCACGTACTTCTGAAGGTTTCACCGACCCGAGGAGTGGTACATTTTGGTCTCAAGAGAGGAAAATTGGCTCTGCGTTTCATCGGACCGTTCAAAATTCTGGAATGTGTCGGGAAAGTGGCATATCGCCTGGCGCTACCACCAAAGATGTCTGGGTTCCACAATGTATTCCATGTGAGTATGCTAAGAAAGTACATACGGGATCCCTCACACGTTGTTAGTTTTGACGATATTGAGACGAGTCATAACGTTTCTTACAAGGAGAGGCCCGTGAAGATTCTGGATCAGAGTATCAAGAAGCTGAGGAATAAAGACATTCTGTTCGTGAAGGTTCAGTGGAATCACCATGACGAGAATGAAGCCTCATGGGAAGTTGAAGCTGACATGAGGGAGATGTACCTGGAGTTGTTTCAGGATTAGTTAGTCTTGATTTCGGGGACGAATTCCTATTTAAGGGAGGAAGGGTGTAACAACCTGCATTTTCAAATAAATTGTAATTGCATTTGTCATATTTAAAATTTAAAAGTGTATTATATGCTTTTATTTAATTTCATTTCCCCTGTGTTAAATCTTGGCGCCATTTCATAATTGAAATTCTTTTGGGGTCAAACTGCGATTTTATAAAATTTAGCAACGCCTGTGATAGATTTCAAATCTGTATTTCAAAACGGTAGAAATGTTTTCTTTTAACTCAAACTGTATTTTTATAAAGCCAGGAAACCATTTCTGACATTAAAATGAATTTTCAGTATTTTTGTGGGGATCACCGCGTCGCAAAAATACCAGTTTGTGTTCAAAACTGTCCGTGCTGTGACGATCTCCCACAATATGGGATACTCCACCAATCATGAAGTGACACTTACTTTCTATTTATGGCAACTCATGATTGCTTATGCCTTGTTTGGATATTGCATTTGTGCGTGTTTAATCCTAAGATCATAAGCTATTTTGCCAAACATGATAAAAGGTTCTTAGGCAACTTGATAGAGCATTGTTTGGTTGTGCTTCTTTGATGTGTATTGGTTTGTGCTCATAAGCTAAATTTCCCAAACAGCATAATTGGCCCCTACATACCTAAACCTGACCCTTGGTTAATCTATAGAGTTATACATCAGTGTATATAGGTATGTATATGAGGGTAACAGCTTACATGTGCTGTGTATCTCTTGTAGTGTATAGAAATTAAAGAACTTGGAGCCCAAGTTCACCCCCATTCAGCTTCTATATATGCACCTACACACTACACATTCTGCACACACATATCTTAGGGAGAAAGAGAGAGTTTGAGAGTTTAATTGCTGAACTTTTTAGAGAGAGAAGCTTCAATCTCCTTTGCCAAGGTTGCAATTGGAGTTCTAAATTGTGATTCTTTCTCAACTAATATTTCAATCTCTAATCTCAGTGAGTATTCTAAACTCACTTGGAATGTAATTCACCTTTCAATTACTGTTTTGTGTAGGTGATTTGTAATCGCTATTTTTTTGAATTTACGTTTGAAGTTTCATAGCTTGAAATCATAAATTTTCAAACTCAATCAAAATCCATTTTATTAGATAAATATGAAAGATTTCAGTATGTATTGGTCATGATTACAATATTAGAGTCTAATTTATTCAATTGAGAAAGTATATTAAGATTGAAATTTTGTCATCTTTTAAGTTTTTCGTAAAATTCGTGAACTACGTTTGGATTCATGTAAAATTAGTTGTGGATTCTTAATCCTTGTGAAAAACCAAAGAGATTCATATATAATAAGGTAGGATAACTTACAGAATTAAAAATGGGTCAAAAGACCCCCTGATTTCTGAAACAGAGCAGTTCTGGCGAAGAAGATGAAGTCACTGCTGAAACTCGCGCGCGCGATCACGCGAGCGAGGGTCGCGCAAGCGACCCGCGCACGCGAGCCGTGTGGTTTCAGGAAGATAGAAAAGTTATCAAAAAGAAAAATGAAAATTAGGCAGATCGCGCTAGCGGACCGCGCGAGCGATCCGCGCGCGCGATCTCCGTGAACTCAGGCAGACAGAAAATGTTTTAATAAGAAAACGAAAATTGGGCATGTCGCACGAGCAGACCGCGTGAGCGGCCCGCGCGCGCGACTTTTGACAGTTTCTGGTTTTTGCTTGTTTTATGTTAAGGAACTGTTTGGGTGATGTTTCATGGACTTTTAAAGCTCTGTTTGGGAAATTTACTAAAATAGAAACCTATTTGGTTATGTTTGGATGATTGAAATGATGCATTACGACTTAATAATCCCCGTACGTACGTTGTTCCTATAATTCAGCATTTTAATTTTGTTTAAGTGTCATGACATACATGTGGAGTCAATTGTACATTCATGGTGAGTGTAAATGTTGGGCAGTGTGGAAAAGAGTAATGGTCAGTGCAAAAAAGAGTGTGTGGTTGAGATTGTGTTGTGGACACTCCTTGGTAATTATGTACCAAAGTGTGACTTGTTGAGATTGCGGTGAGAGTATCTTTGTAATGCGACGGTGGCAAAACTGGACACTCCCTGACGCCCATGGAAGCGTTAAAGTATGTGACGCCGAACTTGGAGATTCCCTGGCACCCATGGTAGTGATAAAGTGTGGCCTACGGACACTCCCTGATACTCGAGTCTGGATACTGCATGAGGTTACCTCCGGTATTTGCGAGGCAGATTAGGTACTAAAGTGTGAGGCATTGGACACTCCCTGGTACCCCGGACCAAAGTGTGAGGCAACTGGACATTCCTTGGCACCCCTGTGCTAAAGTGTGGCTATCGGAGTATTACAAGGATACTGGTGTGAGATAGTGGGTTGTTGTGTTTGTCGAGAGAAAAGAGTCGGTAAGATGAGACGGTGCATTGTTTTTCATACACGGTCACATATATGTGAATTAAAGCTTTCAAATGATATTGTGGTTATTTTCTAAAAATGAACTTCTTACTTTAATGTAAACTTGTTGAATTAAATGGGAATTGGAAAATGGTGAATGAGTATGTGTTACATTCAAAGTTATGTTTTTAATACTCACCAGTTTCTTGAAAGCTGACGGCGTCGATGCGCCCTGGACATTCGTGTTCATGATTTTTCAGGTTATGACTATGATGGGCCCTATGATTATGCAAACTGAGAACGGCTGCTTTGGAAGATAGAACTATTATCAATATCCTATATTTTAAGTTATAAACTATTTTGTAATAAGGATGACGGTAATAGATGATAGTTATTGTTTTATTTTAAGGCGGCTTGTGCCTTAGTTGACCCCGTATTGTAATATGTAATAAGTTAGAAAAATATTTGTAAGCCTTGATTGCTCTGCTGTGATTATTATGTTTTTGTTGTTGACATTTGGGACGGAATCGATCCTTCAAACTGTCACGACCTACGGGTCCATAAAGGAAATTAAACGCTTTCCTTATTTATGCTACGTCGGGCCGTGACATGTTTGAATTCAAAATGTCACATCAATCTAGGCAAGATGTTTGATATGACATTTTGGGGGGCAATTGTTTGCACCCAAAAATGGCCAAAGGTTTTTGAGGCCAAATAAAAGGAAGTAGAATGGGCTTAGGACTGTTCAGCCCTTGGTACATTTGGTTTTGTAGGTCCAAGAGCAGTGGAATAATTCGGGCTCCAATGGTGGGCCATTATGTTGTCCAGAATTTCCTAAGGCATGAAGCGCCCAGCTTCAAAGGTAATGATGTGCCCGATACAAATCAGAAAGGGTATATAAGAGCTTCGGGCACCAAGGCTGGTATGAAGTGGTGAGCAGCTTGTCAAAGAGGTAGCCCGATGAATCAATAGCACTTGCAAGAAGATCATCGGGCTCAATATTAAAAACCTAAAACCTAAAAAGAAGGCTTGGAGGGCTGGTCGACTAGGAAGAAGTCAAAGAAGCAGCCCGATTGTAGAGAGGGATTTTAGAAGCTAGACCGATGAGGAAGGTATTCATTCCGTAACGGCTACAAAAGGCTAATCTCTTAATTTTAAAGGAAAGAGTCCATTAAGGAAAGGGTTTGATCTGATCCAACTGTTTTTGGAAGGTAAATCCCAAAGAATTCGAGAATGATTCAATCTAGATAACAAAAGAAATGAGCTGGGTTTAGGAAGGATTTTGGGCGTCCTTATCCTACTAGAGGCGTGATTGAAGAAGTCCTTAACAAATCCTGATTCTTCATGGGCCGCTATAATAGAGAGGTTGGCCAAGTAGTGAAGGCAGTCTGCGTCTCTCTCAAAAATAGCAAACACACAGCATCCAAACCATTCAACCCAATGTTCTTGTTTTTCTGCACTCATAGCAATAGGCATGTCCTCTTGTTATTTTCCTGTTTTTAATCTTTCTTTTGAACAATTTAGTATGTTTTTAGTTTCCAAACATATTCAGTAAAGTATCCTTCATAGTTGTTTTACTAATCATTTTTGTGATTATTTACCTGGTAAATTCTACACCAATCGGCTTGTGTGCTTTCCTACACTTCATTAGAATCTTAGGACAAGGGTACTTTCCTACTTGCCCATCACACTCGTTTTATTAGAAGTTAGATCTTAAAGCCTCTTGCATCACTTGCTTGAGCAACTTAGGAAATTTTGTTTGCACAACTGAGCCCGTTTGGCTCTGGCACACCCAAACCATAAACTATAGAATATGAATATTACCCATCTTCAATGACTGCTAATAAACCCATTGTGGGTGATACAATGCAAGATATGCTAAATGATGCATTTGGAGTACTACCACCTAGTCCAGTTCGTTAAGCAGTTGAGGGTGAAGCACAACAATAAACAGAAGGTCTTGATGAACATATTGATGAGTTTTTCAAGTTGGTCTAAGAATCAGAGCAGGAGCTATACCCAAGATGTAGAACATTTTCCACACTTTCCTTCATTGTCCACTTGTTGCATATCAAGTGCATTGGTGAGTGGAGCAACCGTTCTTTCACAATGTTTCTTGAACTACTAAAAAAAGCATTTCTAGAGGGTAAAACATTATCGGTTTCATTTTACGCAACGAAAAAAATCATTACCCAATTAGGCCTCAATTATAGGAAGACACATGTGTGCCCTAATGATTGCATGATATACTAGAAAGAGATAGAGAGCCTTACAGAATGTAATCGCTGTCATGTACCAAGATCTAAACAATCTAGTGATGATGTAGATGAAGTTTATGTTAGCAAGCACAAAGTTCCTACCAAATTGTTAAGATACTTTCCTTTGATTCCAAGGCTTCAACGGTTGTTTATGTCATCAAAAACAGTGTCACTAATGACATGTCATGCAAATGGCCAAAATGATGATGGAATGTTAAGGCATTCTGTTGATTCCTCAACTTGAAAATTTTTTTACAATATGTACCCAGAATTTGGTGTAGAGCCTCGTAATGTTAGATTTGGCTTAGCCTTCGATGGCTTTAATCCTGTTAGAACAATGAGTGTTAGTCACAACACATGACCTGTTGTGCTTGTGACATATAACTTGCCACCGTGATTGTGCATGAAGCAGGCATATATTATGCTGACATTGCTTATAGATGGTCCTTGTGCACTTGGAAATGATATTGACGTATATTTGCGCCCTTTGATTAACGAGTTGAAAGAATTATGGAGTGTAGGTATAAACACTTACGATGCTGCTAGAAACCAGATGTTTTGAATGCATGCATCATTAATGTGGAATATTAGTGACTTTCCTGGATATGCCAACTTATCATGATGGAGAGTTAACAAACATAATTGAGTTGTGCTACTCAAAAGATCTTAAATTTCTGTTATTTGAATGTGATTTGGTTGACAGTAAAAGAGGATTTGTAGCAAAGGATAGTTTTGGGTTTAGGCTTGTAAATTTCACCCACTTATTGTATGGTAGCAAGCAGTTGTCAGATAAACCTCTCATCTTCGCAAATCAAGCACAACAAGTCTTCTATGTGCAAGATCAAATTGATCAAAACTAGCATGTAGTAATCAAAATGAAACCTAGTGACTTTTTTGACATGTATGGAGGACATACTGCAACTGATGACCTACCACATAGTCAAGGGGAGCCATATATGAGTCAGGCCTTTGAAAACATCAGTAATATAGAACCACACGATGCTATATTGGTGAGATCAGACATCAAAAGGACAATGGTTGATGCAACTCCTATGGAAGGAGAGCAATCAGATGACAATGATGAGATAGATTAGATGACAATGATGAGATAGATTGGTTTCAAGATTGTTAACACTTTACAACTGGTTTGGTATAATGATTTAAATTTTCATATGTTTCTACATTATTTTCAATAAAAGTGAGTTTTTTCTCTTGTTGTGGACTGTAATTACAATCTTAACATTACTTGGGATGTTGATTTAATGTTTCATATGTGTCTGGATCTTCTCTTTTAATTATTAATAAAAGTGAGATTTTTTTTAATCCTCTAAGTATTTTTGTTGTGCAATGCAATTATCACCTCAACATATCTTCAGATGTTGAATTTATTGATCTTGTTTATGTAAACTTCATGTATACCACTGCAAACCTAACTTTAGATATACATATTATTATCATTGCACTTGGAAGAGCTTCCTACAGAGGACCTATGCCTAGTCATATCGATGAGGAGCCTAAGTCTAGTCCTACTGTAGGAGGACCTATGCCACTGCCACCACCTGCCTGACCATTTTGTCCTAGTCGGGACAATCCATCATCTAGCAATAATGCAGTAAATGACAGCCAACAGCAAACTAAACAACTACAATCGGAGGAGTCTGGAGGTTTAATAGTTCCATTGAGTAATTATAATTTATTGTTTGATCATTATCATGTATTTTTATTTTTCTTTAATACTTTGTCTTTTTTGTATTAGAGCAAAGGCAAACTAGAGGCCCCACATATATGACACGAGGGTGGGGCAATAATGGCATAATATTACATATAGAAACAAATGAGTTAGTTCTACCCATTCTTGATGAGGCATCCAAGCTTGCTTCACATTTAGGTGTTTTAGCTCGTACTGGGTCTCTAACACCATTAAATTACTATACTCGGACCAACGTGCCTGATATTTATAAAGAATAAATTTGGCATCACATTAAGGTATCAAAGTACTATTGAAAACGCAATTGCACATAAACTCTATTATATACATATTGTCTTATAATTATTCATCATTGTAGGTAAACACTGATGCCACCGAGGATATGAAAAAGATTCTCCTGCAGTCGATTGGAAAAAAGTGACAGGAGTACAAAAGTGACGTAAAGAGGAAATACTACTCAATTTATAATACTGATATTGAGCACCTAGAACATTCTCCTGACAGGGTGAATGAAAATCAATGGCGTGCCCTTATTCACTATTGGGGCACTGACAAAGCATATGTATGTAAGAAAGTAGTCTGCTTATTTTAATTAATTAGTAGCACTAATATTATCAATGCCACATATTCGATAATTAAAAACTTGATGCTTTTTATGTTATAGGATAAAAGCTGAAAGAATAAAGTTAGTCGAGCAAAACAAGTTACACTACATACGACTGGGAGAATGGGTTTTGCACGGGTTAAGGAAAAGGTAAATACTTTAATCTTTCTTAAAATTGCTTTAAGATATTGTGAACATCACAGGCTAACCACGTTTTAACTTTTTTCAAATACGAGTTGCCACTTAATTTTTTAAGGAAAAATTAAGAAATTATTTTAAATGCAAACTGCTCTTTTGGATTTCTATGTTCGGGGATTATGGAATGAGAGGGGAAGGAGCCCGGCGGACTAAAGCACCCCCTCTCATCCTATCTCGTGATAGGCCTCTACTCAACATCCTTTTAATTAAATTAATAATCCAAGCATACTGTCAACTAATACATAAATATAAACATACATTCCAAAAGCACATTGAAAGGGGTGTAAGATTGCTAATGATAAAACGGCATACAAAATCACATAATTGAAATAGCAATCAAAATGACATGCAATAGAAAATGAAGGAACTTACCTAGGATCCAGCTGTGAAAGAAAACGTGCAATGCATACAATAAAATAGAAAACCTAAAAAGGGTCTCTAACACATATATGCACATAAGGCAAATCATAATCTAAGGTGTCGCGCATGAAGTTGAAAACCAATAAAATCAAATAAAGCAAAAATGAAGGGTGTACCTTAATAGCGCTACAAAACGAGGGTTAGTCCACATACTTGAACATAACATTTTATCGAATTTAACCTAATCTATCAAGAATGGGAAAGTTGACAAGATCATAAATTCCTTCTGAATGTTGAAATCACAACACCTCTATAGATATACAAGTCTCAATGAGGAGCCAATGTAATGTCCATATAGAAATGGTATGATCTCAACATGTTCGGAAAGAATCCATGATTAAATTCAACCAATCATCATTTATATCAATAATCTATAAGCTAATGTCCTCTGATTCAAGTATCACTACCTAAGCATGATGATCATGAATGTATGAACATGAACAAGACATGGATTATCCCTTGATTTGGATCTTTTAAACTTTGGATTTAATCTTAATTAACCTTATTCAAAATCATAGTTTAAGTCCTAAGGTCTTGGGAAGTCATTGGAATCATCATGAGTGAGGTACACCAAAATCTGTCTCAGGATTCAAGATTTACAAAGAAGAAACCAGATATCTAAAAATAGAAAACTATGGTCCCATGGTTTGATTTTAATGATTTTTGGACAAATGGTGCCTTCGTGAGTCTAGTTTCTAACCCAAAAAGAAAATCAAAGATCAAACGGTCAATCTCTGGGAATTGGACCAAGACCAGACATCACTCAGGTTTTATTAACTCTTTGTCCATAGATTTTATATGATTTATTAAATATATTAAATTAATCTTAAACCTTTCAATCTTTTTAGAGAATCTTATTAACTCATTAAACTTCGTATAAAAATTTATTTGAAACCTAAAACATTTTATTAAGGCTCTGATCCAAACAATTTAATATGAATTCACTATTCTGGAATTCTGGACAGAGAGTGACAAGGTTACAAAATCCATGATCAAACCATGTTAGCTATAAAATCTTATTAAAAAATTTTACATTGGTAGAACTAAGTGTTATGAACACATTTCTATTGGTCTCATTCAAATCCAACTGATCATAATTTAATAAAAAATCTTTGATCACAGTTGGTTATTGAACTCATTGCACCATTGTTGAATGGTCATCTACTTATTAAATCAAACTTTGGTCCAAAATTCTAGAGAGAATTTGGACCAAACTAGAGTTGTAACTATTATAATCATAATAACCAAACTAACCAAAAGAAGTCCTTAGACTAGAGCTTAAGGAGACTTCAATGAGGATCTTAACTCCATATCCATACTTAAACACTTAAGATTATTAGGGCATGGATTATTGAACCACAAAATTGACCCCTTACAAGTCCAATTCCTCTCTCAAGTTTATGATCCTTGAGGAATTGAGACCTGATTATATTATTTCTCCTCCCAAATTTATGGTCCTTGGAGACTAAGATAATACTAATACCTATGAATTTCAATAGGGTATGAAGAAAATCCCATAAAACCTCAAATTGAAAGACCCAAATCATTGTAATGAGACTTGGGTCTATCCATTATACATGAATATAGTTGAGATCAACCTTGATTCTCATATAAATCACGAATTTACAGAAAATCAAAGGATCCATCTCAAGGGATTCAAGTGAGATATTGAAAATCCCATGATCCCTAGAGAAGAGCATGAACAAAAGAGAGAAATCAAAAACCAATTGATGATCCAAATTGAATTCTACTTTGAAAAACTTGTTTTATTTTAAACCCAAAGCTATTTAGATCCAAATCAACAAATACAAGAAGGAATTCAATCACAATTCAAGTGGTGTGTGATGTAATGAGGTTAGAAGAGACTTTTTGAAGTTGTGTAAAAATCCTAAGGAATTCTATGAATTATGATGGAGTTTAGACTAAAAACTAATTAGGATTAGAGGATTACCTCCAAATATCCTTAGGTTTACTTGTTTTTGGTGAATATCTTCAAGGATCTTCAAGTCTCCTTCAAGCTCTTCAAGCTTCTCCAATGGCTTCCCTTCCAATTCTTCTTCAAAACTCTCTTCAATTCTCTCTTAATTATATCTTTATTTTCCAACCCCTTGTAATGGAGATATATATCTATACTATATATATAAGAGCCTTAGCGACCATAGTTCACCCAATCCCTAAGTTGAAATACCATTTTACCCTTTTCTATTCCATCTATTCCCTTACCTTTTAGTCTTTGATCTGACTTTTCTTCTAATCTGGATGGTTTTCTCGGTATATTTGCGCCAAAAAAGCGTACGTTATCATCCAAGTTTTACAACCTTTCTTTAGGTCCATTTTGCCCCCTCTACTATACCATACTTAATCATGCATCTGTACTCATCATAAGGATATATTGATTTGTTTGAGGGTAATTTGGTCATGTCAAATAAGGTAATTAGTTTTAGGTCAGCTTTTGTAATTTTATTTAATATAATAATGAGGTTTCGATCAACAATATTGTGTGTAATTACATTTGGGTCAACAAGTTTTGGGATATTTATTATTTACTTCAAAAAAAGTCAACAAAAGTGGCCATTTTGGTGGCTATTTACGAATTGGTCACTGATATTTATATTTTGGTAAACTTTTTCTCTTAAATTTAGGATGTAAATATTGTAGTATGTGTAATTACTATTGACTTCAAAAAAAGTGGCTAATATTTATATTTTGATCAACTACTTCCCTCGAATTTATGCTTTATACATTGTAATATGTATAGTTACATTTACGTCAAGATTTTGTGGCATATTTATCATTCACTTCAACAAAAAGTCAATAATACTGGCTAATTACGTATTGATCTGTAATATTTATATTTAGGTCAACTTTTATCCTGAAATTAAGGATTATTATATTATGGGTTTTTTTTACCACATACTGTGGCTTCTCCCCTTCCTCTTTTTCCCTTTTATTTTAAAACTGAATTTTATAGTACCCACACATGGCTATAAATTTAATATTCACATGCTTATAATTTAGGATTATTATATTATGGGTTTTTTTTATCCCTCGAATTTATGCTTTATACATTGTAATATGTATAGTTACATTTACGTCAAGATTTTGTGGCATATTTATCATTCACTTCGACAAAAAGTCAATAATACTGGCTAATTACGTATTGATCTGCAAAATTTATATTTAGGTCAACTTTTATCCTGAAATTCGTGCAGTTTGAGAACTAAAATTAACAAATGAAATCAATATAAGTACTCCCTCCGTCCCATAATAAGTGTCCACTTCTATTTTGCACATTATTTAAGAAAGTTGTATTATTTTAATATTTTTGGTTCATTAAATGGTCACTTTCCAATTTTGCCCTTAGATGTGATGGGTGTTTGACTTTTTGCTTGTTTTGAGGCCACAAATAAATGCTACTTTGTCTTTATTATAAGGGTAGTTTTGGAAAGTAAGTAAAAGTTATATGTCAATTTAGGAAAGTGGACACTTATTGTGGGACATCCAAAAAAGGAAATGTGGACACTTATTATGGGACGGAGGGAGTATATAACAACAAATATTTGATTCAGTCAATATCTGTGGAAAGATGGAATTTGCTTTTATTGAAGTCCCATGATTATTAATCAGGTATTTAGGTGGAAAAACATAAAGAATATCACTCTTGTTTTATATACTATCAATTTTATACTCATCATTGCAACAGTTGGTTAGCTGCACAATAATATCATAAGCTTTTAACCAAATTAGAAATCAGTAAGAAGTCTTGGATAGGCATAGTACCTCGTACTGTTTGGTATTTTTGGGGTCAAAGAGATCTGGTTGTTACTCCAATGACAATTGCAGCAGAGTGTAATACATGTTTTCTACTAAAAATCAGAAGCAAACGGATGGTGTACATTAGTATGTAAGTATACAGAAACAGCAAAGTATTAAGTAATATTCTAAATAGGATAAATAACTCTATATACCAGCGTTAATTCTCGCCAAGGCGTTTTAAAAAAGCAGTAAAAGTTCAGACTTCAGAGGCATCGTCGGCTCCCAAAATATAGCATAAAGGAATTCTGCCTCCAAAAAAACCTAGCAGAAGATTTACTTGTTTGTCAAAGCAAGAACCTCAGCGTAAACAACATTCCTCGTCCAAACATATTCATTAGGTTGGACCAAGGACGACACGACAAGTATTCTTACACATGCAGATTCACGAGCTCTGGAAAGCGCGACACATAGTTGGCCGTGTGATAAAATAGGGCGTGGTAGGTATACACCAATGAAATCTAAAGTGTGCCCTTGAGCCTTGTTTATAGTCATTGCAAAACAAAGTTGCACCGGAAATTGTGTTCTCTTGAAATTAAAAGGACCATTCTCTGTCTCCACAGGAAGCAAAGGTATACGTGGCAAAAGTATCTGGTTTCCCTTGTAATTACTAGAGGCAATCTCAGTATGAATGACATTTTTCCCAAAAGCCTTGCATATTAGCCGGGTTCCGTTACACATGCCTCTTGAAGGATCCAAGTTACGAAGCAATAGGATAGGACAATTTAACTTCAAATGGAGCAAATGTGGTGGAAACCCACTTGGCGTAAGGGTGTTGCAAAAATCCTCATGGAAACCATGCTGAGAAGTATCAATTGCAGAATCAAAGTTGTGATAGAACACTTCATCACCCTCAAATTTATCAATCAAAAGTGCATTTATTTCATCGACGATGTCATTTCTTGGTGCTAAAATTGCACGGTTCTCCACTGTCTATAGGGTATCTCCAGCTTTGTTAATGTTAGGGAATGTTTCATTTAGAAGACGCATCAAGCAATCATTTTCCTCTTGTTTTAAAATCATTGAAGCTGGGAGCTTAATTTCGTCCTCATTGACCTTTGGTTCTCGGTCATCCCCAATGCGAAGCAGAAAATCAGAAAATTGGGGATCACTTTGAGCACGCATGTTATCTGTCAACTTCAATTTGATCAATTTAGGCCATAAGGGTGACTTGAGAAGGCTGACCTCTATTGTGTGCTCAATAGTGGTCTTTGGAACTATTGGTAAGATTTGTCTGAAATCTCCACCAAAAACAATCACCTTGCCACCAAATAAAGAAGTGGAATTGCAAACATCTTGCAACATACGATCAAGCGCTTCTATAGCCTGTCTCTTTACCATTGGTGCCTCATCCCAAACAATAAGTTTTGCAACCCTGAGCAACCTAGCAAGACCGCTTTGTTTATTAACACTGCAGCCAACAGTTTCATCAGCATTCAAAGGTATTTTAAATCTAGAATGAGCAGTTCGGCCTCCAAGTAATATAGATGCTGCAACACCCGAACTTGCTGTTGCAAGGGCAATATATCCATTGCTCCTAAGTCTTGCTAAAAGAGCGCGGTACAAAAAAGTTTTACCAGTGCCACCATGCCCGTCTACGAAAAACGCTGCTGCTCTTTCATTGATAGCATGATCTAATACAATATCATATGCTACCTTTTGGCTTCCATTTAACATTTGGATGCTTTGCAAATCCTGTTGTGGAGTAACAATTTTTAGCTCGTCCTCTATTTCTTTGTCTACATTCATTTGGTCGTCAATATCAAAGTTTTGAATTGGCAAATTGTAGTCTTTAATATTTTTACCCATCGATTGTAGTTGGTGGACTATTTTGCCTTTCTACCAGTTATGGGATGGGATGAATGACAGGCAACAGAATTTTGCCTTTCTAGCAGTTATCAGACATTTTTTGGCACATTTTTACCTTATGTATTTGGCCTTTAGTCACCGACTGGATGACCTACAGAGCTGTAGTTTTGGATTGAGATCATATTTAATTTGTGGTTAGATGCTAAAAGGGAAAAAAATAGCTGTAAGGGTTAATTGGGAAAGTCACCAACTAAGTCACTTTGAGTTTTCAAATGGACTCTCAAAATGAGAGAACCTCAACATCAAAATGAGTGACTTTGAGTCACTTTGAGTTACTTAGAATTCATATATCTATACTTCATGACAAAAGCTGCTATTCAAATTTCCGGCTGTGTTTATTTCCACGTATATTGGACGGGTTAAATTATATCTGCACGTTTATGAGTTTTTTTTTTTGGGTAAATTATTTTATTTTATTTGCTTTATTTCTCAACCTCAACATCTTATTCAACAGTTTTTTTTTTTTTTGGTTTTTTCCCCCCTTGTGTTATTTAGGTGTTTTCAAATTAAATTGCTTTTGGATATATAAGAAGACTCCATGCCTTTTACAGTTGTGTATTTACAACTGTAAAATATATTAGAACGCAATTATGTTCTACAGAATCGTAACTTCGAACGTTTGAATAATATATAGGGAAAAACAGAAAATATATTACAACACTTTTGACTGAGTGTTTAGGTGATTGAATCTCCTTTCTATTCCAGACAACTTCTACGAGATTCAAATTTAGTATAAATGCATGAAGGAACTTCTCACCACACGACTACATCATATAACAATAAGAAATTATTTCAAATACCAAAGTTAGTGAACTGTCCAAAAGTGAAAATTAAGAATCACTTCCCTTTATAATAAAACAAGAGGTAGAATTGCAGTTTCATTTCCCAAAAAATGGGTGCTTACTAATGTAGTCAGTGGACATAGCTGTTGCAGAGGGACATAGGGGCTCATTGGTTTCAAAGTCTGTTATGTTTGTTTGGGCACATCAATTTCAAAGTCTGTTTGGAATTCACTAAGAACCATCAAGGTATTTAGATTTCATTTTGTTTTTAGTTGTTTGTTTCTGCTTCGTTCTAAAGAGAGTATTTATGATCTGAACTTTGAACTTGAAGTGTGCTTCCATTTCGATCATCTTGGGAAGTCACAAACTCACCATGCCTACATCACAGCTTAAAAAAGGACTTTCCATGGTGCAATCACCATGCTAATCAAAGAATAATTTCCAATATTTTAAAATTTCATTGGTGTGCTTGTTGGTCCATTGTGCTTTGAGATCCAGTTAATTAATTATTTGGTGCTTTGTTTTCCTTATTGTCTAATAGTTATTCAACTTTGAATTGCAGATTGTTGTTGGTTGGAGCATTCACTTTGAAGGACCTTCAAGATCCTACAAAATTTGGTAAAACCATGTGGTGAATTCATTTGAATAAATTTTGATGTACATATTTATTCGTAATTTTGGACTTCAAATTTAACTTGTGAACTATTCCTCTTAATAGAGATTTCGGATGTTCGATACTCAATTGTCGACTATATACACGTTTTCGCTGATTGTGCAGACCAGGAACAATGTGGATATTTGAGTCAATGACACCTTTTTTTTTTTTTTAAGTCCCTTTAAATTACTATTGTGGATTCACTTGAAAGATAGGAATTTATCTGTACATCCTATAAATTTTGCAGTAAGAAGTTATCACCATGCCAGCCAGCACTTTGTTGGATAGATGCATGGGATGGCATAAAAGAGAGTAAGTAGGCTAGGAGGAGCAAGGAGGCTTTTCACTCGAGCCAGTAGTACAGTAGTACTATTTTCCCTTCAAAAATGAGTCAATGACGCCTTTTTTTCCCCTCCCCTTTTTCCGTTTTCCTTTTTTGGTTCTGTATCAGTTCGAAGCAATTCCACAAAATTTAGTGCTCCATCAGCTTGTCTGTTTTGTTCCTTGTTCTGAACTTCAAATTCTGCTCAACTATCTTTTGGTTAAGCTTATTCTATTGCATTTTTGTTTTGCTGTTTATAATTATGGATCAGTACTTTCAATAATTGCCAATATTTTTCACAAAATGCACAGTTAGATGCACCAAGGACTGGTTCAGTGTGTGCCTTGCATGCGCACTCCCTCTAGCCTTAGTATAAGAGCCATAAATGACCACCATTCTCATCACAAACAAGCCTCAATGACTCCAATCACCAACCACTGTGACTGAACTCTTAATATAATGAAATATCAATAAAGATAAACAAGAAGCAGAATGTTGTGAGCAGAAAATATGCTGTAAAAACCAAAAAAAAACCACCCCTTTTAGGCACGGGAAAAATACATTTAAAAAAAATATATATATATATATTAATAATAATGAGCCTTGTGATGAAGAAAGTATTAGTACCTATTGCATACACATACAAATACCTCATTACATCAAATTGAGTGAACGCACAGACCATCAGTAGCCTTGTTGTAGCACAAAATAATGAAAAGAAAATTAACAAACAAATGTTGAACTCAGATGGATATACATTTTCTGTTGATCCAAAAAAAAAAAAAACCCCTATGCTTTGGTAAATAAATTTTTTTTTAATCATATCTTATTCAGTTGATATCTTATTTTCGTTATCTATCTTGTTGTACACATTCCATGCTTTTTTTTCCTTTTAATTGGTGCAGGAGGTTAGTTTCAGACTGATAATTTACTCTACACTGCAACGTTGTTATCCGTATAGCACGGTCAACTTTCAATTTTTATTTTCATTTCCTTTCTCCAAGTTTGGAGGATATATCTGACTTTCGAGGACAAATATTTGAATGGAGATGGATTCTTTGTACTCTTAGCCCACGTTTGGATGGCAGAGGGAGGATTGGACAATTAGTCTCATTTAATTGATAGTCCCGAGCAAAGTGGTTTTGCCAAACACTGGACTATTCAATTAAATAAGACTATTAATACAATCCCCCACTATCTCCTCCTTAATCCAACGAAACAAATAACGCCTTAATTTCCTTATGTGTTCCTTTTACTGCCACTTGATCTTTTTACTATTTTTATGACAACTAACTCACTTGATCTTATTAGCAAACATACAATGAAATTCAATCCAGAAAACGACGATTAGTTTTGATCAATTAATAATTTCGCCCGTTGTTGGTTTAATTTCGCCCGTTGTTGGTTTTCAATAAGTTTAAAATCGTAGAATACTTAGAAATTTACAAACAAACAAAAAAGAAAACCTAACACGCTCATGTACGTCGAATAAATCTATACTACATAAAATTAAACTTCATAGAATAAATTTACATGAAAATAGATTTGAAAAAGGGAGCTACTGCGTGCCTCGCACGCGGTGTGGGTTTTTTTTACCACATACTGTGGCTTCTCCCCTTCCTCTTTTTCCCTTTTATTTTAAAACTGAATTTTATAGTACCCACACATGGCTATAAATTTAATATTCACATTCTTATAATTTAGGATTATTATATTATGGGTTTTTTTTACCACATATTGTGGCTTCTCCCCTTCCTCTTTTTCCTTTTTATTTTAAAACTGAATTATATAGTACCCACACATGGCTATAAATTTAATATTCACATGCTTATAATTCTTTTTTTATTACACACGCATACCTAATTTAATTTTGACATGCTTATAATTCTTTTTTTATTAGACACGCATACCTAATATGTGTCATTTACCGTTTTAAAACTACAGTCCATTATCAAACTTTAGATATTTGGAGATTAAATTAACTCATAAAAATATAAATACATTCTCCTTTGTAATTCTAGAACCATAAATCTCATACCAAATTGAAACAACACTATTCAAATCTTATACTCAAATCCATAGAAATAATGTACTTATACCTTTTAAAACAGAATAGTTGATATCAGTATAACAATTGCAGATGTACATACCAAATGAAGATTTTTTTTACTTATTTTAACACATGGATATAAATTCAATTTTATTACACACACATATATATCATCAACTATTTCATAAATATTGTCTACTAAGGAACTTTGAATATATGGAGACAAAAATAAGTCATAAAAATATTGTAGTGTTTTCTTCGAAAATATTATGTCTTTCATTTGTTTATTAAAATTTTATACCATTGATATCAAAATTCAAAATGGGGGAAAAAGAAAAGAAAAAAGCTTCATGGATATAAATTCAATTTTATTACACACACATATCATCCACTATTTCAGAAATATTGTCTATTAAGGAACTTTGAATATATGGAGACAAAAATAAGTCATAAAAATGTTGTAGTGCTTTCTCTTTTTTTAATAGTACACACACACATGACTATAAATTTAATTTATACACATGCTTATAATTCTTTTTTATTAGACACACATACCTCATATGTGTCATTTACCATTTCAAAACTACAGTCCATTGTCGAACTTTGGATATATGGAGATTAAATTAACTCATAAAAATGTAAATACATTTTTGCTTTGTAATTCTAGAACCATAAATCTGAAACCAAATTGAAACAACACTATTTAAATCTTATACTCAAATCCATAGAAATAATGTACTTATACCTTTTAAAATAGAATAGTTGATATCAGTATGACAATTGCAGATGTACATATTAAATAAAGATTATTTTATTTATTTTAACACATGGATATAAATTCAATTTTATTACACGCACATATCATCTACTATTTCAGAAATATTGTCCATTAAGGAACTTTGAATATATGGAGACAAAAATAAGTCATAAAAATATTGTAGTGAATTTAATTATACACATGCTTATAATTCTTTTTTTATTACACACACATACCTAATATATGTCATTTACCGTTTCAGAACTACAGTCCATTATCGAACTTTGGATATATGGAGATTTAATTAACTCATAAATATATAAATACATTTTCCTTTGTAATTCTAGAACCATAAATCTCATACCAAATTGAAACAACACTATTCAAATCTTATACTCAAATCCATAGAAATAATGTACTTATACATTTCAAAAAAGAATAGTTGATATCAGTATGACAATTGCAGATGTACATACCAAATGAAGATTTTTTGTACTTATTTTAACACATGGATATAAATTCATTTTTATTACATATACATATCATCTACTATTTCATAAATATTGTCTACTAAGGAACTTTGAATATATGGAGACAAAAACAAGTCATAAAAATATTGTAGTGCTTTCTTCGAAAATATTATGTTTTTCATTTGTTTATTAAAATTTTATAGCATTGATATCAAAATTCAAAATGGGGAAAAAAGAAAAGAAAAAAGCTTCATGGATGTATGGATATAAATTCAATTTTATTACACGCACATATCATCTACTATTTCAAAAATATTGTCTATTAAGGAACTTTGAATATATGGAGACAAAAATAAGTCATAAAAATATTGTAGTGGTTTTTTTTTTTTTTTATAGTACACACACATGGCTATAAATTCCATTTATACACATGCTTATAATTCTTTTTTTATTAGACACACATACCTAATATGTGTCATTTACCGTTTCAATACTACAGTCCATTGTCGAACTTTGGATATATGGAGATTAAATTAACTCATAAAAATTTAAATACATTTTTGCTTTGTAATTCTATAACCATAGATCTCATACCAAATTGAAATAACACTATTCAAATCTTATACTCAAATCCATAGAAATAATGTACTTATACCTTTCAAAAAAAGAATAGTTGATATTAGTATGACAATTGCAGATGTATATATCAAATAAATGTTATTTTATTTATTTTAACACATGGATATAAATTCAATTTTATTGCACGCACATATTATCTACTATTCCAGAAATATTGTCTATTAAGGAACTTTGAATATATGAAGACAAAAATAAGTCATAAAAATATTGTAGTGCTTTCTTCAAAAATAAGAGGGGATTGGCACGTGCAACGCACGTGCCGGTACACTAGCTCCTTATATAGATCAATCTTGAGGGGTTAATTCAGTAAATTCGAGGTAAAAATTCATGTGCAGTGGCATCTTTGGTTATTCAATACGTATTTTTAAAAAAATATATTGTTACAGCGGGCGGCACTCATTGAGTTGTTCGCGGCACTCAGCGTGTCATGCCCCGACGTAGCATAAATATTTTCCTTTATGGACCCGTAGGTCGCGACAATTTGAAGGATCGATTCCGTCCCAAACGTTGAATAATAATATAATATAAATCAGAGTAGAGCAATCAAGGCTTACAAAATTTTCCAAATTAATAATTATTACAGCACGAAGTCATCTAAGGCACAACCCGCCTTGCAAATAAAATAATAATCTCTATTACAGTCATCCTTATTACAACTTTAGTTCATAATGTAAAGCAACAGTATTAATTCCTCTTCTCGTGTAGTTGTGTTCAATTCATATAATCATATTGTCCTGTCAGGTCATGACCTGAAAAGCCTAGATATGAATGTCCAGGACGCATCAACGCCGTCAGCTTTATGAAGCTGGTGAGTATTAAAAACATATACTTGTAATGTAAAACATACTCACTTTCCATTACTCATTTCACAGGTTTATTATTCCATATGATAGTAATATAGAAATGAATTCAATTCATAAAACAACAGGGATAATATCAGAATCTTAAATCAATAGAACATGTGATTGTGCATGGAACAATGCAACCACTCTCATCTTGTCGACTCTTTTCTCTCGACAACACACCAACTGACACTCTCGCTTCAGTATCTTGAAACACTAAGGTGACCACACTTTAGTATAGGGGTACCAGGGAGTGTCCAGTTTGCCTCACATTTTAGTAAGGGGCACCAAGGAGTGTCCTGACACGACTAAAAAGTTGTGCACTTTTATGCAACACTCAAGTGTAGGTGATTGTGCAAGCAATAGTAAATAAGTCTAGGTCGATCCCACAGGGAAGGAATAGGAAGAATATAGACTAAGTTACAACCTAAAGAAAAAGAAAATATGAATATAGGAGTGGAGGTTCTATGAATCCTAATTAATTAAAATAAACTAAATAATAAGCTAAAGCATAAAGAAACATAACTAATTAAACAAATAAACTAAAGGTGTTGGAAACACGTGAATCCACATTGATCCTAACCATCTACCATGCACATTCATTAACGTTCTATGAAGTTCATTCATTTTTAGCATTTCGTATATTTCTAAAGATAAAGAATCAATAGCCCTTACATGAGCGAGACTATATCATCACAAGTGATTTAAAATACTTAGAAGACGGTTTAAAACAATGGTTATTACTTGCACTCTAAATGGTGTTAGCATTCAAAGTGGTTTTCAAAAGTCATTGAAGAAAAGGCCTTAAGGTTTTAAGTTCTAAAAACTATTGTGACAAACTGAGCTTATAGGGACAATTTGATGACCGATTTCTAAAACAGAAAGTCTTGGAATACTTAAAAGAATCATCTCAGGAATCAATAGGTTCGATCGATCGGCGTGCTCTCGATCGATCAAACAGCATCATCCTTCAATCGATCAAAATGTCTTCGATCGTTTGACTATGGCTCTGGTTCAATCGATCGAAATATCTTCGATCAATCGAGCCCAAGATTTCTAAAGATTGCATGACAGAGGTTGGGAATCAATGATTCATCACATATTCCCAACATCTAAACTAAAGAATCATAAATAAACTAATGCAGAAAGAGTAAACTAAAGCAATCATAACAACTATATCAACAAACAATCAAATAAGATAAAGGAAAAACATAGAATAAATCTGAATATAACCTTGAAATCAACTTGAATCTTGAGTTTACAATGGAAAAGAGGAAGAAGAAGACTAATCTAACCTAAACTACTCCTAAACTAACCCTAAAACTACCCCAAAACTGCTATTTTTCACATTCTGGAGTGTCCTTCCTTCGTCTGGTATCATAGCAGCTTATTTATAGGATTCCCACAGACTGTACACAACTTTTTGGAAAAAATAAAGCTCAATCGATTGAGCTTAGTGCGATCGATCGAACTCTTAAGCGCTTGATGGTTCTGCAAGCCCTTGATCTTCTCTGATTTTGACAACTCTGCGCACTGATGGGAGAATGGCCATAACTTTTCACTCGAACCTCAGATTGACCTCCCGTTTGCGGCCATGCGACCGTAACTCAAAGATCTATATTTTATATTTCTGAGAAAATCTTCCAAATCTGAAGTCTTCATTGTAAAAATTGGCATTTTCTCAGATGCTTATGTTGTTCTCTCCACCAGAATCACTTTATATGCAACGATTGCTTACTATGACCTATAAAATAGTGTAAAAACACATGTTTGAGTCTCAACTTCATAGAAAACACTTAATCATTGTTATGCATCTAAATCTAGGGATTTGGGGATAAAAGTATGCATAACATACTATATAATACGCTATGAATATGCACTTTTCACCTCTAATCACACCCCCAACTAGCTCGTTGCTAGTCCCTAGCAATGAAGTAAACTGCAACAATGTCTATTTAAACTCTAATAATTGAAAACAAAATAAAGTAAAAATCCTAACTCACTTTTGCAGGAATCGTGATTGCATTTAGCGTATGCAACAAGCCTTTAAAATCCTAGGTTCCCTCTAGTGGACGAGTGTTGTCTCGTGAGGGTTTGCAGTGAATCTTTCCACAAAATTCATGTTTATGTTAATAGTTCTTGTTTAAATGTTTTCAAGAAATTTTTCCTCTCTCATTTAGCAATGTGGTTAAGCTCAACAGTCTCATGAAACTCTCTAATATGCTAAAGTCATGCAACACACACATTATAGTTAATCTACTGTCAAAGTCATTAGAATATTCTATACCTGTTAGTCTTCAAGTGTGTGTGTGAATGGACAACCAAAATACAAAACTTTAAATTTCAAAGCTCGCATAACCTAAGCCATTATCAAGACATTCATTTTGACTCAACTCTCACTGGGATTACACTCTCAAGATGAAATCACTCCGAATTAGGTGTAATAATTATCACTCATGATATGGAAGATATAAAGAGTAAATGTAAATGGAATCTAATGCTTCTCATATCTAAATAGAAAAACGGTCATTTTAGTGCACAAAGTCTCATGAAAGGATAATTTTCACTAGAAGAGCAAGATACCGTGGAGAACTCTCTCATTACCTTAACTTCAAATCCAATCTGCTTAAAATCATTAGGACTTTGAAAAAGAGGTGTTTGACTGAGAAGAAAGAGGCTCGTGATATTCAATTAGGTCAAAGGATGTGGTTGGAATATCTACTACAACTTTTCAAACTTCACCACATCTCCAATCCCTTTCTTCTTCTTCTTCTTCTTCTTCTTCTTCTTCTTCTTTTCTTCTATTTTTTTTCTTTCACACTCTTCTTTCTATTATTATTATTTTTTTGTAACAACTATTGGCATTTTTTATTCTTTTTCTTTTATTTTTTCCATGCTTTTTGTTTCTTTTTTTGTTTCCTTTTTTTTTTCTTTGCCAACTTTCCCTTATTCACACAACCAAACTTCTTATCAAGGTAACATATCTCAATCACTCCTAAATAAAAAACTAAGGCTTGAACTCCTAATTTCGAGTTAGGTATTGACTTTAGGATTGTGTAGACAAGACAAATATGGTAAGGCTCAAAGGGTGAAATAAAGGAATATCATAGAGGTATGTCAAGGCTGTATTATCCATGTATGGTCAAAAGATGACCTAAATCATCTTCTAAGTTCACAGGATTATTCATTTCAGTAAATTCAAGAGCTCTAGATTGGTAAATCTTGAACGTTCTCTTCTAGTGATCAGTCAAAATGAAGAAATATTGAGACTTTCAACGAGTGAATATGCTTTTCAAAAAGTAAGAGAAATTTATAA
The DNA here is from genome assembly GCA_033977485.1 of Hydrangea macrophylla. Taxonomy (NCBI): domain Eukaryota; kingdom Viridiplantae; phylum Streptophyta; class Magnoliopsida; order Cornales; family Hydrangeaceae; genus Hydrangea; species Hydrangea macrophylla. The sequence goes on along the minus strand of CM066986.1, from coordinate 69,405,311 downwards.
AACCCTCAAAAACAAGGAATGGCTCAAAAGCTCACTTGTGTTATTAGTCTCCACTACAGTCTCTCAAGACACCAAAATTATACTTACTAATCCATTTTAGCTAAGTACAAGGTTGTCACAACATGCTCAAAATTGTTTGAAGATTAAAAGGCATAAAACATACTATAACTAAGATAGTAAAGAAACTATCATAGTGCATCACATACTAATAACATACAGAAAAATAACACTATTGTATCATAACTAACTACATTAACTAAGAGAGAAATACAAGAACCATTTCATTATCTTAAAAAAAAAATATTAAAAATTTTAAAATTTTTGACAATTTTAATTTATCGAGTCATGTGCTACTAAGCAGGTATATTGACATTAAAGCATAAAAAGAAAGAAACGAGGCATGCAATGACTCACTCCCCCCAACTAAAACTAAACATTGTCCTCAATGTTCTAAATTAAGCACATGGATATGTAAAGTAAAGCGAGAGAAGGAAAGATGTTACCTCAAGGAGTTAATATCCCAATTTTTTTTTCTTTACCTGCAAAATTATTAGTAGAAACAAGGAAAAATAGAGAATATAATACAATTACTCAATAAATAAATTCGGTTAATCAAGATTTTTTTATCATAAAGTAATAACCGAAATTTTTGAAGATCCTCCCAATGAAATAATTTAATAGTGATAAGACTTTTGGGACCCTCATAAAAATGCAACTCCCCCCAACTAATGTCAAACTCAAGGTCAGAGGAGATGATGCAAAACATATGGCTTCCAAATTTGTTGTGGACAGTTATAAGAGCTATACCACACTTTTTATGAATTATATGCAAGAAACGATCATTGGTGTTGGTATTTCCTATAACAGCCTCTATTTTAATACTAGGGGTGGCCATGGTTCAATAAAAGGGGAAGGTCTAAGTAATGTTCTAATAAAGTTTCATTACCCTCCTCTTGTCCTAGAATAGAATCTATGGAAATATGATCATAGGAATTTAATTGATGTTCTATGCACATGGTTTTGGACTGGACTTGGATAAAGCTATTTATTTGGGCCTCTATGTCATTATCAGTCAAGGAGGTCAAGCAGTCTAGAAGATTACTAGCTTCTTGTTGAAGTTTAAGATCATCTAATATGGGCCCAATATTTTTCAAGTTCTCTCTCAAAGAATTTTGAAAAATAAAATTTTGTGAAGTGCATGTGCTAGAATCCTTACCATTCTCTTCCACAACGCAGTCTATTTGTTTAATAGTGGGGTACACATAACTTTCAAGCTCAGGATGAGAGCTTTGGTTAATAGAGAGGATAGGTGATGGGAAACTTGGTGACACCACCTCTTCGGCCGAAAGAGGTGAGGGTTCATGAATATCATAAGAGTCTAAATCGGATTTAGAATTTTCAATTACGTCCTCCCTAGGTTCACTATCAACGATAGGGGTAGATTCAACAGGTAACTCCTCCTTTCCCAATTGCATTAAATCACCTAAACTCTCATTATCTTTAAAAACCTTATTCTCATCCTCGTAACTCTCCTCACTATATATGTCATCTATTAAGGAACTCTGGACAAAGAGATTGTGCAATTTTATCCAGGCAGTGAAGGAGTTGATGTCTGGGGTTGTATATTAAGGAGAAGATGGTTCTACAACTTCATGCTCAATGGTTTGGTTTTGGAGTTCTTGTTGGGTTATCACTTTCTTGAATGAGTTGTTAACCTCATTCGGTATAAACCCGTCATTGTCCTCTAATTCCATTCCATTGTTAGTGTCTTAAAATTCGGGTTATAGTGTTGAAGAACTAGTGTAGTCTTCTATAGTTTGGCTAGCAAGTGGTTGTTGATATCTAGCTTCTAATTTATCAATTACCTTATCTAGCCTTTTCATTTCACTAAGCAGCAATTTTAACATACCATTATCCTCAACTTGGTTATTATCTTCATTATGACTATACGAAGTTTTGCCCTATTGTGGTTGGTAGTAATTCTCATCTCATTGTGTTTGTGGACAAGACTCCCCAGAAGGAAAGTCTTGGTGTATTTGGTAATCGTGGGAACTACTACTATATCCTACACTATTATTTTGGTTATCTCTCCCATTACGATTGATAGAACTCTCCATGTTGAGTTCTTGATATGTTTGATAGTATGGGGAACTACCACTATTGTTTCCCCATTGTGGTGGTTGGTAGCACTCGGATTTATAATGCGCATCATATGTGAGTGCTTGCCAACTTGGGGGATAGTTTCATTACCTAATGTGTACCTATTCGTAGTGTTTGTGTTCTATGGAGGGCAATATGGATAAGACATGTTTATCCAAAAGTTTTAAACAAAAGATTTTTTATTTTATATTTTTATATTGTGAGAGAAAAAGTCCAAAAGTTTTCATTTTTGAATTTTTTTTTTAAGAAAAAGAAGAAAAATGAACATAACTTAGTAAAATCCTAACCTAGTTGTCTTCCCCGGCAATGGCGCCAAAAACTTGACAGGACTAAAAAGTTGTGCGCTCTTGTGCAACACCCAAGTGTAGATGATCGTGCAAGTAATACTAGATGAGTCCAGGTTGATCCTACAGGGAACGAATATGAAGAATATATACTAAGTTACAACCTAAAGAAAAAGAAAAGATGAATATAGGAGTGGAGGTTCTACGAATCCTAATTAATTAAATTAAACTAAATAATAAGCTAAAGCATAAAGAAACATAACAAATTAAACAAATAAACTAAAGGTGTTGGAAACACGTGAATCCACATTGATCCTAACCATCTACCATGCACATTCATTAATGTTTTATGGAGTTCATTCATTTTCAGCATTCCGTATTTTTCTAAAGATAAAGAATTAATAGCCCTTACATGACCAAGACTATATCATCACAAGTGATTTAAAATACATAGAAGACGGTTAAAACAATGGTTATTACTTGCACTCTAAATGGTGTTAGAATTCAAAGTGGTTTTCAAAACATTGAAGAAAAGGCCTTAAGGCTTTAAGTTCTAAAAACTGTTGTGACAAACTGAGCTTATAGGGACAATTTGATGACAGATTTCTAAAACAGAAAGTCTTGGAATACTTAAAAGAATCATCTCAAGAATCAACAGGTTCGATCGATCGAAGCTCTCTCAATCGATCGAACAACATCATCCTTCAATTGATCGAAATGTCTTCGATTGTTTGACTATGGCTCTGGTTCGATCAAGCGAAATATCTTCAATCGATCGAGCCCAAGGATTCTAAAGATTGCATGGAAGAGGTTGGAAATCAATGATTCATCACATATTCCCAACGTCTAACGACAGAAACATAAATAAACTAATGCAGAAAGAGTAAACTAAAGCAATCATAACAACTATATCAATAAACAATCAAATAAGATAAAGGAAAGGAAAAACCTAGAATAAATCTAAATATAACCTTGAAATCAACTTAAATCTTGAGTTTACAATGGAAAAGAGGAAGAAGAAGATTAATCTAACCTAAACTACTCCTAAACTAAACCTAAAACTACCCTAAAACTGCTATTTTTCGTGTTCTGGAGCATCCTCCCTTCGTTTGGTATCATAGCAGCTTATTTATAGGGTTCCCACAGACTATACGCAACTTTTTTGGAGAAATAAAGCTCAATCGATCGAGCTTAGTTCGATCGATCGAACTCTTAAGCGCTTGAAGGTTCTGCAAGCCCTTGAACTTCTCTGATTTTGACAACTCTGTGCACCGATGGGAGAATTGCCATAACTTTTCACTCAGACCTCGGATTGACCTCCCATTTATGGCCACGCGACCATAACTCAAAGATCTACATTTCATATTTCTTGGAAAACCTTCCAAATCTAAAGTCTTCATTGGTAAAATTAGCGTTTTCTCAGCTACTTATGTTGTTCTCTCCACCAGAATCACTTTCTATGTAACGATTGCTTTCCATGACCTATAAAATAGTGTAAAAACACATGTTTGAGTCCCAGCATCATAGAAAACACTTAATCATTGATATGCAACTAAATTTAGGGATTTGGGGATAAAAGTATGCATAACAGACCATATAATACGCTATGAATATACACTTTTCACCTCTAATCATGCCCAATTGCCTCATAGTTTATCCACACCAAAGATGCCAGGGAGTGTCCAATATGCCACACTTTAACACTACCACGGGTGCCAGGGAGTGTCCAAGTCGGTGTCACACACTTTAGCACTACCATGGGTGCCAGGGAGTGTCCAAGTTTATCACCGTCGCATTTCAAAGATACTCTAACCTCATTCTCATAAATAGCACATTTTAGTACACAAGTACCAGGGAGTGTCCAAAACGCAATCTCCTCCACGTACTCTTTTCACACTGACCCTCATTCATCATGCATGCTAAACTGACTTCACATGTATGTCGACACAACTCTATACAGAGATGTAAATTACAGGAAAATAAGAACAACGTACGTATGAGAAGAATAAGTCTTTAATCATCACTTTATAACCAAAACATAACAAACGGGATTCCGATTAAGTAAAATTCCCAAATAGTACTTTAAAAATCCATAAAACTTCACTTAAACAGTTCCTTAACAGAAAACAGACAAAAACTAAAAAAAGGCAGGTAGCTCGCGCGATATGTCACTTTTTCGATTTTCATTTAAAAATTTCCAACTTTCAGAAAATACACAGGGCGCTCGCGCGGGCCACTCGCGCAATCGCGCGCACGAGTTAGTGCTGAGACTTCATCTTCTTCGTTTTGTTTCCCCTGCTTCAATTTTAAGGGTCCTTTTTGACCCATTTTGAAACTCGAATTCAACCAATCCTTATAATATATAGTTTTCTTCATTTTCCCACAAGGATTACAAATCTAAAATCAATTTAACACGAATCAATCTGTAGCTCTCGAATTTTACGAAAAATCGAGAGGTGATGAAACTTAATTTCTAATATGCATCGCGATACGAATGTATTAGGTTATAATCTTTCATAATCATCTCGAAAATGGATTTTGATTAAGGTTGAAAATCATGATTTTCAAGCTTGAACTTCTATGGATGAACATAACAATGGTGATTATCACTTCAAGCTATTCAACTAATAAACAGACATGAATTACTTTACAAAGTGAGTTAATGATACTCACTAATGATAAAGGATTGGTGTATAATTTGAGAAAGATAACCAAGTAGCAAACCCAAACCAAGCTTCTAGCTATGGAGTTTATGAGCCCTCTCTCTCTCTCAAATTCGGTATCAGTTCTATGTATAACTCTCTCTTTTCCTCTTTAAATTTCAGTTGTAAAGTGCAGAATATGTGTTTAATGGAGAAAGGTGTGAGTTATATAGATTTGCTCAACTTGGAGCCCAAGAACCATCACCTGCACTCAACAAATCCATTTGATTTACCAAATTATGAATAAATAAATAGTTATATAGAAATTATACATACATATATACACCTCCTCAGTTTTGAAAGGGTGGTTTAGCTTAATAGGGGTCAGGCACAAGGTGTTTGGGTAAAGTAGTTCTTAGGCATAAGTTAACACACACATGTATTGGATTTCCAAACATGGCACAAGCTAGTTGTCTAAGAATTTGTTTGGATGTTTGGGAAAACAATTTATGGCACTACCATTATACCTGCACAAAATGCACTCCCAAACAAACTTAACCAATCATTGCTATCATTAATAGAAATAAAGCAAATGTCACTTTCTAATTGATGGAGATTCCCAAACTGTGGGAGTCCACATGCTGCGTAGATAGTTTTCGAACATAAACTGGTATTTTTGTTGCGCGGTGATCACCACAAAAATACCAAAAAATTCATATTAATGTAAGAAATAATTTTCTGGTTTTATAAAAATCTAGTTTGAGTCAAAAGTAATTATTTTCACTGTTTTGAAATATAGTTTTGAAATTCAACACAGGTACTTCTAAATTTTTAAAAATCACAGTTTGACCCCAATTGAAGAATGGCTCATAAAATAAAGGCAAGTAATACAAATTAAAATATGAGAATTACAATTTAGAAATTAAATGAAATTATAGGTTGTTACACAGCGAATGCCGCCGGCTTCACCGTGTGCCACCTTATCCTTCTTATACATATATATATGTATATTTTTTGTTTTCTTTTTCAAATTTTCTTTTCTTTTCCTTTCCTTCAAATAAACTTCTTCTTTTTCTTTTCTTGAAAATATTTTTATGCCAAGAATCCGTTTTTATATTGTATAATCATTTTTTTCTTAAATTGATTTTTTTTTTATTTCTCCTATACGTATTCTACACCCGAACTTTCCTGAACACCCCCGTCTTTCCCTTCTTTTTTCAAATTTTGCAATTTTTAGAGATCGAGGAGCTTTTTGAAGAGCTTGAATCACCTTGAAAGACTTCAAATTATGCCAGACATTATCATTATCAGTTTCGGAGGTAATCATCCCCTGGATTTGTCGGCTTGTCAAAAATTGGGGTGTTTACAATTATGAAAAGGCTTAAACACTTAAATGTTTTTGTTTATTATTTTAGTTGACAAAGGATGAGACGACATTTTCTCACAGGACATGGGACCTAATAAACCTAGTTGTGTTAGAATTTTTGGGTTAGGTCCAACTTTGACTCAGGTTTTTGGATCCTCATGTGGAAAATCTCAAGCTGAAAGAAGAGAAATTGACACCTGGGTTAATGAGCAAATAGAAAGGATGAGAGATTCAATGGAGGCTAGTGTGGAGGCAAGGATTGCTAAACTGAGAGAAGAAGTGGAAGCTAAGTTTGAAACCCAGCTACATGCCACGTTACAAGTGATGGGAATTCCTGTACTGCAACGAGATACAATTTCTAGTCCATTGAGTACTACACAAGTGAAAATTATTTCATTCAAATTTCTTGATTTTTTCTGTGGTCATTGTACTTCAAACATATGTGGAAGATGTTGTGTTAATTATGTAGGTTCCCAATGCATCAAGTTCTCATCGAGTGACATCACCTCCATTCCAATCAAATCCACAATTGGCACAGTCGCAAAACATCCAATCAAAGAGTCAAAGAGAGCATATGGGACAACGTGAGTTATGCAACTCATCATCAACTAATCCAAAAGAGTTTAGTTTTTCAATTTAAATGTTGACAACCAATACTTTTATATTGGGTTGAGCAAGTTGTATAACTTTTACAAGATACTGAAATGATAATGTCTATTTGAGTTTCTACGGATTTAAAATAGATGTCCTTAGATACTTGTAAGTATTGTCTTGATTCTAATTTTTGTTGTCAAACTCAAAAACTGTGTTTAGAAATCCTATTCAAAGAAGGGAAATAAGGGAATGAAGCAAGTGAATGACAATGCATCAAATACGATAAAATCTAAACTACTAGTTTTTACTCACAAAATACGCAAGTTCTTTTTCCGTTTGATTGCTAAGTTTTATTTTCGATAAAATGGAGATTGAGATATTAAAAATAGAAAATTGATTTATTTTGGTATGAATCTTATATTTGTAGGGATAATAAGAAATGCATCTCCTTGGTAGCTATATACCTAAAAATGTTTTTGGCGAAATGATTCATAGTTAGTAAGGACCAGTCGAAATTAATAGGGCAAACAAAACTTGGACACGAATTTTTGGAAGTATGTGTTATCAAGGCATTGGAATCTACTGCTGAGTTGGTGCCAACCTTATGGACAAATTAAAACTATGGGAGATATTGTTGGGATTAGTATTGCATGACCAATTCGAGATGTAATTTCTTATTTCTCCTTTTTTTTTTAGTTCAATTCACTTACATTTTATGTAATTGTAATGTCCATTATTTTTTATATTTAAATTCTATATGTTTTATAATAGCACCCTTTTTTTTCATTTAGGTGGAAGAATTGTAGTGGAGGAATTAAAGAAAGAGTTGTAGTAGAGCAATTAAAGGATTAGAGCTGATTTGGTTTTGAGAAGAAACTCTTTGTGTGTGTGTGTGTGTGTGGGGGGGGGGGGGATGGGGTTGTCGATGGATAATATACTAGTTTTATTTTGGATTTGATATTCTAAATGCATTTGATGCTACAAGTAGTAGTTAGTTTGAATACTTGGCGCAAATTTTTATATAACTATTATTGTTTGATCTTTGCAAAAATGGTGCGCATTTGATATTCTAAATGTATTTGATGCTACAAGTAGTAGTTAGTTTGAATACTTGGCGCAAATTTTTATATAACTATTGTTGTTTGATCTTTGCAAAAATGGTGCGCATTTGGTTAGTGTGTTGAGTTATTGTATGGATATTTTGGTATGAATGAGTGTGATTTTAGATATGCATATATATATATATATGACAGGTTTTTGCAAAAAAAAAAATCAACATTTATGACATTTGTGAACAACTGCTGGGAAATAGCCAATACATGTATAACAACATTTGTACAAAGCGTTGGGAAAATATTGTAGAAATGTGCCAGCAATTATTACTATAAACATCAATAAGTGTCAGCATTTCTAAAAACGCTGCTAAATATACCAATATATGGCGGCACAATTTAAACGCTGCTAGAAACACCAAAAGAGGATTGCGATCTGTATGAAGTGCCTAAAATTTCTGGCATCAATATAGCCGGCACTCGTATAAGCGCTGGACAAAACATCAGCAATACATATGTCGACACTTTGAAGGGATTTAGCGATATTTTTAAAATGCCAGCAAATGTCAGTTTTCTTGTAGTATACTGAACTCCAGGTCGGGTTGGACGGTCGGTCGGGTACCTTGATTGTTATGGGTGTATCACCGATTACCCTTATTGTTTTGCTTTCCCCTTTCTTTTCACCCACTAAATTCGTGTACCAAACAGAGCCTTGAACTCTTTCTTCAAAAAACTCATCCATGGAGGCCATAAAATTCAGTCATCAAATGATATGCTTTTCTTCAAAAACAAAAAATTAATGTGAAATATGTTCCTCTCCGTGTAAGGATATTCTCTAAAAAAAATTCATGACAAATCGTTGAATGTTTTGGAAGAGCTCAAACCCCAGTTCCAAAAAATTTTGATTTTGATTTTTTTTTTATATAATAGAGATAGGGTAAATTGCACTTTTCACCCATGTAGTTTGAGGATCGTGATACTTTAGTCCATGCACTTTCAATTTTGGAATTTTAGACCCTACAGTTTCATAAGCGTGACAATTAAGACCAATAAGGTCTTTTAAATTATACTTAGAACACTAGTAGTTTAAAGAATTTTACTAAACTCCGCATAAGTTTTTTTAAGTTTAGTACTTTTCTTTCCTTTGAATATTGAATTATTTTAACCACCACTTTCGATCAATATGGTATTAGAGCATAGTTCCTCAACCTGGTAATCTAGTAAGTTGATTATATGAATGTTAGATATACAGAAGAAGTAGAATCTGATAATTTAAATAATTCAACATCAATGCAAATCATAATAGAACAAAAATTCATTAATAAAAATGCTAAAAGAACTTATTAAAAAGTCTTGAATATTATTGTTGATAAATATGCACGCAAGCATACGAGTCAGGTATCGGTTCGTTACCTAGCGGAATAGCCCGACGGATCGCCGAACGGTGTTGTTACGAGCCCGGTGTCTTCACCCACGAACTGCTGCTCCATGTTGTCTCTGTGTACTCTCATATGCATCACCTAGGTCGTAGAGGACGCTTCTTGAGCCATCCCCATGACAGTCACGCGCTAAATCCCAAGCTCCTTGGTGATAAGCTAGAGAGAGAAACTATGAATGAGAGAGATTAATGTGAGGGAGAGAGGGAGGCTACTGAAAGTCTATCTCATTAGGTCTTTCCATGTGATATATATATATATATATATGCATATATATAGGCACATAAAACCTATAAGGCTTGGGACTCCAAAGCCCATTACTTGGTGTCCAAGCCAAGCCTCTTTGGACCTAGTCCAATATAATGTGGGTGCCCGTATGGCCCGACCACAATATTTGTTACATCTCCCACTCATCCACATAGGGTTGGTACTAAAAACCAATCTCTCAACACAACGAAACTTCTTATCTCTCCATACAGGGAAATAGAACATGCGACCTTACGAAAAGAAAGTACAGCGACAAGAGTGTAATGCCAAATCATCACCATAACCACCAAGACACATCACTCAGAAGCTTCTCGTGTATGCCTTAGAAGATTCAACGGTTCAACCACACCAGACACAGCATTCTCAATCCCTCGGTGAAAAGAATTGCTGCACCACCTCAATGTTATGTACTCATGACATATCAGTAACAAATTACGATTGTCGCAGGCCTGCTAATGAGTCACAAAAACATGGTGTGTTATTGAATGGTCTTCCCTGAGCCCACATGTCAATCCGACTAACTTGACCACTTGCCCAGACACGCCCCATAGAACGGAATTATCTCATCGTCCTAAGATAGCATGCTAAAGTAGCTATCATCACGCGTCCTCTTCATGACATAGTCTCAAGTCGTGAAAGCAACCAGTTTGTAGGATAACCAATGTCTTGAATATGCTACGTGACTCACACAGCAATGAAGAGGAATCCATTCACTGTTCCACAATCAATCGCAAAAGCACATACAGTATAAAATGTATGCTATGGCATTCTTTCATAAAAATGCTCATGTCACTCTGTGTTTGGAAAATAAGTAACGTCATACGAATCTTAGTCTAGACATTACACAAAACGTCTAACCTAAGTTTTCCAGCACAGTTGCCACTCCTGGCGCCCGTCTGAAAACTCACATTTGGCTATAAACAGGCTACATAGAGTCGTGAGATATCTCTATGTTCGACCAAGTATAAGGTCTCATCTTAGATCCATCTAAGGCAACATATAGAAATAATAGGGTTTATATCTAGCTCGCTGTTCTTATACTGCGTAGATATAAGTGTTCAAGCTCGATTTCTAAGCGCTATGGACACACATGTCCTAACTAGCTATCTAAGCGCCATGAACACATATGTCTCATCTTGCTCGCCATCTAAGCGCCATGGACACGCATGTCCTAGTTTGCTATCTCGGCGCCAAGGTGAATCACCCGTGTGAGCAATTCGATTCAAGCCCGGTGACATATAAGAAATATGCATTCATTCCATTCATATAACAAACATATATGTATGGAAACTAATTAGTTTATTATTAACTGATAATAAAACTTAAATAATAATGTCAATACCACAATAAAATGTCTAAGCACATCAAATCCCCCAATGGAGATGTGCCTTAAGACAACTTCTCTTTGCGCAAACCACATCTCAAATATGACACGTGCTAGAATGGTTTTTGAAATCTTTTGCGTATGCTCAGGCTTACGTGCTATCACCTTCGATCACTATGAGATAAAGAGCCTAGCCACTGCAAAAACTCTTCAACCAAAATAGCTTCTCTAACAGCTGCAGAGCACACCACATATTATGCTTCCATCATGGACAACATAAGGCAAGGTCCACAGTACTCCTGCGAACATATCGCAAGATACTCTTCACTACTCTCTAATGACAGGACCATGGTTGCTACGGCAATGACTAATCAAACCAACCGCATAGCAGATATCTGACCGAGTACACACATTAGCATACTTCAGATTCCCTATTGTGGACGTATATGGCAAATTGGACATTTGTTTCCTCTTCTCATTATTCTTAAGATATTGATCTAAGGTCAAGGTGAGTCCCCAAAAAATAGGATGTCTATGGGTTTTCAATTTTTTATGTGAAAACGTTCAAGCACCTACATCTTGTAAGTCCCATGAGACAAAAAGAGGAGCTTCTGAGAACAATATTTCACAGTCTAAACTTCCAACACATAGTTGGAATCACCCATGTTCTTAATCTCAAACTGAGAGGACAATCACTCTCAAGTGGCGACAATGGAACTCATCTCATCCCCAGCTTTCAGGATGTCATCAATATATAAAGAATTAGAACACTTTTCTTGGACCGTTTAATGTACACACATTGTACCACTGCCTAGCCGATTGCTAGCTTGAGATAATAAACAGATCATTTGAGACGGCATACTTTTGCGCTCATTCCCTTTGGTCACGAAACTAATGGGATGATCCATATTTATCTCATCGTCTTGTTCTCCATTGAGAAAAGAACAGTTTAAACATCCAACTAAAAAGGTTCAAAAACTAAATATGCGACAATCGCTAGGATAAGGCAAATGGAGTCAGATCTCACCCTTTGGGAGAACATGTTTCCATGGTCTATACCCTCTCTGGGTACAAACTATCGCCATATGGCGCGCCTAATACTTGTCAATTAAACCATCTGCCTTGCATTAGATTCTGAAAACATACTTGTCTCCAATAGTCTTAAGCACATGCGGAATGTCAACTAACTCCCAGACTTTATTTGCATCCATAGAGCTCTTCTCATCTGGTATAGCAACTATCCACTCAGCTTTAGCAGACGAAGAAAAATGCTTCAACAAAAGAAGCAGGCTCATCCTCATCCACTTATGCACACATTTGCACACATATGAAAATGTCTTCCTCAATTTCAAAACAGCGATAGGGAACTTTTTCCTCATCACCATACAGTGTACTACCTGAGAATCTTGAGTGCCTAGTGGTGCACTCCCACTATCTGGTACTCTCCCACTAGCGTCTAGCGGTGTACTCCCACTCGAGTGAAGACTAGTACCATTTTACAGTGATTATTGGATGTGGATTCTCAATCTCCCCACCCTCGCTTAAAGATGGTATGTTGTCTTCAACATCCTCCAACTCATAGAGGTCAAGATATCTCTTAGTAATACAAATCTGGAGAAGTCATTCTCAATATCATGTGGCACCATTTGTCATTCCTATACCCGTTTGTTCATTATATGTAACATAGGTTGTCGAGCTATTAGAATACCTTACAAAGGTATGCTTTTCGCACTTATACGAGGTATAATAAACATAAACTCCTAAGCTCCACAGGCCAAATGCTCCAAAATGAGCTTTTCGCTTTTCCATAGCTCACAAGGGGGTAAAGGGAACTGACTAAGAAGAGGCACTCTAGTTTGTAGGTAGTAATCAAGAGTACATTCCCCCAAAATAACTTTGGGAGGTTGACTTGCGCCATCATAGTCCTAGCCATATCTAGGAATGTCGTATTCCTTCTTTCTACAACACCATATTATTGCGGAGTTTCCATAACAGAAAGTTGTCTGCGTTTTCCCTTTTTCCTCACATAGTTTCCAGAACTGATTAGATAATACACGCGATCCTCACATTGCGCAAAATCATATATAAAAGTGAGAAAATAAGAGGCGCCATGACGTGCCTTTACAACCATGGTCCACAAATATTTGAGTGAACTATCTCTAATGCTTGAGTAGCTCTAATAGACTCTAAAAGGCTTTCGGCATGTTTTGCTAACTAAGCAAGACTCACACATAGGTAGGTCAACCTTGGCGAGTGGGCCCAAAAGGGCTTCTCGAGCTAATCAAGTCATCCTATCACATCCTATGCGTTCAAGTCAAGCATGCTTTGTCTCAGAATAGATAAATGACAGAGGAAACTAGAATTTATGAAAACAATTCTTATGCAATTATCCCTAGATAACCATGTCCTAGTAACACTACCACCCAAAATATATCCATCCTATTACTACCGAATTGAAAAAACGCCCTCGAATGCGCTCTTCCACCTTGTTAGCCTTGGGCGCAAACTTGCTGGCCCCACCCTGCCTCTAGGCGGGTTTACCCTTACCATTGTGTTTAGGCCCACTGGCCTTGCGCTTACTTCTACCTATAGAAGTAGTGGTCAAGAGTGTAGCTATACGGTTTGCCTTACCTTTTTGGCGCTCCGTTTTCAGCTTAACATGTCAAAAAATGTCAAAACCAAAAATTTAACATTTTTGTTGTGGATCATGATTTGTTTTCTATGGACCCGCGAATCAGGCAAAGAACTAATCATAGCCTAAAACTGCAGTTCGCCAGTAAAGATGTTCCGAGTATTCTGAAATCACGAATCATACATATCATCAGCCATAGATGTCCAGTCATCGTGTACTTAGAACGTTTCCTTTACTTTCCCGAACTTCATAACTAGATGCTTAATGTAGTAGTGAATGTGCCATTGAAAACAAATTTGAGCTGATCTCCTAATACTTTGGCTATTGGGTAGTACATATACTTCCCAACAAGATCATGGTGCATTCTGCTTATCACAAAGCGTGTGCTATGATCCTTCTCGAGCCAAGTATTATAGGCTATTAAGGTTATAATGATATTGGGCCGGAGACCCATTATTCGGTTTAATGGGTTGGACCATTGAATAAGCCTAAAGCCCATACGCTCTTACTCATTCTATCGGTGTATTACTTTGCAGTGCCATATTACAAAAATTATTCCCTTTTAAACTTGTTACTTTTATAAAGATCGACAAAGTGTGGTTTGAAAAACATTTGTTTTTGTGAATCCAAAAAATTTGAAGAATAATATTTGAGAACATGCGCAAGGGATTGACATTATTATTTGCACATTTCATAAGGTTTGTTTTAAAATCCAATTACAAATGAGTTTTCCCCTTTTTACAATTTAAGACCGAAAAATTCGCTATTGCTCATTAATCAAATCTTAATTTTGTAAATCAAGAAAAACCTTTTATAATTGATTTTTTTAAATAAACATCAATTAGATGGTACAATTACCTATCTAAGATCATCCACAAGATATAAAGTGTGCCATACAACAAAAGTACGCATGGACCCCCACGTGGGTCCGAATTGACAACTTAGAGCTTATGTTACGGTAATTCAAGTGTATGATTTATGAACAAAGAAAAACCATCCCTTTACAAGTAGGCTTTTCCAATACAAGAAATAAAACCCTCGTCCTCACATTACATTTATGGCCCATAAAAAATAGGGATGCTTTGTTCGTAAACATATACAAGAACAGCCTTAAACATACATCGTGAGGACACAAGCTCCATAAATTGTCAATTAATTGTCCATTCATTAATCTAGATTAATGCATTAATCACATACACAAAGCACTCATGCAGTCTATTTAAAAATGAATGGATTAATCCATCACACCATTTAAGGAGGAGGATTAGAGGTCTCGGGTCATCCAATTACAAACAACAGTAATATAAACATGACCAACAATGCAACGAGCCTCTAAAAATAAAAAAATATGCAATAAAATAATTATTGCACAGCCCGAATAGCTCCCATAAGCTAGAGTAAAATCAATGAAAAATTCTGAATTTTTCACTAATTTAAACACAATTTTCGGTCTTAAAACATATTTTAAAACAATTCATTAAGGGATTTTAAATTAACAAATTAATTTAAAACTTATGGAAAATTTAATTAACTAAAAAATTGATTTTTCATTATGAATAAAAATTTCCGGAATTTCATCAAGGCCCAAAAACATTTTGAATCAATTTAACGAAATAAATTGATTTAGTTAAACAAAATTAACTATGAGCAACTAAATTTCCAAAAAATACAAAAGTTTTCAAGAATTTGTTCTCCAAAGATTTTCAGTGGTCTAATATGGTATTCTAAACACCCCATATTAATTTTAAAAATTAATAATCTATTTTGGCTATTTTAAGCAATTAAATAAATGCTCATATGCATAAATTTATGCTCTAAATTACCAAAACAAAAAATGAGATAATTCATAAAATTTTCTCAAGTCTCCAATTAGTGTATAAAAAACACTAGACATTAAATTCAAGAGTTAACAACTTTAATTGGTTATAGTTTAAGCAATTAATATTATATACTCAACACAATATATATGCTCTAAAATATGTCCAAAGAGCGAGAAAATCCACTAAAATAATTTTCTCAAGCTACCACTAGTGTTCTAAACACAATATGTTAATTCCTTGAATTAATAATCGATAAAAATATTTTAAGCAATTTAATACGTGTACAAAAATACACAATTATATGCTCTAAAATATTAATATGATTCAGATAATTTATTAACAATTATCTGTGAGTCTCACAAAATTTTACATGGTCTTAAAACAGTATCTCTTATATCCCATACATATTAATTACAAAAATTAATAGCGTATTTTGGCTATTTTAAGCAATTAAATACATGCCTAAAAGCATAAATTGTATGCTCTAAAATACCAAAAATGCATGATAATTTACACAAAAATTATCTCAGAGTCCCTTACTGTGTACTAAACACTATAGATAAATTTCAAAAATATAATTTTACACAATTTTCTGAATTTTAAAAACTCATTAAAAACATAGTTTTTAATAAACTGTGGGCTGATAAATAAATACAAATATTTATAGGGGCCTTTTGTAAAAATTTCAAAAAATTCAGAAAAAATTTCTCCCCAATTACACCCCAGCAGTATCACCACAAGACAACCCCACAACGCCACACTATCAAGACTTTATTTGGCTACATCTTAGTGTCCACGGTCATCATTTGCCAAACTTGCCAAACAAGGCATTATGTCTATGAATGTCACGACCCATCCCACTACGCGTGGAAATAGGACACGTGGCACGCCACCAAGGCTCATCCAAACAATCATATAAATATACGCAGCGGAAAGAACTTTAAAACAATCCTGGGTATTTAAAACTTAGGAAACATTACCCTCTGAGTTTGTAAAATCCATTGAAATCAGAGTTATAAAAAGTTTTGTTCAAACAAGAGTGTTCACAAGAATCCATTTCAAAATACAGAGATTCAGTCGACTGCCCAGTCGACTCTACTAGGGTCCAGTCGACTGTGCCTGGCAGAAACTGAAACCCTAAATCTTCAACAGAGGTCCAGTCGACTGCCCAGTCGACTGCTTTCAGAAACCAGTCGACTGCTTTTCTATTCTAAGAAGCAGTAGCCAAAATTAACAGTGTTCAGTCGACTGTCCAAGGGGTCAGTCAACTGCTTCTCTTATAATATACTTTCAGTGCCTCAATCCCACAAGGTCCAGTCGACTGACCCTGGGTCCAGTCGACTGCTCCCCTGTTGGGCAGCCTGTGTTGGAAATTAACAAGTCCTGCTACTCAATACCAACAACAAACACAACCACAACTGATTTTAACGTATTAAAACATAACTACAGACGTTCAATTACAAGATTACCATACTATAGAACTAATCTATGGTTCTATTACAACATATTACAACATTCAAATCCTTACACAAGTTTAGGATTTAAAACAAAAACATATACAAGTGTTATCCCCGACGTTCATCGGCCTCACTCATCGCGCTTCTTCTTATCCTTCTTCTTACTTGCAATGGAGTACATCTCCACTGCTCAGCTATATGCTGAGCGTACAAGTCTAATATGTACAATATATGACAAATCATTCTTTAATCTCATAAATCATACAATAGTCTCTAGGAAGAAAAATACGCATTCATCCGGTAGCGGCAAGTCCAAGCCTTAAACCGCGATACCAATGGCAAGTCCAAGTCTATCAACCATTGTATCCACAAGTGCCATGGCAAGTCCAAGTCTATCAACCATGCACAGTAGCCGTCGCTACTAAATTCTCAAACATCGAGAAGCTTACTCCGGCATGAATTTGTATAAGACCCCCCTTTGACCCACATAGACAACTTAACGTGCTCGCATAAATTTAGACATGCTTTTCACAATTTAGCGCGTGCATAATTAACAGGCCTACAATTAACACATGGGTTTCGCCCGGATCTCAATTTCGTCGTCGAAATATAAAACATGTATTTCCCTATATTTCACAAGTTAGAACTTCATATCTCGTGCGATTTCCCCCAAACTTTGAAGGATCGACTAGGAGGCTAAATAAACGTCAGATTTTGAATTTGGTACGATTCCTACAAGTTTATACCTGTTTTTCCCAAAAGTCCAAAATTAAGATTTTTACAAAACTTTGCCAAACACGACCTAAGTAATACCAAAACGCAGGTCTTACCTCCACGAGTTCGAATATGAAATCTGGAGAAAATCTGACGGACGAACGGTCGCCGTTTATCGTCGCAAAGCCCGTTGGCTCCAAATCTCCTTTCTCTCTCCTCTCTCTAGATATTTAGGAGTTGTGGATGAGATTGAAATCTCATCCCAATCTATATATAGGCAACCTTTCGGGGAATCACGTTTACCTCCCCGCAAGTTTCTCAAAACTTCTACTCAGCTCTCGAAACTTCGCACACATCCATTTTATAACTTTACGAGTGAAAACTATAAATTTCAAAAGTTTTCGACTAGGTTTCGTTTGGGTCCAAAATAACATCCGAAAACTATATTCTGTGGAATCTCTACACAACCTACCTTTTCAATTAACGTATCTCTCACGTTCTCACCACAGTTCTCAAAATGATACTACCAAATCAAAATTTACCAGAATTATACTACACAGGTATAATTACTATTCAACAAATACCAGATAAAGTCAAATAACATTTAAATCACATAAATGTCATTTACTCATGATTATGCAATATGAACTTCCATATTCTCGTGTCCTTACTGACACCTTACCGTTGACCACAGTCAACCACTTATCCTCAATTATCATATATCAATGATAATTCATAAAATTTCATATCATGCATGATTAAACTATGAAATTCTGGAACGGGCATGGCAACTCTCCCCTCCAAAAAGGAAGTTTGTCCCCAAACTTTACCTCATGCGTCGAATAAGTATGGATACTCATTCCGCATGTCTTCCTCATTTTCCCACGTAGCCTCTTCCACTGTATGACTACGCCATATCACTTTCACCATTGGAATAGTCTTGGTTCTCAAAACTTGTTCTTTGCGATCTAGATTGATATTCAAAGAAAAGATAAAATTTTAAATTTAAGCAAAGAGAAAATACTAAATTGAAGAAAACTTCTGGAGAGTTTAGTATAATTCTTTAAACTATTAGGGTTCTAAGTGTAATTATAAAAGATGTGATTGGACTTAATTATCACACTTATGAAACTCGAGGGTCTAAAATTTCCAAATTGAAAGTTCAGGGACTAAAGTGTCATGTCCTCAAACTACAAGGGTGAAAAGTGCAATTTACCCATAGGGATATTATTTGTGTTACGAGAGCTTTCCAACAGTTTATTATTTGTGTTATTTTGACGCATAGAGAGGGAGATACATGCTTAAAGTTAGCCTCGCCCAATGGTGTTTGGTTAAAATTGTATGGCTAGAAGTTGAATGAAGATCGAGTACAGAAATTTGCATTTCTCCATGCTCAAAACGGAAGGGTGCGGTTCACCCCCATGTTTTAGAGGCTCATTTATCAGTCTTTTGAGAATTAAATCATTTTTGGGCATCCTACTCTAACAGTGGTGTCCTCTTTACCCAAAAAGTCCCTGGAGTTTTAGTTATTTAATTGGGAGAATTAATTAAAACTCCTTACTAATTAAGGACTCTATTAGGAGATGAGAGTATTTTTGCTCATCCAAAATATGGTATACCAATGCTCACTCAAATATCTCATTAGCCAATGCAGTGGGACTCACTGCATTGGCTAATGCGATGCTTGGGTGAGCATTGGTGTACCATATTATAGGTGAGCAAAAGTATTTTCTTAGGAGATCAATCCACGCGTTTTGGTGTTAAAGTTATAAGGACATGAGATTTTGAATTTTGATTTTTTTGGAATTAAATCCCATTTTAAACAAAAAAAAATGGTAATTGACTAGTATAATTACCCCCATTTCACACGAACAACATGATACTCATGTCACCTCAGCACGCATCCTAATACAGTTTTTTCCCTCTAACCTTTAAAATGTCATATCTTCCAAACTACAACTCTATTTTGAATAAATTTTATATATCTGTAATCTAGAAGAAAAGATATTTCAAACAAAATCCATAGTGACTGAAAAATTGAAAATAAATAAATAAATAAATAAATAATAATAATATTTAAGACAGTGACATCTGCTGTAGCGTAATCTCACTGTCTTTGCAATAGTGACATGTTATTACCTTTGAATAAATATTTTGACTTTGATAATATGTTATTGTCTTTACCTGGACAGCATTGTAAGGCAGTAACATACAATTTTGTTCAGGTAAATACTGTCTTTACTTGGGCAGCACCTTGAAGATAGTATCATCTACTAAAATGGCCATAACTTCGTGATTCTTTGGCCGTTTTGAACGATTTTTTTTTTTGTAATTTGGGCTAATTTTTCGAGATTTAAGCAATGTAAATGTCGATTTTACAACAAAAATATGTATATATATATTTTATATCTGTTTTTGAGTTGTAAAGCTTGATTTTTTTTTTTTTTTGAAGAATTTAATAGGCAATGTGCATCTTATTTTGTAGATTACCGTATATAAAATTCATTGAAAACTGATTTGTATTATGAAAGTTACTATATTTTGAAGATTGAAAAACTATTAAAAAAATCTATTTGTGGAAAATGTGCTGATTTTTTGGTTGAAATTAGAAAGGATGAACGTAAATAGCATTTGAGGGCTATTTTGGTATTAAAAAAAAAACTCAACGATCTTTGACATTTAAAAAAAAAAAAAAAAAAGAGAGAGAGCATGTTAATTGATTGCCCTCTTATATACACCCTATTTTGTTGGCTATCAGATTTAGGAGACCCATAGCTTGGTGGTTCACGATGATTGAAAAAGACCCGAAAAGGGTCCTGAAAGTTAGTTCTATCTCTCAAAATGCTCAGAAAGCAGTACAAAGGACCAAAATGCCCCTGAAAGCCCAAACACTCCCAGATTTGGACCAAAAGTTCTGGAAACAAGCTACGTCGTAACAAAAGTAATAAAATGAATTTTTAAGCAAAATTGGATGAAATGGTCAACTCCCAGAGAGCCCCAGAAGTCTCGGAAATTCCTAGAAAGTCCCAGTTGACCGATTTGATCCATGTTTGACCAGGGGTTGACAAAATCATCTGATTTGCCCGAAAGTTTCGAAGTCATCCTAGATCATGTGAAAAGTACTAAAACGAGTTTTAAAATAAAATCAGACTAAAACGTCAGCTCCTAGGAGCTCCCAGAGGTTCCCAAAACGTCTTGGAGGTCCCCGGTTTGACTGATTTGACCTAAAAGTTGACTTTAAAACCAGAGCACTGTGTTATTTTTCAAATGTTTTTTTATGGATACTAGAGGGCAATAGCTTTCAAGCGATATATCGCACATAATTTCTGGATTTAAAACGGATTTATTATGAATTTTTTAACGTGAAAAAAGCGATCAAATCAGTTTTTGTCACGAATATCGCAAAACTTTTCAAATTGACCTATCTCCGAATAATTTTTTTTTATGTAAAGTAGACTCTATTACCTTTCCAATGGTATAACACAAGCTTCGGTTTGGAGTTCGTACGCATTTTCTGTGAATTTTGGACGAAATAAGGCATTTTTGCGAATACCGGAACCTCTGGAGGCCTAAACAGAATAATATGGGCGTCTAAGGAGCGGTGCCGCTGTGGCACTGGCCCACTGCTGCCATGGCATAGGCCCAGTGCCGCCGTGGTACTCTCCCCCAGAGCAGTCCATTTTTTCTAATTTGTTTTGGCGGTCCAAATTGAATAATTAAAAGCCAAACGACGTAGTTTATTGTTCACAGATGTTTGGGACCAATGGGAGCACTTTTTTAATCCCAAAATCACCCTAAATTGGCTTATATAAACCCCCCTTGACTCCTCATTTGAGGGGTGGCCAAGTGCAAAGTTTGAGAAAGTTGTAGAGAGAAAGAGTGATAGAGATAGATTTAGAAGAGAGAAAGTGAGCTTCCTCCACTGATTTTTTTTAATAGAAAGTGAGTTCTAAACTCAAGTTCTTCCATTACTACTCTTCATTTCTTACATTCAAATACCCTCCCAATCACCATTCTTGAGTTAGGAATCTACTTTCATGTCCAAATGTCATTGTATATGAATGAAACATCAAGCTACAAGTCCAATATCTCAATAATCATCATCTATTGATTGCTATTTGATTGCTTGTTTATTCTAATGTTCATCTCTTCTTACCTCATTTCTTTTTTATTTTCTTTGTTTCTTACTTATTTATCATCATCTAGATGATGGCATGGTGTTTGAGGTGAGTGAATCCTTATGGATAGTAGCTCTTGACCTCAAAAACATGTATGATAGGTGATGATTCTAACTTCAATACTTCCCAAGTATTCTTGAAGTTATATTCAAAATAAACAATGTTCTCCAACAATCTTGGAAGTTCTTGAAGTGAGTTTGATGTTGATATTCCAAGTGGTTATAATCTTCATTTAGTGCTGGAAATATACTCCTAAAACCCCCATTTTAAAACCCTTCTTAAACCCCTCATTTTGATTTCAAGAAATAAAACACTTGTTTTCTCAAAATCTTCAAAACAGTGAGTTGTTCAACTTGAAGGTGTCATTATGAGTTCAATACTCAATGGATGATTGCAAGGCAACTTGGAAAGTCTTTCTAACTCATAAGGGAATGTCCATGATTTGTGGTTTGATTTAAAAACACTTGGAAGGGACCCATTTTGACCCAAACATTCCTCCCAAATATTCTATTTTCTCTGTCACAGCAACTTAGTTGACTTGCAACTTGTTTTCCAAGAAACATTTACAAAACCAATTTATTTTTCCCTTAAACTTAAGTATCTATTACATATAATATGGGCTTCTAAATATTTTGTTTTCATATTCGAAGATTTTTCTACATTTCAGTCGACAGTACGAACTTTGTTTTGAGTAACCTCTCTTGTTCATATGGTTTCTCTCAATCTGTAACTTCAATCTTGATTTGGCTTTTTGATATATGTTATAGACACAATAGGGATGATCTCCATAAAAAATTATGAATTAAAAACATTCCTAACTCACATTTCCATTTTTATAAAATTAGTTCACTATTTAGTCCACTATTCACAACAAGCTTGCTTTACTTTCATTCTTTGAATAGATGTTTACATGCATTCCAAATTAACTCATATCTTAGGAAGTAGTTCATACTACATTTGTATATATCCTATAATGATATTCTTCATGCATTCATGCATAGTGCATAGTCTCAATCACTTTAGAAAATCCATGAACACTAACACACTACTACTTTGCACATTCTAGGATCATACATTGCATCCATGCAAGATTGGAGTTTTTGTGACTCCTAATCTAAGAAGATTATAAGGAATGAACTTGATCACACGTTCATGCTCTCCCCAATCAAATCTTCCTATCGCATTCGTCCCGGGGATTGAGAGATCTTCTTTTCTCAAGAATCAACATGCATACATTCTACCTTGCTAAACATATTTTTGATTTCTTTGATTATTTGTTTCAAGAACAATCCATGTCCCTTTTAGATTAGAAAACTTGATTACTTGATATGTGATTAGACAATTTTTCCTAAGTTTGTTTGTGTGATCTTTCACTTTGTATTGTGTGATATTTGGCTTAGATCTTATGAATGATATCTTATCTTTTGATCTTCTATTTCAAATTCTTGTGCAACGTAATATACTTATCATAAAATTAACTGTCAAACCAAAAGTAGTATAAGGTGATTATTTGGATACTAATTGAGATCCGTTGAAAGATGGGGCGAGTTTAGGGTGTTTTAGTCTGTGCGAAGGCTCCTTCCTCTCTCATACCAAAATCCCAAACCGAGTTCTTTGGTTATGAAGGGCCGGTGCCCTTTTATCCATTTGGGTGAGTCAAAATTGGGTTTTTTTGGTTCCCTAAAAATCAAGTGGCGACTCTGTATCTATTTTCATAGACTTCTTTCTTTTCTTCAAAATATTTAAAAAGAAAATCAATTCCAAAACCCCGGAAAAGGGGGTGGACCCCGGAGGCCGCGTGCCCACACCACTATGAACCAAATTAGGGATTTATGCCCATGCACCACTATTTAATTTTAAGTCCACCTTTTATTGACAATAACCTAATAGAATGACAAAAAAATAAAAATACTACCAATTTTTTTATACTCTCCAAATGCAAATAATATAAATGATGGGCTACTGTGGAACATATACAGTTTTTAATTAACAAACTATCTCCTTCTTTATGTATTTTAAACAATATATTTTGGGGGCATTTTTTGTTCCAAAAAGTAAATAAAAATACACAAATCTTTTGTGAGTAATGTAATTTATTGGAGGAGCTCTACAATGTTAATTCACTTAAACATTATCGTAGCATCATAATACAACATGCTTTATAGCAAATGATTTATTATTTGCATGATTGTGAAATATAACATGTTTGGATGGATGTTAGAATTGGCAAGTTTAGGAAGCTTATTAATTATGTTGTATGTCATAAGATTATTCTACTAGTATATTGTGTACTGTGACATCCCATTTTATTGAGTTTAGATTTGTTGTATTAGGATTGTCAATTTGTTATAATTTGAGAGGTTTGTCTTTTTTGGTCTGTCTTGTAAGGGAATTTGCTTTGGCGCTTCTATGAAGTTTTCTTAGAATAAGCTCTTAATTTGACAATTGTTATCTCTTCAGAGAATCCTATTCTAATTTTTTTTTTGTATGGATTCTGTTGTAGATGATGTTAGAAAAAGTTGTGTACCCTCTGATACAGCTATTTGTTCAAAATTCACATTGTGAAATGTATTCTTTAAATACATAATTGGGGGGTGGATAATGAGCATAGAGGATTTTTTTATCTCGAAGAAGATAACCTAGATGGGACACATTTGTTAGGAATTTAAACTCGGAATCAAATTCTCCCAATAAACACGCAAAATACATTCGGCAATAATAAACATACACATCAAAGAAAGACATATATATATATATATATATATACGATTCGGCCAATCATGCCCACATCCACTTTCCAAACAGTGTGCATATTTATGAGAAACTAATTGGTACAAAATCTCACTATACCTATTTCATAAATCTTACAAGTTCCTTCAACTTGAAATCACCATACGCATTACTACTCTTAACCATCTTTTATAGAGCTTCCAAACATTCCTTGTCCAACAAGTAACCAGAAATCCACTCCCAAGAAAAACCAAACAAAATAGGAATTAGATACCAAGTCAACAATTCCCAAATCACATGGAAGTGTCCAATATATGATAGAATCTACTCAATCACCCTCTTCCATAACATGCTCAATCACCAAGCTCCCACACTTGACCAATACCCCTACAACTAGAGTGCCCACGAAGTCCACCACTTTGCCATTGTTTACCATTGACATTCAAATCAACATGGTCTCAACACCTCCGATTCGTCAAATCGCGAACAATACATGTAGAGCTGCTTGAGTAAACAATACATGTTAACTTCATAAAAGAGTCTCGATACGTCATCTCTCCAACAGGAACTACTACCTCACCATTGTTTGAACTATCAATAAATCATCCACCCACTTGCAAGAATTTCATCTTCCATCAAGAGCTTGGGAGTACAACTCTATCAATTAGACGACCAAAAACCTTCCACAGTTCTCTCTTTTTCGTCAAGAACGTGTGTGATTTTTATGACTCTTCATGCAACTCGAAGCTTGCATCCCGTGGAAACCATCCAACAAACATATTTTAGATTCCTCCACAAATAGGACTAATATCACACCACCCAAATAGCTAAACCGATCCAACCAATTATTTTGAAATCCACCATTCTATGTCGCAACAATACCAGTAATGCAAGGACAATCCACAGCCCTTCTGGAACCCATCAAAATAGTTTCTCCTAAACTACATACGTACCATACCCAAAATCCAACAATCCAAGAGAAGTTTCCGTACAAGTGGAGTATGAGTACCCCTCCACTATACAAATCTACTATAATCATAGTAGCACTGAAATTGCCTTTTGTCCTAGATTATAGCCTGCTGCATCATCAGATCTATCACTAAGAAAATGACCTCAAACCCACTTAACCCCAAAAGCTAGCTCTTGAGGTGAGGCTTTCCCTCATACTTATAAACTGACCACTTCTCCCTTCCACAACCGATCTGGAAAACCCCAACAAATACCAATAAGCACAATACAGCAGCTAAACAACTTACATATACTAAATTTCCATAAGGTTGGATTTGGAATCGGGATAAAAAGAAATGGTATGTGCATAAACAATATATCTGTTTGGGAAGAATATTCTATGTTCATCCATCTTTTGGTGAAAGGTTTTATCTTCGAATGCTTTTAAATATTGGGATAGGTCCTGAAAATCATGACGACATTAGAACTTTAAATTATTTTGTTCATCCAACATATAAGCTGCACATTACGCATTAGGATTGTTGGATGGTGATGATGAGTGGCATGCAGTTATCCCTAATGCACCAAATTGGCAAATCGGTCACCAATTGCATCAATTATTTGTCACTATATTACTTTTTTGTGAGGTAATAGAACCAATAAGGTTGTAGAAGTAGAAATGGGAATTACTCTCAAATGATATTTTATATCATCAAGGTCGTTTATTAAACTCCCAAAAATTGGTTCTAACTTCATCCCAGACGAAAAACCTTTGCTTTATATGAGATAGAAAAACTTTTGAATGGAAATGGTAGGTCACTGAAAGAATTTTCTACTATTCCATTTCCCCACTTGGCTTTACTAATTGAAGTAAATAATAGATTAATTTCAGAAGATAGAGTTATGATAAAGAATTTCTACACCAAGAGCACTCAAAATTGTAGAGTGGTCTTAATGT
This sequence comes from Hydrangea macrophylla, assembly GCA_033977485.1. NCBI lineage: Eukaryota > Viridiplantae > Streptophyta > Magnoliopsida > Cornales > Hydrangeaceae > Hydrangea > Hydrangea macrophylla. The sequence goes on along the minus strand of CM066986.1, from coordinate 69,378,749 downwards.
CCAACAGTAACATGTTTATAACGTTATTACACAAGCAGTTGGTAGAGAATGTGGTGGGCTTTTCTTTGTATACGAAAATGGGGGAACTGAATAAATATATTTATGGACGATAATAATCGCACGAATACATTCTAAAGGGAATATTGTGTTATCTGTGGCATCCTCTAGTATAGCTTCACTTTTATTGTCCAGAGGAGAAACTGCACTCTCTAGGTTCAAAATCGCAATAAACATGGATAATGATTCATGTTATGCTATCAACCAAGGCTCTCCATTAGCCGAGTTAATATGTAAGCCATCTTAGATAATCTTGGATGAAGCTCCATTGCAGCATAGAAATGTGTTTGAGGTCGTGGATCATACATTTAGAGATATCATGCGTTTTATTGGTCCAAGATCTTAGGATAAAATATTAAAAGGAAAAACAGTTGTATTAGGGGGTGATTTCAGAAAAATACTTTGACTAATACCAAGAAGTGCCAGGGAATATATTGTTTTAACATCAATAAATCAATCTACATCCATTTGGGACCCTTGCCAAAATTTTGTTTTGACCATTAACATGAGATTGTGAAATACTTCACTAGACCTTTATGTTGTGTATATATACATCATTTTAGTCTCGTATCAACCTTTACGTTGCCTAAAAAGAGCAAACATAGACCCGGGCCCAGTCTTATACACGGACCCGTACACATACAGGTAGTTCCTCGATCGTGCACAATTCCAATATTGCATATTTATCGAGACCACACGTGAACTGAGACAAGTGACATCAACCCTAGAAGGCTTATATCATCATCATCATCATTACCCCATTACCTCCCCCTTGAACCAGCTGACCCCCTCCCCTTTTCCCATACACACCACCTCTGTGCTCTCATATAACACATGCATACACACATATGCACACCCATGTGCAAAGAAAGAAATAGAGAGTGTGAGTGTAGAGAGAGAAAAGGCGAAACCCTACCCCCGCCTCTGTAAATACATACCACATCCACTCTCTTTTTTATCTTACTGAAAAAAAAATTCTACGTATAGAATTCTAGATAGAGATAAGAGAAGGAAGATAGAGAGAGAGGATCCATAACTCAAGTTGGTACACGCACGCACACACATACACATGCACGCACGCGCACACACACACTCACTTTGTTTCTGTTCTGAGCTGAGTATTCTGACCTCACTTACATTTTTCTTAGAGCTTGTTATAAGCCTTAAATGTGACATGCATGGCCTGTACATATGGTTTTCAGAAAAATGGCAAAATGGGTTTTAAAAATAGGTTTGATTTTAAAGTGTTTGTACCGCCCATTTTTCTAAATGAAAATTGATTCTTTGATGACCCAAAAGATTATATTTCAAGTTTCAAGTACTAACTCATTCATATGAGGACGTCTCATGGATTTAAAGTTATACACTCATAGAGTTTTTTGGCCTATTTAGAGACACGCATGAAGTTTGGATTGTTGATTTATATATATATATATATATATTTGTGATCTACGTGAAAAATGGAGTAGAATGTTCTCTTATATGACACACTTTGGTTGAGTTTTGGATAAGTTATAAAATGGGTTCAAAACCCTAGTTGCAGGCATCTAAAGGTTTAAGATGACCCCGCAACCGGTTGCACAGATTACAATCGGTTGTAATGTAAGGGTGTAACCAGTTGGAGTTGCAATAATGTAAGGGTTAAGTGTAACCATTTGTAATGTTCTATTTCAGTATTGTTATAATTCTATGATGACATCTGTTGTACCTTAAGCTTCTGTACGTTGTACCCTATGTTGTACTTTATGTTGTTGCATGTTGTACCTAATGGTGTCCTACAACTGCATGTTGTACTCTATGACATCCTAAGCTATGTATGCTTGTACGCTGAGAATAGAAATGTTAACTTCATGCATGTGTCACTACACGTAGACAAAGTCAACATGTGTCATGAGTTAAGTTTGGTGGCTACGGAGGCCAGGACAGTTCGGTCAGTTTGTTGTCGAATATTAGTGATTAATCAACCATTAGGGCAACGATGTTTTCTTGATCAACAAGGGTTCACCAAGCGACCATTGGGGCAACAATAACATATTAATCATTTGGCCATTTAAGCTGTTGGCCCAAATGTGGAAACCTTAGAGGGGGGTGAATAAGGTTTTAGCGGAAATTAACCTTTTAAAAACTTAATTGCAAATTAAACACAATCACAAATAATAAAATAAAGAGATAAGGGAAGAGACACTTGCAAACCGAGTTTTCAAGTGGTTCGGCAATCACACCCCGCGGCCTACGTCCACCCCTCAAGAACACCTCTTGAGGATTCCTTTAATCCGATCTACTTCACGAGTGTAGACCAAACCGTTACAAGAGCCTCCAATCTCTCCCAAAGAAGAAAACCTCTTCTTTGCAATCAAGGGTTACTAACCCTCACTCTTTACAAATGATTTGGGTACAAATGATAACTCTCTCTCTAGAGTGGATAATACAATTAAAGCTCACACAATAACTCCTTAGTGAGTAGATAATACAAATGAAAGCTCACTACAATTTACTCTCAAAGAAATACAAATCAAATACTAGAGCAAATTGATAAACTCACACAACTAGGGCTCAAATATGAATAATTAGAAGTCAACAAGTTGTGTGATTTAAATAGATGTTTTCCAATGGATTGATCAACATGAAATGGTGTGGGAAAACATGTATTTATAGCCCAAGAAAGATTATAGTCGTTGGTGGCAAGTTTGGTAATTAAAAGCCCCTTTAAAAACTAGCCGTTATTGCCTTTCAGCGCAGTCCAGTCGACTGGATCGAAGGTTCAGTCGACTGGGAAGTTTATAGCAGTGAAGAGGCAATTTCAGTGCTGTCCAGTCGACTGAAAAGTTCAATCAGTCGACAGATGTTACAATCCAGTCGACTGGACCCTTAAAAAATCAGTCGACTGGTTTTAAGCAGTTTTTGGCAGACTGACACCTCTTTACTAAAACGGCCATAACTCCCTCTATAAAACTCATATTCACGATCCGTTTGAAGATTCGGAAACTAGATTCACATACCTTTCCAACCATATAAAACTCAAGATCTAATTCCTTACCAATTGGATCAGGTTTTCATTTAAAGTGGACCTATCTGCGCAAAGGTACTTTCTTTTGACTTAGCCACTTGAAAGCTTTTGTGAAATGAATTTAATTGAGTGGTCTAAGTATGTTTAGGTCCTTGAAAGTATTTTAAAGTATAAGTGCAAGGATCCTAAAGTCCAATTAAAGTTACTTGAGCCCCTATGAGTGATTGATCAAAATGCTTACATATAAATCCTAGTCTTCAACCAAGGATGAAAAAATCTTCAAGTCTTGAAGCTTGATCCTTGTTGAGCTCCCTCACTCTTGGACTTCACCACATGCTATCTCATGATCTCAAACAAAGTTATAGCATTTAAGTACATGAATCAAGAGATTAACATAATGAAAATGACAAGATAATTGATTAAAATAGAACCAATGAAAGTATGCACTTATCACTAGATTTGTCATCATCAAAACAAAACAAAAATAATGCCTTAAATAAATTCAAGGCTAACAATTTCCCCCTTTTTGATGATGTCAAAATATGCAATAGAGATATAGCAATTAAAGCACAATAAGTGTCATTTTCATGTTATCATTCAAAGTAACAAGAATTCCAAAGTATGAGTCCAAGAATGATAACTTTCTAAAAACATTCCCCCTTTTTAAAGGTCTATCATTTTCCCATTTAAGAAAAACTCTATCATTTTCATATCTCTATATCATTTTCATATCTCTATATGTATTTATAGTCCAAGAAAGATTATAGCCGTTAGTGGCAAGTTTGGTAATTAAAAGCCCCTTTAAAAACTAGCCGTTATTGCCTTTCAGCGCAGTCCAGTCGAGTGGATCGAAGGTTCAGTCGACTGGAAAGTTTATAGCAGTGAAGAGGCAATTTCAGTGCTGTCCAGTCGACTGAAAAGTTCAATCAGTCGACTGATGTTACAATCCAGTCGACTGGACCCTTAAAAAATTAGTCGACTGGTTTTAAGCAGTTTTTGGCAGACTGACACCTCTTTACTAAAACGGCCATAACTCCCTCTACAAAACTCGTATTTGCGATCCGTTTGAAGATTCGGAAACTAGATTCACATACCTTTCCAATTATATAAAACTCAAGATCTAATTCCTTACCAATTGGATCAGGTTTTCATTTAAAATTGACCTATCTGCGCAAAGGTACTTTCTTTTGACTTAGCCACTTGAAAGCTTTTGTGAAATGAATTTAATTGAGTGGTCAAAGTATGTTTAGGTCCTTGAAAGTATTTTAAAGTATAAGTGCAAGGATCCTAAAGTCCAATTAAAGTTACTTGAGCCCCTATGAGTGATTGATCAAAATGCTTACATATAAATCCTAGTCTTCAACCAAGGATGAAAAAATCTTCAAGTCTTGAAGCTTGATCCTTGTTGAGCTCCCTCACTCTTGGACTTCACCATATGCTATCTCATGATCTCAAACAAAGTTATAACATTTAAGTACATGAATCAAGAGATTAACATAATGAAAATGACAAGATAATTGATTAAAATAGAACCAATGAAAGTATGCACTTATCACTAGATTTGTCATCATCAAAACAAAACAAAAATAATGCCTTAAATAAATTCAAGGCTAACATAAGCAACGAATATTGATTTGCTAAGGTCACTGCGACCTAAAATATCATGATTAATTGGCCATTGGGGCAACAATGTTATATTGGTCAACAAAGGTTGATCAAGTAGCCATTGGGGCAATGATAACAATGTTACCTGGAATGCGGTTCGCCCCAGTACATGGTACGGGTTTGGCTGTGTGGTACGACACTTAGCTCGGTTCGCCGTACGAGGGGGTAGACTTAATCGGTATGCTTTTTTGGTTCGCGGCTCGCTTCGGTTAGAACTTTTAGTTCTACTAGCACTTATGTAAATATAATTTTGTACTATATGGATATATAGTACTAAATTATTCCATGACTTCACATAATAAAATTTTCAAACACAAAATCTAGAAAAATAAGACGAAAATAAATCTCAAATGCAAATATACTAGAAACTCTTAAAGAAAACCAGCAAGCAATGTTTCAAGTTCTAGTTCTAAATAAAATGGCAATAACATCTATATCTATTAAAAAAACAAAGGCTAAATCTATTGCTGCACTTTTTTTCCCTTGTTGTTTGCAAAGCTTGTTTTTTGAGCTTGTACTCTAGTGTGTCGAATTAGAGGAGTGTTGGAACTAGGAAGGACTTGTCTCGAAGTAGATTTTTGCACTGGAACTTGAGACAACATTGCTTCTTGATCATCTTTCTCAAGAACTTCTTCAACATCATGCTCAAGTGAGTTCCATCACAAATCCTCCAATAACATCATAGAATCATCTATGTATGTTAGATCGGGATCGACATCCCACTTCTTGAAAGGCCTTTCATTGTACCCTTCAGTAAAGCATGATAAAAGTTGGATATTGGAATAGGCAAAGATCAATTTATCAGCACGTGAGGAGTTCAATCGATTTCTTTTTTACATTATGGATGAATGAGTATGTGCTCCAATTTCTTTTAGCCGAAGAAGTATTAATAGGTTGAGACAACACTTAGTAAAACATATCATTGTTATTATACAAAAATTTAATAACTAAAGTAATGGAAAGAGTAACCGTAAGTTGTAATAAACCTCATTGCTACTTCTGCCAAGTTTGACATCTCTGATCTATATGTTACCCACCAATCAATGGCATTCATGCTTATAGCATCAACTTGGGCAGCTGCCATACCATAAAGTCCCTTGCGCGAGTAAAACGTAGCAAATTCATTCCTCAATAACTTTTCTTCCGCTGCATTCTCTGCTATTTTCTTAAATGCTTCCATTACACCCGTAATCACCTCTTTGTCTTGGTTTGGGCTCTTCCTAGTTATGCTTCTAGGTGCGGCTAAGGCTAAATATCTTTGATCATAGAATCAAGGTGAAAGTGAAAACCCAAGACAATGTGTAGGAACATTCATTTTCTCCCACCTTTTCAATCGAATCTCTTCTATCTTGGAAAAATTAGCAGCATGTTCAGCAACCATCATAATATCTTTAATTTTCCCTAACAAGTTGTCCATCTTTTCATAAATGTCACCCACTTTAGGACCATCACCATCACAAAATTTAATAGGCAAATAAAGTGGCTTTGTGATTACCAAAATGGCATCTACATCATCCCAAAAGTATCGTTGGAAATGGTATCCGCAATAATTAACCCCATCTTCTTGTGTGTTCATCTTCGCTTTTTACCCAATCTTTCCATGTTCATAATACAATAGTAGTTGCAAGTGCCTCTCTATAATCAACAAGTCATTTCAACAATATGTAATTAGATGTAAATCTTGTCTTTGCTACTTTTAACAGTTCTAATTTTGAGTGGGCTCTAAAAATAGCCAGTGCATGGGTATGGTTTACAAAGTATTTGGGCAAAGAGCTCATATTCCAGAGGGTATTCTTTCATGCCTTATGTGTGTTGCTAAACCAATTAAACTCATTTACCAAGTCTTTAAAAATAAGATTCAAAGTATGGACAACACAATGTGACCAAAAAATATGTTTGTGTACCTTCTCAACCTCTTTTCCAGCACTCGTGCAATTGGCTACATTGTCAATCACCACTTGTAAAACATTTGATGTCCCCACTTCCTCAATTGCTTTAAGTAAAAACTCAGCAATTCTTGCACTCTTTTTTTCAATGCCTTTAAAATCTTGAGCATACAAAAACATTGCACCACAGCTATTGATAGTGATTATGTTTATTAGCAGCTGTTTCTTGACATTCATCCACCCATCAAACACAATGGACACTCTGAGAATACCAAGTGTCTTTCACCGAAGTCAAATCTTTTTCCACATTTCGTTTAACCTCATCCAAAGTAGTAGTTCTAGCCTTTACAAAAACAAAAAAAGAAGTCTCGTAATCTTTGGGACCTCTATTAATGGCTTGGATCATCTCATGAAATTCAGGATTTTGTAGCATGTTAAATGGAATGCCATTAGTGCATAGTGCTTTCACCACCTTCACATCAACAGCGTCTCTACCCATTACTTGGAATGAACCTTCAACTGTCTTCGCAGGAGCTTTTCTCTTTGTAAGTGTTGAATTTTTTTGCAATGATGAAACTCTAGCTTTTTCTACATCTTGGACCTTTCTTCAAAGCCTTTTGTTCGTGTCATGATTGCTTAACATAACACTGAATCTATTTATTTGTGCTTTTACTTTAGGTGGTGCTCTGAAAAAATAATAGTGAATGCGAGTATAGGAGCTTGAAATTGTTTGTTACTTTTTTGCACCACCCGGATTCTTTCCTTTGCTACTCCTTGTACAATTACTTCATCCATTAAAGGTTTCAATTGTTCATTCATATGCTTCAGTTGTACGAGTTCAGCAGATTGATTGTTGTCATCTATGTCAACACGTTCTCCTTCATAAGCATCTTCTGTGTCAAAATTTTTGACGTCCACATTATGCATCCATAATTCAACATCATTATTATCATGAGTATGAGATAAATAATCCTCTGCTCTTCTTCTTTTTCCAAACACCATTATGCTAAAGGGAGAGGATTAGGAAGAGGAAGAATGGGTGTGGGAAAAAAGGGTATGAGTAAGGGACAAGAGTCTAAGAGACTATGATGAAAAGACGTAAGATGGAGTAGTAAAAAGTGGCCTACTAGAAGTTGGGGACCTTAATTAAAAAAAAAAAAAAAAAAAAGAGCAGGTACGACAATAATAGAGGTCGAACAATCCTTGATGGTCCTTAAAGTTTGAATTTTGATTGATTTAAGGGAAAATGACATTCATGTGTGTATATATATATTGGGAATAAATTTTGGAATTCAAAAAGTCATAAATCATATATGTAATATATAGATATCTGTAGATATTTATGTACATAATATTATGGGAATGAAGAACATAGGAATTTGAAAATTAGGTGAAATATGTAACAAAACTTCAACTTTTATTCAGATTTTGGAATTAGGAAAGTGGTATATTATATACACAAATATATGTATTGTGTATATATATATTATTGGAATGATAAGCATCAGATTTTGGGATAATAAAACAAATCAATATCAATCTTTCCCATTAATTATCCACTAATATATCTATGTATATATATTATTGGAATGATAAAAATTAGATTTCGGGAAAATAAAGCTAGTCAATGCCAATCTTTCCCATAATTTCTCAATCGATATCTTTCCATAACCAAACTGATATTTTGAATAAACTGTGTGTATTTTTTAAATGTAAGGAAATTAACTTGGGGCTAAACTCTAAATACCTAAGAAAGAAAGGATTTAAAAAAACAAAAGTGATTCATGTTTATACTTTCATTTCATGTTCCTGAAGAGAGAGAGAGAGAGAGAGAGAGAGAGAGAGAGAGAGAGAGAGAGGGAGAGACAAAATGGGAGACGAAATCGCAGAGAAGAATAAGAAGAAGGGAAAACAGATCTGCGCAAGGTTTTTTTTTTTTCTTCAGCCTTTCTTCCTCCTCCTGTTCTTAATCTTCTCTTTTTTGGAACGCAACTTTTGGGATCTGAATCACCCACAAACTGCGATCTGGAATGCACGAACTAGATCCTTGTTCCATAGGGTACCCCACGTTCCTAGTAACCCTGAACGATAACATATTAATTATTCAGCCATTGGGGCAACACATATTCTAAAATAATGGTATTATGCGGGAAGGTATCAAGGAATGTTGTTGTGTCATGAGTTTGGATCGAAAATCTAAAGTATAGTCAAGTTTTTCATCGGTACATTGTTTATGCATGCATGGTCAAATGTATGATGTTTGCATGATTAGCCTTAATTACACCTTACTGTTAAATGTATTGAGCATCTTATAAAATAGAAAATGTTGTTGTAATAATTGAATGTTATGTTATTAGTATCCTCAAATTTAGATTTATAAGTTGTGGTTTTTGTGCTCACCGGCTTTTATGAGCTGACCACATTCGTACCCTAGACATTCCCATGTACAGACTTTGCAGATGCTGACTATTAGGAAGAGGATTATGGGTTTGCCAGTTAAGAGCTCAACTATCAGAAGAGGAGACCTTAACTTTTGTTTGTTTGATTATGCAATTGTTAGGTTTTGAACTAATGTATTTACTAAGGATGTTATGTTTTTAATCGGCGGTAATCGCCTCAAATTTCAGACTATGAATTTGTTATAATGTAACAGTTATCGTAGGATCATTTGAGATGTTATGCATATATGGTCTAGTTATTTGCTTCTGTAATTTGTTCAATCTTGATTTAGAATGTTGTTATAGACAATCCAGTGATCCAACTTGTCAAGACCTACTGGTCCAAAAAGGAAATTTCAAAAATTTTCCTATTTTTGCTACTTTGGGGTATGACACTATCCATTTAGACGAGTCAACTTTGTTTGGTTTCTTGGCTCCTAAGACCAACGTTGACACCTTTTCCTTTCAATGAAGTCAATCTAAGCAGGTACCGGCTAATTGAATGCCCCGTCTTCGGAGGTTGGCATGAGTTACACTCATGTCCTAATTGCTCATTCTCTCCATGATTGGATTGTAAACACACAAGCAACAAGGTATGTAGAAAGAGATCGAGTGGGTTTGTAGATTATCGTCGACTTCTAGCTGGTAACATTAGAGTCTACATAGGGGAATGGCAATTGTGAATAAGTTTTGGGAATGGATTTGTAACTACTCTAGTAGTGCACATGGCGCATCTTACATCTACATGATATGTTGTATGTAGTTGGGATCCAATATGATCTAGTTTATGTTTTAGCACTTCTAGATGTAGGATATGCTTTCAAATTTAGTAGTGTTAGGGTGGACATCATTTTGGCTATTATTTTTGAGATGAATATATTTGGAATTATATGTAGAATTGATCTAGTTGTTCTATTTTCTGAATATCTTGTATTGATAATTCAAATAAAACGATTGATTCTGTAACTTGGTATGTTAGACTCGGATACATAAGACGAGATAGGATGGCATGATAGCTTGATAAGGGCTTTTTGGCCCCTCTCACTAAGATTGATCTACCTACATGCAAGTCTTGCTTAGCTGGCAAAGCATGCATAAAACCTTTTGGTAAGGCTGTTAAAGCTATCCAACTACTAGAACTAGTTGACTCTAATATCTATAGTGCAATGAATGTAAAGGTCGCCATAGCACTTATAATTTTCTTACTTTTATAGACGATCACATGCGATACAGTTATGTCTATTGAAAACTCACTATTGTGAAGCTTTGCATTATTTCAAATGCTTTACGGCATAAGTTGAGAATCAAAAGGATAAGTGCAATAAAGATCATTCATTTAAACTAACTACAAACTTAAATATTTCACAAATCAATTTCAAAGACATGAGTGAGAATATTGGGATAGGCATGTATATGTAGACACCCCATTTTGGTTGGTCCGTTCGATGTAGGGGACCATCTTCTCAAGAACAACCTGATGATTGAATTCGTGAATTTTGGGCCCATTGATTTTATGAAGCAGACTCTATGAAGCACCTTGGTCTCTTAGACAAGTTAGAATAGCTTTTAGGAAAATTTAGTTATGTTAAAAACTTAATTTAGAAACAAAAACCAAAATTAGGTAACCGTTCTACTTAAAATGATAAAATTGCCTTGTACTGAGCCAAATTCGAACCTTGGGGAAGGATCTCGAGAGCTCCCTTTACAAAAAATTCCTAAAATAGATTAAAACAATGCCCAAAGCCTTCAATTTAGCCAAAAATTGCTTAGGAGAATTTTTGTACCAAAATCACATTTATTCACTGGTTTGCTCCTTTCTGGAGCTAATCGCGCCTTTTTGAACATAACTCAAAATTCACAAATCATTTTTGAATGAAACCAAAAACATTGCAAACTAGATGTACATATCTTTTCAACGGTATATCGCACACCTAAATTGGATGTCAGTGAGAGAATGAAGCCTGCAAACATAGGGGAGAAAACAGAACTTTTCGGGCCGTTTGACACTCACTAGTGCCACTATGGCACTCATCCCCAAATTGAATTTTAGCCATTAATTAAGCCTTAGTCTACGTGAACAAGCACAAATACATCCAAAGAAGCACAAATTCATCTAATAAACTTATAGCCAAGCCTTTAGAGATCTAGGTACACCTCAATCACCCTAGGTACAAGTCCCTAATGCGCATGGGGAGTTGCATTTATTTACAACTTTTCCACCTTGAAAACTATAAATAGAGGCCTCCAACCCTCAAATTTTCTGCACCTAAAATTCATGAAAACTAAGAGAGCTCTGGGAACACTCTGATTAAGGCTTAGTTTGGCCCCCATGTGGCTTTTTAAAAGGAGCTTATGAAATTTATTACTAAATTGTTTGATAATTTTATACAAGTGACACACTACTCTTCAAAAAGACAGCATGAAACCAAAAAGCAACCATGAGCTTTTAAAAGCTCCATTTTAGAGCTTTTAAAAGCTCCCCCCAAAAAAGCCCTAAGTTCAATTTTTACAAAGTTCATAAACTAGTTACCAAATGAATTAACATGAAATTGAGCTTTAAAAAAGGGGAGGCACCACGTGAGGGCCAAACTAAGCCTAAGAGAGTTCTCAATTAATCTTGAATGTTCTTATGAAAAGTTAAATATTTTCCTTAGAATTAGAATTCGATCTTCCAGATCATAGTGTTAGTGGAGCTCTGTTGAAGTAAGGAGAGAAGAATCCGAGGATGTTCTTGAGGAGTTCTTGGGTAATCTCTTGAACTTTCTTTAAAGTTCTTTTATTTTCTTGGTTTTGATCTTCATTTAGTAGTTAGTAGTTCACTTTCTTGTTCTTGATCATTTTTTGATCTTTAATTAGTAGTTATTAATTGCTAGATCTTGTTTATACCTTAGACATTGCTTGTCGTATTCATCCCATGGTTCCTACCCCAACTGTCACACCCCTAATTAACAGATAATAATCCAATGTAAAAGAAAATGGAGCGGTGACTGATAAGGAATTACACGTGTTAGATCATACATTACTTTATTACTCCAAAGTATAATATTACATCAGCTCAAACTAGCTATTTTACAATACTAGCTTAACGCTCAACCATTTATCTTACAACACTAGCTTCCAAACTTTTATTTATTTTACATAACCATGATGGCTTATTCTTTCCCCCGATTCACAGGCTAGCTTCCCCGTACCCGCTATCCATTCTTGAGCCCTGAAATATTTTGGTATAAATACCATGAGCTTTACGCCCAGTAAAGAAAACTATATTTTATTTTTAAACTTTATTAATCATAGTACATACTTCAAGTAAGTTAACCAGTTGTTTTTATTTAACAACTCATACATATAAAACATACTTTTGTGTAACTCTTCCTTATTACCTGCAAAATTAACATCTCACACAAAAATTACGGTGAGCATTTACTTCAATTGCACACACTTAGCCCAGCTCAAGTATGTACAACTCTATGGCCACGATACCCCAGCTCCGCTCGCAAGGTGTATACTATCCACTAGCCCTGCTCGAAATGAAGTAGCATATTAGTGTACTAACTGTAGGACTTTCTTAGTCTCAATCATTCCAAAGCAGACAATCTTGGTCTCACATTATACGCAAGGCCTCGACCTTAACCAAATCCATAAATCAATAAAAGAATTGTGCATGGATAACAATAAAAATAATTTCATAACCCAAATAATAAATTGGAAATGCAGTAAAAATGTAGCAACAAATATAATTTATAAATTGTCCTTTAAACTCCTTTAAATTTTAAATTCAATTGTGACCATGCTCATCCTAGACAAATCCCTTGTTCGGGTTTTCCAAAAAAGACTGCTTTAATTTCATTCATTAATTTAAAATAGAAGTATTCCTAACAAAAACTAAGTTTTGGTTTCAAACTATTTCATTGGGTTTTAAAAACCCAACTAGCATAGCCCAAACAGTTTCCTAGCCCCAACAGCTTCCCCCAAAGGCTTTGTTTTAATTTCCCTGAACTGGGCCCAAAGCAAAGGATCCAGATGCTTAAGAGATGTAAAAGAAATAATAATACTAATAATTATTATATGGCACTAATAGGGTTTGAAAGCATGCGCCTGGGTACGAAAAATAACACCATGAGGTAGTGACCATTCCACAACTTTGGAATACATGGTACTCTAATACATAAAAATTTACTTGACTACACTTTGGTACTGAACCCACTCCCCACCAAAACTCCATCATCGGCGATTACTCCGGCGTGATCTCCGGCGACGGTGACCAGAAAGTCCCGATTACGGCGACTGTATTTTTCCTTTTTCTCACTCGTTTTTAATCCATATTTAATTCTGTTTCTTCCTAATTACTCGTAGGAACCTAATTAGGAATACATCTAAGGATCATAATTAAGCAAAATTAGAAGAATTTTTACACCAATTCAAAGAACCAGTTTCAAAAACTACCAAGACTTTCACCATATAAATAATTTAAGTACATTAAATCAATTGACCATAAATTAGGACCGAGATTCCTTGCCCTCTACTTGATATTGCTCTAATCAAACAGTCCCTTTAAACCCACTCTTCCAATTCTCTTGACTTTCAGTGTATTTCGTGTATGTCTTTTCTCTGTTTCCTACGGCATATTTATAGTTGTCCTGAGTGACCAACCTACAAGAAGATAAGTAAGCCTACCTAGAGTCTAAATGCATAGAGTGGTGCCACGTCCTCCTTTGCTTGCCACCTTCCTATTGGACTTTAGTTTATTCCTTATCTTATCATTAAACCATCACAAAAATAGACAAATGTATATATGCTGAAGACTTTCTAGAATCCTCCCCTATATGTATTTTTAATATATCTACTATACTATAAGAACGAATAAACAAGCACGTCAAAAAATATGAACATCCTATTTTGCCCTTACTTTCCTAAAGAATTACTTATTTACCAAACAAAGCTTTAGTATACTTCTGAATCAATACAAAAGACAAAACAGGGCTTCTCCGGTAATTTTAGACTTGGCGGCTAAATGGACACTAAACAACCCTAGCAACTTCCATTCGTCCACGTATCTCGTACGGGTTAAAACTACACCGACTGATTTCTTTTCCTTCTTTCTCTTTCACTTGCTTTCGTTCTATCTTACTGGATTCCACTGTCCGTGTTTCTCTTTCTCTATTCAGTGCATCGCTTTCGATTTCTCCAATTAATTCAGGTAATTGGATGATCTTCTTTTCTATAATTTGTGAATTTAGGGTTGCTATAATCATTTATCAGTCACCAAGTCTTTCTTTGTCTTTTTTTGAGGGTAATCTTTCTAATCTGACAATCAATTTTGGATGTTTGGTGATTCTATCACCAACGAGTTAGGGTTTATTTGTATTCCCTCTTACAACATAAGAGGAACTGGTAGTGTTGATTTTCATCAATTTGTGATGTTTGAATTTCAGGTAGGGTACATTCCACCAATCAAAGAGACGCCGCTTCAAAAACCACGCCTCGACCTGCTCGTCGTCTGCTATTCCTCTTGGATTTCGTTATTCAAGTACCTGGTTGAGGCAGGAGAAGAGATGACAGATTTACAACCAGCTGCTGCTTCATTCCCCCCCCCCCCCCCCCCCCCCCCCCCCCCCCTTCCCACTTTTTTTTTTACTTCTTCTTCTTCCTTTCGATTCTTCTTCTCTACTTCTCTGTTGCACCATCTGCTTTCAACATCCAGTATGAAAAAGGTACAGCTCTTTCTCCCTATAACTCTGTTGTTTATTGTTTTGCTTCAACATCGGTATAGAGTTTACTTCTGCTTCTTGTGATTTGGGGTTTATATAAACCTGTAAATTGGGGGAAATTCTCAATTGAAAGCTAGATAACATTTTGTGCATATTATCGTACATAGAAACAAAAGGGAAAATCTATAATTTTGTTGTTTACTCTTTTGCTTCAAATTCGCAAATTGGTTAAATGAGATTCTGTTTAGGGTTTGCTATGTTCTAAGATTTATAATTGGCGAATTGGGATTTTTTTTCCAGGGAAGAGTTTTATCAAGCTACTGAGAAACTCCAAAAATTTTCAAACCTACAAATCTCTACCCTCGGTGTTTGAGGTACTAACCGGAAAAATTCACCTCTTTTTGCCCGATATTTTTAGGCTTGAATTGTGATTTTTTGGGTTATGTTCTATTTCTGCTATAGTTTTTGGACTCTCTTCACATTCATTGACAATCAGTATAATTGATAATACTCTGCCATATTCTTTTCTAATAAAACTTCTTATATACATTCAATTTTACTTTCTTATTTGGGTTCAAGCTTCTTATTTTCTTGTATACTTTCAATTTTATTTCCTTCTTATGTTTTATTATTTTGTATATTTTCTCATAACTCTGCACGTATCCACACTAGATTCCTGTTGGATTTTGTATTCTTCTTATGTCTGTTTGTTGCTCAGCTAATTCTTGGTTCTACTTCACATTATTTTCACCTTATATAAATATTGTTACACCTAAAATCAAATATATTATGTACATATATATATATATATCTAAAAGTAACTTCAAACCTGCATTACGGCTTAACCTCAGGGCTTAGGCTTACCCCTTAATTGTGAATTTTTAGGCTTGGTTCATCTTTACTTTAGCCCAAAGAGAAACATGAACACCTTTGTGCCAAAGCTTAAACCTACAAATATGACTAATGTTCAGCCAAGTTCGGCTGTTTGGATCATTTTAACATTTGTAGTACTCACAAATAAAACTTGCCGTTAAAAAAAAAACCCAATTCTAAACCCACAAAAAATTCCATGACAACAAAACAAAAGCACAAAAAAAACCGTATGATTCAGATAAAATTGGGGTCAGTGTTTGCCTTCCTTATTTATTTTCACTTCCAAAATCTTAACATATGCCTTAAGGGTACATGTTCACAAATTCTAAAATTAAAAGTGGAACACTCTTCGCATTAAACGACAAAAATAGAAGAACCATTTCTACTCTAAATCATAAAAATTGTTCCATTGCAGGTTAGTATTCTTTCCACTTATTGTCAATTTCGCTTATTTTATTTCATGTTAGTTTAATAACTTCAGTGAAAGGAGAAATTTGAGGTATTTTGTATGGTGCCTCTACATATTCAGCTTCTACCCCCCTTTTTACTCTTCCCTCTTTGTTCTCCTCCTTTTCTTGGATCACCGTAATTAGCTTCAGAATGTTTTGGCTGTTGGATTTCAATGCAGCAGAAATCTTAACAACAAACAAATTGTTAGAATGTTACCAAGACTCTGGCAGTAGCACCTAACAAGGTATGTTTACTTCATAGTGGATAAATTGTTACCCTTTCGAAGGACCGTCTTAGACTCAATCGTCTTAGTTACGCCTTCGACTGTTAGCAACACAGTGGTAGTAGCACCTAACAAGTTATCATTTGCCCTTGTTTCTATGTACCTTAGAAATGTGATTAAAATAACGTTTATGTCGCCATCTTAAGAAAGATGAATTGAAGAAGTGAATTATTTTCCCATTTTCCACAGGATAAAGTTGCAGAGTAATGATCAAGATCTAAGTACACACCTGTTCCCTTTTTCCTACTTTTCCCCCCTCTCATACGCTTTTCTAAGTACATCTGAATGATTTATTTAACTCCCTTCAAATTGAGGAAGTCAGCTTACGTAGAAGAATGGTATTGGTTCCTCTTCGATCTCTCTTGAAGGATTAAAATTGTAAGTAGCTAAATTGTCATCATCGTGAACTTGCGTGCTTCGAATATATTAGTTGAGAAATCATTAGTAGCCTTTTAATTTGAGGCAATGCAATGGTTCTCAAATTTGTATCCTAAATTGGCTCGCTTTACACATGTACATCTGGATTTGCATGTATACATCTCATGGATTATCGCTGATGAATCTTCTATAGGTCTTCGTTCTTCTTTTGGCATCAATCAAATTGTGGTGTTGATAAAATGCAGGGAAGTATAAATAGCTGCGGCGTTAAAATAGCAATTACACTTTTTTTCCAGTGTGCGCGGACGTGTGACCTTGCAGGTACTCTCTCTTTCAAGTGTCTGTTCAGTGCATTTACTTAGAGCGAACATTTTATTTTGTGCTTTTGGGGGATTCTCTTGCTTGATTGCTCACAAGCATGTATGTGTCCTTGCTTGATTGTTTACATATGTTTACAAACAGCCCTTAATAGCCCCTAACAGTCCCCAAACGGCCCTAAAACAATTGCAAGATAACTGTATAATTCCCAAATTTGAATCCCAAATGGTTTTAGGTAGTCCTACTACAAAAGCATTTGGGAACTAAATTTGGAATTCAAATTTAGAAGATTTATTTGTCTCATTTTTCCCCAATCGTTGTATGTTCTCTTTCTGTCTCCGCTCTCTGTCTAACAGGATTTCAATTTTTCTTACACTGTATGAGCTGTACTTTTAACAATATGTGCATGGTAGACCACATAGAGTCAAATTGAATTCACATGAAAAGCATTAGCTTAGAAAGAAATCCAAGAAAATAGCGTACACTTTTAGTAGTAATCCATCTTGACGTCATCGTTAAAAAGTGTACTCTAAAATTGTTTGGGCTCTCTGACTTTGAATAGGAGAAATAGAGGATCTACATCACATGAAAATAAAATTAGATGTTGGAAGGCAGGCTCGGCTATTTTATTTATTTCTCAATGCTTTTTGATAGATCAGAGAATTGGAAAGTCCATGTGCAAGTTATCCAACAGCAAGATCCCAGAGAACAAACTGAAAATAAGGCACTTCTAGACGCAAGAGATACCAACGACTCACTCTCTATGACGCACACTAAAAAAACAAAACCCTGAACCTTATTTCTTATTTTAATTTGTGTTCAAGCTAAGTTGTTGCTATTAAATCATATGGTATGTTGGATTAACAAAATCCAACAAATTATTTAATTAGGTGGATTGATATTTGCTTTACAGTATTCCAATCGATTTTTTTGTATGAGCCGCCTTCATAAAATTCTTCCTGAACTTCTGCACCTCCTGTCTTCTAGGTTTCTTACAATGGATGACTCTTTTTTGTTAGAAAATCGAGCAACTCTGAGAGCAATGTGAGTTATCATTGTGTTGATGACAATAACAAGTAATTGGTAGCTCTTCATTCTTTGTAATAGTTACTGAAAAATTTACGTAGGTCCGAGTTTGGGGCGATTCTGGTGTACTTCTACGTATGTGCCCGTACAGATATTTTAGCAGAATCCTCGAAGGTACTTTTTATTGTTACTTATGTTTCAAACTTTCATTCCTGAATTCATTTAGAATCTGCACAGTTACTTTTGTCCCCTTTTTTTTTAAATCTTTTCTGTTTCTAGGGGTGGAGGGTGATGGTGGTTAAGATTCTTTTCCTTATTTACTTAATGCATTCGACTATGTTATGCTCCATTTGGTATGTAAGTGACCTTTTTCTGCAGTACATGAAACAACATAAATATTCATTAGATATGAGAGAAATAAACAAAAGAAAATATTTGACTATACATTCCGTACCTTGCTAAAAAACCGATTCTTGTTTACCAACCACACATTGTCTAACCAAATCAGGTAGAGATGGTGATAAAAACACGATAAAGTGAGAGTCAACTGCTATAGAAGTTAAAGGAGCATGGGGTTACTTCAACCTCCTACCATATCTCCAACTCAAAAGCGGAAGCAAGTAAGACTTGCTTTTTTGAAAGAGTAAAAATTATCCTAGAATGCATCTTTAAAATGATTTGAGAATGAAAGATGCTAATGTATTTATAACAGGTGAGAATGCATTCCGAACATGTTGTTCCAAACGCAGCATTAAATATGCTGAAGTTGGTCTATTTGAAAAGAGACTCTTGTTTGTTGCTTCCAATAATAAATGACAATAAATGCTGCAATAAACAATGCATATGTTTGAGTTTGGGTATGAAACATGGATTGAGAGGTACAGTTAATTCCGTGTTGCGATACATGCTACTTTTCCCTTTTTCTTCTTCTTTTTCTTTTTTCCCCTTTTTCACTTTAAGTTGATTTGATCTAATTTGACCAGCTTTTTAGAAAAATGGTGTTATTCTACCAAATGAATAGATGTTTTCTGAAAAATGTTTGTTCCTCAACTTACTTGGTACAGAATTAGGTGGCAAATTGCCTAAATCAAAAGTGTTAATGAAAATAAATTTGTTTCATCTATATTGCGTGGTTTGAGTGTCTCAAGTGAGCCCCATAGGCTATTATGTGAGCTTTATCCCCCACTTTTGCCTTTCTTTGGGCCGTATAAATTATAGATCCTGAATATTTTGCTAATCACCTACAATGTTACAACTTATAAGTTAAATTCTCTTGATTGTATCATCTCATTTGAGACATTTGTCACTTGTTTTTAGTCTTGTTATGGCCCAAAAACAAACCAAAGGAAAAAAAACTACCAGGCTATATGTTTTTTGCCTCCCTATATCTGGTGTTGTCACGTGTTTCTTAAATTCTTGTACGTGAATGAATTTGATCAATTGCCTTATGATGCAGACCTTTAGTTGGTCTGTGCATGCATCAGTTTGGAAATAATACAACTTTAGGAGTAACCTTTGTGTGGTGTTAACTAAAATCCCTCAATGCGGTTGCTTTTCTATAGTGTTGTCTTTCAGTGTCTGTGTACATGTATGAATGCACAGCTGTTTGCAATAATCAGTTCATGGATTTTCTGTTGATAACTTAAAATTGTCTACAAACTCCTGAATTTTGAGGAATGCGGATTAATAGTTTGTGATAGTCATATAATGCATAATAGAGCTCTTTGGGAAATATTTACTTCGTATTGTGGTAAACCTGTACAGATCTCAGCTTAAGTGTGATACTGAGTCAGAGCTTTGTTCTCCAGCAGTTGCACGGTATTCCCTTTTTCTCTTTTGACCTTCTTAGTAAGGGCATGCATTGCAGTAGAGATGACAGCCCACCTTAGTCAGAAATTTTACATCCAAAGAACTGACAGTGGTCCTTTGGGTCAATACTTGTAGGCAGGATATTATAAAACAAGAAAGTCCACCAACAACACTGTAGAGGCAGAACTCATCCTAACACAAAAGTTAGCTCTGAGGGGTGAGAGTAGGAATTCCATAGTATTATCAATACAGAGAGAGCATCTGAGGTAAATTTGGCACAAAACGCAGATCATAGGGAGCTTAGACGGTAAAAAAAAAGCCATCCATCTCCCTTTCCTATATATGCAAAACTAACATTCACCCTCTCGCCAGAGAAAAACTTGAAGCGTGATGCGAGGAAACTATTTATGATCCGTTTGTGTTAGCTTCTAAATTAATCACTTTTTTGAATTAGAGATTTTTTTAACAAAAAAACTACAAATTGCAGCTTTTTAAAGAGGTTTATTTTTAGCTTTAAGGAGTCGGAGTTTTTAACATACTATGAAAAAGCTACTCGAACAATCACTTGCAAGTGATATTGGCCCCCAAAAAGCTATCCCAAACTGGCACTTAGAAAGCATCCACTAGACGTGTATAAGAAGACATTGTGCACCAAGTTTGGGGTGCAGCTGGTCATGGGCACACCTCGGGGCCTGGTAGTCATGCATTTCAGTAAAATTTATAATGATAAGTAAGAGGACACATATTGTGGGATAGGAAAGAAAGACAAAAAAGTAAAGGGAGAAGTGCAAGGTGTTCATGTCTCTATGGTTGGTACTTTACCCAAATGGGGAGAAATAGAGAAAACACATCAAACATACTTAAAACAATTTAGCTGTTGGTTAACATTTCGCAATTAGCTTAATAGCATGACTACTATTACAATAACATTGAAACGAGCCATGCTTTTGCCGTTTTAATGCTATTATCTTCATGTTTGCAACATATCAAAAAAATAATCTTCACGGTTGATATATGTTCTTTAAAGTAAGACATTCTTCGAGATTCGAAAGGTTTTCCTTTACTTTTTAATTTTTTTTCTTTTAAATTACATGTTTTTTAAGACTAGGCCTGTTCTTCTCTCTTGGCTGTAATTGATTTTTGGTGTTTTTCTTTCCTTCGATAGAAATACAGTCGTCATCTTTTCATCTTTCTATACATCCTTCTTATCATAGTTTCAGCAATGACTTCTCTCAAGAAACATCATGATAAGTCAGCATTTTCTGGAAAATCCATACTTTACCTTAATCACCATCAGACAGAGGAGTGGAAAGGATGGATGCAAGCAATTGACTTTCTCAAAAAAAAAAAATTTATTTGTAATTCAGTTTTGCTTTGTTCAATTGATTAAAATATGTATATTCTCACTCTGTTGAGTTCGTTATGACTCATGTTAACCTGCAAATTTCGTTCTTTGTTTTAGTCACTCATTCTTCTCCTCGGTTTCTTTTCTAAGTACTGCTTTGTCTTTATTTGTGGATGTTGCTTTTGTGACACTTAGTGATTGTAATCTTGTGTAAAGGTGCGGTTCATTTGTAAGTAAATGAGTCGATTTGAATCAGACTTTCCACATTTTGTGCATACATATGAGCATAGATTTTATCCCTTCATATTTAATGCTGCTGCTGATGAAGAGATTGCAACATGTTACTGATTTAATTTTCCATGTAGTATTTGTATGTGGTGTATTAAGGTTTCACTTTAACTGCTTAAGAAGCTGAAGAATAGTTTGCAGTAATGCTGCACCTTGCTTATGTAGCTGACGAATAGTCAAAAGAGAATGTAGGGTGGACATGTGAATTTACTTGGCGCTCAATTTTATTCCCTGATTGCTATTTTGCAAATTATGTTTATTCCTGTTCTTTTTCGTACTACCTCTTATCTACACTTTCTTTTATCAGCTGGCCTGTGGAAACCCACATGGATTGATCAAGTTAAGACTCATAACAGATACGAGTGCTTTTGCAGCAATGCGAAAGAAATTGGTTTCATCAAGGTAAATTCAATACACTTGAGAAATCCTCCTTTGCTAGCTCTCTTTATACAACTACAACTTATTTATTTCATCCTTTATAGTTTCTATTTTGTACAGACATCACTAACTCTATGCTTCCATATAGTAATATACAGACTAAAGCTCAATTTTGTTAAAACGTGCAGGCTATTTGACCCAGTTTCAAGGTTTATGAAGTTTACCCTTGTTGTGATGAGAAAACCTCCTATAAAATAATCTCCTCCTTCTACTGCTGCCAGAGTTAGAGAGGACCCAGACTTTTAAGGCTTTTTAATATTATTCTTGAACTACTTATCTGGCGGAACTTATAGACCTTTCTTTTTCCCCCCTCCAATCATTGGCAACTTTTATACATATTCTATTGACTATTCCTACTGCTATCATTCACTTGTTTGTGTAAATATATTTGTTTAATGCTTAAATTCTACTTTATATGTAACTTGTTCGAATACATTTGTTTAATGCTTAAATTTTACTTTATATGTAATTATGTCAGAATCTGGGTGCAAGAGACAGATTCACACATACAATTCATGGTTGTCTCGATCAAAATATCAAGCACAAACATCTTGCATCAATTACCTCAGAACATGGGACTTGAAGCCAAACAAGACAATCATCAGCAAGCCACATGATGAAAAATACGAGAAAAAAACCAATGAACTAATCATCGTAAAGTGATTTGGTGTATTAGACTATTAGTGGAATCAGTATTTGGCGTAGTCATCTTGTGTACATGTGTATAAGCTTCAATCGAAGTTTCGTTTTCCCTCCATTGTATATGACTACTGTAATAACTTATATTATGCACATCAGGCTTTCACGATTATGCAACGATTTGATGTAAGCTTTAGTGATCATTTATTAGGTAATTAAGTTTCCCGCGCATCGCGCGGGACTCCCAACTAGTATATATATATATATGTATATATATGTATAAGGCATATTCATTTCTCCAATTATATTATTACTAGGTATTATCTGTGACCAAGGGCAGTACTTGAAGATAAAAAATAAATAAATAAACAATTTATAAGTTTACAATTAAGGCTTAGCTTGGCCCCCATTTGGTACTTCTCTTTTTTTAAAGCACAATTTCATATTAATTTATTTGGTAATTATTTAAAGAGCTTTGCAAAAATTGAACTTAGGGCTTTTTTGGGAGAAGCTTTTAAAAGCTCTAGAATGGAGCTTTTAAAAGCTTAAGGTTGCTTTTTGGTTTCATGATGTCTTTTTGAAGAGTAGTTTGTCACTTGTTTAAAATTATCAAACAACTTAGTAATAAATTTCATAAACTCCTTTTAAAAAGCCACGTGGGGGTCAAACTAAGCCTAAGAGTAAAAACTATTTTTACTCTACAGCTGTATAATGTGCAGAAAAACTATTATACAAAAGCAACTCGTGCTTTCGACCAACATCTAACTTCACATGACTTTGGCACACAAGAAAATTCCACGTGATGCAACAGGATGGAAACATTAATAACTCATAGGCCAAGCAAAAAAAAAAAGGAAAAAATAGGGGATTTTAAGTCTTAATTGTGACGTTAAATCAGTTTTTTAACTCAAATCACAATTAAACGACATAAATCGTGTCATAACTTGTACAAACTTATAATAGCTAAATAGAACTGAAATAATATTGACTTAAAAGGAATTGAAGTGTATAAAGTATTAATTCGCTAGTTTATTACACTTGAAGTCATACACAAAGAAGAAGAAAAAATGTCATTTTGAATTCATATATACAATTTCTTTATTGAATCAATCTCCAAGACACCAAGTAATTCCCAAGCAATGTGTTCTCACGTGGCTTCTTTCAATAGAACTACACTTTGCATATAATCTGCGTATATTTAACAAGCTGAGACATCATAAACTATCAAAATCACTCAACTAAACCGCAATAATAATGATAACATTTAATAACAATAATAATGATAACATTCACTCAACTAAACCACATACTTCATCTTTCAAGCTAAATTCCAAGTTATTCCCAAGCACTTCTAAACCAATGCTCAAGCAACTGACTAATTTAGGGATAAAAAATAATTGACTAATCTGTATAACAAAGAAGCAGCATTATATAGGCACTAATCTGTATACAAACTCCTGAGCAGAAAGCCGTGATAGCGACCGTTTTGTTCAGGTGGCAGATCTAGAGTCTTTACTGGTTAAAATGGTCGATGTAATCCTTTAAGGATTCCCTCTTGCGTTGCTTAACGGTCAGCAACTCGGTGTGCAACTGTGACCGGTCAAGCATTCCCACGAACTGACCAATGAAGAGCTTACTGAGTGTCTTGAAGTCATCGATCATTTAGGGCTTGAGGGAGTGGAACCACTACACGGCTGGCCCTTTGAGGGTGCTGGATAGTAGCTCGTCAGCGCCAGCAACCAAAGCCATCTGAGCCTTGTAAAATCAAACATGATTGATTGGGCTCCTTATACCGTCATAGGAATTGAGATGTAGTTACTTAAACTTCCTCAGAATTGGGAACCCGGTGATCCGGGCAGTGTAAGGTGACTTGGTTTTGGTGTTGGCATGATCACGGCCTACCTTGCAGCTCAGCTTCTTAATTTGTTTTTGCAGGTCCTCGATCTGCGCCTTGACATCTTTCTGACCGGTCTTCCGCTCCATATCTGAATGGTACGTCGGGTCGAATGATGAGGCCTTTTCCTCAAAGTGCGTTATCTTCAGGGATAGAACCCGGCTTCGAATCCTGGTAATCATGTGCCTAAGATCCTCACGGCTCTTGGCCGGGGGGCCTTTGGCAGAATCCCAGACCGTTTGCCCTTGCCCTTCCCCACTGGCAGCGCGTCTACTGTTGATGATTTCTCTAGCGTCCCTCGCCCGGTGTGGGTTGGCTCAGGCAAGTTATCGGGTCTACTAGGGAGCCTGGCTATGCTTATCTTTCCTGAACCGTCCCAAATCCGGCGGGGACATAGGCTCAGTGTGGGCACGCCTTCGAACTCGTACGAGCTCCCGGTCCAGCACGACCTTCCCGAGCCATTATGCGATTTGAGGGAGCTTTTTCTGATGGGCTAGCAGCGCTTCTATCTACTGTTGTGTCTGTTGTTGGCCCTCCAAGAGTTGTACAAGAGCCGCGGTAATCTGCTCGGGGGTCATAGAGATAGCCGGTTGCCTGGACTGCGAGTCCACCTGACCCGTCGGAGTAGTAGTATTCTTAGATTTCTTCGGCGCCATGGCTATCAGCTAAAGATTTATTTTCGGGAGAAATATATCGTTTCCCATAGATGGCGCTAAGCTGATGATGCCAAAAATTGGAATAGAAGTTAGGTGAAAGAGAGAATGAAACTCAAGAAGTTGTATGAGGTTCAGCCCCGTTAATGAGGTGACCTACATCCATGTGGTGCGTCGAAGCACTTTTACTAACATCACCGGCGGCTTTTGGTGAGTCAACAAGGAGGGCGGCAGTACCAAAGAACCGGCCGGGTATATGCGTGTGTGATGTATTGCTATTTTTGCGAGACAAGAGTGCGATCCCCCTCAATGGGGGTGAGAGGTCCCTTTTATAAGTACAAGAGACCACTCGTACAAGGTTACTAGTTAGATTAGGAAACCCGGTTTAATTATAATTGATTTGCACAATATGGAAGTTTCCTAAGTGGTTTAGGAAACTACTTGCACTTTTCGTTAGTCTTCTGACCAAGTAAGGAAACTGATCTGGAATCTTAGCCGAGCAAGCCAAGGGGCAGGCCCGGTTCATAGCCACCAGAAGGGAAGAGTCTGCTCCGTAAGCCCAAGCTGTGGGACCCAATCTGGGAGGTCATAAGCTGAAAGCCCGGGGTGGCTGTGCGGCCACCGCCCACTCCGTATGGCTCGACATTGCTTGCTAAGGTGGAAGTCAGACTTTGACCTTATATTTTTGTACGTATTACCTCCTTTAAGCAATTCGAGCAACATGGTGAACGACTTGATGCTCCATCCATTAAGGCATATCAAGTTATATAAATGAATAACAAAAGAGAGCTTACTAAACTCGATGCAACCTGGGTACAATTCTTGTTATGCATCTTTTAGAAAGTTATAAAATTTCTCAGCATTTGCATTAGGTCTATCTTCACTTCGCCCAGGATCATCCCAAAACATATCATCATCATCGGTTTGGCTTGGGATTCTAATGCATCATGCAATAAACCATGCATGTCGTCATGCACATTAAATTCTTCACTCCTAGCACTATTTAATGTTCGCTTAGACTCTCCATGAAAGACCCAATTGGCATAACCCTTAAGAAATCCCTCACAAATCAAGTGATCAAATACTTGTTCGTGTGTTCTTCGGAAAGTATTGACA
Source organism: Hydrangea macrophylla (assembly GCA_033977485.1). NCBI lineage: Eukaryota > Viridiplantae > Streptophyta > Magnoliopsida > Cornales > Hydrangeaceae > Hydrangea > Hydrangea macrophylla. The sequence continues at coordinate 69,352,478 of CM066986.1, read as the reverse complement.
CATTTTATACAAGGACATAATATCTTTCCCTCGTGTCCCGCGTTCTCAAAGGAAAAGTTAAGAAATTGTTTTACACCTTCCATGTATAACTCTGACAACTGTGGTTGGTTAATCCAACTCTTATCCATAACTGAAAAATATGTAAAATTATCATATATGCAAAATTGGGGTTGAAAAAAATAATAATAATAATTGATCTCTCTACACTTTTCTAAACAAAAATTCTATTGAAACAGAGGGGCCTAAGAATAAATTACAATGACCCAAACCGACCCAATATTTCAATTTTCAATCACACCCGAACCAGATTAAACGTGATGCATTGTTGTTGATTAGTAAATGTATCGGAATAAGTACACATACATTTTGATTGAAGCCAATTTTCATATTATTCTTAGCAAATGTAAGAAATGACTTTTCTATGGGCTGCGCATATAGAGTTGGTCCAATTTTTTTTAAGGTTGCCATATCTACAAGACTACTCAACAATTTTAGAAAGGAAATTGACTTGTAAAACTTTAATATTTTTATTTCTTTACATCCAATTATCTTTTTCATTCACATTCTTCTTATTAAGCTCCTTAGGCTTCATTTGGCTAGTGAATTTATGAAGGAAAAAAGAAAACTATCTGCCTAGTGTTTTTTAGTGTATCCCTCCATATTTAAAGAATGAGTAATGCTATGCTCCCACATTTCTATCCCAAAAGTGCTTCCCAAATGATGTGGCAGTGGAGTCAGGTAAATAACTTTCAATCAAAATTCAACTGGTCCCACTGTATTAGACATAGCCCTACTGCCACATCATTTGGGAAGCACTTTTGGGATAAATTTGGGAAACATAGCATTACTATTAAAGAATACTAGAAATTAGAATTTTTACTAAATACAGTAAAAAAAACACAAGAAAAAGGAAGGGACAGTATTATTAAATTTAGTTTTCTCCTATTTTCGTTCCTTCCTTTATTGTCTACACCACTTTCATTATTAACCCAAATGTTTTTACATAGCTTTTTTTCTTCTTTCATTTTCTCACCATATCTATCAACCAATAAAGATTCGGAATCAAAATCGACTTTTCTTTGACAACTTCAACATGTTAGGGGAAGATTGGAAGTGCCATTTTTAGATTCTAGAGAACAAATCCAATTTACTAACAAACCCCAACTCAAACAAGCCAAATTAAAGACAATCTATACAAAGCAAGCCCAATGTAAAACCAAAACTCCAAAAACAAAATCCAACCAATCATGCCAATCACAAAAAATCGACCAATCAAGCCACTGAGCACCTGAATACCCATATTAGGAACCAAAAATTAAAGAACAATTCACCAGTTCCCAATAAAATGAGACTTGCACCTAATAAGACAGAATTACAAAAGAAACCCATCATTGCACATTGTAAATTAGCTTATATTAACATCAATTGGTTCAGACGAAGGTCATGAATCTGAAAAATGAAGTTCTATAAAAACCCTAACCTCGGGCATTGTTTACATATCAAAACAACTAGGGAAATACATACCTGATCACTGCGTCTGGTGTAACTTCGAACGATCGGATTTTCGTATACGAATAATTGCTAGTTCAAAGACCAACAATCTCTCTCTCTCTCTCTCTCTCTCTCTCTCTCTCTCTCTCTCTCTCTCTCTCTCTCTCTCTTCGATGAGCCAGTGTCTCTCTCTTCAACAAGGATGATCATGCAAGTGAAGGAGGGAAATCAGTTTTCGTTTCCCACGTCAATAAACTTTCGTTTCCCTCGTCTTTTTGACTTCTAAAAGTAAAAAAAACTTTCAGTTGATTTAGTGAATAAATTTTTGGTAGCTAAATCCTTCCAAAACTATTAGCTATTTAGTTTATTTTAATATAAATACAACTTTTCTTCCCTAAAAATTATGAGTAATGTTATATTGCCCAAATTTATATTCCAAAAATGTTTTCAAAATAATGTGACAGTGGGGCCAAGTCTAGTACAGTGGAACCAGTTGAATTTGATTGGAAGTTGTGTACCTGGTCCCACTGCCACATCATTTGGGAAGCACTTTTGGGATACAAATTTAAGAAGCATAGAATTACTCAAAAACTAATACTAACGAAAGAGTTTGATCATGGAAATTAACAACTGGTCTAAGCCAACAATAAAAAACCTATGAGGTCCCACTCATAGCTCTGCCAGAATGCTTGGAGAGACATATGAGGATGATGATCCAATCAATTGAAATAGTTTCAAATGATTGATGGTTCGATCGATCAAACTTGTTTCGATCAATTGAACTCTAGTTCAGTTTGATTGATAAAACTTGTTTCGATCGATTGAACTCTGGTTCAATTCAATCGATCGAACTTGTTTTGATCGATCGAAGGTTCGATCGATTGAAAGAGTTTCGATCGATCAAAATCTTAAAGTCAGTTTGGAAATCTACAAATAGGGTTGCTGCATACAAAATTAAGTGAACGTTGTTTTTATTAACCCAAAGTTGTAGAAACTATTTCGGGGTTTCCTAAGCCTTCTTATCCTCACTATTTGGGTTCCCAATAACCCTAGTCCCTCTGTTAGAATTCATAGGAGACATAAGGATGAAAATCACCTAGTGGGAGTTGCTGCACACTAAAGGAAGAAGAAAAAGTCATAATTGTGTCACGACCACAAGGTAATATTCTTGTCCTCTTTCCCTACGAATCTATGGAATTGATAAGTAGCAGATCCGAGCGTACCAATAAGTTTTTTGAAACCTGTTGTTCTACTGCACATAAGATTTAATTTTTCGAAACGAAAATCCTACAATTGGTATTAGAGCCATGCTTATTTGGATCTATAGATGCATTTTTTGGAACATTAGTTATGATTAGCATGATATTTTAGGACTATTTTTTTGAAATTGCATTGACACATACTTGTTTCTACACTAGTTTCGCAGCAGGAAACAGATCTATGAGTGCATAGGATGCATGGCAGTTTTGATCGATTCAAAGTGTCTCGATCGATCGAGAGTTGCTGAGATCAATCGAACTTGTTTCGATCGATTGAAAGTTCGATCAATCGAAAGTGTTTTGTGTCCAGTTTTTTTTTCACAGTTTAAAAAAGGCTTTAAAAATTATCTTCTTTAATATTTTCTTATTCTAGAAAATTTTAAAACCAATCTGTGAACTTTCTAATTCAATCGATTGAACTTTGTTCGATCGAAGGTGACAGAGAACCAGAGATGTTGTTTTGAAGTTCTAATTGCTTTCATAAAGTGTTTATGAAATATGCGAATCAATTAAGGGTTCCAATAGTTATGTATTTTCTATATATATATATATATGTATGTGGATGTGTGTATGTCTAACCCTTTTTGCAGCAAGGATTTGTTCACTATCTCCCATAGCACCAAGATATTTTAATTTTGTATTTAATTTGTGATTGGTGTAATTTTTTGTTTTGGTTTGGTTATAATAGGCATGTGTAAAGGGCGCTGCGACTTCATTCTTGTGAAAAGAAAAGTCGCACTAGTTTTCCTAGCCTAATTACATTTATTGCTATTTCTATTTCTAGATAAATTGCAAGCTTTGAAAGAAGCATATGACAAATGTAATAGAATTAGATAGTCCATGAAGATGGAGTCGGAGGCAACCAAACCAAGAGATGGATCTATGAAGATAGAGCCATGGGAGATAGAGGCATTTGTAAATGTCTTTATTTTAGTTTTTCGTTTTCATATGCCTGTTTGTGATTGGCATTTTAAATATTGTTAATACATGCATGCAAAAACCGTTTTTCAACTCATTAGTAGACATTGGATGTCTATGGGCAATGAGTAGAAATAATTTTTTTTCCAAAATCAAAATCCATTATCAAATCTAGTGGGAGAGGGATGTATTTATAACTCCCGCGATCTTCGATTAATGGTTCACTATAAGATGAGTGGAGTACTCTGTGTCACCCAGCCATGGGTGATCATTCCATACGAAGGGTACAATACTCTTTGGTTAATAGATGTGAACTTCCCAAGGATAGGATCAATGAGACATATTAGAGGGTGACCACCACACGGGGGCGCTACTTAAAGCGGTCATTATTAGATCCTAGTTAATGGTGTACACTAGCTAAGCTATGAATAAAGGATCTCACATGGGGCATTATTCATAAACTTAGAGATCAAATTGGTTCGGGAGTCATGACCTATTTTGCAAGAGTTGCATAGCGGGCAAGTCATGATTAATAGAAAGATCGAGTGATGACCACCACACGGAGGCTTTATTCTTTCGTTTCGTTATTCTAGCGACTTTGTTATAAAATAAGAGTTTTTAAAGATTCTTTTAGTTTATATTGTCTAATTTTGATATCCATATTAAAATGCCTATTACTCTTTTTTAGAATTTATAATGTCTGGATCTGCATTTAGCCCACTTGCCACCATACTCACACAGAACAAACTAACTGGAAACAACTATACTCAATGGAAATGTAAACTGGTTATCGTTTTAACTGTGGAGGATCACATATATATCCTCCCTACCCCATGCCCTAACGAACCCGCGGAAAATGCTTCGGTAGCTGCCAAACGCCAGTTCAAAAATAGAAGAAATCGAATGGGATGACTCGTTGCTACATATTAGCCTCTATGGCTTGTGTTGCAATACCAGTTCCAATTGAACGATTTTGTTAGTGCTATTATGACCTCCCTAAAATAAATGTTTGGGGAGTATGGTAAACCTGCCAGGCAGATCACCATGCAAAAGATCATAAGTGCGAAAATGTTGGAAGGAACTCTAGTTAGAGAGCACGCTTTAAAAATGATTGGTTATTTTAATGAACTGGAGACTCTGGGTGCCATCATTGATGCACAAACCCAAGTTGATATGGTCCTAAACTCGCTGCCTCAATCATTCGCTCAATTTAAACTCAACTACAATATGAATCAAATGAATTTTTCAATGAGCGAATTGATGAGCTCTCTTTAATCAACAGAAGGGGTGATTAAACCTGGGGACAACATTTTGAACGTTAAAAAAGGCACTTCTTCTCGATCTACATCGAAAGGCAAGAAAGGGAAGAAAAAGGCTAACATTAGTGGTTCAAGTGTTGGACCAGTCCCAAAGATTGCAAAATCTAAGGGAAAAGACAAAGACAAGGGGAAGGGAGGTGGTCAAGGCAAATGAAAGTGTTTCCAATGCACGAACAAAGGCCAATGGAAGAGGAACTATCTGGAATTCTTGGCTACAAGAATTCAAGGTATGATCGAATCACATGCGATTGAAGTCAGTTATATAACGGATGCTTCGAACACTTGGTGCATTGATTCTGGTGCGACTAACCATATCTATAATTCATTGCAGGGGTCTAGATCAACCAAGAGGTGCAGTGATGGGGAGATCATACTGACCCTAGGTTCTAGCGCAACCGTATCTGCGGTGTAACACCCTGTTATTTTATTTTCATGAATAAATAAAATATTCATTATTTCTTTCTATGAATAGAAATATTTGTTTAGGGTGAAACCATAATTTTTATAAATAAAGAAATGCTCACTATGGATTTGAAACCGTAACGATATTTTTATACAACCAGGAATTTAATTCCTATGTTAATGTGATTTTTTTGTATTTTTATTTCGACCAAAAAATACCAGTTATTATTTTAACACTACGATTATATCGCGAAGTGGTTATAGGAGCACGTGAGCTCACCGCACGAGATGATCTCCCTATTACTTGGAGGCCAAAACTTTTCACAGTATGTATGTACACCTCATTCTCTCATTTCTCTCACAGGAACTCTCTGTTTCTCTCAATTGCTCTCAATTCTCTCTTCATCTCTTTTGTTCTATCAAACACACACATAAATAGATTATATACATATACACATACATATAGTTATATATATCAAAAATCAAGAGGAAGACGAGTAGAAATTCCAAGACGACGAAATTTACGGCGGAAATTTTGGCACCAAATTCTCAGCCCAAACACCTCTATGAACATTATAAACTCGCTCCCTATATAAAAATATGTATATTTCTATATATATATGTGCATATACTTATATCTATGTAATCACCATTAAAACTTGAAAAATGGAGTTTTGTGAAACTTAACCAAAATCAATTCCGTGAATTAGGAATGAAAGATCTTAGTCCTATTAAGTTGTGGTTCGAATCCTACGATGTAATTTATCCGTATCGCGACGTATTGTAAATTTAAAGTTTTGACACCCTTCCTTTAATCGCAAATATCGAGAGATACAATTCGTATCAATTTAATCCGATCGCATATTCATAATCTACATGAAAAACTGAATGACATGTTTAAATTAGAATTCAGAAATTGGTAAATTGCAGTTTTGAAAATCGAAATAGGGGGAAAACGAAGAAGAAGACCTCTAGTTCGTGATTCACTCGCACGAGACCTCTCTCGCACGGCCCGCTCGCACAACCTGTACAGATTTGGGCAAAAAATGAGTTTTAAATAGATTTCATGAAAGAGGCCTAATCGCTCACGCGGCCCACTTGCGCGACACCTCACTTGCGGGTTCCACGCGCGCGATATGGTATTTTGGGCAGTTTGTTCATTTTTCAATAAAGGACTGTTTGGAAAAGGTTTGAAAGTTTTAAGGAACTGTTTGAAAGATATACTGTTTTAAAGACTTACGTTTAAGAACTGGATTAATAAGAACGATTAAGACTGAGATTTATGTTTGTACGGATATTTTTAAATTTGTGATTAATAAATGATGTTATGATTCATGACATTGACATGCATGATAGGGTCGTGGTTGAGTTGATATCATAGTATGTGAAAAAATGTGAAAAGAGTATAGAGTGGCGTGTACGACTAAGATATCGAGCAGCTATTATTCCCGGTATCTGAGGCGACTGTGTTGTGTATGAATTGAATACTGAGCGGATATTATTCCTGGTATATGAGGCGACTGTGTTGTGTACGACTCAAATACTGAGCGGATATTATTCCTGGTATTTGAGGTGATAATGTAGTGCATGATTCAGATATCGAGCGCATATTATTCCTGGTATCTGGACTGACGGTGTTGTGTGTAGACACCCCATTTTGTCGGCTATCAGAACTAGGAGACCCATAGCTTGGTGGTTCACAATGACCGAAAAAGACTCAAAAGGACTCTTGGAAGTTAGTTCTATTTCTCAAAATGCTCAGAATGATCAAAATGCCCCTGGAAGCCCGAAAACTCCCAGATTTGGACCAAAAGTTTTGGAAACATGCTATGTCGTAAGAAAAGTAAGAAAATGAGTTTTTAAGCAAAATTCGATGAAATCGTCAGCTCCCAGAGACCCCCGGAAGTCCCGGAAGTTCCCGGAAAGTCCCCGTTGACCGGTTTGACCAAGTTTGACCGAAATCATCCAAATTCGTCGGGATCATTCTAGATCATGTAAAAAGTATTAAAATGAGTCTTAAAAGAAAATTGAACGAAAATGTCAGCTCCTGGAAGCTCCCAAAGGTTTCCAGAACTTCCCAGGAATCCCAGGTTTGACCAGTTTGACCAAAAGTTGACTTTGAAACCGGAGCACCATATCATTTTTCAAACATTTTTTATGGATACTAGAGGTCAATAGCTTTCTGACGGTATATCACATGATACACCCAAAATTGGCTCTATCTTATAACCAAGCGGTTCAAATCAACAGCTAGTCCATGCCCCGGGTAAATCATGCACCACTCCTCAGAAGCATCAGCCCGAGCGGTTCAGTCTACTCATCATCCCGAGCGGTTCATCTACGACCCGGCCAACAGGTCAGAAAAACCGCACAGGCACATGCCACCATGGGAACAGCTCATCCGGGCCGACAGGCATGATCCCGAGCATTACAGGCAGTTTCCTACTCAAGCTAGAAGACTAATGGAAAGTGCACACTATTTCCTAATCCAATTAGGAAATCCCCATAATTAATGCCAATCTATATTAATAGGATTATATTTCCTTATCCATGTATGAGTAGGTCTCTTACATCTATAAAAGAGACCTCTCACCCCCCATTGAAGGGGACCAACTTCTCAGTCTACACAGCACCTCTATAAAATTCAACATTATAAGCATACACCCGGCCGGTATTACTGGTAGTGCCGCCCCTCTTTGTTGGCTCACCAGGCCCGCCGGTGATCTGCTAGTGAACGTGCTCAGACACACACGTGGACGTAGGTACCTTCATTAACAGGGCCGAACCACATACAAAAAATAGTCTTTCTCTCTCTCTCCTTAAATTACTCTACTTTACTCTTACCAAATTCTGGCATCATCAGCTTGGCGCCGTCTGTGGGAACGACAAGTTTTCTCATCAACAAATTTCTTAACTAATCATGCCACCGAAGAAGGGTAAGAAGACTGACCAGCAGTCCGACCGGGATGTTCCTCTGGCCCCGGCAACGGCTGCGGCAGTCATGACATCTGAGCAAATCACCGCAACCCTCACACAACTCCTGGAGGGCCAGCGTCAAATCCAGCAACAGATCGGGGCCCTGCTAGCCCAGCAGAGCAATCCTCCAGTGGCTGGGAAACGACCCGGGAATGTTGCGTACGGTCGGGAACCGATCTTGACCAGACCACGTGCCCGAGCCAACCCGTCCCATGTTGAGGATGCCAGAGACATCAACAGCGGACGTGTTGCCCGAGAGGAAAGGCCGGAGCATATGGCCCGGGAATCAGTCCAGGGTCACTCGGTCAAGAGCCGAGTTGTCCCTAGGCGAACGGTTACCCGAAGTCATAGCCGAGCCCGATCCCAGAAGACAGCACCCCGCCATGAAGAAGCCTCTTCCACCAACCCGACCAGTTCCTCAGATACTGGTCGGGAAGGATTGGAAGCCCAAATCAAGGACTTGCAGAAACAGATTGACGGAGTGGCCAAAAAGCTTGGTCAAAACCGTGTTCCGAATCAAGCCAATACCGAGACAGAGTCACCATTCTCCAGCCAAATCACGAGGTTCTTTATCCCGCGCAAATTTAGGCAGCCTCAGCTAGATACATATAACGACTCGGGAGGCCCGGTCGACCACGTCCGGACCTATAAGGCTCAGAGGGCCCTAGCCACCAACTCCGATGAGCTAGACTGCCTAGCCTTCCCCAGCACTTTGAAAGGCCCGGCCATGTAGTGGTTCTACTCCTTGGAGCCCCAATCGGTCTGTAGTTTCAAATAACTCAGCAAGCAGTTCATCAACCAGTTCGTCGGTATGTATGAGCGGCCAAAGCCAGATATGCAGTTACTGACGATCAAACAACGGAATAATGAGTCCCTCAAGGAGTACACCGACCGGTTCAACCAACAGAAGCTCCAAATCCGTAATCTGAACGAGACAATCGCCATCATAGCCTTCTGCTCGGGAGTTCAACACACCAAGTGCGCCGCGTCGTTCCACAGAAACCGACCGGTAACCTTGGTCGAACTCGCAGAGAGGTTGGAAAATACATTGACACTGACGAATTTCTAAAGATCAAAGACCCCGGGCAAGAAAGCAACGAGTCTACCACAAGCAAGCAAAAGCGAGATCAGCCCGGGAATTCTGACAGTTTTTTCAGTTCACAACGGTCAGAGTCTGGCAGCCCCGACACGACCTTCAGTTCACAGTGGTCTGAGTCCGGCCGTCCTGACACGACCTCCAGTTCATATCGGTCAGGATCAAGCAGTTCCGACTTTGCCTCCAGCACAGAGAAGTCAGGAGCCCGACGATCCCGATCCGACCTCCTGTCTCCATCGGTCTAGATGAGCCCGACTACAGTGGTACTTGCTTGATTACCACATGAGGCTCCATCGATTGTCAGAGAACTCATACAAAGACCTCGGGCCTAACCCCGAGGCATACAAAGACCTCGGGCCTAACCCCGAGGCACTAAGAAGACCTCGAGCTCCGAACTCAGGCACTAAAAAGACCTCGAGCTCTGAACTCAGACACTAAAAAGACCTCGGGCTCCGAACCCAGGCACTAAAGACCTCAGGGTCACGCCCGAGGCACCGGCTTTGCTTAGGTCCAACCGACGATGGGGGCAAACCCTCTAGGTGGCTGATGATGGCAAGCTTCAAAAGACCCTGCAACCACCATGTTCCAGGTCGGTTACCTACAGTTCATAGCCTCTATAAGACCCTCGTCTTAGCGAAAGCTTGGGGGGCAAGACGGCGTAGTGAACTAAACAGGTAATCTCACCGGGTATCTACAGGCCTCGCGGATAACTAAGTCAAAAATCTTGGACAACCCGAGCACCTACAGTACTCAGAGACATTGACTCCACTTAGGTCCAGACCGACGATAGAGGTGACTAAAATCTCTTAGGTTGGCCGACGATAGAGGAGCAAAAGGACCCTAAAGCAACGTGATTTAGGTCGGCTCCGCCAACATGGTCAAGCTCTTCTCCCAACAGCCTTGATGAAGGCTGGCCGGGCAGAAGACAACCATCCTCGGGAGTTAACAGTAAAAAGGACCCTAGAGCAATGCACTTTAGGTCGGCTTTTCCAACATGGTAAAATCCTTCTACCCACAGCCTTGACGAAGGTTTATGGGCAGAAGATAACCATCCTGGGAGCTAACTCAAGCAAAAAAGACTCCGAGGTAGGCCGAGTCTCAACTCTCGGTCACTACCTGAGCACTCAAAGACTCCGGATTAGGCCGGGTCTCAACTCTCAGCCAGTTCCCGAGGACTCACCAGGCTCAGAAGCCCCGAGACAGCTTCCATAAGTACTCAGACAACGGCAAGTAATATCAAACTGATTTCCAAACTTGCCCCAATATAGCATCTGGCCAATCTTGGAAATGGGGGGCAGCTGATACACCCAAAATTGGCTCTATCTTATAACCAAGCGGTTCAAATCAACAACTAGTCCATGCCCCGGGCAAATCATGCACCACTCCTCAGAAGCATCAGCCCAAGCGGTTCAGTCTACTCATCATCCCGAGCGGTTCATCTACAACCCGGCCAATAGGTCAGAAAAACCGCACAGGCACATCCCACTGCGGGAACAGCTCATCCGGGCCCATAGGCATGATCCCGAGCATTACGGGCAGTTTCCTACTCAAGCTATAAGACTAATGGAAAGTGCACACTATTTCCTAATCCAATTAGGAAATCCCCATAATTAATGTCAATCTATATTAATAGGATTATATTTCCTTATCCATGTATGAGTAGGTCTCTTACATCTATAAAAGAGACCTCTCACCCCCCATTGAAGGGGACCAACTTCTCAGTCTACACAGCACCTCTATAAAATTCACCATTATACACATACACCCGGCCGGTATTACTGGTAGTGCCGCCCCTCTTTGTTGGCTCACCAGGCCCACCGGTGATCTGCTAGTGAACGTGCTCAGACACACACGTGGACGTAGGTACATTCATTAACAGAGCCGAACCACATACAAAAAATAGTTTTTCTCTCTCTCTCCTTAAATTACTCTACTTTACTCTTACCAAATTCTGGCATCATCATCACACATAATTTTTGGATTTCAAATGCATTTATTATGAATTTTCGAAGATGGAAAAGGCGATCAAATCAGCTTTTATCGCGAATACCGCAAAACTTTTCAAAGTGACCTATCCCGAACTATTTTTTATGTAAAGTAGACTCCATTACCTTTCCAACGGTATACTACTGATGGAAAAACAGGTTTAAAACAGTTTTAAATGCGCGGCAGAAAAAAAACAAAGTTCAAAACTTTTATTGGTTGCCTGGATCTACTACTCGTTAACTCTATAGATGCGTACAGGAGAGGGGACAGGTGCATTACCTTATGGTCTTGAACCCAATTCTGATTTTGTCCTTCTCCTTCTATGTGCAGCAGCAACATCTAAGAGATCTTCACCCTTATGTCTCCTTGAATGCTCCCAGAGTGGCTAGGGTTGGTGGGAACCCTAATAGTGAGAATAGGGAAGGTTTGGGAACTCTAAACAGGTTCTGCAGCAACTGGTACGTTAAAAATGACGACTTCTAATTTCTGGACGTAGCTGCCCTATTTATAGATTCCCAGAACCGACCTTACTTTCAATCGATCGAAGTGACTTTGATCGATCGAACTTTCGATCGATCGAACCACATTCGATCGATCGAACCTGTCTAGACTTCAATCGATCGAAACAACTTCGATCGATCAAACCAGTCTTGACAGCATTCTCATTTGCCTTTCCAAGCATACTGGCGGAGCTAAGAGTGGGACCTCTTAGGTTCTTAATTACTGGCTCCGATTAATTATTATTCCATCTAGTCAGTACTCTTGACTAAGGAATCAATAATTAATCAATTATCATTAATGCCACTATAAAATGATAATTGCACTCCAGTGCATAAGAACATAATCACACATACATAAATGATTGCTAGACTTGTATAATATGATACGGATGTCCCTCTACCATGCAGTATTCGTATCTATCATTGGGATGTATGTTTCAAGATACTGTCGACCCAATAGATAGTACATCTTATATTCCTCGAGTATCATTCACTATGCTTGGATTACTAAACATGTCAACAATAACACTTTGTTGACAAGGCTGGCCAGCTCTCAGTAATCACTCCTAGTGACATTCTTGAGGGAATACTTACTCTTCATTTTGTAGAAGAGGGTAGAATTCCATCTTGACAATATATGTTCCCAACGTTGCATACTTGATTACCCAAGATACCCAGGTGTTGATCTTGCAAGACCTCACTGATTGGTAAGTCAAAGTAACCAAGCATACAACTTGCGTCCATAATTGTCTCAAGATTGAGGACATGTATCCCTATACAAGTTTTGAGTTCCTATTGACGGTGACAGCGTTTAGGTGTCAATAGGTTTAACTCAGGTCCGTCACTGCACCGAGTGCACTAGCATATTATCCAAGAGTCAAAGACTCTTATGAATGAGATTCATCATTCTACCCCGTAGACGTTAATCATGCTACAGTGTATACCTGATAAGTTATCCAGACTTATCATCCACTGTGACTTATTTGAAACAACTAGGATTTGTGATTCATATCTCATATGTGTAATCACATACACAAATGAACCACATACAATGTTGTTTAAGGATTCCAGTCTAATATTCATCTCATGAACCAACATGCATAAATGCATTATGATATTCCATTGTCCAACTAACTGGTTTGAGGGCATATTCCCAACAAACTCCCACTTGCACTCATAACCATATAGTGTTAAAACAACAATAGCATTATCTACGTGACATGTCAAATCCTTACCCGTAAGGTTTTGTAAAGGGACTGATGATCATCGACTGAAATAATCCATAGTAGAACATCTTCATGTTATACTATATCCCTAGACAAAAGACGCCACCAGACATGTATCCAGTAAAGCTAATTCAAACATTGTCCAAAACACCATCACCTAGCATATATCTTCTAGTTCTTTCTCAAGTCCTAGAGAATATATACCTAATGATATCATAAAACTGAATTTTCATTTGGACTGATATCTGTGAACAACCTTAACGGTATAACTGATATCCATACCTAATATCACATACAAGGTTTATCAATGGCGAAGGCTTATGATATACCTTTCATGCGACCTCTTTCATATTGTATCCCAAGATACAAGTCTTGAAAGAGCAATAGGTTATGTTCAAAGGTGAAAAACTTTTATCGAAATGTTCTACGTTGAATCTAGCCAGCAACTTTTTGATTAAGAAGTTTGAGATAATTTCATTATCTTAACTTTCTGATCTTGAATGAGCAAAAATCTAAAGATTATAGCTCGCCTCACCGAGATCACAAATATCAATTATACTGTAAAAACTTAACCTCAACCACTGATAACACAATTTTAACATCTCGCAATGATAAAGATATTATCAATATGAGGAACCATAATCACCACCACACTTCCTTTGCGCAAGGATCCTTTCATCCACTTAAGCCACATTCATACTTCAAACGAATCCAAAGTATTTTGACCAACATGTCAAAACAGATGTCCTTATCTCTAGATGATTGCTTAAGTCCGTAGACTTATGCAAATCATATACCGGAGCTTCCTTATCACAAAACTTCAATGTACAAGGAGATTTTAGCAACGCTAAGAATTCTCCCACTAGAATGAAGTACCGATGTAGGAACAGATGAAGAGGTAGTAGATTTTAGTTCTAGATGATTTATAGATTACTTTAAGATATAAATTACTTTACTCTTTTATATTATCTCTCCTTTGTAAAATTTGGTCTCCAACCAACTTTTGTTTTCTCTGGAAACACTACAAAAGTATTATACTTCTAATCTAGATTCAAAAGGCTCATCATTTCTTTACACCAAAATGTTAGACATCCTTATCCAAAGTTACCATGAGAAAGAAGTCGCATTCTTTTCACAACTTTGGGGATGTCTATCGAAAAGATTTGCTTTTAAATAAGATCCAGTATATACATTGTAGTTCCATCGAAAAAAATAAGGAATAGTAGTAACTCTAAATAACTGTCGAGAAAGAATCTCATTCTTATCTCCTTTGGACAATAAATACATTAGATAGATACTCACCATTTTGATCAAATCAAAAGGCAACGATATTCTTTTACCAATTACTCTTCATTCCAAAACTTTTGAATTTCTTCAAAATTGAGGATGAAGATGCAATAAATAAATGTATATCAGTATCCAAAGTAGCCGAAACTACTTTTCAACTCTAATGTTTATTGCCCTACATACATGAGTATGTCCTAATTCTAATAAGTCCTTGGTCGTGTGATTTTCAAAAGAAAAGTCACCTGATCATATTAGCCTCTAAATAGGATTGACAAACAGGTAGTGGTCTCAACAACCAAAAGAGTTTTAGGATCCAATCTTTTACTCCCCATTTATCCTAATTTAGATTAATATGATCTGATCACATTTACTCTCTAAATAGGATTGACAAATAGGCAATGGTCTTAGCAACCAAAAGAGTTTAGGATCCAATCCTTTACTCCCCATTTATCCTATTTAGATTAAATATGATCTAACCTCAAAACCAAAAAGTTATAGAATTAGTTGAGGGTGCTATCCTTTTAGATGGAAAAATACCCATGAGTCATTTAAATACTACATTAGATAATATATGAGAAACAAGAGTAAATTGGTGAGATACTTGCTTGACAAGTTATTTAGATCACATAAAAGAACGCTTTCTTTTAATCAAGAATTTCAGTATCAAAATCAAAAGAATAAATATTATTCATTAATTCAAAACTGAAATCCATCTAATAACTCCAAAGTTTTATTACAATATAAAACTATTAATCTAATAGCAACTCTTGCATCAGATCCCAAAAGGCAATCAAGATCTTCTAATCACTGCACATTCTTATTTTTCAATTCCCTGCAACAATTACAGATATAATTTAGAAAATACAGAATCAATGCCCCAAGTAGTTGAAGTATCAGTTTTTCAACTTACTTCAAAAACTAGTGAAAAGGGATCATACCTTGCCTTTTGGCAGTCAAGTATTCCACGCAGTTCCTTTTCCAATGCCCTCTCATGCCACAATGGAAACACTTTCCTTTTGGCATAGCACCAGCCTTTCCCTTTCCAAGTCTTGCCTTCTTCCTAATAATTGCGTTAGGCTCACCTATCCTTGAGTCTTGCTTCTCCTTCTCTGAACTTATGCTCTTAGGCTTATTTCCAGAAGATGAAGCCATTCCAATGTTTTGAACATTTGACTCCTCTTTGACTATATCCATCGTTGCCTCAAGAGAGCTCATCAATTCACTTGTTGAAAAAACTGTTTTACTCATTTTAAAAACCTTTTTAAATTGAGTGAATGATGAAGGCAACGAATGCAAGATTATGTCAACTTGAGTCTCACAATCAATGTCGGAACCCAGAACTTCCAGTACTTTAAAATAAGTAATCATTTTAAAAACATGCTCTCTTATTGAAGTTCCTTCCAACATTCTGGTGTCCATGACTAACTCCAAGGCTCTAAGCCTTGCAGTTTGACTCAGCTCCCCAAACATCTCCTCGAGGTTCAATATTATAGCACGAGCAGTGTTCAAAGGTTGATGTTGCTGCTTCAACACATCAGACAAAGAGTCTAAGATGCTAGAGCGAGCTATACCATCAAATCTTATCCACTGCCAATATTGATCCGCAAGATCAGTTGGGGTGTCATGGTATGGAATAGGTGGACAGGGAATGGTAAGAACGTATTTACATCCATTAGCAGTTAACAATTCATCCAGTTCCAGTTTCCATTCAACGTAGTTATTTCCAATTAGCTTATTCTGGATCATGGTTATAGCAAGTGGGCTAGACATTATGAATCTGAAATACAAATAATGTAACAGAATTACAATATGGAAATCATGAATATGACAATTTATATGATACATTGGAATTCCCTTAACCAACTCATTAATTATCTTCAGGATGTCAAGCCTATGAAATTAAGTCTCCGTGTGGCGATCATAACCTCATAGCCTGATTGGGAAACCCATCATGAATGTCATGCAACTCTTACAAAACAATTCATGACTCCTGAACTTTTGGTCTCTAAGTTTCTGGATAATGCTCCGTGTAGAATCCCTTACCCATAGCTTAGCTAGTGTTTACCATTAACTAGAATCCAATGACAACCGCCTCAAGTAGTGCCTCAGTGTAGTGGTCACCCTCTAACGCGTCTCATTGATTCTATCCAAAGGAAGTTCATACCTAGTAACCAATGAATAGTCTATCCTCCGTATGAAATGATCACCCATGGCTGGGTGACACAGAATATACTACCCACCTTACAATGAACAGTTTATGGAAGACCATGGGAGTTATAAAAGAAGTCCCTCTCCCACTAGATTTTTATAAGAAGTTCATATCTAGTAACCAATAAGAAATACCCTCCATATGGAATGATCACTCATAAATGAGTGACACAGAGTATTTCTCATACTTACAATGAACTAATAGGAATTTTTCAATAAAAAAAAATGTTTCTTCACATTGCCCATAAACATCAAGTGTTTACTAATGTGTTGGAAAAAGGTTTTGAATTTTTATTTTAGAAAACTTGTTTTACGTTCATGCAAGTAGTAACAATATATAAAATTCCAATCACAACTAAGCACATAAAACAAAAACTAAAATGAAATAAAAGCATTCAACAATGCCTCTATCTCCCATGGCTCTATCTCCATAGAACCTCCTTCTTGGTTTGATTGCCTCCGACTCCATCTTCATGGACAACGGCTTGCTCCTCCATCTTCATGGATTTTCTAATTCTATTACATTGGTCCTATACTTCTCTCGAAGCTTACAATTTATCTAGAAATAGAAACAACAATAAAATAAAAGGCTAGAGAAACCGGTGCGACTTTCCTTTTCATAGGATTGAAGTCGCAGCGCCCTTTACATATGCCTTAAAACCAAACCAACAATTAAAACATAATAAATACCAATCTCAAACAATTAAATACAAAATTTAAAAGTCTTGGTGCCATGGGAGATAGCGGACTAAGCTTGCTGCAAAAGGGTTAGTCACATGCACAACCACGCATATATATAACAAATATATGTACCATTGGAACCCCTAATTGATTCACACAGTATATAAACTCTTTACATATTGAATTAGAACTTAAAACAGCATCACAGTTCTCTGTCACACTTCGATCGATCGAAAAGGTTTGATCGATTGAACCTTCGATCGATTGAACATAGTTCAATCGATTGACCTTTCAGTTTCACAGAATGTTTTGAAAAACTTACAGCATAAATAAAATTTTAAAGTAAATATTTTTAAAACCTTTAAATCTATAAACTGAAAACCTGGACAGAAAAGCAGTCTCGATCGATCTAACACCATTCGATCGATCGAACAGAACCAAAGTTCGATCGATCGAACAGAACCAAAGTTCGATCGATCGAAAATAGTTCGATCGCTTGAGAACAGATGATGTTCGATCGATCGAAACTACTTCGTTCGATCGAACCCACCTTGCATCCTGTGCAATCACAGATTTGTGTTCTGCTGCGATAACACTGCAGAATCAGATCTGTGATGATGCAATTTCGAAAACAGTTCTCAAATCAACATGCAAATCAAAACTAGTGTTCCAAAAAACGCATCTATAGATCCAAACAAGCGAGGCTCGGATACCAATTGATGGAAAAACAGGTTTAAAACAGTTTTAAATGCGCGGCGGAAAAAAAACAAAGTTCAAAACTTTTATTGGTTGCCTGGATCTACTACTCGTTAACTATATAGATGCGTACAGGAGAAGGGACAGGTGCATTACCTTATGGTCTTGAACCCAATTCTGATTTAGTCCTTCTCCTTCTATGTGCAGCAGCAACATCTAAGAGATCTTCACCCTTATGTCTCCTTGAATGCTCCCAGAGCGGCTAGGGTTGGTGGGAACCCTAATAGTGAGAATATGGAAGGTTTGGGAAATCTAAACAGGTTCTGCAGCAGCTGGTACGTTAAAAACAAAGACTTCTAATTTCTGGACGTAGCTGCCCTATTTATAGATTCCCAGAACCGACCTTACTTTCAATCGATCGAAGTGACTTCGATCGATCGAACTTTCGATCAATCAAACCTGTCTAGACTTCAATCGATCGAAACAACTTCGATCGATCGAACCAGTCTTGACAGCATTCTCATTTGCCTTTCCAAGCATACTGGAGGAGCTAAGAGTGGGACCTCCTAGGTTCTTAATTACTGGCTCCGATTAATTATTATTCCGTCTAGTCATTCCTCTTGACTAAGGAATCAATAATTAATCAATTATCATTAATGCCACTATAAAATGATAATTGCACTCCAGTGCATAAGAACATAATCACACATACATAAGTGATTGCTAGACTTGTATAATATGATACGGATGTCCCTCTACCATCCAGTATTCGTATCTATCATTGGGATGTATGTTTCAAGATACTGTCGACCCAATAGATAGTACATCTTATATTCCTCGAGTATCATTCACTATGCTTGGATTACTAAACATGTCAACAATAACACTTTGTTGACAAGGCTGGCCAGCTCTCAGTAATCACTCCTAGTGACATTCTTGAGGGAATACTTACTCTTCGTTTTATAGAAGAGGGTAGAATTCCATCTTGACAATATATGTTCCCAACATTGCATACTTGATTACCCAAGATACCCAGGTGTTGATCTTGCAAGACCTCACTGATTGGTAAGTCAAAGTAACCAAGCATACAACTTGCGTCCATAACTGTCTCAGGATTGAGGACATGTATCCCTATACAAGTTTTGAGTTCCTATTGACGGTGACAGCGTTTAGGTGTCAATAGGTTTAACTCAGGTCCGTCAATGTACCGAGTGCACTAGCATATTAACCAAGAGTCAAAGACTCTTATGAATGAGATTCATCATTCTACCCCGTAGACGTTAATCATGCTACAGTGTATACCTGATAAGTTATCCAGACTTATTATCCACTGTGACTTATTTGAAACAACAAGGATTTGTGATTCATATCTCACATGTGTAATCACATACACAAATGAACCACATACAATGTTGTTTAAGGATTCCAGTCTAATATTCATCTCATGAACTAATATGCATAAATGCATTATGATATTCCATTGTCCAACTAACTGGTTTGAGGGCATATTCCCAACAACTACAACCTTAATTTGGAGTTCGTATGCATTTTCTATGAATTTTGGACAAAATAGGGCCTTTTTGAAAATACCGAAACCTCTGGGGGTCTAAACAGCATTATCTGGACGGAGGAGGAGCAGTGCCGCCGCGGCACTGGCCCACTGCCGCCGCGGCACAAGCCCAGTGCCACCGCGGCACTCTCCCCCAGAACAGTTCATTTTTTGTAATTTTGATTGGGTGTCCAAATTGATTAATTAGAAACCAAAACGACGTAGTTTTGGTTCCCAGCTTATTTTGGACCAATGGAAGACCTTTTTATACTTTTTAAAACCCCATTTACCACCCCTCATTTTCCTATAAAAGAAACCATTTACTTCCATGTAGAGGAGGGACATGGAAGCTTAGAGAGAGCTTAGGAAGAAACTCTAGAGAAATATAGAGAGAGAAAGAGAAGAATTGGTCTTCTTCTTCTATTTTCTCCATCAAAGTGAGTTTTCTTTTTACTAGAGTTTGCTATCAAAACTTCAATCATCTAAACATTTCTTTCACCACCATTCTTGAGCATCCATGAGATAGGATGCTACTTCCATGTCCAAATGTCACCATATATGAGTGAAACACCAAGCTACAAGTCCAATATCTCAATGATTATCAACTATTGATTTCTATTTGAATGCTTGTTTACTTTGATGTTCATCTCTCTCTTAACCTCATTTCTTTTTTATTTTTCTTTGATTATTTAGTTGTTCACCATCATCTAGATGACAGGTTGTTTGAGGTGAGTGAATCCTTATGGATAGTAGCTCTTGACCTCAAAAACATGTTTAATAGATGATGATTATAACTTCAATACCTCCAAGATATTCTTGAAGTTGTATTCAAAATAAAAATGAATCTCTCCAATAACATTGGGAGTTCTTGATGATGAGTTTGATGTTGATATTTCAAGAGATCATAATCTCTACTTGATGTTGAAAATATACTTTCAAAACCTCTATTTCAAAACCCCTCTTAAAACCCCTCATTTTTATCTCAAGAAAGAAAACTCTAGTTTTTCCCAAAATCTTCAAAGCAGTGAGTCAAAATAGTGAGTGATCTGAGTTCAAAGATTTCTCTAGGACTCAATACTCAATGTATGGATGCAAGACCACTTGGAAAGTCTTCCTAACTCATTAGAGAACACCCATGATTTTTGGTTTGACTTGGAAATACTTAAAAATGGTCCATTTGGACCCAAACATTCTCTCCAGATATTCTGTTTTTGCTATCACAGCAGCTAGGTTGACTTTCAACTTATTTTTACAGAAAACTTTTCCAAAACGAGTGGTCCTAACTTATTTGTACCTTGAACTTAAATGTCTTAGGGAACGTTCTGTATAAAATGGGCCTCTAGATCATTTGTTTTCATTTTCTAAGATTTTTTGACATTTCAGTCGACAGTACGAACTCTATTTCTGAGTAACCTCCATTGTTCATATGATTTCTCTCAATTTGTAATAGTTATTAAAGATTGGCTTTTTGGGCTGTGTTTTATACACAATAAGGAAGATCTCCAAAAACAACCATGCATTGAAAACATTCCTAACCCCTCTTTTCCATTTTCACAAGATCATGTTACTGTTCTGTCCACTATTCACAGCAAGCATACTTTTACTTCCATACTTTGATTTGATGCTTACATGCACTCCAAATTAGCTCATGTCTAAGTAGTTCATACTACATTTGTACATATCCCATGATGATTTCATTCATTTATTCATACACATTCTAGACTTCTAAGTCATTCTAGGAATCCATGAACATAAAACACACTACAACCTTGGCACATTCTAGATACATACATTGCATCCATGCAAGATTTGGGGCTTTTGTGACTCCTAATCTAAGAAGATTATAAGGAATGAAATTGATCACACGTCCATGCTTCCCCTCGATCTAATCATCCTTTCTCATCCGTCCCGGGGATTGAGAGATCTTCTTTTCTCAAAGATTAACATGCATCATTCTAGCTTGCTAAGCATCCTTGTTTTCTTTGATTTACTTGTTTCGAGAACAATTCATGTCCCCTTAGACTAGGAAAACTTGATTACTTGATATGTGATTAGACGATTTTTCCTAGGTTTGTTTGTGTGATCTTTCACCTTGCATTGTGTGATATTTGGCTTAGATCTTATGAATGATACCTTATCTTTAGATCTTCCATTTTAAATTTTCTTATGTGATGTAATGTACTATCATAGTATTAATTGTCGAACCATACATAGTATAAGATGATTATTTGGATGCTAATTGAGTCCTGTCGAAAGACGGGGCGAGTTGAGGGTGTTTTAGTCGCGACAAATGCTCCTTCCTCTCTCGTACCAAAACCCCGAGCCAAGTTCTTTGGTTATGAAGGGTCGGTGCCCTTTATCCATTTGGGTGAGTCAAAATTAGGTTTCTTGGTTCCTTAAAGACCAAGTGGTGACTATGTATCTGTTTTCAACAGACCTTTTCTTTTCCTTTTCAAAACAATCTCAAACAAACAAGAGGTGGAATTCCGCGTGTCCACAATATGGCGACTCTGCTGGTGATTTTTTTATTTTCAAAACAAAATAATATAGAGGTTTGACTTATAAGAAGCATCCTTAAAATCATCTTTTTACTGTGTTTTGTTCACCACATTGCACTCTGCATTTTCCCCTTCGACTGTGTCTAAAACGCGGCGCTGACATTGTTCAGGTCTTCCTGTGCCAGGGCACAAGTCACCGTTGATACTGTACCTTCCAAGGTATATCAAAAAGAGTAAAAACCTCTGTACTGTCTCCCTGATGGTATATTGGAACTCTCGCTAACGGACCCTCTTTGACTAAACCCAGCCTTTGCATATAGATTCCTGTAGAACCTTTCATAGGACTGTTCATTTATCTTTTCAGATAGGACAATGTGATATAACTGCTGTATGCCCTGATGGGATTACCTGCGCGGTGTAGACGCTTATGTGGCATAGAACAGAACCTCTTTCTTATGATTCCCAAGGCGATCACTCACATGTGATCACATTGAGTTGACTTGCCTAGGCACCATGATAAGGATGTCTGCTCCACGCTCACAAAGATATACACCGCAAATCTTGTTTGTTGGTCCTAAGATATAGGAGTATGAAAACTTGCTAGACACTATGATCACCATAATCACTTGCTCCCGTCATATTTACCAGTTTCTCCTAGAAACTCCGTCTAAATCTCCCAAATTTCCCAAATATACATGTTATCTTAGAAGCTCTGTCTAAATCTCCCAGATTTCCAAAATATGCCAGTTTCTCCCAGAAATTCTGTCCAAATCCCTCAGATTACCCAGAAATCACAATTTCTCCCAGAAACTCTATCCTAATTTCCCAGATATACCAATTTCTCCCTGAAACTCTGTCCAAATCCCTCATAATTGCCCAGAAATCTCAGTTTCTCCCAGAAACTCCGATATACTTGTTTTTCCCAGAAACTCTGTTCGAATTACCCAAATTTGTATGTTTTCCCAGAAGCTCTATCCAAGTCTCCCAGATTTCCCAGATATACCAGTTTCTCCCAAAAACTCTGTCCAAATCTCTCAGATTATCCAGAAATCTCAATTTCTCCCAGAAACTCCGATATACTTGTTTCTCCCAGAAACTCTGTCTGACTTACCCAAATTTGCATGTTTTCCCATAAGCTCTATCCAAATCTCCCAAATTTCCCAAAAATTCCAGCAACTCCATCCAAACTTCCCAAAAATGCCTAGATGTACCAATTTCTCCTAGAAATTCTGATTTCCCAACTTCTCCTAAAAACTTCATCCAATCCGCCTAAATTTCCCAAAAATCCCTATTTATCCTAGAAACCTTAAAATCCCTGCTTACCTCGTTTTTTTCCAGAAACTCTGATTTCCCAGTTTCTCCCAGCAACTCTGTCCAACTCACCCAGAAATACCTGTTTCTTTTAAAAACTTTGTCCAAATCACCTAAATGTTCCAGAAATCTCTGTTTCCTAAAAACACTGCCAAAATTCACCCAGATTTCCCAAAAATCTCTACTTATAAAATTTCTCAGATTCTCATTCCTCAAAGACCGAACCTGTCTTCCTCACCCTCCCCGTGATGGTGATCATCCTAGAAAGAAAAGTTAGCACACTCTGTATGGTTAGGGCCTTACTTGCTTAACTGTTATATGTTAGAAGTAGGGGCATCATCAGAATAGGGCTTGCATCCGCATGCTTGTCTTATATGCGTACATAATTCATGTCAGTTCGCATACACGTGCTTTTCGTCAGTCTCACATATGTCAATCCTACACGTCAAACGCACACATGTCATCATCCTTACTCATATCAATCATTGTATAGAAGTCGTATACATACTGCAACCATCATCAGTTCACATTGATAAATTCTTTGAGACTCTAATCAGCTCTCCCCACTAGTAGTCCATAAGAAGTATTTCGTGCCTCTGTTAATTTGGGCTTTTACTTCTATTTGCAAAAAATATAGCCCCGGGTAAGGACACCTCTGTACCTTCCCAAATTCATTGTCTCAATCATGGGCTAGCCCAGGCTATCATAAACCCGCCAATGGCCTACCAAGCTCTGGAGGGGAAAGTGAACAAACTACAAATCACTGTTAAACGACTAAGTTTAAGGATAAGCCAATTTGAGAAAATGGTGCAGAGCATCAATAAAGGAAAGTATGGGTTGCCCGACGCCGTCTATCCAAGCCCATTTCCACATCCGAATCTCTACTTGTATCCAAGCCCACACCCTAGCCTTGGTAATCCTAGACCATATCCAAATCCAAGAGCCACTCCAAGGACCCACTTGAACTCAAAGTTTAACAAAACCCGCAACCCAAGAACCTTCACCAACCTGGGTATGACATTGTCCATTATCCTTGATAACCTCATCAAAAAGGGGCACCTCCGACTCCTTCAGCCTCGTGCTGACATCCCTCCGCCTAGTTATGACCTGTCCAAAAGTTGTGCCTACCACCAAGGCCCAGGCCACGACACCGACAGCTGCATGCGCCTTTGCCATGATATCCAGGACCTCATCAATCAGAAAATCATAGAGCCATCGCCCATCCAACCCTATGTCAACCAATGTGTCAGCTTCATCGAACCTAAAGCCCCTAGCTTATCTGTTCAAATGATACCTTTTGCTGATACCCATGAATGTTGAACCTGTGCCGGTGAATCGATGATGTTTGGGACTTTTGATAGCAAAACAAATGAGGATGCTCTTTCAAAAAAAAATAAGCGAGTCGTCGTGACACTCTGTTTGAGATCAAGTCGAGTCTAGTCGAGTCTGTTGTATGTTTTGTCTATTTCAAGTTTAGTCTTGTGATCGAGTTTGTTTGTCATCAAGTTGTTATGAGTCTATAATCTTTCTCTTTTGATGGAATGAAATCTCATTTTGCTTAACCCGATGTGTATAGTCATAAGTGCATGAATCACTGAAGTGCAAGGTCACTTTTCAAACTATCACAGATAATAAATTTTTGCATCAAACAAAAAAAAATCCTAAAAGGTCAAAGTCGATTTCACACTGACGCCGATGAAGAGCTGAGAATTGAATAGCCTTACTTTAAGAATTTAAAGATGCTTTTGCTCAAATCTCAAAAAGACATACTTGAGACTCATTTGGGGCTTGCCCAACACCCTTCCCACCATTTCAAAGCCTTGGGCCCAACCCAATTGTTAGCCATGTGAATCTGTGTGGACTTGGTCCTTGATGGTAGCCAAACACTTCATTGAGTTTCATCTCCACTTTCAAAAAAAAAAAAAAAAAGCTCGCTAGGTTGAAAACCCAAAAGGGCATCTAGGCAAAAGTTAGAGCTGAAAAAGGTGTTGATTTCCAAGATCTGACCTTAGCCAATCAAAATGATGGAGAAAATGAAAGGTTGAAGAAAATTTTGATGAAACAAATGAGAAAATTGTATGCTTCAAGGTACGTCATTAGAACGCGCCTAGATCATGTTTCAAAGGGCTCGAAACGACCACAAACAAATTCTGAGAGCTGACACGCACATCATGAAATTTCGAGATTGCGATTGAAAAATCTCACATGAATCAACTATAAATTGACTGGCTAGGCGAAAGTGAAAAGGATTAATCCTCAAAACAAAACAAAAAAGAACAATAAAAAGAAAAGAAAGGAAGATTGAAACCGAATCCTTTTATTCAAAGCTACCACAAGTGGCTCAAGTTTGAACTTATTTGACGATTGGTTTGAAAAACCCTTATACCCAATTTCTTTCAAGACCTTGCCTTGAACTACGCTTGACCTGATTCCTACTTAGGGATACGTAGGCAACCGCATCGTTTCGGTCGACACCATCATAATCAATCCAATTTCTTTCAAGACCTTGCCTTGAACTACGCTTGACCCGATTCCTACTTAGGGATACATAGGCAACCGCATCGGTTTGGTCGACACCATCATAATCAATCCAATTTCTTTCAAAACCTTGCCTTGAACTACGCTTGACCTGATTCCTACTCGAGGATACGTAGGCAACCGCATCGGTTCGATCGACACCATCATAATCACCCCCCTTTTTTTTCAAAACTTTGGCCTGAACTATGCTCGACCTGATTCCCACTCAGGGATACGTAGGCAACGACATCTGTTCGGTCAACACCATCGTAATCAACCCCTTTTCTTTCAAAACTTTGGCCCGAACTACGTTGGACCTGATCCCCGTTCGGGGGTACGTAGGCAGACTTTCAAAAAAGGAAAAGAAGGATGGCTCGCTAGGTTGAAAATCCGAAAGGACGCCTAGGCAAAAATTAGAGTTAAATCCAAGGTGAGCAATAACAAAAGAGATAAAAGAGCTCGCTAGGTCACCTCACTGGTGCCTAGGCAAAAGTTATGAGCATTTGAGAGATTAAAGTCACGGTCCTTGCCTCAAGCCAGAAAATCACCTTCCACACTAGGGGCAAACTTCGGCCACCTGCCTCGTTTGCCTGAATTTTACTATCTACCCTTCATACAAGGGGAAAACTTCGGTCACCTACCTCGTTTGTCCAAAACCTTCAAACAACCATCTTCCAAACTAGGGGCAAACTTCAGTCACCTACCTCGTTTGCCTATGAACTAGGGGCAAACTCTGTTTGCCTAACACGATCCCTTCACACCAAAGGGTGAGTTTTTAAGTCACCAAGTTGTTTTGAAAATTTTGAAATAGAGCAACTTTTACTCTAAAAGCTAAGGCACTAATTCAAAGCACTTCCTGGGAGAAGTAGAAAATTGATTAGATCACTAGGGAGGAATTTTCAAAAATCATATTTATCAGCAAAGTGTTACCATGTAAGATGAGGAGTGAACACAAAAGAGAAATGGTACATCGTTTATGACAAAACACATCAAGTTTTGACAAGACGAGCTTGGTTCATTTTGGTGTCAAATGTGTCGTCCTCGTGCACCGATGTCTGTCCGTTTTTGAGTATGTCGTAGTCTCCAATGTGTAAGTCAACGGTGACTAATAATGAATCTTTCAAATAAAGTTATAAAGAGCATTCCAATGACAATATAAGTAGGAGTACCAAACACCATTATTGCACCAGTCAAAACATCAGCATGAGAAGTGTACAAACTTAGGGTAAATGCAAATTTCATCCCTTTCCAAACCGCCAAAAGTTAACCACCATCTTCAAGCAACATAAGTCCATGAGTGGCTATTGATGATCTTCCTTTCTCCTAGCAACATAAGTCCATGAGTGGCTGTTGATCTTTCATCTTTCTTCATGCAACATAAGTCCATGAGTGGCTATTGATGATCTTCATTTCTCCTAGCAACATAAGTCCATGAGTGGCTGTTGATCTTTCATCTTTCTTCATGCAACATAAGTCCATGAGTGGCTGTTGATGATCTTCCTTTCTCCTAGCAACATAAGTCCATGAGTGGCTGTTGATCTTTCGTCTTTCTTCATGCAACATAAGTCCATGAGTGGCTGTTGATGATCTTCTTTCATCCTAGCAACATAAGTCCATGAGTGGCTGTTGATGATCTTCTTTCATCTGTGCAACATAAGTTCATAAATGGCTGTTGATCATCTTTCTTCATGCAACATAAGTCCATAAGTGGCCATTGATGACCTTCTTTCATCCTAAAGTAACATAAGTCCATCACCCTCCTCTTTTAATATCAAAACCTTAACTGCCGCAGACCATCTCCGTATCCCTCATCACAAATAGAATGATACCTTGACTCCCATTCAATGGGCGTATTTCCTTCTTCCTAGCAGAGTGCATTATCCATTCCAGTGGCCCATTTTAGTCAAGGTTGACAAGGTTTCATCCCTAGCAGGCATATCAAATCGCCAGTTCTTTTGATCACAGTTAGTCCAACCGTTGGTTCATTCCTGACAGTCACAGTAGTTCACTGTCGACTCGTCATCTCGATTCGTACATTGTCAGTGCAATCCATGACAGTCACAGTAGTTTACTGTCGACTCGTCATCTCGATTCGTACATCATCAGTTCAACCCATGACAGTCACATAGTTCACTGACTAGTCATCTCAGTTCGTGCATCGTCAGTTCATTAATCATCATTAGTTTATCATCACTCCCATTCAAAATATGTTGTGTTCATCGTTCTCATTCAATATCTTGGGCTTCCATGTCCATTAATGGTGCTTTCGTGTCCATCGCTTGACATCTCTGGTTTTCATGTCCATCACTTGAATTCTTAGGGTTTCTGTGTCCAGGATTTCCATGTCCATCGGTTATCTGTCAAACTTCATCTTTGATTAACGTCCTCTGGGACCCCACGTTCGATTACATTCGCTTGCGAAGCACACTTTCCAAAATTCTGAAGTTTGCTCCAAGACCAGGGTCTTCACAACTTGGTATCCCTATCTGGGTCAATAACTGCATCACAGTAAAAAACACTAGCACAACATAAGTCCACTCGGAGTGGCACATGCCCCACAGCACCTGCTAGGATCATAATACTAGACATGATAGGACTCATGACACAATTCATATCACATCTATGCATTGCATATCATCCTCATAGCATAGCATTTGCATGTCTTGTTGTGCATGTGTGATTTGTTCCTTTGTGCCCTGAACTACGTCCTGGTTTGATTCTCCTTGGGATACGTAGGCAGCTCACACAAAGCGCTACTAGTACTAGCCTCAACATCATTGCATCTCTTGCAACATTTTTATCCTAAATCTATAGCCTCCAAAAGACCTGTCTCTTCAAAGCTTTGGCACTCCCTTGCGACATGCGTTGCCTCGCAAGTTCATGCCAAAGAGGGACAAACTGTAGACACCCCATTTTTTCGGCTATCAGATCTAGGAGACCCATATCTTGGTGGTTCACAATGATCGAAAAAGACTCAAAAGGACTCCTGGAAGTTAGTTCTATTTCTCAAAATGCTCAGAATAACCAAAATGCCCCTGAAAGCCCGAAAACTCCCAGATTTGGACCAAAAGTTCTAGAAACATGCTATGTCATAAGAAAAGTAAGAAAATGAGTTTTAAGCAAAATCAGATGAAATTGTCAGCTCCCAGGGACCCCCGGAAGTCCCGAAAGTTCCCGAAAAGTCTCCGTTGACCGGTTTGGCCAAGTTTGACCAAGTTTGACCGAAATCGTCCAAATTTTCCAGGATCATTCTAGATCATATAAAAAGTATTAAAATGAGTCTTAAAAGAAAATTGAACGAAAGCGTCAGCTCCTCGAAGCTCCCAAAGGTTTCTAGAACTTCCTAGGAATCCCAGGTTTGACCAGTTTGACCAAAAGTTAACTTTGAAACCGGAGTGCCGTATTATTTTTCAAATATTTTTCATGGATACTAGAGGTCAATAGATTTCCGACGGTATATCGCACATAATTTTTGGATTTCAAATGAATCTATTATGAATTTTCGAAGATGGAAAAGGCAATCAAATTAGCTTTTATCACGAATACCGCAAAACTTTTCAAAGTGACCTATCCCTGAACTATTTTTTATGTAAAGTAGACTCCATTACCTTTCCAACGGTATATTACAACCTCAATTTGGAGTTTGTATGCATTTTCTATGAATTTTGGACGAAATAGGGCCTTTTTGCGAATACCAGAACCTATGGGGGTCTAAACAGCATTATCTGGACGAAGGAGGAGCAGTGCCGCCGCGGCACTGGCCCACTGCTTCTGCATCACACTTCCCTAGAACAGTCCATTTTTGTAATTTTGATTTGGGGTCCAAATTGATTAATTAGAAACCAAAACGACGTAGTTTTGGTTCCCAACTTATTTTTGACCAATGGGAGACTTCTTTATACTTTTTAAAACCTCATTTACCACCCCTCATTTTCCTATAAAAGAAACCATTTACTTCCATTTAGAGGAGGGACATGGAAGCTTAGAGAGAGCTTAGGAAGAAACTCTAGAGAAATATAGAGAGAGAAAGAGAAGAAGTAGTCTTCTTCTTCTATTTTCTCCATCAAAGTGAGTTTTCTTTTTACTAGAGTTTGCTATCAAAACTTCAATCATCTAAACATTTCTTTCACCACCATTCTTGAGCATCCATGAGATAGGAAGCTACTTCCATGTCCAAATGTCACCATATATGAGTGAAACACCAAGCTACAAGTCCAATATCTCAATGATTATCAACTATTGATTTCTATTTGAATGCTTGTTTACTTTGATGTTCATCTCTCTCTTAACCTCATTTCTTTTTTATTTTTCTTTGATTATTTAGTTGTTCACCATCATCTAGATGACAGGTTGTTTGAGGTGAGTGAATCCTTATGGATAGTAGCTCTTGACCTCAAAAACATGTTTAATAGATGATGATTATAACTTCAATACCTCCAAGATATTCTTGAAGTTGTATTCAAAATAAAAATGAATCTCTCCAATAACATTGGGAGTTCTTGATGATGAGTTTGATGTTGATATTTCAAGAGGTCATAATCTCTACTTGATGTTGAAAATATACTTTCAAAACCTCTATTTCAAAACCCCTCTTTTTGATCTCAAGAAAGAAAACTCTAGTTTTTCCCAAAGTCTTCAAAACAGTGAGTCAAAACAGTGAGTGATCTGAGTTCAAAGATTTCTCTAGGACTCAATACTCAATGTATGGATTCAAGACCACTTGGAAAGTCTTCCTAACTCATTAGAGAACACCCATGATTTTTGGTTTGACTTGGAAATACTTGAAAATGGTATATTTGGACCCAAACATTCTCTCCAGATATTCTGTTTTTGCTGTCATAGCAGCTAGGTTGACTTTCAACTTGTTTTTACAGAAAACATTTCCAAAACGAGTGGTCCTAACTTATTTTTACCTTTAACTTCAATGTCTTAGGAAACCTTATGTATAAAATGGGCCTCTCGATCATTTGTTTTCATTTTCTAAGACTTTTTGACATTTCAGTCAAAAATACGAACTCTGTTTCTGAGTAACCTCCATTGTTCATATGATTTCTCTCAATCTGAAATAGTTCTTAAAGATTGGCTTTTTGTGTTGTGTTCTAGACACAATAAGGAAGATCTCCATAAACAATTATGCCTTGAAAACATTCCTAAACCCTCTTTTCCATTTTCACAAGATCATGTTACTGTTCTGTCCACTATTCACAGCAAGCATACTTTTACTTCCATACTTTGATTTGATGCTTATATGCACTCCAAATTAGCTCATGTCTAAGGAAGTAGTTCATACTACATTTGTACATATCCCATGATGATTTCATTCATTCATTCATACACATTCTAAACTTCTAAGTCATTCTAGGAATCCATGAACATAAAACACACTACAACCTTGGCACATTCTAGATACATACATTGCATCCATGCAAGATTTGGGGCTTTTGTGACTCCTAATCTAAGAAGATTATAAGGAATGAACTTGATCACACGTCCATGCTTCCCCTCGATCTAATCATCCTTTCTCATCCGTCCCGGGGATTGAGAGATCTTCTTTTCTCAAAGATTAACATGCATCATTCTAGCTTGCTAAGCATCCTTGTTTTCTTTGATTTACTTGTTTCGAGAACAATTCATGTCCCCTTAGACTAGGAAAACTTGATTACTTGATATGTGATTAGACGATTTTTCCTAGGTTTGTTTGTGTGATCTTTCACTTTGCATTGTGTGATATTTGGCTTAGATCTTATGAATGATATCTTATCTTTAGATCTTCCATTTTAAATTTTCTTATGTGATGTAATATACTATCATAGTATTAATTGTCGAACCATACATAGTATAAGATGATTATTTGGATGCTAATTGAGGCATGTCGAAAGACGGGGCGAGTTGAGGGTGTTTTAGTCGCGACAAAGGCTCCTTCCTCTCTCGTACCAAAACCCCGAGCCAAGTTCTTTGGTTATGAAGGGCCGGTGCCCTTTATCCATTTTAGTGAGTCAAAATTAGGTTTCTTAGTTCCTTAAAGACCAAGTGGTGACTATGTATCTATTTTCAACAGACCTTTTCTTTTCCTTTTCAAAACAATCTCAAACAAACAAGAGGTGGAATTCCGCGTGTCCACAATCTGGCGAATTTCGGACAAAATAAGCCGTCAACGAACTCTCGTCAACGGACCTTCGTATGCATTTTCTGTGAATTTTGGACAAAATAGGGCCTTTTCGCGAATACCGGAACCTCTGGGGGTCTAAACAGCATTATCTGAACAAAGGAGGAGCAGTGCCGCCGCGGCACTAGCCCACTGCCGCCGCGGCACAGGCCCAGTGCCGCCGCGGCACTCTCCCCCAGAACAGTCCATTTTTGTAATTTTGATTGGGGGTCCAAATTGATTAATTAGAAACCAAAACGATGTAGTTTTGGTTCCCAGCTTATTTTGGACCAATGGAAGACCTTTTTATACTTTTTAAAATCCCATTTACCACCCCTCATTTGCCTATAAAGAAACCATTTACTTCCATTTAGAGGAGGGACATGGAAGCTTAGAGAGAGCTTAGGAAGAAATTAACTCTAGAGAAATATAGAGAGAGAAAGAGAAGAAGTAGTCTTCTTCTTCTATTTTCTCCATCAAAGTGAGTTTTCTTTTTACTAGAGTTTGCTATCAAAACTTCAATCATCTAAACATTTCTTTCACCACCATTCTTGAGCATCCATGAGATAGGAAGCTACTTCCATGTCCAAATGTCACCATATATGAGTGAAACACCAAGCTACAAGTCAAATATCTCAATGATTATCAACTATTGATTTCTATTTGAATGCTTGTTTACTTTGATGTTCATCTCTCTATTAACCTCATTTTTTTTTATTTTTCTTTGATTATATAGTTGTTCATCATCATCTAGATGACATGTTGTTTGAGGTGAGTGAATCCTTATGGATAGTAGCTCTTGACCTCAAAACATGTTTAATAGATGATGATTATAACTTCAATACCTCCAAGGTATTCTTGAAGTTGTATTCAAAATAAAAATGAATCTCTCCAATAACATTGCGAGTTCTTGATGATGAGTTTTGTTGGCCCAAATGTGGAAACCTTAGAGGGGGGGGTGAATAAGGTTTTAGCAAAAATTAACCTTTTAAAAACTTAATTGCAAATTAAACACAATCACAAATAATAAAGTAAAGAGATAAGGGAAGAGACACTTGCAAACCAAGTTTTCAAGTGGTTCGGCAATCGCACCCCGCGGCCTACGTCCACCCCTCAAGAACACCTCTTGAGGATTCCTTTAATCCGATCTACTTCACGGGTGTAGACCAAGCCGTTACAAGAGCCTCCAATCTCTCCCAAAGAAGAAACCTCTTCTTTGCACACAAGGGTTACTAACCCTCACTCTTTACAATTGAAATGGGTACAAATGATAACTCTCTATCTAGAGTGGATAATACAATTTAAAGCTCATACAATAACTCCTTAGTGAGTAGATAATACAAATGAAAGCTCACTACAATGTACTCTCAAAGAAATACAAATCAAATACTAGAGCAAATTGATAAACTCACACAACTAGGGCTCAAATATGAATGATTAGAAATCAACAACTTGTGTGATTTAAATAGATGTTTTCCAATAGATTGATCAACATAAAATGGTGTGGGAAAACATGTATTTATAGGCCAAGAAAGATTATAGCCGTTGGTGGCAAGTTTGGTAATTAAAAGCCCCTTTAAAAACTAGCCGGTATTGCCTTTCAGCGCAGTCCAGTCGACTAGATCGAAGGATCAGTCGACTGGGAAGTTTATAGCAGTGAAGAGGCAATTTCAGTGTTGTCCAGTCGACTGAAAAGTTCATTCAGTCGACTGATGTTACAATCCAGTCGACTGGACCCTTAAAAAATCAGTCGACTGGTTTTAAGCAGTTTTTGGCAGAATGACACCTCTTTACTAAAACGGCCATAACTCCCTCTACAAAACTCGTATTCGCGATTCGTTTGAAGATTCGGAAACTAGATTCAAATACATATAAAACTCAAGATCTAATTCCTTACCAATTGGATCAGGTTTGCATTTAAAGTTGACCTATCTGCGCAAGGTACTTTCTTTTGACTTAGCCACTTGAAAGCTTTTGTGAAATGAATTTGATTGAGTGGACTAAGTATGTTTAGGTCCTTGAAAAAGTATTTTAAAGTGTGAGAGAAAGGAACCTAAAGTCTAATAAAAGTTACTTGAGCCCCTATGAGTGATTGATCAAAATGCTTACATATAAATCTTAGTCTTCAACCAAGGATGAAAAAATCTTCAAGTCTTCAAGCCTGATCCTTGTTGAGCTCCCTCACTCTTGGACTTCACCACATGCTATCTCATGATCTCAAACAAAGTTATAACATTTAAGTACATGAATCAAGAGATTAACATAATGAAAATGACATGATAATTGATTAAAATAGAACCAATGAAAGTATGCACTTATCACTAAATTTGTCATCATCAAAACAAAACAAAAATAATGCCTTAAATAAATTCAAGGCTAACAAGTTTGATGTTGATATTTCGAGAGGTCATAATCTCTACTTGATGTTGAAAATATATTTTCAAAACCTCTATTTCAAAACCCCTCTAAAAACCCCTCATTTTGATCACAAGAAAGAAAACTCTAGTTTTTCCCAAAATCTTCAAAACAGTGAGTCAAAACGGTGAGTAATCTGAGTTCAAAGGTTTCTCTAGGACTCAATACTCAATGTATGGATGCAAAACCACTTGGAAAGTCTTCCTAACTCATTAGGGAACACCCATGATTTTTGGTTTGACTTGGAAATACTTGAAAATGGTCCATTTGGACCCAAACATTCTCTCCAGATATTCTGTTTTTGCTGTCACAGTAGCTAGGTTGACTTTCAACTTATTTTTACAGAAAACATTTCCAAAACAAGTGGTCCTAACTTATTTTTACCTTGAACTTCAATGTCTTATGAACTTTCTGTATAAAATGGGCCTCTAGATCATTTGTTTTCATTTTCTAAGATGTTTTGACATTTCAGTCGACAGTACGAACTCTGATTCTGAGTAACCTCCATTGTTCATATGATTTCTCTCAATCTGTAATAGTTATTAAAGATTGGCTTTTTGAGTTGTTTTCTAGACACAATAAGTAAGATCTCCATAAACAATCATGCATTGAAAACATTCCTAACCCCTCTTTTCCATTTTCACAAGATCATGTTACTGTTCTGTCCACTATTCATAGCAAGTATACTTTTACTTCCATACTTTGATTTGATGCTTACATGCACTCCAAATTAGCTCATGTCTAAGGAAGTAGTTCATACTAAATTTGTACATATCCCATGATGATTTCATTCATTCATTCATACACATTCTAAACTTCTAAGTCATTCTAGGAATCCATGAACATAAAACACACTACAACCTTGGCACATTCTAGATACATACATTGCATCCATGCATTGCATCCATGCAAGATTTGGGGCTTTTGTGACTCCTAATCTAAGAAGATTATAAGGAATGAACTTGATCACACGTCCATGCTTCCCTTCGGTCTAATCATCCTTTCTCATCCGTCCCGGGGATTGAGAGATCTTCTTTTCTCGAAGATTAACATGCATCATTCTAGCTTGCTAAGCATCCTTGTTTTCTTTGATTTACTTGTTTTGAGAACAATTCATGTCCGCTTAGACTAGGAAAACTTGATTACTTGATATGTGATTAGACGACTTTTTCTATGTTTGTTTGTGTGATCTTTCACTTTGCATTGTGTGATATTTGGCTTAGATCTTATGAATGATATCTTATCTTTAGAACTTCCATTTTAAATTTTCTTATGTGATGTAATATACTATCATAGTATTAATTGTCGAACCATACATAGTATAAGATGATTATTTGGATGCTAATTGAGGCCTGTCAAAAGACGGGGCGAGTTGAGGGTGTTTTAGTCGCGACAAAGGCTCCTTCCTCTCTCGTACCAAAACCCCGAGCCAAGTTCTTTGGTTATGAAGGTTCAGTGCCTTTTATCCATTTGGATGAGTCAAAATTAGATTTCTTGGTTCCTTAAAGACCAAGTGGTGACTCTGTATCTGTTTTCAACAGACCTTTTCTTTTTCTTTTCAAAACAATCTCAAACAAACAAGAGGTGGAATTTCGCGTGTCCACATTGTGTACGACTCAGATACTGAGCTGATATTATTCCTGGTATCTGAGGTAATGGTAAGATAGAATTGAGTTTGTCGAGAGAAAAGAGTCGGCAAGATGAGATGATACCATTGTTCATGCACGGTCACATATTTATTGCTTATATCTCCCCGTGTTATATATGTTGAAACTGGATCTTGAATTATTGATTTAAAAGTTTAAAAGGTAACGTTGTGATATATGCTTATATATACATTGTGAGTATATGTTTATTTTACTCACCAACTTGCGTAAGCTGATGGCATGGATGCGCCCTGGACTCTATGTCCAGATTTTCCAGGTCAGGAGCAACCAGAGTATTTCAACTATGATAGTTAGAGACTGGGGGATTTCCATAAAGACTTATTTACCTTTACTTATGTTTTAATTTTTTAGAGATGTAATAAAGTCTATATTAGATTTTGAATAAGGCGGTTTGTGCCTAAGACTATGGCTGGTGTAATAGATTAGTAAGTTTTAAATTGGGAGCTTTTGTTTATTAGTATCATTTTCTTTAGAAATGCTATTAAGTTATTTGTTGCAGGGACAATTGGTTACTTTTACTAGTCACGGCCTACGAGCCATAAAGGAAATGAAACACTTTCCTAATTTATGCTACGTCGGGGGCGTGACATGCGGTTGCTATAGGAATGGTAGTTTTAGAATTTACAGACAACAAGACTTTAGTTTTATCAGATGTACTTTATGGCCTTTTAATGAGATGTAATTTAACTTCAATTTCAGAACTTTCAAATAAAAAGTATTCTTTCTCTTTTGGAACTGAAGTTGTGATCAAAAGAAATGGTTCTTTTGTGTGCTCAAGAATTTAGTCGAATGGTTTGTATGCGATTACTCCAAATGTTTCTAAAGATTCTAATATGGAACTTAATAACTCAATGGTAGTTTGTCATGCCCCAGAACGGCATAAATAGGGAAAAATAAATTTCCTTTATGGGCCATAGGGAATGACTGGTGAATGTCACTAACCTTCCACACCACGCAGTTCTAGATAACAGAACAAGGAAGTATAACCCACAGTAATATAAAGGAAACCTATTATATTACCAACTTCAGAGTTATTACAACAGCACAGCTACAGCGGAAAATATATAAGGTTTGAAAGCAACATATGCCCAAGTACCAATTATAACAAAACAACTAAACAGATATAACATAAACTATCTCCAGGTCTTCCGATGGCGTAAACATCAACATTATAGTCCTCCCTGGTATAACCATCATCAGTGGGGCCACCCTCGGTATATTCTCCTCCTGGATAGGAACTATCATTGTAGACTTCGTCACCTGTAAAATGAGGTACAGGATAGTCTGGACAGGAAAAAATCCAGGCAATA
Source organism: Hydrangea macrophylla (assembly GCA_033977485.1). Taxonomy (NCBI): domain Eukaryota; kingdom Viridiplantae; phylum Streptophyta; class Magnoliopsida; order Cornales; family Hydrangeaceae; genus Hydrangea; species Hydrangea macrophylla. The sequence goes on along the minus strand of CM066986.1, from coordinate 69,315,021 downwards.
AAGGCCGTCAGCTTACTGAGAGCTGAGTGAGTATAAACTAACATGGTACCAGTTATCTGAAGTAAACACAAGCTAATGAAAACACGAGTTAACATCTTATTATAATAATAATAGTATCTTGTTCTTTTATTCAACCTCATAAACCAACCCTTATTGTCTTGTTAATCAAAGATCGATATTGACATATCATGACTGAACAAAATAGACTCAATCGTTTTACTCTAGGGATACACCCATATTTCGTCCATCGCTTTTAAGAGCAATATATCCTGCTCACCGCATGTCATGGACTCCACGCTAGTCCGTCCCCAGCTTTTAAGAACAATGTATCCTGTTCACCGCATTTTAGGGACATAATGTTTCGAAAAGGCACATCATCTATTACCACGACTCAGCGTCATCTACCAGACATCCCAGCTCACCGCTTTTAAGAGCATATTACATAGTTCACCGCTTTTAAGAGCATATCATAGATTATCCGGTCTATCTTAGGACTACTTGGTCCAGCTCACCGCTTTTAAGAGCATATGCACAGCTCACCGCTTTTAAGAGCATATCATGACCAAACGTCCGTCCACGTACCATTCCCAAAAACCAAACCTACTTAAGTTACGTTCTAATGTCAACACATGACAATTTCCAATGTGGCCTGACTACTCGGATTAAAAGAAAATGGATATCGAACTCATACATGAACCGCATAATATCTCATGTCATTTCATTAACCCATTATTCTTAATCATACTTATCTGTGTTGTTACATTATCCCCTGATCAACCCAGAATCGCATAACGAAAGTTCGAAATGAAAATCGAATAATCGAACCTATTATATAATAAACAGGCAAAATAATCCATGTTCTGCCCATACCAATCGATTGGTATAAGGTCTAATCGATTGGGATAAAAATTATAACAATCGATTGGGTCTGAAACAATGTCAATTGATTGCTAACATTGGCAATTGATTGGGATGTCAATCGATTGGAATCCTATCCAATCGATTGGGTCCAGACTGATGGCAATCAATTGGTAATTATGCCAATCAATTGGCACTTCGTCTTCACTAGCAGATTGTAAAAATAGCATATATAAATGTCTAAACCATGCATTTCTACATTTAAGCTTCATATAAACTTGTATAGACCTCCAATAAAGGGACTAAGTGAGTTAGGAACTCACCAAAGGTGCGTTTGGCTTGTGTGTGTTTAAAACTCAAGCTTCCTCTCTCTTCTTTTCTTTCTTTTCTACTCTGTCTATCTCATCTGCCTTTCCTTCTCTTCTTCTTTTCTTTTTTTTCTTCTTCTTCTCTTCCTCTAGCTGCCAAGGGCAATGAGTGTGTGTGTGTGTGGGTGTATATCTATAGATATATATATCTCTCAAGATATGTGCCTCTCTCTCTCAAGGCTGCCAAACTAGCCCCAAGGCCTAGAATACTCTCATATATATAAAAAAATAAGAGTGCCACACGTTCAAAGCTCAAGGAAAGAAGAAAACTTGTCTCAGATTATGCCAATCGATTGGGACAGAAGTCAATTGATTGGTAACATATATTTGAAGGCAATCAATTGGTAATGGCAATCGATTGAGATGTTGCCACGTCATAACTTTTAGTCAGTATAATGGCAATCGATTGGGAATACGGCAATCGATTGGTATCCAAAAAGTGTTAATCGATTGGGAACAAAGTCAATCAATTGGTATCCAAATTTCATCAATGAAAAGAAAAGTTTATATAAGTATAAGGAAACGAAGTTTATTTATCAATACTCTCCAGAAATTCAGGGTATTACATAGTTACACCATCTAAAAGAAAGGAACCTTCCATTAATCCAACAAGACTTTGGCACATGAGGCTAGGTCATATCAATCAGGATTGGTAGACCAGTCAAAGAAGGGATCTTAGATGATTTCGTTCTTGAACCAATGAAAGTCTGTGAATTATGTTTAGAGGGTAAAATGACCAAAAAGCCCTTTTCCTACAAAGGGTAACAAGACCAATGCATTGTTAGAATTAGTTCATACTGATGTGTGTGGACCAATAAATATTAGAGCTCGGGGCGATTATAAGTATTTCATTACATTTACGGATGACCACTCTAGGTATGGATATATGTACCTAATGCAGCACAAGTCTGAGGCCTGTGAAAAGTTTAAAGAGTTTAGGACTGAAGTAGAGAAGCAATTAGGCACACATATTAAAGTCATTCGATCTGATCGAGGTGGTGAGTACCTCTCTAATGAGTTTATTGATCACCTCATATAGAATGGGATTCTGTCACAATTGACTGCACTTGGTATGCTTCAGTAGAACGATGTAGCAGAGAGAAGGAACCGAACTCTTTTAGACATGACTAGGTCAATGATGAATTATTCGAAGTTGCCATTATTTCTTTAGGGGTATGCTTTGGAAACTGATACGTATATACTAAATCTGGTTTCAAGCAAATTTGTTCCTAAGACACCACGAGAGATATGGATTGGACGCAAGCCCTCTTTGTAACATCTCTGGATATGGGGGTGTCCAACATATATGCTAAAAGGAAAGATGAGCAAATTGTTATCACGAGCAGATTGTAAAAATAGCATATATAAATGTCTAAACCATGCATTTCTACATCTAAGCTTCATATAAACTTGTATAGACCTCCAATAAAGGGACTAAGTGAGTTGGGAACTCACCAAAGGTGCGTTTGGCTTGTGTGTGTTTAAAACTCAAGCTTCCTCTCTCTTCTTTTCTTTCTTTTCTACTCTGTCTATCTCCTCTGCCTTTCCTTCTCTTCTTCTTTTCTTTCTTTTCTTCTTCTTCTCTTCCTTTAGCTGCCGAGGGCAATGAGTGTGTGTGTGTGTGGGTGTATATCTATAGATATAGATATATGTATAGATATATATATATATATATCTCAAGATATGTGCCTCTCTCTCTCAAGGCTGCCAAACTAGCCCCAAGGCCAAGAATACTCTCATATATATAGAAAAATAAGAGTGTGTGGACCGTCGCGAATGGAGGAGGAGGTCCTGGCGCTCTCCCTCGATAGTGTCCCGGGACGGATCCCAAGGAGCACACTTCAGGGAAAACTAGGACTTCCTCACGCGATCCTAGAGACAAAGAGTCGCCACCTAATTTTTATCGGGAATTAGGAAACCCAAGTTTGACTCGCCCAAAATTGAATAAGGTTACTCGCCCTTCATTACCAGAAACAAGGTTCGGGGGTCTTGGTACGAGAGGGGAAGGAGCCCAAGCAGGACTAAAGCACCCCCTCCTCGCCCTACCGAATGGTAGGCCTTGATTCAAATATCCCTGTTATTAATTCATAATAGATGTTGTTTCCTCAAACATACTAGATAGATATATACATGGCAAAAAGAAACATCTAATGAAAATCATTTCAAGAGACTAAATCAAGTAGAAAGCGGATGCTCATGCAATACAAGGGAGAAGTATACTCACAGTGGCTAGTCCCGCCCGGGACCGATGCAAATAAAGTAAACATGTCATGATATGCAAAGGGAACGAGAAGACTTACATTGGTTGACTCAAGCGGAGTCGCGAAAGCAAAAAGAATGTAAACGTGCAATGCAATCATGCAACAATCCTAGATAAGATGTCTCTAACAAATAATCATATAAACGGAGACTTATCCTAAAGGAAATGTGTCGTTGAAATCAAAGTTGTAAACCTAGAAAAATTCTAAGAGAAAGGATAGAGATAGTACATGATACATGGGCACTAAGCCACATGTAGACGAGGTAAACCACAAATCGAAGTCCGGGTCCGAGGCACTTAATTCTCTGCACTAATACACCAAAGAATACCCAAGCATTGCAAAAATACAAGCAAACAAATGATATGCATGATAAACAAAGAAAACATGTCATCAATCAAATTTCCAGATTCAGCAACCTCTAATGAATCCTATCAAAAGTGGTCTTAAACATGAGCTGGATAAAAACCCTTTTACAGAAAGTTAGATACATGTCTTAGGGAACTTCTCCAAAAAGTGGGACCTCAATATCAATTTTATTGTTTGAGAAATAAATGTTTTGGGAACAGTGGATCAGGACTGTCCATTGTTCTTGTAAAAATCATAATTAAATCTACAAAAATCATATGAAGCTCTATTTGGTGTCAAAAGAAAGCTATTTCGTTGTAGTATATGATAAAAATAAACCCATGGACATTCTGTAATCACAAGGTTTCTGAAAAAGTGTTTTAAACAGACTCTGTTATTCTGGAAATTTGGTATCATTTGACAAATGAATGCAAAACATAATAGAAGTATAATAGAAGTTCATGAATCATGTTAACCAAGTTGATTTAAGCTTTTGATCTCTCATCCATTTATCCTAGGTGATTTCTAAACCAAGTTTTATTCATCAATTGTTGTTGAGTGATCAAGGTATGACCATTTTGTATACATAATCATATTTGTAATTAAACTTAGAAAATTCCAGAATAGTTGTATCAACTTTAAACGCTTAGAAAACGATCCTAACTCGATCGTATGCTCACGATTTTACATCGGCATATAGATATATGAGTTAGGAATCATCCCCAAAAAGCGGAACGTCGATAACTATTATAGATTTTCTGAAATTCAAGCACAAAGAGACGATGTTCAAATCTGTCAACCGATTTCTCAACAATTTCTAAAAATAGTATATGAATCCTAAAAGCTCTCAAAACGGACCGGATGAAAGCTAATTCATCAAAGTTATACCCAGAAAATTTGAAATCCATCAAACTATGGGTTTTGATGGACCAAATCTAATGGACAAAACCAATCTGCTTTGCTGAATTTTTATCTAGTTCATTTTAAAGTGTGAGGAAAACATTTTAGTGATAGTTGAAGCTTATTAGAGAGATCAAACTCATAGATCAACTTAATTATCATGATTCCCAATCAATTTAGCCCTCAAGTTCTATGAAGAACTTTTAGATCAAGGATCAAAGGGACTTATAAATATCATGTTGGAGATGAAATTCAATAGGAATTCTAGGTAATAGGAATAATCAAGAGATAGGTATGAACATAGAAATCATCCTTCTCATAGATCATATTTCCAAACCATCATGGAATTCAAAATAGATATATGTATATATATATAATCATGTATGCATGAATCTAAACTAAAATTGAAGAATGAAACCAAAATTGAAAATCAAAGTGAAAAACAATCTCTAATTGTAAATTATCAATAAAAATCAAAGAGATTTGGATCTAACTATGTGAGTGTGTGAAGAACATGAGAGGAAGAAGATGAGTGTTCTAATAAGTAGAAATAGAACTAAGTTAGATCCAAATCTTATAGATCTATATATACAAAGTAGGAATTAGAGATGAACTATAGTGTTTACCTCTTGGAGGATTCTCAATTACAAGACCAAAATTGATTTGAAGATCTTCTTCTTCAAGTGTTATTCAAGTGTTCTTCAAGCACTCATCCATGGAAGTTGAGGGAGGCAATTGATGTTCAAATTGTGGTCTAATTAGCCTAAGTTAATCTAAATTCAATTCATAATTTTCTCTCTCTAGAATTCACCTAAATTGAAAGTATATTCAAAGTATACTTATCTCTCTTGTATGTGCTTCTATGTGTGTTTGTATCTCCAAGTATATTCAAGTGTATCTCTTCCAAGTGTCTAGTGTGTTAAGATGTGATCTCATATGAGATGTATGAGATCTTATATAGAGTTTTGAAGACTTAGCTCTTAAGTTTCAGGGTTAAAACAGGATTTTTAGAGCTTAAAAGAGGGTTAAAATGGCCATTTCGGAGCCTAAATGCAATTTCCTCGCAGTGGGAAGCTTCTAGAAGGGTCTGGAACTCAAAAAGCTCCGTGGAGGACACAAATGGAAGTGGCGGTTATGGTGGGACCCGCCACCCCCATACCCAAAACCGCCACTTACTATTCTTGCTCCTCTGGTCACCCACAAGCTCTGTTTCAAATTTCATGCGCACTGCTTTTCCAGATTTCTGTAAAAATGCTTTTTGGTGTCCGAAATCGTCCGTTTACGTACCGTTGGAAAGCTGTCAGGTTGAATTTCAATATAAAAATATTTCCAGAGGTTTTATAATGAGAATTGAAGTCCAATTGAAGTCCGGAAGTCCTCCGGAACTTTCGTCGTCTTTTTGAAATCAAATGATGTCTTTTCCAAAATTGCTTTCAAATGTGCGTCGATTTCGAACTTTTCTTTAAAATTGAATCTCTGGATACCTAGAATACTGCGTTTAGAACACTTAATGTTCATATAACCCTGAGAGAATATGAATTCTGAGAGATGATTTTGACAAAACCGGGATTTATCCATGGAAAAGGGCTTTTCTGAGCTTGAAGTCACTTTCCGAAGTCCGATCTTCTGATTGTGTGGAATCCAGTACCTTCCACGGGGTACTTTTCATCATCGAATCCTCCAAGACGTTGTCCACCCTAAATCCTATCAGTGTGGTCAAAATTGGGTGTCTACAGTTTGCCCCTCTTTGGCAGAGCTTGTTGTGAACAACGTGAACTGCAAGTGAGTGCCAAAGCCTTGAAGGCACCCAAATAACCATACTGAGAGGTTTTAGGAAAAACAAAAAATTCGCAAAATCAAGAAATTCAAAATCAGAGAAAATCAAGAAATTACGAATGCAAGAATGCAATGCAATGCTGGGTAGAGGCGGCTAAGTTGAAGCTGATGCTGGTCGTGCTCCGCTGGAGCTGCCTACGTATCCTTTCCAGGAATCAGACCAGGGCGTAGTTCAAGCGCGCGAGAAGACGGAAAACAAACAAACAACAACAATGCGGATGAAATGCTCCTATCCTAGGATGCTGGTGCAATATGAAAACATGAAATGTGAAAGTGCTGGAGGAATCATCCTCAAGGGTTCCCTAGATGCAAAATCTAATGCAAAGGATGAAACGACTCTCTCTCACAGTCGAATATGCTAAAGGTATCTTGGATGATTCTCGAGGTTTTTGTCAAAGTTATTCTTCTGATCTTAAGGCTCGTAGGCGTCATCTGTATCCTGGACGACTCTTGAAATAGCGAAGTATCTTGGATGAATTCTGAGTCATGTCAAACAACTGGACGATTGCTGGTGTAGAGTCCTTCTGCTGGGGACGATTACTGATGTAGAGTCCTTCTGCTGGGGACGATTGTTGATGTAGAGTCCTTCTGCTGGGGACGATTGCTGAAATAGGTCCTTCTTCTGTGGACGATTGCTGATGTAGAGTCCTTCTGCTGGGGACGATTGCTGATGTAGAGTCCTTCTGCTGGGGACGATTGCTGATGTAGAGTCCTTTTGCTGGGGACGATTGCTGATGTAGAGTCCTTTTGCTGGGGACAAATCTTCTGAAACAGGTCTCTCTGCCGGAGACAAATCTTCTGCTCTTCTGAAACAGGTCCTTCTTCTAGACAAATCTTCTGTAACAAGTCTGGAAACAAGTCTTCTGAAACAGGTCTCTCTGCCGGAGACAAATCTTCTGTTCTTCTAAAACAGGCCCTTTTTCCGAGGACAAATCTTCTGTGGCAGGTCTAGAAACAAATCTTCTGAAACAGGTCTCTCTGCCGGAGACAAATCCTCTGTTCTTCTGAAACAGGCCCTTCTTCTGAGGACAAATCTTCTGTTCTGATGCACGGATTCTGAGAGATACACAAATTCTGAGAGATGACCCTTCTTCTGAGAGCAACCCACGGATACACGATTCGGATTTTGAGAGAAACCCTTCATTCTGGAGGCAAACCTGATATGCGATGCTGAGAAATACATGATTCTGAGAGAAACCCTACATTCTGGAGGCAACCCTGGATACACGATTCTGATTCTGAGAGAAACCCTACATTCTGGAGGCAACCCACGATTCTGAGAGAAACCCTACATTCTGGAGGTAACCCTGGATACATGATGCTTGGCATAAACCTTGTATTCTGGAGGCGATTTTGATGCTCAAATTCTGAGAGATACCCTTTATCTGGAGGCAACCCGTGGATACATGATGCTTGCGAGAAACTTAATTCTGAAAGTTCTCTACTGGGGAGATCCTATGATTCTGAGAGATGCACGAATTCTGTTATACCTTGACAATATCTGGAAATTCTCTGCTTGAGGAGATATCTGAGGTTTCTGGGACGCGAGCACATATTCTGGAGGCCCTGCTGATTCTTTCTGAGACTCATATTGGTGCTTCGACCAACGCAATCATTCTTGCAACACGTCAGGCTTACTCTAACCCTTTCTGAACATCTCGCATTCTGACCCATCTTCTGAAAGTCCTTTCTGGATGTAATTCTCAAGCGACAGTAGACTCAAATGTCCATTTTCTAAGACAACTCATAATCAATCCCAAAACGACGGGAGTTTGCCGTTTCTCGGCCACTTTCAGGCTGCGGTGCCTTTGATTCTTCTCATCTGGGGGACTTTTTTTCAATTCTTGAATGGATTTTTACCAAGATTCAAATCTCCAGAGGTCCTCTAGACCAATTCCAACAAGTTTTAAGCACTCTCAAGGCTTATATATCAAAAATGGACCAATCCGGGATCAAATCAAGAGTTCCGGGGGTCAAAACGCGAATATAGAGCAAAATGGGGAAATGGCAGGAAGTGAATAGTAAATGGCGGTTCCCCACACCCCCTTGGGAACCGCCAGCCGCAACTTTGGGGTTTTAAACCCATTTTCTTCTTTGTTCTTCATTCATTTCTTCTTCAATGCATCACCTCTTCCTTCTAAGGTGCTCAAATCTTGCAATTTCTTGATGTTTTGAGTGATTTCTTGCATTAAAACCTCCAAAAACTTTGTTGATTTCATCAACTCCTCCCTATTCTAGGGGATTCAAGTACCAAGGTTTTTACTATTCATCATCTTCAACCTCTTATCTTCAAGCTTCAAGCATCAACAACCATGAGTTCCCATGGACAAGGTGAAAGTTCTAGAACACGTAGAAGCCAATTTCAAGCTAGTGGAGCTTCATCAACTCAAACCATGGAGTATGCAACCATGAAAAATCCACTAAATCATATCTCTAGGAGGGCCTTTCGTCAAGAGGTAACCCATTCTTTAATTACTCCTTTGTTTCACATCTTCATACGTGTCTCTTTATTCTTGCGATTCCTTAGAAATCATCCTTTTTCTTTTTAGAATGTGGTTGGTCATCTTAGAGGTCATGGTAGCCATGGAAAATGCCTTGAATGGTTTAATGAATTGTCGGAGTCGCGTCCCCAAGTAGTAGCCAATATCAAGCAAGCGGGCTTTGGGTCGTTTGTAACCTTATTGGAGAGATCGACTAATGATTTGGCCATGATTCAAGCTCTTGCTGAAAGGTGGTGGGATTCCACAAATACTTTTCACATGCCTTTTGGGGAGATAACCATGACCCCTCTTGATTTTGCAATGATAACCGGCATCTCATTTGGCGGGCATCGTCTTGCCTTTGCAAAGAACATCCATAGACATCCTACTATCATTGAGCGTCTCCTAGGCATCATCCCATCCCAGAGAGATCTTCACGGATCGAGCGTAGGCATCACATGGTTCATCAACAACTTCAGGCCTTCTGAAAGAGCGGCTCAATTTACCGATATGCAGCTTACCCGTGCTTTCATCTTGTATTTGCTTGGTTGCTCTTTTCTTTCTACTCGAGCTGAGCGGATTACATTGAATATGCTTGATAGTCTTCGAAATCTTGAGGAGATTGCAGATTTTGATTGGGGCTCTGCTGGTTTAGCCATTCTGTATAGTCATATGGGGGAGCATTCTCGAGGCAAATCCCCTGGATTCGGCGGATTCTGGAGAGCTTGGGAGGTACTGAAAATATTTTCATTTCCAGTTTTTATCATTTGATGTTCTGCTGTTTTGACCACTGCTTTATTTTCTCTTGTAGGTGTGGGCCTTTGAGTATTTCTCCATGACGGCTCCATCATTCCGGGAGGAAGAGATTCATATTTTTCCACGGGCTCTGAAGTGGCGTCGCCAAGCCGTAGGTACCAAGAATGATGCTCATAATGTTATTTCTTGCCGGGATTTTCTTACCCGTCTCAGATTCACCCAAGTTAACTGGCATCCTTGGGTGACAAATGGAGATGTGACTGAGATTGGCTTAGCTAGACAGATGACTGGAGAGAGGATTCTTCTTGAGGGTCCCTCTGTTCTTGAGTGGTATCTTGGAGAGAGAGTAGCTCCTCAGACTGATTTGGAGGATCGTCTCTTAGTGCCACAGGATCCGCCTTCTTGTATGAGGTCAGCGCAGAATTTGGAAGATGAAGATCTTATTAATGCTTTGAACGGAATTCCTTCAGCCTCTTTTACTCTGTTTGAGGAGAACTATGACGTCTTCAGGGTTACTCATCTGATGCCTAATTTCCCGCTCTCGGATGACCCGCAGGTATTTCACGACTTCTTCATTTCTGATCGAATGCTTGCTTTATCTTATTTCTCATCATCATTTGCAGGGGAGTTCTTTTGTGGATGGCCCTGGTCGACCTCTACCTCTCATTCCTCCTTGTGATTGGCGAGCCTCGACCATGCTGCGCGGAGTTATATCTTCTGTAGAGATCCCCCGTGATCTTGTAGAGCCTCAGCTAGTTTCAGAACAACATGAGTCCGTTCCCCGAGCCGTTTTCAATGAAGAGCGAGCTTATGCACAGAATCTGAGGGCTTGGAGCCTTGCTCGTGAGGGACATGTAAGTAATTTCTGAACTCATTACCTCTGATTCTTCTGATCTTTCTGACCATATCTTTCTTCTCTTTGCAGTGGGATGGCATGTGCCAGACTTACATAGACCGTGATGCGGCCCTGGTAAATTTCTTGACCTTTTCTTCTTATCTCATTGCTTTTTCAAACCCCTATACTGATTCTTTTCTTCCACAGGTGGCTCAAGTTAGGCAGCTTCAATCACAGTTGGAGCGGATGAATGCAGGCCCTTCTGGTGGGGCTGGTGGGTCTAGGCGAAGGCGCCAAATTGAAGATGATGATAGCTCTACGGCCTCAGATATGCCTGCTCGGTACCCACGGGCTACTCGTCGTCGCTGATGATGATCATATGCACCCATGACTTTTTTTCTTGCTTTCTGTGCTGAGACTGATGTTGATGTATTCTGTCTGAGACTTGATGGGCTTGTACTCTTGACTTTGCTTGATGCTGCTTTATGCTATCCTTCTGTTTCGCTTTGCATCCCTTGTCACGAGACTGATTTGATTGACACTTTGCACACTGACACACAGGACTCGATTTTACAGGGAAAGGAAATTTCTGACGATTCCTCTTTCTCGACAATGTCTTTTGACTTGGATATTTGAATTTTCTAAGGATTTGCATGTTTTGAAAATGAGATTTTATCTTGTAGCAGGATATTGTGTTGGCTTTGCATGTAATCTTGAAGCTTTCGAAAATTTTCCACATAATGTTTCAGTCTTGACATTAGATTCACATCTTTAGATTGCTAAAAAACTTTTCAACTTAATATCAAGAATTACCAGATTTTTCACTTAGGTGCTTTAATTCTGATAGCCAAGTGATCCAGAGAGGACAGGTAGCGAGGTATGGGCAAACGACAGTTTGCCCCTAGTTGATAGAGATAAATGGAAGTTTGGGCAAACGCAGTTTGCCCCTAGTGTGGCAGTGATATCTTGAGGCTTTGGGCAAACTTGAAAGTTTGCCCCTAGTTTGCAAGGTTCAGGGATCGAGAGCCAGGAAAGCTCGCCTACTTATCCCCAAGTGGGAATCAGATCCAAAGTAGTTCGGCTAAGTCTTGAAAGAAGGTATTTGAGATGTGGCTGAGTGTTTCAGGAGCAGTGACCGAACCGAGTAGGTTGCCTACGTATCCCCAAGTGGGAATCAGGTCAAGCGTAGTTCCTCAAATGCTGGAGGTTTTGAAAGAACAGGTTTTGAAAGAAAAGGCTTTTAAGCATAGTATCTCTTGAGACGGTCAATGTTGATTGGCTGATTGAACTCAACTCCATCTAGATCCATCAGGTATGCCGCTCCTCCAGAGAGAAGCTTCTTGATGACGTATGGGCCAACCCAATTTGGCTTGAATTTCCCTCTAGGATCGAAAACGGGTGCTTTTAAGGCTTTAAGCACAAGGTCGCCTTCCTCAAGTTTTCTTGGACGGACCTTCTTGTTGAATGCTCGAGCTATTCTTCTCTGATACACATGCACATGATCAATTGCGGCCAACCTTTTCTCATCAAGTAACATTAGCTCCTCATATCTATCTCTTAGCCAATCAAATTCTGGAATCTCGGATTCTGCCACAACTCTCAAAGATGGTAGTTCTATTTCAACTGGGAGTACTGCTTCCATTCCGTAAGCCAATGAATAAGGAGTGGCTCCTGTAGATGTTCGGATAGATGTTCTGTATCCCCACAGTGCATACGGTAACTTCTCATGCCAATCTCGGTATGTATCAGTCATCTTTCTTAGGATCGTCTTCAAATTCTTATTAGCTGCTTCAACTGCCCCATTTGTTTGTGGCCTATACGGCGCTGACATGTGGTGCATGATCTTGTATTCTTCTAGTAGATCCAAAACCTCTTTCTGGAAGTGACTGCCATGATCGGATATCAACTCATGAGGGACCCCGTATCGGCAGATTATATTTCTTCTGATAAATCTGGCCACATCTTTAGCCTTCAATGTCGCATAAGACTCTGCTTCCACCCATTTTGTGAAATAATCAATTGCTACCAGGATGTATTGATGCCCATTAGACGCCTTCGGGGTTACTTCTCCAATAACATCTATTCCCCAAACTGAGAATGGCCAAGGGGTAGTCATGTTGTATAGCAGTGACGGCGGCACATGCTTCATATTGGCATGGATCTGACATTTGTGACATTTTCTGACATATTCATAGCAGTCCTTGTCCATAGTAGTCCAATAATATCCTTGTCGGATGATCTTCTTAGCTAACATGTGTCCACTCATATGAGGACCACACACCCCTTCGTGAATTTGCTCCATCATCTTTCTCGCACTGTTTCCATATAGACATGTCAAGTTGAATCCATTGTAAGATCTCTTCAATAGACTTCCACCACAAATCATGAACTGAGCCGAGAATCTTCTTATGGCTCTCTTGTCTTTCTCGGAGGCGCTTTCCGGATATTCCCCATTTTCAATGAAGTTCCACACGTCGGTGTACCACGGAAGTTCTTCTGCTTCTTCTATTTCCCCAATCATCTCATAAGACGGCTTTTCCCTTTGTTCAATCATCAAAGGAGTTAGCTTTATCCCCACAGGAATCTCAATCATTGACGCTAAAGTAGCCAAAGAGTCTGCTAGCTGATTTTCTTCTCGAGGCAAGTAGAAGAACGTGATATGCAAGAAACGAGTTCGTAAAGAATCAAGATACTCATGATAGGGTTTTAACTTCTCTTCCTTGACTTTCCAATCTCCTCGAACTTGGGATATGATCAAATTGGAATCCCCGAATACATCAAGTTTCCTTACCTCCAAAGTCAATGCGGCTTCTAGCCCCAAGATACAAGCTTCATACTCAGCAGTGTTGTTGGTGGAAGTGTACTTCAGCTTAATAGAGAACGGGGTATGTGCTCCTTCAGGGGATACAAGGATGATCCCCACTCCATATCCTTTCTGGTTTGCAGCTCCATCAAAATACATTTTCCACACATCTTCTTTTAATTCCATCAATCCTTCGTCAGGGAACATGAACTCTCCTTCGTTTTCCAGATTTATCGGATGTTCTGCTAAATGTTCTGCGACAGCCCTTCCTTTAACAGATTTACTCGTAGCATGTATCAAGTCAAACTCAGATAGCATCAATGTCCATCGGGAGATTCTTCCGGTCAATGCTGGTTTTTCAAATAGGTACTTCAAAGGATCCATTCGGGAGATTAAAACAACAGGGAAGGCCAACATATAATGCCTCAGACGACGAGTGGCCCAAACCAAAGCCCAACATGTCTTTTCTAATGAAGAATACTTCAATTCGTATCCAGTCATCCTTTTACTTAAGTAGTAAATGGCTTTCTCTGTACGCCCTTCATCTCCTTCTTGGGCTAACATGCATCCCATAGCATTCTCTGACACGGATAAGTACAACAGCAAAGGCTTCCCTGATTTCGGGGGTGAAAGAACCGGTGGGTTTGATAAATAAGCCTTGATCTTGTCAAAAGCTTCTTGACATTGATTGTCCCATTCGAATTTCTTCCCTTTTCTCAACAAGCTGAAAAGCGGATCGCAAGTAGCAGTGAGCTTAGATATGAAGCGGCTGATGAATTGGATTCTTCCCAGAAATCCTCTTACTTCCTTTTCATTTGTCGGAGGCGGCATATCCATAATAGCTTTGATCTTTGTGGGGTCAACCTCAATTCCTCTCTGTGTGATGAGAAATCCCAGCAGCTTTCCGGTGGTAACTCCAAAAGTACACTTCTGTGGATTCAATCTCATTCTGTATTTCCTTAATCTTTCAAAGAACTTGGCGAGTGCTGTTAAATGCCCACTTCTTTCTTTGGACTTAACAATCATATCATCCACATAAACTTCTACCTCTTTATGGATCATGTCATGTAACAAAGTAGTAGCAGCTCTCTGATAGGTCGCTCCGGCATTCTTTAACCCAAATGGCATTACTCGGTAGCAATACGTCCCCCAGTGAGTTGTGAATGTAGTCTTTTTTCTGTCTTCGGGTGCCATTAAAATCTGATTGTACCCTGAGAAACCATCCATGAATGATAACAACTCATGCCCCGCGGTGCTATCTACCAGAACATCTATGTGTGGAAGCGGAAAATCATCCTTAGGACTAGCCTTGTTTAGATCTCTGAAGTCAACACATACACGGATCCTTCCATCCTTCTTTGGCACAGGAACTATATTGGCTATCCATTCCGGATATTGGGTTACCATCAGGAATCCAGCTTTCAATTGTTTCTCAACTTCTTCTTTGATCTTCAAAGTCCATTCGGGTCTCATGCGTCTCAACTTTTGCTTAACAGGTTTTGAATTTGGAAAGAGAGGGATGTGGTGTTGGACAATCTCTGGATCGATGCCTGGCATATCTTGGTAGGACCAAGCGAAAACATCTTTAAATTCTTTTAATAAGTTGATTAGTTCATTGCTTTCTTGTGAAGTGAGCGTGGTGCCAATATGAACATTTTGTGGATTATCTTCATTATCCAAGTTTATTAGCAAAGTTTCTTCAATAATCTTGCATGCAGATTCATTTTCATTTTCAATTAATCTTTGCAAATCCTCAGAAATTTCAAAATCAAGATCATCAGACACAGAAGAGTAAGCAAAATCCTCGTTCATTTCATTAACATTTTTGGGTACATCAAAAGCAAAAGCAGACTCAACATCATGGCTCATATTGGCCTTTACAGACTTCCGGGGAAATGGGGGAGGGGATTTGTTGACTTCCGATTCTATCACCCAATTGTTCAGAGCTCCCTCTATTGGCTTGACTTCTTTCACATTTCCCAGTGCTTCTTCGGCATCCATCAGCATGTTCAGCTCTTCATCCATTAGCATGTTCAAATCATCACTTGTCATCAGCTCAGCCCAGTCCTTCCTTTCTTTCTTGATAGGCGGAGTATACAAGAATGGATCCTCATAGTCGGAGAACTCATGTTTGAAGAAAATCTCAAATCCAGGCTTAATGTTCTTGGTAGCCGGATCATACCATGGTTCAGGGAACCCACAGAAGGGAAAGTCATCGCCTTCTTTCACGAAGTATCCATTCAGGATTCTTGGCCCAGAAACAACCATCGGCCCTTTTCCTTTTGTCATCTTCTTTTTATCTTCTTCAGTCAATTGATACCCAAGCCCAGATTTATCTTTCTGTTCGTGGAAGTTCGGTGGTTCAGTTATTCCTTGTTGACGACGACCTAGTCCCATTCCAGGAAAATAGTTCATCTTCCGCACCATATGAGCCACTTTAGGATTGGCATACTGGTCAAAGTACAATGGCATGACTTCAGGGATCCAATTCTGTCCCACTTCTTCTTGTAGATCTTTGGCAACCGGGTTTCCCTTCTCGAACATCTTTCTATATTCGCGTCCGGTGATGAACGGCTTCTTTTTCTTGATCGGAGTGATTTCTTCGCCCCAGACAGATGCATCAGGAAGTTTCTTCTCAAACGGATTTCTTTTTCTTAGCTCCTTCATTTATCATTCCCACAAAGTTGAATCCTCCCAATTCATTTTCTTCTTCCGGTGTTTGGACTTCTAGCACAGGACCATGGCTTGTCCCTTCTTCTTTGATCCAGCTATCCCCAAAGATTGTTACCACATCCTCTTTCCAGATGAACTTGACTTTCTGGTGGAGAGTGGAGGCGACTGCATCATTCACATGTAACCACGGACGTCCCAATAGCAGATTAAAGCTAGCCGGAATATCAATCACTTGGAAATCAGCTTCTTTGTTTAATGGCCCGACTTCAATTTTCAACTTAATCATTCCCACAATGGCCCTTTTGGTGTTATCATAGGCCCTCACAGTTTGTGTTGATGGCAAGAGTTCTGAAATAGACAACCCCATTCTGAGAGCTGTTTGGAGAGGACATACATTCAAGGCTGACCCATTATCTACCAAGCAGACCGGTACTCTATTCCCCAGGCAATGTACAGTGATGTAGAGAGCTCTGTTGTGGTGTGCTCCTTCCGGCGGTAAATCTTCATCTGTGAATGTGATTACAGGCTTACAAGGCTTTGAAGAGATCATGTTTACTAGATCTTCGGGAGTAGTATTGACAGAAACATCCAAACGATTGAGAGTATCGAGCATGGCCTGCCTGTGTTTGTGAGAGGTCATAAGTAATCCCCATACTGAGATCCAAGCTTGTGTTTTCTTCAATTGCTTTAAGATTTCATCTTCTTCTTCGCTCACGGCTCCTTTACCAGCCTCTTTTGTTTTGACGACTTCTTTCTCATTCCATGTTTCTTTTCCACGATTTTCTAACTCATGAGGCTTGAAATGACGTCCGGAACGGGTCAAGTGGTTTGCTTCATTGGTGATCCAGATAGACTCAAGTTCTTTGGCTAACTTTTCGGTGCCAACAGTGATTTTCCAAACAGAATCATCGGGGATTATGGTATTATTAACGGAATCATCCTCATCATCATACCACCAATCTTCTTCTTCTTCCATCATTGCAATAAGATCGTCATCTTTGATTTCAAGGTTCTCGACAGGCTTTAGCAATTCTTCTATCGGCTCAGTGCTTTGTTTCTCGGTGACTGCTTCTATGGGCTTTTCTTCCTCATACCAGATCGAGTCGTCGGTGATGGCATTGGGATCCCACCATTCAATTGTAAGATTTCCGTTGGCTATTTCTTCTTCAAAAGCCAGTGCTTCTTCGACCCATTCTTCCTCTTCCATATTCCTCAAGATGCAAATTGCAGCGTCTTCCGGAAGTTGAACATCCATAGCTGGTTGATTCGAGGATGTGATGTAGATCTTTGGGTTATAAATCTGAGATCCTTCTTCTACAAAGTTAACATTTGGCATGTTCCCCTTATGATTAGGGAGAGGATTCTTCTGAACATTTGGCTGAGAGGGAGGAGGGGAGATGACCCCTTTTTCAATCAAGTCTTCAATTTCATGGCGAAGTCTCCAGCATCTATCTGTGCTATGTCCACGGCCTTGATGAAAGTCACAAAAGAACTCTGTTTTGAAACCCGGTGGAAGTGGATTTGGCTCTGGTTTAGGTTCCAATTTCTGCAAGTACCCTTTTTCTATCATTCTTTCAAGTGCGGTGCTTAGTGGCATCCCCAAGTCGGAAAATTCTCTTTTCTCTCTCGACTGTTTCTGATTTTGACTTCCTCTTGCATTAGCCATACTTCGACGCTCTTTCTGAAAAGGCTGAGGAGATAGTGTGTTGACGTCAGCAGACTGATGATAGACTGGCCTTTCTGTCTTTCTGTATCGATTGCTCGTGCTTTCTTTCTTGATCTTTCCATCTCTAATGGCATCTTCTATCAAAGTTCCCACATCAAACAGCTGTTCGAAACTCACAATGGACTGAAATTCTAGCCTTTCCAAGTATTCGGGCTGTAGATTCTTGATGATCATTCGGACCTGATCTTTTTCCGCTGGCCTGCTAGTCATTTGAGCAGCTTTAGCTCTCCAACGAGTAAGGAAACCTGCGAAGGATTCCCTATACTCTTGTCGGGTGGTTTCTAGATCTCTTGCAGTTACATCAAACAACTGGTTATATGAATATTGAGCCACGAAAGCTTTGGCCAATGCCTCCCAATCTCTGGTTATGGCTGGTTCCAACGTCAAGTACCATGAAAGTGCTGCTCCACTCAAAACTCTTGGAAACAATAGAGCGAAGAGGTCAGATTCAATGCCCATAGGCTGCAAAGTTCCTACATAAAGCCTCAGATAGCTCTTCGGATTTCCAGTTCCATTGAAAAATTCAATATGCGGCATCTTAAACTTCTCTGGGAGTTTGGTTTTTGGAGCGTCACACAACCCTTCAACATCGAACAAATACTCATCCACCCCTTTGCTCTTTCTGATCACACTCTCTAGTTTGTCGATCTTGGCCAACTTGTCCTGAATTTCCTGATCTAGCTGAACCTTTGGTTGAACTGTCTCCCCAAAATCTTCTTCTTCATGATGCTCTGGAGGTGGTGGTGGTGGATTAGTTAGCTGCTCAATCATTCTCATCATAGTGGCAAGTTATTCTCGATTCTGCTCCCTGTTCTGATCCAAGGCAGCTTGCATTGCGGCCAATCTGGCTTCCATATCCGCTTCGTATGTCATATCTTCAACCCTAGTCGACTCGGCTGTTCCTTCTTCTAACCCTGATCTGATCAAACGGCTGTTCGGAGCTCTGACCCAGAAAGGAGTACAACTTTTCGGTCCTATCTTTTCTTATCTGGTTTATTTAGGGATTTTCAAATAATCAGGTATCTTTATTGCAAAAGAATTTTTCAAAGAATGATATAAGAAGGTGGATTTACAAAGATGGAAATCATAAATGGAAAATCATTTCCTTTTTCAAAAACATTTTTCTTAAAATCAAAGAAATCTTTTCAAGCTTTCAAAATTCTGAGGAAAACAAAACTTTTCTTTTTTAAAAGTATATTAGAGGCGTCGCACTCGTGAGTCGTATATGCAATGCTCGTGTAGTGCATGCAATGCAGATGAAATGCAATCTAATCTAAATGCAATGCACCTTAATCTAGCTTAGACCTAGCATATCAACACATAAGCACATAGGATTCCTTGAGTATGCTAATCACCCTACTAATCCAATCATTATCCAAGGATTTTGAGTTTTGAAATTCTTGATGGTTCAGGTTTGAAAATTGAAATTTTTCATGAAAATCTTTGAAAGAGATGGGGAGTTTTGTAATTTTCAAAAGAATTTTTGAACCATCAATGCTTGTGGTGAGAAATCATGATTCTTAAAAATTGAGGTGGGAATTTTGAAATTCTAAGATCTGAGAGGAAGATTTTGAAATTGAATCATCATGATTTCTTGAAGACCAAAGTAAAATTTTTTTTTTGAAATTCTCTAAAATCTAGGAGAATTTGAAATTGAATCATCAAAGTGTGATCATGATTTCTGGAAATAGGAATTTTGAAATTCTCTAAAATCTAAGGAGAATTTTGGAAAGATTTTGTGAAAGTGAATCTCAAAGCAAATTTTCAAAAGGGATATTCTTGGAATTTTCGAAAGACTTGGGGTTTTTCAAAGAAGTGCTTATAATTTCAAAAATTTTCAAAATTGTCCTCAAATAATGATTGGATGTTCGGATAAAGACCATACTATCCTAGAGGAATCCACCATACAAGGTTTGATGATGCCTTCGCATACACGTCCTCATCATCCACATAATCCCTTACGGGCAAGCGCAAATAATTCATCACATTGTCCTAATCAAAGATGATAATCAAGATCCTATTTGAAGGGTTCTATAGAAACTATATGCAAAGGCCGGGTTTTAGTCTCATAAAGGGTCCATTAGCAAGCTCAACGGTGTGGTTGACCGCCTCCCCGAGGGCGTGCCGTTCACACATGGGCTCTATATACCGCACGCGGTACAAGGCTAACGGTGACTACATGCTACCAAAACTCTTGACAAATAGAGGAAAGAGGGCCCTCTATCTTCAAGGCAATGATCTCAAGCAGTCGCGGTGAAAGAACAATGCAAGTGCAAATGCAGGCAGAAACAACATGATTATTGAATTAATAACAAGGATATTCTTTGGCTCAAGTCAAACCCTCGAAGAACAAGAAACCATCGGTTTCATGTTCAAATCCCCAGCAGAGTCGCCAGATTGTGGACCGTCGCGAATGGAGGAGGAGGTCCTGGCGCTCTCCCTCGATAGTGTCCCGGGACGGATCCCAAGGAGCACACTTCAGGGAAAACTAGGACTTCCTCACGCGATCCTAGAGACAAAGAGTCGCCACCTAATTTTTATCGGGAATTAGGAAACCCAAGTTTGACTCGCCCAAAATTGAATAAGGTTACTCGCCCTTCATTACCAGAAACAAGGTTCGGGGGTCTTGGTACGAGAGGGGAAGGAGCCCAAGCAGGACTAAAGCACCCCCTCCTCGCCCTACCGAATGGTAGGCCTTGATTCAAATATCCCTGTTATTAATTCATAATAGATGTTGTTTCCTCAAACATACTAGATAGATATATACATGGCAAAAAGAAACATCTAATGAAAATCATTTCAAGAGACTAAATCAAGTAGAAAGCGGATGCTCATGCAATACAAGGGAGAAGTATACTCACAGTGGCTAGTCCCGCCCGGGACTGATGCAAATAAAGTAAACATGTCATGATATGCAAAGGGAACGAGAAGACTTACATTGGTTGACTCAAGCGGAGTCGCGAAAGCAAAAAGAATGTAAACGTGCAATGCAATCATGCAACAATCCTAGATAAGATGTCTCTAACAAATAATCATATAAACGGAGACTTATCCTAAAGGAAATGTGTCGTTGAAATCAAAGTTGTAAACCTAGAAAAATTCTAAGAGAAAGGATAGAGATAGTACATGATACATGGGCACTAAGCCACATGTAGACGAGGCAAACCACAAATCGAAGTCCGGGTCCGAGGCACTTAATTCTCTGCACTAATACACCAAAGAATACCCAAGCATTGCAAAAATACAAGCAAACAAATGATATGCATGATAAACAAAGAAAACATGTCATCAATCAAATTTCCAGATTCAGCAACCTCTAATGAATCCTATCAAAAGTGGTCTTAAACATGAGCTGGATAAAAACCCTTTTACAGAAAGTTAGATACATGTCTTAGGGAACTTCTCCAAAAAGTGGGACCTCAATATCAATTTTATTGTTTGAGAAATAAATGTTTTGGGAACAGTGGATCAGGACTGTCCATTGTTCTTGTAAAAATCATAATTAAATCTACAAAAATCATATGAAGCTCTATTTGGTGTCAAAAGAAAGCTATTTCGTTGTAGTATATGATAAAAATAAACCCATGGACATTCTGTAATCACAAGGTTTCTGAAAAAGTGTTTTAAACAGACTCTGTTATTCTGGAAATTTGGTATCATTTGACAAATGAATGCAAAACATAATAGAAGTATAATAGAAGTTCATGAATCATGTTAACCAAGTTGATTTAAGCTTTTGATCTCTCATCCATTTATCCTAGGTGATTTCTAAACCAAGTTTTATTCATCAATTGTTGTTGAGTGATCAAGGTATGACCATTTTGTATACATAATCATATTTGTAATTAAACTTAGAAAATTCCAGAATAGTTGTATCAACTTTAAACGCTTAGAAAACGATCCTAACTCGATCGTATGCTCACGATTTTACATCGGCATATAGATATATGAGTTAGGAATCATCCCCAAAAAGCGGAACGTCGATAACTATTATAGATTTTCTGAAATTCAAGCACAAAGAGACGATGTTCAAATCTGTCAACCGATTTCTCAACAATTTCTAAAAATAGTATATGAATCCTAAAAGCTCTCAAAACGGACCGGATGAAAGCTAATTCATCAAAGTTTACCCAGAAAATTTGAAATCCATCAAACTATGGGTTTTGATGGACCAAATCTAATGGACAAAACCAATCTGCTTTGCTGAATTTTTATCTAGTTCATTTTAAAGTGTGAGGAAAACATTTTAGTGATAGTTGAAGCTTATTAGAGAGATCAAACTCATAGATCAACTTAATTATCATGATTCCCAATCAATTTAGCCCTCAAGTTCTATGAAGAACTTTTAGATCAAGGATCAAAGGGACTTATAAATATCATGTTGGAGATGAAATTCAATAGGAATTCTAGGTAATAGGAATAATCAAGAGATAGGTATGAACATAGAAATCATCCTTCTCATAGATCATATTTCCAAACCATCATGGAATTCAAAATAGATATATGTATATATATATAATCATGTATGCATGAATCTAAACTAAAATTGAAGAATGAAACCAAAATTGAAAATCAAAGTGAAAAACAATCTCTAATTGTAAATTATCAATAAAAATCAAAGAGATTTGGATCTAACTATGTGAGTGTGTGAAGAACATGAGAGGAAGAAGATGAGTGTTCTAATAAGTAGAAATAGAACTAAGTTAGATCCAAATCTTATAGATCTATATATACAAAGTAGGAATTAGAGATGAACTATAGTGTTTACCTCTTGGAGGATTCTCAATTACAAGACCAAAATTGATTTGAAGATCTTCTTCTTCAAGTGTTATTCAAGTGTTCTTCAAGCACTCATCCATGGAAGTTGAGGGAGGCAATTGATGTTCAAATTGTGGTCTAATTAGCCTAAGTTAATCTAAATTCAATTCATAATTTTCTCTCTCTAGAATTCACCTAAATTGAAAGTATATTCAAAGTATACTTATCTCTCTTGTATGTGCTTCTATGTGTGTTTGTATCTCCAAGTATATTCAAGTGTATCTCTTCCAAGTGTCTAGTGTGTTAAGATGTGATCTCATATGAGATGTATGAGATCTTATATAGAGTTTTGAAGACTTAGCTCTTAAGTTTCAGGGTTAAAACAGGATTTTTAGAGCTTAAAAGAGGGTTAAAATGGCCATTTCGGAGCCTAAATGCAATTTCCAGGCAATTTCCTCGCAGTGGGAAGCTTCTAGAAGGGTCTGGAACTCAAAAAGCTCCGTGGAGGACACAAATGGAAGTGGCGGTTATGGTGGGACCCGCCACCCCCATACCCAAAACCGCCACTTACTATTCTTGCTCCTCTGGTCACCCACAAGCTCTGTTTTAAATTTCATGCGCACTGCTTTTCCAGATTTCTGTAAAAATGCTTTTTGGTGTCCGAAATCGTCCGTTTACGTACCGTTGGAAAGCTGTCAGGTTGAATTTCAATATAAAAATATTTCCAGAGGTTTTATAATGAGAATTGAAGTCCAATTGAAGTCCGGAAGTCCTCCGGAACTTTCGTCGTCTTTTTGAAATCAAATGATGTCTTTTCCAAAATTGCTTTCAAATGTGCGTCGATTTCGAACTTTTCTTTAAAATTGAATCTCTGGATACCTAGAATACTGCGTTTAGAACACTTAATGTTCATATAACCCTGAGAGAATATGAATTCTGAGAGATGATTTTGACAAAACCGGGATTTATCCATGGAAAAGGGCTTTTCTGAGCTTGAAGTCACTTTCCGAAGTCCGATCTTCTGATTGTGTGGAATCCAGTACCTTCCACGGGGTACTTTTCATCATCGAATCCTCCAAGACGTTGTCCACCCTAAATCCTATCAGTGTGGTCAAAATTGGGTGTCTACAGAGTGCCACACGTTCAAAGCTCAAGGAAAGAAGAAAACTTGTCTCAGCTTATGCCAATCGATTGGGACAGAAGTTAATCGATTGGTAACATATATTTGAAGGCAATCAATTGGTATACATGGCAATCGATTGAGATGTTGCCACATCATAACTTTTAGTCAGTATAATGGCAATCGATTGGGAATACGGCAATCGATTGGTATCCAAAAAGTGTTAATCGATTGGGAACAAAGTCAATCAATTGGTATCCAAATTTCATCAATGAAAAGAAAAGTTTATATAAGTATAAGGAAACGAAGTTTATTTATCAATACTCTCCAGAAATTCAGGGTATTACATAGTTACACCATCTAAAAGAAAGGAACCTTCTATTAATCCAACAAGACTTTGGCACATGAGGCTAGGTCATATCAATCAGGATTGGTAGACCAGTCAAAGAAGGGATCTTAGATGATTTCATTCTTGAACCAATGAAAGTCTGTGAATTATGTTTAGAGGGTAAAATGACCAAAAAGCCCTTTTCCTACAAAGGGTAACAAGACCAATGCATTGTTAGAATTAGTTCATACTGATGTGTGTGGACCAATAAATATTAGAGCTCGGGGCGATTATAAGTATTTCATTACATTTACGGATGACCACTCTAGGTATGGATATATGTACCTAATGCAGCACAAGTCTGAGGCCTTTGAAAAGTTTAAAGAGTTTAGGGCTGAAGTAGAGAAGCAATTAGGCACACGTATCAAAGTCATTCGATCTGATTGAGGTGGCGAGTACCTCTCTAATGAGATTATTGATCACCTCGTACAGAATGGGATTCTGTCACAATTGACTGCACTTGGTATGCTTCAGTAGAACGATGTAGCAGAGAGAAGGAACCGAACTCTTTTAGACATGACTAGGTCAATGATGAATTATTCGAAGTTGCCATTATTTCTTTAGGGGTATGCTTTGGAAACTGATACGTATATACTAAATCTGGTTCCAAGCAAATTTGTTCCTAAGACACCACGAGAGATATGGATTGGACGCAAGCCCTCTTTGCAACATCTCTGGATATGGGGGTGTCCAGCATATATGCTAAAAGGAAATATGAGCAAATTGTTATCACGATCTGAAGTATGTTACTTCATAGGGTATCCAAAGGGTATTTATGGTTGGCATTTTTATGATCCGAGAGAATAGAAAGTGTTTGTTAGTATAAATGTTGTTTTCTTGGAGGATGATTATATTATGAACCATAAACCTAAAGGAAGGATAGATCTGATTGAAGTAGATGGGGAGCCCTCAATTCCTCCAACGTTTAAAAATGATGTAAGATAAGAAAATGCCACATCTTTATCCATTTCTGCCCCGGTACCTCGTCGTAGTGGGGTGATGGTCAGCCAGCCTGACAGATGCATGTTCTTAGGAAAAGTTTTTGAAGCTGTCTCCATAGAATTTGAATTTGATCCTCCCACGTATAAAGAGGTGATGGCTGATGTTGATTCAACCCATTGGGTCAAAGCTATGAAGGCTAAATTGGAATCTATGGATTCTAATAAGGTCTGGGATCTTGTAGAACTTCCAGCCACTATTAAACCCATTGGCTGAATGTTGGTTTACAAGAGGAAAAAAGGATCTGATGGAAAGGTTGAAACCATTAAGGCAAGGCTTGTGGTGAAAGGTTATACTCAAAGAGAGGGCATTGACTATGAGGAAACCTTCTCACCGGTAGCCATGCTCAAATCCATCAGAATGCTCTTATCCATTGCTATATGCCTAGATTTTGAGATCTGGCAGATAGGCATCAAGACTGCATTCTTTAATGGCAATCTTGAGGAGGACATATGTATGCATCAACCAGAAGGGTTCATAGCTGGTAGGAAATGTAACTTGGTATACAAGCTACAAAGTACATTTATGGGCTTAAGCAAGCATCCAGGAGTTGGAACATTCGATTTGACCAAGCGGTCAAGTCGTTTGGTTTCATACAGAATCTGGATGAATCTTGTGTATACAAGAAATGTGAATGTTACCTTTTTTGCACTTTATGTTAATGACATTCTACTTATTGGTAATGATGTAAGGGCATTATCGTCAATCAATGTTTGGCTAGCTAGTACTTTCGATATGAAATATCTATGAGAGGTGAGCTATAGATTAAGCTCTTTCGAAATCGTAAGCGAAAGATAATGGGATTATCTCAAGTTGGTTATATCGAAAAGGTGTTAACTAGGTTTTCCATGGATAATTCAAAGAAAGGTTTATTACCTTTCAGACATGGTCTAGTATTCTCTAATGACTAGTGTCCTAAGACATAGAAGGAGAGGAATCGTATGGAAAGAATTTCCTATGCCTTAGTAGTGGGAAGTCTCACGTATGTGATGTTATGCACTAGGCCAGATATCTACTTTGTCATTGGCATGGTTAGCAGGTATCAGTCGAATCCAAGTCCAGAGCACTTGAGAGTCGTCAAGCACATTCTTAAGTACTTGAGAAGGACTAAAGATTACATGTTCATGTATGGCGGCGATGAGTTGATTCCATTGGGATACACTGACTCAAACTTTATGTCAAATAAAGATTCGAGAAAGTCTACATCTGGACATCTCTTTACCCTCAGAGGTGATGCTGTTAGTTGGAGGAGCATTAAGCAGAAATGCATTACAGACTCAACTACAAATGCTGAGTATGTGGCTGCGTGTGAAGCCACAAAAGAAGTTGTTTGGCTCAAGAAGTTCCTCATGGAACTCTAGGTGGTACCAGTGTCATTGTCACCTATTATGCTATACTGTGATAATAGTGGGGCAGTGGCTCAGTCCAAGGAGCCAAGGAACCACTAAAAAAGAAAGTACATAGAAAGGAAGTATCATCTCATTCGAGATATAGTCCAGCGTGGAGATGTGACTGTCACCAAGATTGCCGCCACTGACAATCTTGCGGATCCATTTAGAAAGGCTATGTCGCAGAAAGTCTTTGATCATCATTTAGATAGTCTAGGTCTTAGATGTAATGGGTTATGAGTGCAAGTGGGAGTTTGTTAGGATTGTGCCCTCAAACCCCGTCTTTATGTATTTGACATTTGGCATTTTATATATGGATATCATATTTATATTTCTTTATGTATGTGTCATGAGATGATTGATGTAGTCTATAAGTATCATAGTAGGTAATTCATGTATGTGTGAGATACATACAATAGAGATATGAATTAGTATTCTTTAATACTTAGAACCAATCACAATGGATGATGAGATTGGATATCTCATCAAGTATACATTATAGCATTATTAACTACCATTGGATGGAGTGAGAATCTCAATCACTAGAATGTGACTCTTAGTTAATATGCTAATGCTTATAGTGCATTGACGGGCCATGAGATTCCTATTGACATATGAAACTGTCAATAGTCGATAGGAACTCATGACTTGTATAAGGTACATGTTATCAATCTTGAGACGATTATGGACACAGACTATGGATGTGACTACTTTGACTAACCAATTAGTGAGGTCTTGCAAGATCAACACCTAGGTATCTTAGGTGCGTCATATTCATAGGGTTGTGAACATATATTGTCAAGATAGAATCTACCATCGGATAAAGAGTAAACATTCCCTTGAGAATGTCACCAAGTTGATTACTGAGAGCTACAGTATTGTTGATAAGTAGTTATCAACATGTTTGGTAATCATGAGAGGTGAATGGGACTCAAGGAATGGAAGATGTAATCATCTTTTAGGTTGACAGTAATAGTTATCCGATTACCTAATTATGATTATGAATGCTGACGGTAGAGGGACATTAGTATACCATACAACTCTAGCTATCACTTTGGATTTGTTCTTTTGCGTTGGAGTGCAGCTATCATTTTATAATGGAGTTAACGTTAATTGATTAGTTGGTTAATTCGCTGATCAAAGAGTTTGATCATGGAAATTAACAATTGGTCTGAGCCAACAATAAAGAACCTAGGAGGTCTCACTCTAAGCTCTGCCAGAATGCTTGGAAAGATATATGAGGATGATGAACCAATCAATTGAAATAGTTTTAAAATATTGAAGGTTCAATGATCAAACTTGTTTCGATTGATTGAACTCTGGTTTAGTTCGATCGATCAAATTTGTTTCGATTGATCGAAGGTTCGATCGATTGAAAGAGTTTTGATCAATCGAAAGCATAAAGTCAGTTTGGAAATTTATAAATAGGGCAACTGCGTACATAATTAAATGAACGTCATTTTTATTAACACAAAGCTACAGAAACTATTTTAGGGTTTCCTTAGCCTTCTTATCCTCAATATTTGAGTTCCCACCAACCCTAGTCCCTCCATGAGCATTCATAGGAGATATAAGGGTGAAGATCACCTAGTGGGAGTTGTTGCACACTAAAGGAAAAAGATAAAGTTTGAATTAGGTTCAAGACCACAAGGTAATATTCTTGTCCTCTCTCCCTATGCATCTATGGAATTGATAAGTAGTAGATCTGGGCATACCACTGAGTTTTTTTAAACTTGTTTTTCTGCTGCGCATAAGATTTAATATTTTGAAACGTAAATCCTACACTAGCTCCTTCCTCTCTCGTACCTTTACCCCTAAGTTCTTTGGTGAAGAAGGGGGCGGTGCATCCTTCCATTGGACTACAAGATTAGTTTTCTTGATTTTCTCAATCAAACCAAGTGGCGACTCTATAGCGTGAGAGTCTCTTCTTGAATTAGCCTTGTGGGATAAAATAAGTGGATTACTCACTCGTGTAGCCTCGAAAACATTTATCATGGACACCGTGTAGCCTAGGTTGTACGAATAAAATCCCCATAGGCTAATGAAGGAATTCACTTTCAAATTGGCTCGGTTAAAAGGCTAAAAAAGGAATTGACTTTCACCCATGGTGTTACTTTTCGGGTTCCCATAGTATCTTGATATTTCTCCCACTCTGCAAGGAAAATGGTGTTGCAGAAAGAAGGACTAGAACACAACTTTATATGATTTGGCTAATGATGGTATAAGCTAATCCTCTAATATCTTCCTAGAATATGCTTTTATAACTGCAACCTGCATATATAACTAAGTACCTTTGTAGTCATGCTCTTCAAACTAGTTATGAATTATGGAATAGCGAAAAGCCATTCTTGAGCATTCACACCCATAGAGTACAACTAGTTTTGTTCAAAATATTTCTGATGAGTATGGGAAATTAGAGCCTCGAGCTATAAATCATATCTTCATAAGGTATTCTGAAAGCTTTAAAAGTTTATGTCATGTTCAGTGAAGGAATGACTGAGATAGAGTCTTGTGATATTGATTTCATTGAGCATGATTTCCCTAGCATAGGTGCGTTAGGAATAATCTTGACCTCTATGAGTTAGAAGAAGATGTAGAACATTTAACGTCTTCAAGTGAGGGTGGGAAGGTAATTTATCATCCTATAATCGCTGAAGACGGTGGGAGAAATCTTCATCCTAGTAGGGTACACCCTTATATCTTGAAGATTCTCAAGTGCGCTGAAGCAAACAAGAAAATATCCCATATCATCATTTTTGAGATTGAGGGGATATTCTTGTGTAGACAAATGGATGAGCATGAGCCAGCTTCTTTTGAACAATTATCTACTAAAGATGAGTGGATAGCTGATATGCAAGGTGAGATAAGCTCTATGGACCATAATAACATCTGGGAGTTACTTGATATTTTGCTTGGGCATAAGATTATTGGAAACAAGCGGATTTTTTTAAAGTTAAACACATGATAATTATTCAATTGAAAAGTATACAGCACACCTTATGGTAAAAGTTATACCCAAAGAGAGAGTACAAATCATGGAGAAACATTCTCCTAGTGATGAGGATTGTCTCTATTCATCTCAACCTAGCGATTGTCGCACATTTTGATTTACACATTTTTCATATGGATGTTAAAACTACTTTTCTCAACGTAGAACTAGAAGAATAGATCTATATGGATTAACCCATTGGTTTTAAGGCCAAAGAACATAAGTGCAAAGTCTGTTGTCTCAAACATTCCTTGGACGAATCATCTAGGCAGTGACAATTATGGTATCATGATTTAATCAATTATTTCGATTTTGAGATGATTGAAGATGGCCATTACATGTACATAGAAAGATTTAAGAAAAGTTTTCTTATTCTTTTATTTTATATTGGTGGCATTCTTCTAGCTTGTACTCATATGAGTTTCATTATCATCACTAAAGAGTTGTTCTCCTCTAAATTTAAGCTAAAGAACATGGGTGAAGTAAAATGCATGTTGAGATTAAGATTATTAGAAATCGTCTAAAGTAACTTATTTACTTGTCTCAAGGGACTTACGTTAAGAAGATTTTTGAATAGTTTTGCATACACAACTCTAAACCTATTGATACCGGAATGGAACAGGGACTAGACTTAAGCCTAGATCAATGTCCTAAGACTGATGAGGAAAATAAATACATGTTCAATGTGCCATGTATAGCTACAATAGGGATACGCTATGTTATGCACTCACCCAAACACTACTTCGTGGTTGGCATTGTCAGTCGTTACTATAGTGACCCTTATCTCACACATTGAAGAGTAGTGAAGAGAATTTTACGATACCTTTGAGGGACTATGAACTTCATCTTATATCTCCATGTTGGAGACTTAAAACTAAAAGGATATAGTGATACTAAATGGGGCAATGATAAAGATTAGTGCAAGTTCACTTCTGGCTATGCTTTCGTGCTTGTATGTGGTGCCATTTCATTGTGTAGCAAGAAGTAGATATTCATTGCATTGTGTATAGTTAATGCAGAATTTGTGGCGTGCTTATCAGCCATTCAAGAAGTTGTTTATTGACGAGATTTTTGCAACAGCTAGACCCTTTGTCTTATATCAACGACGTAATGCTTATTTTTAATGATTGCGCATTAGCCCTACTTTATGCAAGAGATCCCAAGTACCGTGAAAAATCCAAGCGTATCATTATTCGGCAGCACTATATTCAAGATATGATTGCACAAAGGGAGGAGGTCTTGAAGTATATCTCCACTAGCAATACGGTGGCTGATCCTTTAACAAAACCTAGCCTATTGCCCTAAATGTTTTCCTATCTCACATTAGGAGTATAGGACATCGTAGAATTTATTGTATTTAACATCATTGTCATTATCAGTTAGTTATGATGTTCATTTCATATATTTGTTATTTTTGGAATATTATTGATGTATGCATATCATCATTTTAGTTCTATGTTTTGGGCTAAACTCTACGTCATGTGAAACTTTTATGGGGTTCATATCAAAACCTCATTTTTTTGGTCAACGGTTATGACAAAACCTTATTAACTTAAAGAAGTTATACTTTTATGAAATTGTTCCCAACATTGATTGTGCACCAATTTGTACAAGAGTGATTGTAAAATAGGAAAATGAGTATATGTACACATGCCAATCAAGGATAATCGTTAAAGTATCGTAAAAAAGAGGGCAGAATAGACCACATAGAGGGCACACACCTCTGAAAAATTACAACTAAATAGGTTTTCGTGCTTTGTAATTACATTAAAGTTTTGTTTTGACCTTGTATTATGAAATGCATGTTGGTATTGTTGAGACACATACCCTCCACGCGATCCATTTTGTCATTTTCATTAGATACCGTAAACAATTGTCCATAAATGACACATGTTTACAAATTGAAGGCTTCAATTGTTATCACCACTAATACACGATCCAAAAAGAAACTTCATTGTAATTACAAAGTACTAATTCGTGTTTTAGTCTATATTGTTTTAGATGTAATTATACTTTACCTCTCTGTGGTTAGGCTTATTTTTAAGGGTGGCTTATTTTTCAGGCACGTAATCACTAAAAGAGACCAGAATGTGCCCTTAACACTATGCAAGATAGCACCAAAGGTCTACCAACTTCAAGTTCATGAATGTGGCTCCATCAATGATGAGCTATAAATTTCAAAACGGAGGAGAACTCCATTTTCTGGGCATAGTTGGGGCACAAGAAGGAAATTCACGGCTCTAGACTTCCATTCTTTTATATTCTTCCATGAACCGTGTCACGAACATACATTCAAATAACAAACATACCCTATATTTATTTTCTTTTTCTTGTCTACTTTTTTCATAAAAGTTTGCCTTAATTACATATTTCTATATGACCAGTGACAACAGTTGGTGGTACTGGTTGAATGTGTGCAATGATGTGGTCAAATATGTGGTGGTAGTACAGGTACTTTGAGGAAGGAATTAAAAAAAATAGTTGATGGGGGCAAATTAATATTTTAACTGAAAGATTAGTCTAATTTTTTTCTTCCAAATTGAATTTAAGAATTTATGTTGATTTTAATAGAAAACTTAGCAAGTCCAGTTTTATCGCAAGGACTAGGAAACTTAGGAGTACTGAAAATGAAAAGTTTCAGCAGTTTGTTTATTTGTTTTTCATTATTATTATTATTATTATTTTTTTAGTGAGTTTGATAACGTATTATCTTACTAAAAAACACCCAAAAAACTATAGCAACCTGTAAAATTTAATTCCCTTGTATTAAATAAAATACCAATCTCATTTTATTGTTCTGTATTGTACCTAGTGATCTTATTATGTTAATAAATAATTAGTACCTATTTTTTTACTAGTTGTAAATTCAATGCCTTTAAATTTGTAACCCCTAGTATCTTTATCTATAATATCACGTAAAGATTGTGCCTCGGATTTACCCTAGGATTTGGGATAAAGCCATTAATTAAACATAATGTCACATCACTTACATTATTTTTTCCTAATGATTATGTTTTTGGGATATTTCCTAAAGTTAACTAAACTAGCTTAACGGGGTAAACTACCTAAGAAACTTACGTAACTAAGCCTAACTAACCGAACTGACTCAAATCATTTGAGTGCAATGATAAATTATGTGTGGTGCCTATCCGTGTGTGTGTGTGTGTGTGTGTGTGTGTGTGTGTGTGTGTGTGTGTGTGTGTGTGTGTGTGTGTGTTTGTTTGTTCTAATTGTTAACCAGAAAAACCAACTTGGGCACCAAGTTGTGAATGCTATATACACACACACACACATATATATATATATATTACAAAACACAAACAATACAACAACTCTTAGATTCTCTCTTTTGCTAACTCTCAAACACAACACACAAACACCCTCAAGCTCTCTGTACTCTCAACTCTCTCATTGCTTCCTCATATACACGCACACAAATCAAATACACACAAGCTACAAACTGAATACAGCAAGAGAAATACATAGTAGGAAGGAAACACAGTAAGTTCATAGAGAGAAAGGAAGAGCTTCCATTTTCAAGCTCTCAGTTTATATTGCGATTTTATCATAAATCTCTCAGATTCTCAATCCTCTGAAACTACGAACCGGTGAGTCTTTTAAACTCACTCTCCATGTACTTTAAGCGTATACAAAGATAACCTGGGTTTCAAATATGGGTGCATACGTATATATATATATATATATATCAATAGAGAGGATCAAGTGTGGACCTCAAAGAGAGGTTTGGAGCAGATCGGCTTTTAGCGATGAAATGTTTCGTCGATAAAATAATGACTTTTTAGCGACAAAATTTTTTGTCACTAAAAGTGATTTGTCCCTTGATCCGCTCCTTAGAGTCCACTTAAGATCCGGACTGTATATATCAATAGAGGCCTGAAATTAGAGGTATCAAAAATGTTATCAAAAACTCATTCTGTGAATTGAAAATTATAGATTGTAGTCTATATATGCTTAGTTTCCAATATTAGATGCTAATTCATAACGGTTGCGATGAATGATCGATTAAAAGTTTTGACACCCCTCGGTTTTTCGTATATAAGTAGAGCTACGGAATTAATTGAGAATCAAAAATTTGATATTCAAAATCTACGCGAAAATATGAAGAGACTAGTATATCACAACCCTTGTTTAGATTAGCTTTGTAAAACTCGAAATTCATATTGTAATTCACTGTGAAGAAGGAAGAAAATGACGAAGTGGAGCGCTCAAGTGGAGCGAGAACAATTGTGTCACACCCCAGAACAGCAAAAATAGAGAAAAATAATTTCCTTTTTGGGTCCATAGGGAATGACTAGTGAAAATCACTAAATTGTCCACACCACGCAGTTCTAAGCAATAGTAAATCAAAATAAGATAATAAAACCAAACTGCATATATATTACACAAGTCCTAGCTATTACAACATCAAAGTTTGCGACAAGAATGTACAAGGTCTTGAAGCAACATATGCCCAAGTACCAAGTATATAAAAGTTAACAGCAATATTAATCTACTATCTATCTCCAGGTCTTCAGCTGACGTAGACTAGTCATCAGAGTCGTAGTCTTCCCCGGCATGGCCGTCATCGGTAGGACCACGCTCTGCATATTCCCCCTCGGGGTAGTAGTCGTCATAATAAGCTCCATCACCTACATTAATAGTATAGGGTAGTCTGGATAGGGAATGTCCAGGCAAAAACGGCTGTCAGTTTAGTGAGATTGAGTGAATAGAAACTAACAAGGTACCAGTTATCTAAAGTATAAACAAGTTATGAAGTGATATAAGTTAAGTTCTAATACATACTAGCTTCTCTTTATTACATTTCGTCGTGACCAACCATTATCGTGTTATTATCCTAAAAATTGATAACTAACTAACGTACTCTGACTAAAAGATCAGGCTCAATCGTTTAACTTATAAAGATACACCATCATTCCGTCTTCCGCTTTTAAGAGCATATTCGTAGCTCACCGCATGTCATGGAATCCATGCCAGTCCATCTCCCGCTCGTTAAGGACACATCACCGTCCACTACTTGTCAGGGATATAAAATTTCAAATAATAGCATATCAAATCTATTCCCATGACTCATTGATGTCTACCAGTGACCCTCCCATCCACTGCTCGTTAAGGATATAAATCATCCACTGCTCGTTAAGGGCATCTTATTGCCCACCACTCGTTAAGGACTTAAGTATGACCAAGTGTTCGCCCACGTGAAAATTCCTAGAACATACCAAACCTACCTAAATTCCATACTAACATTGATACATGATATTCCCATTGTGGCCTGATGTCACGACGCATCCCACTACGCGTGGAAATAGGACATGTGGCACGCCACCAAGGCTCATCCAATCATCCTCTAACGATACGCAGCAGAAAGAACTTTAAAACAACCCTGGGTATTTTAAAACTTAGGAAACATTGCCCTCTGAGTTGACAAATCCATTGAAAATCAGAGTTATAAAAATTTTTGGCCAAGTGAAAACACATTCAAAAGAATCAGTTCTGAAAACAGAGGTTCAGTCGACTGTGCCTAGGGTCCAGTCGACTGTGCCTAGCAGAAACCAAACCCTAAAATCTTAACAGAGGTCCAGTTGACTGATCAGGGAACCCAGTCGACTGCACTGGTTACTATTTAGATCAGTAGCTAGAATCTACAGTAGTTCAGTCGACTGATCAAAGTCCCCAGTCGACTGTGTTAAGCAGAACCAAAATACAACATTTTAAAAAGGGGGTCCAGTCGACTGATCTGGAGGTCCAGTCGACTGGTTTTACCATTACTAGAAGCAGTGGCCAAAATCAACAGTGTTCAGTCGACTGAGCAAGGGTCCAATCGACTGTTTCCATTACTATTCACTTTCAGTGTCTAAACCCCACGAGATCCAGTCGACTGACATAGGGTCCAGTCGATTGCTCCCTTGCTGGGCTGCCCTGTTATGAAATTTAACAACTCTTGCCACTCCATACCAACAACAATTACAACCAAAACTGACTTACAACATTTAAAACATAACTACAGGCATTCAAATACAGAATTACCATACTACGGAACTAATCCAAAGATTTATTACAACGTATTATTACCATTCCCAATCCTTACACAAGTTTTAGGATTTAAAACAAAAACATATACAAAGGTGATTTCCCCGGCATTCATCGGCCTCACTCCTCACGATTCTTCTTGTCTTTCTTCTTACCTGCAATGGAGTACATCTCCACTGCTCAGCTATATGCCGAGCGTACAATTCTAAATGTATGCTTATATGACAATTCATGGTTTAAGCATCTAAAACACATAGAAATAGTCTCTAGGGTGAGTGGTACGCATTCATCCGGTCGATGCCGTAGGAGGGCCACCCCTCCCACGCATCTCGTACACTGGTTGGGCCTTCCTCCATACCAGGTACCGTGTCCTGGTTGGGCCCACCTCTAATCCAGACACAACCAAAATTCCAATTCCATCACAATCACAATCACAATCAAATCACAATCCTCAAGGTTCGAGGAGCTTACCCCGGATGAATTTGCACCAAACTCCCCTTTGACCCAAGTAGACACATAACATGTTCACATAAAAAGTTATACGTGCTTTTCATGTAATTTCACGTGCATAATTAACGGGCCTAATTAATACATTAATTTCGCCCGGATCCAAAGATATCAAAGTTGATGTTCAAAACATGAAAATCCATATATTTCATAGATCTAGAATTCATACCTCGTGCGATCTCTCCGAAACTTTGAAGGATCGTCTAGGGAGCTAAATAAACGTCGGATTTCAAATTTGAGACGATTCCTACAAGTTTTACTGGGTTTTCCCCAAAAGTCTAGAATTAAGATTTTTACAAAAATTGGCCAAACACGGCCTAATTAGTATCATAATGTAGCCCTTACCTCCACGAGTTCAAATATGAAATCTGGAGAAAATCTGACGGACGAAAGGTCGTCGATCGGCGTCGCAAAGCCCGTTGGCTCCAATCTCCCTTTCTCTCTCCTCTCTCTAGATATTTTTGGCAAGTTTTGGATGAGAATGAAATCTCATCCACTTCTATATATAGACAAACGTTCTGGAAATTATGTTTACCTCCCCGCAAGTTTCTCAAACTTCTAATTAACCCATGAAACTTCGCACACGTCCATTTTATAACTTTACGAGTGAAAACTATAAATTTCAAAAGTTTTCGACTAGATTTCATTTAGGTCCAAAAATAACGTCCGAAAACTATATTCTGTGGAATCTCTACCCAACCTACCTTTTTACTTAACGTATCACTCACGTTCTCACCACAGTGCTCAAACTGATATAACAATATCGAGATTACTAGAAATTATACTACACAGGTATAATTACTATTCACAGGAATACCAGATAAAGTCAAATCACATTTAAATCATATAAATGTCATTTAGTCATGCCAATGTAAAATGTGAAATTCCATGTTCTCGTGTCCTCACTGACACCTTACCGTTGACCCACGTCAACCTCAACTCAAATTATTAATAACGTTAATAATTTCAAAATCTCAAATTATGCATTTTCAAAATCATAAATTTCTGGAACGGGTGTGACAACTCTCCCCTCCAAAAAGAAAGTTTGTCCCCAAACTTTACCTCATGCGCCGAATAAGTACGGATACTCATTCTTCATGTCTTCTTCACTTTCCCATGTAGCCTCTTCCACCGTGTGACTACGCCACAATACTTTTACCATCGGAATCGTCTTAGTTCTCAAGACTTGGTCCTTTCGATCTAGAATCTCTATCGGTTGTTCCACATAAGTCAAGTCTCTCTGAATCTGGAGCGGTTCAGGTACAATGATCTTACTCGTATCAGTCATACAACGTCTCAGCATAGACACGTGAAACACGTTATGCACATGTTCCAACTCTGATGACAAGGCCAATCGATAAACCACTAGACCTATCCTCTGCAGGATCTCAAAAGGTCCTATAAATCTCGGATTGAGCTTTCCCCTCTTTCCAAATCGTATAACGCCTTTCGAAGGCGATACTCGCAAGTATACGAAATCTCCAACTTCAAAATTTATCGGTCGTCGTTTAGAGTCCGCATAACTCTTATAACGGCTCTGAGCTACCTTAAGTCGCTCCTGAATCAACTTCACCTTCTCAGTAGTCACCTGTATTAACTCAGGTCCTAACAACTTGCTTTCTCCAACCTCGGTCCAACAAACCAGTGATTGACACTTATGGCCATACAAAGCTTCATACGGTGCCATACCAATACTTGACTGAAATCCGTTGTTATACGCAAATTCAATCAATGGTAGGTGTTTCTCCCAATCATTCCCAAAGTCTAACACACACAATCGTAACATATCCTCTAATGTCTGAATCATACGCTCCGACTGTCCATCGGTCTGAGGATGAAATGCAGTACTGAAACTCAACTTCGTACCCATAGCTGTTTGTAGACTTTCCCAAAACCTTGACGTAAAACTACTATCACGGTCTGATATGATCACGGCTGGTACCCCATGTAGTCTTACAATCTCTCTCACATACAATTCCGCTAATATGGACGGCTTAGTCGTCTTAATTGGTAGAAAATGAGCTGACTTGGTTAATCGGTCGACTATAACCCAAATCTTATCATTCTTGTTACGCGATCGCGGAAGTCCGGAAACAAAGTCCATCGTGATCTCGTCCCACTTCCATTCTGACACTGGCAATGGCTGTAGTAACCCCGCGGGTACTTGTCTCTCTGCTTTGACCTGTTGACATACCGAACATTCAGATACAAACTTAGCGACTTCACGCTTCATACCTTTCCACCAGAAGTTTTCTCTCAAGTTTCTGTACATCTTATTACTTCCCGGGTGCACTGAATATTTTGTACTATGAGCTTCTTCTAGAATCCTCTCTTTCAAGTCTTTCACATTCGGTACACATAATCGATTTTCCAATTTCAACGTCCCTCGTTCCAACACAAAACCAGGTCGTCTCCCCAAAGGTATCTCGTCCCTCATTTTGCCCAAATAGACATCGTTAAATTGTTCTTTCTTGATCTCATCAATAATATTTGGGTGTGCTATGATCGCCATCATTAAGCCATCATTGGTCCCTAGAATCACATCCAATTCTAGGCGTTCCATCTCTTTTATCAACTCTTTTTGTTGTGTTAGCTCGTCGGCTAAATTCCTTGGCGTCTTCTGGCTTAATGCATCGGCTACTACATTTGCCTTTCCCGGATGGTACTCAATCGAAAGATCGTAGTCCTTCATCAATTCCAACCATCTTCGCTGTCTCATATTCAAGTCTCGTTGAGTAAAAATGTATTTCAAACTCTTGTGGTTCGTGAAGATCTCACACTTTTCCCCGTACAAATAATGTCTCCAAATTTTCAAAGCATGAATTACTGCGGCCAATTCGAGATCGTGAGTCGGATAGTTAATCTCGTGTGTATTCAATTGTCTCGAAGCATAGGCAATTACTTTACCACCTTGCATAAGCACACATCCCAACCCTTTGTGTGAAGCATCACTATAGATCACAAACTCCTCGATTCCGGATGGTATTGTCAATATAGGTGCTTCCGTCAACCGTGACTTCAACTCTTGGAAACTGTCTTCACATTCTTGACTCCATTCAAAAATAACACCCTTTCTCATTAACTTTGTCATCGACAATGAAATCTTCGAGAAATGTTCAATAAAACGGCGGTAGTATCCTGCTAATCCCAAGAAACTTCGAATTTCAGATACGGATGTCGGCCTCTACCAATTAGATACAGCTTCTACTTTGTGAGGATCGAATGATACTCCATTCTTGTCAATTACGTGACCAAAAAAAGTAATACTAGACAACCAAAATTCACATTTCTTGAATTTACCAAATAATTGCTTCTCTCGCAATCTCTGAAGTATCAACCTCAAGTGGTTCTCGTGTTCTATCTCACTCGGCGAGTAAATAAGAATATCATCTATGAATACAATCACAAAGTCATCCAAATAATCCTTGAATACTGGATTCATAAGATCCATGAACGCGGCTGGTGCATTCGTAACCCCAAACGGCATAACTAAGAACTCATAGTGTCCATAACGTGTTCTGAAAGCTGTTTTCTCAACATCTTCGGTCTTCACTTTCAACTGATGGTAACCCGATCTCAGGTCTATCTTGGAGAATACTTGTGCCCCATGAAGTTGATCAAATAAGTCATCAATTCTGCGTAACGGGTACTTGTTCTTAATCGTTAACTTGTTCAGTTCCCGGTAATCAACACACATTCTCATCGAACCATCTTTCTTCTTTACAAACAACACTGGAGCTCCCCACGGCGATACACTTAGTCGGATGAAACCCTTGTCAAGTAGCTCTTGTAATTGGATTTTTAGCTCTTTCAATTCTACAGGTGCCATTCTATACGGTGCCTTTGATACGGGTCTTGAGTCTGGTATAACCTCAATAGTGAACTCGACCTCTCTCTCAATAAGAACATCTGGTAGGTCATCAGGAAATACATCGGGATATTCTCGCACTATCAGAATGTCTTCTACTTTTAATTCGGTCGCCGAGATATTAGTCACTGAATATAGAAATCCCTGACATCCCTTTTTCAACAACTTTCTCGCTCAGATAGCTGAAATCAAATACGGCAGTAGTGTAACCCCACTCCCTTGGAAACAAAAGTTCCCATGTACCGGTGATCGAAAATTAACTTCTTTCTGTTCACAATCTATTGTGGCGTGGTTAAGGGCTAACCAATCCATTTCCAGTATCACATCGAAATGGTTCACTACAATCGGTATAAGGTCTACAGTCATCAACTTCTCGCCTAGTTTGATCTCATAGTTCTTATGTATAGTAGACGTCATTATCGATTTACTAAGTGGCACAGCAATAGACAATTCATTTCCTAACGGTGCCAATTTAACATTCAAATGTTCAACAAAGGTATGCGATACAAATGAATGCGTAGATCCCAAGTCAACAGGTATGCGTGCTAAGTGTGAACATATAAGCACCATAACTGAGACTACTGTCTCGGAAGCAGTCATATCTCCTGGGTTCATCTGGAATGATCTTCCCTGACGTTGCTCCGTCCTTTGTCCTCCGTCATTGGATTGTCTAGGCTTCGAACCACTAGAAGCCATAGAACTTGCCCCTTGTTGAGAACGCTTCCTTGGGCAATCCTTCGCTCGGCGTCCTAAGGTACCACAATCAAAGCACTTGAGTTGCGGGTAGGTCGCAGAACTCACACTGTTTCCCCCTATAGACCTGTTTTATAAGTTGGTCAGAAAACATCGACCAGTGTGTGGTCGGTTGCAAAGCGGACACAACGGTATGTTACTTGGTACTCTCCTGGAATCATTAAAACCAGAACTAGAGCCTCGTGAAAATGACTTCTTAAAAGATCCCCTGACTTCGATCACCACCCTCATGACTTCGCTTTCCTTGGTGATTTTGTCTCGATCTCTCTATTCCACTTTCAGCTACAAGCTTCGTCTACTGTACTGCTGCAACAGTCGAATGCTCGTAGGTCTCTACTCTCAACCGGATATTATCCCTTAAACCCTCTTCAAATTTTCTTGCCCTATCTTCCTCTTCGGGCACTGAACCCTTTCCAAATCTCAACAATGCGTTATACTTGGAAGTATATTCGGTTACAGTCATATCTCCCTGCTTCAAGTTATCAAACTCTCTCTTTTTTGCATTGTAGGCGGCTCGCGGAAAGAACCGGCGATTGAATTCTGACTTGAACCCTTCCCAAGTAATCGGTGCCCCTTGATCTAAAACGTTTACCCACCAGTTCTGAGCTTCACCCCTTAATACGTCACTTGCATTGTCAATCTTCTCCCTATCTGACATCGGAATAAATCAAAAAATTTGTTCCATGTCCATGACCCAATGTTCTGCTAATGTTGTATCATGTGTCCCATGAAATTCCATTGGTTTCTTTCGAGCGAATTATTCTGATATGGATCTTATGCCTCTAGTTTCGGGTGTATGCACTACAGTTATTGGTTCCACTTCGATTTGGGGCGTAGGAGGCAGTCGCTCCGCTATATTTCGTATCATTTCCCCCATATTCCCCATCATTTCTGCCATTTCATTCATACGTCGAGTGTGTGGCGATAGATTTTGCTCTTCGTCACTCATGATTACAATCCTGTAGTTCTCGATGCATAATCACTATGCATGTACAACAATAACAATAGTATGTATGTAAAACAACATACATATGCATCAAACATCTCTAATATGTATGGATGCAATCTAGAACATGTGGCAATCCACTCAACACTCCACTCGTCATCGAACGTTCCCAAAGTTTTGTTACCTCTAGCTCTGATACCACTAAATGTCATGACCCATCCCACTACACGTAAAAATAGGACACGTGGCACGCCACCAAGGCTCATCCAATCATCCTCTAACAATACGCAGCGGAAAGAACTTTAAAACAACCCTGGGTATTTTAAAACTTAGGAAACATTGCCCTCTGAGTTGACAAATCCATTGAAAATCAGAGTTATAAAAAGTTTTGGCCAAGTGAAAACACATTCAAAAGAATCAGTTCTGAAAACAGAGGTTCAGTCGACTGTGCCTAGGGTCCAGTCGACTGTGCCTAGCAGAAACCAAACCCTAAAATCTTAACAGAGGTCCAGTTGACTGATCAGGGAACCCAGTCGACTGCACTGGTTACTATTTAGATCAGTAGCTAGCATCTACAGTAGTTCAGTCGACTGATCAAAAGTCCCCAGTTGACTATGTTAAGCAGAACCAAAATACAACATTTTAAAAAGGGGGTCCAGTCGACTGGTTTTACCATTATTAGAAGCAGTGGCCAAAGTCAACAGTGTTTAGTCGACTGAGCAAGGGTCCATTCGATTGTTTCCATTACTATTCACTTTCAGTGTCTAAACCCCACGAGATCCAGTCGACTGACATAGGGTCCAGTCGACTGCTCCCTTGTTGGGCTACCCTGTGATGAAATTTAACACCTCTTGCCACTCCATACCAACAACAATTACAACCATAACTGACTTACAACATTTAAAACATAACTACAGGCGTTCAAATACAGAATTACCATACTACGGAACTAATCCAAAGATTTATTACAAAGTATTATTACCATTCCCAATCCTTACACAAGTTTTAAGATTTAAAACAAAAACATATACAAAGGTGATTTCCCCGGCGTTCATCGGCCTCACTCCTCACGATTCTTCTTGTCTTTCTTCTTACCTGCAATGGAGTACATCTCCACTGCTCAGCAATATGCCGAGCGTACAATTCTAAATGTATGCTTATATGACAATTCATGGTTTAAGCATCTAAAACACATAGAAATAGTCTCTAGGGTGAGTGGTACGCATTCATCCGGTCGATGCCGTAGGAGGCCCACCTCTCCCACGCATCTCGTAACCTCTAATCCAGACACAACCACTATTCCAATTCTATCACAATCACAATCAAATCACAATCCTCAAGGTTCGAGGAGCTTACCCCGGATGAATTTGCACCAAACTCCCCTTTGACCCAAGTAGACACATAACATGCTCACATAAACAGTCATACGTGCTTTTCATGTAATTTCACATGCATAATTAACGGGCCTAATTAATACATTAATTTCGCCCGGATCCAAAGATATCAAAGTTGATGTTCAAAACATGAAAATTCATATATTTCATAGATCTAGAATTCATACCTCGTGCGATCTCTCCGAAACTTTGAAGGATCGTCTAGGGAGCTAAATAAACGTCGGATTTCAAATTTGAGACGATTCCTACAAGTTTTACTGGGTTTTCCCCAAAAGTCTAGAATTAAGATTTTTACAAAAATTGGCCAAACACGGCCTAATTAGTATCAAAACGTAGCCCTTACCTCCACGAGTTCAAATATGAAATCTGGAGAAAATCTGACGGACGAAAGGTCGTCGATCGGCGTCGCAAAGCCCGTTGGCTCCAATCTCCCTTTCTCTCTCCTCTCTCTAGATATTTTTGGCAAGTTTTGGATGAGAATGAAATCTCATCCACTTCTATATATAGACAAACATTCTGGAAATTACGTTTACCTCCCCGCAAGTTTCTCAAACTTCTAATTAACCCATGAAACTTCGCACACGTCCATTTTATAACTTTACGAGTGAAAATTATAAATTTCAAAAGTTTTCGACTAGATTTCATTTAGGTCCAAAAATAACGTCCGAAAACTATATTCTGTGGAATCTCTACCCAACCTACCTTTTTACTTAACGTATCACTCACGTTCTCACCACAGTGCTCAAACTGATATAACAATATCGAGATTACTAGAAATTATACTACACATGTATAATTACTATTCACAGGAATACCAGATAAAGTCAAATCACATTTAAATCATATAAATGTCATTTAGTCATGCCAATGTAAAATGTGAAATTCCATGTTCTCGTGTCCTCACTGACACCTTACTGTTGACCCACGTCAACCTCAACTCAAATTATTAATAACGTTAATAATTTCAAAATCTCAAATTATGCATTTTCAAAATCATAAATTTCTAGAACGGGTGTGACACCTGATCACTCTGAGTGAAATGAAACGAGTATCGAACTCAAACATGAACGACATAATAACTAACGTTAAGCCATTATTCACAACATAATGTTCTTTGGTATCACATTATCCCTTATTATCCTATAGTCGCATATCGAACATATGAACTGATGTTTACACAATCAAACCCTTTATAGAATAAATAAGAGGAACTATCTATATCT
Source organism: Hydrangea macrophylla (assembly GCA_033977485.1). Classification (NCBI taxonomy): domain Eukaryota; kingdom Viridiplantae; phylum Streptophyta; class Magnoliopsida; order Cornales; family Hydrangeaceae; genus Hydrangea; species Hydrangea macrophylla. The sequence goes on along the minus strand of CM066986.1, from coordinate 69,270,799 downwards.
GCAACTACCAATCGATTGGGACAAGGGTCCAATCGATTGGGATAAAAATTATAACAATCGAATGGGAAAAATGGCAATCGATTGGATCCAAAATAATTCCAATCGTTTGCTAATCGATAGTGAGTCATCTAATGCCAATCGATTGGGAATCCATCCAATCAATTGGGTTCAGGCTGATGGCAATCGATTGGGAAAAAGCCCAATCAATTGGGACTTCATTTTCTCCAGCAGAAACTTAGTTTAACTGAATTAAACGTCCATGGATTATATTTCTTACGTCTAATCTTCATGAAAACTTGTAAAAAGCTCAAATAATGGGACCAAGTAAGTTTAGAACTCACCTAGAGTGTGTTTGGCTATGTGTAGAGTTATGGAGCTCAAGCTTTCCCTCTTTCCCTTCTCTTTCCCTTCTCTGTCTCAGTCTCTCCTCTTTGTCTCCTTTCTTTCTTTCTTTCTTTCTTTCTATATTTCTTCTCTTCTTCTCTTTCTCTCTCTGCCTAGTAGTGTGTGTGTGTGTGTATGTGTGTTTGTGAGTGTTTATATATAGATATAGATATATGGTTGTATGTATATGAATATCACAAGGTGTATATCTCTTTCTCTCTCTAAAATTTGTGAAAGCATCCCCTAGCCATGAAATGGGAGGGTATATATAGAGAATAAGGGTGCCATGTGCCAAACTCTAATGAAACTTGAAAAGGCAAGTTTTGCAAATGGCAATCGATTAGCTTCAGATATTTTTCGACAATCGATTGTCGGTCATAGGCAATCGATTGAGATATGCCACGTAATGGATTCAGATCGGTAGGATGGCAATCGATTGGGAAAGATGGCAATGAATTGGTATTCAAAAAGTGGGAATTGATTGGGGTACAAGGGCAATCGCTTGGGACCAAGATTTGTTCAACAAAAGGGTAAGGGTCTTACAAGTATACAGGAATGAATACCAAGTCTTATTTATTAGTACACATTCCAAAATACAGGGTATTATAGCTCGAGATCCGAGCACTCGAGTAAATGTGAATGCTCGAGCCAGTGGAAGCGTTTGAGGCTCAAGTGCTCGGGCTAGTGTGAGCGATCGAGTATTGTGGATATCGCAATTTTCTTTCTTTTACCCACATCTTTTCTTTTAAAATCTTTTTCCAGTTAAAATTTAAAACAAATTAGTCGCCACTTAATTTTTTAAAAGGGAAAATTAAGAAACCATTTCAAAGCAACTGATCTTTTTGCGAAACCAAAGATTAAACTAGGTTCGGAGATTATGGAATGAGAAGGGAAGGAGCCCATCGGACTAAAACACCCCTTCTCATCCTATCTCGCGATAGGCCTCTACTCAACATCCTTTTAATCGAATTAATTATCTAAGCATGTCCTCAACTAATACATATGTATATATACATTACAAAAGCATCTCTAAAAGGGTGTAAAATTGCTAACGACAAAATATCATTCAAAAATCACATAATTCAAGTAGCAAGCGAGATGATATGCGAATAGGGAACTATATAACTTACCCAGGATCCATGCCACAAATATTAAACGTGCAATGCATACGAATAGAAAGATCCTAAGAAAAGGTCTCTAATCACATATATTCACATAAGGCAAGATTCTAATTCTAGTATGTCGTGCATGAGGTCATATATTCAAGTAGCAAGCGAAATGATATGCGAATAGGGAACTATAGAACTTACCCAGGATCCATGCCACAAATATTAAACGTGCAATGCATACGAATAGAAAGATCCTAAGAAAAAGGTCTCTAATCACATATATTCACATAAGGCAAGATCCTAATTCTAGTATGTCGCGCATGAGGTCATAAAATCAATAAAAATCAAAAAATTAAATAAACTAGAGAAAGGGTTGAGAAGTTGCACCTCAAGTGCGCTGCAAAACAAGGGTTAGTCCACACACTTTAGGGAGAATGTATAATACCGAATAATTGTTCCTAAACGTCTAGCTTAATTCTATCATGTAGAGGAAATAACGCAATTATGAATTCTAATACTAATCTATATGGATGAATGTGCATGATTACTGAACAAGAATAAGCTATTGTATTATTCCTTGGTTTGGATCATTTAGCCTTTGTATTTAAGCTTAAATAATCATTATTAACACATGGTTTAAGTCCTAGGTCATAGAGAGATCATTTAGGCTATTGTTTGCAAGATATATCAAAGTTGTGACAGAATTCTAAAAATTGCTGAGAGCAGATCAGAACTTCAAAGAAATAAAAAACATACTTCCCGTGGTTTGATCTTGATGATATTTGGACAGAAGATGCCTCTGTGTGTCTAGTTTCTAACCCAAAAAGAAAATCTAGGTTTGAACGGTTAGATCTCCAGGAATTGGACAAACACTAGACATCACACAGAGACTTACAACTCCCCGTCCAGAGTTTTTGTATGATTTTCTAACAATAGTAAAAAAATCAGAAATGCTTTGATCTTTTTAGGGTAGTTTCCTAACACATTAAACTACTTAGAAAATTTTATTTTGGGTCAAGAGTGCTTGATTAAGGTTCTGATTTGCTTATTTCAAAAGAGTGTGACTGTTCTGAAACACTTGGACAGATTGTAGTAGCCTCACAAAACCCTTGATCAAACCACCTTAAACATGAAATCTTCTTAAAACAAAAATTAAAGTGGTAGAACTTTGAGTTATAGACACTTTCCCGTTGGTTTCATTCGATTCCAATGATCCGATGTTTAACTAAAAATTTATGATCAAAAACAGATTGTGAACTCACTACACATCGGGTTAGTTCATCTTATTCTTATCTACTTAGACAAACAAGCCATGGAGTTGGGCTTGTCTAAAATTAACTCTCCTACCATTTGATGGTCATTGGAGACTAAGGATATTCATATTTGTAAATTTCAAAGAAGTATAGAAGAACTTCATGAAACTTAGTCATAACAACCCTCAAATCATGAAGATAGGTTTGGGTCCATTAGCTAAATATTCTAGTACCAATCTTAATCCTCCCATGAATCATAAGACTACAAAAAGATTAAGGGATTTCAAACCAAAAGATTCAAGTAAGGCATTGAAGGCCTTATGAACCCAAGGGATGAACACAACAAGTGAAAAGGGGAATTAAAGAACTCTATGCATGCTATAATTAAATTTGAACAAAGACTAATTATTCTAGAGTTTTACCTCCAAAGTATCCTCAACTTGGTGATTTTGGAGAACTTCCAAAGGCTAATCAAGCTCTTCCACTCTAATTCTACTCAAATACCCCCCTTAAACCTTCTCAAAAACCTACTTCTAATTGTGTTTAAGAAAGCTTTTTTAAAACTAAGTGGGAGTGTATACTCTAGGATTAAGCTAGATCCCCACCTTAAAACAACCAACCAACCCACTCACTAACCTTAAACAATCCACCCCATGCAAGAGGATATTCATCCTTTATTTATAGACAAATTTGAAGGGGTATTTCAGTCATTTCAGAGCATAAAACCCTAATTCGGACTGTCCTTTGGTAGTACAAAGTGTGTTGTATTACAGCTGGCTGTTACAAAAACGCGGCACTCAATGGAGATGGAAGCGGCACTCAGTAAATGCCGTTGCGGCATTCAGTGAATGCCGGCGCGGCATTCACTGACTGCCGGAACGGCATTCATTGGATGCCACAGACAACTTCAGGGACTGCCATCTTTTCTGGGAATCCAGTTTTTACGGCACTTGATGTAAAAATGCGACAATTGGTGACTGCCGTTGCGGCCCTCATTAAATGCCCCAGTGGCAACCCGTAACTGCTGTAAAAGAGGTCAAGTGTCGTTTTGGGCTCTATTTTTCATTTTTCTCTTTTTGCTTTCCATTTAAAGTTGGATAGTTCTTTGAAGAGCTTGATTTATCCTTGGAAGTCCTAAATAAGTTCGGACATTGTCATCATCGGGTCTTGGAGGTATCACTCCCCTTAACTCGATGTTTGGTCAAAATTAGGGTGTCTACAGTTTACCCCTCTTCGACAGAGCTTGTGGAGCAACGCAAACCACAAGTAGGGGTGTGTTTCGGCCAGAACGGATCGGAAACACCCCTTTTGGAAAAAATTCTGAAATTTTTGGAAGCCAAAAATGCATTCTAAATTCCGTTCCGAAATTTTAGAAATTCCAAAATTATTTCCGATTCCGAAATTTCGGAATTTTTGAAATTTTTGGAATTTTCAGAATTTCATCAGATTCGGAATTTTTTGGAATATTCGAAATTTTTCGGAATATTCGGAATTCAAGCTTAATGGGATTTCACTTGAGACTTGTAGGCCTTTTATAGAAGCACATCACATCCCATTTTTTGTGTTTTTCGATATGGGATGAACACAATTTTCGGAATATTTCAGAATATTTTCACAAAAGTTTCGGAAAATGCAATTTCAGAATATGTTTGGAAATTTTTCGGAATATTTTGGAATATATTCGGAAAAGTTTCGAAAAATACAATTTCGGAATATTTTCGGAAATTTTTCAGAATTTTCGAAATTTTCGGAATTCTGAAAACAATTCCGATTCCAATCCGATTTTTTTTCAGAATTTTCGAAATTCGGAAATTCGGAATCCGGAATGCATATTTAGTTGCCAAAATCGGTATTTTTCGGATCGGAATTGGTCGGAATCGGAATTTCTGTTCCAAATGACACCCCTAACCACAAGTGAGCGTTGAAGCCTGTGTGATGACAAGCCTTTGACCAAACAGTCGGGTTCAGGTAAAAACAAAATGCATTGCAAAAAGAAAGCCATCGCGCAACAAAATTCTAATTGGTCGTGCTCCATGATGAGCTGCCTACGTACCCCCACAGGAATCAGACCAAGACATAGTTTGGGCAGGAGTCAAGCATACGCAATCACAAGTAATCATACGGATGAATGCTCCTATCATGTCGTGATGCACATGCTTATGCAATGGTATCTTTCAAATAAACTCGACCGAGCAAGTGTCATGCTTACTCTATGTCATGTCTTCTCTATTTATGACGCATATTTCATGATGTGCTTAGCCAGAGGAGATTTACCAAATGTTAACCGATCCAAAGATTCGTTTGCAAGGGTCGAGAAAATGCATTTCCAAATTCCCAAAACGAGGGTTAACGCAAATCTGTTGCGAGAACGTAGAATGCAAATCCGTTACACTCTTAAGCAAAGGATCAAAGTAAATCGGTTACGAGGATTGAGAATATAAATCCGTTATATTCCCAAAACGAGGATTAACGCAAATCTATTGCGAGAACCGGGAATGCAAATCTGTTACTCTCAAACAAAGGATCAACGTAAATCTATTATGAAGATCGAGAATATAAATATGTTATATTCCCAAAACGAGGATTAACGCAAATCTGTTACGAGAACCAAGAATGCAAATCCGTTACACTCTCAAACAAAGGATCAACAACGTAAATTTGTAACGAGGATCGAGAACATAAATCTGTTATATTCCCAGAACGAGGGTTAATGCAAATCTGTTGTGAGAACCGAGAATGCAAATCCGTTATACTCTCAAACAAAGGATCTACGTAAATCTGTTATGAGGACCGAGAATCTAAATCCGTTATATTCCCAAAACGAGGATTAATGCAAATCTGTTACAAGAACTGAGAATGCAAATCCGTTACACTCTCAAACAAAGGATCAACGTAAATTTGTTACGAGTATCGAGAATATAAATCTGTTATATTCCCAGAACGAGGATTAACGCAAATCTGTTGCAAGAACCGAGAATGCAAATTCATTACACTCTCAAACAAAGGATCAACGTAAATTTGTTACGAGGATCGAGAATATAAATTTATTATATTCCCAAAATGAGGGTTAATGCAAATATGTTGCGAGAACCGAGAATGCAAATCTGTTGCACTCACAAACAAAGGATCAATGTAAATATGTTATGAGGATCAAGAATATAAATCAGTTATATTCCCGAAATGAGGATTAACACAAATCTATTGCGAGAACCGAGAATGCAAATCCATTACACCCTGAAAAATGGGGTAATCATATTTGGATGAGTCAAAAATCATTTCAATTTTCAAAGCTTTGGAGTCCACGGACTCAAAATCATTCCAATTTCCAAAATTTAAAGTCAATAGACTCAAATAATTTCAATTTTCAAAATTTGGAGCCTCACAGACTCAATTTTATTTCAATTTTCAAAATTTGGAGCCTCACGGACTCAATTTCATTCCAATTTGCAAAATTTGGAGCCCCACGGACTCAAATTTATTCCAATTTTCAAAAATTGGAGTCCACAGTCTCAAATTTATTTTAACTTCACAAAATTGAGGACCAGTTTGATCCTGAAAACCATCCCCGAGGGTTGAAAAGCACAATGAGGGCAAAATTCGGGGGTTCAAATTCAATTTTCGGGACCCAATTTGAATTTTGGGGGGAAAATGAAGGGTTTGGTAACCGCCTTACACGCGGCACACGCTGGATTTTGTGGCAGTCCATGACTGCCGTGCGGCACTCACGGAATGCCACTGCGGCATTCAGCGAGTGTCGCACGGCACTTCACTGACTGCCGCGCACAAAAATCGAGTGTCGCGTTTATGCAGCAGAAGCTTATACGTAGAATTTCATTTCATTTCATTTCATTCTCTCAAATCCCTTCCTATCCGGATCCTCTCTGGAGAAATTTTCCCTCTTCTCTCTTTTCTTTAGTATTGATTTCCGGTACTTACAGGTTAGTTCTGTTCGATTAAAACTTAAATTATTCTCATCATTTTCATTATTTTTCTGAAATTTTCACGAATCTAACCACGAATTCCCTTTTTTCTTTGACAGATCATGGCGAGTGGCTCTGGTAGTCAGAAGAAGGCTAAGTACCGGGCCACTCCTCATCCTGACGCTACATTCTTGCTCCGGGATCCGAACGAGCATTTATCTGCCCACGCTTTCAAGCGCGAGGTAAACGTGCCCCTCTCTTTGCTTCTCTTGTAGTTGTTTCTCTATACGACCCTCGTGAATGTAATGCATGATCCACATACTTCACATGCCTTAGTATGAATGCAAATATTGTGCTTGTAGTGCTCCCGGGCGTTTCAAAAAGTTTTGTTCAATGCCCAAAAGATTTTTGTATTTTTACCTTTATTTCCTATGAACCTTATGGATGTAGAGACAAAACTTCTTTATAAAAATGAAAGTTATGCCTGTGAATTTTCCGAATGCTTCACTTGCATCCATTCCATTACTTTTCCCTCGACTTTTCTCAAGGACTTTTGAATGCCATGCGCGTTAACCAAAGATTTCAACACTTCTCGTGAATAAAAACCTTATGCTTGTGAATTTTCCCTTTTGTTTCACGAATGCGATGCGTTTTAATCGAAACTCCAAACATTCCCCATGACTATTACACTTATGGAATTTTTTTTTTCCGAGCGTTCTGAATGCCCTTTTATTCTTCAAATTGATTCTGAACACTTATGAACCTTTACTTCTTTTGAAATTACGCTTCTTTCAAACCTTCTTACACAAGGTTTGTAGATGCTAGGCATAAAACATGTTTTCTCAAGAATTCAAACCTGTGAAAATCTCCCTAGTATTTAGAGGCTTTCGCCTTTATTCCTTCACCTTTCATTATCACTGTTTTCCGCTATTATATATTTTTTGCTATTTTTTATTACTCTTTGTTTCTTTATTTCCTTTTTATTATCATCGCTTCTTCTTTCCTTTTCCTTTTCAAATATTTTTTACTGCTTTTTCTTTCTTTATTCATTTACTTTTTTTGAATCTTTTGACTTTCGCAGCTCCCGAAGGACGCGCTGAAAGAGCACGGCAGCCTAGCCCACGGCTTCCAGTGGTATGGGGAGCTGAACGAGACGGTGAAGGGCTACGTTATCGCAGCGGGTTTTGAGGAATTTCGTCAAACTCTTGACGAAGAGCTCCAATGACTTGAGACAAATTCATGCTCTTGCTGAGCAGTGGTGGGACACCACCAGTACATTCCACTTCCCATTCGGAGAGATGACGATTACGCCGTTGGATTTCTCTATGATCACTGGGATTTCATTCGGCGGGGAGCTCCTACGATATATGGATGTGGTCACTAAGTGGGGTAAGGTGCAGGAGCTACTCGGAGTTGTCCCAGAGGAGCCCTTGGTTATGGCCAAGTGGTTCATTGACACTTTCAGAGGCCGACAGGGTTTTACAGACGAGCAGATGGCTCGGGGCTTCATCATGTATATGCTGGGGTGCTCCCTGCTGAGCTCCAAGGGAGACTGCATCTTTGTGACACTGCTGGGGTCCCTGGAGGACATGGGGCAAATATACCAGTATAACTGGGCTGGTGCAGGATTAGCCATCCTATATCAACACATGGGAGAGATATTCCGGGATCGCCCAGCTTCTACCGGCGGCTTCTAGAGGGCTTAGGAGGTATACTTCTTCTCTTTTATTAATTTCCAACCCTGAATTAAATTTTGCATTCTTATTTCAAATTTCTTTATTCATGATTCTCAAAACTTAAGCTCTTCTCTCTTTCTTGCAGATTTGGTCCCATGAGTACTTGCATATGATGTTGCCTGATACGCGATCAGCGGACGCCCTCATCATGCCCCAGGGCTGAAGTGGGCAAAGGATCGAGTCGGGCAGAAGACCGGGGCTCATGATTTCATCCCGTTCAGGAACTTCCTGATGAATTTACGAGAACCACACGTCCGATGGTAGCCCTAGCTCAACGTGCTTCCCGAGGCCTCCCTGGCAATACGGGGGTCGACTGGGTATGATCCATAGAGGATCCTGCTACATAGAACAGAGGCTCGGTCATGGTATCTGGGAGAGATGGTGACCAGACAGCCATTGGCGGTCGATTCTTTCTTCGTGCCACATCCCCCGCTTGAGTCCATGAGAGCTACGGATACCCTCTAGAGTTCCACGCTCACGGTTGCCCTAGCCGGATTGTCTCTTCAGGGTTTTGTGGAGTCTCTAGAGGGATACGCATCTTTTCGTGCTGCAAAGCTAATGGGGAACTTCCCTCTGATGGAGGTGACCCGAGTGAGTGTCTTTCAGTCTTTTCAAACTTTCTTTCAATTTCTAAAACATGCGTGTTTATCTCATTATTGGATTCATTCTTCTTTGTAGCCCGTTCCTACTGCAGCTCAGGCTCTGACTTTACCACCTTGGGATTGGAGCCTTAGGACAGTCTCTTACGGTGAGCAGATCACTATTACGGTCCCCGTGTATCAGGCAGGTGCTCCTACCATTCTGCTCCAGTATGATCATCTCCCATGGGACTATGCGAAGGAGGGCTTACTCTACGCTCACAGCGTGAGAGAGTGGATTTATGGTAGAGAGTGGAGGGTAATTTCTAAATCTTGCTTTTTTGTTTCAAACTTGTAGTTTTATTCTGACATTTTAATCTTTCTTCCTTTGACTCAGGCTGACGGGGCGCGGGCAGTTGCTGAGGTTCACATGAGAGCTCTGGTAAAAACAAATGCTCCTTTTTATTTTGCTTTTAGATTTCCAATCAATTCTATTACAACATGGTAATTTGATTTATTCCCTCCGTCCAGGAGGAACAGGTTGGGGCTCTGTCCCGGCAAGTGGGAGTGCTCCAGCAGCGGCTTTAGCAGTTTGGCATCCCTCTCAGCGATGCCCCTGGAGGTGGCGGCACTGGACGTGGTGGAGGCAGTGGTGAGGGCACTAGCGGCGACAGAGGTGGAGGCAGAGGAGGAGGCGGTCGTTGCAGGAGCGACACTGAGTCAAAGGAGGAGCCTCTCAGACGCGTCACTCGCTAGACTCGAGGCCGGGGCCGGGGCTGATCACTCTCTTTTCCTTATGCTTTGAGTGCTTCTGGAGAGGACTCATACTTTTGTTTGGATGATTGTATATACATATGCACATACTTATTCTTGATGACGACTTCAGGATAGCCGGTAGGATAGGCACTTGCATTACCTTTATAATTATTATTATTATTATTATTTTTGCTTTTCATCGCTGCTCACCGTATGTGTGACCATAGCTTAGTCCTTTTATTTTCATTGAACTCTTGCCGTGTGTGGGACCATAGCTTGGTCCCCCTTTATTTTAACTTTGAATGCTTCTATCTCCTTTATTTATTTCGAAATGAATGAGTGAATGAATAAATGAATGAATGAATGCGACCATGGCCTGGTCTTGCTTGTGCGTGCTGCATGATGCGCACGTTTTATTGTTCTTTATTTAGTTTTTTTGTTTGCAGGTGGGCTGAAAATGTTACAAAACAGACCCTGGCCAAAATAAAACTCAGAACGGCACTCGGTTAGGCCTCTGCAGCACTCAGTGAATGCCGCAACGGCAGTCAGTGAATGCCGCAACGGCATTCACGGACTACCGCGTGGCACTTCACGGAGTGCCAATCTGATTTATTGACTGCCGCGAGTAGGTAGGCAGCTTTATTCTCCTATTTATACCACTTTCTTTCCCCAATACTCCGCAAAACATGTTTTTCTCTTCTTCACTTCTTCACTTCTTCCCAAAATGGCCCCCATTAGCTCTCAAATCCTCTTCCCATGGATGGATGCCCTCTCGGGTATGGACAGGCTAAATTTTGAGTGTTTCAGACTAAACGATCTCTTCTCCTTCCGTCGAATGTTTTTGAATGAAGGCTTGCTTTGAGTTGCGATTCAGCGCTGGGATCCCTCCCTTCATGTCTTTCGCTTTGGTTCCCATAAGGTCTACTCTTTATTTGAGGAGTTCAGCGCTATTCTCCACACTGACCCTTTGCGGATTTGATAGTTCCCCCGGTGCAGGCGTGCTATGTTCAAGACTTGGCCATCCTACTCCATATATCCCGTAATGCTGCGAGCTCTTTCATATGTGACAGGCAGATTGACTTTGAGCGACTTTCCTCTGTGCATGCCCCCATGGGAGATCCTTATGACGGCGGATATCAGATTATCCGGCGCAGTGCATTATCGATTGCCATGCTTTCTTACTTCCTCTTCCAGTCGTCTTCCGACATTCTCATACCCATTGCATGTGGTCTGCGAGAGATGAAGAGTGCCGTCATGCTAGTTCTTGGCGAAACCTTGATAGTTTTGGATCGGGCTCATGCCACCGGGGCCATGTTATCTGTGGGAGCCCCCTTTGTCCTGCATCTTTGGCTCATGGAGCGCTTGGATCTCTTCGTGCATCCTTCACACCTTCGTGGGTCGCTTCCCTACGATCGCATTGAGGTTCACCATTTGTTCCGCTCGGATGACGCATGGCTTAATTAGCTCAAAAACCCCTCTCCTAGTGATATTCGCTGGTTCTGTCGAGATTGGTCTTATCGCTCTGTTGCAGTACGGCTTCCTAGGAAGCCCGGTATCTGGTTGCTTGGTTTACACGCCACTACTTTCTATACTCCTAGCTGAGTGGATCGTCAGTACGGGCTTCTCCAGGATATTACTGAAGCTCTTACTGTTGATTTTACTAGAGGTTCAATCATGCAGCCTTCCATTGTGAAGGCTTTCATTGAACCTTGGCATGACAGAGTGTCAGCTCCTTTCTAGAAGGTTCTTGCTTCAATTGTGCCTACTACTGAGTACCTTCTTCAAATCCAGACCCTGGATCAGGGACAGACTTTGTAGACATTCGTGGACGAAAATAAAACAATAGGACAAGACTTTATTTTGCAAAATTTTAGACAAGTCATGTCCATCTCATAACGCTTTTGAATGTGATTTTCTTATTTCCCTTTTCGAAAAGTGCTTTCATGCTTTTAGGAGCAGTTCCAACATGTTTAATCAAAGTGTTCACTCCTCCGATTAATCCTTTATGAAAATTTTTCCTTTTTAATGTCTTTTCTTGGCTCTTTATCTTGCTTTGTATCTTGCTTGAAGCTTTACTCATTTTATGCTGTGAATTCATGTTTGCTTTTTTACAGTACTCATTATGATAGTCAGGAGATCCAGAGATGGGTTCAAGGTAAATATTTGGGTTCTTCGAATAGCAAACAAAGTTTGCCCGTGGTTTTGGGGCTTCGGAGTGGTTCAGCGTTTGCCCCTAGTTTAGTACAGGGTTCTTCTTTCTCCCTTTTTTTTAGGGTTTTAGAGGACCAAAGGCTTTTGGGGAGGGAGCCCGCCTACTTATCCCCGAACGGGCATCATGTCCGTAGTAGTTTGGCTTTTTAAGGCTAGACGGAAAGTGCCTTTTAGGCAATTATTAATGACCGAACCGAGCAGGTTGCCTACGTATCCCCTAGTGGCAATCAGGTTAAGCGTAGTTCATCTAGGTAGGAGGTTTTGAAAAACAAGGCTTCAAGCAAAATATTTTTTGAGGCGATCAAGGTTGATTGGTTATTTGAATTCAACTCCGTCTAGGTCCATGAGATAAGCCGCTCCTCTAGAGAGGAGAGTCTTAATGATGTACGGCCCGACCCTGTTGGGTTTGAATTTTCCTATGTGGTCATAAACAGGCACTTTCAGTTCTTTGAGGACCAGGTCACCCTCAGCAAGCTTCCTTGGGCGGACTTTTTTGTTAAAATCACGAGTTATCCTCTTTTGGTACCCCTGAGTATGGTTTATTACAGCCAACCTTTTCTCATCAAGCAACATTAGTTCCTCGTACCTCCCTCACATCCATTCCAACTCAGTCACTTCACACTCTGCCAAGATTCTCAAAGAAGGTATTTCTACTTCAATTGGAAGAACGGCTTCCATCCCGTAAACTAATGAGTACGGCATAGCTCCCGTGGAAGTTCTTACAGAGGTGCGGTATCCCTACAATGCAAATGGTAACTTCTCGTGCCAATATTTGTATGTATCGGTCGTTTTCCCCAAGATTGCTTTAATATTCTTATTTGCCGCTTCTACTGCTCTGTTCGTTTGAGGCTTATAGGGGGAAGACTGATGGCGGGTGATCTTGTACTTTTCTAGGAGTGGGATAACTTCTCCTTGGAAATGGCTACCATGGTTTGAAATGAACTCATTCGGGACTCCATATCTGTAAATTATGTTCTTTTTTATGAAGCTCACCACATCCTTGGCCTTTGAAGTGGCATATGACGTTGCCTCTACCCATTTGGTGAAATAATCAATTGCCATGATTATGTATCGATGTCCGTTGGATGCCTTTGGAATTATCTCACCGATGATATCGATGTCCCAAACAGAGAAAGGCCACGGCGTGGTCATGCTATAGAGCTGGGAAGGTGGAGTATGCATTAGATTTGCATGGATCTGACACTTATGGCATCTTCTGACGTACTCATAGCAGTCTTTGTCCAAAGTGGTCCAGTAATACCCCTGTCAAATTATCTTCTTGGCCAGCATATGTCCATTTATGTGGGGCCCACAGACTCCCTCATGTATTTCTTCCATCATTCTTTTAGCCTCCCTTCCACATAAACACTCCAGATTGAACCCGATATACAACTTCTTCCACAACTTATCTGCATAGATCATAAATTGGGTGGAGAACCTTCGGATTGCCTTTCTATCCTTCTCTGAAGCTCCCCCAGGTTATTCTCTTTTCTTAATGAAATTCCAAACATCCGTGTACCAAGGCAACTCGCTTCCTTCCTCTATCATTGTAATCATCTCAAATGAAGGTTGGTTTCTAATTCCTATGGACAACGGTATCATGGTGACTCCCGAAGGGATTTGTATCATTGAGGCCAAGGTTACTAGGGAATCGGCCAACTGGTTCTCTTCACGGGGAAGGTAGTAGAACGATATCTTTTTTGAATTGTACTTTTAGGCTCTCTAGGTAGTCATGGTAAGGCCTCAACTTCTCATGCTTCACCCTCCAATTACCTCGCACTTGGGACATGATCAGGTTAGAGTCTCCGAAAACGTCGATCCTTCCAACTTTTCGAGCTAAGGCTGCTTCCATCCCAATTATGCAAGCCTCGTATTCGACCGTGTTGTTGGTTGAATTATACTTAAGTTTGACGGCTAACGGGGTAGGTGTCCCATTAGGTGCCATGAGGATGATTCCAACCCCATAGCCTAGTTGGTTGGCGGCTCCATCAAAATACATCTTCCACACATCCTCTTTCAACTCCATTACCCCTTTGTCGGGAAACTTAAACTCCCCTTTCTCCTCAGATTCTATGGCAAGGTCGGCTAGGTATTCAGCAACGACTCTTCCTTTAACAGATTTAGAAGTGATATATCTGATATCGAATTCGGCCAGCATCATGGTCCAACAGGAAATTCTACTAGTCAAGACAGGCTTTTCGAACATGTATTTGAGTGGGTCCATTCGGGAGATTAGGACAACAGGAAAGGCTAACATGTAGTGCCTAAGGCGACGGGTACACCAGACTAGGGCCCAACAGGCTTTTTCTAAAGGTGAGTATTTCAGCTCGTATCCGGTCATCCTCTTGCTCAAATAATAAATGGCTTTCTCCGTATGCCCTTCTTCCCCTTCTTGGGCCAACATACACCCCATTGAATCCTCGGACACAGAAAGGTACAGCAATAAAGGTCTCCTGGGTGAGGGCGGTGATAAGACAGGTGGGTTTTGGAGGTAGATCTTGATCTTATCAAAGGCTTGTTGACACAGGGTATCCCATTCAAACTTTTCTCCTTTCCTGAGTAACCTAAACAATGGGTCACAGGTTAAGGTGAGTTTCGAGATGAAACGACTTATGAATTGTATTCTACTCAGAAATCCCCTTAACTCTTTTTCGTTCTTGGGTGGCTGCATTTCGACTATGGCCTTTATCTTGGTCGGCTCCACCTCTATCCCTCTCTGAGTGATGAGGAATCCTAACAGCTTTCCGGTGGTGACCCCAAAGGTGCATTTCTGCGGGTTTAGCCTCATCCTAAATTCCCTCAACCTTCCGAAGAATTTTCTCAACGCCCCTAAATGTCCTCTCCTTTCCTTAGATTTTACAATCATATCGTCCACATACACCTCTACCTCCTTATGGATCATGTCGTGCAATGGCATAGTAACGGCCCGCTGATACGTCGCCCCTGTATTCTTAAGCCCAAATGGCATCACCCTATAGCAATAAGTTCCCCACGGTGTGATAAAGGTGGTTTTCTCCCTATCCTCGGGCGCCATTAGAATCTGGTTGTACCCTGAGAACCCATCCATGAAGGACAGAAGTCCATGCCCGGCGGTGTTATCAACGAGGACGTCGATATGCGACAAAGGAAAATCGTCTTTAGGGCTTGCTTTATTTAGGTCTCGGAAATCAACGCAAACCCTAACACGACCATCCTTTTTCGGGACTAGCACTATATTTACGATCCATTCTAGATACTCGGTGACCATTAAGAATCCGGCTCTTAACTGCTTTTCAACTTCCTCTTTGACTTTGAGTGCCCATTCAGGCCTCATTCGCCTCAATTTTTGTTTTACAGGTTTGGAATTGGGGAAGACGGGGATGTGGTGTTGGACTATTTCTAGATCAATGCCTGGCATATCAATATAAGACCATGCAAAAACATCTTTGGATTCACTTAATAGTTTGATTAATTCTTCACTTTCTTCTTTGCTAAGTGTAGAGCCGGTAAAGACATTTTGAGGATTATTTTCATTTCCTAGATTAATTGTTAGAGTGTCCTCAATGATTTAACATGCAGATTCTTTTTCTTTTTCAATTAATTTTTGCAATTTAATTGGTATTTCATGATCATCACATTCATCACATTCATTAAGCGCATTCGAGTAAGCAGAATTAGTCATGCTTTCATTGATTTTCTTTGGAGTGATTACAACAGACATGGAAATTGAAAGATGCCTCATTTGGGCCATTACAGACTCTGGGTGTGGGGGATAACTATCTGTAGACTAAAAAACCCACTCTTTCTTGCTTTCTCTTCCCAGATCCACTGTCTTGGTAATTTCCTCCATCTCTTCTTTCTCGGGTCCTCCTTTGTCGGTCTTCTCTTGATCTTCCCAATTTTCCTCACTTTTAGCTGCCTCTTCCACCAGACCCTCAACGTATTCTTTGTTGGCCTTTTCGTGACCCGCTTCCATAACTTCTGTGCTCCTTTCGCCCAGCAGGTCCTTCATGATCGAGCCATCTAGCGCACCAATCCAATCTTTAGCAGTAACTAACTTAACAGGCATCTACAAGTGTGGATCTTCATACGCAGAGAACTCATGGGGGAAGAAGATCTCAAACCCTGACTTCAAACACTTATCTTTTCGATCCACCCATGGTTCTGGGAAGCCGCAAAAGGGGAAATCTTCTCCTTCATTCACAAAGTATCCGTTGAGCGTTTTCAGGTAAGGGTTCAACGGTGCATCAGTCGCTTTCTTCTTCTCTCTTAGCTCTTTCTTTGACGGTTGGTACCCCAGACCATGAGTGTGAGTCTGAGTGGTGATACTCGGAAATTCCGGCAGACCTTGATGATTCTTACCCAATCCCATGCCTGGAAAGAAACCCATCTTCTTCATGATCCCTGCGACCAACGGGCTTGCATACTGATCAAAGTAAAGGGGCTGGAACTCTCTTGGCTTCTCATCTTCTAACATATTAATGAATTCGAACCCTCCCAGACCTGTCTCTTCTTCTTGGAACTGTACCTCCAAAACCGGCGCCCTTGATGAAGCTTCAGACGGACGAACCTAACTATCCCCGAGAATATCGCAGACCCTGCTCTTCCAGACACACTTGACTTTCTGATGAACCGTAGATGGTATGGCGCCCAAACTGTCTAACCACGGCCTTCCCAGCAGTAAATTGAAAGAAGCAGGTATGTCGATGACCTGAAATTCGACTTCCTTTTCCTCAGGCCCGACAGCTAAATGGAGGAGAATATTCCCATGACCGTTCTCTGAGTGTTGTCGAATGCCCTTACTTTTTGCTCGAATGGTACGAACGTTGTTTCATCCAAACCCATGCGCTTGGCTATTCGGAACGGACACACTTTTAGAGTGGATCCATTGTCAGCAAGACAGGCAGGTACAGTGTTCCCCAGGCATTCAATAGTGACATACAATGGTTTATTGTGAATAGGCCCTCCCGGAGGTAGGTCGTCTGATGAGAAGGTAATAGCCATAGTCGGAATCCTACTGATCATTCCCACGAGGTCTTCTGGTGTTGCATCGATGGAAATGTCGGATTGGTTCAAAGCATCCAAGACTGCCTGCCGGTGACGTTTTGAAGCGATTAGTAAGCCCCAAATAGTGATGTTAGCCTGAGTTTTCTTCAATTGTCTCAAGACCCTATCTTCCTCTGCTTCTTCATCTACTTTTCCTTTTCCCTTGTCTAGATCCCTCCCCGGGTGATCTTCCTCCAGTTCGTGCGACTTGAAGTGTCTGCTTGATCGAGTCAGATGACTGACTTCTTCTCTCATCCACAAATTGTAGGTCTCTGAAACCCTTCCCGAATTCTCGTTTTCGATTCCCACCTCTTCATCACTCCTGCACCACAAAGCATCCTCTATCTGATCTACATTGTTCGTTTCCTGAACCCACCAATCCATCTGTTCTGCTTTTTCCTCTTCACATCCCTTCGAAACACCCTCCAAGGTACAGATTGTCGGATTCTCCATCAGCTGATAAGGCCTTCTTGGTGTCCTAGCCCTAATGATTAGCCTAGACGGATCAAAGATGGTTTCTTCTATACCCAAGAAATAGGGGCCTAGCGGTGGTGGTATAGCATGGTGGTTCGGTAGTGGATTTCTCGTGACATTCAGAGCTCTGGCGGGCGGTTCTGATATCACCTTGTTATCGATTAGATCTTGGATTTCGTGCCTTAACCTCATGCACCGATCCATTGAGTGGCCCTTCTATTGGTGAAATTTGCAAAAGAGATCCCCTTGAAAACTTGGCAGAAGCGGACTTGGTAGAGGTCGAGGTTCCAACTGACGGAGATGCCCTTTTGCTAACAGCCTATCGAGAGCGGTTGACAGTGATACCCCCAGGTCTGAGAATTTTCTCGGTGCTTTATCCCCCCCTCTCCTCGGTGTTTTGTCAAATTTTCTCTCTGGCCCGTTCAGTGCGTTGACATCAGTGGGGCCAGAGTAACCCCCCGACTGTCCTCCATTAGACCCATAGTTCGGCCTTCTATACCGATTTAGCTGTTCCTCTTTCTTTATCACTCCCTCTTGGATCGCATCTTCGATTCGAGTCCCTATGTCAAATACTTCAGCAAAAGTGTTGATCGACTGGAATCTCATTTTCTCTTGATAGACGGGTTGAAGGTTCTTCATCAACATTCGGATCTGGTCTTTCTCAGATGGCCTCTGTACCATTTTAGCCGCCTTCCTTCTCCAACGGCTCAAGTATTCAGCGAAAGACTCTCTATTTCCCTGCCTGGTAGTCTCCAGATCTCTGACGGTAACGTCCAGGTCCTGATTGTACTCATATTGCGCCATGAATGCTTTGATCACTTCTTCCCAAACCAGGGTCTTGCTTGGTTCGAGAGTGAGGTACCAGGATAAGGCAGCTCCGGTTAAAGTTTGTTGGAACAAGACGGCCATCATGGTAGTGCTTAGTCCGCTTGGTTGGAAAGCTCTGATACACATCCTTACATGATTGCGAGGGTTTCCCGTTCCGTTGAACTTGTCAAAAACTGGCAACTTAAAGCCGGCCGGCAGCGTTTCATGGACTCCATCGTACAGACCTTCCAACTCCATCAGAAAAGTGTCGACCTTGAGCCTTACGCAACACCCTTTCTAGGTTCTCGATCTTCTCGGTCAGTAGCCTCTCTCTCTCTCAACTTTCTCCCTTTCTCTGTTGGCCTGCAGTGCATCAGTCCACTGTGCTTCCTGATCACCAAATCAATCTCCTTCCCCTCCTAGAGGTGGGTCCACAACCGACGGAATTACAGGCTATGGTAGGCGATTCAATGCTTCTATCATTCCCATCATACGGTTCATATTTTCGACTTGCCGCCTCATTTACTTTGCTTGTTGTTCTACCAGTGTTCTCAACCTGGCTACTTCCTCGTTGTTCCTTTCTTCTGCCATTTCAGCGTCTTCTCTTCTTACCAACCTTGCTATGGGATCCCTAAACCAGGCTTGATTTGAACTTGATGCTATTTTGCCCCTACAAAAAGGTTTAAACTTTCTTTTAAAAACTTTTATCTGCTTCCTTTTGGCACACATATATATATATATATTTTTTGTTTTTAAAAGACACTTGGTAAAAACTTCTTTTATATGTCACACGGATGCAATGCATGTCTGTGTATGTGTGCCTATTCTATATGCCAAAAAAAAGAAAATCCTAATCCTACCACATAAACACATAAGCACATAAGATCCTCACCCATTTCAAGTGCGCCAACTTCTCCTTTCATTGTGATCTTACTACCCTCTCAAAGGTTGGATATTCAAAAATTTTCAAAATTCATTTGAAAAGCATTTCTTTAAATGATGAGATCTTTCAAAAACGATTCTCAAGGATTTTGAATCTTTTATTATTTTTTAAAAAAAATGAGGATGTGAAAACATTTCTCAATAAAGATAAAAGTGAATTTTAAAACTTTTGGGTAGAGGATCACACGATCGGATTGTCACTGTACTTTTCTTGAATTTGGATGCATACAAGGTCAATGATGCTTAGCTAACATGATATAAGAAGTATAATCTTATAATCAAGGTTCGGCATGCTCACCAAATGTCGTGGAACATGAGGACAAATTGCTAAAAGGTGATTAAAAGATTATACATCTTTCATCAAGCAAGTATCGTCATCATCTCAAGTAATCCCTTCCGGGCATACAAAGCCCCCTAGCACATAAATCCTAATCAAAAATTGATTTCCTAAGATTTGAAAGGTTCTATGGAAGCTACTATGCAAAAGCTGGGTTTTGGTCAAATAAGGGACCCTTGACACACACCCGATAGGATGCTTCATATACCAACACATGGTACGAGATCAAGGGTGATCACACAGTCCCATGATGGCTTGACCGATCGGGTTGCCCCGAGCCTCCAAGGTCATAGTTCCGTGCAATCGACTGGTTGGAGATGCAAGTGAAATGCAACAGGCACACAAAGATTGATTAATTCGATTAAAGGAATGTTTTCAAGTCTAATCCTCGAGCGAACCCAAAATTAGGAATTCTGGTCTGCGAAACCAGAGATTCTGGGTTCGATCCCCAGCAGAGTCACCAGATCGTGGATATCGCAATTTTCTTTCTTTTACCCACAACTTTTCTTTTAAAATCTTTTTCAAGTTAAAATTCAAAACAAATGAGTCGCCACTTAATTTTTTAAAAGGGAAAATTAAGAAACTATTTTAAAACAACTAATCTTTTTGCAAAACCAAAGATTAAACTAGGTCCGGGGACTATGGAATGAGAAGGGAAAGAGCCCATTGGACTAAAACACCCCTTCTTATCCTATCTCGCGATAGGCCTCTACTCAACATCCTTTTAATCGAATTAATTATCTAAGCATGTCCTCAACTAATACATATGTATATATACATTACAAAAGCATGTCTAAAAGGGTGTAAGATTGCTAACGGCAAAATATCATTCAAAAATCACATAATTCAAGTAGCAAGCGAGATGATATGCAAATAGGGAACTATAGAACTTACCCAGGATCCATGCTGCGAATATTAAATGTGCAATGCATACAAATAGAAAGATCTTAAGAAAATGTCTCTAATCACATATATTCACATAAGGCAAGATCTTAATTCTAGTGTGTCGCGCATGAGGTCATAAGATCAATAAAAATCAAAGAATTAAATAAGCTAGAGAAAGGGTTGAGAAGTTGTACCTCAAGTGCGCTGCAAAACAAGGGTTAGTCCACACACTTTAGGGAGAATGTATAATACCGAATAATTGTTCCTAAACGTCTAGCTTAATTCTATCATGTAGAGGAAATGACGCAATTATGAATTCTAATACCGATCTATATGGATGAATGTGCATGATTACATGAACAAGACTAAGCTATTGTATTATTCCTTGATTTGAATCATTTAGCCTCTGTATTTAAGCTTAACTTATCATTATTAACACATGGTTTAAGTCCTAGGTCATAGAGAGATCATTTAGGCTATTGTTTGCAAGATATATCAAAGTTGTGACAGAATTCTAAAAATTGCTGAGAGCAGATCAGAACTTCAAA
The DNA here is from genome assembly GCA_033977485.1 of Hydrangea macrophylla. Classification (NCBI taxonomy): domain Eukaryota; kingdom Viridiplantae; phylum Streptophyta; class Magnoliopsida; order Cornales; family Hydrangeaceae; genus Hydrangea; species Hydrangea macrophylla. Next base: position 69,249,834 of record CM066986.1, on the reverse strand, counting down.
GAAAATAAAAAAACATACTTCCCGTGTTTGATCTTGATGATTTGGACACAAGATGCATCTGTGTGTCTAGTTTCTAACCCAAAAAGAAAATCGAGGTTTGAACGGTTAAATTTTCGGAAATTGGACCAACACTAGACATCACTCAGAGACTTACAACTCCCCGTCTAGAGTTTTTGTATGATTTTCTAAAAATAGTAAAAAATTCAGAAATGCTTTGGTCTTTTTAGGATAGTTTCCTAACACATTAAACCACTTCAAAGTCCCTATCATTATAAAGGGTGATCCCACCGTCACCTGTAGAGAGTGCTTGTCTCTGCTATTTTGGGGGCACAATCACGGATCTACCCGCCAAATATAATTCACTGATTTTTGGTTGTCGAAATCACAATGGATGCAACACATTTTGGGGAGAGGAAAACCTGTTATTCGCGTTAAGGTGGTTGGAAGAGGGGTGTATTTTTACGATTCTCTCTTTTTTTTAATCAATTATCAACCAACTATCCAATAAATACTTCTACTAATCACGATCAAAATTACATAATCACAAAGACAAACAAACACCTATTTGGATACAAATTTCTAATATAAAAAATTTGAAAAAGAATATCATTATTTATTTATTTAGTTTTAGAAGTCCAAGTCGCCGCCCTTTCCATAGTTTCTCTTTCTTACTTTTTCTCACCCTTTTTCTTCTCCATTCATGTGCCTTGTGCTCCCACCTTTCTCTCTCATCTTATTTAAGTCTTAAGCAGCTTCAGATTCTTACCTCTATTTGGAGAGACGGTGAAAAAAAATCCCTAAACCAAAACCTGAGGAGCACTGCACACCAAACACACCACAACCCGATCAAACACTCCACGAAACCTCTTCCAATCTCTTCCCCCCCTCTCTTTCTCTCTCTCTCTAAAACTCTCTCTCTCTCTCTATATATATATATATCACGCCTTCTTCGTACCTGTATCTGTATCATTCTTAATCGATCTCATCGCTTGGGTGGTGCTCCCCTCATTTGCCGACATTCCTTTTTCTGTATTTTGCTTCGCAATCGGAGCACCAACCAAAACCCTAGGCTTCTCGAGCAATTTATTATTGGTGTTGCGATGGACTCGGAGGATGATATGCACGATGCGAACGATTCCGAGTCCGTCGAAGACTTTTACAGCGGCGATACGGCCATGGACAGCGACTATGATGATGGTGCTGAGTACGAATTCTTGGATAATGACTCTGATGACTCTGATGACATCTTGGCGGCTCGACAACAGGTGAATTGGCTGAAAAAAGTTCATATCTTTCTGTTTGATCTTGCTGATATATAGGTTGTTTTAGCTTATTGTTGGGTAATGCTTTAGTTGATCTTAAGCTATTCCTTTTTTTTTTTTTTTTGGTGCGTGTTTTTGCTTTTGATTCAGCTTCATTGAGTGGTTTGTTGAAATTTGGGATTTGTATTCATTTAATGCTGGTGAGTTTGGACTATTTTACTATTGAGGGTTGCTTGGGAAGGGTTTGGATGATTATTGTAATTCTACTGTGGTTGGTTGGTTGGTTATGAGAATGTTGTTGATAGTTGCTCGTTTTCTGTTCCTAAAAAAAGCTTAGGTTTCTGTAATGTGATAGTGCTGTTTTTCTTCGGTAGTGATGTCTAGCTCCCCTATGTAATCTAGGAAGCCAAATTGTTATTTGGTGAGATTGTATCCTTTTGTGCGAATCGGTTGTTGAGGTGTTATGATATCTTATGGGAGTTGGTGGGTAGGTTCGCTTGATGATTTGTCTCTCTCCATTTTCGGTAAGTCCTACTGGTTCAGATATTGGTGCCATTCTGAAAATGTACAGAAGGTACAGAGGTGAGAAGAGTTTAAATTTTGAGTAGGTAGTATCCATGGACATTACATTGAGATTTGAGTGAATTGTCCCCTTGGTGCATGATATGCATTGACCTGTTGGGAATGTATCAAACATGTTTGTATTTCACTACCATCTGTTGCGACATTGAAGTAATATGATGAGTCCAAGTGGTGGATTATACCTATTCAAAGTTTTGCCAATCCTTGGAACTGTCCTTGGAAGGACGGCTGTGTGTGGGGGCACACGTTTGGATGCATGTCTCTAACGCCCCATAGTGAGATTTGAGTCATAATTTCCATGTAGTTATGGAGGTGTTCTGTTTTCTCGCTAAGTATGGAGTTGTTCTCTATAAATAAACATGATACATTTGTGTTATAATTCAGTTCACTGGATTTTTGCTAGTTAGTTGGATTCTAGTGCTTATTTATTTATTTATTTGTGTTTCTTTCGGATCTTTCCTGTGCTATTGTCTTTCAGAAAAATTACGCTGTATTGAAGGATGAAGAGATCCTCGAGCATCAAGAAGATGATATCAAAACAGTGTCTACTGTTCTTTCCATATCTGAAGTAGCCGCAAGCATCCTACTCCGCCACTATCATTGGTAAATTATTCTACCTTTACTTCATGTCACTTATTGATGACCCTGAGTTTATTTTGCTTTTCTATGTCATTTGTACTTTTGGTTGGGCAAAGGGTTGAGCAAGATCATTTTGAAGTCGAATTATGCGTATTTGCTAATCTTTAGCATCTAGTTGGAGGATTTGAATGCTTTAGTGTCAGTATCCTGCGTTTCTGTGCAATGAGGCTCAAGATTAATAATTTCGTGTTTTTTCTTGGGTTTCTTGTTTTTCTAAACTGATGAACTATGTAGGAGTGTGAGTAATGTGCACGAGGCATGGTTTGCTGATGAAGATAGAGTCCGCAAGGCTGTGGGTTTGTTAGATAAGCCTGTTGTTCAACATGCAGACACTAGAGAAGTAAGTTATCCAAAACTTAGAAAGTAAATTTGAAAGTTTTCATTATGTGAACATATAACATGAGGCAGTAATGTTTTATTTCTTGCTGCCTTCATCCTTATGCATATTAATTATGTTAAAATGTTCTTTGGCAGCTAACTTGTGGGATCTGTTTTGAAATCTATCCTCTGGATAGGATTAACACTGCTGCTTGTGGGCACCCCTTTTGTATAACATGTTGGACAGGTTTGTTTCATTTTGCAGCAGTTAGAGCAGAATTTTCAACAAAGACTGACAATTCATCTCCTACTCTTGAAGCACTTTACTCTTATTTCAATAAATAAATACAGTACTCTGTTTGCCTATCTTCAAATTGCTGGCCAAACTGCTTGCTGAATGTACCATTTGGAAGCATTTTTTTAAGACCATTGCCAATATTGGATAAATAAAGTCTTCCACCAAGTCTTTATGCAAGAGTAATCACCTATAAACCCACAAAAGAATATATGCATTTTGGAAAACCATCAGGAAGTCAAATATGGAAGCATGAAGATAGAGGTATCAAATATGGAAAACCAATATTTGATAAATAAAGTCTTCCACCAAGTCTTTATGCAAGAGTAATCACCTATAAACCCACAAAAGAATATATGCATTTTGGAAAACCATCAGGAAGTCAAATATGGAAGCATGAAGATAGAGGTGTAAAATGGCCTGGGGTGGCCCGACACGGCCCGGCCCAGCCCGGGAAAAAAGGCTAAACCCAGCCTAGCCCAGCCTAGACCTCCGGGTTGGGCCGGTTCACCCTATTCTTGCCCACCAACCCTGCCGGCCCGCCTACAACCCACCAAAACCCGCGACCCAGTCCAACCACGACCCAACTCTCCAATCCAACCCAACCCACGACCCACCCAACCCACTACCCAACCTAGCCCGCCAATTTTTGGAAAAATAATTATAGATTATAAGATATTAGTTATAAATTATGTATAAGCACTAATAAGAAACTGTATTTTCTTATTCCACGATGTTAAAGTACAAGGTATATATACACATCCATGAGAAACTAATAAAAGGAAATAAAAGAAAAGAAAGGAAAATACAGATAAGATCAAATCAATCTATTCCTAAAACATCGTGATCCATAAATCACGGGAATAATAATATTTTGAATATTCCAACACTCCCCCTCAAGCTGGAGCAAAGGTATTCACTAATCCCAGCTTGACAATCGACAACTTCAACAGTGTGGGCCCAACAGATTTTGTAAACACATCAGCAGTCTGGTCTGAAGAGGGAACAAAGGACGGAGAAATAATAGCAGAACGAACTTTCTCTTGGATAAAATGGATATCAACCTCAACATGCTTGGTACGCTCATGTAGAACGGAGTCAGACGCAAGCATTATAGCAGACTTATTGTCGCAAAACAATGTAGAGGGCTCAGACACTGGAAACCCCAATTCTGGTAAAATAGATCGAAGCCACAGAAGCTCACAGGTACCTTGTGCCATAGCATGATATTCAGCTACAGCTGATGATCTTGAAACGACTGCTTGTTTCTTGCTTTTCCAAGAGAGAAGATGTTTACCCAAAAACGTGCAAAAACCTGAAGTTGAACGCCTATGCCTATCATTCTTGGACCCAGCATAGTCAGCATCTGTATAACATGTGACCCCAGATTGTGTTCCTGCAACAAAGAAGAGATCCAGTCCTGGGCAAGTTTTCAGGTAACGAAGAATATGATGAACAACATCCATATGAGATTAGGGGTGCAACTCGGGCGGGAACCAGAGGGTTTTGGCTCTGCCCAAGCCCGAATTCAAGAAGTCTGCCCAAGCCCGAGCCCGAGCCCGACATAAACCCGTACATGTCAACCCGAGCCCGGTTTGTGAATTAGTACTACAACCCGAGCCCGAGCCCGAATTGCAATTTATTTTTTGGTGCAAACCGATTTTTAGTATGTAAACAACAATATGTAGAGTTTCAAATCAATTTTTTTTTTGTTAATATTTGAGAAAAAACATTTATTTATTAATTTAGTGCTAAAATAATATCTAATAATGTATTATTATCACTAAAAAACACTATAATATATAAATATAATATAAAAAATAATATGGTCAACCCGGCCCAAGCCCGGTAATTTTCGGGCCGGGCTCGGGTTGACCGCGGGTTGGCCCACCCGAGTTGCACCCCTATATGAGATGTACGCGGAGCATGCATAAACTGGCTAACTACGCTTACAGCAAAAGCAAGGTCAGGTCTAGTATTGGTCAGATAGATTAGACGTCCAACAAGACTCTGATACGAAGCTGAATCAAATAACAATTCTCCTGACTCAGATGATATTTTGTTATTTGGATACATAGGAGTGGAAGCAGGACGACAACCCAATGAACCCATCATATTTGTATCGCTAAGAAGATCCAAGATATATTTCCTCTGGGTTCATTGAAATCCCATGACGAGATCGGGCAATTTCAATACCAAGGAAATACCGGAGAGGACCCAAGTCCAATGTTCTAAAAATCGTTAGGCGCTAGTCGGGCGGCGAAGGGGGGCCTAGTGCCTAGGGGCCTAGGCGGATTGTTTTATAAATAAAATTAATTATATAATAGATATATATATATATATATATACGAGTTATGTGGTGTTAATTAAAAATAATTATAGATTTGTGATTCAAATAATAGATACATATATATATATGTATAAAGATTATGTGGTGTTTTAGTTGGAAATAAGTAAAGATTATTAGAATGTTTTAATATTTAAAAAACTATTAGGGATCTCTCCATAATTAACTTAAACCTTAAGTGTATACTAATGTTAGGGTTTTTTTTCCAAAGAGTCAGACCCAAATAAGACTCTCTAGCATTCTCACCCTAGCCCGCCTAGAGGCCGACTAATCCACTTGCCGATTTTCTCAAACACCTAGGGAAAATCTCGGCGGCCGGGCACCGCCTAGCGCCTAGGCGACCGCCTAGGCCGATTTTTAGAACACTGCCCAAGTCTTTGACATCAAATGTGGTTCCAAGCTTTTCTTTTGCCTTTGTAATCCCTGCAGTATCATTACCAGTAATAATGATATCATCAACAAAAACAGATAGGATAATACATCGACCATCAGAACGTCATCGAATAAAGCAGGTGTGATCAGAATGACACCTAGTGAACCCAATAGATAGAATAACATCACTAAAGCGATTGAACCATACCCGAGAGGATTGTTTCAATCCATAAAGTGATTTACGTAGCCGACAGACTTTCCCATAATACTCCCCGTCAGCCCGAAAACCCGGAGGGTGATCCATATAAATGATTTCCTGTAGATCCCCATTCAAAAATGCATTCTTGACGTCACGTTGGTGAAGATGCCAAGACTGAGATGCAGCCAGAGAAACAAGAAGGCGAACAATATTAAGCTTGGCCACAGGAGCAAAGGTTGCACTAAAGTCTTTACCTGGAATTTGAGTAAAGCCTTTAGCAACCAGGCAAGCCTTATAACGATTAATAGAACCATCTGGAAGGTATTTAATTGTAAAGATCCATTTGCAACCGACTGTCTTTTCACCAGGGGGAAGAGAAACAAGATCCCAACTATGGTTATGCTGACGGGCATCCATCTCTACTTGCATGGCTTGGACCCAATGCGGATTTTGGAGAGCTTCAGACACAGACCGGGGAATGGAAACTGAATTAACCTGACCAAGGAAAGCTTGATAGGGTTGCGAAAGTGCTGAATAAGAGATATACTGTGAAATAGGATGATGAGTAGAGCAAGCATGACCATACCGATTTACCGGGTAAGAAATCCGGGTAGAACGTCTTACGGGTACAGGAGAAGCTGGACTTGGATCTGGAGAAGGATTTGGTGGCGGAGCATAAGCGTGAGTCTGTGCACGCCGTGAGTAACGAAATTCAGGCGAAGATGTAATTATAGGTGGTAGGGTCACCTCAGAAGGAGAGGAATCAAAGACAGCAACCGGACGAGGTAACTCTTCCGGTACAATGAGAGGCTCTTGAGGAGCAGAAGCGTATTTGGACTTGCCAAGTAAGGAACATCTTCCGTAACATCCATAGAATTATAGAAACGACGACTAATGGGATCATAGCACCTATATCCTTTAGAGAGAGAAGAGTAACCAAGAAAAACACAGCGTATAGCTTTATCATCAAGCTTAGTACGAAGAGGGCTACGATTCTGAACAAAACAAGTGCAACCAAATACACGAGGTAAAATATGAAAGAGTGTACAATTGGGCTGAAGGAGATGTAGAGGGGCTTTCCCATTTTAGGCATGACTTGGGATACGGTTAATAAGATATGTAGTCTTGAGAATAGCCAAGTGCCAAAAATATTTAGGTACCTCCATACAGCGAAGAAGGCACCGGACAACAGACATAATGTGGCGGTTCTTTCGTTCTTTCGTTCTGCCACACCATTCTGTTCCGGGGTATAAGTACAAGTGAGTTATTGGAGGATACCCTTTTTATTAAGTTCAGAACAGAAGTCATTAGAAACATATTCACGGCCATTATCAGATCGGAGAGCGTGAACAACAGTTTGATACCGTGTTTTAACCATTTGTAAATATTGAATAAATAATGGAAAAAATTCAGATTTCTTTTTAAGTAGATAAAACCATGTGCACCGTGAATAATCATCAATAACCGTAGTACAATACTGATACCCATATAAAGCAGTAACAGGGTAAGGTCCCCACACATTCGAATGTATAACATTAAAAGCACAAGGTGCTCGAGACATGCGAGGAAAATAAAACGAATGAGTATGCTTAGAAAGTTCACACACCACACATTGAAATTTATGAGTCTTACAGGCTTTTATTTAATTCTGGAAAAAGTAAACAAAGATATTGAAAATTAGCATGTCCTAGCGGGACATGCCACAACTCTATAGTTTTATTGGACATAGAACTAGAACTAGAACTAGAACTAGAACTAGAACTAGGTAAAACAGATGCCTGTAAACTAGAGGACACAAGTGGTGGTGGAGGTTCCCCAAAGAAGTAGAGTCCGTCATGCTCATGGCCTGTACCAAAAATCCTCTTCGAAGTCAGGTCTGCAAGAGACAACGGTCAGGTAAGAAAATGACAGCACAATTATAATTCTTTGCAAGGCGTCTCACTGATAAAAGATTAAATGATAACTGAGGGATATGAAGAACAGAAGACAGAGTAAGCTCGGGGGACAAACAAACATCACCCTTACTCTGGACACCAGTGGTGGAACCATCAGCAATACTCACAGTTTGGTTAACAGGTGTAAGAGGAGACGAAAAAAAGGGATAAATCACCAGTCATGTGATCATTGGCTCCTGAGTCCAAAACCCACCTTGGAGTTCCAGTTTTAACATGTAAGCAGTGGAAGTACCTGTAGCAATGGCCGCTGTGGAAGAGGGGCCGGACTGACGCTGCTGAAGGAGGGAGCCAAGCTGACTCCGAATCTGTCCAATCTGAGATTGAAGCATACTCGGGTTCTGATGAAGCTGGCCAAGATCAGGAGTAATAGGTTCAGGGCTGGTCTCAGCAATAGCAGCAAAGCGGGTTGGACCTGAATTGCGACTTCGGGCGGCATACTGTTTCTTCAACTCGGGATGGAGTTGGAAACAACGATCTTTGGTATGACCAACAACATTGCAGTGCTTACAGAATGGAGGTTTCCGACCGTTGGGGTTAGAGCCAGTATGAGCTGCAAAGGGCATCTGATCAGGAACAGCAGTAGAATCTGAGACTGGAGCAATAGAAGTCTGAATTAATAGGTGACGACGCTCATCACCATCAACAATAGCAAAGGCCTTATAAAGAGAGGGCGTAGGAGACGTGTTCAAATTCTGAGTACGAAGAGATTCGAACTCAGATTTCAAACCCATCAAGAACTGGTCAGTGTTCAGATGATCCATGCGTTGGACAATAACAGTAGCGGTTTCAGCAGGAATATCACCAAGGGGCTTGTACTGAGCCAACTCCTGCCAACGGGACTGTAAATAACCAAAATAATCCGAGACACTCATACGGAGACAATCTTGAGACGACTGAGAAATTTCACGATGAAGCTGATAAATCCGTGACTCATTGCGCTTATGCGCATACATCTAGGTCAAAGCATTCCATAAGCCGTGAACAGAAGTGTGATACATGAACATATGATAAATACGAGGCTCCATTGAATTGAACCACCAACCCAGGATAGTACAGTTGTCCATATTCCACTGATCGAAGGTGGAATCGGTTGGAGCAGGCTTAGGTGTAGTGCCAAGAAGCCAACTGGACTTGCCTCTTGCACCAAGAAAAAGGTGAATGGAATGCGACCATGGGGCAAAATTTTGCCCATCCATGAGAGCAGTAGTCACCCTCTGCGCAGGAGAATGCTGAGTCAGAGACAGAGAGAGATCCGGAGTCAAATGTGGACTGGTGGAAAACTGATCAGTACCCTTATCCTTATCTTTTCCAATGTTGGTCATTGTAGCAGAATCAAGAAACCCAATAAATAATCAATCAGGCGCAGAGGAGAAATTGATGATGAAAAGGCTGCTAGACAGAGACAACAACAGCAATCAGAGGCTACTGGAACACCCCAGGTAGCCCAAGAAGAGAAAGAGAGCACAAAAGGGCTCTAAACCATCACAAGACCCACGAACAGGGCAAGACGCAGCCTAGTGGCTGCGCAAGGGTCAACCGAGGCTAACCAATAAAAGAGGGCCGAGAGCCTGTGGAGGTTCGGCCGAGAGTGGGGAGGTGACTGGGGTTCCGGTGCAGGTGGGTGAGGTGGCTGGTGGTCGGCACAGGAGGCTGGTGGTGGCAGAGGTGGTGCGGTGCAGGTGGAGGTGGTGCGGCTGGAAGAAAAAGAGGCTAGGGTTTTAGTCTCTTTGGCTCTGATACCAAGAAGAAACTGTATTTTCTTATTCCACAATGTTAAAGTACAAGGTATATCTATACATCCATGAGAAACTAATAAAAGGAAATAAAAGAAAAGAAAGGAAAATACAGGTAAGATCAAATCAATCTATTCCTAAAACATCGTGATCCATAAATCACGGGAATAATAATATTCTGAATATTCCAACAATACTTAATAAGCTCTTCATTATATTAAGTTATAGATTATAAGTTATGAGTTTAAATTACACAACTTATACCCACACCCAACTTAACCCACCAAACCAACCCAGCCCGCCAACCTAGTCCACAGCCCAACCCACCAACCAGCCTGCAACCCAGCCCATTTGGGTTGTGACAAGTGGGTCAGGCTGGGTCCACCTACATAACTTTCAAATCCAGCCCGGTCCGGCCCGCATGGCTCGCGGCCCAGCTTGACCCAGAGCCCACAACTCGCATGGGTCCAATTTTTGTGGACTGGGCTGGCTCCCCGGCCCACCCCACTTTACATCTCTACATGAAGATGATGATGATGATGATTATTATGATGATTATTATTATTATTTTATTTTATTTTATTTTATCAGAGTGCACCCATTCCAGATGCATTACAGTGGATAGGCCCCCCATGATTGTTGTATCTCCTCTCTAGGCATCCAGAGGCGGAGCTGGAGGTGGGTTGTAGCCCACCCAAAATATTGGAATTTTCAATCTCTTTTTATTTTTTATTTTTTTATTTTTTATATTTTTTCTATATATAATATCGTAGCCCAAATTCTAATCTAACCACCCTAAATATTTGGTCCGACACTTTTTCACAGTTTAGCCCACTCGAATATAAATTCCTCTCCTTCCTTCAAGCATCCATTTGACCAACAACCCAACATCTCCCGCACCAAGCTGAATATATCCAATAAACTTCATAAAGAGAGAGGATGTATAACCTATGTAGCACGGACACTTCACTTTGGGTGCCGTCTCCGTATCATGTCCATGTCAGACACCGACACTCGTCGGACGCGCGCCACCTAGTGTCAGACATGCTAAAAAACGTGTATTAAAATTTTTTAACATTGGACACACCTTGAACTCATGTCAGACATGCAGCCGACCTGGTCGGAGATGCGAGTGAACTCGGCATGGTGGCCTCTCATCAGAAATGCTTTTAAAACTTTGAGCAAAGTCTTAATATAAGTTAAGGATAAGCAATTAGTGTTTTTTGAGAATCCAGGATTGAGAATTGTATATTTAATTCAAAGATATAATTATTTAATAGTCGTATGTTAGCCGTGTCCGTGTCCTACATTTTTAAGATTTGCCGTATCGGCGTGTCCGTACCTCCGTATCCATGCTACATAGTGTATAACAAATATGGAGTCTACCATACTATGCAAAATATGATGGAGCCCTCCATATTTGTGAACATACAACATTAATTTTGAGTAGCTTTCCTTGTCTTGCCTCCCCAAAGTATATCCTCGCATCAGTATAGCATCCAATGTTGCAATCTAGAAAAGAAAAAAGAAACTTGGTTCCTTAATCAAAACTGCCCATTTCTCCCAGGCTTCCAATGCAACTAGGACTTTCAATTGGCCGGGTGAGCCCAAAGTCCGACTATGATGCCCGCTAACTTTAGGGCTTTGCCTTAATTAGGAATGGACTGGATAAATTTTGAAGCCTGAGTCCAACTTCAGCCAGTGTTTGGGACCTTTGGGTTGCATAAACCTCAGAGTTTTTCAAGTTCGACCCATCTACATAAGGATGAAAATTATCTTTTTGTAGTTCGTACACGCAGTTGGTTGGCAAGATGCAGTGGGGCCTAATCAAACCCACTTCTATGTGGTAATGTGATTCACGTTTCAATCTGCTCAGCTACAAACTCGATAACATGGTTGCCAAAGATCTAATTCCCGGCCTTTTCTTGAATGGGCATCCTCGTAGCCTTTCAGTTCAATTCTCTAGAATAAAATTTGTCCGGACCAACCCAAATTCGGCTTTAAGCCCAGGGTTTTTTGTGGGCCTATTTTGCAAAGAGGTTGTGCTTTGGAATGGGCGTAGCTCAGGCTTGAGAAGGTTGTATTTACTTCAGGCCGAGCTTGGGCAGCACTAGGCCTATCTCAGATTGGCCCGATTGGCAGGCCGAACACAAAACATCCAATCACGTGCTACCCACTGATGATTTGTAAAGCAGCTCAAAGAAAGCATTAACATAATAATTTTGGGAATTATTTAGTTCCTATTTACGTATTTTTGTGGATGCCTTTTAACTGATTGCTTAAGCAATCATATGACTCGTGAGTTTTAAACTCCCTCTTTAACTAAAATTTGTTGAAGTACCTTAAGCTTCATAGAATGGTTAATATCTTGTTCCATTCTTCTCAAGATATACTACTTTTTGTGGGGCATTGCTTGGTGTTATGGTAAAAGCTCGTGTTGCTAACCCTTTTTGAGTTCTTAAACAATCATAGTGAACATAGTAGTCCAAAGGTTTCATTCGATATTTCGATTCATTGGAACTTGCATTCTTGGGGCCGATAATGGTTGATTATGGCCATTCTTTAGGCCCATATGATTGTTTCTCCATTCTTTTAGGCCCGTATTTGAGTCTGCGTAACGTAGCTTTTCTCTCACTTTCTTCTCTTCCCAAATATTCTAGTTAGATGGTGATCATGAAATTAAATGTGTTTTTATATCATTATGTGATTATTATTTCTCCTACTTTTTCTTCTACATTGTTTTCATCATTGTTATAGGTTTTTTTAATTTGTTCCCGAATCTTACGATTCGCGAATCCCAATTCGATTCACTTGTATCATTTCGATTCACGATACGAATCCCGATTTAACAACCTTGGGCCTATGTTTGATGAGAGTGATCTTTTACCCAATTTTCATTGTTTTCATTTTGTTTTCTTGCAACTGCCATCTCCTTATATCTAGGAATTGAAAATTTTGCTTATGTTTTATTTTCTCCCTACAATATTTTTTCTACCAGGTTACATTAGCACATCCATCAGTGATGGTCCTGGTTGTTTGATGCTGAGATGCCCCGATCCATCATGTGGTGCTGCTGTTGGTCAAGATATGATCAATGCATTGGCATGTGATGAGGATAAGGAGAAGTACTCTCGTTACCTTCTTAGATCTTATATTGAAGATAACAGAAAGGTATATGTTGGAATAGACCCGTCTTTTGTGTGTTGCACTGTGTCGTGTTCTGTTAGGTATCATTATTTCTTATATTTTAGTTGAGTTCCTCTAGGGTTTGCAAATTTTCCCTTAATGCAATAAATCCTAAGAATGGTGATGCAAAGTAACTCTGCATTTTATGCACAAATTCAATTCAGTTTGGGATGATTTACCCTGTGTGCGAAATTCTTGTGAACATGCATTGCGGCAATCAAGATTGGACCGTACATATACTTGCCTATTGTGCCACCTAAGTTAGTTATTGACTTAATGTTAATTTGCTATTATTCTGATTGTTTATCATCGGCATTTTTGCTATTACTATTACTCCCTCTGTCCCATTTACGTGTCCAACTCAATGTTACCAGAAATCGTTCAAACCCTAGCGATCCCCGTTTTGGATCGATCGTTCGAGATCATGGTACTTCAGCGAACTGGAACGCCTCTTTTGGCGTTCTAGCTTTAAATCACATGATATTGTAGTAACACCTCCAAAATCTTGTGATATTGTAAAGATACCATCTACACATTTAAGCTTTGACTTTTAATTCATGTATATATGTATGTACGTGTATATATGTATATACGTATATGAACATATACGGAAATGATATAAAAATCATTTCACATTTCAATATATTGTACTCCATTCCGCATTAGAGATTCAGAGAAGTGTACCCCCCGTACTACATTCCATAGCCGACGGCGATCCCTGTTCCCGTTCCCATTCCTCGTACCAAATCGATCCGCGATCTAGGTAACCTTGGTCCAACTTTGGGTGTTCAACATTTTAAAGGGGACATAATGATTGTCATTCACATGGCATGGAATTTGTGCAAAAGTTCCAAAATACCCTTACTTTGTTTTTCCTTTCCTTCTACTTTTTGATGGGTAATTTCAAAATCAATAAGGGTTATTTTGGAAAGGAGTTAAAAATTTATCATGGAGTATTCTCTGTGGACAATAGTTTTGGGACAGCAAAAAAAAGGAAAGATGACACATAAAATGGGACTGAGGGAGTATTTCTTTTCGTTATTATATCACTGGTACTGATTACTACAATTTATTTATTTATTTTTAATCTCCGTGCATAATTCAATTGGCTTGCCTGTTGCGAAGCTAATTTTAGAACAGAAACAGCTTGAATATTGGACATTCAAGTAAGATATGGTTGCAATTACATGCCTAATTGTGCAATTTGATGAATCTTCTTCTTTTCTTGCAATGAAAAATGGACATCGGATTCGTCAATTTGATGGTGCCATTAGTGCATAGCATCCCATTACTTCCTAGCTCCCCTCCTAGGCATCTCTAGCATTTGGACTGTCTATGATGGGCATAGACTCATGCATTCCAAGCACTAAATCTGAAGGTTCAGGGAAAATAGAAGAGAAAACAAGGCCAAACTAGTGTTTGGTTGAGAAGAAAATGAAAGAAAGTGATTAAACTCTCTTTTCTATTCGGTACTTTCTGGGAAATACAAAAAATTGTCTTTAAATGGATGAAATCTCCCATTTATAGCTGGAGAAGGCTAAACCAAGCATACCAGCCTGTCACCTGACTATGTGACAGCTCAAACAAAACAAAACATAACAAAAAGGCGTAACCAAACACCCATAAATTAACTACATAATCTAGCAACCTAACACAGCTATTACGGTAGCCAAACAAGTAAACAAAGCTAGGAATAAATATGATACTGCCCTGCATCATAGACAACCAATAAAGTGCTTTTTTTTTTAAACATATATTGCCTCTTGTGCTATCTATGGTTTTAAAAATTTTCTTTTCCCGCTGTCTTTGGGCAGACCAAGTGGTGTCCTGCCCCAGGCTGTGAGCACGCTGTTGAATATGTTGCTGGAAGTGGAAACTTTGATGTCACTTGCCTATGCTCATATGGCTTTTGTTGGAATGTAAGTCTCTTTTGGATTATTTGCAGCTTTCAATATGCTGTATTTAAGATCCCCTAAGCATACTATTGAGAGCTAAAATGTAGTGTACAGAGGAGGCTCATCGTCCAGTGGATTGTGGCACTGTGTCAAAGTGGATTATGAAAAATAGCGCTGAGTCTGAGAACATGAATTGGTATATATTGCATCATGTTAAGTTATTTGCTTTTGCTTTTGCTTTTACTTTTACTTTTGCTTATGCTTATGCTTGTTGGTTCTGCCTTGGGATTTTTGAGAATTCCTATAAATTTAGTGCTTGCTATAGTAACTATACTGTAGATGACTCTGGTATCATTGTTAAAATTGTTTTTCTGGACACTTAAATGTGTTTTCCTTCAGTGTAAACTTTTTGACTTCTTCCATGTTTTTAGTTAGAAAGGTTGAGGGAACTTTTTACTGAATGGGGTTTAATAACCACTAACCACTGACTAGTCACCAAAACAGAATGGGAAAAAAGAAGAGGCTTCATGACTGGCTGATGACCTCTGTTAAGAGCTATGTAGCACAGGTATGTGACATGTATACGATACGATACGGCTGATGACCTCTGTTAAGAGCTATGTAGCACAGGTACGTGACATGTGTACGATACGATACGGGTATGGGGTTATGGCAATTTAAAAAAATGTAGGGTACGGGTACGTGTACGGCTAGGGTACCTTGAATAAAAATATATTTTTAAAAGCATACTTTTAATAATTAAAAAAAAAAGGAAAAAGAAGAAGATTGAACAACACTACAACATATTAATCCATAGCATATTAGCAAATAAGTAGTCTAAGGACTAAACAACATTGTTTTAACATTTCAAGTCCACAACCTTAAAGAAAAAAATATAAATAAAAAAGAAGAAGAAGCAAGTCCACTAAGTACCCACGTCGTATCCACGAAGTACCCCCCACAGTTTTCAAAAAATGCAATCTGACCCCTTGCCGTGCCCACGAAGTACCCACGCCGTACCCACGAAGTACTCGAGCCGTACCCAAGTTGAATCCTTCACTTAACAGTATCAGGACACCGCTAGAGGGGTACCCGACACGTACCCAGGGGTATGGTACGGGTGTCGGTGTCCCCCAAGTACCCGGTACGGGTCCTTCACTCAAAATGGAGTACCCATGCTTCCTAGATTAAGAGTTCTATTATGGTTATGATTATGGGCTTCATGGTTTAAGGTCGTGGTCGCGGAGGCCATTGAGTCGACTGGTCGCGGCCTAGTATCAGTCGATACACAATGATACGCTAAATTTAAGCTTCAAAAAAATATGAAAAAATAATGAAAAATTCTAAAATAATAAGAATATCAAAATTGGCCTAATAGATTATAACAATACACAATGTATACAATTATATTATAAAATAACAATATTATTAAATACACACGTTGCCGATCTAGTGTTAGATAACTCTACACAGATAATTGGATAAAATTGTTCAATACTACCAAATTATACAATTGTTTTCAAAACTTTTATTTTACAATTGTTTTCACAACTATAACTATCCTAACCAATAGAAGGTTTACTGATATATAAAAAAACAAAAACCATAAAAGGTTTTTAAATTATGAAAAAGAAAATTAAGAAATTCAACTTCCCTACCCAACAAATATATATAGCCTTCATTTAAAAGTAATAAAATAATAAAAAACACAACCATTCTCGGTTGGTCAACAAAACCCAATCAGTTATCACAAAACCCAACAAACTTTCACAAAACCCAACCCTGGTTTATAAATAATACCAAGATAACACACATATTAGCAAAACCCAACTAATACAGCACAAATACGCAACACTAGTTACACGACAGTACGTCACCTCAAACTCTCACAGACGAAGCCTTTGAAAGGTAGTGAAGCTCCCTGGGTTGTCAATGGAGGCGGACGAAACTCTTGGATGACTCACGATCTTGGCGATGGCGGCAGAGGAGGATCTGTGGAGATCTGTGGTTACCATGGTTCAAAGTCGAGGTATCGGAGTCCGTTGTGATGACTCGGTGTCGCGGCGCTGTTATCGGGCGATACGCTAGATTTAAGGTTAAAAAAATATGAAAAAATTATGCAAAATTCTGAAGTAATAAGAATAACACAGTTGGCCTAATAGATTACCACAATACACAATGTACCAAATTATAGAAGTACATGTCATTCAATTCAGACGCTTGTTCAATACTACCAAATAATACATATATTACAATAACATGAAATGTCGGGGTTGGAAATCATTATCGTTATTCCCTTGATTTAGATATATTAATATAAAAAGAGTTTAAGAAATTTAATATATATATATTAATATTAAAAAAAAAGTTTGAAATATAGATTAAGATATAGTAGAAATTTAGATAATACTTGTTAATCCATTTTTATTTATTTTTTAAAAATGAATTGCGTTTCCGAGCAGAGGGCGGAGAGGAATTTTGTGTTGCAGGATTGATGACCAGGAAAAAATACCTAAGATGTGTATATAGGTACTATAAAAACCCTATTAAGAGCCTAAGACTATATCGTCACACACACACACACACACAAGCACACAGCGACACACACACAGAGATCGACAAACACACAGTCGACACACACACACACATATATACACACACATGGACACACACACACACACACACACACACACACAATCAACACACGCAGACACACACACAAACATACACATTGACACACAGATCTGGACCGAAAGGAAAGCATGAACTTGAAGACTGCGATAGATTAAGAGAGATGGGGATCGAAAGAGAGAGAACACCCTTGGTGAAGCAAAAGACGCAGATTTGGTATGTCTTTTGTTGATTTTTTTGACTCGTCTCAGTACCGACCAAGTTTTCGAACCATGGTGGTTACTAGACACGGTGGAAGATCCAGATCTAGAGGAAGAGAGATATTCAGATCTCGACTAGACGAACAAGAGGAGTTCTTGCATCGGGCGTATCGTGATTCATCTCGCGATACGGTGGCCGAGATGAGGAAAACTCGTACGTATTGGCCCATACGTACATACGTCTCGCGATCCTAAGATATTTCTAACTCAGCTTGACTTGGTAGTGTATCTCGTATCGGTACTCAACGAAACCGAGTCGACCCGGCCGAGTTTACTCGGTTTCGACCGATCCTTGAACCATGATGGGCTTTCGTGCGGACAATATTTTAGGTTTTAGTTTATAGAAACAAGGAGATTAGGGAAATAAGAGCTTTATGTTTGCTAGCTGGCTTCGAAAGGACTAGGGTATCATGGATACGTTTGTATTTAAGTTTGTATATTGACCAAGGCTTTTTACATGTGTTATTCCCTTTTTTTTTTTTGGTTGAGCACGTGCTACTCTGATAGAGCAGCCTCTTTGTGCCCAAAAAGTGCCAACAGCACTCCAGTTTACCCCTCGTAGCACCGAACACCCTGCTTAAGTGGGGGAATACCATTGAGTAATGGTCCTTGCATGTTCCATTGGTTTGCCATTATTTTCTGATATTTTTTTTAAATGTTGCGTGAAACAAATCCCGTAGGTGTTCTTTGGAAGAATGACAATTTGGATGGCGGACGTCCTTGTCATTTTCTTGTAGGAGGTCTTATGTTTTTTTTCTCAAAACAAATTTCTGAATAGATATAGCTCTGAGAGGAAATGCTCTGAATAAATGGACTTACTTGTAAATCTTTCCTGTTTAGTGGTTGACAGTAGATGTATATGATTATCTTGAAGTATTTGATCTATGTTCCAATTCCATGTTACCTTTTTTCATTGCATACATTTAGATGTTCAAAATACGCCATGGATAACTCGAACTCCGAAAGAATGCTATCACTTTAAAAAAACTTTTAACAACATACCTGCAGTTACTTAAACCAGCATATTTGAAATCTAGTTGAGGTCAAAAGACTCAAACCTTGGAGGAAGTGGTTCCTGTTTACTGGTTTAATTAGCTCGTTCAATGGCATGACTTTTACCTTAAACAATAGATTGAGAAAGGTTGTACCTAGGAAGCACGGGAATTCCTAGAGGGTGACGTGTCCGTATTCGATACCGTGGTTCCGTTTGGTACTTTATTTTATTTATTTATTTGGACACGTGTAAGACGACGACTCGCCCGTATATGTTGACACCAAGTGTAAAATTGTTGAAATTTTGAAAACCAAAGAAAAAGTTTAAGGTGGTTAGGACATCTTAATGATGAGGATGCGTAGGATTCCTTGGAACTAGTATCTGGGGTATTTGGAATTAGAAAAAAAATAGGGTCTGTAGAAGCACATTAGAGCTTTTATAAATTGAAGATAGTCATGAAACCAAAGTAGTGCTTTTGACATAAGAACTAATTAGGACCTTTTAAAATGAAATGAATTTGGAATCTTAGTTTAATGTATTTTATTATATTCTTATCATGTGTGATCTTAGATATTTAAATATATGTTTATCACTGTGTCGTATTCTCGAGTGTTTGCGTCCAAACATCTTATAAATTGATGTGTCGTGTCCTCGCTGACTTTCCCTTGGAAGGTCATTTGGAAGACCAAAGCTCGCACTAAGATTGTATTTTTTCCAACTGGATCACAGCCTTGACAAGGAAATAAAATGTTGTAGATGGGCACGGTATGTGTAAGAAAGATGAGACCAATCATAAATCACCGGCACTATTCTGTATTTTTTTTTTGTTACATGGTATTGTCACTGTTTGATAGTCAATGGGTGGTGGCAGAAAAGGGGAGTGAGAATTTGGAGGCTTGGAGTGGAGGTAGAAGTATGAGGCAAAGTAAAGGAGGTTTGGAGATGGCTCCTCTTTGTTTTTGGTGGTATATATGGAGGAAAAGTAATAATAGTCTTCTCCAAGGGATGGAGTCAGCAATTTTATGATTAAAGGACAAATTGCTAAGGTCCTCATTTTTTGTTTTTGGTGTAAAGGTAGCACACCTATATCTTTCGACTTTTCTTAGACGTCTTAAGATTATAGTTACATGTATGCTTCAAGTGTACATGTGGTGCACTCCTATCTTGGTGATTTTAAATTTAAATTTTTTTTTTCTTACTTATCAAGTGAAATAGTTATGCTTGCTGCCTAGAAAGCACCGACACTTCAAAGAAGGTAACATGTAGCGTGTCGTGTTGTGTCCAATGCATAGACATGACACTTCAGGACACTTTTCCTACGGTGTCGACGTGCAATTTTTTTTTAGGATTTTGTCGTGTCGTATCCGTGTCCGTGCTTCATAGCTTACTGCTAAAGGATTGCGTAATAAGAGCAATTAGTTGGAGAAAATTTTTGGTCTTTCACTGTACAGTTTGGCTGATTCCTGTACTGATTAATGTATTGCCTACGTGATCTATTAAGGAGAAATCTACTTTTATTTAATTGCTTAAAAGTTGAAATGGATGGCTTATTTCTTTCTTTTCCATTCTTATAATCGGAGGCTGTTAAGAATTGGAATTTCTTGATACATTGGTGTCCTAAAGGCTTTGTTGAATTCTCAAATGTTGACTTAATGGTGCTCAGGATATTAGCCAATTCCAAGCCGTGTCCGAAGTGCAAGCGACCAATCGAGAAAAACCAAGGTTGTATGCACATGACATGCACGCCGCCTTGCAAATTTGAATTCTGCTGGTAAGCTTTGATACCCGTGTTGGAAACCGAAATTACCTGCTTGTTTAAGTAGAGTTATTACCTCTGGTCATCGCTCTCGACTACTTTTGTATTTGGTTTTTCTTAAATCTGTGCCCCATAGTGCACTAGTGAACAATGTAGTTGTGCCTCTTCGAGGCATATTTCTTTGGGTGTTGGTTGTGACATGACATACTCAATTCTTATTTATCTGGCATGCAGGCTATGCCTCGGTGCATGGACGGATCATGGTGAGAGGACAGGTGGTTTCTATGCATGTAATCGTTACGAGGCAGCAAAGCAAGAGGGAGCGGTAATGGAAGTAATTATATGTAGCCTAGGCGCATTTTGACAATGTTATCAGTTAATTGTTACTCTCATTTTGTACTTTGACACTGACAATCTACGTTTTTTTTTTTTTTTTTGTTAGTATGATGAATGTGAGAAGAGGAGAGAGATGGCTAAAAATTCTTTAGAGAGGTACACTCATTATTATGAACGGTGGGCAACGAATCAATCGGTATGTGCATTTTCTGTCAACCCTTGATTGTTGTCGTGCTCTGATTTCCTCTGGGTTTCTACAGTCATACCTTTATCAAAATTTGATAATTTGGATGTTTGTCTGAGATGCTGTAATTTAGTGACCTTTTTTTCCCCACCACATATTGATGTTAGATTAAAATAAAACAAGTAGTGATTAATTACTCTACACTGGGTTTTGCAATGTTGGTTCAACAATTTGTTCTTAGGAGTGGCAATAGTTGGTGGTCATGGTCAGATTTAAAGTGAATGCTTGTAGTCTATCATTCTTTTATTCTCAGTTTATGTTCTCTCTTTACTTTTATCTGATTCACTGCTCTTTGGTATTGAAGTGGTTGAACAGACCAGCTTCTAAGTTAAAAGCTAATTAGAATATTTGTGGTGAATTTTTTTCTATAGCCTAACCCATTTTCAAGCTGGTGAAGGATTTCTTCGAGATCCGGGACAGTCTTAGATACATATATGCCTTGGGGTTTATAACGTATAGGTTATATTTACATTCCACTATTATATAGGTGACATGGATTATGGTTGTGAAGAAAGATTCCAAAATGAATTCCAGGGTCTATTTGTTGAATAGTTGTCTATCTAATCATAGATTTATTTGCCGGTAGGAAGCACTTGTTGGTTTACATCTTCTAAGCTATTATTGTATTTAGCAGGGTTATATCATTCTACTGACTGAAGAGTAGTTATCTAGCTGCTTGGTTCCTACGGAAAAATTTGATCATTCTTTACAGGCTCGCTGTTTTGAGTGGCTTGTTTTGATTTGTGGTTTATGCTGTTAGAAACTTAGAACAACTTTTTTTTTTGCCGGTTCCTTACTTTCTAGTTGAAGTATTAATTGGTTTATAATCTGTGTTATTGTTTTATTCATTGACAGTCAAGGCAAAAGGCTCTTGCAGATTTACATCAAATGCAAACAGTGCACGTAAGCAGTTTCACTATGCTATATTTTTGCAGTTAGTTATTATGACAGTTGATGTAGATGCTCCATGAACAAATGTTTCTGATGAAATCAGAAGCGGAAAACTTTTGACAATTTCTACGAGCCTCCTATACAATCACTTTCTTTTTTGGTTCCATTTTCCAAGTTTGCACCTCCCTTGGTGAGGAGGACGAAAGTAAATTATCTGATAGCTGCTTATTTTGAATTGTTGAACTGTTTATTTATTTATTTATTTTATTGTTTGTTTATTACTTCCAATATGCCTGCGTTCATTTGCATGTCTAATTTTCTGTCTTTAAAAAGTTAACTTCTTTAATCGCCCTTTCCTTCTTTAATCGTACTTCAAACGCTCTGTTGGAAATATTCTTTATTGGAAGATGGTTTCTCTCTCTCTCTCTCTCTTATGTTATAAGATTTTTTTTGTTATTTTATTCATCCCAAAAATGGAGCTTTAATAGGAAATTTCAGGCTCTGGCTTAGATAATATGATGTTGCAAAAATGAGATTTTTTACATGGGCATTGGGTGGGGAACAAAACAAAAAGAATTAAGAAGACACAGATTGGACTTGGAGAGGGTGTCAGAGGGTAGGAGAAAGAGGGAAGAGGATAGATGAAGGTGACGACGAATGAATGAAGCAGATGGAGGCATTTTTTTCATATGAAAATTCTAGAAGAGGACATCTGGATATTTGATGTAACTTGTGGTCGGTACTGGGTTGGCTCGGTGCTACCCAAATATAGACCCGAACCAAACTGACTTTATTTGATTCCCAAACCTGAAAAACTAGAACCCAACTGTAACTACCCGAACCCTTGGTTTGGATCCAAGGTCCATGGTATTTTGTGCACCCCTAGTTCCAGGTCTCATAAGCAGGAACATGTAACTGTGCTTGAATTTTTGGCTTAGCATATCCGTGTTTAGTAAGACCAAAGAACATTGGAATGCGTCCTGTTATAAGTTATTTTGGATAAACTCATTGGAGTGCGTCCTGTTATAAATTATTTTGGATAAACTCTTTTGCTTCTCCTTTTTGATAAACCAAGCTTTCAACCTTAATTGAGTTTCCGTAGTGTTTCAATTATGTTAATAATTATTTGATGAATACTGTTACGGTATTTTATTTGTCCAGCTAGAAAAGCTTGGTGATAAACAGTCCCAACCAGAATCGCAGCTCAAGTTCATTATAGAGGCATGGCTACAGGTAACTGTAAAGTTTCTTGCTTTACATATATGATCTGTTAACTTGGTCTGTTGAAGTAATTTATGGTTGGTTTAAATTGCCCACCTGTGTGATCTTTTGCTAATCTAGAAGTATTTTGTCCCTAGTCCTTAATTTCTCTAATTCTTGGGTGACCTTGAGTTCTAAAGCTTCCCATCTCCCAGTAGGTAACAAAAGTTTTCCGAGTAGTTTTTCAGTGGTGTTAAATCCAGCTGTTAGTGATGACTACTAAGTGATTAATTGTGTGACTAATTACTCGCAGTCATGTAGGTGGCTTGACAAAAATGGCTTGCGTGTTTCTCAGCGAGCTAATTATTATTGCATTCTCTGTTTCGTGTGTGTGTGTGTGTATGTGTTGATGGAGTCTCAAACAAGTGATGGAGTATCAACACTTAACCATGTAATTACTGTGCATACTGCAGTCATTCAAAACTCATCCTTGAAAATCTCAACTGCAAATGTTTCTGGTTTACCTGGGCTTGGTTATTATAGTTGCTGCTCTTCGCCCTCTCTCTAGTTCGTGGATTGCAATGTCTTTTCCCTCTCCTCTCTTTACTCTCTAGTTCCTGGATTCGAACATGTTCTCCCCCTCTTTATTTTTTTGATAAGTTAAAAGGATATTACGAAGAACCCATAAAGGGTCAACCCATTTACAGTCGAAAGGCTTCCAAAAAATCTAGCAAAGAGTCCACATGTTCTTCCCCTCTTTTCTGCTTTTTTCTCTCTTTTCTTCTCTCTATGGTTTTCTATCTCACACAGAAATGAAAAATCAGCATGCTCCTTTTCCAACCACGTGTCCGTTGAAATCAGTTGAAGAGTCGAGCTACATCACTTTGGTATTAGAGCAAAGTTCCATGAAATAAATCATTGATACTGTGCAAAGATCACCTCAAGCATGAAAATAACAAACTCGAGGCTGAGTTACTCCAACAAAAGGCAATTTGTGTATTCTATTTGATGTGGGGCCCTCAAGAAGATCATGTTTTATCTATTAGTTTAAAGATTAGTCTTAGATTTAATCTCTCTTGATATTGATGCAGTTTTTAAGATTTGACGGATTTATTCTTAGAATTTGAATTCTATAGGTTGTTTTGTTTGGATAATATATGTTTTGGACTAGGGTTATCACTTTCTTGTTTTTGTAGCATTTAAATAGGCTCTGTTGTTTGTTAACAAAAAAGAGTCATGAAGATGAATAAAATCTGATCAATTTTTGGAAGAGCTTGGAGCCCTCTCTCCCCGTGTCTAGTTCCTGGATAGGCACATTTTCTTCCCCCTCTTATCTCATTCTCTCTCTTTTCTTCTCTCTGTGGTTGACATATCATATATAAGTAAAAACTAGCTTGCCCGCAGTGTCAGTTGAAATTATTGGATGAGCTTGGTTACATCACAAAGTAATTGAAATACTTTATACCATGAGATAAATGGTTTTGTTTGCATGAACAATATGAAAACGATATAATCCTAATTGTATGTCTACAGATAGTTGAATGTAGGAGAGTGTTAAAATGGACATATGCATATGGATACTACCTACCTGAGTATGAACATGGCAAGAGGCAGTTTTTTGAGTACTTGCAAGGTTTGTTTTTACCTCTCAACTTCCACCAAACAATTGGAATGAATTATTATATGTTCAGGTCTGGTTACTTTTGCACTTTTGATGTCTGGTTTTTATAGGTGAAGCTGAGGCTGGTTTAGAAAGGCTTCATCAATGCGCGGAGAAGGATCTGCAAACTTACCTCAGTGCAGAGGGCCCTTCGAAAGATTTCAATGATTTCCGAACAAAGCTTGCTGGACTAACTAGGTAATTTGACCTAAAATTTTTCTTAGTGGCGTGATTATCTGTATTTTATAGATGCATTAGGGTGCTCCATAGTAATCACAAGAATTCTAGTCTCACTTGTAGAATAAAGTTGTGAAAATCATGTATCATATTGTCAAATGGTTTTGTCAAAATTATGGATAGTGAATCGTGAGATTCACCTTTTCTAGAAAACTTAATAGTTTTTCTGATTTTTTGATAGTCGTCAATTAAAAGGAACCATTTTTTCAAATTTTGTTATCCATACTGTATACGCACAGACGTACATTTCTTAAAAATGAACAAAATAGCAATTAATACAAGTTCCACAAGGCTTGAGGTTATGAAAATCTCAATTAAATCGTCATGATTCGTGAATCGTATCGGGTTGTATGAAACTCGAATTGACAAGTGAATTGACCTATTCTAATCTAACCACCATGGTGAAGGCTACTATCGGGATAAGATACACAAGGGAGGTTTCAATGTTTGCAACAAGTGTGGTATTTAGTCGGGAGTTGTTCTCTCCCTTCCTTATGTAACATATCATATTTCGCTTAATTGTGGTAATCATAATGCTAACTAAGCTACAGAATTGACTCAACTGTGTATCAGCATGTACGCCTACAGATTTGATAATGCTACCATCTTGAAAGCGGCATCTCTCTACTTTGACACCGATCCATTATTATCATAAAGCTCGTCGCCCCGCCCTCATTAAAAACATGTTCAACTTATCTTTGAGTTTTCATCCAAATAATTTTTTTTTTAATTTTATTTTTAAAATTAATGTGATTGAAGAAAGGAGAGTTGTATATTTTCGGGAAGTACTAGGAAATAGTTTCAGGAAATATTTTCGGGAAGTACTATGAAACTCGAATTGACATGGTGAAGGCTACTATCGGGTTAAGATACACAAGGGAGGTTTCAATGTTTGCATCAAGTGTGGTATTTAGTCGGGAGTTGTTCTCTCCCTTCCATATGAAACATATCATATTTCGCTTAATTGTGGTAATCGTAATGCTAACTAAGCTACAGAATTGACTCAACTGTGTATCAGCATGTACACCTACAGATTTGATAATGCTACCATCTTGAAAGCGGCATCTCTCTACTTTGACACCGATCCATTATTATCATAAAGCTCGTCGCCCCGCCTCATTAAAAACTTGTTCAACTTATCTTTGAGTTTTCATCCAAATAAATTTGTTTTTTTTAATTTTATTTTTAAAATTAATGTGATTGAAGAAAGGAGAGTTGTATATTTTCGGGAAGTACTAGGAAATAGTTTCAGAGAAGACCAAATGAAGCATAAGTACTTTGCTAGCAGAATTGAGTTATAGATCAAGCACAAGTACTTTTAGCCATTTAGTTCTAGGAAATAGTTTCAGAGGAGATCAGATCAAGATGATGATAAAGTAAATGGGTTGATGGGTATGCCCAACCCAACCTTGACCCAACTCAACTAGTGCAGGTTATATATGGCCTCATCCCATTTGCAACCCAATCCTTTACAACCCTCCTATTTGCCAGGCGTAGCACGCGGAATAATTGTTTGGTCTTGCCAACATTCCTTCATTGGCAAAATGTAAGATAAAAATAACTTGTTGAATGCTTAGGAGTTAGGACCGTGTAGTTTGAGTCTTACGCTCCCGCTCCCTTTGGTTTAGAGGAGGAAAAGGAAAGGATAACGAGAAGAAAAGCTAATTCCATATTATTTTCCTAGGATTTTTTTGCATGTTTGTAAAACATTAGAATTAAAAAAATCTCAAAATGTTATAGAAACTCGATGGGAAAAAAGAGAGAAGGAAGTGACACACAAAATTGGAACGATTTAATTTGTATTTGCCCTATTGTACTAGCTTTCCTCTTTTTCTCACTGTTTTCCTTGTTACAGCCAAACAAAGAAAAATGGTTTACTCCATATTTTCTTTTCTTTACCCTCTCTAAATTCATGAACTAAATAGAGTCTTAAAGGAATTTATTGAATTGTGGTTATACCTCACTCCGTCATTTATGCATGACATCCTGGTGATTGAAACTAGACCTTTCTTTTAACCTAGTGTTTTTATGAGTGAAACTGTTTCTCACTCTGTCTCCATGAAGTTCTTTCCATAGACTACAATGTTCTTGCAATGGTATTTCATTTACACTCCATGTATATTGGAGCGTTCAACAAATTTATATTATTTCCCATTAAGATATTTCTTCCGGTTTTTATTCTATGGTTAATTTTCATTGCGCATTGTCAAACTTTCCTGATTTAATTTTTTTATTGTATTTGCGATTGCAACAGTGTGACTCGAAATTACTTTGAGAACTTGGTCAGAGCCTTGGAGAACGGTCTGTCCGACGTGGATTCTCAAGGAGCCTGCAGCAAAACTGCGTTTACGAAAACCGCAGGAGGTGGAAGCAAAGCGAAAGGTTCAAGGAAAGGAGCTTCTTCGCGGACTGGTGGGCCGAGTAGAAACGCGGACGATCCAGGAAGTTGGTCATGCGATCAATGCACTTATCTGAATGCCAGATCTGCCACCACCTGCCATATGTGCCATCAGCGCCGGTGAAATACTCTTTCTCTATATCTATATTTGTGTATCGCACTGGAGGGGTCCCGCTTGTACAGAATACCTTGTGGAGCCAGAAAAGGGTTCTTGGTAAGACCGTTTATCCGAGGATGTTCAAATACTTTAAAGGAAACGATCAAGGAAAGAAAGAAAGCAAGAAACAGCAGCTGCATCAATGTTATTTGTGCGTCTGAGGGAATACAATGGTTTGGTTTGGTGTATATAATCAATCATCTTTCTGGGGTTCTTCAACTTGCTTTTGTGACTGATCTTATTGTTTCACCTTGTTGGCCAGAGACAAATGCAAATGTGCTCATTTGTAAGTTTCTGGTATGTATAATGAAGAGTAATTATCTTAAGAATTATTTTACTGTTAAAATTGTGGCTTTTCGGAATTCGATAAATTATTATCCTTCTTATGATCATTAAGAGCCTTGCGAGTTGAGCAGATCTAGATTCAAGTTAATTAAATGTTTTCATGTGGTGGTTTAATGTTATAAGCTGCTTGTTATTGTCAAGGACTATCTTTGGAAGATTGAAATCAAGTGGTATTGCAAATCAATATTCTATCTGCTAAATGATTGTGTACTGATGAGATAGTAATTAACATAGTGTTGTAACATCTACTGGTATGTAAATTTTGTTGCATATGTACCTCAAATAGGGCTAGGAATAAGCAATTTTCAGTGTGATCCAGCACTAAGGCACTTGCAATTAAGTTTTCTTTTGACTAGGGCTAAAGTCACTAAGGCTTAGTTTGTCCCCCACATGGTGCTTCTCCTTTTTTAAAGCACAATTTAATGTTAATTTATTAGATATGAGCTTTGTAAAAATTGAACTTAGGGCTTTTTTGGAGGGAGTTTTTAAAAGCTCTAGAATGGAGCTTTTAAAAGCCCAAGGTTGCTTTTTGGTTTCATGATGTCTTTTTGAAGAGTAGTGTGTCACTTGTATAAAATTATCAAAGAACTTAGTAATAAATTTCATAAGCTCATTTTAAAAAGCCACATGGGGGCCAAACTAAGCCTAAGTTTTGGACTTTTTTTAAACCCCAACTTGCAGAGTCGGTCTCGGAAGATATGAAACACCTCTCTCCAATCCATACTTTCGAATTTCCACTGGAAGATATGAAAGATCTTTCACCAAGCAGTACACACGACCTTCCACAGAATTCTATATGTATCTATGTGGCCTTGTATGAAATTGGTTGGAGAAATTTTCTTATAAAGATGAAGGACAATAAGTATTTAAAAAAGAAAATCTAGGAGCTATGCTACGTTCAAAAACAGTATTTTCAGTCAATATCTCTAAACCTGTGATTTTGTACAAACTTGTAGTAGAGGACACCCGTTGCGCCACTATTTTCAAAACAAATTGTGAGAATTTATCCAGTATAGAGGTGTCTATCATCTGTGCATATTTTATTTATCATCATGGATATATTCTAAATAAACGAACTAATCTTACAGTCTCTAATTTTCCTGATAGAGCACAATGTTTTGCTCTCAGAATTGCTGCTTCAATAGTTTTGATCATCAATGGCCTAAAGTACTATTTGAAAGGGATTCCCATAATTCCATCTTAGCCAATAAAAATGACAATTATGGCCTAATATCAATTTACTTTTGAAACAATCTCCAGCCTGGTTGGATTTTTAAAAGTGCCAGGAGTGTAAAATTCAACAGCTCTTGACTTAGGCCAGTGGGCTTCAAGGCTTCAGTCCTCTGGCTCTCTTGATCAAGAAATTATTTAGACACTCAAAGACACAACATTTGGGACACAATCCAAAAGATGTGTCTATATCTCTCCTGTGACAAAAGATGTGTCTATCTCTCTCTTGTGTCACTGTGGAGTCTAGTGACATCACAGGAGAGATATAGACACATCTTTTGAGTTGTGTCCTAAAAATTGTGTATTTGGGTGTCCCAATCTTTACACAATTATTTAGTGGTCTAGAACTACCACCTCATCCATAAGACGTGGTGGTCCATACAAACAGAAAAGAATCTACGTTTGTGATCTCGTATATTTCGCTTCTCCGACATCTTACTGGGTTTCCCCCTCATCTTTTTGCAAAAAGCCGCTCCACGGTGGTAAAGTCTCATCTTGTGTGTTGGCCGAAGTGACAATCGTCACATTGAACCCTCGAATATGTTCGAAGATCTCGAAATGATCCTCCAGTTCCGGGGAGAATTCGCAAAACTAGGAATTCGCAGAATTTCTTGTCAACAGGAACACGGAAGGGAGTGAAGGAATTGACTCATAGAGCTCTCCCCGAAGCCCAAAAAGCATAGGGGAGAGCGTATAAGAGGTAGTGACAGAATGACCCAATGTTTGGAAGCAAGCCGATGAGCCCGGAAGATAGGTATTGAGAATCTTTCTTTCTTTTAGGACTGACATTCCCTCTTTGAGATTTGTGCATGCACGAAACTTCAATGATTTAATGGTATTAAAGACAGTAAGAGAAAGTCCTTAACTCTCTGAAAGTAGTTTAAGGAAAGGAGGGGGAACGGGAAGCCCACCATTCCTGAATAGGAATGGGAGAAGGGCTTCTACCTCTCTTGTAGCTCTGAGCTATGAGCTAAACGAGCTATATGACTACTTTGAGTTAAGCCGAAGGCCTCTTTCAACAAGCTTGAATAGGGAGATAGCTTAGCCTCTTTAAACTAACGTTTTAGAGCTCTATCTTGGGCTTACAGGGCCCCCTATAGATAGATTAACACCTTAAGACATCTTAATGCAGGACCCTGAAAGGGCCCCCACACACGGAACACATGCTTAATGAGGAATATCCGGTGCTTCTTTATGTTTGCAAGAAAAGAAGGGGCTACTACTCTTACATACAGATGCTATTTCATCCGGTCCTATGTTTGCAATTGAATCAGAATATGCTTTGTCCTGAAAACAATTCCATAGGAGCTTGCATTCGAGTCCTTTTTGTTGGCCCAAATGTGGAAACCTTAGGGGGGGGGGGGGGGGGGGGGGGGGGTGAATAAGGTTTTAGCGGAAATTAACCTTTTAAAATTTAATAACAATTTACACAAAACTCAAGCACAAATGTAAAGAGTTAAGGGAAGAGATACTTGCAAACCAATTTTTTAAGTGGTTCGGCAATTGCACCCCGCGACCTACGTCCACCCCTCAAGAACACCTCTTGAGGATTTCTTTACTCCGATCTACTTCACGGTTGTAGACCAAACCGTTCCCGGAGCACTTACGGGTGTGCACCAAACCGTTACAAGAGCCTTCAATCTCTCCCAAAGAAGAACACCTCTTCTTTGCACACAGGGGTTACTAACCCTCAACCTTTACAAATTTGATTTGAATACAAATTGATAACTCTCTCTCTAGAGTGGATAATACAATTAAAGCTCACTACAATTTTGCTCTCTCAAGAAATACAAATGAAAGATTTGAGCAAATTGATAAACTCACACAACTAGGGCTCAAATGATAATGTTTAAAGATCAAAGAGATGTGTGATCAATACTATGTTTTCCAATCAAAATCTCAACCCCAAATAGCTTGGAAAAATATGTATTTATAGGCCTTGGAAGATTATAGCCGTTAGTGGCAAGTTTGGTAATTAAAAACCCCTTTAAAAACTAGCCGTTATTGCCTTTCAGGTCGATTCAGTCGACTGGACCTTGAAGCAGTCGACTGGGCCTTGAAGCAATCGACTGAGATGTGTTTACAGAGGGTTCTGTTTGCATTCTGCTCACTTCAGTCGACTGTATCGGGCCCTCAGTCAACTGCCCCTCCCTGTTTGACAGCCAGACACATCTCCACTAAAATGGCCATAACTCCCTCTACAAAAATCGGATTTGCGATCCGTTTGATGTTTTGGAAACTAGATTCAAATACCTTTCCAACCATATAAGATTCAACATTTAACCATTTTCCAATTGGTTAGGGCATTGCTTTAAAGATGAACCACTTAAAATTTATTTCCAAAACTTTAACTTTTAGAGTTTGTTTGAGCCCCTATGAGTGTGAGATCAAGATGCCTTACAATGATGGTCCTAGACTTCAACCAAGGATGAAATATCTTCAAGTCTTCAAGCTTGATCCTTGTTGAGCTTTTTGTAATCTTGATCTACATCAATTAAATCTCAAGCACACAAAGATGTTAAAACATTGATACAAAATTAATACATGAGATTATATATGAGCATAAAAATGACTATGATAATAACAAAGAATGAATCAATATGAACCATGTAATTATCATAGCATATTTGACATCATCAAAACATAATTAAATATGCCTTAATATACCTTAAGGCTAACAATCTCCCTATTTTTTATGATGGCAAACAACCAATGAAGGATATGCCAATATAAGCACATTTGGTCATTTTCATATTATCATTCATAATGGATATCATATCTTAAGGAACATGAATGATAACTACCCAAATACTTCTCCCCAATACTTCTCATATTTCTCCCCCTTTGACATTATAAAAAAGATTTGGGGATAAAACACAAAGCTCCCCCTCACAACAGGCATACAAATCAAAAGGCAAAAAAGAAACCAAAAATAAACAAATATAACCACATGTGAGAAAATGGATACATGAAAGTGCTCCCTCTGAGTATGTGCAATGATAAAAGATACCAAAAGATATGAATAGAGAGCATATTCTCCCAAAAGATACCAATATTAAAGTTGAAGAACTCAATATATGAGATAAACAAAAATTCAGTCTGGAGAACTCCTTCAGTCGACGAAAACAAAAAGGCATCAGTCGACTGTGCATTTGATCTGTCGACTCCTCAGTCGACTTAACAATGCAGAAACAAAAAGTTCAAAGCCTCACACCTGAATCAGTTGACTGTGTTGTGGTACCAGTCGACTGCTTTGTTCAGCAGTCCATAAAAATGACAGTACAGCAGCAAAAATTTGAATGATTCACAAAACATCATTTGGTCTAACCATTCTTAAAACTTTGTCTAATCAAACAAAAGCATATCATCATTTTTTAAATAAGCAATATCAAGAGCATGATGATTTATGTAAAGACATATCCAAAACGCAAGTGGATGAAACAAGATTATGCATAAAAAATCAAGTATGCATATCAAAAACAAAGTGATTTGAACCAAATAAGAGTATGATATGAAATCAATCAAAAGAAATAAACTTAAGTAGGATGATGTAACACCCGTACCCGGGGAAACGGGTAAATTATTGTGTTAATATGAATTAATTAATATAATTAGTGTATAAAATGGATTAAGGGGAGGCATGGACTCGCCCAAGTAAAAAGTGTTCAGAGAGGGACACTAGTTGGAAAAGTCCCCAGAGAGGTGGGACAGGTATTGAAATTTAACCCAGTGAAGGGTAAATTGGTAATTTGCATTTTAAATGATTAAATGCATTTTATATGCTTATATGGATATTGTTAAGTTGCTTTCATATTACATGTTGATATGTGTTAGCATTAGTTTGGACACCCAAATAAGGGTATAAATGAAAAAGATGTAAAATTAGTAGGTGCGATAGCAATTTCACAAAATATGTGGGACCCACGTTGGGACCCATACGGAACTTAGACAAACACTCATTAGATAATTGGGTAGTTAATGAAATGTTTGGGGGATTTCATAATAAGAACTTAAGAAATTTTGGGGGTGTAAATGAAAAAGGGGAAAATTGAGGTTGAGACACCTCACATACATGAATATGGAGGTGTCAAGATTGAGAGAGTCTCTCAATTACAGCAGAATTAAAAAGAAAACAAAAGAGAGCCGAGAGAGAAGACGGAGAAATCGTCGCCGACGTCGAAATCTTGCCGTTCCGTCGCCGCCGTTCATCGGATTTACGATCCGAGACCACTTTCGGACTCGTGGAGGTGAGACGATCATTTCTATACCCTTAATTTCTGTTTAAATTGCTAGATTTTAGTAGCTCATATTTGACGGTGAGACGTCGTCTACCGAATTCTTGTAGGATTCATTGTGGTGTAGGAATTGAGCTAGAATTGGTGAAATTCAGCACACCTCTAGCTTGAGTTTGGGTAAAATCTGTGAATACGGTGAGTTTTCTACACTTAAATCTGATTGTGTTTAATGGGTTCATGCTATATGTGATGTTAGAGATGTTAATTCATGATTAGGAATTATAAAGATGTTAATTATGTGAATTCCATGTCAATTCTATGAAATGTATATGTTAAAACATGAATATGTGTTTATGTGCTTATATGTCTATGTGGTAGTCAATGAGCACCGGGGAAAATGGTTCATTGTTGGGAGTAATAAGGGTGGTGAAGAGGAAGAATCCGATAAATACGGAAGTCCAAGGAATAGAAGTGACCACGGGGCCAAGGGAGGTCTTCGGGTTTGAATGAACCATATAACCGGTGACTCGGCGATTACGTTTATGCTTATGTGTTATTTGTAGCATTGCACGTGTTAAACATACAATCATGTTTAGAATGCTCACTAAGCAAATTGCTTAAGAAAACCGTTTTCCTATTTCTGTTGTGGTACATAACAACCACCGCAGGTACGGAGCGATATCCGGAGAGGAAGTGACGTGCTCGGGATTGGGAAGGAGATTTGGGTCTTGTAATTATGTTTATAAATTATAATATAGTATAACTTGTGGGTTAGTATCCTTGACTTGTGAATTAAAGTCTTGACTTGTGAATGGGAGAGATGGGAGAGATGGGAGAGATGGGGGAGATTTGTGCCCCATGCTTGTAAATTTCTTTTGAAACTTGTAAAATGATGTAAAGTATGGTGTCTTTTATGTTAATGTTCATATTTAAGTTGTTGGAAGTGAACTTGGGTCACAACCATGTATTTTGGAGAGTTGAAAGTAAATTTGAGAACATATGTGTAATCTCTCTCGTTTTGTTCTAGTAGGGTGCAAGTAATGGATTTGACCATCTCGGCAAGTCCGGGTGTGTCGTTAGTGTCTTGGACATGTTTCTTTAGTGTTTATAATGTTAGTTATGACTTTGAGTTGAATTCCAACAAGTTTTATAAACTTTGGATGAGAATTGAGTTTTAAAGTTGAAAAGTTTGTTTTTGAACCGAATGAGATGAGTTCATGGTTAACTTGATCCAATTGTGGGTATGATTCTATGATCCTTGCTTAATTTGAGTTTAAAAGTGTTTGGAAGTGTGTTGGAGATGTTTTCCCAAAGTTTCATAAGGTTTCCATGTGTTTTGGTTGTGTTTTGGTAACTTAGAAACTTGTTTGACAGCAAAGGAAGTTTAGCAGCAGAATTGTGAAGGGGATCGATCCGCCCTTTTAAGGCAGCATTCTGCGAGAATTATATTGAGATGGATCGATCCGCCTATTATGAAGGGATCGATCCGCCTTGTATTTTCCCACAACATGTCCGCTTTTACGGAAACATGCATAACTTCTTCTAGAAAACTCGGTTTCGTGTGCTGTTTATTGCGTTGGAACCGGGACTCAAAATTCTAACTTTTGGTATAAAAATTTTACATACTTTATTAATGACCATTTTGCCCTTGGGTCTGTTTTTGGCACAATAAGCTCTTTTCTGATGATTTAAATCATGTTTTTCCTTAATAACTAACAAGGTTTAGTGTTTATTAGTGTATTTTGGGTGCGGTTACTCTTGTTACACGTGTCCTAATCCGCACGAGGCGGGCTGGGGTGTGACAATTTTTGGTATCAGAGCAATAGTTAGAGCCTTTGGGGACGAGAGACGTATACGACGCGTAGTGTGCACACAACGACACGTAGTTGCATACACATGCATACAGGTTTACTTAGTATGTTTTAAATGTTGATTAGTATGTTATGTGTTTATTTAAAAGTAACGTGCATGTGTGTACTATATGTGGGTGCCAGGCATTATGTCTGGAGGTGACACCTCAAACCGAATGGAACGAGTTGAAAGGGTAATTGAGGGATTGGTTCGAGTCGCCGAAACTCATGTGGTCGAAGAAAGACCGGGACAAGCGAACCCAAATCCGAGGGAGGAAATTGTTACTATTTCTAAATTTCACAAACAAAAGCCGACCATATTCCGCGGGGAAGCCGATCCGATGAAGGCGAACTTTTGGATCTCGGATATGGAGAAGATCTTCCGGGTATTACCATGTACTGATGAACAAAAAGTGCTATTTGCTGCAGACATGTTAAAAGATGAAGCGCAATATTGGTGGCGTACTAAGCTAGGCCCGGGTCAACCGACAACGTGGGACCAATTTCTTGAGATTTTCAATGATCAATATTTTCCAGAGTCATTTGGGGATCAAAAGGCTCAAGAATTCATGGAGTTGGTACAAGGGGGAAAGTCAGTCCGGGAGTACTCCACGCAATTTACGAGTTTGGCAAGGTTTGCCGGGGACATTGTAACAACCGAGAAAGTGAAAGCAAGGAAGTTTGTAGCGGGACTTCGAGGTGACATCCGAGGACGAGTGACCGTATTCCGTCCAGAGACTTATGCTAAGGCATTGGACATTGCTTCTATTGCTGAGAGAGACCTTGGTTATACTTCAAACATGCCACCACCACCGAGTCAACAAAGTAAACGACCGGGATCAAGTCAGTTCAGTGGTCAGGGGAGTGCAAAAAGACAGTTTAGGAGGATCATCAGCTAGTATTGGTAGTGGTTCCGGTGGAAATAAACCGAGGTGTCAGACTTGTCAGAAATTTCATTGGGGCCGGTGCAATCAACTTCCAAACCCAATCATTTGCAATAGTTGCCGACAACCGGGATACATCGCCAGGAACTGTCCAAATCAGAATATAGATATGAGAGGTCGATGCTTCACTTGTAAGGAATTGGGACATCAATCTAAGGATTGTCCTACTAGACGCCAAGGAGCATCAGGTTCAGGTTCTTCTGCGGCTAGCGCTATCACACCAAGGACTACTCAACCTCCGAGGAGGGAGCAACGAGAGGCAAGATCATTTCAACTCAGGCCGGGAGATGCTGCTTCTGCCGACACTGTTGTCTCAGGTATGGTTCCCATTTGCTCACATCTAGCAAATGTACTTATAGATTCGGGATCTACACACTCATTCGTGTCACACCACTTTGCTAAACATCTAGATAAACCATTAGAGTTCCTAAACTATGATTTATCTGTCGCGATACCGTTGGGGGCTCCGTTGGTTAGTTCGGGTGTGTTTAGAAAGTGTGAGATTAATGTGAATGGTAAAGAGTTAACTGTTGATTTGGTACCATTAGTAATTCAGCACTTCGATGTTATATTGGGTATGGATTGGTTAGCGGCTAATCATGCTAATATTGATTGTAACACTAAAGGAGTAGCATTCCGTATTCCGAATCAAGATGAGTTTTATTTTCAAGGTAAGGGTGTTGTGTCACCGCCGTATATAGTGTCGGCTATTGAAGCATGTCGTTTGTTGAAGAAAGGTTGTCGAGGGTTCTTGTGTAGTATCCTGGATACTAAGGGTAATGGTTTAAAACTTAAGGATATTCCGATAGTTAGAGAATTTTCGGATGTGTTTCCAGAAGAGTTACCTAGTGTATTGATTGATCGAGAAATTGAATTTGGTATTGATGTTATGCCGGGACCCCAACCAATTTCACGAGCACCATATCGAATGGCACCAGTTGAGTTGAAAGAGTTAAAGATACAGTTGCAAGAGTTGCTAGACAAGGGTTTTATCCGACCTAGTGTGTCCCCGTAGGGTGCACCAGTACTATTCGTGAAGAAGAAAGATGGTACAATGCGGATGTGTATTGACTACCGGGAGATCAACAAAAGTAACCATCAAGAACAAATACCCGTTGCCACGTATTGACGATCTATTCGATCAACTTCAAGGGGCTGAGGTATTTTCAAAGATTGACTTACGATCTGGGTACCATCAACTGAAAGTTAAAGCTAAGGATGTGGAGAAGACAGCCTTTAGGACCCGCTACGGGCACTATGAATTCCTAGTGATGCCGTTTGGGGTTACTAATGCGCCTGCTGCCTTCATGGATTTGATGAACCGTGTATTCAAATCATATTTGGATGAGTTCGTTATTGTATTCATTGATGACATTCTCATTTATTCTAAGAGTCCGGAAGAGCATGAACGACACTTGAGACTAGTTTTGCAGCGACTTCGAGAGAAACAATTGTTTGGGAAGTTGAAGAAGAGTGAATTTTGGTTGACGAGTGTCACTTTTCTAGGACACGTGATTTCTAAAGAGGGTATTTCTGTTGACCCACAGAAGATTGAAGCTGTTATGAATTGGTCAAGACCGACAAATGTATCCGAGATTCGAAGTTTCTTGGGGTTAGCCGGATATTATCGAAGGTTTGTTAAAGACTTTTCTAGAATTGCAACGCCAATGACAAGGTTGATGAGAAAAGATGTACCGTTTGAGTGGAACAAGGAATGTGAAGATTGTTTTGTAGCATTGAAGAAGAAGTTGACTACGGCACCAATACTTACAATTCCAACAAGCACTGGAAATTTTAGAATATACAGTGATGCTTCCCACCAAGGCTTGGGATGTGTTTTGACACAAGATGACAAGGTAATAGCCTATGCTTCAAGGCAGTTGAGACCTCACGAGAAGAACTACCCGACACTTGACTTGGAGTTAGCGGCGGTAATTTTTGCGTTAAAGATTTGGAGACATTATCTATACGGGGAAACTTGTGAAATCTTCACGGATCATAAAAGTCTGAAATACCTATTCACTCAGAGGGATCTTAATATGAGACAAAGAAGATGGTTGGAACTCATGAAAGATTATGATTTAAAAATTCAGTATCACCCGGGAAAAGCCAATGTAGTTGCCGATGCCTTGAGTCGGAAGTCGTCAGAAAACTTAGCTTATGCCTTGACTGGACAGGAAAAGTTGATAAAGGAATTTGAACAATTGAAGCTTGAGGTAGTTCCTAAAATTAGAGGTGGTTTAATGGCTGCGATCGTGGCACAACCAAGTTTAATTGGTGAAATCAAGACTAATCAGTTCTTAGATCCAGAATTCAAGAAGATTGTGGATGAGTTACCAGAGGGGAGAAGGCCAGAATTCAGTTTCCAAGATGGTGTTCTGAAATATATAAACTGATTATGTGTACCTAAAGTTGGAGATCTGAGAAATAAAGTTATGGAGGAAGCCCACAATACAAGATATTCTATACATCCCGGTAGTACCAAAATGTACAGAGACTTGCGAGAAATTTACTGGTGGAGTGGTATGAAACGAGAGGTAGCAGAATTTGTGTCTAAATGCATGACCTGTCAAAAAGTGAAAATTGAACATCAACGACCCGGAGGAGAGTTACATCCTTTAGAGATACCAGAGTGGAAGTGGGAACATATTACAATGGATTTCGTCTCGGGATTTCCAAAGTCTCAAAAGTCAAATGATAGCATATGGGTGATTGTAGACCGGTTGACTAAGTCAGCCCATTTCCTACCTATTAAGACCAAGGATCCATCGAAACTTGCAGAGATTTATATCAGAGAGATTATTAGACTTCACGGAGCACCAGTGTCGATAGTGTCAGATCGTGACACTCAGTTCGTGTCAAGATTTTGGGAGAGTTTACAGAGGGCTATGGGGACAGCTTTACATTTTAGTACTGCATTTCATCCCCAGACCGATGGTCAATCCGAGCGAGTGATTCAAATTCTGGAAGATATGTTGAGAGTATGTGTTATGGATTTTAAAGATGATTGGGAAACTCATTTGCCGTTGATTGAATTTTCTTATAACAACAGCTTTCAAACTAGCATTGGAATGGCGCCTTATGAGGCACTGTATGGTAGAAAGTGTAGATCGCCGGTGTGTTGGACAGAAGTTGGAGAGAAACAGCTTTTGGGACCAGAGATAGTGCAAATCACTACTGACAAGATCCGACTGATTAAGCAGAGATTACAAACGGCTCAAAGTCGTTATAAAAGTTATGCGGATACGGGTAGAAGACAGTTGGAGTTTGAGGTTGGTGGTTATGTATTTCTGAAAGTTTCGCCTTCAAAAGGCATAGCACGTTTTGGTAAGCGAGGTAAGCTCAGTCCGAGATATGTTGGACCGTATTTGATTCTTAATCGAGTTGGGCCATTAGCTTATCGATTAGAGCTGCCACAAGAATTAGAGAATGTTCATAATGTGTTTCACGTGTCGATGCTTCGACGTTATGTGCCGGATTCGAAACATGTTATCATTCCGGAACCGTTAGAGATTCGGGAAGATTTAACTTACGTGGAGCATCCAGTGCAAATTCTTGATAGGAAGGATCAAGTATTGAGGACCAAAGTGATTCCCTTGGTGATGGTTCAATGGCGAAGCCATTCAGTGGAAGAGGCTACTTGGGAGCGGGAGGATGAGATCCGAGCCAAGTACCCGCATCTCTTTGATTCTTGAGGTAAGAGTAAGTTTGGGGACCAAACTCCCTTTTAGGGAGGGAGAAATGTAACACCCGTACCCGGGGAAACGGGTAAATTATTGTGTTAATATGCATTAATTAATATAATTAGTGTATAAAATGGATTAAGGGGAGGCATGGACTCGCCCAAGTAAAAAGTGTTCAGAGAGGGACACTAGTTGGAAAAGTCCCCAGAGAGGTGGGACAGGTATTGAAATTTAACCCAGTGAAGGGTAAATTGGTAATTTGCATTTTAAATGATTAAATGCATTTTATATGCTTATATGGATATTGTTAAGTTGCTTTCATATTACATGTTGATATGTGTTAGCATTAGTTTGGACACCCAAATAAGGGTATAAATGAAAAAGATGTAAAATTAGTAGGTGCGATAGCAATTTCACAAAATATGTGGGACCCACGTTGGGACCCATACGGAACTTAGACAAACACTCATTAGATAATTGGGTAGTTAATGAAATGTTTGGGGGATTTCATAATAAGAACTTAAGAAATTTTGGGGGTGTAAATGAAAAAGGGGAAAATTGAGGTTGAGACACCTCACATACATGCATATGGAGGTGTCAAGATTGAGAGAGTCTCTCAATTACAGCAGAATTAAAAAGAAAACAAAAGAGAGCCGAGAGAGAAGACGGAGAAATCGTCGCCGACGTCGAAATCTTGCCGTTCCGTCGCCGCCGTTCGTCGGATTTACGATCCGAGACCACTTTCGGACTCGTGGAGGTGAGACGATCATTTCTATACCCTTAATTTCTGTTTAAATTGCTAGATTTTAGTAGCTCATATTTGACGGTGAGACGTCGTCTACCGAATTCTTGTAGGATTCATTGTGGTGTAGGAATTGAGCTAGAATTGGTGAAATTCAGCACACCTCTAGCTTGAGTTTGGGTAAAATCTGTGAATAAGGTGAGTTTTCTACACCTAAATCTGATTGTGTTTAATGGGTTCATGCTATATGTGATGTTAGAGATGTTAATTCATGATTAGGAATTATAAAGATGTTAATTATGTGAATTCCATGTCAATTCTTTGAAAAGTATATGTTGAAACATGAATATGTGTTTATGTGCTTATATGTCTATGTGGTAGTCAATGAGCACCGGGGAAAATGGTTCATTGTTGGGAGTAATAAGGGTGGTGAAGAGGAAGAATCCGATAAATACGGAAGTCCAAGGAATAGAAGTGACCACGGGGCCAAGGGAGGTCTTCGGGTTTGAATGAACCATATAACCGGTGACTCGGCGATTATGTTTATGCTTATGTGTTATTTGTAGCATTGCACGTGTTAAACATACAATCATGTTTAGAATGCTCACTAAGCAAATTGCTTAAGAAAACCGTTTTCCTATTTCTGTTGTGGTACATAACAACCACCGCAGGTACGGAGCGATATCCGGAGAGGAAGTGACGTGCTCGGGATTGGGAAGGAGATTTGGGTCTTGTAATTATGTTTATAAATTGTAATATAGTATAACTTGTGGGTTAGTATCCTTGACTTGTGAATTAAAGTCTTGACTTGTGAATGGGAGAGATGGGAGAGATGGGGGAGATTTGTGCCCCATGCTTGTAAACTTCTTTTGAAACTTGTAAAATGATGTAAAGTATGGTGTCTTTTATGTTAATGTTCATATTTAAGTTGTTGGAAGTGAACTTGGGTCACAACCATGTATTTTGGAGAGTTGGAAGTAAATTTGAGAACATATGTGTAATCTCTCTCGTTTTGTTCTAGTAGGGTGCAAGTAATGGATTTGACCATCTCGGCAAGTCCGGGTGTGTCGTTAGTGTCTTGGACATGTTTCTTTAGTGTTTATAATGTTAGTTATGACTTTGAGTTGAATTCCAACAAGTTTTATAAACTTTGGATGAGAATTGAGTTTTAAAGTTGAAAAGTTTGTTTTTGAACCGAATGAGATGAGTTCATGGTTAACTTGATCCAATTGTGGGTATGATTCTATGATCCTTTCTTAATTTGAGTTTAAAAGTGTTTGGAAGTGTGTTGGAGATGTTTTCCCAAAGTTTCATAAGGTTTCCATGTGTTTTGGTTGTGTTTTGGTAACTTAGAAACTTGTTTGACAGCAAAGGAAGTTTAGCAGCAGAATTGTGAAGGGGATCGATCCGCCCTTTATGAAGGGATCGATCCGCCCTTTTAAGGCAGCATTCTGCGAGAATTATATTGAGATGGATCGATCCGCCTATTATGAAGGGATCGATCCGCCTTGTATTTTCCCACAACATGTCCGCTTTTACGGAAACATGCATAACTTCTTCTAGAAAACTCGGTTTCGTGTGCCGTTTATTGCGTTGGAACCGGGACTCAAAATTCTAACTTTTGGTATAAAAATTTTACATACTTTATTAATGACCATTTTGCCCTTGGGTCTGTTTTTGGCACAGTAAGTTCTTTTCTGATGATTTAAATCATGTTTTTCCTTAATAACTAACAAGGTTTAGTGTTTATTAGTGTATTTTGGGTGCGATTACTCTTGTTACATGTGTCCTAATCCGTACGAGGCGGGCTGGGGTGTGACAGATGATGAAAACAAATCAAAACAAAATTACCTACTAACCTACCAAATCAATACTTAACCTTTGTCCAAGCATCTCTTGGATGCAACATTTGCCGAGAAAGTAGGAGAGGATACTTTTATAACCCAAATCATGTTAATTTTCTTACGAAATGAACATTTGTAATTAACATGCCCCTTTTTCATGCAATAATGACAAGTTACATGGGGGAGGGTCTCATTTGAGATTGATTCCTTAACAAAGAATTTCTTGTGAGGAATTTGAGAATTTGAAGTAGAGGATGTGGACTTTACAAAGAAGATTTTGTACTTCTTTTCCTTATATGTGGGATTAAATCCCAAACCGGCCTTATCAAAAACACATTTTTGTTTTCCCAAAAGTATATTCAAATTTTGTTCACCTTGGGTAAACTTGGCCAAAGTTTTTGTCAAATCATCCACCTCCTTTCTCAATTCAACCTTTTCCTTTTCAATAAATTCACTTGAAGGTTGATTGGTTGAAACAAGCTTTTCTTTTCTCAAAATTTTATTTTGAGATTTTAACTCATCTAATTGCTTTTTCAACTCCATATTTTCTTGTTCAATCTCATTTGAAGATTGTGCTCTTAAAACATGTTT
This sequence comes from Hydrangea macrophylla, assembly GCA_033977485.1. NCBI lineage: Eukaryota > Viridiplantae > Streptophyta > Magnoliopsida > Cornales > Hydrangeaceae > Hydrangea > Hydrangea macrophylla. The sequence continues at coordinate 69,206,823 of CM066986.1, read as the reverse complement.
TTCATTTTCAATCTTCAAAGATTCATTTTGGGATTTCAAAATATTTAACTCATTTGAAAGTTTGGAAAAATTCTTTTTAAGAGTTATATATTTGATTCCCAAATTTTCCAACTCCTCATGTAATTCTTCAAATGCACTTTGAAGTTCATCATAATCATGAGATTGAATAATTGAGGTTGGTTTAGAATTTACCCCATTTGCTAGAACTACTTCTTTGTTGCTTGAGTCCTGGAAGTCGGGGAAGAATTGAATAATCATGTAATTCGTCATCGGATAAGTCACTATCCGAGTCATCGGATAAGTCACTATCTGAGTCATCCCAAGTGGCCCCTTTGGCCATTTTCTCATTCTCCTCTTCTTTTTCATTGGCAAATAGGCATATATAACTTTCTTCTTTCTCTTGTACAAATCCTCTTTTTGCACTTCTTGTTAATGGGTTAGGTTTTCAACATTTCCTACAACATCATCAACTCCTATTTGCAACTCAAGGATTTGGTTAGTAGCATTATGAATATTTTCTAACCATAACCAAATTTCATTAGCATTAGAGCATGAACGAATTCTATTATATGTGGTATTATCTAAAGCTTCATATAGAATTTTCATAGCTCTAAGATTCAATAGAAAATTGTTTTGATCACTTTCATTCCACTCAATATTTGGTTTGGGAGAAAAACCATTTTTGACAATACTCCAAAGATTGTAGTCAAGTGAAAGAAAATAAATTCCTATTCTCCTCTTCCAATGATCATACTTATGATCACTCAACGATGGAGGAGTGCTAATATAATATCCATTTTCAAAAAATATAGTTTCCATGGATCTTAACTCAAAATTTTCAAAAATCTTTTGAAAAAGAAGAGCCGAGGCTTTGATACCAATTGTTGGCCCAAATGTGGAAACCTTAGAGGAAATTAACCTTTTAAAATTTAATAACAATTTAAACAAAACTCAAACACAAATGTAAAAAGTTAAGGGAAGAGATACTTGCAAACCAATTTTTCAAGTGGTTCGGCAATCGCACCCCGCGGCCTACGTCCACCCCTCAAGAACACCTCTTGAGGATTTCTTTACTCCGATCTACTTCACGGGTGTAGACCAAACCGTTCCCGGAGCACTTACGGGTGTGCACCAAACCGTTACAAGAGCCTTCAATCTCTCCCAAAGAAGAACACCTCTTCTTTGCACACAAGGGTTACTAACTCTCAACCTTTACAAATTTGATTTGAATACAAATTGATAACTCTCTCTCTAGAGTGGATAATACAATTAAAGCTCACTACAATTTCGCTCTCTTAAGAAATACAAATGAAAGATTTGAGCAAATTGATAAACTCACACAACTAGGGCTCAAATGATAATGTTTAAAGATCAAAGAGATGTGTGATCAATACTATGTTTTCCAATCAAAATCTCAACCCCAAATAGCTTGGAAAAACATGTATTTATAGGCCTTGGAAGATTATAGCCGTTAGTGGCAAGTTTGGTAATTAAAAACCCCTTTAAAAACTAGCCATTATTGCCTTTCAGGTCGATTCAGTCGACTGGACCTTGAAGCAGTCGACTGGGCCTTGAAGCAGTCGACTGAGATGTGTTTACAGAGGGTTCTATTTGCATTCTGCTCACTTCAGTCGACTGTATCGGGCCCTCAGTCGACTGCCACTCCCTGTTTGACAGCCAGACACATCTCCACTAAAATGGCCATAACTCCCTCTACAAAAATCGGATTTGCGATCCGTTTAATGTTTTGGAAACTAGATTCAAATACCTTTCCAACCATATAAGATTCAACATTTAATTAATTTCCAATTGGTTAGGGAATTGCTTTAAAGATGACCCACTTAAAATTTATTTCCAAAACTTTAACTTTTAGAGTTTGTTTGAGCCCCTATGAGTGTGAGATCAAGATGCCTTACAATGATGGTCCTAGACTTCAACCAAGGATGAAATATCTTCAAGTCTTCAAGCTTGATCCTTGTTGAGCTCTTTGTAATCTTGATCTACATCAATTAAATCTCAAGCACACAAAGATGTTAAAACATTGATACAAAATTAATACATGAGATTATATATGAGCATAAAAATGACTATGATAATAACAAAGAATAAATCAATATGAACCATGTAATTATCATAGCATATTTGACATCATAAAAACATAATTAAATATGCCTTAATATACCTTAAGGCTAACATTTTTCTTTATATATGATGTCACTTCTTTCCCCTGCTTTTAGTGAAGTTCCGAGCCTGAGTTCAATCCCAAAACCAAAAGTCCATCCCAGCTGTCAAAAGATCTACGTGCGGATAAGGGACGAAGAATGCTTAAAATCCCGGTTATTCTTCCTGTGCATCAAAAGGTTAACTAATTGATTGATCAACACAAACACAGAGAAAGTTAGCACAATAAAAAAATAATAATAATAATAATAAAAATAAAGGAAAAAACTGTCATGGTCGTCTTCTTTTTTTTTTGTACACATTTCTCAATTGATCCCGATCACCACTTCACACGAATGAGGTGGTGGTCCCGGGTCACCCCTGTTTGGTTAGAAAATTAAAATGTGTGCGAGCGTGCCAGGCAAGCAAATTGCCAATGTGTGTGTATTAAGTATCCAAACTGCGCCTCACTAGGGAGATTGTGGTGACGTTCGATGCCTTAACAAGAACTTCAAACGTGTGAGATGAAAATAGTATAGTTGAAAAAGAGTTTGAGATTGAAGACTCAATCTAAGATGTGGCTTCGAAGGCCTTCGAAGCAATCATACTAAAGGTTACTACTACTACTACTATTAATGCTTACAGTTTACATGCAAACAAAACGAAAATGAACTACAAAGGCTACTGACAAGAATTAAAGTAAGGAACCACCTTAAAGGTACTAGAATCTAACAAAACTTAACTACAATAAAGTGATTAAACTACAACACTAAGTTGACTATAGTGGCCGAAAGAGAAGAAGAAAGTAAGCACAAAATGTAATGTAATAAAGAACTACATAGTGTATTGATATGTTTGTTTAGTCAAGGATCCTTTACAAAGGAGCACATTACATCTATTTATAGAAGAAACCTATAACTACCCTTTTGAATTTGAATATTTCCCCCCTATTACATCAACTAACAATTCAAATGCCTACAACTTTCAAGTAGTTAACTACCAATTAGTGGGAGATGTTCCTACAATGACAAGTGTCTTCAAGTGACTTTCATCTCCATCATCACCATTGATCTTCAAGTAACCATTTTTGATGCACTCCTACAATGACAAGTGTCCTGTAAGTAAAAATGGCTTCCATTGCAAGCCATAATAGTTTACAATATTATTATTATTATTATTATTATATAGTAATATAGTAACATATTAAAATTATATTTTATGGTATAAACATAAGCCCCCTGGTTCTTTGAAAATGAAGCATACGTAATTTTTGAAGAACCAATTTTTTGATTTCCATAAAATAACTTAATTTACTTCGAAGCCAATACAACAACTTCAAACATGAAAAATGGTTTTAAAAATAGCATTTGTGGCTAAAATAGTAACTTCAATCACAAAGTAAATGACTATAAAATTGCCTCGAAGCCAATCAAAAAGATTTGAACACAAAACAATGGCTTCAAAGTTGCTTCGAAGCCAATGAAAAGGATTTGATCATAAAATGATGGCTTAACATTGTATTCGAAATAAATATAGGGGGTTCGAACACAAATAAAGGACTTTAATTTTGCTTTGAAGCCAAAATAAAAGCCTTGAACACAATATAAATTGTTTTTAAATTGGTTCGAAACCAATAAACTAACTTTGAACACCAAAAAATGGCTTTAAAGTTAATTCGAAGCCAATATAGTTGCTTCAAACACTAGATAATGGCCATCGAACGCTATATATTTGCTTCGAACACAAAATAAATAACTTTAAATTTGCTTCGAAGTCAATACAATAGTCTCGAATAAAAAATGAACTACTTTAAATTTGATCCGAAGCCAAAGTAATAGTTTCGAACACCAAATTAGGGCATTAAACTTGCTTCAAAGCCAATCTAAAAACTTTGAACAAGATAAATTAATATAAAATTGTTTTGAAACCAATAAAAGTATCTTCGAAAATACTTCCATTTAACCATTCACATTCACTATGGTATGTTACCAATTAATTTTTATCTAATTCGACTACTAATAGTATATCATCAACCAAATAATTTTTGGTGTAAACATATCACCATTTAAGGAACAAAGAACCAATAAGGTTTTTTATTTTTATTTTTTAACTTGAATGACCATGTGGCCATTTAAATTTGCATGGCTGAAACCATCGGTCTAGAGAATTACCATTAAATGTATTGTTCAAACCAAACTGAATTGTAGGCATCTTGACCCTAATCGGACATGTAGGCAATTTGATTGTTTGGCCTAAAAGTAATCCGTATTGAAATCAGCCAAAATCTGATAGAAGTATTGCTTTTGGAAAAGCCATTGGATCAAATTCCAAATTTGATGGGCTCCACAAAGCCATTGAGGGTATCGAACAAAAGCCATGATACAGATTGGCTTAACTAATTTATAAGTTTCAACATTTTGTATAATGTTGAAAAACTCAAATCTATGAACAATTTGTTCATGATTTTCAACCATACTTGGTTGAATATACTCCACGAGTATCTTTTCATCACTATTAGTTGGTTGATTAACCAATATGGGTGATGAGGGTGTTGGTGATTTTTTTTACTTTCACCATTAAAGGATCATGAAGATTATTCATAATCAATTTATTTTCATTCATTGGCTCACAATTTTGAAGAATAGTTGACACCCCTCGAGCCATTTCATAAATTTTAGTTTCTAAACTAAATGCTTGATCTTTTAATTGTTCCAATAATGGAACAATATTAGTGAACCATTTTTCATCGCCAAAATTTGGTGTTGGTGGTGAAACATACAACCATTCGAAATTGTTATCACCAAAATATGGTGTTGAAGAGGGTAAGACATTCAACCCTTCAAAATTCATCTTAACACTTAGGTCCCACCGGGTGTGCCAAAAATGTTTGGTTGGAAAATTAAAATGTGTGCGAGCGTGCTAGGCAAGCAAATTGCCAATGTGTGTGTATTAAGTATCCAAACTGCGCCTCACTAGGGAGATTGTGGTGACGTTCGATGCCTTAACAAGGACTTCAAACGTGTGAGATGAAAATAGTATAGTTGAAAAAGAGTTTGAGATTGAAGACTCAATCTAAGATGTGGCTTCGAAGGCCTTCAAAGCAATCATACTAAAGGTTACTACTCCTACTATTAATGCTTACAGTTTACATGCAAACAAAACAAAAATGAACTACAAAGGCTACTGACAAGAATTAAAGTAAGGAACCACCTTAAAGGTACTAGAATCTAACAAAACTTAACTACAATAAAATAATTAAACTACAACACTAAGTTGGCCATAGTGGCCGAAAGAGAAGAAGAAAGATAAGTACAAAATGTAATGTAATAAAGAACTACATAGTGTATTGATATGTTTGTTTGGTCAAGGACCCTTTACAAAGGAGCACATTACATCTATTTATAGAAGAAACCTATAACTACCTTTTTGAATTTGAATATTCCCCCCTATTACATCAACTAACAATTCAAATGCCTACAACTTTCAAGTAGTTAACTACCAATTAGTGGGAGATGTTCCTACAATGACAAGTGTCTTCAAGTGACTTTCATCTCCATCATCACCATTGATCTTCAAGTAACCATTTTGGATGCACTCCTACAATGACAAATGTCCTGTAAGTAAAAATGGCTTCCATTGCAAGCCAAATAGCTTACAATATTATTATTATTATTATTATATAGTAATATAGTAACATATTAAAATTATATTTTATGGTATAAACACCCACCTTCTGCGGTTGTTTTCTCAATCCTTGTATACGATGATGGTCTTTGTTATTCTGTTCCTTTATAGATTGCTCAACAAACTAAAACCTAAATTAGTTTTACTTTTAAATGTTGGGAGATGGTGATTATGCAAAAGTTTGGGACATGAAATTATGGTTTTGGAATAATAAATTTAACCTATGCTAGAGATGATTAACTATAAGCGATAAGCAAATGGCTAAGCAAATATGACCGTTTTCATTTTAATAAGCAAATTTGTGAGCAAGCGCAAAGAATGAGAATATCTTTCTATATTCAATATTATGTAATAATCGCTCGGGTATCAACTGTAAGATTTAATTTTTTGAAATACTATTTTTTATACGAAATAAAATAAACAGATCTTTAATTCCATGCATTCCAAGAACACCATAATATAACCACAAAAGATGATTAAAACATACGAGAGCATTTTGCTCACCAAAAAATAGTCACTCATTGCTCACCCAAGCCTTATCTGGGTGATATGTGTCCCATTCCATTCTCATTTTGATCATGTATCATTAATATAATTACTGGAATATGACACATATCACCCAGTTGAGACATGAGTGACCATTTTTAAGTGAGCAAAAATACTCTCCAATGTACCTTGATTAGTCAAAGAAACTAGAGAAAAGAGATGCGGAACTTGTTCTTAATCCCCTTCTTGAATCCGTTGACTATAGGCTCAACTTCTTCTCTCCGTCTCAAACCTTGCAGATTGGCTATGTGAATATTTTACTTTTTAGTGATGGGAAACTGAGATCAATGAGAAAGTCAATAAAGCAGAGCCGCAGAGGAGATGTCCAATATAACTAGTTTTAGAATCTTACGTCCATCAAGTTTCCTTTCACCTTAAAATAGTTTTGGTAAATTTAAATTTTAATATTACTTGGACAAATTAATTATTGGCTTCAGATTTTATTGTGGACTCAAAACTAAAAAAATATATGCTAAAAATATGAAAGTATATGGGCCACTATGAGACGTGAAACTACCATTCTTCCGCTTGGTCCATTCACTAGCAATGATATAAGTATGATACTTTGTATTGAAGTCCACACTCAAAAAATAACTTCGACACATGATCATGAATGTTAAATAAACTAGCCAAAAACTCACATCTCGACTGAATTCAAGGACATATTCGAAGAAATTCTGACCGCCAGTTGGAATGATTTGTGGGTTCCGAATAACGATAGTGGATGAACCTAATAAGATAGCATTTACAACCTAAGAACTCGAGAAGTAATAAGTACTTGGCCATGGACTTGGAAACCTCATTTTTTCCAATAGAAATGTTGGCTCCACTCCAGATATCTCTTATAACCCCTTTAGTGTGTTGATAGAACAGGATATAACATACATATTGCCCTTTGAAATTGAACTCTAAACGAAATAATTTTGATTCAACTATCTCTTTCTCAACTTGTTTGCTTGAGTTATCTGTTTAGAATACCAACCAATCACATAATATCCTCCCGAGTTTTTTTTTATCTCCTTTGTAAGATCAGAAATAGTAACCGATTTCATAAATCTATGAAGTTTCTGAAGTAGTTGATTGATCTTATTATTAATCAAGGATTTCTTATATAGCTAGAACGCCCCACACAAATTGCGAATACTAATGTTAAGTATTAATCGGATTGAAGCTATACCGTCATCGTTCGCTGGAATCGAAATATCTGCAAGATCTTGGTCACAATTTGTATCGATTAAAAAATTGTTGGAATTTCCAAAGTGATACATTCTCGAAGGGCAGTATATTTTTCATGTTGATCAACAATGGTTACAATATCAAGTATCACCTCGTCATATATTTAGTCCCACCCAATTATGTTTGCAAGAGAGGTAGTTGTCTTTTCAACATAGCTACATCTCTTTTTGGTAGATGGTTGAGTCCTTTAGTTTTTGTTCTGTTTTGAAGTCAATGAACTTATGAAGTCTATGAATGTAAGTCATAGCAATTGTATAACATCTATGTTATATTCCCTTCTATGCATCACACCATTAATGACCCTTTCTAACTAGTTCATAATTAGAAGCCCGGGTAATTTGTCTTGTCAAGACGTTTCCCGTATATCAAAAATCCAAATGTAATATGCATGTGCACATATTGGAAACAGGAGAAGCATAAAAAAATTATTGTTGAGCAAAATAGTTTATGGACTCATTCTCTAATTGTTTGCACCCAAAAACTGCCAAAGGATTTTTGGCTCGATTAAAGATGGATCAGGCGGCCCAAAAGCGCAGGCAGGGTCATCGATTCAAGGGTGCATGAATCAAGGATAAAGAACCTAAAGTAATGTGAAGCCCGGTAGGAGATATGGGCCAGAGGATGACTAATCGGGCGCCGTCCTTAAAATAAGTAAGCAATAGTGAGGTTGGAGCCTGATTAGTAGGCTAATCGTGGGTAACGTCCATCGGGCATCCGAGAAGTATAGGCTGGCATCAGCATGAGCCCGTTAAGTGGTCAAGAGAGTACCCTCAACGATCGGGCCATATTCGGATATGGTAATAAAAGTCAGGCCTAATGAGCCCGATTGGTTAAGAGCATGCGCAAAAACGTCATCGGGCCCATTAGAAAGTATGACAGGTGCAAGTTGCGAGCCCGATGAAGCTAAAAATATGATCATGCGAGTCCGATGGGAAAAGGAGAAGGCGGTTCTGTTCATTAGCTGTCATGATGACGCTGCCCTCATATTAAGGAGTCAGAGTCCATTTAGGAATGGGATCTGATCACATCCAGCTAGATATGGAAGGCTAATCCCTAGGATTATGGGATTTGAATCAATCAGGATGGGGATAAGGAAAGAGTTAGAGCTTAGTGATGGTCATCGAATCCCAAAGGCCGATGACATTAAAAATAATGAATATTGTAAATGGAAAAATTATTGGAAACACTCTACTAACAACTGTGTGGTTTTTCGTAATGTGATATAGGAAAACGTAGAGAAAGGAGTTTTCAAGTTTTCAGATAAAGCCATGGGAATTTATGCAAATCCGTTTCCTCAGATCACCGGTGTCAATGTGGTCGTGCTCGATCTGACCAAGCTGACAAGGCCCAGACCAAAGGTTGACCTGACCGAGAAAGAGCTATGCAAGCCGCAGCAAAGGAAAGGGAAACAGATTGCCATTTCGGCCATGGAAGGGCCGAAGGTAACAATTCACGAGCTCCAGAGGACTTATCAGGAGCAAAAACAAGCTGATCGCAAGGCTGAAATTGAAACGCCCCGATCAAATACAGATAGTATCATCACTGATTTGCGACAGCGGGATCAGCTCGACCGATTGTGGCATTCTTGACCTGCTCTATTATTGGCTGGTCCGTTTGTTCCACTTTCCCACCAACAGTCTCAAGTGTAATGCTGCCATTTGGCAGGTCAGCTGAAAGATAGGGCCACTTGCTCTGGAGTGGAGTTACCAGCAAGATCAACATCCTCATCTCCATCTGAAGGAGTTAGAGGTGGTACAACCCTGATGGGGTCCACCCTCTCTGCGACATGTTTAAGGACAATTGTCGCCAGCTCAGGAAAAATCAAACGATCGACAGGTAGGACTTGTGATCGGGCATAAGAAGGATGGGTTAGTTGTGGTTGAAAGGTCTGCCCAGTTTGCAATATGTCTTCCCTCGAGTCCTCGTCCGCAAGTTGAAATAAAGCAAAAGGCGGTCATGAGGAAGAAAATTAAATGAAATCAGACAATTCGGAAAGAAATCAAAGAGTGGGAACCTGAGTGGATGGAGTTGCAGTCTTTTTCTTCTTCTTAGATGGCCTTTAGCTTGGTGCCTTCTTGGGAGCTGGCCTCTTTGCTACCTGTTTCTTGCGAGTCACCGCAGGGGCAACTGTGGGTAAATCGGCCTCTGCAGCCGATGATGTGGTAAATTGAAGGAGTACCTCAGAGGCAATACTCCTGAATATTTGGGCGGCCCGATCAGACCACCATTTATGAAATTCTTCAAAAAAGACTGGTCGGGCTAAGAATGAATGAAAGACAAATGCTGCTTTTAGCCTGTTCGATCGTTCCTTTATTTTCTGCACCTGATTGTCATTTATAATGAGGCCGCGTTCTACCCAGTCGACATTTATTGTTATGGCCGGTGGAACGGGCACCAATTGAGAGAGCCCAAACTGACGAGCATAAAGCGGAGCAAAATAATACTTTGTTGCACATTTATTATTGCTGGAAGGGATGCTCAGGCTAAAGATAATATCTCTAGTCACCAGGTAGCTAGAGAAGATTTCATTATAAGTAGTTTGATTGCCCGAGCCCCAATTGGATGGGTTGTTGGAGTGTTGAAGGAAAGAACAAAATTGAAGAGAGAAAAAAAGGGGTAAAGAGATGAAGAGCCAGAGAGGAACATCCTTCGTAGAAGAAGGTGAAGCATTCCTCAAAAGAATGAGAAGTAGGTACAATTGACAGCAAAGATGGGAACATCGGCCAGCTGACGGGCAGCTAGTTGGAATACTGCGAAATAAGAATACAACCAAAGCTGTAAAATCCATATCGGGCTTCCACCGGAGCTAAAACCCGAATGAATGAACTCGGTCACAACTCAAACTAGGTGCGCCCAGACAAGAGTGGCTAAAGATAGAGGTTTACTAGAAGCCAAGGCCAAGGCAAGAGTGGTGTACTCTTTAGTGATGGCTTGATTGGCTGAGCAGAAGACAAACCTATTCAACCAGTAGATAAGAAAGGTGGTGTGTTCAGTATCGGTCACTTCAGTCACTTCCTTGCCCATGGAAGTAGCCAAGAAACCACCATAGGCTGTGATTGGCCTATAGGACACAACCCCATCTCTAACAGATTCTTGTTGGGGGTAGGAGAAGCTAGTAGTTCCAACGTCCAGGCCCGGAATAACTTCTTATTTGTGAGGATGGAGCCCGAGTAGGTAGCTAATGTCTTTGACAGTTGGCCCCATTGGACCACAGCGAAAGAGGAACCCGTTGCATGAAGAGGACTAGAAGAGGGGAGCAAAAAAGAAAAAGCGGTCAGTCTATCTCTAGCTTAGAACGACTAAGCACGATAGTGTCGAAGATGCCCGTTCGCTTCCAAATATTGGCCTTAGGGTCGATACCTCGTCACCCACTTGTCCCAGTCTGTAGCAGGTGTAGGCCAACTCCTAATGGGATGAGTAGCAGACCAGGCTTTACTCCAATGAGCTGGGGATTGGAGAAATGATTCGTTAGAAATTGGTGGAAAGTAAGGATTAAGTGCTACTGGAGGGTCACCGTGAAACACTGTACCAAGGCCGGGCGTCGCTGGAGTGCCATCAGATGTACTATAGTGGATGAAGCTTTATGTGGAAATGGCGGAGGCGTGGGCCTTGGCTAATTGCCTCACCTCTCTGCATCGATTCTGTGGTGGATGAGCATTTAGGAATGTTTTCTTGCCCTTGGATGACGTTGCCGGAGCCGTTTTGGGGACCATTTCAGTAGGATAGTGAAGGAGGTGGCTCACCGGAAGTTTTAGAGAGAGAAGCTTTGAGCTGCTGGGAAGACGCAAATGAGTTTGGAAAGTGGGACAACTTTTGAAATCCTGTCACTTTATACGCTTAGCATTTAATGTGGAGTAACTGGTAGGATTCTCGAGATCTGACATTCTCTGCATAAGGGACACGTGGCGAGTGATGTTGTCAGTATCAAGATATAAAAGTATTCTTTACTTTTCAAAAGATTTGCAGTGTGGAAGTAAAGGTCGAACCCACAGAGATTGACTAACTACCGTGTTTTAATCTTAAAACCTAAATCTAATTAATTATAAAAACGGATTTCGATTTTAATTTGAATTAACTAAGAACATAAAAATAAATCTAAACTATGAAAGCAATTTAAATAGTTGTTTTTAAATAATGTTTAAGGGAACCTAGGATTGCAAATCCACCACTAGCTTCATAATAGGAATATTTATGAATTACTTTAGCTTATTACGTTGGATGAATATGGGGAATTGTAGTTACAAGCCCAATTCCTCCGACAAGAAGATAATCATGGTTCAAGCACCAACATAATCCATCTGCAGTTAGCATGAATTATCCCACACTAAACTAGGGTTGTGATCTAATCCATCTAACCTAGGCATGGACTATTCGGATACTTGATAGCACGAATCAATAAAACACCATCACATGTAAACAATCTAAACAAGCGCAGCAAGAATAGATCGTTGAGCACATCACAGTCAAAATAGATCTAAGACAAGAATAAATTCTGAAAGTAATGATTTAATCAATTAAAGTACGATTTATTTATAAAAAATCCTCTAAACATGTAATCATCATCCATACATAATAAAACTAAAAGAAATACATAAATAAAACCCTATTACTTGGCTAGGGTTTCATTGAAACCCTAGATCTAGAGTTTAGTTGTCCATAGAATTGATGAATAGCAAGAGGTTGATGGAGGAGGCCATGTGAATCCTTGGTCTTCTTCTTCTTCTCCTTGCTTTCCTCTCTTCAAAAATGGCTGAAAATTATGTATATTATGGCTGTCTATTGATGTGTATAATAGTGTGTAATGATTTGTATATCTAAAGTTGATTTAGAATAGGATTTGTATAGAGTTTGGAAGGATTTAGGAAGCTTTCCTAAGTCAAATCGCGCTAAAACTGCTGTTTTTACGTTTCTGGACGTATTTAACCAATTCGGATCGCACAGGGCTCTTCAGGGCTTCAAAATACACAAGTTTGACTTTTTCAAAGGGTCGCTCGCGCGGGTCGCGCCAGCGACCTGGGCATTTTCCAGAATTTTCTCAGATTTTTCGCTGCTCTCCACCACTTTCGTAGAATTGCGATAACTTTTGACTCGGACCTCGGATTGACTCACCGTTTGCGGCCACGCGTCCGTAACTCGAAGATCTACATTTTATATCTCTGGAGAAATTTCTCAAATCTGAAGTATTACTTGTCAAAAATGCAATTTTCCGAGACTGTTACAACATTCTTCCTTCACCGGAACCATCTTTTAAGCCCAGAATGACTTCCAAAGCCACTAATCATTGGATTTTTGTGCATTTTCATGTTAAAGCTCCAAAATCTACAAAATATAGAATACCTATTAAAAATCACTTAATAATTACATGAAATGGGCTAACAAAGCGTATTTTTAGGACTATAAACGGCAACTATTCGTCGCCGATCACACCCCCAAACCTACTCTTTGCTAGTCCTCGAGCAAAGAAAAACATAAAACTAAATACTACTATACTTAAAAATCCTAACTCACTGTCGCAGGCAACGCGATTGCATTTAGCATATGCAACAAGCCTTTTAAACCCCTAGGTGTCCCTTGTCGGACGAGTGAAGTCTCGTGAGGGTTCTCGTCAACAAGTCACCCACAACCATCTTTATTAACTTATAAATTCAAAAACTTTTATTAAAAATGAAAAACATAATATTCAATACTCCTTATTATAAAACAATGATTCGAAATAGAATAACGAACAAGAAGAAACGGAATCAAACGTCCACTTAAATCATGAAAAACAATCCCAAGCACATGCATCGTATAAATCAATAGAGTTTCTCATAAAATTGCACGTGTGTGATATGGTAGTCAAATGAACACGCGCATGTCATTAACTTGGAATATAACTCGGATGACCATCTAACTATGTCTTGACTACGAATCTCACAATGTCAATTACACTCTCAAATGAAACACTCAGAAACAGGTGTAATTTTTCTAATATATGGGAGCAAAGGAAATATATTTTCAAAACGATAAACGCTCACATATGACTCGAAAAAGACGCACGACACGAAAGAACAGTAGTCTCATGGATAGGATGCCAACAATCAAGAAAAATTAATCATGACCATGTTTAATCCCCCTCCCATCGTTTTTATATCCAAACCATATTTTCTAGGATCAAATAGGACTTTTCAAAGGTTGTAATGTGGCTCAGGCAATGAAAAAGGATAGAAATGATTAGTTAGGTAGTTTTAGAATGGCATTGTAAGACATGTTCGATTTCTTTCATTCGTCTCTTCTACCAACTTTCATCTTTTCATTCTCTTCTTTTTCATATTTCTTTTTTAATTTCTTTCCTCCTTCTGTTTCTTTTCTTTTCTTCTTTCAATCCTTTTTTTTCTCTCTCTTTTTTTTTCAACCTTATTCTTTTTTTCTTTTTTTTATTCTTTTTCTCTATTCTTTTCCTTCCCGTTGCTTTTGAAACGAATATTCAATAAATAACAAGGCAACCACCCCAAACATCAACTTATTTTCTTCTTCTTCTCAAATGACACATCGCCTTACCACCACTAAAAATTGATCAATCTTTAAGTGATGAACTCCAAGTTGGCCAAATTGGAGCAAAAATAGGATAATGGTAATTAAAGAAAAAAAACGGCATTTTAATGGCTCAAAGGGCGAACTAAGAAAATTTATCATTTATCGGTCGGCAGTAAACAAAGAAGGCCTAAAATCATGTCCTATGGTTATATGGTTCTTCAATATTTACGACGGAAGATTATTTAGCATGGTAACAAATATTTTAACTTGACTATCAACCAAAACACGAATAATGAGACTAAACAACAAGTTAATGCGATATTTCAATGCAATTCGACAAACACAAGATGTATTTATAACCCTCTAAAAAGAAAGGATAGGCTCAAAAGCTCACCGGGTCTAGTCTCCACCTTGTGTTATCTAGAAATCCGAATCATATTATAGTTCACAACCAACATGTATTCCAATGACTACATGCAGTGCATAAGTTTATGTGCAAATCTATGATATAAAACTACGATTCAAACAATACATAACTTAAAATGTTTCATCATAACTTTAGCAAATGTTTAATCACATCTTTCCTTGTTTATCATTCTATAACAATCAAAGTTATATAACAAGAAGTATCAAATCAAGATTGCAAAAACGTCGGTAATCATCGTTTATTTAAACACACTTATTGAAAAATTTTAAAATTTTGCATAAACTAATGTGCATGTGTATACCCCCAAACCTAAACCTTTCTGTGACGCCCCGCAAAAATAAGCGTATTTCCATTGAAAAAAATAAATAAATCACACTTGATTCTTTAAAATAAAAATACAAAATTTCTTTAAAACTCCCAGCAGGTCCATATTCTCCACGGATCTCCTATATCATCCTTAACCTTATCTCCCTTCTAGGCTTCGGTTACCGGCACTGCCTGCATCTAAAAACTATACCGGGAAGTATACAATATGACATGAATAATAAAGGCTCAAAAGGATAATGACAATGAAATACATAGAATGACATCAAATCAATTGACCAGTCTCACAACCCAACTGCTCACACTACCCAAACGCTCATACCAATAGCATCATACCAGGTTCCCCTTGATCACATAGCAAGAGACACCTCACCTCACCTCACCCGTCTCCAGTACGTCGGTCCCTGAGGCCTGTTGGACTGTTGGTAGGTGCTCCTTGCTCATGACCCTTTAGTCCCATAGCACTTAGCAATAAACACATACTCATTGATTCCAAATGAAAACACAACATAACTGCAAAAAGAGTACAAGTAGAGATAACAAAGAAATACTCCGGAGAATTTAGAAAGCATATTGTACACAACCCGGTACCTATAAATGATGTTGAGCAACTCCCAAACACTTCTCTTCTTCTTCTTCTTCTTCTAACTCGAGGTGTATGTATATCTATAATTGTGTATATATATATATATAAATCTCTCTCTATGTGACTCTCTCAAGCTCTCTATGCTAGAAGTGTAGAATGTGTGTGTTTGAGAGAGTATTTGAGTGTATAAATAGCCAAGCTTCCACTTGGAGACAATGGCCTAACAATCCACTTATTAACCACTAACTTCTAATTAATGGGTAGTTTATAAGGAATATGCAAGATGATGTAAACATACACTAATGCACCTATAACTCCACTTAGAGACATTGGCCTAACAATCCACTAACTTCTAATTGATTGGTAGTTTATAAGGAATATGCAAGATGATGTAAACATACACTAATGCACCTATAACTCCACTTAGAGACATTGGCCTAACAATCCACTAACTTCTAATTAATTGGTAGCATTCTAAAAACTGCTACTGAAATCCTCATTTTCTGCCCAAACGGTGCAGAATCTGAGAAAATTGCATTTGACGAAAAGTGTGCAGAATCGAGTTTTACTTGGGACAACGCGGGCAGAATCTTAAATTTCATTCGTTTTCCTAACAAAAATCTGAAAACAAAATTCTGCTACTGTTAAAATTAAAAGAGAAAATATTAGATTTAATTTTAATATGACTCGAAAAATCTTAACTTCCAACACAAATACCAAATCATTTAATCTCACGTAACTTTTCCCAAAAAAAATATATTTTTAGTTCATGACTTATAAGATTGAAAAAAATATGACCAAAATACCCCTGTGACCAATTTTCGCTAAAATCGCACACGAAGTCTAAATCGTCAATTTAAACATGAAAACACGGGTTACTACAATCTACCCTCCTTAATAGAGATTTCGTCCCGAAATCTAGAGATAAAAGCATTTGGTAAATAACTTCATAAATTTCTTAAAATAATGTTTAAAACAAATATAGCATATTTTGTTTTATAAAATAACAAAATTTTTTTTTTTTTTTTTTTTCAACCTTCTCTGACTCCTCCCAGGCGATGTAGACTATCTAACCTCGACTTAGTCCTACATTTCCGGCTGGGGACAGGCTCTGATACCATTTGTGACGCCCCGCAAAAATAAGCGTATTTCCATTGAAAAAAATAAATAAATCACACTTGATTCTTTAAAATAAAAATACAAAATTTCTTTAAAACTCCCAGCAGGTCCATATTCTCCACGGATCTCCTATATCATCCTTAACCTTATCTCCCTTCTAGGCTTCGGTTACCGGCACTGCCTGCATCTAAAAACTATACCGGGAAGTATACAATATGACATGAATAATAAAGGCTCAAAAGGATAATGACAATGAAATACATAGAATGACATCAAATCAATTGACCAGTCTCACAACCCAACTGCTCACACTACCCAAACGCTCATACCAATAGCATCATACCAGGTTCCCCTTGATCACATAGCAAGAGACACCTCACCTCACCTCACCCGTCTCCAGTACGTCGGTCCCTGAGGCCTGTTGGACTGTTGGTAGGTGCTCCTTGCTCATGACCCTTTAGTCCCATAGCACTTAGCAATAAACACATACTCATTGATTCCAAATGAAAACACAACATAACTGCAAAAAGAGTACAAGTAGAGATAACAAAGAAATACTCCGGAGAATTTAGAAAGCATATTGTACACAACCCGGTACCTATAAATGATGTTGAGCAACTCCCAAACACTTCTCTTCTTCTTCTTCTTCTTCTAACTCGAGGTGTATGTATATCTATAATTGTGTATATATATATATATAAATCTCTCTCTATGTGACTCTCTCAAGCTCTCTATGCTAGAAGTGTAGAATGTGTGTGTTTGAGAGAGTATTTGAGTGTATAAATAGCCAAGCTTCCACTTGGAGACAATGGCCTAACAATCCACTTATTAACCACTAACTTCTAATTAATGGGTAGTTTATAAGGAATATGCAAGATGATGTAAACATACACTAATGCACCTATAACTCCACTTAGAGACATTGGCCTAACAATCCACTAACTTCTAATTGATTGGTAGTTTATAAGGAATATGCAAGATGATGTAAACATACACTAATGCACCTATAACTCCACTTAGAGACATTGGCCTAACAATCCACTAACTTCTAATTAATTGGTAGCATTCTAAAAACTGCTACTGAAATCCTCATTTTCTGCCCAAACGGTGCAGAATCTGAGAAAATTGCATTTGACGAAAAGTGTGCAGAATCGAGTTTTACTTGGGACAACGCGGGCAGAATCTTAAATTTCATTCGTTTTCCTAACAAAAATCTGAAAACAAAATTCTGCTACTGTTAAAATTAAAAGAGAAAATATTAGATTTAATTTTAATATGACTCGAAAAATCTTAACTTCCAACACAAATACCAAATCATTTAATCTCACGTAACTTTTCCCAAAAAAAATATATTTTTAGTTCATGACTTATAAGATTGAAAAAATATGACCAAAATACCCCTGTGACCAATTTTCGCTAAAATCGCACACGAAGTCTAAATCGTCAATTTAAACATGAAAACACGGGTTACTACACTTTCATTGTCCCCAATGAAACAATAAAACGAAAGAAAGGAGAGTACGTATAGAAGGAACGATAATACCTCGATCTTGACAAGCGTATAACAGGTGAACACAAAGAAATATGGCAATAAAGTTCAATGTTACCTGTTACTTCTTAACAAAAGAAAATTAAACAAACAAAATAATACAAACAGCTAAAAGAATTATAACTAAGCTAAACGAAACTAAATAAACTATAAGAAGAAACAAAACTATGAAGACAACACGAAAATAAACTATAAAACGAAATAAAACATAAACAGAATTATGAAAACAATTAAAGACTCGATCTAAAAGTACCTAAGAAACAAAAACAGAAAAGTAAAAACTATGCGACAGGTGTGGGAGGAAGATATAAGAAAATAAAAGAAGAAAATGCAGAAATGGGGGGTCGCGCGAGCGGTCCGCGCGAGCGACCGTCGCGCGCGCGAATTCCAGATCTTTTTTTTTTTTCCGTGCCAGCGAGGTACCTCGCGCCCGCGATATGAAGCGCGAGGAGAAGCCGAGAGCTCAAAACAAAAAGAAAACGAAAATTTCACTAAGGCACATTCTCGCGCCAGCGGACCGCGCGAGCGACGTCTCGCGCAAGCGGGTCGAGCGCGCGAGATTGGTTTTTTCCATTTTGTGGCTAAAATTATGTATATAATATTAAAATAAATTAATTCTGACCCCCAAACCTGTCCAGAAAACTCTAAGACTAACCAAAATGACTCAAAAACATCCAAAAATCAAAGAAACAGACGAAAATCAAGCTTGGGTTGCCTCCCAAGAAGCGCTAACTTTTACGTCTTCAGCTAGACCATTCTAGCTCAAGAATCATGGAGGCCATAACTCGGACTGTGAACCCTGTAAGATGTCAGGAAGAGCCCGATGGTAAGTTGAAAGCATGTCGTTTCGAATTAATTCAATCGACGGTTCATCCTGATTATATTCAAGTCGATTTTTCACCTTTCGAGTAAATTCATCGTTAGAGTCTGTTGTATTCAAATTCATCCGCTCATCACTCACCGTATTATTTCCCTCATTGCTATTTATTATTTTATTAGGTTCAACAGTTCTTCTAACCTCATTACCATCAACACTTAAGTATTCATCGTCCTTTGGAGGTTGATCAGCCGCATTAAAAACATTTAATTTTAATTTCAAGTTCCCGAACGACACTTTCATTACCCCTGTTCGACAATTGACACGTGCGTTGGGCGTGGCTAAGAATGGACGACCAAGAATAACAGGAGTATATTTTCTAGTATCTAGCACCGGTTCGGTGTCAAGGACCATAAAATCAACAGGATAAAAACATTGATCAACTTTAACTAAGACGTCTTCGACGATTCCTCTAGGTACTTTGACGGAACGATCCGCTAATTGAATGGTAGCGGCCGTAGGTTTAAGTTCACCTAGTCCTAATTGTTTATACACGTGGTAGGGTAAGAGATTAACACTAGCTCCTAAGTCAAGGAGAGCCCTATGAATGACAGTGTCACCTATGACACATGAAATAGTTGGCGTACCAGGATCCTTATACTTCGGCGGTGCATTTTGAAAAATAGAACTTACTTTTTCAGTGAGGAAGACCTTTTTAGGAGTATGACTACGTAATTTACGCTTTTGAGTGCATAGGTCTTTTAAACATTTCGCGTACGCGGGAATTTGTTTAATAGCATCGAGGAAAGGAATATTAATTTTTACTTGTTTAAATACCTAGAGTATATCCTCAACTTTTGACCCTTTCTTAGACAAATGTGACGGTCCCTCAATATTAGGTGGATATGGCATTCTCGGAATATAATTCGTTGAGACCGGTTCATTTTCTTTTCTACTTTGATTCACGTCCTCACCCCTATCTTTATTCGAATTTAAATTTTTATTTTTCTCACCCCCATCCGGAATTACAACAACTTCCTCATCTCGAGTAGTCGTCCTAGTCGAAACAGCGTTCACGCTCTCACTCGTACTACCCACTGCGTATTGCCCCTTAGGTTGCTGAGTAGGTTGACTCGTCGACTTACTCTCAGTTAAACGGTTTAATGTAGTAACTACTTGTCCCATTTGGGACTCTAGCTTTGCGATAGACTGAGTGTGAGAGTGCACTAACTGAATTACCGACCCAAAATTTTCAAGAGAGGCCAGCACCTTCTCCTCAAATGCATTATTGCGTGGAGGTGGAGGAGGTGGTTGGTATTGACCTTGTTGGTATTGGGGTCGGTACGTATTAGGAAAATTAGTCGACCTAGGATTATAATTATTTTGTGGGAATTGTTGCATAGAATTAACGTGTTGTTCAACAAATTCCGGATATTGAGATGCAGAAGGACATGCAAAGATATTATGTGACGGTTCAGAACATAATGCACATACTTCTGAAGAAGGTGGATTTGGCCTATTCCCCATCCTCATAAGTTGGTCAAGTTTTCTATTCAATTCTTGTATTTCGATTGCCTGACTCGACTCAACTTTCACCTCTCGCTTAGGTTGAAGATGATATCCCTCGAAACGTACCGACACAGCCTGGTGCATCGAATTCTCGCTCAAAGTTTCGAAAATTTTCCAGGCCTCGTCGGCGCTTTTGTGTAGGAAAGTTCCAGCACAAACGGCGTCGACGGTATTCCTAACAGAGGGTATAAGCCCCTCGTAGAAGACTTGAACCAATTGCCACTTGGGAACCTGATGGTGTAGGCATGAGCGTAACAATTCTTTAAATTTTTCCCAAGTGTCATAAAGAGTCTCCCCATCTTGCATCACAAAATTAGTTATATCTTTTCTTATCTTATTTGTACGCATAATAGGGAAAAACTTTTGTAAAAAGGCGGTGTGTAAGGCTTCCCATGTTTTTATTGTGTTTGGCTCAAGTGATTGAAGCCAATACTTTGCTTTGTCTCTTAAGGAGAATGGGAAGAGCCGCAATTTTAATTCATCATTATTTAGGTTTTGTATTTTCAAAGTAGAGCATATATCCTGAAAATCCCCTAAGTGTTGGTAAGGGTCTTCATTTAGACGGCCATGGAATGATGGAAGTAGCGAGATGGTAGACGACTTTATCTCAAAGTGAGATGCCGTCGCCTCCGGTAATTCGATACCGGCTTGTGGCGTGTAAGTCGTAGGAATAAAATAATCTTTAAGCGGCGGAGGTGGCGGTATATTAAGATTATTCATATTAGCTCCGTTGTTATTTTGGTTATTTTCGTTATTATTTCCAATGTCTGCCATTTTAATTGGTTCTATGTTATGAAAGCGTGGTTTCTTTAGTCTTTGAAGGGTACTACGTATTTCGGACTCAAATAAAGACGTTGGTTTCGGTGTCAAATCGTCGTCTATTAAAAACCTTGTTCTAGAAGTTAAGTTTGAAGACTTATTAAGTCTTAATGTACGTTCAAGTTCAGAGTCTAAAGGTTGTAATTCCGGTTTATTTGAACGTGTACCTAACATAAACTAAAAGAAAGTAAAGAAACTAAAAACAAAAACTGACTCAATAAATAAAAAAACAAATAGCAATCACGCAAATAAGACGACAAGCACACAACTACTATGATGCATGAATATTATCCTATAATGCAATGACCGCGTCAAGCCCAGCGCCCCGGGTTTCCTAGCTAATGCAGTGCAATTAACCCTAAACTAATGCAAATAGTGCGTCACAGCGCCCTGACTTACAGTGGTTTAAAGCGAATTTCACAAGAGCAATTTATTTAATTTTTATTTTTATTTTTATTTGCGTAAGCTCCTTTGATGTAATTAGCTGCTCCACTCGGAAACGTTGACTACAAAATAAAAGAACAAGTTAGTAACTAAAAACAAAAACGGAAAATAAGAAAAGAAAACCTAATCTAATATTTACGAATTAACTAAACTAAGATTATAAAACTAAAGGTAGTAATGCAATCCCCGGCAACGGCGCCAAAAATTGATGTTGTCAGTATCAAGATATAAAAGTATTCTTTACTTTTCAAAAGATTTGCAGTGTGGAAGTAAAGGTCGAACCCACAGAGATTGACTAACTACCGTGTTTTAATCTTAAAACCTAAATCTAATTAATTATAAAAACGGATTTCGATTTTAATTTGAATTAACTAAGAACATAAAAATAAATCTAAACTATGAAAGCAATTTAAATAGTTGTTTTTAAATAATGTTTAAGGGAACCTAGGATTGCAAATCCACCACTAGCTTCATAATAGGAATATTTATGAATTACTTTAGCTTATTACGTTGGATGAATATGGGGAATTGTAGCTACAAGCCCAATTCCTCCGACAAGAAGATAATCATGGTTCAAGCACCAACATAATCTATCTGCAGTTAGCATGAATTATCCCACACTAAACTAGGGTTGTGATCTAATCCATCTAACCTAGGCATGGACTATTCGGATACTTGATAGCACGAATCAATAAAACACCATCACATGTAAACAATCTAAACAAGCGCAGCAAGAATAGATCGTTGAGCACATCACAGTCAAAATAGATCTAAGACAAGAATAAATTCTGAAAGTAATGATTTAATCAATTAAAGTACGATTTATTTATAAAAAATCCTCTAAACATGTAATCATCATCCATACATAATAAAACTAAAAGAAATACATAAATAAAACCCTATTACTTGGCTAGGGTTTCATTGAAACCCTAGATCTAGAGTTTAGTTGTCCATAGAATTGATGAATAGCAAGAGGTTGATGGAGGAGGCCATGTGAATCCTTGGTCTTCTTCTTCTTCTCCTTGCTTTCCTCTCTTCAAAAATGGCTGAAAATTATGTATATTATGGCTGTCTATTGATGTGTATAATAGTGTGTAATGATTTGTATATCTAAAGTTGATTTAGAATAGGATTTGTATAGAGTTTGGAAGGATTTAGGAAGCTTTCCTAAGTCAAATCGCGCTAAAACTGCTGTTTTTACGTTTCTGGACGTATTTAACCAATTCGGATCGCACAGGGCTCTTCAGGGCTTCAAAATACACAAGTTTGACTTTTTCAAAGGGTCGCTCGCGCGGGTCGCGCCAGCGACCTGGGCATTTTCCAGAATTTTCTCAGATTTTTCGCTGCTCTGCACCACTTTCGTAGAATTGCGATAACTTTTGACTCGGACCTCGGATTGACTCACCGTTTGCGGCCACGCGTCCGTAACTCGAAGATCTACATTTTATATCTCTAGAGAAATTTCTCAAATCTGAAGTATTACTTGTCAAAAATGCAATTTTCCGAGACTGTTACAACATTCTTCCTTCACCGGAACCATCTTTTAAGCCCAGAATGACTTCCAAAGCCACTAATCATTGGATTTTTGTGCATTTTCATGTTAAAGCTCCAAAATCTACAAAATATAGAATACCTATTAAAAATCACTTAATAATTACATGAAATGGGCTAACAAAGCGTATTTTTAGGACTATAAACGGCAACTATTCGTCGCCGATCAGCGAGTTTAAATTTCAAAACGTCACATCAATCAAGAGCGGGGTGATTGACATGACATTTTTGGGGGCGATTGTCTGCACCCAAAAATCGCCAAAGGATTTTTGGCCCGATTAAAGGTGGATCGGGCCAGCCTAAAAGCGCAGATAGGGTCATCGGACTCAAGGGTGCTTGAATCAAGGATAAAGAACCTAAAGTAATGTGAAGCCCGATAGGAGATATGGGCCAGAAGATGACCAATCGGGCGCCGTCCTGGAAATAAGTAAGCAATAGTAAGGTTGGAGCTCGATTAGTAGGCTAATCGTGGGTAACGTCCATCGGGCATCCGAGAAGTACAGGTTGGCGTCAGCATGAGCCCGATAAGTGGTCAAGAGAGTACCCTCAGCAATCGGGTCGTATTCGGATATGGTAATAAAAACCGGGCCTAATGAGCCCGATTGGTTAAGAGCATGCGCAAAACCATCATCGGGCACATTAGAAAGTATGATAGGTGGAAGCCCGATGAAGCTAAAAATATGATCATGCGAGTCCGATGGGAAAAGGAGAAGGCGGTTCTGTTCATTATCTGTCATGATGATGCTGCCCTAAAATTAAGAAGTCAGAGTCCGTTTAGGAATGGGATCTGATCACATTCAACTAGATATGGAAGGCTAATCCCTAGGATTATGGGATTGAATCAATCAGGATGGGGATAAGAAAAGAGTTAGTGCTAAGGAAGGATTCTGCTAACTGTATCTTGCTTGGGGTGCAATTCAAGGAGTCCTTGCCACATCCGGACTATTGAAGGCCGCTATAAAAGTAAAGGCAGGCCAACCGTGCAAAGGACTCCGCTTCATCTCAAAAACAGCATACATACACAGCATTCAGAGCAATCAACCCTGTGTTCTTCCTATTTTTCTGCATTCATAGCAAATAGGTCTGTCTTTGCTAGTATTTGTCTTTCACTGTTTTCAATTTCTTGAACAATCAGAGCTTGTTCTGGTCACGTTCTTTAGTTTTTGTTGTTATTTTCCAAACATTCAATAAATATTATTTTATTAATTGTTTGTAATTGTTTATCTAATAAACTCTGCACTAATATTGTTTGTAATTGTTTGTAATTGTTTATCTAATAAACTCTGCACTAAACGCTTCAGAATTTTTGGTGAGGGCACTTTCCAACTCATCACACACGATCGTTTAGTTCGAAGTCATATCTCAAAGCTTTGAGTATCACTCACTCAAGCATATAGAAAATTAGTTTGCACACACCGAGCCCGTTTGACTCTGGCACGCCCGCGCAAAACTTCATAGCAAACACTAATATCCAAGTACCTAACGGTCATACTTAGAGAAAGAAAACTATTGTAATATTGCCACAATAGATCCTCAACGACTTAGCAATAGAGTTGACAACACTAAATCCTGAGATAAAGTTTCACAATCACAAAGCATGATTCGTGGCCTCAAAGCATGCCACGAACTCGACATCCCTTGTGTTACAATAATCTCTACCTTGAATTTGTACTTTAAGTTTTTGAAGATAGTACCTTATTTAAGTTTTCTAAAATAAAGAAAGTTAATTTTTAATTTTTAATTTTGACAAACTAACACCAATAAATAGGCTAATTAATATTATTCTTAAGTAGACCCTTGGATACCATATCTCATTATCAAATATGTATCATTAGACACCAATTTTTTTTTGTTTTTTTTTTTTTTTATTCGGGGAGCGCTACCCCCGAAATCCTATATACCAAAAACTTTCTGGCTCTGCCCTTGCTCCCAGCTCTGGCCACTTCATACTCTAGGTTTCGTTTGGTAACAACTTTTGGCATCTTTAAGTGATTATTGGACTCCTAAAGCTAAAACTTAAAAAAAAAAAAATAATAATAATAATAATAATAAATAAATAATTTGGTGTGCCTGCTGCTCCAATTAATCACAGCAAAATATGAGTCACTCAGCAAAAATTTGGGATCTACCTAAAGCTATATTAGACAACTTTTAGCCAAAAAAAAAAAAAAAAAAGGTATGATAGGATTCCAGAAAGTTAAGTTGTAGGCAAACAGGACCTTTATTTCATGTGGTTTTGAAGTGTTTCCACACTCAGCATATATATATATATATATATATTGGAGTATTTGAAAACTAAAGTAAAGGCACAAATTTGTTCGGATCCACAATGGTACGTACAAGCATACAAAACAACTATTCACTGGTTGTCTACAACAGATCTCAAAGTAAAATAAATGTCAAAACTGAAAATTTTGCAACAATGTTAAATTAACTTAAATGGATTAGTTGTACAAAATTCTAGACAGAGAGAGAGAGAGAGAGAGAGAGAGAGAGAGAGAGAGAGAGAGAGAGAGAGAGTCCATTATTCCCCATTTCTATGTATCCTTTGGGTTGTATATATAGCTAACTAACAATAGAAGAGACCCCATTGCTTTCCATACTTGATATGTTAGCTGATCCTTTCAACATTGCAATTCTCTCTGTCAATAGTACTGAAAAGCAAGAGTCTTGAAGTAACAAATTAGAACCTCCAACATTGCTCCAAGGAGATTCCAAGAAAACTAGAAAAATATAGATTATCACTAGGAAGGAAATTGCCAAAGATAGGTAGGCCTCTTCTGTTAGGCTAGGAACCACCATTTGAGAGAGAGAGAGAGAGAGAGAGAGAGAGAGGGAGAGATTATTTGGTGTTTGAGAAAGAGGGTGTTTATAGGGGAAGAACATGAGAAGTTCAATGAACTTAATTTGTTTGAGATGGGGAGAGCTAGTGGAGTGGTGGAATTAAATGCCTGTGACTAGGTTATGGGAGTGTGAAGGTTTAGTTTGGTTCAGAGGTATATGTGAAAGCTAATTAATTGACTAATGAGGACAATTCATTGAATGTGTATGCAAGTTGTGTCATGTGGGGTATGTTCAGTTGTTTTTACTTTTCATAAGTTATTATTCCTTTCCATGTTCATGCATATACATAATTATATACATGCACCCATTGGATTCTTTATTTTTTTGCTTCTATATATGTGATAATATATCACACTCTTGAATAATAAGTTGTCTTGTAATTTGGTCTTTAATTTTTTTTTTTGATGAAATTTGGTCTTTAATTAATGTTACCACTATAGTAGTTTAGTTCTCAAACTTCAAAACTTGTGGCTATGTGAGCACCATATATATAAACACTATTCAAGGGCATTTTAGGTATTTAAGGATAATTGTACTTTTAACCCCTAAGCTTTCTACTCATATTTGACTTGGATCCCTGATTTTTGGAAAAATAATTGAAGCTACCTTAAACAAGTGTCAAGCTCTTCCTCTATTAAGCATGGTTTAAAAAATAAAAAATAAAAAATAAAAAATAGATCTCAAATACCTTGACCAGTGTTCAAGTGCTTTTCATGTAACCACTTTTGTCAAATTTTAAAAATTAGGGATCAAAGTGCAACTAGGATGTAAGTTTAGGGAGTGATTAAGAAATAGAATGTCCTTGAACAATGGTCATGTATTGCTTATGTGATCATTTTCTGTCAATTTACTAATTACGGATTGAGAAAATGTTGAGATTGTAACTAGTTTGAAAGTTTGAGAACCAAATCACTATAATTAGAACATTAAACACCAAAATGCAAATCAGTGCATAATTTAAATATGCAAATACCAGCATCAAGCTAGATGTTTCTATGACAAGTTCTATTGTAGCCAGAAATTGCGATGGTGATAAACCGGATGTGCTCCTTCGAATACTTGTAAGCAAAAACAAAGACAAGTTTTGACACAAAGTCGTCAACCGTAGTGGAAAGGTTAAAGCACATGTTTGTGTTAGACGAGGATATATGGGATATAAATTTTCCTGCAGTGAAAATGTTAAAGCACTCGCTAAACATGGGACCCACATCATACAAATCAAGAACATTACTAGTTTTAGCCAGTATTTTAACATGTGCACGTGTATAATAAATAATTAAATAATCCATTCAAAAGTTGTAAAACACTGTACCACATTGAAAGAGAAAAATAATAAAATAAATTGTTACCATTAAAATAGTAAAATAATGGAACTTTAAAAAAGTGGTTTACACTTTAAACATCTCCGGTGTTGGGTCAGGGATATCTTTTAACCTGTACAACTTAGTAGATAAATCTACTACGGTTACTCTAAGGTGATCTAGGATTTTGTGTGGGCCAGAGCCAGAGGGTTAGACCCAAGCTGCTTAGGCTTAGACCAGAACTCCTTGTGGTCGGCTCGGGCCTGGCCTGGCCTGGCCTGAATGAGCTTCTTTAGCTGGTTTCCAAACGTCTTTAGTCTGGTCGAACAAAGCCCAACTAGATCGCCAGCTCAATTGCTAAGGATATCTGTCACGTGAGATTGGATGTATCATTTTTATGGGTAATAATTGGAACACACCCAAATACACAACTTTTAGGACACAACCTAAGAGATATGTTTATCTCTCTCCTGTATCATTGTGGGGTCCAGTGACATCACAGGAGAGATATAGACACATCTTTTGGATTATATCCCAAAACTTGTGTATTTGAGTGTGTCCCAATCTTTACTCCATTTTTATATCATATTATATACTCTCTCTCCCCCCCCCAGCTCTTAATTATAGCCTTTGAATCCAGAGTGTAGTAGAGTGACATGTAGCAGGATAGCAAGGATCTTCTTAAAGGAGTAAATATTCATTGTAACGGGTACGTTAGATATGTAATCTATTTATAAATTTAAAATTTTATACTGATAAGGGAAAGAATTTCCTTGAAAATAAGGGACCATGTTTATAAATGAATGATTTCTATTAAATTGAGATACTATGTCACTAAAATAACAGTGATAATGAATATGTTCTCCTCTTTAAAGAGTTGGGTAAACGTTATGTTCTAACATAATAGTGCCAGACATAAAGACCATTTAACAAATTGATTCAGAAGTTGAGGGGACGCACAGATTAGAGTTCGAGGGGTTCGTCTTTTGGAATTTTCAACAAGACCCTCTTATGCTTCTTCCATCCTAGAATTTTCCGTAACTTCGAATACCCTCAAATAAAATGTCATAACTTTTAATTTACAACTCTATTTTCAATAATATTTATGTATTCGTAATCTTTAAAACAATATCTATCAAACAAAATCCATATTGAAGGGTGTGTGTGTGTGTGTGTGGTGAATGTTGGGGTACAATTCGAACGGGATCCAAAGAGTTTTGGCTTTACCCAGGCCCGAGCCCGAATTCAAGCAATCTGACCAAGCCCGAGCCTGGCCTCGAACCCGAACCTGAGCCTGACATAAACTCGAACTTTCAACCCGAGCCCAGTTTGTGATTTAGCATTAAAACCCGAGTCCGAGCCCGAATCGCAATTATTTATTTATTTATTTATTTAATTTTTTTTTACAAACTGATTTTTAAGTATGTAAACAACAATATGTAGAACGTCAAATCTTTTTTTTTTTTTTTTTGGGAAAAAATATTCATCTATTAATTTAGTGCTTTAATAATATCTAATAGCGTATTTTTGTCACTAAAAAAATACTTTAATCTAATGTAAAAAATGTTACATAAATAGAATTCGGGCTCGGGTTCCACGAATTAGCAAAATTCTGTCCAAGCCCAGCCCGAATTCAATTCAGGCTTGCATTATTCTGCCCAAGCCCACCCATGTTGAAAGTACCGCGGGCACAAGCCCGGTAATTTTCAGGTTGGGCTTGGATTGGCCCGCCCGAGTTGTACCCCTAGGTGAATGAGCATAATTTTATAGCTCAAAATCGACAAAAGAAAAACAAAAAATAGGGACAGTTTAAAGGGTAGTCCAGTGCACGAGACTGCTGTCATTGCGGGGTCATAGGAGAGTAAAATATACACAACCTTAACCCTGCAAGAGAGAGACTGTGACCTTCAAAAAGGGACATATACTAACATCAACATACCAAATCAAATTTACGGAATGGTGGGGGTGAAAGTTGGCATTGCAACCTATAACAACAATTTACAAGGAAAAAAAAACCGTAACCTTGCATCTACAATTCAAAAGAAAAAGAGATAGGCCATTAAATAAATAAATAAAGGAGGGGGTGGGGGTAGGGGTGGCAATTTTCGACACGACACGGCAACCCGACAAGACCCGACACGAAAATAAACTGGTTTGAGTGACCCGTATAAGGGCACGGGTCATAAACGAGTCGACCCGTGTGACATGATTAATAAACGGGTTGAAGCGGGTCAACCTGTCTAACCCGTTTGACCCGATTAAGTATTTAAGTGCAGTTGGGACATTTTGTTTTTAGTTCTAAAAATAATTTTTAATAATATGGAAGTCTAAAATACAAATAATATAAATAAGAATTAAAAAAAAAATATTTTTTTAAAACATATTTATTTAAAATTTATATATATAAAAACTAAAATTGTTTTTTTTTTTTTTGTTTGCTCATAAAAAAAAAAGAGTAGTTACCAACTTACCAAACAAGTAAATATATATATATATAAAATAATGAATAACTAATATAATAAAAAAATAATAATTATTAATAACTAATAAGGGAGGGAGGAAGCTGGAGCCTGGAAGCATTCATGCATCAAGCATTGTATAAAAAAAAAAAATAATAAAATAATAAAATAAAATAAAAGGGAAGAAGTCCGCCAGGATTGCTGGATTGGGAGGGAGACAAATTAGTCAATTAGCCAATTAAAATTGTTAATCTTGATTCTTGATGGATGGCAAGTGGAGAAATTTCTTTATACAATTAGTAAAAATAATATTTCTTCTTATTCATTTTGTTTGGAAATGCTTGGGTGTTAAGTTTATAATAATTGGATGTTGTTATATTTGTAATATTTTGGTATTTAAGACGTACGTTTTAATAATTGATGCATTTTATGAAAGACTTGTTTGTGTTCTTAGTAGAACTGTAAGCTTTTTTCGAATAACCGAACCAAGCTAACCGGTCGATTTTTTTAAAATTACCTACAACTAAAAAAGATCCGACCGCTCAAATTGGCAAAACCGACCGAACCGACCACTTTGGTTGGTTTTCAAAACATGAAAAAATCGAAAAAAAAATAAAAATAAAATCCGATCCGATCCGAATTCCGAACCGAACCGATGACACCCTACACGGGTTAGACGGGTGGCCCGTGTATGACCCGACACGATTATAACCCGACACAATTATGACACGTTAAGAATGACACAATTATAACCCGACACGACAATGACCCGACACGATTATGACCCGACACGACCCGATTGCCACCCCTAAGTGGGGGGAGGAGCCCCACAGAATCCATGACAATAGTTTACAAAGGAAAAAGGGACACAAACAATAAAATCAATTCACAAGATAAGGACACAACCCTAGCTACAACTCAAAAGAAAAAGAGTAATACTTGGGGCACAATCAAAGCCACAACTTTTTTTGCACAACCTTCATTTTGTGTCTATCTCTCTCTTGATAGATCCCACAGTACCAGTGACCCCACAGTGCCCACTAGGAGAGAGATAGACACAAAATGGAGGTTGTGCAAAAAAGGTTGTGACTTTGATTGTGCCCCAAGTATTATCCAAAGAAAAATGGATAGCCCATATACCTAATTACAAGAAAAAGGAGACACAACCCCTAACAGTGATTTACAATAATAAAAAAAAAAGAACATTACCTATATCACCAATTCACAAGAAAAGGGGAACACCTCCCATCTTAGCAATTTACAGGGAAAAATGGGACACAACATTATATTAGCGATTCATTTAAAAAATAAAAAATAAAAAAATATATAAAAAGGGAAAGAACCAATATCAGCAATTTAAAAGGGGTGAAAAAAATAAAGGGACACAGTCCATATCACCAATTCATAAGGAAAAAAACGCACAATCCATGTCTGTAATCTACAAGAAAAGAGACTTATAAAAAATTTACAAGAAAAAGGCCCGTATCCCCAAATCAAAGAAAAAGGGGAACAACCCAAACAAGAAGGAAAAAAAAGGGGGACAACCCATATCACAAATTCACAAGAAATAGACACACAGCCCATATCCACAATTTACAAAGGAAAAAGAGACACAACTTTACAACCAATTCATAAGCAATAGGAACAGAACCTTCTATTTGTAATTCGAAAGAAAAAAGGACAGCCCATATAAGCAAATTTCAAGAAAACAGGGGACATAGTCCATACTCCATAACAACAATTTACAAAGGAAAAAGGGAAACGACCCATATAAGCAAATTATAGGAAAAAAGGACACAACATATTAACAACAATTTACAATGGAAAAAGTAACACAACCCATATATCACCAATTTACAAGACACGAAGACAACCCATACCAGAAAAAAAACACACAAACACACACATACACACACACACAAGACTGTATCAACGATTCATAAAAAAAGGGGCCACAAGCAACATTAGCAATTTAAAAGAAAGAAGAAAGGACACAATCCATATCACCAATTCATTTGTAGATTGCATGACATGCACTTGAAAATTCAAAATTGAACTATTACTCCCATTTTAGGACAGTAATAATCAATTATACTCAGATCCTTCAAAAATTACTCTAGTTAGTGACCTTTCCTCTCATGAACTTGACTAACATACACATGGAGAGAGCATGAGATGTACCTTGAAGTTTTTGTTGGAAAGATTGGCACACTCAACATGCACCCAAACATTGTAACCATCACAATGTGCGTAATCCAGAGAGAATGACCAAAACAAAAACCTCATAATAATTACTTTGTAAAGGAAATGAACAATTAACCTATTATAATTATTGATAACCTCTCTGTGTCACTATGATCCAGAGAGCATGGTGAAAACTAGAACCTCATAGCTCCCTTAAGTACTTTGTAAAGGAACAATTAACCTATTATTGTTGATGACCTCACCGCATGGCCATGATCTGAATTACACAAAATCATCTTGCATATGCCACGATATTGTTCTAATCTACATAACTGTATACATATATAATTAGAAACATAGCTTTAACATTCAAATTACTAGAAAAAGCTGTAAATAATCAAGAAAACATTGTCCTTGTGAAACTAAAAACAACGTTCCCATAAAAAAAAAACAAGGCCTCACATTTGCAGGCCTTTTTTCATGGTAGAGTCAAGCCAAAACTATTGCATGCCTGTGTGTCCTTATCATAAGTACCCTACAAACACAAGTCTCCGAACAAAGCTAAACAATACCTTTGACAGCATTACAAACTGACGTATTGTTCTCCGCCCCAGAAGCATTGTTGCTGAAACACTTATTGATAGAGATGTGCCGTGCAATCTGATGTGTCAAAACAAATTCAATGCCTAGATTCTTAAAACCAATAAGAATGTGAGGGGGTGGATATAATTAAAACAAACGAATTACCAATTTGTTCATTGATGCTCTATGTAGGACAAAAATAGGTTTTGGTGATAAACATCAAAGTATACTTACACAAATAATGCAATACAACATGATAAGTTCACAAAACACAGCAGAACAATAATTTTGTTGAAGGAATTTCTATGATTTTAAACTTCAATAAGATTTTGTTTGAAGGACATTTCTATGATTTTAAACTTCAATAAGTATAGATGTAATAAGTTAATAACTAAAACATCCAAAAGAAGGGGGAGTTGTGCTTTAATGTTTCCGAACCTACACCTTGCATTTCTTTGAGATATTCCAAAAAAGAATTAGGGCACATAAATTATCATCCTAATTGAAAAGCCCCATTGGACCAAAAATATTAGGGTCTGTGTAACAAATCTTTCATTTGAATAGAAAATATAATGACGAGAAATACAAAAAGAAATACTATGTCAAAAAGTCAACCTATAAGACGTAAAACAAAAACACAGGTTCACATTGATAACACACACATAGTAATATGCATATTGGCTCCATATATCTTAGCTATGAGGGTTGATACAACACCACACAATAAAGAGGAAAACCCTACTCTTGGTCCATGCCCCTAATAGGACATTTACGTCACAAGAATAAAATAAAGAAAAAGATACAAGTATTTATGGTCTGGGTAAGTGGTTCAGATGCTTATTCGTAATGGAATGATTATCACGTTCAATAGCACAATAGAGAAATGCAGAGGATTGGACTCAAGTGAAGGATAGGAGCAGTTTAGGGATTGAAGGGAGAGTGAATGGGGGACACTTTGTAGGCAGAGAATACCAACTATAGTGTTTCTCTCACTAAATCTCAAGAAGTTGTGTCCATCGCTGGTTACCCTCCTTATATATATAGCCTTTACTGCATGAGACTCACAATTGGTATTGGTACGCATAACTGGCCCTTGTGCCTTGTTGTTATATGTGTATAGCACCACCATTAGCTATTAGTTGGTTATTCCATATGATGACAAGAGTACCAGGCACATTCCCATAATCCCTAAAAGGGTAAGGACCACTGATTAGGGTATCTATCGATGGTCCATAACGTTCATCTTATCCTTAGCCACCAAGCCAAAGATCCTGAAAAATCCCTTATAATCAAATCATGGTAGGATCCCAAAAGGGGATGTTACAACAATAGTCTATTAGGTCCTAATACCTGTTCCTGTAATGCCCCTATACGCGAAACTAGCTATGCAAGCCAGAATAGACGTACACATAGTATATAATAGTACGAGTATATGCCGTTTGTATTTGTAAGTATATTGGCTATTAGTCTTATCTGAGGAGGTGCCAAGCATCTTAACCTTATGGGGGTTGCTGCCCCAAACCATTCCTTTCAGCCAAGGTTGATCAGGCCCACTATAACGACCCTGGTGTTGTGGGCGGGCTGCTGCAGGTGCCTTAAACAGATCTGTGATGATGCAGTTTCGAAAACAGTCTTAAAATCAACATGCAAATCAAAACTAGTGTTCCAAAACGCATCTATAGATCCAAACAAGCGAGGCTCGGATACCAATTGAAGGAAAAATAGGTTTAAAAGTTATTTTAAATGTGCAGCGGAAGTGTTGAGTTACAAAAACTTATTGGTATGCCCGGATCTACTACCCGTCAATTCTATAGATGCGTACTAACAAGAGGGAGAAGAATTATACCTCAGGTCTTGAACCCAATTCAGATATTCTTCTTCCTTGGTGATGCAACAACCTCCACTAGGTTATCTTCACCCTTATGACTCCTGTGGATGCTTCCCGGAGAGACTAGAGATGGTGAGATCTATAATAAGGAGGATGGGAAGGTTTGGGAAGCCCTAAACAGCTTCTGCAGTTTTCGTATAGGAAAAATGACTATTATTAAACCTTGTACGCAGCTGCCCTATTTATAGATTTCCAAAACCAACTTTAACCTTCGACCGATCGAAGTGACTTCGATCGATCGAACCTTCAATCGATTGAAGATTCTTCAATCGATCGAACCTGCCTAGACTTCAATCGATCAAGAGTACTTCGATCGATCGAAGCTATCTTGACAAGATCCTCATGTGCCTTTCCAAACATCCCAGCGGAGCTAAGAGTGGGACTTCCTAGGCTCTTTATTATTGGCTCAGACCAGTTGGTAATTCCCATGACTAAACTCTTTGATCAACAAATTAACCAACTGGCCAGTTAACGTTTATTCCACAATAAAACGATAACTGAACTCCAATACAAAAGAATATATCCAAAGCGATAACTAGACTTGTATGGTGTACTAATGTCCCTCCACCGTCAGCATTCATAATCATATTTAGGTAGTCGGATATCTATTACTGTCAACCTGAATAATGATTACATCTTCCATTCCTTGAGTACCCAATCACCTCTCATGATTACCAAACATGTTGATAACTACTTCTCAACAAGACTGCAGTTCTCAGTAATCAACTTGGTGACATTCTCAAGGGAATGCTTACTCTTTATCAGAGGGTAGATTCTATCTTGACAATATATGTTTACAAACCTTTGAACATGACATACCCAAGATACCCAGGTGTTAATCTTTTATAGACCTCATTGATTGGTAAATCAAAGCAGCCATATCCACAGTCTGTGTTCATAATCGCCTCAAGATTGAAAACACGTACCTTATACAAGTTATGAGTTCCTATCGACTATTGACAGTGTTAAACGACAATAAGAGAGCTCAGGTCCATTAATGCACTATAAGCACTAGCATATTAACTAAGAGATAAACTCTAGTGATTGAGATTCATCACTCCATCCAATGGTAGTTAATTATGCTACAGTGTAGACCTGATAAGATATCTAGTCTCATCAGCCACTGTGACAAAATCTAAGTATCAAAGGATAATAATTCGTATCTTACTTGTATGTATCTCATACACACACGAATTACTTACTATGATACTTAAGGATTAACAATCATCTTATGAAATTAACATACACAATAAAATGTAAAGCTGATATCCATATATTAAAATGTCAATGTCTCATACATAAAGTAATGGTTTGAGGGCACAAACCCAACATATCCTTGCATGAGCACGTGCATCATGATCGGATAGGTGCATCCATCAATATGACTACTTGTGTTTATATGTTTGTCCCTTGCCCGAACTACGTCTTGGTCTGATTCCTGAATGGATACGTAGGCAGCTCACCATCGAGCATGACCGACATGGACCATTTGCGCGAACGTTTTTGCAATGCATTTTTGTTTTTACCTAAATTCGACATTCACTTGTGACACGCGTTGCTCCACAAGCTCTGTCGAAGAGGGGCAAACTGTAGACACCCTAATTTTGACCAACCGTCGAATTTAGGGGACTGTTACCTCTAAGTCCGATGATGACAATGTCCGACTAATCTAGGGTTTCTAAAGATGACTCAAGCTCTTTGAAAGGCTCTTGCAATTTCAAAAGAACTAAAAATAAAAGAAGAAAAAGAGAATAGAAAAAACCGGCACAAGGCGTAGCCTGCGGTAGTCACGCGATGCAGCATCGGTACTCACTGACTGTCGGACCGGCATTCAGTAAGTGCGCACCGGTGCTAACTGACCGTCGAAAAAACACTCCAAATGCAGCAAAAATAAAAAATCTAGAAAAGACGACAGTTTGCGGAGGTGTCTGTGGCATTCACTGAGTGCCGCATCGGCGTTCAGTGAATATCGCGCCGGTTATCAGTAAGTGCCGTTACTGAGTGCCGCGGACAACTCCACTAACTTCCGCATTTTTTATGCAGTCTGCTTTAATATAGTACGCTTTGTACCTTCAAAAGTACATCCAGGATTAGGCTTTTACCCCTAAAATTACCAAAAATAACCCTTTAAAATTTGCCTATATAAAGGGGGTGAATTTCCCATTACATGGGGATTTTTTTTTTAACTTAAATCTCTTTTTGGTTTTCTTTGAATCTTGAATCTCTTGGATTTTGATATTCTTAAAGATAAATAGGAAGATCTTAGAGAAAATTTAGAGGATTAAGAAGTAACTCATTGCAAGAGAGAATGAGAGCTTGATTAACCTTTTGGAAGATCTTCAAACCATAAAAAGTTTAGGATAATTGGAGGTAAACTCTAGACTAATTAGTCCTTAATTTAGGTTCAATCACAATTCATAGGATTACTTAGGATCTTTTTACACATTTTCAAAAAGTCTTTTCCCACCTCATTTCATCACACACCACATAAAATTGTGATTGAACCTCCATTTGTTCTTTTCTTTTGATTTGGATCAAAATTGCCTAAGGTTTGAGATTAAATAAGTTTAATTTATACATTATGTGAACTTTGATTTCTTTTTTCTTTTATCATGTTCTTCTCTTGGGATTCATGAGGTTCTCAATACCTCCTTTGATTCCCTTGAGTTACTCTTTTGAATTCTCTATAAACTTGTGATTCAAATGAGAATAGTCACATTCATGTATAATTAGTAGACCCAAGTCCTAATTCATGACTTAGGTCTTCTAATTAGAAGTCTTATGGAACGTTTTCCATGTTCCATTGAGACTCACATGTATTAGTCTTCTTTTTTTTTATCTCCAAATGACCATCAATGGGAGGGAGACTTAGTCTTAGGATGAGTCAACTTCTATGGTTTGTTTGATAGATTTAACCAAAAAGTGAAGAACTCATAATGGTGTAGTGAGTTCATAAACCACTTTTGATCAAGGATTTTTAATTAAATAATGATCTGTAGGAATTGAATGAGACCAATTGGAGAGGTTAGTAACTCAAAGATCTACCACTTTAATTTTTGTTTTGATGAGATTTCATGTTTAAGATGGTTTAGTCATGAGTTTTGTGAAACAATCATTATCTGTCCAGAATTTTAGAGCAGTAACACCTTCTTGAAATGAGTAAATCAGAGCCTTAGTCAAGCCTTCTTGACTTTAAATAATTTTTTCTATGAAGCTTGATGTGGTAGTAAGATCTCCTAAAAAGATTAGAGTCATCCAGATTTATTTACTATTTTTAAAAAATCATATAAAATCTCTTGACATAGAGTTGTAAAATTATGAGTGATGTTTGATTTTTGACCAATTCCCAGAGATTGAACCGTTTGATCTTTGATTTTCCTTTGGGATAGAAACTAGACTCACAGAGACATCTTGTGTCCAAAAATCATTGAAATTAAACCATGGAATCTACGCTTTTCCTATTTTTCAAAAGCTGGTATACTCTCTGTAATTTCTGAAATTCTGTTGTAGATCTGATAAACTTTGGAAATAATGGCTTGATTGACTTTTTCATGACCTAAGACTTAAACCATGTTTTGACTATGATTAATTGAACTTAAATCCAGAGGCTAAAATGATCCAAATCAATGAATAGTTCGTAGCTTACTCTTATTCATGTTCATGCATTCATCCATGTTGATGCTTGTAATTAGGAATTTATTTTGCGTTAAATTTAAGTTGCATTTAATTAAACGTAATTGTGTGTTCTTGTGATCATATTAGGATCACACCATCTCTATATGGACATTACATTGGCTCCTAGTTGAGACTTGTATATCTATAGAGATTATGTGTTTTCAATTAATTAGAAGGAATTCACGATTAAGTCAATTCCTTCACACTTGATAGATTTGAGCTAGAAGTTTAGGAATATTACTTAGGATTCAATGTTATATCTTGTTTAAAGCATGTGGACTAACCCCTTTGTTTTGTAGCGCTATTGAGGTATGATTTCTTGAATCTTTCCTCTAGTTTACTTTATTTTTTTGATTTTTATTGATTTTTCGACTTCATGTGCGACACCTTAGAATTTGGACTTGTCTTATGTGTATATATGTGATTAGAGACCTTTTATTAGGATTTCTACTTTTGCATGCATTGCATGTTTCCCATTTCGCGGCTGGATCCCGGGTAAGTTCTCTTGTTCCCTATCACATATCATGACGCATATCTAGCTTGTTACCATTAGCAATCTTATACCCTTTTCAATATGCTTTTGTGATGTATATATCTATGTATTAGTTGAGGGCACGCTTAGATAAGTAATTTGATTAAAAGGATGTCAAGTAGAGGCCTATCACGAGATAGGATGAGAGGGGGCGTTTTAGTCCACCGGGCTCCTTCCCGTCTCACTCCATAATCCCCAGACCTAGAAATCTCTGGTTTTCTAAAAAGATCAGTTTGCTTTTAAACAGTTTCTTCAATTTCCTTTAAAAAATTAAGTGCCAAATCGTATTTGAATTTGAAATTTGAAGAGGTTTAAAAAGCTGTGGGTAAAACTACGATATCCACACAGCGACATCTCGACAATATCACAGACTCATTACTCTTTTACAAACCAAACACAGGAACCAAACCGACGGATACAATCGTCTCGTTATCAGAGTTAACACAACTTACATGACGTCATCTAACACGTACGATACAAGTCGTTAATGCGCATTATTCACGGATTATCGTACTTAAGTACGTCTCATGACATTCTCGGAGTTTACGTATCTCACTCGTATACATCTACTAGTTCAATTCATCCTTTACTTACCACATAGAACATGTTCTTTGTTCATCTAGTGGGCTCGAACACTCGCCTTTGTAAACTTCCGGATTCCTTCCTCTTTCATTATATAAGTAATTCATTTTTAAGGTACTAATCAAATAGCATGACGTACAACATCTACATAGCACATACAAGCATAAATATAAAGAACAACCCAAGGTACAACTTTGGTAGCTCATAGTACTATCATACATAACATGGATCATTATAAAATTAACATGCAACAAACTAATCTTCTCAGTACTACTGAACTCAAGCTCAGGCCTCTCGAGCGCTCAGGCCTGGCCTGTTCGTTGGGCTCGAGCGCTCGCAGTTGGTCTAAACGCTCGGGTTTCACAGTTCAGAATAGTGACAGTTTTAGCAGCAGTTTTTTTTTTTTTTTTTTTTTTTTTTTTTTTTTTTTTTAAATTTTAAGATTTGATCTTCATGTGTGTTACATGTATGAGTCTAGATTATGAATTAAACTTAAGAAAACATGATTTTGAGTTAGTAAGTATACTCACAAAGATCTAGATGAACTAGATGATGAAGAATATGAAGAAATATGTGAATATGTATGTTGATCTCCAAGAACTTCACATGCAAGCTCCAATGATGGCTTGATTCACTCAATTCTCCTTTGATTCTTCTGTACTCAACTCCAGAACTTCAAGATAATTGTCATGCTTGTGTTTGTGTGTGCAGGAGGTGAATGGATCATCAATTGGAGGCCATGCAAGCATGAATGTGTGTATGTTTGTGCATGAACTCTCAAACTCCCTCTCAAGGCTCACTATCTGTAAACAGACTTTCCAAATGTATCAAATACGAGAGAATGCAGGGTATTTATAGAGTTTTCAAGTCCCAAGGGCAAAACAGTCTTTTCATATATTTTTTGCTCTAGCGCTCGCACTTCTGGAGCACTCCCATATCGAGCGCTCCGACGCCTCGAGCACTCGGGGCTCCTGCTACTCATATCCTTCTAATGTTTTAAGAGTTCAAATGTTTAAGAAATAAACATCCATATAAACAATGATCAATGCTGATTCAACAACGGTCGTAATGTACATATGCGAATACAGGAATACGGGAATACATTAATATATAGATAGATACAAGTAAATGGGCCGGTGTTACATCTCTCCACCACCCAACAAACGATTTCGTCCCCAAAATCTGAGCTAAGACTCACTAAGCAACTCTGGGTACTTCTCTCGCATTGCGAATTCTATCTCCCACGATGCTTCGCGCTCGTCGTGGTGCTTCCATTTCACTTTCACCAGTGGAATCTCCTTACTCCTCAGTTTCTTGATCTCCCTTTCCAAAATTCATACTAGTCTCTCAGTGTACGACACTCGACTGTCCACTTTAGTATCTTTGAAGTCAATCTTGTGCATCGATCCGTGCACGTACTTCTTCAGCATGCTAATGTGGAACACATTATGAACTCCGGGCATCTTCGATGGCAGTGCTAACTTATAGGCAACCTTACCTACGTGCTCCAGAATCTTGAAAGGTCCAATATAGCGTGGTGAAAGCTTTTCCTTCTTTTGTTCGAACCTCACCATTCCTCTGACTGGGGAAACTTTCAGCAAAACATGATCTCCTATGCAGAATTGCAGATCCTTACGACGCTTGTCTGCATAACTCTTCTGTCAACTCTGCCCTGCCTTCATCCTTTCTTTGACGATGTTAATCTTTTTCGTTAGTCTCTCGAACCATCTCAGGTCCCAAAAGCTTGGCTTCTCCTGCCTCTGCCCAACAAAGAGGCGAGTGACACGGTCGTCCGTATAACTCTTCGAACGGTGCAATTCCAATGCTCGAATGATAACTATTGTTGTAGGAGAACTCGATGAGTGGCAAATGTGCCTCCCAACTACTTTTGAAGTCAATTACACCGGCCCGCAACATATCATCCAATACTTGATTAGTCCTTTCTATTTGTCCATCAGTCCGGGGATTGAAAGAAGAACTTAACTTTAGCGAAGTCCCCATGGCTGCTTG
Organism: Hydrangea macrophylla; assembly: GCA_033977485.1. Taxonomy (NCBI): domain Eukaryota; kingdom Viridiplantae; phylum Streptophyta; class Magnoliopsida; order Cornales; family Hydrangeaceae; genus Hydrangea; species Hydrangea macrophylla. The sequence goes on along the minus strand of CM066986.1, from coordinate 69,165,419 downwards.
CAAACTTTCCTAGAATCTAGCCGTAAAACGTGAATCACGATCTGAAACAATCGAAATGGGCACTCCATGCAATTGAATCCTTCCATAAATCTCCGGTAGTAGCCTGTCAATCCAACAAAACTCCTTACTTCTGTGGCATTAGACGGCCAATTCCAATTCAAGACAGCGTCAGTCTTAGCTGAGTCAACCATAATTCCTTCTGAAGAAACTACATGAACCAAGAACTTTATTTCCTCTATCCAAAACTCACATTTGTTAAACTTAGCATATAATTGATGATACTTAAGCGTTTGTAACTGATCGGAAGAGAACAAATCCTATTTATACTCCTTAACGCGCGTTTGTTAGTACCTTTTTATCCTGTTTTTGTATATTTTTACTTCGTTTTCTATTTTCTGACAGGATTTGGAAGAAATCAAGTAAACCAGGCTAAATAGGGTGAAAAAGCAAGCAGAAAGAAGCTGAAAAAAGCCAATCGCGCGCGCGGCCCGCTCGCGCGTGTAGACACCCCATTTTGTCGGCTATCAGATTTAGGAGACCCATAGCTTGGTGGTTCACAATGATCGAAAAAGACTCAAAAGGACTCCTGGAAGTTAGTTCTATTTCTCAAAATGCTCAGAATGACCAAAATGCCCCTAAAAGCCCGAAAACTCCCAGATTTGGTCCAAAAGTTCTGGAAACATGCTATGTCGTAAGAAAAGTAAAAAAATGAGTTTTTAAGTAGAATCAAATGAAATCGTCAGCTCCCAGAGACCCCCGGAAGTCCCGAAAGTTCCTGGAAAGTCCCCGTTGACCGGTTTGACCCAGGTTTGACCAAGGTTTAACCAAGTTTGACCGAAATCGTCCAAATTCGCCGGAATCATTATAGATCATGTGGAAAGTATTAAAATGAGTTTTAAAAGAAGATCGCACGAAAACGTCAGCTCCTGGGAGCTCCCAGAGGTTTCCAGAACTTCTCGGGAATCCCAGGTCTGACCAGTTTGACCAAAATTTGACTTTTGAAACCGGAGCACCGTAACAATTTCCAAACATTTTTCATGGATACTAGAGGTCAATAGCTTTCCAACGGTATATCACACACAATTTTCGGATTTAAAACGAGTTTATTATGAATTTTCGAAGGCGAAAAAGGCGATCAAATCGGCTTTTATCGCAAATACCGTAAAACTTTTCAAAGTGACCTATCTCCGAAATATTTTCTATGTAAAATAGACTCCATTACCTTTCCAACGGTATATCACAACCTTAATTTGGAGTTCGTATGTATTTTCTGTTAATTTCGGACGAAATAGGGCCTTTTCGCGAATACCGGAACCTCTGGGGGCCTAAACAGCATTATCTGGATGAAGGAGGAGCAGTGCCGCCGCGGCACTGGCCCACTGCCGCCGCGGCACAGGCCCAGTGCCGCCACGACACTCTCCCCTATTTCTTTTGGGTGTAATTTCTTTCTGAGTCATGTGTACATTCTGATTTATTTCTTTTAATCCGTGATAGCTATTGAGGTTTGGCTTTTTGGGTTATTTTCTAGACACAATAAGGATGATCTCTGATTTTTCTCACATTTTCCTAGGTATGTTTGACCTCCCATTATGATGTTATAAAGTAATGCATACAGTCTGTCCACTATTCACAGCATGTCACTTTTTTGACTTTCACACATTAATGCAACACTCTCTTGTATCTAGATGAACCCATATCCCATGAATATGTTCTTTACCACTTTTATCATGCTATATCATATCATGTATCATCCATCATTTCATGTATCATACTCCCATAGATTCTTGAGTTTGGTTTCCAAATAAAACCATATTTTGTAAATACTTGGGAAATTCTTGAAATGAGTTAGGAATTGATATTCCAAGTGGTTAGAATATTCATCCAAGTTCTGGAAGTATACTTTCAAAACCCCTATTTCAAAACCCCCCTCTTAAACCCCTCATTTTGATTTCAAGAAATAAACCTTGTTTTTCTCAAAACCCTCAAAACAGTGAGTCATTTAACTTCAAGGAATTATTTTGAGTTCAATACTCAATGTATGAATGCAAGACCACTTGGAAAGTCTTTCTAACTCATTATAGAACATCCATGATTTTTGGCTTGACTTGGAAGCACTTGAAAAGGGTCCATTCTTGCCCAAACATTCCTTCCAAACATTCTGCCTCTGCTGTCACAGCAGCTTGGTCCACTTCCAACTTCTTTTTCAGAAAACTTTTCCAAAAGGGGTGGTCATAACTTATTTTTCCCTTAAACCTAAATGTCTTAGGGAACTTTCTGTATAAAATGGGCCTCTAGATCATTTGTTTCCAGTTTCTAAGATATTTCAACATTTCAGTCGACAGTACGGACTCTGTTTCTGAGTGACCTCTATTGTTTATATGATTTCTCTCAATCTGTGATAGTTATTAAGGATTAGCTTTTTGGGTTGTGTTCTAGACACAATAAGGAAGATCTCCATAAAAAATCATGCATTGAAAACATTTTTCAATTTCCAAAAGATCATGTTATTGTTCTGCCCACTATTCACAGCAAGCACATTTTTAACTTTCATTCTTTGATTTGATGCTTACATGCATTCCAAATTAGCTCATGTTTTAGGAAGTAGTTCATACTACATTTGTACATTTCTCATAATGATTTCATTCATTCATTCATACACATTCTAGACTTCTAAGTCATTTTAGGAATCCATGAACACAAAGCACACTACAACCTTGGCACATTCTAGATACATACATTGCATCCATGCAAAGATTTGGGGCTTTTATGAGTCCTAATCTAAGAAGATTATAAGGAATGATCATGATCACACGTTCATGCTTCCCCTCGATTCAAACATCCTTTCTCATCCGTCCCGGGGATTGAGAGATCTTCTCTTCTCAAAGATTAACACACATCATTCTAGCTTGCTAAGCATCCTCGTTTTCTTTGATTTATTTTTTCAAGAACAATTCATGCCCCCTTTAGATTAGGAAACTTGATTAATTGATATATGATTAGACGATTTTTCCTAGGTTTATTTGTGTGATCTTTCACTTTGCATTGTATGATATTTGGCTAAGATCTTATGAATGATATCTTATCTTTGATCTTCCATTTCAAGATTCTTATGTAATGTAATATACTATCATAGTATTAACTGTCGAGCCAAACATAGTAAAAGATGATTATTTGGATGCTGATTGAGGCCCGTCGAAAGACGGGGCAAGTTGAGGGTGTTTTAGTCGCGACAAACGCTCCTTCCTCTCTCGTACCAAAACCCCGAGCCAAGTTCTTTGGTTATGAAGGGTCGGTGCCCTTTATCCGTTTGGGTGAGTCAAAATTAGGTTTCTTGGTTCCTTAAAGACCAAGTGGCGACTTTGTATCTGTTTTCGAAAGACCCTCTTTTCTTCAAAATCAACCTCTTGTCTTCTTTCAAATCAATTTCAAAGCAAAGGAAAATCAATTCCGAAACCCCGAAAACGGAAACGGGAGTGGACGACGGGTTCCGCGTGTCCACAGCGCGGAAGTCCAGAAATCGCTTGCGCGATCCACTCGCGCGAGGTCCCAATATCGCGCTCGCGCGGCCCGCGCGCGCGACCTGTGTTAAAATGGAACTTGCGTATTTCAGTATACTGATGATTCCTAGGCAAACGAAACTGCCTAATTACGTCCAGATTGCAAAATATAGCAGTTTTAGTGCGTTTTGGGTTAGGAAATCTTCCAAAACTTGTTGTAAATCAATATATACCCTATTTTACTTCAAATTAGGGGTTGGCCATTATTATACACACAATATACAACCACACTTTCAGCCATTGAAGGGAGGGAAGCAAGGAGAAGAAGAAGAAGACCAAGGATTCCCATGGCCTCCTCCATCAACTACTTGCCATCTATCAATTCTATAGACAACTAAACCTAGATCTAGGGTTTCAATGAAACCCTAGCCAAGTAATATGATGTATTTTATGTTTTTATTTTAGTTTTATTATGTATGGATGACAGTTACATGTTCCGAGGATTTTTATAAATAAATCGTGCTTCTAATTGATTAAATCATCACTTTCAAAGTTTATTCTTGTCTTAGATCTATTTTGACTGTGATGTGCTCAATGATCTATATTTGCTGTGCTTGTATAGATTATCTACATGTAATGGTGCTTAATTGAATTGTGCTATTAAGTATCCGAATAGTCCATGCCTAGATTAGACGGATTATATCACAACCCTAGTTTAGTGTGGGATAAATCGTGCTAACCGAAGATGGATTATGTTGGTGCTTGAACCATAGTTATTTTCTTGACGGAGGAATTGGGCTTGTAGCTACAATTCCCCATTATCATCCAACTTAATAAGCTAAAGTAATTCGTAAATACCCTTATTATGAAGCTAGTGGTGGATTTGCAATCCTAGGTTCCTTAAACTTATTATAAAAATAATTTTTAATTGCTTCCATAATTTACATTTATTTTTCTTGTTCTTAGTTTAATAAAATCAAAATCAAAATCCGTTTTTCTTAATTAACTAAATTTAGGTTTTAAAATTAAAGTGCTTTAGTATTTCAATCTCTGTGGGTTCGACCTTTACTTCCACACTACAAATCTTTAGAAAAGTAAAGTATACTTTTATATCTTGATTTTGACAACATCAATTTTTGGCGCCGTTGCCGGGGATTGCAATTCACTACCTTTAGTTTTAGAATCTTAGTTTAGTTAATTCGTAAATATTAGATTAGTTTTTATTTTTATTATTTTTCGTTTTTGTTTTGTGTTACTAACTTTTTATTTTATTTTGTAGTTTCTCGAATCGTCAAAATTCTAACGTTTCCGAGTGGATTAGCTAAGCACACCAAAGGAGCTTACGCAAATCAATAAAATAAAATAAAAAATTCAAGTAAATTGCTTCTTGTGAAACTCGCTTTAAACCACTGTAAGTCAGGGCACTGTGATGCACTATTTGCATTAGTTTAGGGTTAATTGCACTGCATTAGCTAGGAAACCCGGGGCGCTGGGCTTGACGCGATCATTGCATTACAAGATAATTTACATGCATCACAGTATTTGAGTGCTTGTTATCTTAGTTGCATGATTGCTATTTGTTTTTTTTATTATTTATTTGAGTCAGTTTCTATTTTAGTTATTTTTCTTTTAAGTTTATGTTTGGTACACGCTCAAGTAAACCAGAATTACAACCTTTCGATCTTGAACTTGAACGTAACCTTAGAGTCAGTAAGTCTTCAACCCAAGCTACTAGAGCTAGGTTGACAATTGACGACGAATTAACTCCGAAACCGTCGTCGTTGTTTGAGTCTGAAATTCAAAGCACACTTAAACGTTTAAGAAAAACTCAAACCATACAAATCGAACCTATTCCAATGGCTGACATTGGAAACAACGAAAATAATGGAAATAACCTTAATATACCTCCACCTCCTCCACTTAAAAACTATTTCATTCCTACGGCATATACACCCCAGGCAAGCATAGAGTTACCGGAGGTGACGGCATCTCACTTTGAGATAAAGTCATCTACCATCGCACTATTACCATCTTTCCATGGCCGTATTAAAGAAGACCCTTATCAGCACTTAGGTGATTTCCAAGATATATGCTCTACTTTGAAAATACAAAACCTAACTGATGATGAGTTAAAATTGCGGCTCTTTCCATTCTCTTTAAAGGACAAAGCTAAATATTGGCTTCAATCTCTTGAGCCAAATACCATTAAAACATGGGAAGCCTTACACACCGCATTTTTGCAAAAGTTTTTTCCAATCACAAGAACTAATCAGATAAGGAAATCAATAACGAACTTTGTGATGCAAGATGGGAAAACACTTTATGACACTTGGGAACAGTTTAAAGAACTGTTACGCTCATGTCCACATCATCAGGTTCCCAAGTGGCAATTAGTTCAGGTCTTCTACGAGGGACTTATTCCCTCTATACGTAACACCGTCGATGCCGTTTGTGCGGGTACCTTCCTACACAAAAGCGCCGATGAGGCATGGAAGATATTTGAAACGTTAAGCGAGAATTCGATGCACCAAACTGTGTCGATATGCCCTGAGGGGTGTCTTCCACCTAAACTTAAGCGTAAGGAGCGTTTCGAGTCGAGTCAGTCAATTGACATACAAGAATTGAATAGGAAACTTGACCGACTTATGACAATGACCCAAACAATGAACCAAATGTCGAACGCACCCTCTTACGAAGTATGTGCATTATGTTCTGAACCTTCTCATAATATCTTTGCATGTCCTTCCGCTTATCAATTTTTGGAATTCGTGGAGCAATACATTAATTATATTCAACAATACCCACGAAATAATTATATTTCGACTACTAATAATCCGGACGCGCCATGGAGAAACCATCCTAACTTCTCGTGGAAAAATAATAATAATAATCCTAATGAGGCGACTAATTTTCCTAATGCATATCGACCTCAGTTTCAACCTAATCAATACCAACAAACGCCTCCTAATCCGAACCCTCTAAGGGGTAACGTTTTTGAGGAAAAGGTGTTGGCGTCCCTTAATAAAATCGAAACACAAGTACAGGCACAAGCACAAATAGTACACTCACACACACAATCCATTGCGAAGCTTGAATCCCAAATGGGACAACTAGCTACTTTAGTGAGTTGTAGAAACGAGGGGACGTTGCCTAGTCAAACAATTCAAAACCCTAAGGGACAATATGAGGTTAAGGGGTCGAATGAGCAAGTAAACGCCGTCTCAACTAGGTTGACTACACGAGAGGAAGAGGTAATAGAAATTCCGAATGAGAATGTGATAGAGATGAACATCAGCTCTAATACAAAGAAGGGTAAGGACGCGATTCAAAATAAGAAAGAAAAAGAAACGGCCCTGACTAATCATATACCGAAATTGCCCTTTCCACCAAACGTTGATGAACCATCAAATTTTCCAAAGAAAGGGTCAAAGGTTGAGGATATACTTGAGGTGTTTAAACAAGTTAAAATCAATATTCCATTCCTCGATGCTATTAAACAAATTCCCGCTTACACTAAATGCCTTAAAGACCTTTGTACTCAAAAGCGTAAATTGCGTAGCCATACTCCGAAAAAGGTCTTCCTCACTGAAAGCGTAAGCTCAATTTTTCAACACGCTACTCCGAAATATAAAGATCCAGGTACGCCTACGATATCATGTGTCATAGGTGACACTGTCATCTATAGGGCTCTCCTTGACTTAGGAGCTAGTGTTAACCTCTTACCTTACCACGTCTATAAACAATTAGGATTAGGGGAACTAAAATCTACAGCCGCTATAATACAATTAGCGGATCGTTCTGTTAAAATCCCTAGAGGAATCGTCGAGGACGTCTTAGTAAAAGTTGATAAATGTTATTATCCCGTTGATTTTATGGTCCTTGATACTGAACCCGTGCTAGATGCTAGGAAACACACTCCTGTCATCTTAGGCCGTCCATTTTTAGCAATCGTTAATGCGCGTGTTAACTGTCGAACGGGGGTAATAAAGTATCGTTTGGGAACATGAACTTGAAATTAAACGTTTTTAACGCTATTGATCAACCTCCCAAAGACGACGATTATTTATGTGAGGCGGAGATTGAGGTTAGACAAACAATTGAACCTACAAAAGAATTTACAGTGAAGACGGAAGATAATATAATGAGTAATGAGCGGATAAATCCTAATAATCCGGACCCTAAAGATGAATTTACTCGGAAGGTAAGAAATCGATTTGAACATAATAAGGATGAATCGTTAATTGAATTAATCCAAAGCGATGTTATTTCTGCTTACCACCGGGCTCTTCCTGATATCCTAAGGGGTACAAAGTCTGATTTTCAACCTCCATAAATCTTGAGCTAGAACGGTCTAGCTAAAGACGTAAACTATAGCGCTTCTTGGGAGGCAACCTAAGCTTTAGTTCGTCGGTTTCTATTCTTTTTGAGTATTTTTGGGTCATTTTGAGTCTGTTTTGGTCATTCTGAACAGGTTTGGGGGTCGGAGTAAACTTATTTTCAACTTATATACAAAAAAATAAAGAAAAAGAGGAAAAAAGGCAAATCGCGCGAGCTTGCCCCTTAGTGAAATTTTTTTAAAGCCTTATGTCATATTTAGCCTCAGTATCACCTCGCGCCAGAATTCGCGCGCGCGAGGAGGTCGCTCGAGTGGCCCGCTCGCGCGATCTGGGGACTTAGAGATTTTTCTTTACTTTTCATTAATATATGCCTCTGCATTCCCTCGCGGAGGTGCTCGCGCGCGCGACGCTCTCTCGTGCGGCCCGCTCGCGCGAGGTGGGATTTTGGAGATTTTCTCTTTTGTTCTCTTGCCTCCTTTCTCCCGCAACCTGGTCAGTTATTTTTTATTTTTTCTGTTTATTCTGTTAGGTCTCTTTTTAGATTAAGTTCTTCTTCGTTTTGATTATTCTGTTTGCTTTATTTTCATTAGTTTTTTTTGTTATAATTTAACTTTTATTCAAAAAAAAAAAAATAAAAAAAAAAAATAAATAAAAATAAAGAAAAACTAAAAATAATAATAGAAAAAAAATATCTATTGATTAAAAAAAAAAAAAAACCAAAAACAACAACCGAAAATAATAATATCTGTATATTTCTATTAGCTACTATTGTTTTTGTTGTTTATTTTTTTTTGCCAAGTATTGACAGGTGATTAGTAGCTCTTTATGAAGCTATTGAATTTTATCGTCATATTTATACATTCACCTTTGTGATTGTCGAGATTGAGGTACTATCGTTCCTTCCTTACGTACTCTCCTTTGTTTCGTTTTATTGTTTCATTGGGGACAATGAAAGGTTTAGGTTTGGGGGTATGCACACACATGCACATTTTTACATTTTTACACTAAATTTTCAAAAAATTTCGATACTTGTGATACTTGTGCTTAAATAAACGATGTTACCGACGTTTTTGCAATCTTGATTCGATACTTCTTGTTATGTAACTATGATTGTTATAGAATGGTAAACAAGGAAAGATGTGATTAAATATTTACTAAAGTCATGATATGATGATTTAGGTCATGTATCGTTCGAATCGTAGTTTTATACTATCATAGATTTGCACACAAACCTATGCACTGCACGTAGTCGCTTGAATACATGTTTGATGTGAACTATAATATGATTCGGATTTCTAGATAACACAAGGTGGAGACTAAACCCAGTGAGCTTTTGAGCCTATCTTTTCTTTTTAGAGGGTTATAAATACATCGTGTTTGTCGAATTTCATTTGGAATAGCGCATTAACTTGTTATTTAGTCTCATTATTCTTGTTTTGGTTGATAGTCAAGTTAAAATATTTGCTACCATGATAAATAATCTTCCGTCTTAAACGTTGAAGAACCATATAACCATAGGACATGATTTTAGGCCTTCTTTGTTTGCTACTGACCAATAAATGATAAATGTCCATAGTTCGCCCTTTGAGCCATTAAAATGCCATTTTTCTTTAATTACCATTATCCTGTTTTTGCTCCAATTTGGCCAACTTGGAGTTCGCCCCTGAAAGATTGATCAACTTTTAGTGGTGTTAAGGCGATGTGTGATTGAGAAGAAGAAGAAAAAGAAAATAAGATGATGTTTGGGGTGGTTGCCTTGTTATTTATTGATTGATTATTCAGAAAGCAAAGAGATTGAAAAAAAAAAAGAAAAAGTGAAAACGGTTGAAAAGAAGAAGAAAAGAAAAAAAAAAGAGAAAAGAAATACAAAGAAAAATGGATGAAGAGAAGAAAGATGAAAGTTGGTAGAAGAGATGAATGAAAGAAATCGAACATGCCTTACAATGCCATTCTAAAACTACCTAATGAATCCTTTCTATCATTTTCACTGCCTGAGCCACATTACAACCTTTGAAAAGTCCTACTTGATCCTATGAAACATGGTTTGGATATGTAAACGATGGGAGGGGGATTAAAACATGGTAATGAGTAATTTTTCTTGATTATTGGCATCCTATCCATGAGACTACTGTTCTTTCGTGCCATGCATCTTTTTCGAGTCATATGTGAGCATTTCTCATTTTGAAAACATATTTCCTTTGCTCCCATATATTAGAAAAATTACACATGTTTCTGAGTGTTTCATTTGAGAGTGTAATTAACATTGTGAGATTCGTAGTCGAGACATAGTTAAATGGTTATCCGAAGTATATTCCATGTTCATGACATGCTATGTTCATTTGACTACCACATCACACATGTGCAATTTTATGAGAAACTCTATTGATTTATACGATGCATGTGCTTGGGATTGTTTTTCATGATGTAGGTGGACGTTTGATTCTGTTTCTTCTTGTTCGTTATTCTATTTCAAATCATTATTGTATAAAAAGGAGTATTGAATTTTATGTTTTTCATTTTAATAAAACTTTTTTTAAATTTATAAGTTAATAAAGATGGTTGTGGGTGACTTGTTGACGAGAACCCTCACGAGACTTCACTCGTCCAACTAGGGACACCTAGGGGTTTAAAAGGCTTGTTGCATACGCTAAATGCAATCGCAATCCATGTGAAAATGGAGTAGTATTTTATTAGTAGTTTAGTTTTTATTTTAGTTTTGCTCGAGGACTAGCAAAATGTAGGTTTGGGGGTGTGATCGGGAGAGAACAAATCCTATTTATACTCCTTAACGCGCGTTTGTTAGTACCTTTTTATCCTATTTTTGTATATTTTTACTTCGTTTTCTATTTTCTGATAGGATTTGGAAGAAATCAAGAAAACCAGGCTAAACAGGGTAAAAAAGCAAGCAGAAAGAAGCTGAAAAAAGCCAATCGCGCGCGCGGCCCGCTCGCGCGGAAGTCCAGAAATCGCTCCCACGATCCGCTTGCACGAGGTCCCAATATCGCGCTCGCGCGGCCCGCGCGCGCGGCCCGCGCGCGCGACCTGTGTAAAAATGGAACTTGCGTATTTCAGTATACTGATGATTCCTACGCAAACGAAACTGCCTAATTACGTCCAGATTGCAAAATATAGCAGTTTTAGTGCGTTTCAGGTTAGGAAAGCTTCCAAAACTTGTTGTAAATCTATATATACCCTATTTTACTTCAAATTAGGGGTTGGCCATTATTATACACACAATATACAACCACACTTTCAGCCATTGAAGGGAGGGAAGCAAGGAGAAGAAGAAGAAGACCAAGGATTCCCATGGCCTCCTCCATCAACAAATTGCCATCTATCAATTCTATGGACAACTAAACCTAGATCTACGGTTTCAATGAAACCCTAGCCAAGTAATAGGATGTATTTTATGTTTTTATTTTAGTTTTATTATGTATGGATGACAGTTACATGTTCCGAGGATTTTTATAAATAAATCGTGCTTCTAGTTGATTAAATTATCACTTTCAAAGTTTATTCTTGTCTTAGATCTATTTTGACTGTGATGTGCTCAATGATCTATATTTGCTGTGCTTGTATAGATTATCTACATGTAATGGTACTTAATTGATTTGTGCTATCAAATATCCGAATAGTCCATGCCTAGATTAGACGGATTATACCACAACCCTAGTTTAGTGTGGGATAAATCGTGCTAACCGAAGATGGATTATGTTGGTGCTTGAACCATAGTTATTTTCTTGACGGAGGAATTGGGCTTGTAGCTACAATTCTCCATTATCATCCAACTTAATAAGCTAAAGTAATTCGTAAATACCCTTATTATGAAGCTAGTGGTGGATTTGCAATCCTAGGTTCCTTAAACTTATTATAAAAATAATTTTTAATTGCTTCCATAATTTAGATTTATTTTTCTTGTTCTTATTTTAATAAAATCAAAATCAAAATCCGTTTTCCTTAATTAACTAAATTTAGGTTTTAAAATTAAAGTGCTTTAGTATTTCAATCTCTGTGGGTTCGACCTTTACTTCCACACTACAAATCTTTAGAAAGTAAAGTATACTTTTATATCTTAATTTTGACAACATCAGTAACGCCATTCGAACATGCCTCCCGTGTTCCTCCTTCATCTTTAAGTAAATTAATATATCATCGATAAACACAATCATGAAGTGATCTAAGTATGGCTGAAACACCCTGTTTATCAGATCCATAAATGCTGCAGGGGCGGTAGTGAGTCCAAATGACATCACCAGGAACTCATAATGACCATATCTGGTTCTAAAGACAGTCTTCAGTATGTCCTCTGGTCGAACGAGTAGCTGATGGTATCCCAATCAAAGGCCTATTTTCGAAAAGGTTTTCGCTCCTTGTAACTAATCAAACATATCATCTATATGAGGGAGGGGATACTCATTCTTGATCGTGAACTTGTTTAACTCTCTATAGTCAATACAAAGTCAAAACGATCTGTCCTTTTCTTAACAAACATCACTGGCGCTCCCCAAGGCGATGTGCTTGGTTGAATGAATCCCAAATGTTCCAATTCTTGAACCTGCTTATTCAACTCTTGCATCTCTGTTGGGGCCATCCAATATGGGGTCTTAGAGATTGGCAACGTCCCTGGTACCAACTCTATATAGAAGTTAATCTCCATCTTGGGTGGTAATCCAGCGATATCTTGAAACACTTTTAGAAAATCTTAAACCACGGGTATCTGATCTATCATAGTCTTGGTGCTGGAGCTTCCAACAGTAACTAGATGACTAGTTAGAAACGCGTCGCTCGAGGGGTTACACTTAAAGTAAAAAGGCACACTTCCAGGTACGGAGAACATAATCAACTTATTAGTGCAATCTAACTTAGCGTGGTACTTCGTAAGCCAGTGATTTCCAGAATCACATCAAACTCCTTCATCTATAGCACAATCAAATCTGCTGGAAGGATTCGATCCTATAAGGTTAGAGTGCAGTCCTTGCACACCTTACTTAACGTAACCGTCACTCCTAAGGGAAAAACAACGTTAAGGGTAGACTCAAGCTCCTGGGGTTCTAATCCCACCCTCTGAACAAGTCTAACGGCATTAAAAGAATTCGTAGCTCTAGTGTCAAACAATTCTCAAATCCGACTACCGAGTTACATAAGCGTACCTTCCATATTCTGCTGAGCTTCCACTTTGTAGCCGGCTTCCTCCGGAATAATAGCATTGAGCCTAGCCTGTCTAGGCTTAGCTTGAGCAGTCGCTCTATAGTATCTGCCTGGGGGTGATCAACAGTCTCTAGCAACGTGCCCTGGTTTACCATAGTTATGGCAGATAGTGTCCCTGCGGAGGTTCTTCTTCAATTCTCGATAATCCTTAGCCATATGTCTTGGTACTCCACAGTTGAAGCATTCTCTCGGTCTTCCCTCGGCCGCAGTGGGTGGTGCAGCTATTTGGTTATGAGGAAAGGTTGGCTGAGGCTTCCTTACTCCATTCTAAGTGTGCTTTGTTCCTTGAACACGGGTTGGGGGTTGGGGCACGAACTTTCCTTTCATCAAGGATCAGCCAACCGGTTGCTTTGGTGCTTGGCACCCATCCGTCTTTAATCTAGAAGCTAGTCTCACTAATGTCTCGAAAGTCATGTTCAGTTAGGCCAAAGTCATGTGGTATAGATATGGGTTCAGTCCTCGGTGGTACCTCTTAATCTTCTTCTGGGGAGTGTTTATCTGATGCTGGGAAATCGAGACAACCTTTCGAATTAAGTGGTATACTCGCGTACTGATATGTCCCCCTAAACCAAATCCAATAAGTCCTCTCTCTGGTCTTTCTCCTCCTCAAAAAAGTACTTTTCCAAGAATTTTTCCCTGAATGCGGCCCACGACATTCTCTCTGATGCTTCTACTCCCATGATGGCCTTCTCAGCCTCCCACCAGTCGTCTACAGTGCAAGTGAGCTGGAATGTCGCTAGATGCCGCTTCTCTTCCTCATCGCATCTCATCCTTTCGAAGTTGCGGTGTAGCACCTGTATTTTCCTATCTATTATCTTCTAGTTTCTGTATTTCTCCTTGTAATAATCACTATTATATATAATAAGATTTGTTTTTCTTATTTCATTTATCCTATATGTTCTATGTATGTTTGTATGTATGTTTTTGCCCTTGGGAAAGCTTTGTTGGAAAAGCTAACCCGAGCGCTCGAGAAGACGGAGCGCTCGAGCCACGAGCGCTCGAGCCATGCGAGCACTCGAGACATTTTTTTTAGTGAAATAACTATTTTGCCCTTGAGACTCAAAAGTCTATAAATACCAAACCATTTCACTACATTTACACGTTAGTTATTATAGAAAAATAGAGAGCATTCCTTTAATAGAATTTTTGAGTGATCACCTCTATACATTCACATATACACATCCATGCTTGAATCCAAACACACACACACACACACATACACACACACACACATCCTCTTTGTTCCTGAATCAAGATGAAGATCATAAAGAAGAAGTTCTAGAAGTTATTTCCTCTTATGATCAAGTTCTAGAGATGAGGAGTTGAAGCCATTGTTCATAATCTCAAGTTCTTTCTCAACAATTTTCATATCTATCATCATCCATTCATAATCCTAGTATTTGTGAGTATAGATTCTCACTAAGATGCCCTTACAAATAGTTTTATATGTTTATATGTCCATGCATGTGAATTATTTGAGGTTATAGCCCTTGCTTGTGGAGGAAAACTCATGATCAAGCTTTTTTTTTCTATGTTTTGGTAGTTTTGATCATCATCCAAAAACACCCTCAACTATTGTGAACATGGATCCTCATCTAGATGTCTTGACATATGGTTTTTACATGTTTTTATGACTTACATGTGTTCTTAGCACGAATTTTAGACCTTGCATGTGTGCCTAAACCAGAATCTATTTTATTACTCAAACCCGAGCGCTCGCGCTTGGTCGGAGCGCTCAAGCTTCGAGCGCTCGAGCTCCCTGGGTGCTCGATCCTGCCAATTTTGTTATGTTTCTGGTTTTTCTTATGTTTATTGAGATTATTGTTATGTATATTTATGGTGACTTCGTCTTTAGACTCTGTATGTTCAATTGGACACACATGCACATAAAATATTTGCTGAGCTGTTAATTATGCCTATGTGTTGACTTGAGCATTGAACCTTGAATCGACGATGATCTTCCTCTGTACGACTCTAAGAATAATGGGAATAATATATGCATAATAAGATCGAAACTCATTAATTAACTTACGATCGTTCCTTGTGCTAGGCATAAAGCACTATTGTATCTTGGTCAACTTCTTTGTGTTGGATGTAAGTATTTGCTGAGAATCTAGGAAATATCTTTGAGTCATTGGAGTTTTAATTGGTTATGGTTGTCAGTATTGGTGGTAATGACGTGAATATCAATTGATGATTGATGATTGATGATGAGACTGGAATCCGAAAATGAATATCTCTTGGTTGAGTTGGCTATCAAAGCACTTTCACTATGCTATTCGGCCGCTAAGGCACTATAGTTTACTCACCAAGCGGCCGTTAAGGCACTTTCGTATTCACATGAGAATAGGTCATGGACCTTGGATCTCTTGGTTGAGTCAGATGTTAAAGCACTTTCACTATACTCTTCGACCATTAAGGCACTGTAGTTTACTCACCAAGCGGCTGTTAAAGCACTTTCATCCTAAACCAACGGCTTATACCAGATATAAGGAAGGAATTGTAGTAGATGAATTTGAGTTTTGGAGAAATGGTGATCAATCAGATTGTAAGGTATGAAACGTTTCGAGTTTGAGTTTTCATATCATGGTCTAGTGTGTCATAATTCTTCGATAACTTATAAGACGTTGATATGCCGATTAAGAATAATGAACCTAAGTGTTTTCATGTCTGTTGCTAATGGTGCTTTGTTAGAATTTATGCTCACTCAGCTTGTATGCAATCTGATGGCATTTTATGCCATTGAACCTTCCACGTCCAGCGATGCCAGGTTTAGTAGGTGGGGCCCAGCCCAGAGGCACAAACAAGAATAGCGGGAATTCAGTTGAGGGCCACTATGATGATGGATATTCGGGAGAGGACTACTATGGTGATCTCTATGGTTTTGCTAGATAAAGATGGAATCTTTAGTCCTCTGTTATCTTTTATATTGTATGTAATAAAGTAGTTTGTTGTTGAACCTTATGACACTGGACGTCACCAGACTATTTTCTTTTCTTTCTTTTGTGGGCCTATAATATAAATGTTATCTTAAGACTGTTAATGTTTAATATCATTATGCTGTGTTTGAATTAAATACATTCCCAATATTATTATGTTTCTTGTTAATATTTGTCATCAAGGATAGTCAGGAGCATTTCCAACCAATCCCGTGCCCATAGGTCCAAAGGCAGGAAATTTATTTTTCCCTACTTTGCCACTCTGGGGTATGATATGTGGTCCATGTTCCTCACCCACTTCTCAGCTTTCCAAGCTTTGGCAGTTCCATCGAACGTATCTGGGCAAAGAGCCCTAAATTGCTCGAGTATCTTATCTCTGGTGATTGGCGGCTGTGGTGCAACTTGGTGGATGTTACCGCAGTTGTTGTTATTATTGCAGTTTCCTCGATGATCATTGTCGATATACTCTAGGTGTTGTAGAAAGGCTTCAAAAGCTCCGATAGAATCCATGTTTTCGGGATAGGGGCCTTTTCTCGTCGGTTCCTTGCATTTCTCATCCCGTTAGCCATGAAGACTTACATAACCATCTCATTGTTACTTACTAATCCTTGAGGTAGGATATAATGCTCACAATAAAAATGGATCAACAACTGAAGTGACGAACATAAGCAACCAGTAGAAACGGGTACTCAGAGACGATAATAAGCAAAAGCGTACTGCTCCAATATATACATAGTCAAAAACATTTACAATATGGTATGGTTAGGGTATTTATACCACTACCATAAAAAATATATACAACATGTACTCCAAAAGAAAGTGGGACACATGCCCTGATCAATTGAAATACTAAAAGGGTCTAGATCCTAGGGATCCGATCCCAAAAGTCCTCATCATCTGACTTGAGCGGTGGTGGCTCATCGGCTGGAACGTCCATCTCCTCCAGTAGCACCCAGTCTAGCCACAAATCGAATTCATCAACCATCTCCATGATTGGGTCATCCTCTGGCTGAACATCTGGCTCCTATCTGTTTACATGTAACCAACCTCCATCAACAACATGCTGCGGTGGAACATGTCCTACAACAAAGCCCTGAGGTACCTGGACTACCTCAAACTCCTCACCGATACTATCGTCATCCATGGGATCAGCCTCTCCGTCAACCTCATCACCCTTGTTCTCACCAGGGTCCTCCTATGGTCCTCCCTCCTGATCATCGCCATGGTCATCCTCATGATCCTCTTCATCATCGGGCTCATCATCGGGATCATCCTCATGCTCATCCTCTACTCCCTCATCATCCTCTCCATGCTCATCTCCATCACCCTCGACCTTCATTGGGTCATCTTCGCCCTCCTCAGGCTCCATCTCTAGCTCTTCGGGATCCTCGTCGTCATCATCGTCAGGATCTACATCCTCCTGAGCCCTCCTCAATAGGCTCCTCATGCAGGGAAATGGGAATGTCTGGCTGGATCTGAGGCTCTAGCTCTGTGAATGGTGCTGGTGCTAGTGTTGGCACTGGCGCTGGAACTGGAGGCCATGGTACAGGTGGTGCCTGTATAGGATCGGGTAAAATAGCCTACAACTCAGTGATGTGAAAATCCTCATCTTTGAATATCATTCGATCCATCACCATATAAGCAAGCTCTATAGTACGAGCACGATGCTTAGCCCCCATACGAATCTTGTCTGGGTGCAATTGTCCATCTACATGCATTAAATGCCATAGGTACTCCTCCAACCACTCCCGGGCTCTCATTCGGATGCACTGTCGATAGAACACGGGATCAGCTGCCTCATCTCTATTAGTATAAATGATGTACCCTCCCATCTCGTCTGCTACATGCATTGGCTCCATGATCTGAAAGGAAACTAACTTAAGTCAGTACTAGTCGCGAGGTATCTTAAGGCTCATATATGTAGAACAATCAATGAACACGACTAAACCTAGAGCTCTGATACCAAAAATCCCTATCATGCCCTAGAGTAGTCAAAATAGAAAAAATTTAAATATTTTCTCTTTTGGGTTCGTAGGTCTATGGCAGGTTGAATACCTAATGCTTGTCCACAATAATAAAGAACCAATATCATAAATAACAAGCAGCGGTAATAAACATGGTGGTCTAGGCATACTCGTATATTAAACATCAAATTCTTAAATCCATTATTACAACCCACAGGAAAAGAAGGAAGACTATTGTCTTGGGCATAAGCCCTACAACATAATAATAATAATAAACTGGCACATATTGCCTCAACATAACCAAAAGATAGATAACTAATAGGCTTCGACTCTCGCCAGCTAACTTGCGAAGCCATAGCCTTCCTCAACATACTCCTCTTCTGGGTAGTCAACCTTTGCACGATCTGGACATTTGATTGTCCAGGACATAAAAGTCGTCAGCTTTACTGCAAGCTGAGTGAGTAAACCTACTACACTGAACAGGCTCAGAAAATACTTGTTAATCCATTTTAGAATTAAACGTTCCCTTTTTATACTTTAGAAAAACATTACATTAAGTCTTGCTTAATCTCCATCTAATCGCGACTCATACATTAGGAAGCACTCAACGATAGTATGCAAAGCGGGGGTATTTGTAAAATACAACCGCGCTAAAAGTAAGAATTGCATTAGTTTTGATCACAACTTCCCGTTTTATCTGCAATTTGCATTACAATGCTAGTTTTAGACAATATGATTAATCTATGATAAGTTGTATTGTTTTAGCTACTATTTGTGCAGGTTAATGCTGCTGTATAAAAGACTGAAAGATTTGATAAAAAGGAGATGCTTTGTTTCAAAGAAGGAAGACTGAAGAAGAATTGCAGAGTTCGAGCGATCGACATAGTTCGAGCGATCGAGGTTTCGATCGATCGAAGGAAGTTAAAGCGATCGAAATTTCAAGATGTTCAATCGATCGAGAAAGTTTCGATCGATCGAAAGTACCTTTTATCAGATTATACGCGCATGCAGCAGTTGCGGGTTTTAAACCCTAGCTCTTAGGTTTACTATATATATTCATATTGTATACGTCCATAAGGGACGCCCAACTTTGTTTTATCAGTTTTAGATAGAGAAGAGAGAGTTTTTCCTTGGTCTTTGTAGGTTTCAATTGAGGATTTATCATTGTGAACCGGATTTCTTTAGTTAATACAAGTTTATCTTCATTCCAGGTTTTTGATTTATTGTTTATCTGTTTTCTGCACTTAGTTAATCGTAGTTTACTTGTTAATCTCGTAGTGTTTTATGTTAGTTAGATTACAATCACTAGTTTTATAGTTTTAATGCAAAACTTTCAAACAAACATAGTTTTAATGAACCTTTACGTTAAATATCAATCTGTGGTACTCCAGATAATGTCTGAGTAGTCCTAGGGTTGGGAAATCGCGATGAAATCGTGATTTTAGGCCTCTGCCATGCAGTATTTTTATTCCTGTGTTCGATCGATCGAAAGTATGTCGATCGATCGAGACAGTGACTTAGTCGAGCGATCGAGTAAATATCGATCGATCGAGAGATGAAGATATTCGATCGATCGAAAGCGCGTCGATCGATCGAGGATTCTGATTCTTGAGAACACCCAAAACAGTATTCTAAGACTTTCTGTTTTAAGGATTTGTTATCAAACTGTCCCCAAATGCTCAGTTTGTCAAAACAGTCTTTAAACTTAAGGCCTTAAAGCATTTTCTTTCAATATATTTTGCAAACCACCCTCAATGCTAACACCATTGTAGGTGCGAGTCTTAACTATTGGATTAAACCGTTTTCATGTATTTCAAACTTAATTGAGATGATGTAGTCCCGGTCATGAAAGGGCTATTGATTCTATATCTTTAGAGAAGTACAGAATACTGTAGTAGGTGTACTCCTTTGAGTTTAATTGCAATTGCATGGTAGAAGGTTAGGTCACGGTGGATTCGTGTAATCCCAACACTTTCTTTTTAAAGTTAAACTCCTTAATTCTAAGTACTGTTTAATTAGCTAGTTAGATTGTTTAGTTAATTTTAATTACTTTCATTAGTAATCCTAGTTTGTGGAACTTCGTGTTCTGCACCTTCATTCAAACTTAGTTATTTAATTTTGTTTTCTTTAGAGGTTAGTCTAATTCGATAGGTCAACACCTTCCCTGTGGGATCGACCTGGTCTTACCAGATATTACTTGCACGTCTACCTACACTTGGGTACTGCACAAGAGCGCACAAGAAAATTTTCGTGTCAGTATTCATACTTGGAAGTACAACTGACATCAACCGATTGATCACTTTGGACTATCGGTCCAATCTTTACAAACTCAACACTTTACTTTGAACCACAGGTTCAATCTTTTTAACTCGACTATTTGGATCACCGATCCAATCTTTCCAATCTTTGGACCATAGGCCCAATCTTTCACAACTTGACTCTTTGCATGCATTCTGGCATAAAGGTCGTTGGCTTGGAATATCTTTACCTTATGACCGTTGGGTTACCATCTTGCTATCTTTACCTTACGGCCTCATTACTTGGTATCTTTACCTTACGAACTCATTCTTGGCAACCCTAATCTTATTCCATTCAACCTAGGATAGCCTGTTAAACATCTCAATGCAATGACCTTGACAGTACTGACAAGGTACTAATACTACACTTTCCACCATGGCATCAACAACAGACAGTACCATTGAGGTACGACTACTCTTGCCACTGTTGCCCTTATGGCCACAACGACATCTCGACAACATCATAGACTCATTACACTTTTATAGACCAAACACAGCAACTCGACAAATGGATACGATCATCTCGTTATCAGAGTTAACACAACTTACATGACGTCATCTAACGTGCACGGTACAAGTCGTTAATGCACATTATTCACGGATTATCATACTTAAGTACATCTCATTACATTCTCAAAATTTACGTATTTCACTCGTATGCATCTACTAGTTCAATTCATCCTTTACTTCCCATATAGAATATGTTCTTTGTTAAACCAGTGGGCTCGAGTGCTCGGGTGAGCTCGAGTGCTCGGGTGAGCTCGAGCACTCGCCTTTGTAAACTTCTAGATTCCTTCCTCTTTTATTACATAACTAATCTATTACTAAGGTACTACTCAAATAACATGATGTATAATATCTACATAGCACATGCAAGCATAAATATAAAGAGCAACCCAAGGTACAACTTTCGTAGCTCATAGTACTATCATACATAACATGGATCCTTATAAAATTAACATGCAACAAGCTAATCTTCTAAGTACTACTGAACTCGAGTGCTCAGGCTTCTCGAGCGCTCAGGCCTGGCTTGTTTTTGGGCTCGAGCGCTCGGGTTTGACAGTACAGAACAGTGACTGTTTTAGCAGCAGTTTTTTTTTTAAACTTTGATCTTCATGTATGTTACATGCAAGAGTCTAGATTATGAATTAAACTTAAGAAAACATGATTTTGAGTGAGTTAGTATGCTCACAAATATCTAGATGAACTAGATGATGAAGAATATGAAGAAATATGTGAATATGTATGTTGATCTCCATGAACTTCACATGCAAGCTCCAATGGTGGCTTGATTCACTCAATTCTCCTTTGATTCTTTAGTACTCAGCTCCAAAACTTCAGGATAGTTGTTATGCTTGTGTTTGTGTGTGTAGAAGGTGAATGGATCAGCAATTGGAGGCCATGCATGCATGAATGTGTGTATGTTTGTGTGTGAACTCTTAAACTCCCTCTCAAGGCTCATTATCTGTAAACAGACTTTCCAAACATATCAAATGCGAGAGAATGCAGGGTATTTAGAGTTTTCAAGTCCCAGGGGCAAAATAGTCATTTCACATGTTTTAGCTCGAGCGCTTACACTTCTCGAGCGCTCTTGTCTCAAGCGTTCGGGGCTCCTGCTACTCATATCCTTCCAATGTTTTAAGAGTTCACAGGTTTAAGAAAGACACATCTATATAAACAATTATCAATGCTGATTCAACAACTGTCGTAATGTACATATACGAATCCAAGAATACGGGAATACATTCATAGAATACAGGTAAATGGGTCGGTGTTACAGTCGAGAAAATCATGTTTTCGTGGAACTATTTTTACAACTGTTTTGAATCGCCAAGAAAAACAATCTTTCTAGACAGTTTTTCTAGTGCCGAAAAATTACTGCCGCGAAAAACCTATTTTTCTATAGTGAATAAATCTTACGTGACTCTGTTATAAGCTATTGTCCAACTTGCTCTTTTCACAATAATAAAAAGAAACCATTTAAAATAATCAAAATTTTACACCCCCACTATTTCCAACAAATATAATATCTTAAAGGAGTAAATTTAAAAAACATACATTTGTCATGGAAATTGTATCCACAAGTACAAAACTGAATTCTTACCACTCACATTATCCTCCATAAGTATCGTCTCAAATTGTTAGAGAATAATACAAAAATAGCCTTCAAACAATCCACCGTAATAGAAGCACCGTCAAGTCCACCATTACATAGAACCAATAGGAAGGTGACTGGGATGAGGTGCAAAACGCTCTCTTAAGATGATACGCGCCCTCTACGGGTAATACCCAGTGCAGTAGAAAATACCACTCCGTCTTCAAGATACAACAGCCCAGCCGCCTTTGCCATAAGCCTACCAAATCTGCACAACATGATAAGCGAGAAACTCGCCCAATAGTGGATTCTTTACCCAAATAAGACCATAATATAAAATAGACGAATGTAGCTAAAATGTGTAAAACAAGTCTCTACAAAAAAAAGGAACTTTGTGTTTTGAGTAAAGGAAAATAAACCTTTTTTACTATAATATGCAGCTATATGCATACATATAGAAGTCTAGTGCTCCATATCATTAAGTCTTTTCAATATAACATTAAAGAAAACCAAGTAACAGATGAAAGTAATACATACCTTGCCATGTAAACCATTGGACATTAAAACATATCATTGACAGCTTTATTCCGTTAGCCTTTTGTTCATTGGGAGTATTCACCGGCTTGTTCAGGGCATTACAGACTATTGGTCGTTTGTAGGTTAACTCGGCCATGTCTACTTCTCCCACCTCGAGGTCACAATTGGCCACGTGAACCTCATATTTGGGATCTTTATAATACGTCCCTTTGGACGAGTTTTTCATTTCTTATTCATCTAAAAGGATACGTTCGTATCGAGCAACCCTCGTGGCCAACTCGAACAGATCATGGAAGTTAGTTCCCTCAAACTTTTTACCCACCTCAAAGGCCATTCCTACCATAGCTATTTTAACGTAGTCCTCCTCGGGCAATATAGTCTTACACCTATATTTAGCCTTTCTGAAACGGGCTATGTAAGTTTTGACTATTTTACCCAATAGTTGTGACATCCTTGAGAGGTCTGCCAACGATGTCTGGGGCTCAGTCCTGTAGAACTGGCTATGAAATAACTCCTCCATCCCTTGCCAGTTTTGGACAGAGTTGGCGTGGAGATTGACATACCACATAAAAGCTATCCCTGTGAGGGAATTTGGAAACAACCTCAGCTTTAATGGGTCACTACTATCCACATGGCCGCAATGCACTATGAAACGGCCTATATGCTCTATCGTTGAGTGTTCACCCTCCCTAGAGAATAGGTAAAGTTTGGGACCTTGTATCCCTAAGAAAAATTGACTTGGTCAATCTCAGGAGGATATGGCCATCAGTAAATCGGCCTCTCCATCCTTCTCATGAGGGGGCCATATTCTTCGCGTATGGTCGCTACTAATTCTTCTCTATTGATAGCCCATTGGATCACGGGCGGTACTGCCACAGGTAGTGCTAGAGGGGGTAAGACTTGACATTGATTGTTATGATCGGCCTGATGAGTCCAAAAAGTCTCATTAGGTCTTTGCCCCCTAGCAGCATGAGTTTGGGGGTTTATGTTTCCAATCACATCAGACTCTGATCTCTAACTTGAACGGTCACAGGTGTCGAAGTTCCACCATCTCGCATCCTTGGCCGTCTGTTCAATTCTTATTTGAAAATTTCCCATAGATCCTAGGAATGCATGGTAATCTTGCCTTATAGGTTCCATGGTCTTTCTCACGGTCTCTGAGAACACTTCCAGAGTCAAGGCACTTTTCTGTGGTGGAAGGGCAGCGCTGTCGTCCTCTAGTGGGCTGGAAACGATTAGGTCATCCTATCCATTTTTATTATTTTTCTTTGGTGGCATATTCTAGCACTAGGGTCCCATCGAGCATGCCAGAACCAAAAGTGGTTCAGTGTGTGCAAACTAATTTCTTAAATCACTTATTTGAGTGATACACAAGGTTTGAGAATCTAACTTCTAACAGTGCGAGTGTGATGGCCAATTGGAAAGTACCCTCACCTAAAGGTCCCTAGATAGTACTGAAGTGCACAAGTCTAGTGATGATGAGTTTACCAAATAAACAATCACAAACAAGTAATAAAACATGTATTTTATTAAGCGTGCTTGAAAAAATAACCACAAAAGAACTAAGGAACAAGACCATAACATGCTCTGATTGTTCAAGAAAGATTGAAAATAGTAAAGAAAATAACACGAGGAACAGACCTATTGCTATGGATGCTGAGAGCTTAAGAACGCAAGGTTGAGTGCTTTGAATGCTGTTTAAATGCTATTTTCGAGGTGACGCAGAGTGACTTGAAAGCTTGGTCTGCCTCCATATTTATAGCAGCCATTAATAGTCCAATTATGGTAAGAACTCCTTAAATTGCGCCTCAAGCAAGATTTAGGACATGTAGAATCCTTCCTTATCCCTACTCTTTCCATCCTTATCAAGATCTTGAACTAATCCCGAAATCCTAGGGATTAGCCTTCTATATCCAGCTGGATTTAATTATTGTTTTCTTCTCAGACTCTATTTCTTCCCTAGTTGTAGCCTTAACGGATAAGAAAACAAGCTACACCTTTCTGCTGTCTCTCTTGTCATCGAGCTTGCTTGTTGCCCTTCGGATTTTAATATTGAGCCCGATGACGGCAATACGTATGCCTCCGATCAATCGGGCTGGAACCCTGGTCCTTCATACATTTTCAAGATAAGATGTCCGATCGTGCTGACCCTTCAATCACTTCATCCATCGGACTCTACATTTTCATCCTCCGTGACTGGGTCAACGCCTTGGTCGTTATTCATTCTCTTTGTTTCTCGAGCCCGATGATTTGTGCTGGATCCTACACGGGCCGTGGGTCACCCAATCCCTTTCCTTATCGAGCACCAAAACCCTTGGCGGTTTTTGGGTGCAAACTGTGAGCTGCAAAGTTAGGCCACCATATTGTGTAGTTTGAACACTCACAAAAAATGCTGGTTAAAATAATATTAACTCCACACAATAATTAAAATATTATTTATTTTATTAAAATAATCCAACACACCCTATACATTGTCATGCTTTTAAGGGCAACAATGGAATACCACTAATCTCCCCATCCGTTTATCAGCATAATTGAGCATAGCAGTGGGTGAAATCTGTAATCTCCCCATGTTGTGTACAACTACGGTGATAAGAGGGGTGGTGCGCCTTAAAAGCTTGACAGTGCATTATAGGTGAGTAAAATCCATCAGCTTTTCTCATAGAATTAGACATTTGGACCACATTCTTTATTAAAAATTTTAGGGATCTATTGAAGCAATTGAAACTGCAGGGACTAAAATGAGGCAAAGATCAAACTTCAAGGGTATATTTTGTGATTAAGCATTGTTTTCATTTAAAAATATCTACGGACTAAAATGAGGTAAGGACCTAACTTCAAAGTTCTAGTCTATGGTGATTAGTCCAGTCCGTTTTTTTAAGGAGATAAGGACAATTGTTTTTGAATTATACGCCCTTAAGTCTATTTTTAAACTGAAAATAAGGATATTGACAAATTTGTCCCGTCACACATGTAGAACATTGTTATTTCTATTTTGCCACCTCAGCACGATCTTCAAGGAAGTGTTATTTTTTGTTTTTCAAAATTTAAAATGCTATAACTAGTTTCAAACCACAACTCCGATTTGAATAAAACTTACATATTTGTAATTCAGATGAAAAGATCTATTAAACAAGATCCATAGTGACTATGAAAAAAAAAATAACAAAACAAAAAATAAAAATAAAAAAATAAAAAATTCATGTCATTTTCAGACCAATATAACGCCATGTTATTGTCGTTTGTGACAGTGAGATATTCCTATGTTTGATTTTTTTCTTCTTCTTGTTTTTGATATATGTCACTGTCTTTTACCTTGGGCAATAACGTAAAGGCAGTAACATCTGAAAATTGGATAGTAACATTACTTGGGCAGCACTTGAAAACAGTAATATGTTCTAAAATGGCTATAACTTTATGATTTTGTGGTCGTTTTGGATGATTTTTTATTTATTTACATAGTAGCATATAGACAGTAGCATATGTAAATTTTACCGTAAAAACAATAGCATCTAAAAACTGACCATAATTTTGAAATTTTTTTGCGACAGTAACATCTGCTAAAATGATCATAACCTTGTGATTATGTGGCCATTTTGGATATTTCTTTTTAATTTTTTTATTTGGGCTAATTTTTCTTTGATTTACGTAGTAGTGCATAGGCAGTAATATGTGTAAATTTTATCATAAAGGCAGTAACATATGAAAATTGGCCATAATTTAAAAAAAAATTGCAACAGTAACATGTGCTCTAATGACAGTAACATTTGCTAATATGACCATAAATTTGCGATTCTTTGGTCGGTTTGGATGATTTATTATTATTATTATTTATTTTGGGTAATTTTTTGGAAGTGTTGGTTTTACAAAAAAATAATTTGTTGATATCTGTTTGTGAGCTGCAAAATTTTGAAATAAATTTTTTTTAACAATTTTATAGGCACCGTGGATCTTTTGTAGATCTTGTTTTGTAAATCACGGATGTATAAATTTGATTGAAAATTGATTTGTAGTTTGAAAGTTATGGCATTTTAAAGATTGAAAAATAAGGAAAAAAAGCTGTTTTGTTGTTTGTTAGCTAAAATTAAGGAACACTCACGTTAATAGCATTTTGAGGATAATTTTGGTCCAAAGAAAATTGGTGGACATTACCTTTGGCATTAAAAAAAAAAATTACACGTGGACTAACCCTCTATTTTTGGCCATTCGAGGGACCTTTGCCTACACGCCCCCAAAAATAAATAGCATTGTCAAAATTGAAGGTTAAATAATGAATTGCTAAAATAGTTTTTAACTAAAGTAGGTAGTTATAAACTACTACCTCCGTCCCAAATTGCTGGGCACTCTTTCTATTTTGAGTTCTCCCACAATATTAGTCCATGTTGAAAAGTTAAAACAATAAATTTTGAATCTTTATTGTTTTGCCCTTTTTTTTTTTCACACCTCTAACTAATCTAAATGCATTTATGAGGGGCAAATTTGGAAAGTTAGAGTATAAAAATTTGACAAAGGTGTAATTATTGTGTTCCCTTAAAAAATTGGATTTTCCAAAAGTGCAAAACAATTTGAGACGACGGAGGGAGTATTTTACTGCTGGAATGCTCTTAGTATATGGATATACTTATATTTTCTATATCTCAACGTCAGCGTATATTTCTCATCTAACGTCGGTGTGTTACGTGTGTATATATTTCTCATTTAATTAGTCTTTCTGAATAGTTTCTGAAAAAGGATTCAAGAATGGAGAAAAGAGAAGAAAATTTTAATGGTATTGGTACGTCTCTCTCTCTCTCTCTCTCTCTCTCTCTCTCTCTCTCTCTCTCTCTCTCTCCATACATGTAATAATGTATCGTCATATAATTTTTAGTTCCTCAGCTTATGCGTCAGTCGAAGAGATGACTATTGTTCTGCCATTCTTCCTCTGTTATTGTTATAAGTTTATTACTTGTTAAGTTTTACCTAAATCTTCTTTTTCTTTTTATCTAAATTGTATATATATATACGTAATACATATATATACATATTTATATATATGGTGTGTGACAACCAAGAGTACATTTAGTAACTTTAGTGATTAAACTGCGTCTCGAATCCATAATCCTCGTCATCTTTTGGGAATTCATCTGTAGGGTAATAAGGATCACCTTGTCCATCTTGCATGGATGAATCCGAAGGAGGAATGGTTTCTGAATCACTATCTGAATCAAAGCTTAACTTTTTAAACAATTCTTCTTTGAATTTTATTTTAAACTCTGACGGAGTTAAATCTGGGAAATCTGATTTTAAAACAGATCTTAACTGAGATTTAATCTCTGAGAGATCTAGAGAGGAGGATGAGTTATGCTTAGAGGAAGATACTGATGGAAGATCAATATCTAATAACTTTTCCATCCTAATGGTAGTAAGATCTGGGTTATTATACCTAGCCCACCACCAAACTTGGAATTTTCTACAAAGGGTCCAAATATGAGAAGGAGAGTTTTTTAGATCAAACTCCCACTTAAGAATCCAAGGGATTGAAAACTCCAAAAAGAAATAGAATAATGGATTGTCATTTCTTCCAGGAAGATTTTTGTTTTTGTAAATCTGGAAACAACAACTTACTTCAAAAGGGAGAATTTCAATCTCAGGACCATGCTTGAAAATCCAGGAGTAAAACCAATTAGGAATATCAAAATTAAAATTCCTCTTAAATTGGAAATACCAAGTATGCTTATACAAGGGATTCTGAAGAAGGAGAACCTTATCCCAAGCTTTCTGGTAATCATAATAATTATATGATTTTGCATCATTAGGAGAAGAATTTATCAACTTTATATCTTTATAGAGATCAATTCCCCATTCATATGGAGAAATTATCTTGAGAATAAACATCTGTGAGAATGCCGGTTTGCCTGCTGCAAATTTGTGTCTAATATCCACTGAACCTGATTCAATGAGGATATTCTCATAGAAATCTCTGGAATTACAATTAGCCGTCTTTGGATAATACCAATTGGGAATATCCAAATAATGAGAGGCCACATCGCAAGGCAGTTTAACTGCTTCAGAATTGTCGTTTAAGACAAGAATTGGCCAAAGTTTAACTTTGTTAATAGGATCAGAATATTTTATGATCCTTTCTGGAATCTCATTTTGAATTTTACCTTTTCCTTTATTCTGATTGTTATGGTAGCTTCTATGGTGTCTACCTCCACCTCTTCCTTCAGGGTAATAACCTCTGAAGTTAGGCCTCATGGCTTGTCTGCAGGAATTCACGAGTGAGGAAGTCAGGAAGAGAATTAGAACTTCCTTTTATAAATTCTATTTTAAAATCAAAGGCCGAAAGAATTCCTTGCCATCTTGCAAAAATCTGTTTTGAAGCAATATTTTTAACATCTTTGGTCAAAACATCTTTTGCTGCTCTGCAATCAATTCTTATTAAGAATTCCTGGTTTAGAAGGTCACTTTCAAATTTCTTTATACAAAGAACTATGGCTAAAATTTCTTTCTTTATCGTGGAATAGTTCTTTTGAGCAGGCTTCCATGCACCTGAAGTGAATCTGACCAATTTTTCAGAATCATTAACTCTCTGTTTTAAAATTCCTCCATACCCTAGATCTGAAGCATCTGTCTCTACTATTTTAAAAGCACTGGGATTAGAGAGACATAGACATGGTAAAACTTTTATTTTTCTCTTAATCCTTTTAACAGCTTCAGTATGAATGCTAGTCCAAGGGGAGGGAATCTTTTTCAGTCTATCATATAAGACTGCTGAATCTTCATAAAGATTTTTATAGTAGTCTGAAATATAATTAAGACTTCCTAAAAATCTTTGTAGCTGAGTCTTGTCTTTAATTTCATCAGGGAATTTTTCTCCAAAGACAATGGCTCTATCAATAGGGATGATAGTCCCTTTATTAATGTTGTGCCCAAGAAATCTAATATTTGTTTGAAATAAATTTATTTTTCTTGCTGACACAACTAACCCATTTTTCTGGATAGTTTTATAGAATAAATCTAGATGTTTCCAGTGTTTTTCAATAGATGAAGAATATATTAAAACATCATCAATATATACTATACAGAATTCAGAGTAAATGTTAAAAATATCATTCATAATATTTTGATACTCTGATGGGGCATTTTTTAAACCAAATGGCATAACATTCCATTCGTAATGTCCAAAAGGAACATTAAAAGCTGTTTTATACCTATCTTTCTCTGCCACTTGAATTTGCCAATATCCTGACTTCATGTCAAATTTTGAAAAAATTGTTGCTTGGCAAAGTCTGTTTAGTAAATCTTTTTTATTAGGTATTGGATACCTAATCCATTTAAGAGCTTTGTTAAGAGGCTTGTAATTAATAACAAGTCTAGGAACACCTCTTTCAATTTCTGCACTTTTATTTACATAGAAAGCAGAACAACTCCATTGAGATTTACTTTTTCTAATGAGGTTTTTATTTAATAAATCCTCAATTTCATTTTTGCAGAACTCCATTAATTCTTTATTCATTTGAATAGGGCGAGCCTTAGTAGAAATATCTTTTTCATCAAAGCCCTCTTCATATGGGAGTTCTACTATATGCTTCTTCCTATGCCAAAATGCATTAGGATGTTCAGAGCATATATTATTTTCAAGAAGAGTTTTAAACTTTTTAATTTTTGTTTGTAAAACATTGCTTTGTAGTTGTTCATGCATTCTTTTATGAACTAACTCTTCTTTTATAAAGCAAATTTGCTTTTCCTTAGAAAATATTTTCTCTTTAAGAGAATGGATTTCAGTTTCTATAGGAAGCTGAATAAATCTGAAAATTACCTCTTGACCAAGTAAATTGGTTATTAAACCTTCACTTATAACTGTGAAAGGTCTGATAAGATTTAAGAAAGGATTTCCTAAGATAATAGGCTGATTTAAAGTTTTAACCAAGATGAAAGTAGTAGGGATACAAATATCTCCATTACAAACAAAAGCTTCTGGAATTTTATATTTAATATCCAATTTAGTACCATTTGCTGCAGTAAGATTCTGTTCAGTTTTTTCGAAATATCTAAAAGGAACCAATCCTTCTTTGATACAATTCATATCTGCACCAGAATCAAGAAGAGCAATATTGGTCATATTAAAATCATCTCCTATGACAATAGAAATCTTAACATACCATTTTTGATATATTAATTTTTCTACAGAAAATATGCCTGTTTCTTCATGAGTTCCTTCTGGGAAATCTTCTTTTATTCCCTTTCCTTTATCTTGAGGATTATTTTGAAATTCAGAAACTATATGTTCCTCTTCTACATATTCTTCTGACTCAAGATTTTCAATTCTAGTTTTTAAATCCCTGACAGATGATTTTAAATCATTAATATCTTCTTGAAGATCTTTGATTGTAGGAAGATTATTCCTAGGCCTTTGTGTCTTAGCAGTAACTCTTGATACAACATCTTTAAAATTATATACTTCAATATTTTGTTTCTTTATTCTATTCTGATCTTGAGAAGAACCAACTTCTTCTTTTTTAAAAGAATTAATATATTGAAGTATGGCTTCTTTTTTATCATCAAGATTAGTAATTTTATCAATGACTTTTAAAAACCAACTTTCTTGTTCTGAGATAGTATTGATGCTTAACCCATTCATTGTTAATATGGATTCATAGAAATCTATTTTCTCTTTACAATTGTCAGAACATTCTTCATCATGTTCTTCTTCTTCTTCATAGATTTCGTTAACTTCTTCTTCTTCAATATCTTCTCCAGAACCATAAAGGTTTTCCATAGCTTCTTCTTCTTCTTTACTTAGAAGCATTATTGAAATTAATTGATTTTTAAAATCTTCATCAATTTCTAAATCATTAATTTTTTTCTTAACTTGGCACTGGCTTTTGAAATGGCCAGGCTTTCCACATTTAAAACAAACTGGAATTTTCTTCTTCCCTGTTGGTTTTCCTTTAGGCCTTCCTGGTGGTTTACCACGAGGTTTTCCACTTTGCCTAGCAATTCGTTTAACAGGAATAGGGTTCCTTTTAGGCTTCTTAAAAGCCTTCTTGATATTTTTCTCTGGTAACCCTATATCATATCCTAATTGCTTACAAAAATCTCCAAGTTCTTTTCCTCTAGAACCCTTTTCCTTTTTCATTTGTCTTTTTAATTTTATATCATTACAAAGAGCTAATCCTTCAGTATTAATTTCACTGATTAGTTCTCCGTAAGTATACAAATTATAAGGAAGAGAATTGCAATTATTATTTTTTAACCTTATCCTGATTCTTTCCGCAAAAAGACTAGGAAGTCCTGCAATAAACCTTTCTTTCCAAAAGTCTTGACTTGCATCATTCCTAATAAATAATCTGGATAAGAAAACATCTTTATATAATTTAAAATGTGAAAGGGTTGGACATTTAAGATTCATTAATAAATCTCGTCCTCTTTCCATAATTTGAGAAACATCTCCTAAGAAGTGAAAGGTAATGGCAGTGATAAGTGAGACAATAGAATCATATAAAGGATTTCCATCTAATCCTAGAACAGGAGTTCCTTCACTATTACACTTAACTGCATCTCTTATTTCATTTCTTTGGGATTCTGTTAAGAATTGATTCCACCAACCATTAAGTTGTCCAGTAAATCCAGACACTAGAAGATTTAAAACCGTGCTTTCTGGGTTATCATCAATTAATCTAGCACGTATGGCATTGGCTGCCATAATCATGTGTTGTAAGACTTTTAGAATTTGATAGTCTGATAATCCATCAATATTCCATTCATAAATGGAATTTCCATTATATTGCATTGGATTAATAACACTTCTCTCTTCAAATTGAAGATCAATAGGAGTAGGCCTGGGATAATAATTCTGGGTTGGTCTAACCGTAGAATTAATAAACTGGCCTTCTAAGGCATTTATGTCTATGTCTTCTTCCTCTATCTCTTCATATTCTGAAGTATCATTTTGAGAAATAGTATTAACCATTGGATCATCCTTTTCATTCTTAGTTCCTGACCCTGAAGGTTGCTCCTTCTGTTTAGAGGAAATAATAGGAGCTTCAACAATATTTTTCCATTTATCTTTTAAGATATCTAGGAATTCAGGATTTATAGTATTCCTAACCAAAGGCTTTTGCCAATTCTTTTTAATACTCTGGCCATACTTTGGTAGAACAGGAGTGGAGTTAATTGGTTCTACTGTGCAGTTTTCTATTGTCTTTCTTATTTTACTAACGTCTTCTTCAATCCTATTTCCCTGTCTTCCTAGAGATTGAAGATGGATGTTAGCATAATTTAACTGCTCAGTGATAGAAATAGTATCTGTTTTCTTAACAGTTTGGTCAGCACCAGGAGCACTTGGGTCAAAGGCTACCTTAACTGGTCCAGCCACCATTCTTTCATTACTATTTCTTATTCTTGCCCAAAATCTATCATTAGGGGGATGGATACCTTTATATGTTCCTTCTGGAAGTAATCCCCATTCAAATTTATTGGACATAACATTGGTAACATTTATATTTTTTGATAAATGCCATCTTAACCAATTAAAATATGGAATATGTCTTTTAACAATTCTAAGATGAGTTAAAAACATTTCTTTAAACTCATTTTGTTGTTCTTCAGAAAATTCTTTCAAAAGTATTCTATACCTTTTGTTTTCTGGTTTTAAATAATCTTTATTTAGAAAATCCCTGTTTATTTCAAATTCTTCTGAAATAGCATTGACTTGAAAGCCTCCAGTATTATCATTATGATAAACTATTTTTGGAATTTGAGAATCACTTTTTTGAATACCTTGAACTTTGAGTTCAGGAGTATGAGAAATTTCATTATTTTCCATGATCTCTTTTCCCGGCCTTCTTCTAAGACTATTCGTTCTTCTAACCAATCGTGAAGATGAACTATTAGTCATAGAATAAGCTAAATCAACAGAATTTCTCGAAGGGCATTTTAAAATAACATTACCATGTTCATCCTGAACAATCTCTTGAGGCTGAAAATTCTTTACATTGTTCTGTGGATGAGGGTTTTCCAAAATCCATTCTGTTGGAGGAGTAATCTCAGACCATTTAATCATTTTAGGTATAGAAACAGATGATTTATCAAGATTAGCTTGAACTAAAGTTGTGGTCTGTTCTTGATTATTCCTAGTGATCAGAGTTTTAAACTCTGGACACATAGTTGTCATAACTTTATAATATATCCTATATCTAACTAAGATATTTTCACTTCCAACTTTCATGTTATATCTTTGAGTCTGGATATTTAAAGTTAGGACATCCATTATATTAGCATCAGTTAAGCTAACACAGAAATTGGGGAATGAGTTAAAATAAACTGGTCCATGACATAAACTTGATTCAATCATGCCTATGAGTGAATCTATAAAGTTTAGATGTCTAGCATCTCTTAAGCATACTAGGAGGGATGTATCTAATCCCAATAAAGTCATGGGTTTTATGCTAATTTGGACCATTCCAATATGTAAAAACTTATATCCTTCTGATAGATATTGAGAAATGGTTTGTTTATTAAGAAGCATAAAAGTTTCTCTTTCATTCAATATTTGATGAGAACTTTCAACAGTTTTTATTTTAAAAGAATTCCTTATAGAAAAGATTTTTCTATGATAGAGATTATCTATCGGCATTTTAGGCATTTTCCAATTTTTCAAAGCCTCTTCTAAGTTTTCAATTGAAACTTCATCCATATTTTTTATGTTACTGAAATCATACTTTCTTTCAAGAAAGTCTTGTTCATTTAAAGTACTATTACCAAAAACCTTGGCTAATGTCTTCATTGTGATACTGTGAATAATTGTATCCTTTGCTACAGTCCAGTCAAGTTCCAGTCAAGTTCCAGTCCTAACGCCTTCCTGGCAACAGCGGACCTATTCGACCTATTCGACCTATGCAACTTGGGATAAATTATGTCCGAACAGTAAAACAAAGACTCAACAGGAGACAACGCTTATGGCTCTGATACCAAAAAGGGGTTCAAGACACAACTAGCAAGCAAGGATGAACAGTCTATCTTTAAGAGACTTAATCTCTAATTTAACATTTTCAAGTGAGTACAGTAAATGATCCAGAGTGTTAGGATGATAATTTCCAACAGTATATAACCTTAATATAGCAAATATGTAATGATCTTTAAGATCTTCCAAAGTTCTGATTTGAAGTCTAATATCAAGCCTATCTCTCATTTAAAAGGCAATTAATCTTAATTGTGCATTATAGAAATCTATTTCTTCTTTTAATGAACAAACCCTATCCTTTAAAGGTTGGAGTTCAATTCCAATAATAGGATTCAAGGTTTCAAGCTTATCAATGATTTCAATATAACGATTTCTAAGAGTAGTTTTAAGAAAAACGAGATATCGTAAATCACTCTTCAAACTCATGAAACATAAACATAAACTTAAACTTACATCTGAAAGCGAAGCTTCTACAAGTCACACCAGCTTCAGCTATAGGAGCTTTTTGCTTTCTTCAATACCAAATCAAATCCTCTCAAAGCTCACACTAATTTTACATACACACTGTATCTTCACACTTATATTACAAACTCTCAAGTATATACAAAAAGAAAAAGAAAAGGCTAAGAGCATAAGGAAGCAGAGGATGCTTGAGGATGAGAGCTCTTGGATGCTTCTTCAAATGGCATGAACCTCAGCTTAAATAGAAGAGAAGGAAGGTACTGGAATGCGTAGCTGGACAGCATAAAAGATTCCTTCTTATCTTGAAACAATACGTGGACGGTTCAGATTTAATCTGAAAAAGATGCTTTAATAAAGCATGTCGGTCAAAAGAAAATACGAATCTTTCTTTAACCACGTGAATGCTTTTTTAAAAGTTATAAGTTTATTACTTGTTAAGTTTTACCTAAATCTTCTTTTTCTTTTTATCTAAATTGTATATATATATATACGTAATACATATATATACATATTTATATATATGGTTTGTGACAACCAAGAGTACATGAATTATCTCCCTTCGGGTTTCGATTCTGTCCCACGGATGAATAGCGGTTCTTTGACCGGTTTACGAAACAAGGAGTCAAGAAAACGAAAAACAATAACTTAACCCAAAAAAGAAAAAAAAAAAAAAAAAAAAAAAGAAAACAATAAGAAAAAATAGATTTCTTGTGTTTTCCTTTGTTGATAGGATTAAAAACTGGAAACTTTAAAATACTATTGTAATATATATGAATACAGGAAGGAATCACTCTCCCTTCAAAAGTATTTAATTTATTTATCAACTTATTCTTTTTTTATTTTTATTTTTTCTCATCGCTTTCTTTAGTAATCAAACAAAGAAAAAAAAAATCTTCTATATTTTCTTTTCTTTCCCTCATTGAATCCAAAACCAAACAGAGCCTTAATCTTTTTGTTTGCCTTTCACCGACTTTGTCATTTAGTTATTGCATGTCTGGGTTACTAGCTATGCTTCTTGCTGGGTTATCTTCTTTTTTTTTTTTTTTTTTTTTTTTTTTTTTTTTATTTTTTATTTTTATAAGTTTTTAAAATGTTTTTTTGTTCTTGTAGCACTGAAAGCTATAGTACCTTTTATTTATTTTTTATTTTTTTATTTTTATTTTTTTTATCAATAGTCAATAATCTTCTTAAGGCAGTGGTGACTTCATTTGCGAAAGTTTCTTGGTCTTTTTAAAAAATATGTATACCACAAACACTTGGATATTATATAAGTCTTAAAATTTTAAATTAACTAGGGGATATGTTAATAAAATGGATCAGTCTTATCTTTTCCATATCAACGGTCTGCACACAAATAAATTTTTTTTTTGAACATCAAGCAAGTTTAAAAAAAAAAAAAAAAAAAAAGAAAGTTGACAAGGAGATCTTCGGTTTGTCCATATTATCCACAATTTATTGCAACACCGTGTTGATTTTCATGTGTTGGTTTGCACTTGAAAGGATTAACTAATCCATATAGAAAAAAATAAAAATAAAAAATAAAAAAAACTACAATACATAAAACTGATTTGGTACTACTACATGACTACACTATCTGAAAATCTCTCTAGATTTTTGGGTTTCGAATCGATGAAATTGATATTGCTTCCTTTTATGCATGTCCGTGCAGGGCCGGCCCTGAGATGACAAAAATTGTCCGAGGCCTCAAGCGAATCTTTAGAGGGGCCAAAAATATGAGGCCTCTATACTAAGTTTTATTGAAATTAGGAAGAAATTTGAAGAAAATAGGCCTAAAAATGATAAGTTTCATAGAAATTAGGAAGAAATTAGAAGAAAATAGGCCTAAAAATGATAAGTTTTATAAAAATTAGGAAGAAATTAGGAAAAAAAAATAGGCCTAAAAATGAGACCTAAAATCGAGACCCCATGCGATTGTTTCACCAAATTGGCTCAGGGCCGGCCCTGTGTCCGTGTAGCAGTCACCTCTATGCTTTGTGTTCCTTTTATGCATGTTCATGACTATACTATCTTTGCCTTTTAGATGAGTTATGTTACATATGTTTAGCCTCTTTTTTTTTTTTTTTTTTCGGTTCCTATGAAACCATAAAAATCACAACATCATTGGTTTTGTATCTTGAATGTATATATATATTTTTAATCTAACTTGATTTGTCATCTATTGACACTGGGTTCTCATTCTTATATTTCATGCAAATAACTGTCTCATCTTGTTTTCCTCCTACATGGACATCTTTAAAGACTTTGGCTTGTCTAAACCACACTAAATTAAGGGGAAAAACCTTATTCTTTTGCAATGGAAAAGATCAAGCTAAATGAGAAAGAGAGCGGCGATGCATATTCCTGTAAGATGGACGTCTCTTTCATACCACAAATATCGTTCTTCTAGGTTTCCCCCTTAATTCAGTGTGGTTTAGACAAGCTAAAGTTGTAATAGGAATAATCAGAATGTACAGTCCATTTGCGAGAAATAGAATTACAACCCAATGTAAATAGATCACAAGTTGAGTTAGAGAGAAAAAAATAGACCTATTAGTCAAGAAACAAATTAAACAAATCCTGTTAACATTATTCATGGTTTTAAAGGAAAGAAAGATCAAAGAAAACAAAGCGATCTCAAGTTCCATAACATACCTGTAATCTAATATAAGAAATAACCACGTCACCATCACCAAGAGAAACCCAAAGGCAGAAAAATTCCCAGCAAGAAAGAAGTTAATACTACTCACTTTACAAGCAAGAAATGTGAAGCATAGAAGGTCCTGTTATTATCACACTAAAGGAAGGAATATAAACTCAGACGATCTAAAAAGGAAAAAAAGCCCTATTTATACATATGGGCAAATATATTATTTTTCGGTCTACTTATACATAATTATGTGTAAAATTGTCTAGTTAGGTTGTGATGGGTCATTTCATTGAAGAGTGTTATTAGGCTGTCATGATGATATCAGCTGGTCTTTGTGTGGAGAGCGTCTGGGTCTAAGGCTTAGTTTGGCCCCCACGTGCCTTTTTAAAAGGAGCTTATCAAATTTATTACTAAGTTGTTTGATAATTTTATATAAATAATACACTACTCGGCAAAAAGACATCATGAAACCAAATTGCAATCTTGAACTTTTAAAAGCTCCATTCTAGAGCTTTTAAAAGCTCCCCCAAAAAAGTCCTAAGTTCAATTTTTGCAAAGCTCATAAACTAGTTACCAAATGAATTAACATAAAATTGTGCTTTAATAAATGAGAAGCACCAAAATAGGGGCCAAACTAAGCCTAAGTTTGAGAGGTAGTTGTCACTGTTTTGGTTTGTGGCCTAGTCTTTTGGTTTTCTTTTTTAGGTATTCTCTTTTGAGTGTCTTGATTATTTGGATACCTTTTTGTTGGAGTTTCGTTGGTGGATTGTCAAATGTGGGTTACCTTGATTATACTTTATTTTTCATGTTTAGTCCATTGTTTTTTATTCAAAAGTGGTCATTGATTGAGATTGCGGAAAGGCATATTGGGAATCATTGCGACTCTTTGAGGAGGGTTGTTGTGGATATGAGTGTGGGAGGCATTTGATTTTTTTGCGGCGTGTGATTTGGCGTGCGTTTGGGATAGAGAAATGCTACACACACATTTCAAACCACACCCCAAACCACACCTCTGCATTAAATGCATGTATCTTGTGTTGTGTAAGTGGTGCACAAAAAAGTGTGAAAAATTCAAACAGCACAAGGTACATATATTTAAAGCAAGGGGTGTGGTTTGGGGTGTGGTTTGGAATGTGTGTGTAGCATTTCTCTTTGGGATATTGGTGTGTTCATTTTTTTTGGTTGTGATAATCAAATGAGTAGAAATCTTGGCGTAAGTTTTCTTTTGTGTGTGTCTTCTTTGGTGTTTCAGGAGTTTGTGTGTCTTTTTATATTTTATATTTTATATTTTTCATTTTTTTCATAATTAATGTTGATCTCATTTGATATAATTTGTTTTTCTGATTTCAAAATATCAAATTTTACAAAAACCATACTTGTAGTGGAAAGCTATTGCAATTTAATATTTTTTTAGTTATGGAAGGGTATTTTGACAAAAAGTGTGCAAATGACCAAACGAGCTAGTAACAACACGCCAAGACTTTATGTAAGACACGTTATGTAAGGCTCCAGAAGCTCCTAATTCCTTTGGCCTCTCTTAATGAAACTTTTAATAGTAATGCTCAAATCAGCTCGAGTGAGACCATAAATTATATTTATTACGAACTTTTAAACCATTAAAAAAAAAAAAAAACCTTACCCATAAAGGTTACTCATACATGCACTAAAAGTCAGTTTTAGTGAAAACAACTTACTCTAATTATGTCATAAACTGTTCTGATTTAACAAAATAAGATAAGATCTAAAATTCCCACTTTTTTCTCCCTCAGCTCCCCTTTTACTTATGAGTTATAGTATGCTACCCAAATTTGACTTCCAAATTTATTTATTTATTTATTTTTATTATGTACTACACAAAGGGTGGTAGTATTGCTGGATCTCTCAATCCATATACTCCCACCAAATGAGAGTCGAACCTACAACCAAATGCAGGAGGGATGGAATCCCTTGGTCTCAATTTGAATTCCAAATTTAGTTCTAAAAAAAATATTTTTTTTTTGAACGGCAAAATATCAGATTTCATTAAAATTTAAAAGATACAATTTATCATGAGAGCCCCTATCAAACCAAGAGAAATCCCCCCAAAAACCATAACTTTCAAAATGCAGAAACTATGTCAAAGAACCCCAACAGCCCAATTACAATGTTTAACACATTAACACATATCCCAGTCATCAAGAAAGCCATAAAAGCAGCATTGCTGTCAACAATTTGCACATCATGTATCGCTCCTTGAATGAATAGCATCTATCATTGCATCACCCATTGAAAATCCATATCACCCAAAGCAGAATGCAAAATCTTCTCATGGGCCACACTTAGATGTTTTCTATGATTCAAGTAGCCCCTACAAGCCATAGTCAAATCGTAGAACTCAGTCGTGTATCCAATATCTGCACCCTTGAGCAGAGCTAGATTAGGAATGGAGCAGCAGCCCATGGAAGCAAAAATCCTCCACTTTAACACTGCAGCATTTTCTATCAGTAGAACCCGCTCTCCCAGACAAGGTAATGCAACTCCGATGATAAGAGTGGCTGAATCTCTCGTGTTTTTCAACAAATCCGATACTATTAGGCAGAATCACTCATTAGTAAAGTCCAAACTTGACAGCAAATTAACAAGGTAACTATGAGTGCTCAGCCGAAAATCAGAAACCAAGAACAGCAGCAAAGCCATGATCTGGATGATAACAAAGGGCCGTAGCACTCCAACGAAGATACTACGTGCCACACAATAAGAAGTCGAAAAATGGGTCTTGAAACCTAGTAGAACTCACCTAATTAAACTCACGCACACAGCCGAGGCCCAAAAATGCACACAAAAAAAATCGTAAACACTTCTGAGATACACACACGCAAAAAAACTCGACTACCGTCAATAAACGGTTACTCACCCACACACGTGCACACACATGGAATAAAGCTCACCCCAATGTGTTGCAATTCACAAACCCACACCACATACCCCTTGATCTAGCCACATCATCAAACTATCCATTACAGAAAAGCCTTCAATGGAATTGTCCTCTCCATTCCTTGCTTTGCCAAAGAGTCTGCGAAAAAATTGGCTTCCCTAAGAACATGAATCTCCTTAACATCACCCAACAGCAACATTAGATTTTGAATTTTATTGAGGACCCCAATGTGTTTCCAACATAACCCATTCGCCTCGTTAATCCATGCGATAGCCATTTTGGAATCACTTTCTATTATTAATTTACATCCATATCTTTCTCAAATAATTTGTCAGTAGTACTATGTGTAGAGGCATGTGAAACAACCGATCACTACCATTAGATATGTGTTAGAACTCATGGGCCTAACTTAGCCCTGACAACTACCTTGCAAGGTGAGGGTTGCCTAAGAGTTTGTACCCAGCTCTTTGTGTCTAGGTAATGTGGGATGGATTTCTCTAATAATATGTACAACTGTTATGTCATTTGGATTATTCTTTTTCTTCTCCCCTCTACTACGAAGTTGTCTCAACCAATGTTTTGAAAACCGGACCGTTGATCCAACTGGGAAAATGGTCGGGTCACTAGTCACCGATTCAATCGTCGGATGAACCGGAATCAAACTGTGACATCATAATTACATAACAAATATATTTATTAATAAATATTACTAATTATATGTAATTAAAAAAATCACAAGGTACCTAAACTCAAGAATAATGGCCAAATTGGTTTCCAAATGTTTTGTCAGTTGTACCATGTAATACCATTGATCACGATCACATCATGTGGTACAACTAACAAAGCATTTAGGGACTACTTTGAGATTCAAAATTTAGAAAGCGTAGCAATATTCTATACTTTTTTTTTTGGTTTTTGAACATACAATATTCTAAACTCAATTGTAAAAAGAGTGTAACTAATTAAAACATAAAATAAAATAAGTAGCGTTGAGTTGGACGGAGTTATTGTGCAACTGAAAAAGAAAAAAAAAAATTAATGTATTCAATTGTCTCAAAACTTCCAAGTGCTGCACAATTTTTGAGATAAAGATTTTTCTATTTCTCCATTTAATGGACATCAGGTTTCAACAACCACAATCAATGGTCAATTGAGAAAACAAATTTTAAAGCATACTATTACTAGAAGGGCAAGTCTATAGTGAGCAACTTCTCATATGTGAAAGCGGGTTTTAATCATTGGATGAGCATCTGACAATAAATGTATCTCCAGATTCTTGGAAATCTTATGGTCAGATGCTCATCAATCCAACGGTTAAAACCCGCCTTCTCATATGAGAAGCTTCTCACAATAGACTTACCAGCTTACTAGAAAGTAGAAAACAGCTCTGCAACTCACAAGAGGGAAGAAGAGTAGATCGGTAGTACAGAAGAGAGAAAGATGATTGTGTCTTCAGAGCAGATCGATCACCTTTGCCGTTTGCAAGTCACCACAGCAAGAGGAAGATGATTGTTCTCGGCTTCTCAGTTCTCACAGAAGGCAAACCGGCGACATCGGCTGGGGAGCTGCACAACTGAGGTGAGGAATACGGAGGCTGCATCATGAATGGTGATTGAGAAGGTGAAGTGACATCTTGCCCTAATTTGATCACATTTTACATGATAGCTGCACCGGTCGGTTCGTATAAACCGTCACCCATTTTTTAAAACACCGGTTGAACCGCCGGGTTTGATCGGTTCTCATTAAATAGAGCGGTTTTTGTTTTAAAACGGTTTTTCGAGCTGAGCAGGACCTTAAATCTGACCGGTCAACGGTTCAATCGGTCTGACCGTCCGATCGGGTCCAATTTTCAAAACCATGGTCTCAACCACGTCTAAAATTCGTGCTTGACCCGGCCAAGCCTTCTACCTTTATTTCTCACCATTTGAATATGTGGTGTGCTGCAAGAGAAGACTCACTTGTGGACTATGATTTCCATGCAATGATTGTGACTTGTGAGCGTACTACTCTTCGAATTATTATAACTTCAATCTCTTTGGTCTCTTTAGTGCTTCAATACTTAGTCAAATAATCTATCAACACTTTTTCCCTATAAAAAAAATTCCTATCATCTTTTTTTTTTTTTTTTTCTTTTTCTTAACAGCAAATTTCATTATATATAAAAAACCATGGAACCAAGTGCACCATTGTATACAATTACATCA
This sequence comes from Hydrangea macrophylla, assembly GCA_033977485.1. Classification (NCBI taxonomy): domain Eukaryota; kingdom Viridiplantae; phylum Streptophyta; class Magnoliopsida; order Cornales; family Hydrangeaceae; genus Hydrangea; species Hydrangea macrophylla. The sequence continues at coordinate 69,122,371 of CM066986.1, read as the reverse complement.
CGTGGTACACCCCAATAGTGACCAAAAAGACCCCAAAATTCATTGGCCCAGGTTCCCAAAAGCATACTAAAGCAAAACGAAACCTACAATACAATCTGTAGATTGAGAATCATCTATACATGGACCCAAAAGTACACAGGTAAACAAAGTATAGTCCAACTAAAGATTCTGCAGATTGTGACCAAACAAAATTGTTTCTCAAATCCATTCCATATCATTTCTTTAGCAAAAACTCAACCCAAAAAAATTGTTTCCGCATCCATCATTAGTAAATTGCTTCTCAACCCATGATTACTCTAAAATTCGTAGCTCACACAGCTCCATAGCTGTACATCTACAGCATAAGAAAAGATTTGTAGTTACAACTGAGATTGAGGCTGATATGCGAGCTGATCTGACTATATCGTCCAGCTCAAAAGAGTTGATGAGCAAAAATAAAGGGTCTGTAATCTGAACTGCAGAAGGCCATTCCAACACCAACAATGATCAAACAGCCCGGTAATCTTGTAACCCCAAAAATTCGCAGCAGGCAGCAGCCATCAAAAAAATTTGTAGCAGTTCGATAATCTAGAAAATCTCCTCATTGCCAAAACAAATCAAAGCATCGCGTGCCATGGTGCGGGTCTATGAACTCCCGATTTGCTAAATGGTCAACTAGACCATTAAAGCTTCTTGGAATATGAACAAAAAATATATCGCAAATTGGGAGTATCCTGTCCAACAAATTTTGGATATGATTGAAGATTAAGTTGAGAGTTGAGCTTCAACAGTTTCGAATTTGCAGTTGAAATCCAGCTCAAAGCCACTGCGGAATCACTTTCGATAGTAAAGTGAAAATGGAAAAGAAGGAAGACTGTCCAATAAATTGACAAACATGATACGCCCAAAATTGTCCAGTAATCCAGTGCTCCCGGTTCGAGCTCCCCACCTCCAGGTCCAACCTCCCGACCTCCAGGTCCGAGTTTCCGACCTCTAGGTCCGCCCTCCAATGCTTCAGGTCCGAGATCCCGAGCTCCCAACTGACCGGGTCCGACCGTGACCTATGGGTCGAAATACGCAGTCCAATTACAATATAGTTCAGGTCCAGCGCAGCTAACTCAGAAGCGCGTCCCACACTGCTCAGACTCCAGCAGTTTCCTAAACCATCCAGATTAGCATCAACTGTTTCCTAATCATATTAGGAAACATTCCGGATATGCAACTGTCATCACAGGCTGTCAACAGTTACCTAATCGAACTAAAATGCCTTATAAGGGAGGACTCTTCCTTCTATAAAAGGGTCATCTCATCCCCCTCAGAGGGGGAGGTGAATTTTACACTAGCCCTAGCATACTGTGTTGTCTTTCTCCCTAGAAACCCTAGAGTAGTCGTGTAAGGCAGCCCCTTGATAGTTCTAGTCTCATTGTTGGATCATCAAGGCCACCTACACTAGTCACTGTAAATAGTTTCAATCTAGAGAAAGCACTAACACACAAGCACACGTGGACGAACCACATACAAACATGCTATCTATATTTCTCTCTCCCCCTCTTCTATGTTTTTAATATGTTCTTAAACACTAAATCCAACCAGTACCAAAATTGCATTATCAGCTTGGCGCCGTCTGTAGGAAATGACAATTTTTCCTCCAAAACAAATCCAGTGGCTGATACGCAATGGTTGGAAAGCAGTTCAAGCGGTCTTGGGAAACTGGCATCCCAGTAGTTCCAGTAGTCCTGGGAAACCAGTAGCCCTACAGTTTGAGCGGTTCTGGGAAACCAGCAGCCCAGCAATTGGAGCAGTCCTGGGAAACCAATAACCCAGTAGTTCGAGCAGTTCTTGGAAACCAGCAGCCCAGTAGTTCGAGCGGTTTTGGGAAACCAACAGCCCAGCAGTTCGAGCAGTCCTAGAAAACCAACAAACCAGCAGTTCGAGTAGTCCTGATGCCAGAACAGATTATTGCTACGCACACTCAACTCAATAAAGGACATAGTTATACACAACAACAAATCGACGACTTGGTAGCCGTACAGCGGACAATCCCGCCTAGTCAGGAAGAAGTTCTATTCACTGGCCCACTATGCAAACAGTAAACTGAATGGAGCACAGACAATGATCAGAGATCTAGAAAAGGGGATCGGTGATCCCGACCTGACCTCCAATCTCAAGCGATTAGGGTCCGGTAATCCCGACTCGACCTCCAATTCTCAACAGTCGGGTCCGGCGATCCCGACCCGACCTCTAGTCTCGAACGGTCAAGGTCTGACAATCCCGATCCGACCTCCAGTTCACAGCGGTCAGGTCCGGTGAGCCCGATCCGACCTCCAGTCTCGAGCAGTCAGGGCCTGGCAATCCCCACCCGACCTCTTGTCTTGAGCAATCAGGGTTCGACAATCCCGACTAGACCTCCAGTTCACAACAGTCAGGGTCCAGCAATCCCGACCAGATGTCTAGTCTAGAGCGGTTAGGGCTTGGCGATCCTGACCTAACCTGACCTAACCTCCAGTTTACAATGGTCAGGGTCCGGCAATCCCGATCCGACCTTCAGCTTCCAACGGTTAGGGTCCAGCAATCCCGACCCGACCTCCAATTCATAGCGGTCATGGTCCAGCAATCTTAACCTGACCTCCAGTCTCGAGCGTTCGAGGCCCAGCGATCCTGACCCGGCCTCCATTCTCGAGCGGTCAGGGTCCAGCTTACAACAGTCGGGGTCCAGTAATCCCGACCTTGCTTTTAGCTCACAATGGCCAGGAGCCCGGTGATCCCAACCTGACCTCCTGTCCCCAGCAGTCCAGACGAATCCGACATAGACCTCTTGGAAAGTCAAATTCTTCTACCAACAACCTTGATGAAGGCTTACTAGGCAGAAAATAACCATCTTAGGAGCTAATTTAAACAAAAGACTCTGAATTAGGCTAAGTCTCAACTCTTAGCCAATTCCTGAGCACTCAAAATACTCCGAATTAGGCTAAGTCTTAACTCCTAGCCAATTCCCAAACAATTCAAAAAACTTAGAAGTTCCAAGGCAACTTCCCCGAGTAAACACAATATTATTGGTCTTGACGCATTACTGATACAAGGGTGACTCACTAGGATCTGCAGACTTTAAATCATAAGGTGCATCACTCCCTGAGAAAATTCAACTTTGCAAACATCAGACAGTGGTAAGTGGAATCAATAGATTTCCAAAAATGAGCTGATATAGCATCAGGCAAACCTTGGAAATAGGGGGCAACTGATACGCCCAAAATTGTCTAGTAATCCAGTGCTCCGGGTCCGAGCTCCCGACCTCCAGGTCTGACCTCCTGACCTCCAGGTCCGAGCTTTCGACCTCCAGGCCGACCTCCAGTGTGCCCTCCAGGTCCGCCCTCCAATGCTCTAAGTCTGAGCTCCTGACCTCCCGGCCGACTGACTGACCAGGTTCAACCCCGACCTATGGGTCAGAATACGTAGTCCAATTACAATACAGTTCAGGTCCAGCTCAGATAACTCAGAGGCACGTCCCAAATTGCTCGGACTTCAGCAGTTTCCTAAACCAGCTTGGAAACCATCCAGATTCGCATCAACTGTTTCCTAATCATATTAGGAAACATTCCGGATAGGCAACTATCATCATAGGCTGTCAACAGTTACCTAATCGAACTAAAATGCCTTACAAGGGAGGACTCTTCCTTCTATAAAAGGGTCCTCCCATCCCCCTCAGAGGGGGAAGTGAATTTTATACTAGACCTAGCATACTGTGTTGTTTTTCTCCCTAGAAACTCTAGAGCAATCGTGTAAGGCAGCCCCTGGATAGTTCCAGTCTCATTGTTGGATCATCAAGGCCACCTATACCAGTCACTGTAAATAGTTTTCTATCTAGTGGAAGCACTGACACACAAGTACACATGGAGTAGGTTCCTTCATTAATAGGGTGAACCACATACAAACATGCTGTCTATATTTCTCTCTCCCCCTCTTCTATGCTTTTAATATGCTCTTAAACACTAAATCCGACCAGTACCAAAAATTGCATCATCAAAACATAATGAGTGATTCTCTATTGGCAAGTAATTCTGCCAAATTGGAGTCTTGTAAACCAATACTAGCCGAGAATAATGCCAAAATTCTTTCGGAATGATCTCGCAAAGCACCTCGAATCCCTACTGGACCTAGTTTTCCCAAGGATGAGCCATCAACGTTAAACTTTAATGAGCCAATGACTGGAGGGGACCAATCTCTAGTTTTCTTATTTTGGTTGTGGGAACAATTTTACAACACTCAAATATGTTCCTCAAAAATACCAAGCAGTTATAGTGAAAGTTTAGTACCAATCTGTGTATCCACCAAAATAAATTCAATTTAATTCTTCAAGGAGAGGACCAGCAGTAGAAAGAGAGTTTTGGAATACTTTTTCATTCCTCCACAACCAAATTGACTAAGAGATGACATAAAACAAAGTATCCCACGCTTGGTTTGTGAGGGGATCTCGATTAAGATCCTTCCATTGCTGCCACCATAATGAATAAGAGCAATGGGGGGCTAGTTTCGATGGACCACCATTGGAGAGCATTATACCATATATCCCATGAAACTTTGCCATGGAGAAGTAGATGATCGACTGTCTCTTCACTTTCTGCGCAAAGGACACACAAAGCAGCTTTAGCTTCTAGATGTACAAATCTTTTGACGTTGCTTCTCACTGCTATCTTATTCTGTAGTGTAACGCCCACTCCCGCGGGTAGTATTTAATTGTATTTAGGATGCATTATTACCATTAAATTAATGATGTGATTATATTTGTCAAGTGAGTATTAACTCACTAAGGTGAATAGGCGTGTCTTTGGAACCCAGAGATAGGCCAAGTGGCAGTCCCAGTTTGGGACGTTATGAAAGGTCCCCGTGTGATGGAACATATTTGTGGAATAATTTATATGTGACTAAATGTTTATTAAGGCATATGTGAATATTTTAATATGTTAATTTTATAGCATGTTAATTGTTAGAAACCACTTATGTGGTCTGTTAGGGATACCCTTGTGAGGGCGAAATGGACACATTGCATAATTAATAGGTTAATTAGCAACTTCATAATATTATGTGGGACCACTTATGGAACCCATACATGACATAGGCAAACACCCATTTAAGTTTGGGATAATTTTAATAAGTTTCATTAATTAGCAGGGGTGTAAACGCAAAACTTATAAAACTTTGGGGAGGTAACTATAGATTCCCAAACCTTGGATTTATATGTTGAATGACACATGTAAGGTGACTCAACAAGCTCAGCCATCATATTCTGATTCGAGGTAAAAAGTGCATATTCATAGCATATTATATGGTCCTTTATGCATACTTTTATCCCCAAATTCCCTACATTTAGGTGCATTCTAATAACAATATTCTTTTTATTGTGTTAAAGCTAAAACATATGTTTATGCGTTGTTTTATAGGTATTAGAATGTAATTCAATGAAGTGGAGCTAAAGAAAAGTGATTCTGGTGAAGAGAACAACAGAAGCAGCTGAGAAAATGCCATTTTTGACAATCAAGACTTCAGATTTTGAAGATTTCCCCAGAAATATGAAATGTATATCTTTGAGTTACGATCGCGTGGCCGCAAACAGGAGGTCAATCCGAGGTCCGAGTGAAAAGTTATGGCCATTCTCCCATCGGTGCGCAGAGCTATCAAAATCAGAAAGTTCAAGGGCTTGAGGAGAGTTCAATCGATCGAACCTTCGATCGATCAAACTAAGCTCGATCGATTGAGGTTTATTTTCTTCCAAAAGTTGCATAAACTCTGCAGGAACCCTATAAATAAGTCGTTTTGATATCAGACGAAGGGAAGACGCTCCAGAACGCAAAAAAATAGCAGTTTAGGGTAGTTTTAGGGTTATATTAGGAGTAGATTATGTTAGATTCATGTTATTCTTCATCTTTTCCATTGTTTTATTGAAGATTATTCAAGATTCATCTTTCTTTCAAGTATATTGCAAGTTATAATAAGATTATTCCAGGTTTTAATTTCTCTTTTCTTTATTTGATTGTTTATGAATCTAGTAGTTATGATTGTTATGTTTTACTACTTCTGTATTAGTTTATTCATGTTTCCGTAGTTTAGACGTTGGATATATGTGATGAAATATTGATTCTTGGCCTCTGCCATGTATGATATAGAAAACCTGGATTCGATCGATCGACGGTATTTCGATCGATCGAACCAGAGCCATAGTCAAGCGATCGAAGACATTTCGATCGATTGAAGGATGATGTTGTCCGATCGATCCAGAGCGCTTCGATCGATCGAACATTATATTCCTGAGATGATTCTTTTAAGTATTCCATGATTTTCTGTTTTAGAAAGCTGTCATCAAATTGTCCCTACAAGCCCAGTTTGTCACAACAGTTTTTAGAACTTAAAGCCTTAAGGCTATTTTCTTCAATGACTTTTGAAAACCACTTTGAATGCTAACACCATTTAGCTAGAGTGCAAGTAATAACCATTATTTTAAACTGTCTTTCAAGTATTTTAAATCAACTGTGATGATGTAGTCCCGGTCAAGAAAGGGCTATTGATTCTATATCTTTAGAAAAATACGGAATACTGAAGAGGGATGAACTCCATAGAACATTAATGAGTATGCATGGTAGATGGTTAAGATCAATGTGGAATCACGTATTTCCAACACATTTAATTTATCTGTTTTAATAAATTATGTTTCTTTATGCTTTAGTTTGTTATTTAGTCTAATTTAATTAATTAGAATTCGTTAGAACCTCCACCCGTATATTCATCTTTTTCCTTTTCTTTAGGTTATAACTTAGTAGACATTCTCCCTATTCCTTCCCTGTGGGATCGACCTGGACTTATCCAGTATTACTTGCACAATCACCTACACTTGGGTGTTGCACAAGAGTGCACAACTTTTTAGTCGTGTCAAGTTTTTGGCGCCGTTGCCGTGGAAGGCAAATAGGCTAGAATTTTACTAAGTTATTTCCAATTTTTCTTATTTTTCAAAAAAAAAAAAAAACTTTTGGACTTTTTCTCTCACAAGATAAAAAAATAAACAAATAAAATTCCTTTTTTTTTTCAGTGAATATGTCTTATCCATATTACCCTCCATACAACACAAACACCATGAATATGTACACATTAGGTAATGAAAATTGTCCCCCAAGTTGGCAAGCACCCACTTATGACGCGCATTATCAACCAGAGTGCTACCAACCACCATAATGGGAAAACAATGGTTGTAGTTCCCCATATTATCAAACGTATCAAGAACCTCCACATGGAGAGTTCTATCAACTGCAATGGGGATATAACCAAATAATAATGTAGGATATAGTAATAGTTCCCACGATTACCAAACGCACCAAGATTTTTCCTCTGGGGAGTCTTGTCCACAAGCACAATGGGAAGGGGACTATCATCAACAACAATGGGGCGAAACTTCATATAGTAATAATGAGGAGAATAACCAAGTTGAGGATAATGGTATGTTAAAATTGCTGCTTAGTGAAATGAAAAGGCTAGATAGTGCACTTGATAAATTAGAAACTAGATATCAACAAGCATATGCTAGCCAACCTTTAGAAGACTATACCAGTCCTTCAACACTACAACCTAAATTTCAAGACACTAATAATGGAATGGAATTAGAGGACAATGATAGGTTTATACCGAATGAGGTTAACAACTCACTCGAGAAAGTCATAACCCAACAAGAACTCCAAAATCAAACCATTGAGCATGAAGTTGTAGAACCATCTTCTCCTCAATATACAACCCCAAACATCAACTCCTTCACTGCCTGGATAAAATTGCACAATCTCTTTGTCCAGAGCACCTCAATAGATGATAAACATAGTAAGGAGAGTTACAAGGATGAGAATAAGGTTTTAAAAGATTATGAGAGTTTAGGTGATTGCACACAACTAGGAAAAGAGGAGTTACCTGTTGACTCTACCCCTACCATTGAAAGTGACCCTAGGGAGGACGTAACTAAAAAATCTAAATCAGATTTAGATTCTTGTGATATTCATGAACCCTCACCTCTTTCGGCCGAAGAGGTGGTGTCACCAAGTTGCCCATCACCTATCCTCTCTATCAATCAAAGCTCTCATCCAGAGCTTAAAAATCATGTGTACCCTAATATTAAACAAATAGAATGTGTTGTAGAAGAGGATGGTAAGGATTCTAGCACATGTACTTCACAAAATTTTATTTTTCAAAATTCCTTGAGAGAAGACTTGGAAAATATTGGGCCCACATTAGATGATTTTAAACTTCAACAAGAAGCTAGTAATCTTCTAGACTGCTTAACCTTCTTGAGTAATAATGACATAGAGGCCAAAATAGATAGCTTTATCCAAGTCCAGTCCAAAACTAGTTACATAGAACAGAAATTAAATTCCTATGATCATATTTCTATAGATTCTGTTCTAGGACAAGAGGAGGGTAATGAAACTTTATTAGAACATCACCTAGACCCTGCCCCTTTTATTGAACCGTGGCCACCTTCTTGTATTAAAATAGAGGCTATTATAGGAACTACCAACACCAAAGATCGTTTCTTGCATATGATTCCTAAAAAGTGTGGTATACCTCTTGTAATTGTCCCCAAAAAATTTAGAAGCCATAGGTTTTGCATCATTTCCTCTGACCTTGAGCCTGACATTAGTTGGGGGAGAGTTGCAAGTTTATGAGGATCCCTACATTCTTTTCACTGTTAAATTATTTAGAAATATACAATTTGGTCCCTAAATATGGCCATTAATAGAAATTGATCCCGACTTGATTTGGTGTATAGAAATTAATCCTTAATTTGCAATAGAAATCAATAATTAGTCCCTATTCCTAAATGGTTAATATAAATCCGGACCATTATACCCTTATCATACATATATACATAACTGTATATATATACACATATATATGACACATGTGAAATTCAAATAAAGTTAAATAAGGTAGTTAATAAATGGAGCAGATTGTTAGGAGATCATGGATAATGATTTTTATCCCAAAGATCATGCTGATTTGTGATTCAAAACAATGCCTTTTTAAATCTGTATGTAATATGTTTTATAGTAGAAAATGATTTGTATGTTTTATTAATTCGAATCATAGAAATAACAGATAATTTTGTGTGGAAGATTAAAGGTTGCTGATAAAAAAGTGAGAAATTCTCACAATGTAGTGCGAAATTCATAACTGTACTTCACAATATAGTGCGAAATCATGCTGAAATTTATAATCTGAGAATTTGGTGGTAAGCTTGTTGGAAGAAGTGACTTAGTTGTGAGAAATTTCTTATTATATCCAATCAAAAAGTGAGAAATTTGTATTACTAAGTGAGAAATTTGTTATTAGAGCATTCGGAATAGGCCATATGATTAGATGTACATTTGTATATATGTACCACCAGCAAAAATAAGACGTGTGAATGACGGGTATGGCAAGTGTAATCCATGGAGATCATGGACAAGAGTATAAATATTGCTCAAATCAAGAAGTTTCCTTATTTTACTCAACTTTCAAATTTGTTTGCTAATTAAGTGTCTATATTAGGACTAAATACTAAGTGCTAAAATCAAGAAGTTTCCTTATTGAAGGTTGCTGAGAAAAAGGTGAGAAATTCTCTTAATATAGTGCGAAATTCATATATATATATATATATATAGAGAGAGAGAGAGAGAGAGCTGTGTATATTCAAAACACTTCCAAAATCGTGTATATATAATTATGGGAAACGAATTTTTAGGAGATCATGGATAAGGGGATTAATATCCCTAAAATCAAAGGATTTCAGTTTAACAGAGTAATGTGAGAATTTCTCACTTTTTTTTTTTTTTTGTATATACTGTTTTGTAAGTTCAAAAAACTTCCAAAATTGTGTTATATGCAGTTTTGGGAAACGTATTTTTAGGAGATCATGAATAAGGAAATTAATATCCCTATAATCAAGGGATTTTCGGTTTAACAAAGTGATGTGGGAATTTTTTTATTTTTTTGTGAGAAATTTCTCACTAATTTCATTTACATAACACATTATCTATTGATTACAGTCTATACAAGTGAAAAAAATCTCACTAATTTAATCTACATACAATGAGGAAGTAATTTCTTACAGCCTATACAAGTGAGAAATTTCTCACTAATTTCACTACATAACAAATGAGCAATTTATTACAGCCTATAAAAGTGAAAAATTTCTCACTAACTTCATCTACATAACAAGTGAGGAATTTCTTACAGCCTATACAATAAGGAGATCCTCATCAATACTATATGTATGTATACAAACGGTTCGGATCTTAAGCGGACCTTAAAAATCGGACCTAAAGAAATTTCAAAATATGAGAAATTCGCACGTTTTTGTGAGAATTTTTCACTTTTTACACAGTTCAGACTGTGTATACAAATTCATAGAATTGAGTAAATCTATGGCACAACCGTCGATGAATGCATCAAATCCATGAACCATTTCGGAGTGATCGTCTCCTGTATCGTCTCGCAATCGGTTGATTTTGTTGATGATAGGTTGCAAATTTGAAACCTTGCTTTTCACTCGCATTTTCGATAACAAAGGTGAAATCGAATTTTCGCGCTTAAAACGATTCGATTTCAGTGAGATATTTTGATTTTTTTTTCTCACGAATTAGTGAGTAATTTGTCCACAAAGTGGTCACCGGTGGAGAGTGGTGGCCGGAGATGGTGGTGCATGGTTGATATAGGTGAAGGGAGGTAGAGAGGGGAGGAGGAGGAAGGTGGTGGGTGGTCGTTGGTGGCGGTGGAGGGGCTGCGACCCTCTCTCTCTTCTTTCTCCCTCTCTGTCTTCATCTTTTTCTCTCTATCATATTTTCTCTCTCTTTCTCTCTCTCTCTATCTAAATATATAGACGATCCGGCTCTTAAGTGGACCTTAAAAAACGGACTGTGTAAAATGTGAGAATTTCTCACAAAAAAGTGGGAAGCGTGTTAAAAGTGAGAAATTCCCTGATTTGAATTTGAAACCCTGATTTCATATATATATATATATACGGGGGCAGTTTTGTCCTTAAAATACTATAGGGACCTATTTCTAGATTCATTTGAAAAAAGAGCCTATTTCTAGTTAGATGCATATATTAGGACTATATATTAAGTTACTCTAAATTATTTCATTGGGAAGATCCTCAAAAATTTCGGTTATTAATTTATGATAAAAATTTTGATTAACCGAATTTATTTACTGAGTAGTAGTATTATATTCTCTATTTTTCCTTGTGGCTACTAATGATTTTGCAAGTAACTTAACAAAGAAATAAAAGAAAATAAAAAAAAAATATGGATATTAACGTCTCGAGGTAGCATTCTCCTTCTCTCGCTTTACTTTACATGTCCATGTGCTTAGTTTAGAACATTGAGGACAATGTTTAGTTTTAGTTGGGGGGGGAGTGAGTCATTGCATGCCTCGGTTCTTTCTTTTTATGCCTTAGTGTCATATACCTGCTTAGCAGCACAAGACTGAGTAAATTAAAAACTGTCAAAAATTTTAAAATTTTTAATTTTTTTAAAGATAATAAAATGGTTCTTGTATTTCTCTATTAGTTAATGTAGTTAGTTATGATGCATTAGTGTTATTTTCTATATGCTATTAGTATGTGATACACACAATGATAGTTTCTTTACTATCTTAGTTATAGTATATTTTATGCCTTTTAATCTTCAAACAACTTTGAGCACGTTGTGACAACCTTGTACTTAGCTAAAATGGATTAGTAAGCATAGCTTGGTGTCTTGAGAGACTGTAGTGGAGACTAATAACCTGAGTGAGTTTTTGTGCCATTCTTTGTTTTTGAGGGTTTTAGAAAATTACTCTTACTTTTTGAAAAGAGTATTCATTCGTTGCAAGTCTCAATTTTCTTCATTTTGACTGATTACTAGAAGAGAACATTCAGGATTTACCAAAACATTTGTTTATGCGTTGTTTTATAGGTATTAGAATGTAATTCAATGAAGTAGAGCTAAAGAAAAGTGATTCTGGTGAAGAGAACAACAGAAGCAGCTGAGTAAATGCCATTTTTGACAATGAAGACTTCAGATTTTGAAGATTTCCCCAGAAATATGAAATGTAGATCTTTGAGTAACGGTCGCGTGGCCGCAAACGGGAGGTCAATCTAAGGTCCGAGTGAAACGTTATGGCCATTCTCCCATCGGTGCGTAGAGTTGTCAAAATCAGAGAGTTCTAGGGCTTGAGGAGAGTTCAATCGATTGAACCTTCGATCGATCGATTGAGCTTTATTTTCTTCAAAAAGTTGCATAAACTCTGCAGGAACCCTATAAATAAGTCGTTTTGACATCATACGAAGGGAGGACGCTCCAAAACGCAAAAAACAGCAGTTTAGGGTAGTTTTAGGGTTATATTAGGAGTAGATTAGGTTAGATTCATGTTATTCTTCATCTTTTCCATTGTTTTATTGAAGATTATTCAAGATTCAACTTTCTTTCAAGTATATTACAAGTCATAATCAGATTATTCTAGGTTTTACTTTCTCTTTTCTTTATTTGATTGTTTATGAATCTAGTAGTTATGATTGTTATGTTTTACTACTTCTGTATTAGTTTATTCATGTTTCTGTAGTTTAGACATTGGAAATATGTGATGAAATATTGATTTTTAGCCTCTGCCATGTATGATATAGAAAACCTGGGCTCGATCGATCGAAGGTATTTCGATCGATCGAACTAGAGCCATAGTCAAGCAATCGAAGACATTTCGATCGATTGAAGGATGATGTTGTCCGATCGATCCAGAGCGCTTCGATCGATCGAACATGTTAATTCCTGAGATGATTCTTTTAAGTATTCCATGACTTTCTGTTTTAGAAAGCTGTCATCAAATTGTCGATCGAACCTTCGATCGATTGAACTAAGCTCGATCGATTGAACTTCATATTCACCCAAAAGTTGTGTACAGTCTGCGGGAACCCTATATATAAGTCATTTTGACACCAGACGAGAGGAGGAAGCTCTAGAACGCAAAAAATAGCAGTTTAAGGTAGTTTTAGGGTTAGAATAGGAGTAGATTAGGTTAGATTCATGTTTTTCTTCCTCTTTTTCATTATTATACTGAAGATTATTGAAGATTCAAGTTATTTACAAGCTATTTATAAGTTATTTTCAGATTTATTCCAGGTTTTTCCTTTCCTTTATCTTACTTGATTGTTTATTGATATAGTTGTTATGATTGCTTTAGTTTTCTATTCCTGCACTTGTTTATTTATGTTTCTGTAGTTTAGACATTGGAAATATGTGATGAAACATTGATTTCCAGCCTCTGCCATGCAATCTTTAAAAAACCTGGGCTCGATCGATCGAAGGTATTTCGATCGATCGAACCAGAGCCATAGTCAAGCGATCGAAGACATTTCAATCGATTGAAGGATGATGATGTCCGATCGATCGAGAGCACTTCGATCGATCGAACATGTTAATTCCTGAGATGATTCTTTTAAGTATTCCATGACTTTCCGTTTTAGAAATCTGTCATCAAATTGTCCCTATAAGCTCAGTTTGTCACAACAGTTTTCAGAACTTAAAGCCTTAAGGCTATTTTCTTCAATGACTTTTGAAAACCACTTTGAATGCTAACACCATTTAGAGTGCAAGTAATAAATATTGTTTTAAACCGTCTTCCAAGTATTTTAAATTATTTGTGATGATTTAGTCCCGGTCATGAAAGGGCTATTGATTCTATATCTTTAGAAAAATACGGAATACTGAAGAGGAATGAACTCTATAGAACGTTAATGAATGTGCATGGTAGATGGTTAGGATCAATGTGGATTCACGTGTTTCCAACACCTTTAATTTATCTATTTAATTAGTTATGTTTCTTTATACTTTAGTTTAATATTTAGTTTAATTTAATTAATTAGGATTCGTTAAAACCTCCACCCGTATATTCATCTTTTTCCTTTTCTTTAGGTCATAACTTAGTAGATATTCTTCCTATTCCTTCCCTGTGAGATCGACCTGCACTTATTCAGTATTACTTGCACGATCACCTACACTTGGGTGTTGCACAAGAGTACACAACTTTTTAGTCGTGTCAAGTTTTTGGCGCCGTTGACGGGGAAGGCAACTAGGTTAGGATTTTACTAAGTTATTTCCAATTTTTCTTACTTTTCAAAAAAATAATAAAATAAATAATAATAAAATAAAATTAAATAATAAATAATAAATAAATAAAACTTTTGGACTTTTTCTCTCACAAGTAAAAAAATAAATAAATAAAAATTCTATTGTTTTTAAAATTTTTTGGGGAAACATGTCTTATCCATATTACCCTCCATACAACACAAATGCCACCAATAGGTACACATTTGAAAATCAAAATAATTATTCCCCAAGTTGGCAAGCACCCACCTATGACGCGTATTATCAACCTGAGTGCTACCAACCACCACAATGGGAAAACAATAGTGGAAGTCCCCCATATTATCAAACGTATCAAGAACCTCCACATGGAGAGTTCTATCAATCACAATGGGGATATAACCAAAATGATAATGTAGGATATAGTAGTAGCTCCCACGATTACCAAACGCACCAAGACTTTCCCTTCGGCGAGTCTTGTCCACAAACACAATGGGATGGGAATTACTATCAACCACAATGGGGCAAAACTTCATATGGTAATAATGAGGAGAATAACCAAGTTGAGGATAATGGTATGTTAAAATTGCTGCTTAGTGAAATGAAAAGGCTAGATAGTGCACTTGATAAATTAGGAACTAGATATCAACAAGCATATGCTAGCCAACCTTTAGAAGACTATACCAGTCCTTCAAAACTACAACCTAAATTTCAAGACACTAACAATGGAATGGAATTAGAGGACGATGACGGGTTTATACCGAATGAGGTTAACAACTCACTCGAGAAAGTCATAACCCAACAAGAACTTCAAAACCAAACCATTAAGCATGAAGTTGTAGAACCATCTTCTCCTCAATATACAACCCCAGACATCAACTCCTTCACTGCCTGGATAAAATTGCACAATCCCCTTGTCCAGAGCACCTCAATAGATGACATACATAGTGAGGAGAGTTACACGGATGAGAATGAGGTTTTTACAGATATTAAGTGTTTAGGTGATTGCCCGCAATTAGGAAAGGAGGAGTCCCATGTTGACTCTCTCCCTAACTTTGATAGTGACCCTAGGGAGGACATAATTGAAAAATCTAAATCCGGTTTAGATTCATGTGATATTTATGAACCCTCACCTCTTTCGGCCGAAGAGGTGGTGTCACCAAGTTGCCCATCACCTATCCTCTCTATTAATCAAAGCTCTCATCTCAAGTGTGAAAGTCATGTGTACCCCAATATTGAACAAAATGAATGTGTTGTTGAAGAGGATGGTAAGGATTCTAGAACATGTTCTTCATGGAATTTTAACTTTCAAAATTCTTTGAGAGAAGACTTGGAAAATATTGGGCCCACATTAGATGATCTTAAACTTCAACAAGAAGCTAGTAATCTGCTAGAGTACTTGACCTTCTTGAGTAATACTGACATTGAGGCCCAAATAGATAGCTTTATCCAAGTCCAGTCCAAAACCATGTGCTTAGAACATATATTAAATTCCTATGATCATATTTCCATAGATTCTGTTCTAGGACAAGAGGATGGTAATGAAGCTAAATTAGAACATCACTTAGACCCTGCCCCTTTTATTGAACCGTGGCCACCTCCTAGTATTAAAATAGAGGCCGTTATCGGAAATACCAACACCAAAGATCGTTTCATGCATATAATTTCTAAAAAGCGTGGTATACCTCCTATAATTGTCCCCAACAAATTTGGAAGCCATAGGTTTTGCATCATCTCCTCTGACCTTGAGCCTGACATTAGTTGGGGGGAGTTGCATTTTTATGAGGATCCCCGCACTCATCTCACTGCTAAATTATTTCATTGGGAGGATTCACAAAAATTTCGGTTATTACTGTATGATAAAAATCTTGATTAACCGAATTTTATATACTGAGTAGTTGTATTATATTCTTTCTCTATTTTTCCTTGTTGCTACTAATGATTTTGCAGGTAACATATAAAAAAAAAATTGGATATTAACGCCTCGAGGTAACATCCTTCCTTCTCTCGCTTTACTTTATATGTCCATGTGCTTAGTTTAGAGCATTGGGGACAATGTTTAGTTTTAGTTGGGGGGGAGGGGGTTGGGGGGGAGGGGGGGGGGGGGGGGGGGGGGGGGGGGGGGGGGGGGGGGTGAGTCATTGCACGCCTTACATCTTTTTGTTGTGCTTTAGTGTCATATACCTGCTTAGCAACATGTAACTCAGTAAATTAAAATTGCAAATTTTTTTAATTTTTAATTCTTTTTTTTAATATAATAAAATGGTTCTTGTATTTTTCTCTAGTTAATGTAGTTAGTTATAATGCATTAGTGTTATATTCTGTATGTTACTACTATGTGATACACTATGATCACTACAAGAAAATAGGCCTTTTGTGACGGAAAAAATCCGTCACAAAAAAGGTGCAATTCCGTCACAAATACTTTTTGTGACGGAATTGCACCTTTTGTGACGGATTTGTGCCCGACACAAGTTAAGGGCGTCACAAAAAGTTTGTGTCGATCAAATTTCGTCACAAAAAAGTATTTGTGACGGATTTTGTGTCGGATTTGTGTGTGACACAAAAAATAGTGTCACATATACCTATAATTTGTGACGGTTTATTTGTGTCGACCCAAACCGTCACAAATAGTATTTGTGACGAATTAATGTGCGACACAAATAGTAGTGTCACATTTGATTTGAGACACTTTATTTGTGTTGACCGAAACCGTCACAAATACTATTTGTGATGACTTTGGACAAATAGTATTTGTGACGGAATAAATAATGTTTGTGACGAAATTTTAAATATTGTGACCACAATTATTACCAAAACCGTCACAAATATTATTTGTGACGGAAATTTATATATTATTACCAAAAATAATTATTCCATCACAATAAATTATGCCATACTTATTTTTAACAACAAGAACTACATAAAATTTAAAAGCATATTAATTAAAGATAAAACTAGAGATAATAAAGTATACGTTCATACATAATTGTTTCATAGCCGACATTAGTAGAAATTAAAATAAAATGATAACAGTATAAATAAAGTCTTTACGCTCATAATTGATTCAATTAAAAATGACAAATTATGCTCTAACCCTCTAATCCCTCGCCACAACCTGAAACAAAAAACACAAGTTCAATTAAAAATATAATAATGCAACCACCTAGCAACCCAAAGAGCAAAACAATACCAAAAATATAAATAAAAATCAATCCAAACAAGCAATACAAGAACAAAACAAAAATGGCAAAGATTCCTTAAAAAAAATGGGCAAAGTTTCCTCTGTTTTTATAACATCCGAAAATTTTCATAAACCTGTGTAAATAAATTTATCACAACCCAAAATCAACATATATACAACTATTTGGCACTTTTATGATCTAGCATACAAAATTTTAGCAATACAAATAATTTCGTTTTGTTCCTCTTCATAGGATCAAGTCACAATACAAATTTACTAGTTCGAAGACTGAACCATGGTTCGAAAGTAATTAGAAAAGCTCAAACAGGAATGAAGACGTAAGTTCTTCCTTTTTTTTTTCTTTCCATAACGCGATCATTTCCAAAACTAGAAATCTGATATGTGAGAGTGAGTGCGAGAGCTTAAAATATAATTTCGGGTTACTCTGTAATAGTACTAAATAAAGGTTTCTGGAGCAATTGGAGATCCAATATTGTATTAGAGGTTTGGTTTAGAGAGGTTTTGAGTTCAAGTCTCTGTCCCCCTTTCTAATGTGCATGTTTGCACTCTATCCTTTAATTTTTGTATAGTTATTTTCATTCGTTTATCTCTTTGTGTGCAAGATAGAGTCGCTCATGGGGGAATGATGTGAGAGTGCCAATATTGTATTAAAAGGGCCACCCATGTTCTCCGAGCTATTACTGACATTAAAGAGTGGTCATCCAAGTTGATTGTAGACATAGAAAGGAGCCAGATCATACTCATAATGCTTTATAGTTCAAGATCTTATATAAGGCCAAGAGATGCCACATGGTCATACATGTAAAATATTCAAAGACTGTAGTGGAGACACTCACATGCCATCTGTAATGAAGAAAAAGGTCAGCACTCTATCATTTGGTGGTGTTGTCACTTTTACTCTCTAAATTGTAATTTGCAATGGGAAATAGGATGACGGTGAACTTGTTGTGGAGTTTTTAAGCATTGTGTTAGTGGGTGTCTACTTAAGCCTTTCTTTTAACTTCCTTGTGGTTCTTAAAACTTAGTTCATATATAAGGAAGACTTTTAAAAACTGAGATTCCTTGTGGTTCTTAAAACTTAGGCCTTTCTTTGACGCAAGTACTACATGATAATTGATAACTGGTTACAAACTGAGATTCCTACATTTTCAGATAAGGTAGTTTTTGTAAAGACTTTTGGCCTAGTCAACATGTAAGAATAGGTCTGAGCCAACCTCTCATAAACAATGCACATAACACATTATGATGCAAATCAGAAGGCAGATATAAAATCCTAGCACACACGCTTTAACACTTGAAGAAAGTATTTTAATAACATAGCTCCATTTGATCTTACCTCGGTCTTTATACCTAGCCCCAAAGAAGCAGCTGCAGCTGCCATTAAGAAGTAAATCGTCCCAAATGCATTCCTTCGATTTACTAAATCGTCATCTCTGTTGATTCCCTTCTCAAGATTTGTTTTCAGCATATCTCCCATTCCTTTAATCTGATGCAGAAGTAAACTTGAATTTGTAAGTAATTAAAAAAATTAGATGATAATTAGTTTAGAGAGAGAGAGAGAGAGAGAGAGAGAGAGAGAGAGAGAGAGAGAGAGAGAGAGAGAGAGAGAGAGAGAGAGTAGTGAAAAGAAAAACGAAGTGCTGCAATTAGACTTGCCCCTCCATATTCCTGCAGAGTAGAGAAGCCCTGATCCCTTGTCAATGAAGCAAGTGCCTCTTGTCCAATACCATAATCACCAACTGGTGTTGGAGGTAATTGTGGGGTTCCTGGTACCAAAAAGAACCAAGTAAATCTACTGACACATGTAAACTACCGCAATATAAAGAAACACAAGGAACAACAACGGTCTAAGAGTCTCTTGTGGGAATTCCAACTTTGTAAGAACTTTTTTGATTGCGGTAAAATTTTACAATTTTCCATTGTTGTCCTTTTTGAATTTCAAAATTCTAGTGTCACATCAAAGAAAGAGTGGAAGAGTTTCCTATAATGAAGGGTAAACTTGGAACGTATGTAATTAAAGTACATTTACTTTTCAAAGGGATTCTTAAAATGGGACATCTAAAAATGAAATAAAGGCCTCTTAAATTGTAACGGAGGGAGTAGATTCAAGAATATTCAGTTTCTATTATGTTGCTGAAATCTTCTACAAAACTTCATACTTCTTAAGTTCACTGCATATTAGTCATGTCTATAAAAAATAGATAAATAAAAAAAAGGAAATGAAAATTCAAAGAGAGCAAACTATGTCATATTGGTTTGATTCAATGTGGGACCACTTGGGACCTTCAATGGTCAAGTTGTAGAGTCAGTAAAGTCTTATTTTATATTTATGCTTAGGCTAGCTTGCAACTACTTTAATTCTCTCACTTAGAGTCAAGGGTATTTTTCTAATTCCCAAAATAATGGGACATAGATGGTAGATTTGACCCATATATGGTCGTCCTTTGTCAAGTTTTGGCTTTGGTCCTAGTTATGCTTTTGGATAGATTAGATGGGTGTAACTGTCAAAGTTTCTTAATTTCAAATCCTAAATCCAAATGTGAAATTATAGATTAGTGTCTATAAATAAATGGGTTTGTAATGCTTTCAACTCAATAGATGAATAACATGTTCTTTTTAGAGGAATTTTCATAGATACTTCAAGTTTAGGATTGTGTGATGCCTATGGAAATCCACGTGTGAAGCAACATTTTATCTTCTTCTTGTTCTATGGAAATCTACATGTGATGAACAGCGTAGGTATGAGAACAAGTTGTGAAACATTATTGGCACTATCAAAATAAATGTTTGGAACTAAATAGTTCCAAGGAAACTACCTGAAGGTTGATAACATAATCAATCCACTTTAAATCAATCAAACCTTGTCCAAATAAAGATGCAAAAACAAAGACAATATATAAGTGTCCCAGAATAGTAGGAAGTTAAACGATTTACATAACCTTAAGGATTGTTGGTTAGATGAGTTCGAAGAACGAATGTGTTCAAAGTCAGGTTCCATAAGCTCAAGGTTTGAGACAGGGTAGGCATTCAAATATTATAAGGCCAAAAGGAAAAATTAATAAAGCAAACAAAGGTAAACAACCAAAACTGAATAATATGTATGGCTCAAACAGAAAAACAAAGCATGAACAAAGGAAATCAAATTATGTTTCTAGCAAGCAAGAATCATTGAAAGACAAGTAGCATAAAGTTTACCTAATAAAACCTTACCTTGTCAGATTGTGCTTATGAAAATAACAAATTTTATGGGAACTTTAATGCAAAAAGTTACAGAAAGGAGAATACCATTGACTTGTTCTGCAGCAACTTGAAAAAGATAAGCCACCTGGTAGAGGAAAAATAAAAAATAAGAAATTATATAGATAAAATGGCCTGAAATTATAGAAGAAGATTGTCTTTTAAAAACTGCATTACTCGTATGACTTGAGCATGTGCTCTGATTTCTCTAATTGTTTGCTTCTTCTCTTTTTCCTTTTTTCAAGTCCAAGGTGTATCGAAATCGACGAGAAACATTTAACACAAGTGCTGCTTGCTGGGAAGGAGAATATTTTGATAAGTCCAAAAAAGTTGAAGTTGTCTTCAGAAAAAGTGACAATGTGAAGAAAGTAGCAAGAAATATTTATGGGATATCCACAAAGAATACATATGAAAGAACACAGAAAACACAATCAGATTAGGTTTTAACAGAAGCAAGATGGGGAGAGTTAATAGATCAATCGAGCGCAAACAAAATAAAAATAAAAATTTGAACTCAGCTAAATGTCAATATTTAATGCTGAGGTAAACTCATAATGACCAAATTAAAAGTAACAAGATTGGATAAATATGACACTAGTGGAACTAATATATCTATGATTTTGATGAATAATTAGATCGTAAATCTAACCTTAAGCTAAGAAAAGAAAGGGTAAAGAACTGACGAAATCAAACATGATTTAGAACCAAAAATAATCGATCAAAAGTGAAAAAAACACAAAACAGATTTATGCAAATAATGAAACGAGTTACAAGAAGCAGAGATGGAAAATACGAATGCTAAAATTTACAGATCGAAGCACGGATCAGAAGAGAGACGATACAAAAGTATAGATATGCATATATACTAATATACATATATATATATATGGCTTCAATCCAATATGCAACGACTTACAAGAAGCAGAGATTCCAAATAGAAATTGTAAAATGATAGATCGAAGCACCAATCCAAAGAGAGACGATACAAATATATATATATATATATAGAGAGAGAGTCTTACGAGAGAGAGATGGAGGCGGCGAGGTAAGGGGATTCTCTTAGTGACCTGAGGCTTAAAGCTGCTGAGAGGTTGTGATTAGCGTAAGAATACAAAATGTGTTTCCTCAATGGATTTAGTGACAGAGAAGCTGACCGGACTGAGAGAGTGACCGAGAGAAACCTTGGAGAAGTCGGCGGTGGCCTGGAGTAGAGTGGTAGGGGCGACGGCGTCGAGTGGAGTGGAGGCTCTTTTTCTCCTTTCCCATAGTTTAGATTTAGGGCTAGTATAGGGGAAAATGTTAGGAGGGAAAATTTTGGGGAAAATGTTGGTATGTTGATTATTTACAAGTAACTTTTTTGTGTCGGATAGTGCATTGCCGTCACGAATAAAACTTATTTGTGTCGGATAGTTACATATCCGTCACGAATAAAAATTATTTGTGTCGGATAAGTACGTTTCCGTTACGAATAAAAAATTATTTGTGTCGGATATATTTCCGTCACAAAATCCGTCACAAAAACATTTTTTGTGACGGATTTGTATCCGTCACAAAAAATTTCGTCACAAAAGGCCTATTTTCTTGTAGTGGATAGTTTGTTTATTATCTTAGTTATAGTATATTTTATGCCTGTTAATCTGCAAATAACTTTGAGCACGTTGTGACAACCTTGTACTTAGCTAAAATGGATTAGTAAGTATAGCTTAGGTGTCTTGAGAAACTGTAGTGGAGACTAATAACCCAAGTGAACTTTTGTGCCATTCTTTGTTTTTGAAGGTTTTACAAATTACTCTTACTTTTTGAAAAGCGTATTCATTCGTTGAAAGTCTCAATTTTCTTCATTTTGACTGATTACTAGAAGAGAACGTTCAGGATTTACCAAATTTAGAGCTCTTTAATTTACTGAAATGAATAATCCTATGAACTTAGAAGATGATTTAGGCCATCTTTTGACCATACACGCATAATACAACCTTGGCCTACCTCTATAATATTCCTTTACTTCACCTCTTGAGCATTATCATAATTGCCTTGTCGTTACAATCCTAAAATCTATGTCCAACTCCAAAATATAAGTTTGAGCTTCTTTTCTCTACCTAGGAGTGATTGGGATGTATTATCTTGACAAGAAGTTTGGTTGTGTGAATAAAGAAAAGTTGGCAACGAAAAACATGATGAAAAAAAAAGAAAAGAACAGCATGAAAAAAAGAAAAAAAAATGCCAATGGTTGTTACAAAAGAAAAAGAAAAAAAAAAGTGAAGTGGAAAAAAAAATAAATAAAAGAGAAGAAGAAGAGAGAGATTGGAGATGTGGGGAAGTTTAAAAAGATATAGTAGATATTCCAATCACATCCTTTGACTCAATTGAAAATCACGAACTTCTTTCTTCTTAACCTAACACCTCTTTTTCAAAGTCTTGATGATTTTAAGTAAATTGGATTTGAAGTTAAAGTAATGAGGGAGTTCTCCACGGTATCTCGCTCTTCTAGTGAAAGGTATCCATTCATGAGACTTTATACACTAAAATGTCCGTTTTTCTATTTAGATATGAGAAGCATTTGATTCCATTTACATTTACTCTTTATAGCTTCCATATCATGAGCGATAATTATTACACCTAATTCGGAGTGATTTTATCTTGAGAGTGTAATCCCGGTGAGAGTTGAGTCAAAATGAATGTCTTGATAGTATCTTAGGTTATGCGAGCTTTGAATTAAAGTTTTGTATTTTGGTTGTCCATTCACACACACACTTGATGATTAATAGGTATGGAACATTCTAATGACTTTGATAGTAGATTAACTGTAATGTGTGTGTTGCATGGCTATAGCATACTAGAGAGTTTCATAATATTGTTGAGCTTAACCACATTGCTAAATGAGAGAAAAAAAAATTCCTTGAAAAAAATTGAAATGAGAACCATTACCTTAAACATGAATTTTGTGGGTAGATTCACTGCAAACCCTCACGAGACAACACTCGTCCACTAGGGGGAACCTAGGGGTTTAAAGGCTTATTGCATACACTAAATGCAATCGCGATTCCTGCGAAAGTGAGTTAAGATTTTTACTTTCTTTTGTTTTCAATTTTTAGAGTTAATTAAACATTGCTATAGTTCGCTTCATTGCTAGGGACTAACAACGAGCTAGTTGGGGGGTGTGATTCGAGGTGAAAAGTGCATGTTCATAGTGTATTAAATGGTTCTTTATGCATACTTTTATCCCCAAAGTCCCTACAATTAGGTGCATTCTAATAACAATGTTCCTTTTATTGTGCTTATGCTAAAACATATGTTTATGCATTGTTTTATAGGTATTAGAATGTAAATCAATGAAGTGAAGCTAAAGAAAAATGATTCTGGTGAAGAGAATAACAGAAGCAGCTGAAAAAATGTCAATTTTGACAATGACGACTTCAGATTTGAAAGATTTTCCTAGAAATACAAAATGTAGATCATTGAGTTACGGTCATGTGGCCGCAAACGAGAGGTCAATCCGAGGTCCGAGTAAAATGTTATGGCCATTCTCCCATTGGTGTGCAGAGTTGTCAAAATCAGAGAGTTCAATCGATTGAGGAGAGTTCAATCGATCGAACCTTCGATCGATCGAACTAAGCTCGATCGATTGAACTTCATATTCACCCAAAAGTTGCGTACAGTCTGCGGGAACCCTATATATAAGTCATTTTGACACCAGACGAGAGGAGGACGCTCTAGAAAAAAACAGCAGTTTATGGTAGTTTTAGGGTTAGATTAGGAGTAGATTAGGTTAGATTCATGTTTTTCTTCCTCTTTTCATTATTATACTGAAGATTATTGAAGATTCAAGTTATTTACAAGTTATTTACAAGTTATTTTCAGATTTATTCCAAGTTTTTCCTTTCAATTATCTTAGTTGATTGTTTATTGATATAGTTGTTATGATTGCTTTAGTTTTCTATTCCTGCACTTGTTTATTTATGTTTCTGTAGTTTAGACGTTGAAAATATGTGATGAAACCAGAGCCATAGTCAAGCGATCGAAGACATTTCGATCGATTGAAGGATGATGATGTCCGATCGATCGAGAACGCTTCGATCGATCGAACATGTTAATTCCTGAGATGATTCTTTTAAGTATTCCATGACTTTCTGTTTTAGAAATCTGTCATCAAATTGTCCCTATAAGCTCAGTTTGTCACAACAGTTTTTAGAACTTAAAGCCTTAAGACTATTTTCTTCAATGACTTTTGAAAACCACTTTAAATGCTAACATCATTTAGAGTGCAAGTAATAACCATTGTTTTAAACCGTCTTCCAAGTATTTTAAATCATTTGTGATGATATAGTCCCGGTCATGAAAGGGCTATTGATTCTATATCTTTAGAAAAATACGGAATACTGAAGAGGAATGAACTCCATAGAACGTTAATGAATGTGCATGGTAGATGGTTAGGATCAATGTGAATTCAAGTGTTTTCAACACCTTTAATGTATCTGTTTAATTAGTTATGTTTCTTTATACTTTAGTTTGTTATTTAGTTTAATTTAATTAATTAGGATTCGTTAAAACCTCCACCCGTATATTCATCTTTTTCCTTTTCTTTAGGTCATAAATTAGTAGATATTCTTCCTATTCCTTCCCTGTGGGATCGACATGGACTAATCCAGTATTACTTGCACGATCACCTACACTTGGGTGTTGCACAAGAGCACACAACTTTTTAGTCGTGTCAAGTTTTTGGCGCCGTTGGCGAGGAAGGCAACTAGGTTAGGATTTTACTAAGTTATTTCCAATTTTTCTTACTTTTCAAAAAAATAATAAAAAAATAATAAAAAAATAAAATAAAATAATAAAAAATAAATAAATAAAACTTTTGGACTTTTTCTCTCACAAGTAAAAAAATAAATAAATCAAAAATCTATTGTTTTTAAAATTTTTTGGGGAAACATGTCTTATCCATACTACCCTCCATACAACACAAATGCTACCAATAGGTACACATTTGAAAATCAAAATAATTATCCCCCAAGTTGGCAAGCACCCACCTATGACGCGTATGGGCGATGTGGTTTGTTCATGAGGGCCATTAAGAAGATCGTGGGTTTGGGTTTGCCTGCCAAGTTGGTCCAAAGCAGGATTGTGATTGGCATTGACATTAGGGCTCTCAGGTACAAATTGTCTAAACTCTTGGGATCCCAGCAGTTGGGCTTGGACTAAGGTTGCGTCGACGGCTTAAAGATTGTTGGGTCACCTTGGTTCAGACTTGGACTCCCATAATCCAATTGAATGGACTCTTAAATATTGTTGTTGGGTTCAAAAATTGTTGGCCCAAAACGACGCCCCTATTCTGTAGACCTAGAAACATTTGAATTTGAATTTTCTGATCTTGGCGCTATTGGGTTTGAATTTTGAACTGTGGCGAGCTCCACCTCCGGTAAGTTCCGACGGCCCTTCGAGCCGCCCTTAAGTTTTGACGATGATGGTGACAAGAAAATAAGAGGTACTTTAGTAGAAGGAGGGGGACCCAGATAGTTAGGTGAGGATTCCTCAGAGATAAGTATATCATAAATGTGGTCCTTAACTTTTACTCTTGAATAACCATTAATGGTATCTTTGTGGTGGGTGAGAATGTTATACCCTGTATTTTTGGATTGTATAATAATACAAAGAGATTCTGTATACTTCCCTTGACCCTACTTGAAGTTTCACTTTCAATCGATTGAAGTTATCTCAAGCGATCGAGAGTTTCAATGTTCAAGCGATCGAACCTCTTTCAATCGATCGAAACCCTACCGACGTAAATTTATTACGTGCCCCTTTTTCAATCGATCAACTCGGTCTCAATCGAGCGAACCTGGCCGATCTACTCTCAAGCGATCGAAGTAGCTTCGATTGATCGAACGTGTCTGCAAACCTTATCTCAGTTTGTGCGTTGGAATGCCACCTACCCCTTCCCTTTTCCTATATATACTTGTATGTTCATGTGTTTGGGGGTTTTTTGAACCTAGAATTTAGAGAGAGAGAGAGAGTGTGTGTGTGTATATGTTGTGTTATACATATATATATACACACATATTTACATATATACACACACATATCTATATATATACTCTGTAAGAGAGAGAGAGAGAGAGAGAGAGAGAGAGAGAGAGAGACGGGCAAGGAGAAGAAGAAAAAGATAAGAAGGAGTCGCAGATAGAGAGAGAGAGAGATACAGAGACTGAGAGAGGCAGAGAGAGAGAGAGAGAGAGAGAGAGAGACGATGAGCCCCTATTAAAGCTTCAAACATTGCCAAACACGCCCTTATGATGTTTTGGTGAGTTCTAAACTCACTCGATATCTTTGATATGATGTTTTACAAGTTTTAGACGTAAATAAATAGACCCAAACACCCCCTAACACTGCTGGACATTCACGGTCCAGAACCTCTGGAGAAGATGACTCTCGAGCGATTGAACTGAGTTCAATCGATCGAACTTTCAATCGATCGAAAGGACGTCGATCGCTTGAACCTTATTTTTCCCAATCGATTGAAATAGTTTCAATTAATTAAACTTTGGAGAACATGGGTTGTTTATTTTGTTTATTATATATAGGGTTCGGTTGTTCAATTCTCGAATCGAACTTTCATTATACGATAATGGGGATTATCAGGGATAATGTGATACCAAAGATAAATGCGAGGGTGAATGATGGATCAATGTTTATAATGTTAGTTATTATGATTGTTCATGTTTGAGTTCAATATCCGTTTCCTTTTATTCAAGGTAGTTAGGCCACAATGGGAAAGTCATGTGTCGATAGTAGTATGGAACTTAAGTAGGTTTGATAGGTTATGGGGATGGTACGTGGCGGGACCAAGTAGTCCTAAGATAAACAGATGATCCATGTTATATTCTTAAAAAGCGGTGGATGGCTTATATCCTAAACGAGCAGGGGATGAACTGACGGGGTGTCCATGACATGCGGTGGATGGTTTATATCCTTAACGAGTGGTGGACAGAATGATGGTATGTCTATATGTGGTAAACAATTGAGTCTGTTCTTTTCAGTCAAAGTACGTTGGTTATCGGTCTCGTAATAATCATACGATAAGGGTTGGTTACGAAGCGTTGATTAAAGATGAAGATACTATTATAACACTATATCTTATTCACTTCATAACTTGTCATTACATTATATAACTGGTACCTTGTTAGCTTCTATTCACTCAGTTGTCAGTAAGTTGACGGCAGTTATTTTCTGGACATACCTCATCCAGACTACCCTATCCCTAATCTTGCAGGTGACAATCACTACCAGGATGGTTACTATATGGATGAAGGCTATGCTGAGGACGTGTCGGGAGAGAGAGGCAAGGATAGGCAAGACTATTACGCTGATGACGACATTTACGCCAGCTGAAGAACTAGATAGTTATTAGTTAAATTTTCATGTTAAACTTTATTACATTTAGTTAATGGGTACTTGGGCATATGTTGTCTCCAGACCTGTTATGTTCCTATGGACATACTCTAATTTGTAATAACTAGAACTTCTGTAATATATTTAGTTTGATATTATTACTGTTCTTGTTGCCTCTAGTTAACTGGTACTGTGTGCTGTGGACAATTAAGTGATATTCACTCGTCATTCCCTATGGACCCAAAAAGGAAATTTATTTTGCTCTATTTTTGCTGCTCCAGGGCATGATAGGATTTTTGGTATCAGGGCCTTAGGTTGGATGCTTTTGTTCACTTTTCGTTCCACACCATCTGGTTCTAGCTTTTAAGATCCCTGAGATGAGATATGATAAGATAAGTTCGTCCTCCTGACGATAGATAGTTTTCCTTGCAGGGTAGCATGGATCCGGATTTCCACCTGTTTGTGGATGATTCTTTTGGCGGCCATGTTGTTCATGGGGACACAGTGGAGCCCGCCATACCAGAGATATACCAGAGCCACATTCGTCACACAACTAGTCGAGACTTAGAGGAGAGGATGTGGACTTTTCTCTCTATGTTTTGGGCACGACACACCTGACAGAGATACGCATGAATGCGTATCACTATGTGATGACCTGAGCAGCCATATACTAGGAGATGGCTCGCACTACACCAGAATGGGCGATTTGTCACGGTTTTGGACAGTGACAAAGGCCATTTGTCACGGTTATAATCCGTGACATTTTCGGGTGTGACAAAAAAAATTCACTGTCCAAAACCGTGACAAATGTCCATTGTCACAGTTCATTTGTTACCCTTTAAATGTGACATATCACTTCCAATTGTCCAAAACCGTGACAAATGTCCTTTGTCACAGTTCAATTGTTACCCTTTAAAAGTGACATATCACTTCCAATTGTCACGCTTTTCTCACTGTTTAGAACAATGACCATTTTTTAATTTGTCACGGTTTATAACCGTGACAATTTATGGTGTTAGTCGCTTTTTCTTATCACGGTTATTGACAGTGACAATTTATGCTATTAGTCACATTCTTTGTCACGGTTTTGGACTGTGACGATTATTAAGAGCAATGACTAGTATGTAAAAATATTGTCACGATTTTCTCTAATTGTCACAGTTTAGAACAGTGAAAAATCAGTTTTTTTTTTTAAAACTTATTTT
This sequence comes from Hydrangea macrophylla, assembly GCA_033977485.1. Taxonomy (NCBI): domain Eukaryota; kingdom Viridiplantae; phylum Streptophyta; class Magnoliopsida; order Cornales; family Hydrangeaceae; genus Hydrangea; species Hydrangea macrophylla. Next base: position 69,093,236 of record CM066986.1, on the reverse strand, counting down.
TGCAAGAATCTACCCTATTACTTTCGGTACCACACACAATATAAACACATACAACAGGTTATAGGCCACCACATAAAAAGGAGAATATTGAAATCATTGAGACATCCAACTAAGATAAAAAAAAAAAAATAGCACCATCACTTGCTTTCAAGCATAAATCTAAATCTACATGGTTAGATCTTAGGAATTACTTCACATCAAATTGATTCAAAATTCAAGTATGTTAAAAGAGTGCACAAAGCACTGCATGTGACACACGAATAATTCTTTATGAACTTCAATAGAAATTAAGGATGACATGAAAATCTATCTTCTAATCATATGCATATATTGATATTGAAATAACACACCCAAACCATCACAAGGTCATTATCCATATTGCAAAAATGGAGTACCGCGAGCCGCATAATTGCACTTGAAATTTACAAGATAATCAACAGATACATATACTGACTAGGCGACATATATGCGACTGGTCTCAATGAGACTGTCTATCCTTTTCCTTATCTCATCTGGATTGGCACCGACCAACTCATCAACCTGAGCTCGCTCCTTCATTAGCAAAAATGTTGGTATTGCCTTTAACTTATATTTAGTTGCTTCCCCGTAACAGCGCCAAACAACAAAAGGTATCAACTTTAATTCTATGGAATTTTAGATCAACTTGCTCAGGGGCAGTAGGTGTGCATGTGGGCTACAGGAAAATAAGGAATCCAATGATATATAGCTACAAGTTCAAGCTAGATTGCCCAAAATAAATAAGTCACTAAAACAAGGCTAAACATGTGCCCACTACAACAACTATAAATTCAACTTTACAAAGCTCGAATGCTAAACAATAAGAGTTATCATAAAAAATATAGTAATTCAAATCTACGATTAAGATAATGAATTACAACTAGAACAATGCTCCTACCATGAGCTGTGACACAGAAATGTTTTCTTTTTAAAACATAAGACTTCCTCATAAGGAATCTTCAAACGGGGCGCCACGGGTCGAATAACTCTTGGGCATTGCCCTAATTAACATTTCCTGAAAAAAGGGGTTTTATAGATTCATTAAGCACGACGGCTCAATAGAAAACATTGTAGAAATGTACTACTACTTCTAAAATCATGCTATGACATGCGGTGCAATGTTTTTCCGCCGTGGCGATGCAATTAGCCGAAAGGCCAAACCGTGCAACTTCCCTATACGCATTTCCATAAACACTCACTCTCAACACCGGATGGTGAGCCATTCATACGTGAATGTAGCATACCAATCTTCGATATCTAGTCAAATATGATTGACGTTTTTGAATGTTTTATGGCCCAAACAACCATTTCTCACTTCACACCCACCTCTGAAATTTCATCAACAACAACCCCAAATGGGGATTCAAGAGACATTCTGTCACAACCCAACCCGCCCCGACAGATTAGGACACGTGTAACAAGAATTTACGCACCCAAAACACTAATAAATACTAAACCATGTTAGTTATTAAGGAAGACATGAATTAAACCATCAGAAAAGAGCTTACTGTGACAAAAACAGACCCAAGGGTAAAATGGTCATCAATAAAGTATATCAAATTTTATACCAAAAGATAGATTTATGAGTCTTGGTTCCAACGCAAAAAACGGCGCACGAACCTGAATTTTCTAGAAAGAGTTATGCACGTTTCCGTAAAAGTGGACGAAAAATACCTCCGAAATCACTGTCTTGTGCAGAGGGGCATTCGACCGGTCGAGCGGGTCAATTCGACCGGTCCAGATACCCTCTGAACCATATTTTCCCCCATTTAACATTCTAAGAAGTCCCCAAACACACAAGTCACTTGGGGCTACTTCCCAACCAACTTAGAACTACCGAAAAGTGCACAAAAGTATCAAAAACTCATCAAATCACGCAACCGTTGGAAGATTTCAATTCATTCCAACCGAATTCAAGCATGTAACGAACTCAAGTTCTTTCCAAGAACTAGCATATACATGAAAACAATTTGAGGAGGAGTTTGAAGCTTTATTAAACAAGCTTGAGCCAAATAACACTAGTATAACTTGTGCCGATTAGAAAATTCCGTGAAAAATACCTACCAACCTTTGTAATTGGAAGTGAAGTTTTTATAGGTCAATGGGACCCTAAAGGTACCCTCTTGGCCTTTTAGAAGTTAAAACAAAACATGGAAACATTTAGAATTAGAGGTCTAGCAGTGGGTTTTTCGACCAGTCGAAAGGGTCCCTTCGACCGGTCGAAAGCCCCTCTGCAGAACCATTTCTGCAGCAGCAACTTTCAACCTGTTTATACGAAATTTTGGAAATAAAACTCATCTAAACATTTTTGAAAGCTTATAAAACTTCTTGAACATGAACCTAATGCACATTAGGATACTTCTAACCACTTTAAACTTGTACCCAAGCTCATTTGAATCAAATAAGACATTAAAGCCTAAACATTGGTTCAACTTGTATGAATATAGAGTTTTTATAGAAATAGAGTTCAAAAGCTTTACATATAACTTAGTTACAAGAGAAACTTGTCCAAAATGGTTGCGACATACACCCGAACATGCCGGAGTGGTCCAACTCAACTAACATACGAAATCCATAGTTTAACAAAAGGAATTACATAAGTTTCTCTAAGTTAACTCCAACTCCTATAACTATAAACATTATAACTTAAGTACCACAAGTCCAAAACCATAATTTACATCATATTACATGATTGTAAACATATGCACGTAAGTCCTAGCCTTGCCCCAGTCCAAACTCGTTTCACCTCCTCTCCGAGCCTTGCTCCGAACCTGCGGTGGTTGTTATGTACCACAACAGAAATAGGAAAACGATTTTCTTAAGCAATTTGCTTAGTGAGCATTCTAAACATGATTGTATGTTTAACACGTGCAATGCTATAATTAACACATAAAACACAACCGTAGTCGCCGAGTCACCGGTTATATGGTTCATTCAGACCCGAAGACCTCCCTTGGTCCCGTGGCCACTTCTATTCCTTGGACTTCCGTATTTATCGGATTCTTCCTCTACACCACCCTTATTACTCCCAACAATGAACCATTTTCCCGGTGCTCATTGACTACCACATAGACATATAAGAACATATAAACACATATACATGTATCAACATATAATCTTCATGAAATTGCCATGGAATTCACATAATTAACATCTTAAAATTCCTAATCATGAATTATCATCTCTAACATCACATATCACTTTGAACTCATTAAACACAATCAGTTTTAGTGTAGAAAACTCACCTTATACACAGATTTTACTCAATTTACACCTAGAAGATGCTGAATTTTACCAATTTAAGCTCAATTTCCTCACCAAGTAAATCCTACAAGAATTTCGGTAGATGGTGTCTCACTGTCAAATATGAGCTACCAAAATCCGACAATTAAAACATAAATTAAGGGTATAGAAACGTTCGTCTCACCTCCACGAGTCCGAAAGCGGTTTCGGTTCGCGAATCCGACGAACGGCGGCGACGGAGCGGCGTAAAAACGGTGTCGGCGTCTCGTCTCCGTCTTCTCTCCTGAGCTCTCTCTTGTTTTGTTTGTTAATTTGCTGTAAAATGAGAGTCTGAGCTCTCATATTGACACACACACATCACATGCATGTGATGTGTCACTTATTTTTCCCTATTTTCGTTTACACCCCTGGTTTTTCTTATGTTCCTATTATGAAATCCCCAAACATTCCGTTAACTTCACAATTATCTAAATGAGTGTTTGTCTAAGTCTCGTATGGGTCCCAACTTGGGTCCCACATATTTACTGAACTTGCTATCGCACCTACAAATTTTAAATCCGTTTCATTTATACCCTTATAACACCAAATGTTACACATATATCAACATGTAATATGAAAGCATGTAAACAAATATTCATGTAGACACATAAAATGCATTTAATCATTTAAAATACAAATTACCAATTTACCCTTCGTTGGGTTCCATTTCAATACCTGTCCCACCTCACTGGGGACTTTTCCAACTAGTGTCCCTCTCTGAACACTTTTTACATGGGTGAGTCCAAGCCTCCCCTTAATCCATTTTATACACTAATTATATTAATTAATGCATATTAACACAATAATTAACCCGTTCTCCGGGTACGGGTGTTACATTTCTCCTTCCCTAAAAGGGAGTTAGGTCCCCAAACTTATTCTTACCTCAAGAATCAAAGAGATGTGGGTATTTGGCTCGCATTTCATCCTCCCGCTCCCAAGTTGCCTCCTCGACTGAATGGCTTCGCCATTGAACCATAACAAGTGGAATTACCTTGGTTCTCAATACTTGATCTTTCCTATCAAGAATTTGCACTGGATGCTCCACATATGTCAAGTCTTCCTGAATCTCTAACGGTTCTGGAATGATAACATGCTTCAAATCTGACACATAGCGTCGAAGCATTGATACGTGGAACATGTTATGAACATTCGCCAACTCTTGTGGCAATTCCAACCGATAAGCTAACGGTCCCACCCGATTAAGAATCAAATACGGCCCAACATACCTCGGGCTGAGCTTACCTCGCTTACCAAATCGTGCTATGCCCTTCGAAGGCGAAACTTTCAGAAACACATAGTCACCTACCTTGAATTCCAACGGTCTTCTATCCGTATCCGCATAACTTTTATAACGACTCTGAGCCGTTTGTAACCGTTGCTTAATCAATCGAATCTTGTCAGTAGTGATTTGCACTATTTCTGGTCCCAAAAGCTGTTTTTCACCAATTTCTGTCCAACAAACCGGCGATCTACACTTCCTTTCGTACAATGCCTCGTAAGGCGCCATTCCAATACTAGTTTGAAAACTGTTATTGTAAGAGAACTCGATTAAAGGCAAGTGAGTCTCCCAATCGGCCTTGAAGTCCATTACACATACTCTCAACATGTCTTCTAGAATTTGAATCACTCGCTTGGATTGACCATCGGTCTGGGGATGAAATGCAGTACTAAAATGTAAAGCTGTCCCCATAGCCCTCTGTAAACTCTCCCAAAATCTTGACACGAACCGAGTGTCACGATCTGACACTATCGACACCGGTGCTCCATGAAGCCGTATAATTTCTCTGATATAAATCTCTGCAAGTTTCGATGGATCCTTGGTCTTAATAGGTAAGAAATGGGCTGACTTAGTCAACCGGCCTACAATCACCCAGATGCTATCATTTGACTTTTGAGATTTTGGAAACCCCGATACGAAATCCATCGTAATATGCTCCCACTTCCACTCCGGTATCTCTAGTGGGTGTAGTTCTCCTCCGAGTCGTTGATGTTCTAGTTTCACTTTTTGGCATGTCATACATTTGGACACAAATTCTGCGATTTCTCTCTTCATACCACTCCACCAGTAAATTTCTCGCAAGTCTTGGTACATTTTGGTACTACCCGGATGCACGGAATATCTTGTATTATGGGCTTCTTCCATAACTTTGTTTCTCAAATCTTCAATTTTAGGAACGCATAATCGGTTGATGTGTCTTAAAACACCGTCTTGAAAGCTGAACTCTGGCCTTCTACCCTCAGGTAACTCATCCATAATCTTTTTGAATTCTGGATCTAATAGCTGATTAGTCTTGATTTCACCAATTAAACTCGGTTGTGCCACAATCGAAGCCATTAAACCACATTTAATTCTAGGAAGGACTTCAAGTTCCAATTGTTCAAATTCTTTCACTAGCTCCTCCTGTGCTGTTAAGGCATAAGCTAAGTTCTCTGATGACTTTCGGCTCAAGGCATCGGCCACTACATTGGCCTTCCCCGGGTGATATTGAATATTCAAGTCATAGTCTTTCATAAGTTCCAACCACCTTCGCTGTCGCATGTTAAGGTCCCTCTGAGTGAATAAGTATTTTAGGCTCTTGTGATCGGTGAAGATTTCACATGTCTCCCCGTATAGATAGTGCCTCCAAATCTTCAAGGCAAAAATAATCGCTGCTAATTCCAAGTCATGTGTAGGGTAATTCTTCTCGTGAGATCTCAACTGTCGCGAAGCATAAGCTATCACCTTGTCATCCTGTGTCAAAACACATCCCAAGCCTTGGTGAGAAGCATCACTGTAAATTCTGAAATTCCCAGTACTTATTGGAATCAAAAGTATCGGTGCCGTAGTTAACTTCTTTTTCAATGCTAGGAAACATTCATCACATTCCTTGTTCCATTCGAACGGTACATCTTTTCTCATTAACCTTGTCATCGGAGTGGCAATTCTAGAAAAATCCTTGACGAATCTTCTGTAGTATCCAGCTAATCCCAAGAAACTTCGAATCTCTGATACATTTGTCGGCTTTGACCAATTCATAACGGCTTCAATCTTCTGCGGGTCTACTGAGATACCTTCCTTAGAGATCACGTGTCCTAAAAACGTGACACTTGTCAACCAAAATTCACTTTTCTTTAACTTTCCAAATAATTGCTTTTCCCGAAGTCGTTTTAAAACCAACCTCAGGTGTCGTTCATGCTCCTCCGGACTCTTGGAATAAATAAGGATGTCATCAATAAATACTATATCACGAACTCATCCAAGTATGATTTTAATACCCGGTTCATCAAATCCACGAAGGCGGCAGGCGCATTAGTGACCCCAAATGGCATCACTAGAAATTCATAGTGCCCGTAGCGGGTCCTAAAGGCTGTCTTCTCTACATCCTCCGCTTTGACCTTCAATTGATGATACCCTGACCTCAAGTCAATCTTTGAAAATACCTGAGCCCCTTGAAGCTGATCAAATAGATCGTCGATACGTGGCAACGGGTACTTGTTCTTGATTGTTACTTTGTTGATTTTCCGGTAATCAATGCACATTCGCATTGTACCATCCTTCTTCTTCACAAATAATACCGGTGCACCCCACAGAGACACACTAGGCCGAATAAAACCCTTGTCTAATAACTCTTGCAATTGAATCTTTAACTCTTTCAACTCAACTGGCGCCATTCGATACGGTGCTCGTGAAATTGGTTGGGTTCCCGACATAACATCAATACCAAATTCAATCTCTCGGTCAATTAATACACTAGGCAACTCTTCTGGAAATACATCCAGAAATTCTCTAACAATTGGAATATCTTCAAGTTTTAAATCAAGACCTTTAGTATCAAGAATACTACACAGAAACCCCCGGCAGCCCTTCTTTAACAAACGACAAGCTTCAATAGCTGACACGATATACGGTGGTGCTACAACACCCTTACCTTGAAAATAAAATACCTCTTGATCTGGAATACGAAAGACTACCCCTTTATTGTTTCAATCTATATTCGCATGGTTAGCCGCTAACCAATCCATCCCCAATATAACATCGAAGTGTTGAATCACTAACGGTACCAAATCAACAGTTAACCCCTTACCGTTAATATTTATTCCACATCCTCTAAACACCCCTGAACTAACCAGCGGAGCTCCCAATGGTATCGCAATAGATAAATCATAATCTACGAATTCTAGTGGTTTATCTAAATATTTAGCAAAGTGATGTGATACGAACGAATGTGTGGATCCCGAATCTATAAGTACATTTGCTAGGTGTGAGCAAATGGGAACCATACTTGAGACAACAATGTCGGCAAAAGCGGTATCTCCCGGCCTGAGTTGAAATGATCTTGCCTCTCGCTGCTCCCTCCTCAGAGGTTGAGTAGTTCTCGGCGTAATGGCACTAGCTGTGTATGAACCGGAACCGGAAGCTCCTTGACGTTTGGTAGGACAATCTTTCGCTTGGTGCCCCAATTCCTTGCAAGTAAAGCATCGGCCCCTCATGTCCATATTCTGATTCGGACAATTCCTAGCGATGTGGCCTGGTTGTCGACATATGTTACAAGTGATCGGACTTGGAAGTTGATTACATCGTCCCCAATGAAACTTCTGACAAGTTGAACACCTTGGTTTGTTCCCACTAGAACCACTGCCACTACTGGCCGACGAACCTCCTGGACTCTGCCTTTTTGCACTCCCTTGACTATTGAACTAACTCGACCCAACCCTTTTGTTTTGTTGACCCGGTGGTGGTGGCATGCTTGAAGTATACCCAAGGTCTCTCTCAGCAATAGAAGCAATGTCTAATGACTTAGCATAGGTCTCTGGCCGGAATACAGTTACTCGTCCTCGAATGTCGTTTCGAAGCCCTACCACAAATTTCCTTGCTTTCACTTTTTTAGTTGTTATCACATCCCCCGTAAACCTTCCCAAACTCGTAAATTGTGTTGAGTACTCTCGGACTGATTTCCCCCGCTTGCACCAACTCCATAAACTCTTGAGCCTTTTGATCCCCAAACGATTCTGGAAAGTATTGTTCATTAAATATCTCCAGAAAATGATCCCATGTAGTCGGTTGACCCAGACCCAGCTTGGTACGCCACCAATATTGTGCTTCATCCTTTAACGTATCGGCGGCAAATAGCACTTTCTATTCCTCCGTACACGGTAACACCCTAAAGATTTTCTCCATATCAGAAACCCAAAAGTTTGCCTTCATTGGATCGGCTTCCCCGCGGAACATGGTCGGCTTTTGTTTATGGAATTTAGAAATAGTGACGACTTCCTCCCTCGGGTTTGGATTTACTTGCACTGGCCTTTCTTCGACCACATGAGTTTCGGCGACTCGTACCAACCCTTCGATTGCTCTTTCAACTCGTTCCATTCGGTTTGAGGTGTCACCTCCAGACATTATGCCTGGCACCCACATATAGTACATACATGCACGTTACTTTTAAGAAACACATAAAAAATGCTAAGTAAACGTGTATGCATGTTGATGCAACTACGTGTTGTTGTGTGCACACTATGCGTCGTATACATCTCTCGTCCCCAAAGGCTCTAGCCTAATGCTTTGATACCAAAAACTGTCACACCCCAACCCGCCCCGGCAGATTAGGACACGTGTAACAAGAATTTACGCACCCAAAACACTAATAAATACTAAACCTTGTTAGTTATTAAGGAAGACGTGAATTAAACCATCAGAAAAGATCTTACTGTGACAAAAACAGACCCAAGGGTAAAATGGTCATTAATAAAGTATATCAAATTTTATACCAAAAGATAGATTTATGAGTCCTGGTTCCAACGCAAAAAACGGCGCACGAATTCAAATTTTTTAGAAAGAGTTATGCACGTTTCCGTAAAAGTGGACGAAAAATACCTCCGAAATCACTGTCTTGTGCAGAGGGGCATTCGACCGGTCGAGCGGGTCAATTCGACCAGTCCAGATATCCTCTGAACCTGATTTTCCCCCATTTAACATTCTAAGAAATCCCCAAACACACAAGTCACTTGGGGCTACTTCCCAACCAACCTAGAACTACCGAAAAGTGCACAAAAGTATCGAAAACTCATCAAATCACGCAACCGTTGGAAGATTTCAATTCATTCCAACCGAATTCAAGCATGTAACGAACTCAAGTTCTTTCCAAGAACTAGTATACACTCCAAGAACTAGCATACACATGAAAACAATTTGAGGAGGAGTTTGAAGCTTTATTAAACAAGCTTGAGCCAAATAACACTAGTATAACTTGTGCCGATTAGAAAATTCCGTGAAATATACCTACCAACCTTTGTAATTGGAAGTGAAGTTTTTATAGGTCAATGGGACCCTAAAGGTACCCTCTTGGCCTTTTAGAAGTTAAAACAAAACATGGAAACATTTAGAATTAGAGGTTTAGCAGTGGGTTTTTCGACCGGTCGAATGGGTCCCTTCGACCGGTCGAAAGCCCCTCTGCAGAACCATTTCTGCAGCAGCAACTTTCAACCTGTTTATACGAAATTTTGGAACTAAAACTCATCCAAACATTTTTGAAAGCTTATAAAACTTCTTGAACATGAACCTAATGCACATTAGGATACTTCTAACCACTTTAAACTTGTACCCAAGCTCATTTGAATCAAATAAGACATTAAAGCCTAAACATTGGTTCAACTTGTATGAATATAGAGTTTTTATAGAAATAGAGTTCAAAAGCTTTACATATAACTTAGTTATAAGAGAAACTTGTCCAAAATGGTTGCGACATACACCCGGACATGCCGGAGTGGTCCAACTCAACTAATATACGAAATCCATAGTTTAACAAAAGGAATTACGTAAGTTTCTCTAAGTTAACTCCAACTCCTATAACTATAAACATTATAACTTAAGTACCACAAGTCCAAAACCATAATTTACATCATATTACACGATTGTAAACATGTGCACGTAAGTCCTAGCCTTGCCCCAGTCCAAACTCGTTTCACCTCCTCTCCGAGCCTTGCTCCGAACCTGTGTTGGTTGTTATGTACCACAACAGAAATAGGAAAACGATTTTCTTAAGCAATTTGCTTAGTGAGCATTCTAAACATGATTGTATGTTTAACACGTGCAATGCTATAATTAACACATAAAACACAACCGTAGTCGCCGAGTCACCGGTTATATGGTTCATTCAGACCCGAAGACCTCCCTTGGTCCCGTGGCCACTTCTATTCCTTGGACTTCCGTATTTATTGGATTCTTCCTCTACACCACCCCTATTACTCCCAACAATGAACCATTTTCCCGGTGCTCATTGACTACCACATAGACATATAAGCACATATAAACACATATACATGTATCAACATATAATCTTCATTAAATTGCCATGGAATTCACATAATTAACATCTTAAAATTCCTAATCATGAATTATCATCTCTAACATCATATATAACTTTGAACCCATTAAACACAATCAGTTTTAGTGTAGAAAACTCACCTTATACACAGATTTTACTCAATTTACACCTAGAAGATGCTGAATTTCACCAATTTAAGCTCAATTTCCTCACTAAGTAAATCCTACAAGAATTTTGGTAGACGGTGTCTCACCATCAAATATGAGCTACCAAAATTCGACAATTAAAACGTAAATTAAGGGTATAAAAACGTTCGTCTCACCTCCACGAGTCCGAAAACGGCTTCGGTTCGCGAATCAGACGAACGGCGGCGACGGAGCGGCGTAAAAACGGTGTCGGCGTCTCGTCTCCGTCTTCTCTCCCGAGCTCTCTCTTGTTTTTTTTGTTAATTTGTTGTAAAATGAGAGTCTAAGCTCTCATATTGACACACATACATCACATGCATGTGATGTGTCACTTATTTTTCCCTATTTTTGTTTACACCCCCGGTTTTTCTTATGTTCCTATTATGAAATCCCCAAACATTCCGTTAACTTCCCAATTATCTAAATGAGTGTTTGTCTAAGTCTCGTATGGGTCCCAACGTGGGTCCCACATATTTACTGAACTTACTATCGCACCTACAAATTTTAAATCCGTTTCATTTATACCCTTATAACACCAAATGTTACACATATATCAACATGTAATATGAAAGCATGCAAACAAATATTCATGTAAACACATAAAATGCATTTAATCATTTAAAATACAAATTACCAATTTACCCTTCGCTGGGTTCCATTTCAATACCTGTCCCACCTCACTGGGGACTTTTCCATCTAGTGTCCCTCTCTGAACACTTTTTACATGGGCGAGTCCAAGCCTCCCCTTAAACCATTTTATACACTAATTATATTAATTAATGCATATTAACACAATAATTAACCCGTTCTCCGGTTACGGGTGTTACACATTCCCCAATCGTGGGAATTCTAACAATTTCATATGCCCCAAGCCAATGCCATGAATGCTTTGCCGACTTGGCGACTATGAAATGCTACTAGATGCGGTTATGCTTTAACAATGTCATTTCTATTATTATAATGCTAAGAAATAAACACGGTAGTTCATGATTCCAAAATTACATAAATCATGGGTTCATAAAAACCATCATCATCATCATCATCTAGGCATTAAGGAAACTACTATCATCAAGAAGCAATTCAAGTCATAGCAACTCACTTAGCACATAAGTTTAGGCATGAAATCAATTGGGCACATAAGAACAACTAATCATGTAATTAATCATATCAAAGAGTTCAAAGTCTATGTTAACAAGTATTAACTCTAACCTACACATGTCAAACCATGAAGTTAGAAATAATAGTGCACTTAAACAATGAAATCTACCTCTTGATCTTGAGAAGGAAAGCAAGAGAAATAGGAAGTAGGAAAAATAATGAATCCAAGTGTAGAGCTACCAAGAAAAAGTAATTAGAAACCCTCTTCTTTCTCTAGGCCATGGATTAAGCTAGCTAGGGGACTCCAAAATGAAATATGAGAATACCAATAGAGAGCTCTTGACATGGGGGACAATAAAGCCTCTAATACCCTTTGTCCAATAATAGCTTGAAGGCTTCCAAATGTGAGCTTGAAGATGGAGCTTCAATGGAGGTTTGGTGCTTCCAAACCTAGAGAGATAAGAGAGATATAGAGAGAGAAATGAAAAAGAAAATGTGAGCAGAGAGAGAGAAAAAGGGCCGGCCAAATGAGGGAGGGGAGGAGAGAGAGTGTGTTTGACAACTTATGAAAAGTTGTCTCCAAAAGAGTTGATGTGGTGTGTTAGGTGAGGGGTGGATAGGGTGTTTCACACACACACACACACACACACACACACACACACACACACACAAGCATATATCCACACATATGTACCCACATGTAACCAAATTAAGTGATACCAATATGTATCAGATTAAAATATATTGTCCCAAATCAAGACCCACATAGGTCCAAAATTACCAATGTACCCTTTTTAAAATTCTGGGTTATTACAAGTTGTTACCAAAATTTATGCCTAATTATCAATACAATTTGGAACCTAAAAATTAAACGTATCTTACAACTAAAAATAAGTAGTTGTAATTAATTAACAATCTTTTTTTTTTTTTTTTAAGGTTATCACATTCTACCCTCCTTGAAGAGGATTTCGTCCTCGAAATCAACGTTCTCATGTGTTAAATATCCCGTTTCAAAATATTACAGTGACTCTCATGTATTACCAAAATTATAAGAGTCAAAACTTTGAAATACTTAAGCAACTCACTGTAAGTTATGCAAGTACTTTGAGTAATTTAATATAATACAAATTATTACGCTTATGTGAACCAAAATCTAATTCTTATTGCAACAGAAAGATTTCTATTTCAAGTGTCACTTTGGATTCTCAAATACAGCTTGGCATAGAAAAATACCTAACAATTTGTGAGATTTTAAAAATGAAATAGTACGAAACACTCATCTCCTCAAACCCATCTCTCTCTCTCTCTCTCTCTCTCTCTCTCTCTCTCTCTCTCTCTCTCTCTCTTTCTCTCCACCACCATCTCCATCATAAAGAGAGTGAAAGCAAGAGAAAAGGGGAAGCAAGGATGAAGAATATATAGAAGAAAACTAGAGGTTTTGCTATATCCAGTTCTCTCTAGAAGGGGTAAGGATTTTCTGTCCAAACTTATATTTATTAAGTTCTTTAGTTAATGAAATTGGTGCAATCAGAATTTTGGGCAAATGGGTAAGCAAAATGAATTGGATTTTTGTTGAGTTTTAGGCATTTAGATGTGCTCTCGGTCATTTTGGAAGTAACGGCATCTAAAACGGATTACAAACGAGCAAGAAATAATGAAATTTCAGTAACAGTGTTTTCCCGGCGACTGTCGCCGGAGAAGACGCCAGAATAAATCGGTATTATGTATTAGTATTTATTTTGTTCAATTGCGGACAAAGGAGATTGCTTTGGTCAAAGTCCAATGGAACCACCGTGACGGAAACGAAGCTTCTTGGGAATTGGAATCAAAAATGCAAGAAAAATATCCACATGTCTTCAATGAGTACGTACGTTGATTTCGGGGACGAAATCCTTTTTAAGGAGGGTAGAATGTAGTATCCTTAAAAAACAAAATAAAAAGAGTAATACCTATGTACATTATAAAAGGAAAGGGAGGGGTACGATGAGAAAATTGTCTACTATCAATAATTATACACACACAAAAAAAAACAAAAAAAAAGCCATTAAGTTTTTTTCCAATAGACTAAAATATCACGAACATTTCACACAGAAACTGCTTTTAACTTCCCCTTAAATCTCTCCACCCACAAAGTGAGTGGGCCCCTATAGTCTTATTGTAGACCAATAATTTATGAGAAGTAAGAGTTGTAGGGGATAATTGTTCAATTAATCATACACATAATATATATCTATGTATAGGTAAAAACAGATATGTATCAATAGTAATAGAAGCTTCCAGCCACATCTCCAAGCATGAGGTGGCTTAATCAGATAACTTTTGGATTGCACAAGCTGAGTAAGCAGGAATCTTGAATCATTAGAAAGAGAGAGTTTGTTAAAATTTAAACCACATCCTTGAGATTCCTCTAGATAAAATTAGTTATACAATAATACGTAAGTAAGAGAGATAAGCAGCTTGATAGGCCCAAATAAATACATGGTATCAATGGTACACAATAAATCCAAAAGAGAGTAAAAGCAAGAGAAAAGGGGAAGCAAGGAAGAAGAATATATAGAAGAAAACTAGAGGTTTTGCTATATCCAGTTCTCTCCAGAAGGGTTACGGATTTTCTGTCCAAACTTATATTTTATTAAGTTCTTTATTTAATGAAATTGGTGCAATCAGAATTTTGGGCAAATGGGTAAGCAAAATGAATTGGATTTTTGTTGAGTTTTAGGCATTTAGATGTGCTCTTAAGGTCCATACGATAATTTTTGAAGTAACGGTATCAAAAACGGATAACGAGCAAGAAATAATGAAATTTCAGTAACAGCATTTTCCCAGTGACTGTCGCTGGAGAAGACGTCGGAATAAATCGGTATTATGTATTAGTATTTATGTATTAGTATTTATTTTGGCAACATAAGGAACTGAAAGTTCAGTTGGCCAAATGGTCAGCTTAGATGTTACCCAGATTAGTATCCTAGGTTTGAAACTTCTTGTTCGTTCTGTTGATTTCTTTCTGTTTCTCACCAGTAGCTTTCATAAATAGTATCTAAAATTATATTGGGCATTTTTAAAACAAAGTAACTAGTTGACAGAGTGGGTTGGACTTTTACTCCAAACCCTCCAGATTGTGGGTTCAATACCTTGCACTAGCAATACGAATCCCAGGGTAGAACTCATCCTTGAAAACCGGCTTGCAAGGGGAGGGTGCCCAAGAGCTTATAACCCACCAACTAGGCTTATGCCTCGCCGATGTGGGACAAGTCCCTACTAGACCGTAACATTCCACCCCCCTTAGAACCGACGTCCACGGCGGCCAGAAGCGTCCTTGCTTGGCCCCAACCGCTGGCTTATGCCTAGCCGATGTCGGATAAGTCCCTACTAGACCGTAACATTACACCCTTTATTTATTTTTTATTTTTTTCCCCTTCTTTTCCTTTCTCCTTTCCTTTGGTGTTTTGAAAAAAAATAATAAAAACCCATGATAGTTCTCGAACCCTGACCAACACCTTTGAAAATTTTCCATCAAATCATTAAGGCTCTTAGTCCTTTCTTTTAAATATCTAAGAAGATATACATGATAACTCTATCAGATTTGAAGAGCTCAATTTTATTTTATTTAGATACTCCTTCTGATATCTGAAATTAAAATCTAAGGACAGTTTAAGGTTAAAACTTAAAATAGAACCTCAAGTTAAATTAAAAGAGGGTTCAACTAATACCTTACAATTGTCTTTGAAATTTTACTATGATTAAAATTATTATCTTCATTATTACATGGACTGAATTTTTATATTTTAAGGTATTCGGATTATTTTAATTTTTCTTTTATTGCAAGGATATTACTTTATTAATTCTTGGATTCAGTTAAGGGTGAGGCCTTTTTGATAATATGAGACTGGAATAGTCTGTTTGGAGGAGGCTGGGACTGAGATAGTTCTACAATTAGTGCACTAATATACTACCTATTTTCGAGCTGGGCTGATAGGTGGTATACACCTTTCGAGCTGGGCTGGAGTGCTATAGCCTTGATGGGATAAACATTATGTGCTTGGTTGATATAATCTTTAAAAGTTTGCTTTATTTTGACAGGATTGTATTTGTACATGCAACTGGTAAATGCACTATTAATTCTGTAATTTATTTATCTTTTATTGATTTACACAGAGATACATATGTATTAATCCTGACACAAAGATTTATTTTCAAAAATAAAATTATATCCTTACTGGGCCCATAGCTCATTATTCTTTTTTTTATAAATAAAAATTATAGGGACAAGGACAGGCATAGGAGGTGAGAACTGAGGAAAATGACTGCTTAAAGATCAAGATCGTCTATTTTATTTTACTTCCTTTATGTTTGGAATAAAATGCAATGTAATAAGAAACTTCTCTTTAGGAAGTTGTAGTGTGAAATATAAGCATTTTATTTTCAGGAATTGGTGATTTAAAATATTAATATCGACATAGCTTCATTAATTTCACTATATACCATAACCATATTGGTATCTAGAGTGTGAAATCAATCGTCAGTGAAAATTTGTCCAATTTTCCCCCTTTTTTCTTCTGGGCTATGGTATGCTACCCAACTTTGATTTCTAAATTTAGTTTTTTTAATACTTTGTCCATTGTACCATAAGAGCAACTCTAGTGGTAATTAAATTTGGGTATTTAAAATGCTATTTGGTTACTTGAATAGTATTTTACATACCAAATAAATCTCATGCACTCCAACTATAGTACCCAAAATCAGTAGCCATTTTATTATTTAATATCTTTTGATGCATATCAACCATAGATACACTAAAAATATTATTTAAATCACAAACTAATGGCTATGATCTTCCCACCGAATATTGATCCCTTACTTTCTCTCTCCAAAGGCTATAACTTTGGAGACCCAAACTATGAGTTTCTATAATGGATCTCCTTTTGGATCGTCCATTAAAGTGCAATTATTAGGAAGAAGGGATTCATTTTAACATCTTTTAGTTTTAGATACCATTTAAATCCCATTGAAATTGCTCTAATACTGATACGCGGAACCATCAATTACTACCATCTGGCATATGATACTACTGTTGAAGCTATTTGGATTATTCTTTTCTTCTTCCTCTCTCTCTCTCTCTCTCTCTCTCTTAGCATCTCAAAATCGTGCTTTAGCTGGCCAAGTCTTCTCTCTTTATTTCTCACAACTGTAGCACAAGAAAACTCGCGTTTGGTCTCTCTCTCTCTCTCTCTCTCTCGCTCTCGCTCTCTTAACATCTCAAAATCGTGCTTGACCCTTCCAAGTCTTCTGTCTTTATTTCTCACAACTGTAGCACAAGAAAACTCGCTTTGGGACAATTATTTTCATGCATTGATTGTGGAAGAATATTAGCCAGTTGAAGTTTCTTTTTTCTTTTTTCTTTTTTGAGGGTACCAGTTGAAGTTTCTTTAGTGGCAGGTAAGTGGCGAGTTTTCTTATTGAGAGTACTTTGACTTAATTTATTATACAACTAGTACTCTTCAAATTATCAACACTTTAGTCTCACAGTATCTTTGGTGCTTAACCAAATGATCTATTATTTTCCAATTTGAATTCCCCATTTCTTTTTTTGGTTGAATTTGGGTTACTCCTTTGCAAGATTTATACACACACATGTGTGTGTGTGTGTGTAGATATATTTATACACCAGTACTACTCCATTGATCATTGGTTATTATTATTACTATTATTATAAAATGGCTCTTTTTACTGTAGTCTTAATGTGGTTGTTATTGCATCATAGATTCATACCATGTAACGCAATAAAGGCCGATATCGATTGTCTTAAATCAATGAAGGAATCCTTGGAAGATCCCTTACATATCTTAGAGGCTTCATGGAATTTCAACAACCTCACGGAGGGTTTCATCTGTAGGTTTACTGGAGTGGAATGTTGGCATCCTGACGAGAACAAGGTCTCAAATATTCGACTCTCCGACATGGGACTAAAGGGTAATTTTCCTCGGGGCCTCGCGAACTGCAACTCCTTAGTTGGTGTGGACCTTTCAAGAAATGAACTTTCCGGACCCATTCCTGCTGACATTTCGGGTATACTCCAGTTTGTTGTAACTCTGGATCTCTCTGACAACAATTTTTCTGGTGAAATTCCAGTTGATATTGCGAATTGCAGTTATCTACAAGTCCTTCTACTCGATAACAATCAGCTAATCGGCCAAATTCCTCCGTCTCTTAGCCTACTTGGCCGACTCAAGATATTTAGTGTTGCAAACAATCGCTTGTCAGGCCCTGTGCCAAGTTTTGCAAATGGAACTATTACACCTGAGAGCCTTGCAAAAAATTCTGGACTTTGTGGGTATCCCTTGGAAGATTGCATTAATTACTCTGATGATGATGGTTTTCGTCCTTTTTTCATCCGTGGGTTTTTGGTTGGTTGGTCCATTTTTACAACCTTGGTTCTACTTGTGTTGTTGTTTGGTATACCAGCTATAACATGGAAGTTGAAGATGACCTGGAAGTGGCTACAACAAGTAATTCAAGAAAACCAATCACCAACTATTGACGAAATTAATCACAACAGCAAGGTATTAACAACTAATTACCTTTCTCTTTCTTTTTCTCTATCTCTTGGTATAATCCCAGTCTTTTAGTGAGATTGATTACATAGAACTAAAGTTTTTTTTTTTTTTTATTTATTCAACTTTACTTCAATTGACGAGGCTTTCAGTTATGTGGCATATCTAATTTCCACAATTACATTGTTTTCTCATTTCGACAACTGGTGTTTCTGCGCTCATAGCCCCAACAATTGTGATTATAACGAGGATTAGCTCTCTGAGGTTGAGCTACTTTGTACTTTGCTTACATATTTGAGTTGACTACCTCCATTTATTTATATATTACTTCCTCCGTCCCTTTTTTTGAGTCTCATATTCCATTTTGGGATGTCCCAAAATTAGAGTTCACTTTCTTAAATTGGTATGCAATTTTTACTTACTTTCCAAAACTACACTTCTTTGAAATCTACACCAAGACAAAACTAAAAAAGTTGTTGTAATGATTATGGGCAATTGTGGAAAGTAGGTGTAGATTCTTTTTGTCCCATTAATAAGTTGAGTTCCCAAAGGTGGACTCAAAAAAAGGGACGGAGGGAGTATCAGTTTTATTTTCAGATTGAAGGGGAGCCACAACGATAAGAGTTGCTGCCATGTGACCAAAAAGTCACGGGTTCGAGTCGTGAAAATAACCGCTTGTAAAAAAGCAGGATAAGGCTGCGCACAATAAACCCCATGTGGTCCGACCCTTCCTCAGACCCCGCACTGCAAGAGCTTTGTGCACCGAGTTGCCTTTTTTATTATATATACTGGTTCACCTAGTTATCTAAAGGATCTGGACATAGGGGGCACTGTCTAGATAGGTGTTTGGGCTTGGTGATCAATCGTGATGGAGTCTTTTGGTCCTTTTTATGATATTCTAATAAACAGTCAGGTGGCAAAGTGTAACTAACTAATCATTACTCAGAGGTCGTGGAAATTTCCTTTATCTTCCATCGTTACAAAACGTAACTAACTAATCATTACTCATGACGCAGTGATCCTCGTCATGAACCTTATAGTATGTCAATAAAATAATGTCTTTTGCTATTACATATATTAAGCAGAGTGTTGGAGATATATTTGGATCTTTGGAGGTGTATTTTAATTCAGTCAAATTCTATTCTAATTCCATGATTTGATATCACTTATGTTTAAGGATTTGATTGTAATATGATTTTATTTCTTATGATTTTTATTTCCTTTTTAGTTCTATAGCTTGTGATGATGCCAGAATTTGGTAAGAATAAAGTAGAGCAGTTTAAAGAGAGAGAGAGAGAGTGAGAGAGACAATTTTTGTATGTGGTTCGGCCCTGTTAATGAAGGTACCTACGTCCACATGTGTGTCTGAGCACGTTCACTAGCAGTTCACCGGCGGGCCTGGTGAGCCAACAAAGAAGGACGGCACTACCAGTCATACCGGCCGGGTGTATGCGTACAATGGTGAATTTTATAGAGGTGCTGTGTAGACTAAAGAATTGGCCCCTTCAATGGGGGGTGAGATGTCTCTTTTATAGATGCAAGAGACCTACTCTTACATGGATAATGAAATATAATCCAATTGATATAGATTGTCATTAATTGTGGGGTTTCCTAATTGGATTAGGAAATAGCTTGCACCTTCCATTGGCCTTCTAGCTTGAGTAGGAAATTGCCCGTAATGCTCGGGATCATGCCTGTGATGCTCGGGATCATGCCTGCGGGCCCGGATGAGCTATTCCCGCAGTGGGATGTGCCCGTGCTGTTTTCCCGACCCATTGGCCGAGTCGTGGATGAACCGCTTGGGATGATGAGTAGACTAGATCGCTGGGGCTGATGCTTGTCCGAGGAGTTGTGCATGATTTGACCGGGACATGGACTGGTTGCTGATTTGAACCGCTCGGTCATAGGATGAAGCCAATTTTGGGCGTATCAACTGCCCCCCATTTCCAAGGTTGGCCAGATGCTATATCGGGGCATGTTTTGGAAATCAGTTTGATGTTACTTGCCATTGTCTGAGTACTTCGAGAAGCTACCTCGGGGCTTCTGAGCCTGGTGAGTCCTCAGGAACTGGCTGAGAGTTGAGACTCAGCCTAACTCGGGACCTTTAGGTGCTCGGGAACTGACCGGGAGTGAGACCCGGCCTAATTCGGAGTCTTTGAATGCTCGGGAAGTGACCGAGAGTTGAGACTCGGCCTACTTCGGAGTCTTTTTGCTTGAGTTAGCTTCCAGGATGGTTATTTTCTTCCCGTGAACCTTCGTCAAGGTTGTGGGTAGAAGAGTTTTACCATGTTGGAAAAGCCGACCTAAAGCGTATTGCTTTTAGGGTCCTTTTAAGTTAACTCCCCAGGATGGTTGTCTTCCACCCAGTTAGCCTTCGTCAAGACTGTTGGGAGAAGCGCTTGAGCATGTTGGTGGAGCCGACCTAAATCACGTCGCTTTAGGGTCTTTTTGCTCCTCTATCGTCAGTCAACCTAAGAGATTTTAGTCACCTCTATCGTCGGTCTGGACCTAAGTGGAGTTAATGCCTCTGAGTACTGTAGGTGCTCGTGTTGTCCAAGATTTTGACTTGGTTATCCGCGAGGCCTGTAGATACCCGGTGTGATTACCTGTTTAGTTCCCTACGCCGTCCTGCCCCCCAAGCTTTCGCTAAGACGAGGGTCTTACAGAGGCTATGACTGTAGGTAACCGACCTGGAACATGGTGGTTGTAGGGTCTTTTGAAGCTTGCCATCATCAGCCACCTAGGGGGTTTGCCCCCATCGTCGGTTGGACCTAAGCGAAGCCGGTGCCTCGGGCATGACCCCGAGGTCTTTTGTGCCTGGGTTCGGAGCCCGAGGTCTTTTTAGTGCCTGAGTTCGGAGCTCGAGGTCTTTTTATGCCTGGGTTCGGAGCTCGAGGTCTTTTTATGCCTCGGGGTTAGGCCCGAGGTCTTTGTATGCCCGGAGGTCTTTGGATGCCTCAGGCTTAGGCTCGAGGTCTTTGAAAGGGCTCTCTGACAATCGGTGGAGCCTCATGTGGTGATCAAGCAAGTACCACTGTAGTCAGGCTCATCTAGACCGATGGAGACAGGAGGTCGGATCAAGATCGTTCGACCCCTGGTTTCTCTGAGCTGAAGGCAAAGTCCGAGCTGCTTGATCCTGACTGATGTGAACTGGAGGTCGGGTCGGGGTTGCCGGACTCAGACCACTGTGAACTAGAGGTCAGGTCGGGGTTGCCGGACTCAGACTGCTGTGAACTGGAAGAACTGTCAGAACCCCCGGGCTGATCTCGCTTTCACTTGCTTCCGGAAGACTTGTCGCTTTCTTGCCCGGGGTCTTTGGTCTTCAAAAACTCTTCAGTATCAATGTATTTTCCAACCCTCTCAGAGAGCTCAACCAAAGTTTTCGGTCGGTTTCTGTGGAACGACGTGGCGCACTTGGTGTGTTGAACTCCTTAGCAGAAGGCTATGATGGCGATTGTCTCGTTCAAATTGCGGATTTGAAGCTTCTGTTGGTTGAACCGGTCAGTGAACTCCTTGAGGGACTCATTATTCCGTTGCCTGACCGTCAGCAGCTGCATGTCCGGCTTTGGCCGTTCATGCATGCCGGCGAACTGGTTGATGAACTGCTTGCTGAGTTGTTTGAAACTGCAGACCGATCGGGGCTCCAAGGAGTAGAACCATTGCACGGCCGGGCCTTTCAAAGTGCTGGGGAAGGCTAGGCAGTGTAATTCATCAGAGTTGGTGGCTAGGGCCATATGAGCCTTGTAGGTCCAGATATGGTCGACCGGGCTTTCCGAGCCGTTGTAAGGATCTAGGCGAGGCTGCTTAAATTTGCGCGGGATGGCAAACCTCGTGATCTGGCTGGAGAACGGTGACTCTGTCTCGGTATTGGCCTAATTCTGAGCATGATTTTGACCAAGCTCTTTGGGCACTCCGTCGATCTGCTTCTGCAAGTCCTGAATTTGGGCTTCCACTACTTCCCGGCCGGTATCTGAGGGGTTGGTCGGATTGGTGGAAAAGGCTTCTTCTTCATGGTGGTGTGCTGTCTTCTGGGATTGGGTTCGGCTATGGCTCCGGGTAACCGTTCTCCTAGGGACATCTCGGCTCTTGACCGAGTGACTCTGGACTGATTCCCGGGCCATATGCTCCTGCCTCTCCTTTCGGCTAGCACGCCCACTGTTGATGTCTCTGGCATCCTCAACACGGGACGGGTTGGCTCAGGCATGTTGTCTGGTCAAGATCGGTTCCCGACCGTATGCAATGTTCCCGGGTCGTTTCCCGGTCCCTGGAGGACTGCTTTGCTAGGCTAGCAGGGCTTTGATCTGTTGCTGGATTTGACGCTGGCCCTCCAGGAGTTGTGTGAGGGTCGCGGTGATCTACTCAGATGTCATGACTGCCGCAGCCGGTGCCAAGGCCGGAGGAACATCCCGGTCGGATTGCTGATCAGCCTTCTTACCCTTCTTCGGTGGCATGACGATCAGTCAAGAGATTTGTTGATGAGAATACTTGTCGTTTCCCACAGACGGCGCCAAACTGATGATGCCAAAATTTGGTAAGAATAAAGTAGAGCAGTTTAAAGAGAGAGAGAGTGAGAGAGACTATTTTTTGTATGTGGTTCGGCCGTGTTAATGAAGGTACCTACGTCCATGTGTGTGTCTGAGCACGTTCACTAGCAGATCATCGGCGGGCTTGGTGAGCCAACAAAGAGGGACGACACTACCAGTCATACCGGCCGGGTGTATGCGTACAATGGTGAATTTTATAGAGGTGCTGTGTAGACTAAAGAGTTGGCCCCTTCAATGGGGGGTGAGAGGTCTACTCTTACATGGATAAGGAAATATAATCCAATTGATATAGATTGGCATTAATTGTGGGGTTTCCTAATTGGATTAGGAAATAGCTTGTACCTTCCATTGGTCTTCTAGCTTGAGTAGGAAACTGCCCGTAATGCTCGGGATCATGCCTGCGGGCCCGGATGAGCTGTTCCCGCAGTGGGATGTGCCCGTGCTGTTTTCCCGACCCGTTTGCCGGGTCGTGGATGAACCGCTCGGGATGATGAGTAGACTAGACCGCTCGGGCTGATGCTTGTCTGAGGAGTTGTGCATGATTTGACCGAGACATGGACTGGCTGCTGACTTGAACCGCTCGGTCATAGGATGAAGCCAATTTTGGGCGTATCAGCTTGTATATAAATATTGGACCTTACAGTTGAGTAATACAAGAAATTACTTCTAAATATTGGATTTCTTCTTGGTATCAAAGCAGGTCGATTTGGCCTAAAGTTTAAGTGCTTCTGCATTTTCGGCGGACGGCCTTATGCCGCCCGTCCGGCCTTTTGAATTGCTCTGAATTTTCTTTTATGACTCATTTGGTCCCTTCTCTTTTATTACTTCCGCTGCTGCCACCAATTCAGCAGCTTTAAGGGCTTATTTGGCAGCCCCTACGGTCACTGTCTAGCCGCCGGCCAACCCTTCCCGACCTTGTCCACTCACCGGCTAGCTCTCGGGCCTTGTCCAGGCCCTTACATGCCCACTCAACTGCGGCCAGCCTTCTCGGTCATGTCCAGCCGTTGACCAGCCCACTAGAGCCTCGTCCGCTTCTTTTGGCCAGCCCAGTCGGCCGTCTTGTGCAATTCATTGCCATCGGCAGCCTCCTCTCTCTTGTGCAGCCTATGTGTGGCGTGCCTCTCTTCTTTGCGTAGCGTTAGTGCTGCCTTTCCCATTGAGGGTCTTCTTTGCGCAGTGTTAGTACTGCCTTTCTCGTTGAGGGTCTTCTTTGCACAACATTAGTGTTGCCCCTATCTTCCCAAGGGCATGTTAAAGGCATGTATGGTTATCGATGGTTTTTCCGATACCATTCTGGTTTGGGATTTGCTCTCGCTGTTTTTCGGGAGTATTCTTATTCGGTCCACCGGTGTTTTTCGGTGCCATCTTTGTTCGGGCTTCCAGTGTTGTCCGGGAGCACTCTTCCAAAGACTTTCAAATTCTCATCTTCCGAATCTTTCAAGTTCAAGTTGGACACTTCAAAATTATTTTGTACCTCAACTTGTGGGGGAGTGTTGGAGATATATTTGGATCTTTGGAGATATATCTTAATCCAGCCAAATCCCATTCAAATCCCATGATTTGATATCACTTATCGTTTAAGGATTTGATTGTAATATGATTTTATTTCTTATGATTTTTATTTCCTTTTTAGTTCTATAGCTTGTATATAAATATTGGACCTTACAGTTGAGTAATACAAGAAATAACTTCTCAATATTGGATTTCTTCTCAGAGTGATGACATCTTCACTGAGATTTAATTGCAAATAAACATTTCAATTAGTTTGATTTTGCTTTCCACGACACATGGCACTAAAACAGTTAACTTATTGTGATTCACAGGTTTCTGCTTTCGAGAAGTTGGTCACTAGGATCAGTTTTGCAGAACTCCGTAAGGCTACCGACAATTTCAACGAACACAATATAATTGGGCAGGGGAAGATGGGAACAATCTACAAGGCAATGCTCCAAAATGGTTGGTTCCTTGCAATCAAGAGGTTCAATAACTCACTATGTTTCGAGAAACAATTTGAATCAGAGCTATTGACTCTAGGTAGATTGAGACATACCAATTTACTGTCATTGATAAGTTTCTGCTTCGAAAAAGATGAGAGACTTTTGGTATACAAATACATGTCGAATGGCAATCTTTATGACTTGTTACATACTCCAGAAGGCATGGCCAAGATTGTGGAATGGCCATTCAGGGTCAAAATTGCTTTTGGAGTAGCAAGAGGCCTGGCTTGGCTCCACCACCACGAAAATTTCCAAGTTGTTCATCACAAGATCAGTTCAAAATGCATCTTACTAGATCTCAATTTTGAACCCAAGATATCCAATTTTGGAGACGCACATTACATGTACAAGAATACGATTGATTCAAGCAGGAGTTTTTCGGTGAATGGCAAAGCTTGGGACACGAGCTTCAATAAAAAAGATGTCTATAGCTTCGGAGTTGTGCTTCTTGAGTTGGTTATAAGGGAGGAACCAAGTAAACTTGCCAAGTTGTCTTCTAATAGTTTCAATGGCAATTTGGTTGAATGGGTAAATCATCTTTTAGGCGACTCTGCCGATTTCTATGAAGCCATTGATAAAGCTTTGATCGGTCGTGGATATGACGGTGAGATCATTGAGTTCCTTAGGATTGCATTTAACTGTGTTCATTCCATTCCATATCAAAGGCCAACCATGCTTCAAGTGCACAAAGCCTTAAGCAATATTGCTAAGAAATATGGCTTTGCAAATGATTCTGATTCATTCTTGCAGACTGAAATTTGTGCTGCTACTTAATACAGATATGTATACATTGGTGAAGAAATAATTCGCGGGTACAATGAGTGGAACAGTTTATAATATTAGAGTCACAAGCTATGCGGGATGACAACCCATGTATCAGTTTTATAGTATATACTATAAGATCAATTAATAAACATTATAAGGGAATGTCTGCATATGCTACACTTCCTTGTTGCCATGCATATGTGTATAATATCTGACGTAGTACACACACGTATATATATTTAGATAGGTCCGATTGCTGATGGGCCTCTATGATAGTTTGGTTACTAGAGTAGCCAGGACACCATCATGCTTTGAGTACCTTGTCCCCTGACTCCCATGTACGTGGTAATAAGTTGTTGCTTGTGGTAGTGTGGAAGAAACTCTTTGATGGTTTAGTTACCAGATTTTCGTACTATTAATTAGCACATGTGTGTAGAGTTTTACACCCCAAAATTTCTCAACTTATCCAACAGATAATCTTTTCGTTTTTCTCTTTCAAGAAATTATTCAGTGATACCGTCACACCATATCATCACATTGATTACTCAATCTTAACCAAATACATACCGCTATTATCAGGGGATCATGACAAAATGGTTAGAACCATTTCGAACTAATAAATCTCCAACCACTTCTCATAATCACCCTAAAAATAGGGGACATGTATAGGATTAAAATTTTGTGGTCACACTTCATTAACTTGACGACATAGTGTGACGAAACCACTGAATAATTTCTATTCACTGTTCCGTAAATTGTAGCTTGAACGGATCATCCGTCTTAAATGTATTCCCATTCTATAAATCTATTTCTTCGATTTTTTTTTTAGTATAGTGAAATTCTCAGCAACTTTATTGTGGACAGAGCCCTAGTTTTAAGGTGAACTCTTTAACTTGTGATACTCTGGCGTTTTGCTTTTAATCGCTCACTGATTCTAGACTAAGGCTATATCCTAACACAAGCTAACAACGTAGTGATTATACACATAAACATAATTATCCTGGAGACAAATCCCAATATTATTTCCTTCTCAAAATTTTTTTTTTATTTTTTAATTTTTTTATTTTTTTTGTGGGTTCTCTCAATGAAAAGAAAAGGAAAAAGAAAACAAGAAGGAAAGTTGATTCCCTTGTGTTTTCTACCATGCTAGCTTAAACAATGCTTCATTTTTACTTCTCACTATATTTTCTTTTTTTTTCGGCTCTGTTTGGTTCTTGAATTTAGTGAAGGAAAAGAAAGGAAAAATAGACAAAAACCATTGCCTCTGTTTGATTAATAAGGAAACTGATGTGGAATATAGGAAAGAAAACAAAATAAGTTGAGAAATAAATTTAACATTTTGAATGTTGTAAATTATTTATCTTCCTTTATTCGTTTATTACAATTAAATTTTAGAAAATTTTAATTTTTAATGTTATTAATTTAAGCATGAAGGTAAACACAAAGGAAAACACGAGGAAAAACTTTTTCCTTTGTTGTTAACATTTCCCTCTTCATTTCTCTCGTGAAATCCATGAACCAAAGAGAGTATTCGAGAATACGTTTTTCTTTCTTTTCCCTCACTACAACATGAACCAAAAAAAACCTCTGATAATGCCTAAATTTGGTTACAGATAAATAGAGCAGATTAAGGAGAGAGAGACAGTGAGAGACCGATTTTTTTGTATGTGATTCGGCCCTGTTAATGAAGGTACCTACGACGTCCACGTGCGTGTCTCTGTGAAAAAAGTCGGGGACCTTTGGTTAACCAACAACAGTTTGGAGCTACCAGAGGTCGGCCGGGCACGTTAGTGATTGATATAGGGGTGCTATGCAGACTAAAAGTCAATCCCCTTCTATTGGGGTAAGTGCTCTCTTTTATAGATGCAAGAGACCTACTCGTAGAAGGAAATTGGGCAGGTTAAGTAATCCAACCCTGATTAGGATGTGATTGATATAAATAAAGTGAGTTTCCTATTTGTATTAGAAAACTTTCC
Source organism: Hydrangea macrophylla (assembly GCA_033977485.1). Classification (NCBI taxonomy): domain Eukaryota; kingdom Viridiplantae; phylum Streptophyta; class Magnoliopsida; order Cornales; family Hydrangeaceae; genus Hydrangea; species Hydrangea macrophylla. Next base: position 69,065,519 of record CM066986.1, on the reverse strand, counting down.
ATACATGCCACAACATTTCTATTATGAGGTGGAGGTACTAAGGTCTAGGTGCCTTGGTGTTGGAGTGACAAGAATTCTCCTCTCATGGCATCTTGCCATATAGGAATTTTAGAAGCAGAAATAAAAGAAATGGGTTCGACTGAAGGGAGGGGATAGACACTAAAACCAACCTTCTTCTTGGGGATGCCAGACTTAGCCCTAGTAGTCATAAAATGATAATTGAGAGGGGGAATAGAAGAAGTGGGAACAGAAATAGAAGAAGGATTATTATTAACAAGAGCAGCTGAGGTAATTGAAGATGGTTCAGAATTGAGTGTGGCAAAAGAGAAACAGGAAAAGAAGAAGAACTGAGATAATAGGGAGGAGAGACTAAGGAAGGATGAACAATAGGAGTTGGACCTAACACTGATAGAAGAAAAGATGAAGTGGAGGGAGGAGGAGATGAAGTAGGGGGGGAGACAGTACTGGAAAAAGGGAGGACAGTCTCATCAAAGACAACATGTCTGCTAATAAAGGATTTGTTTGTAGTCCTATCAAAACAAATGCATCCTTCGTAGTCCAAAGTATATCCCAGAAAAACACATTGTGTAGTTCAAGGCTGCAATTTATTTTGGTTATATGGTCTAAGATATGGATAACATGCACAACCAAAAACTTTTAAAATGGTATAGTTAGGTTTGGATCCAAAAAGGAGTTCCCATGGTGATTTATTACTAGTATTCTGACTAGGTAATCTATTATTGTGAAAAACTGCAGTAGAAATGGCATGGAACCAAAATTGTGTAGGAATAGAGGCATGGGACATGAGTGCCAAATTTGTCTCAACTACATGCCGATGTTTCCTTTCAGCAGTCCCATTTTGCTGAGGTGTGTGAGGACAAGACTTTTAGTGATGAATTCCAGAATTAGAAAGAACAGATTGAAAAAGATAGCTTATGTATTCACCACCACCATCAGTCCTCAAAATTCTAATTTTATTTTGAAGCAAATTTTCAATATATGCTCCGTATTTGGTAAAAATAGGAAAAACATTAGATTTATTTTGAAGAGGGAAAATCCAACAGTAGCGAGTACAGTTATCAATAAAAGACACATAGTATCTAAACCCATTCAAAGACTTGGAGGGAGCAGGACCCCATACATCACTATGCAGAATTTCTAATGGGGACTTAGCTAAGTGATGTAAATGTGAAAAAGGTAATCGTGACATTTTGCCATGAAGACAATGTTGACAAACAGTATTATTAAGAAAATGTAAAGATGAATGAGGTGAAATTTGTTGAAGAACTTTGTTAGAAGGATTCCCTAAACATGCATGCCAAAGATGATTAGTGACCTTTTGACCAAGATGAACTTAAGGAGTAGAGGACAGCAAGCCATTGAAAGGATATAGAACATTGTTACTGGGCCCTTGGTATAGAATCCTCCCCGTGGAATTTTCTTGAATAGTGAAGTATTTAGCATGAAAAACAAAATGACAGTCATTGTCACAACAAAGTTTATGAACAGAAAGAAGATTGGTTACTATCGAAGGGACATAAAGTATATTTTTCAAAGAAAAGGTATGAGTAGAAGTAGGAAGAGCAGAATTAGCAATATGAGAGATAGGGAGTGTCACGACCCATCCCACTACTCGTGGAATTAGGACACGTGGCACGCCACCGAGGCTCATCCAATCTCCTTATAACTATACGCAGCGGAAAGAACTTTAAAACAACCCTGAGTAATTTAAAACTTTAGGAAACATTACCCCCTGAGTTGAATATCCATTGGAAACAGAGTGATAAAAAGTTTTAGACAATTAAATCCTTTTAAAAGAAAACAGTTTTGAAAACAGAGGTTCAGTCGACTGTGCCTAGGGTTCAGTCGACTGTGCCTAGCAGAAACCAAAACCCTAATTTCTCAACAGAGGTCCAGTCGACTGATCAGGGAACCCAGTCGACTGCACTGATTACTATTTTGATCAGTAGCTAAAATCTACAGTAGTTCAGTCGACTGATCAAAGGTCCCCAGTCGATTGTGTTATGCAGAACCAAATTTCAACAGTTTTCAAAAGGGGTCCAGTCGACTGAGTTATGGTACAGTCGACTGGTTTTGCCATTTATAGAAGCAGTAGCAAAAAATCAACAGTGTTCAGTCGACTGATAAATGGGTCCAGTCGACTGCTCTCTTTACTATTCACTTTCAGTGTCTTAATCCCACGAGATCCAGTCGACTGACCCAGGGTCCAGTCGACTGCTCCCCTGCTGGGCAGCCCTGATGATAATGCTAACACATACCTCTCTACACCATCCACAATCACAACCAACACCAATTACAACATTCAAAACATACTTAAAGACGTTCAATTACAAGATTTCCATACTATGGAACTAATCCATGGTTTTATTACAACATATTACAGTTTCCCAATCCTTGCACAAGTTTTAAGATTAAAACAAAAACATATACAAATGTGGCTCCCCGGCGTTCCTCAACGGCCTCACTCCTCACACTTCTTCTTGTCTTTCTTCTTACCTGCAATGGAGTACATCTCCACTGCTCAGCTATATGCTGAGTGCACAATTATAAATGTATGCTTATATGACATTTCATGGTTTAAGCATCTAAAACACATAGAAATAGTCTCTAGGGTGAGTGGTACGCATTCATCCGATCGATGCCGTAGGAGGCCCACCTCTCCCACGCATCTCGTACACTGGTTGGGCCTTCTTCCATACCAGGTACCGTGTCCTGGTTGGGCCCACCTCCAATCCAGACACAACCACAATTCCAATTCCATCACAATCACAGTCAAAATCACAATCCTCAAGGTTCGAGGAGCTTACTCCGGATGAATTTGCACCAAACTCTCATTTGACCCAAGTAGACACATAACATGCTCACATAAACAGTTATGCATGCTTTTCATATAATTTCACGTGCATAATTAATGGGCCTAACTAATACATGAATTTCGCCCAGATCCAAAGATATCAAAGTTGATGTTCAAAACATAAAAATCCATATATTTCATAGATCTAGAATTCATACCTCGTGCGATTCTCTTCAAACTTTGAAGGATCGTCTAGGGAGCTAAATAAACGTCGGATTCCAAATTATACGCAATTCCTACAAGTTTTACCTGATTTTCCCCAAATTCTAGAATTAAGATTTTTACAAAAATTGGCCAAACACGGCCTAAGTAGTATCAAAACGTAACTCTTACCTCCACGAGTTCAAATATGAAATCTAGAGAAAATTTGACGGACGAACGGTCGCCGTTTGTAGTTGCAAAGCCCGTTGGCTCCAATCTCCCTTCTCTCTCCTCTCTCTAGATATTTTTGGCAAGTTTTGGATGAGAATGAATCTCATCCACTACTATATATAGGCAAACCTTTCAGAAATTGCGTTTACCTCCCCACGAGTTCCTCAAACTTCTAATTAGATCTCGAAACTTTGCACACGTTCATTTTATGCCTTTACGAATGAAAATTATAAATTTCAAAAGTTTTCGACTAGGTTTCGTTTGGGTCCAAAAATAACGTCCGAAAACTATATTCTGTGGAATCTCGACACAACCTACCTTATTAATTAACGTATCACTCACGTTCTCACCACAGTTCTCAAAATGATATACTAAAGTATCCAAATACCAGAATTATACTACACATTCATAATTACTATTCACAGGAATACCAGATAAAGTCAAATAACATTTAAATCATATAAATGTCATTTTCTCGTGCCAATGAAAATCTCAATTACCAATTTCCTCGTGTCCTTACTGACACTCCACCGTTGACCCACAATCAACCTCATCTCAATCCAATTATCAAATAACATTGATAACTCACGAAAGTCAATATACATGATAAAACAATGATTTTCTGGAATGGGTGTGACAGGGAGTCCTTGTCCATTGCCAACAGCAACCTTATTAATACCATTGTATTCTTTAGAAAATGTAAGATTATTCAACTCAGAGGTAATGTGATTTGAGGCTACAGAATCTGTCAAACAAATCTTTGAATTGTAGTGAATTTCTGGAGATGACAGGATGATGATGCAGCCATGGCTGAGAGCTGTGCTAGAGGAAATTTCCTTGGTAGGAATAGTTCATCTGATTATAACAATCAATGGTAAGATGATTTGGTTTGTTGCAAATTTGACAGAAAACTTGAGGTCTTGGTGAAGCATTTAATGTATTGAAGTGCTGAACAAAATTCTGATTCTGGATATTCTGAGAATTGTTGCCTCTTCCTCAAAATCCTCCTGATCTACCTCCTCTTATGTTAAAAAAGTTTCCTCGATTGAAGGAATGAAAGTTTTGTCCTCTTCCTTGAAATTGAGATGACGGATTTTGATTTGGAATACTGACCATAGCTGAAAATTGTGAGTCCTGATTGGCAATCGTATTAGTGGCTTTGATTGTGTGTTCCTCAGTTCTTAACAAGGCATGAAGTTTTTCAAGACTCAATCAATCAGATCTTGTGCGTATTACAGTCTTGAACGTATTATATTCTGCAGGTAGACCAAAGTGTACAAGAGCATGTCCTCATCGTCAATCTGAACTGAAATTGCCATGTGTTTGTCTCTGATCTTCTTGATTTTTTGAATATAAGAGTCAATGGAATCTGATTTCTTCAAAATAGTTTGTGAATCAGATTTGAGTTATAAAATGTTGGATCGAGCAATTATAGAATATTGTCTTTCCAGAGAGAGCCAAGCTTCTCTTGAAGAGATTTTTCCAACTATGAGTGATAAGGCACTCTCTGTTAATGTTGCATTGATCAAAAATCTGGATTTGGATTGTTGGTCACACATCCATTTTCATCAAGAAGAAGTTCAGAAGGACAAGGTTTTGATCCATCGAGAAAAGACAACAGAGAGTAAGTGCGAAGAATTGAATAAGTTGATAATTCCAGAGTATATAATTTGATCCATCAAGCTTGAATGGAACTAAATTGGAGATATTCGAGAGCAAATAGATTGGATTTACTTGATTTGATGAAGGTGTTGAAGAAGATGATGAAGAATCAGAGGTTCTAGAGATCGCCATCGAAGAATGCCGGTTCAATAGCTCTGATACCATGAAAACTTCTAGAGGAAAAAGATGAAATGAAAGATAAAATTCATTATGATTCTCATTGCTCTATCACCAGAATGATACACATACACAAACATATATATATATATATATCAGTACAACCGACTCACTCTCAACCATAACTAACTCTCAGTCACAACAAATTCTCTAATCAATCAAAACAGAACCAAGTTAGTTATGCCGCATTGGCAAGGCTGTGTTTGGTATTGCTATTACCATAATCCTTCTCTAGATCACCAAATAACTCTGCACTCCTTTTTTTTTGGGTTAATTACATTTTACCCTCCTGTGGTTAGATTCATTTTCGCTTTATTCCCTGTAGTTCGAAAGTGGACACTTAACCCCCTTGTGACCGGTTTTGGACTAAAGTGAAACTACTAAGATTTCTTTAAAAATAGCCCAGCATGGGGATTAAGTGTTAAAATTAGCCCACATAAATTAACCTCACATAGACAGTTAACCCTAAAATTAACCCTCCAAAGTGGTTAAATGTTAAAAATTAGCTCCACATTGGTGGGTTAAATTGACAGAATTATCCCCATATAGAGGATTAACCCCAAAGTTAACCTCACAATAGGGGTTAAGTGTTAATATTTTCAGCCAATTTTGAATTGTTATCAGTTTTGAGGAAATCTTAACAGTTTCACTTGAGTCCAATACTGCATGAGGGTTAAGTGTCCACTTTTGAACTACAAGGAGTAAAGTGAAAATAGGCCTAACCACAGGGGAAAATGTATTTAACCCTTTTTTTTGGTCAAATAACTATGCACTTTAATATCGCAATATTCACATATGCTTACTAATATTAACAAAGGAAGCATATTTATATATAGATATAAATTGATCGATAAATAGATAACCACATGGTTGAACTTTATATTACCCCTATCACTTATAATGCTTTGGTTCCCAATTTGAATTCCAAATTTGGTATTCAAATGCTTTGATAGGTGTGTGACGGAGATAATAGTAGCGCAGACGCAAAGCATTTGAAACATCTGTTAACCATTTATGATTAGCTCACAGTTCTTGCATTTGATATTTCAATCTTAGTTTTGGATTTTGTCTCGTATACATTTGAGCTTCTAGAACTTCTGGATATATACATTAGTAGCATATATATATATATGGATTTTCTTCTATTTTATTTTCATAATTTGCATCCTTGAATGCAATAGATGTTACTCATGTTCAAAGAAAACTTTTTATTGAACGACGACAGATGTTGAATGTAGCGATTTAAGGAAATATAACTAACAAAATACAGAAATGACCATATAAAGAGGATATGATGAAGCAGTGGCAGATGCAGGGGGCAGAGGGGGCAGTGGCCACCCCTGATTTTTGGAAAATTACACTTTTACATGTGTATTTTAGGAAATTTTCAAATTTTATTAAGCTTTGCCCCCCCCCCCCCCCCCCACACCAAAAAAAAAGTAAACTTATTATATAGCCCCCAAAAAAATTAGCTAGGCTAAAAGAAAATGATTTTATATGTAATATGTTGATTCAATTATATTTCATTCTCTCAAAATTTGAAAAAAAATAAAAACCTTATTATATGTAATATATTGGCATAATTACAAATAGACCCAAAAAAATTTAGCTCGAGAGCGCTGCCCCCGAACGCACGTGTGACTCTAAGCTCATACACAGCCCCCTACCTAAGATGCCTAGATCCGCTACTGTGATGAAGTAATCTAATTATCTAAAGGGAAGTATTTCTATTTGGATTGCGCTTTCCTATTCAAATTATGAATGTAATTGTTCAAAATTAAGAGAGAATGAAACAAACTATCAGTAAATAAAAAAAAATTACGTGAAAAAAGGCTTTAATCATAGTGTTCGTTTTTAAGTGACTATAGTAGTGCAGACCACTGGATGTGGAACCAAAGCATTTGAAATATCCGTTAAACATCTATGATTAGCTCACAGTTCTTGTAATTGTTCTATCTAATTCAATCATTATTTTGTCACTTTGCACATTTGAGCTTCTAGAACTTCTGGCAATTAATTAGTTGATTGATTGTTGCAACAGAATCAAAGTCTGTTACATCTTAGTTGTACTCTTCTATAAATAATCACCTCTCTGTGTTCCACATTCAATCAATAAGAGAAAAGCACTACTTTCAGTAGGCTAGTGGTAATGCCAAAGCACAATGTGCTAATGCCAAAGCACAAAGTGTCACTAAAAGCTTTAGTGACACATAGATATGTGTCACTAAAGCTTTTAGTGACACTTTGTGCTTTGGCATTAGCACATTGTGCTTTGGCATTAGCATCACCCTTTCAATATCTTCTTCTTCATCTTCCTCGAGTTTTCAATATCAATAAGAGAAAAGCACCTCTCTGTATCCTCTTCTTGTTCCGTTTTGTCGCTGAATCTTATATTTGCCAATAGTGATGACCAGGGATCATCAAAATCTTCCTTGAGGATTATCTACATCAAAGGCTATGCTGACAAGTTAGGAGGAAGACTTGGGTGTTATTCACCATTAATGGATTAACGAATGGAAAATAACAAGAAGCTCTTATGTTTCGCGAAATGCAAATAACAAGTCAGAACACTCAATCAACAACTCTTTCCATCAGGGTTGGATTTAGAAAATTATTTTAGGGGGGCTTGATACAGAGCTGCCCCCGAAACATTTTTTTTGATATAGTTATATATGTTTTGTATATATTTTAAACTTAATATGACAAATTTATAATCATTTTTGACCTATTTATACATATTTTGTGTATATTTTAGACCTAATATGACAAACTTTATAATGTTAGGGGGGCTTTTGGACATATTTATACATATATTGTGTATATTTTAAACCTAATATAACAAATTTATAATACCAGGGGGACTTTTATATACATATGTTGTGTACATACATTCGCCCCTGCTTTCCATTATGGCATACAAGGATTCAATGTTGGAAACTTTGGATAAGAATCTTCAATAAAACGGTGACTAGAATTGATTGAAGGACGTATAAATACGCTGTCTGAAAAACAAGTTTACGTTCCACACACCGTTGTTTCGTGGACTATGACGTCTTGTTCTTGAGGATACTACAATCTAACAATTGAAGTTCAACAAACTTCAAATATACTGCAGAATAATATGTATATAAATTGCTCTCAACGACTCTAGACTAGATGTAGAAGAGTAGAAAAAAAATCTATGAAAATATATATATCAAACTAACTATATTATATATATAGAGGTGTCTATTGGATAAAAGATGTCGCTCTACACAAATGGTTGTGTCCCAACACCTATATACTAAGTATATAACAGTATATGCACATTTATTAGCTATTAGAACAGATGAAGTTCAAACAAATTCGAAATTTCTATATGAAAAGTTGTGACTCTTCAAAAATAGAATCCGGTCAACCGGTCGAACGGGGCCGGTGGACCGGTCAAATGACTCTCTGCCAGAACTTGTTCAAAACTTCATATAGCCATTGACCCCGTCGACCGGTCGAAGGACCTGGTCGATTAGTCGAAAACCCATATGCTAGAACTTGAAACTTAATGTTCCAAGCATTTCCCTGAGCATTGAACCAGTCCATAGCAATCCTAATGATCCCCTTGAGCTTTAAGCTCCTATTCACACCCCGAATCTAACAATCTCCCATATATGAATGATAATTGCTATCTAAATAAAATGAAATACAATGAACTACGAGAGCAATTCACGGACTTGCCATGCGTTAGGAGAGTGTCTTTTGGACTTGAACTTTCCCTTAGTGTATATCTACTGGATTTACTCGGTGAACAGTGTACGTTAAGTATTGACCTGTTCAACCTTTAGTGTAAACCAACACTAGATAACACACATCACAAATCCTTGTACATATTAATTCATTCGGTTGCTTTCATTTTGGTCCTGAGCATGATCCTTATTCATGAGAACTCTTAGAGAACCAAGTCTTTGAAGTTCTCATAGAAGCGACCCCACTTCCATTCTCATATATGTGATACCAATTTAGAGTACTAACATTTACTCATCAATATCATTAAATGTAGGCATAACTTCAACAAATTTTATTACACACTTTGAACAATATACATGAATAGAGCCACATTAATTGTGTGTTTACAACATGAACTTTCCCAACTAGTTTGCCTATTGAACCTAGATCTTGGGATCTCCAGTCAGCTAGGTTAGGTTTCCCCCAGGTTGTTCAAAGTATTGGCTTTAGGCCCATTCCTTTTGTCGTATATTGAACTTGATCTTTAGGCAATCCTTTCGTAAGAGGATCAGCAATGTTTTCCTTCGTTTGACGTAGTTTATCGTGATTATACCACTAGAGAGGAACTGCTTGATTGTATTGTGTCTACTTTTTATGTGCCTTGACTTACCATTATACACAGCATTCTTGGCTATGGAAAATGTCTCATTACAGTCACAATGCACAACTATGGCCGTTACCGGTTTCAACCATAATGGAATATCTTCTAGGAAGTTCCGAAGCCATTCTGCTTCCTCACTCGCCTTGTCTAAGGCTATGAACTCCGATTCCATCGTCGAACAAGCTGTACACGTTTGCTTAATTGATTTTCAAGAAATCACAACTCCACCTAAAGTGAATATACATCCACTTGTGGACTTAGTCTCTTGACTATTCGAAATCCAATTCTCATTAGGATATCCCTCTACCACGGGTGGGTATCGTGTATAGTGCAATCCATTACTCATGGTATGCTTTAGATATCTTAACACTCTCACAAGAGCATCCCGATGATCTCTTCTCGGATTGCTATTGTATCTAGCAAGCCTTCCCACCAAATAAGCAACGTTTGGATGTGTACAATTCATGATGTACATCAAAACTTGCGATTACTTGCGAATATTCAAGTTGAGATATGCTTTTACCCATATTCTTCCTCAACTTACAATTGGAGTCAAATAGAGTCACAGTCGATATGCTATCCAATTGCCCAAACTTTTTAACTATTTTCTCAACATAATGCAATTGTGTGAGAATATATCCAGTGCTCCAAGTCCAACCTCCAGGTCCGCCTTCCCGACCACTAGGTCTGACCTCTAGTGCTCCAGGTTCAAACTCACCGACATCCAGGCCTGACCTCCCGACCGATATACCAGTATCTATAGGTCCCGGCCCACGGGTTAGGATTGCTGCCCGGGTATGGCTCCTCACAGGGCCGGCTCAGCTTGGTCCCAGGACGTGATCCAAAACCTTCCAAACAGTTTCCAATACCAGCTAGAAGACTAATGGAATGTGAATATTGTTTCCTAATCCAATTAGGAAACTCGCACAATTTGTGGTAATCACACCTAATCAGATTACATTACCTTATCTATACATCTTCCATGTATAAGGAGGTCTCTTGCAAGTATAAAAGAGACCTCTCACCCCCTAGATGAAGAAATAAAGCCATCTTCTACACAATACTCGTCATAGACTTGTGTAGACCACCCAATCGACCTCTGGTAGTGTCAATCCATTGTTGGTTCACCAAAGGTCACCGACTATTTTAAAGCTTAGTAGAAGTTCTCTAACACACACGCGGACGTAGGCTCCTTCATTAACAAGGTCGGACCACATACAAACACGCTGCCTATATTTCTTTTTCCCTATCTTCTATGCTATTAATAAGCTCTTAACCCTAAATTCGAACCGGTGCCAAAAATTGCATCATCAGCTTGGCACCGTCTGTGGGGAAATGATAGTTTTTCCTAAAAAAAAAATATATAACTAATACACAGTGGCTGAAAACATGGTCAAAAGTCTGGGAAACCAGCAGCCCAACACTTCGAGCAATTCTGGGAAACCAGTAGCCTAGCACTTTGAGTAGTCTTAAAAAATCAACAGCCTAGCAGTTCAAGCAGTTCTGGGAAACTAGCAGTCCTGGGAAACCAGCAGCCCAGTAGTTTGAGCAGTTCTGGGAAACCAGGAGCCCAGCAATTCAAGAAGTCTTGGGAAACCAGCAACTTAGTAGTTCATGTAGTACTAGGAAACCATCAGCACAGCAATTCGAGCAGTTCTAGGAAACCAGCAACTCAGCAGTTCGAGCAGTTCTGGGAAACAAGCAACCCAGCAGTTCCAGCAGTCCTGACGCCAGAGCAGATTATTACTGCGCTCACTCAACTCAATGAAGGGCATAGTTATACACATCAACAAATTGACGACTTGGTGGCCACACAGTAGACAGTCCCGCTTAGTCAGGAGGAAGGTCCACTCACTAGCCTAACTAACTATGCAATAGTGAACTGGGCGGGGTACAAACCCTGATCAGAGACCTAGAAACGTGGTCTGGTTATCGCGACCCGACCTTCAGTTCATAGCAGTCAGGTCCGGGAATCCCGACCTGACCTCCAACTTCCAACGGTCAGGGTTCGGCAATCCTGACCTAACCTCCAATTTTTAGCAATCAGGTCCAACAATCCTGACCCGACCTCCAACTTCCAATGGTCAGGGTCCGATAATCGCGACCTAACCTCCAATTCATAGTGGTCAGGTCCAGTAATCCTATCTTGACCTCCGGTCTCAAGCTGTTAGGGTCCAAAAATCCCGACCCGACCTCCAGCTTCCAACAGTTAGAGTCCGATAATTCTGACCTAACCTTCAGTTTATAGCGGTCAGGTCCGATAATCCTGACCCAACCTCCAGCTTCTAATGGTCAGGGTCCGACAATCCTGACTTAACCTCTAGTTCACAGGGGTCAGTTCCGACAATCCCAGCTCGACTTCTGATCTCGAGCGATCAGGGTCCAACAATCCCGACCCGACCCGTCCTCCAGTTTATAGCGGTCAGGTCCGGCGATCCCGACTTGACCTCCAGCTTCCAATGGTCAGGGTTCGGCAATCCTGACCTAACCTACAGTTCATAGCGGTAAGGTCAGGTAATCCTGACCCGACCTCCGATTTACATTGATCGAGGGCTCGGTGATCCCGACCTGACCTCCAGTCTCAAGTGGTTAGGGTCCGAAAATTCCGACCGATCTGTAGCTTCCAATAGTCAGGTCTAGCGATCCCGACCCGACCTCCAATTTACAACGATCAGGTTCGACAATCCCGACTTAACCTCCAGTTCATAGTGATTAGGTCCGGCAATCCTGACCAGACCTCCAGTTTACAACAGTTAGGGGCTCAGTGATTTTAACCCGACCTCCAGTTCATAGTGGTCAGGTTCGATAATCCCATCCCGACCTCCGATTTATAATGGTCGGGCGCTCGGTGATCCCGACCTGACCTCCAGTCTCAAGCGGTTAGGGTCTGACAATCCCGACCCGATCTTCACCCTCCAGCAGTCAGGTCCGGCGATCCCAACCCAGCCTCTAATTTACAGCGGTCAGGTCTGGCAATCCCGACCTAACCTCCGGTTTACAACGGTCAAGGGCTCGGTGATCCCGACTTGACCTCCAGTTTTCAATGGTCAGGGTCAAGCAATCCCAACCCGACCTCTAGCCTCCAGCTGTTATAGGTCGGGAGGTAATCCCGACCCAACCTCTTACCTCCCGACCCAACCTCTAGTTTACAGTGGTCAAAGGCTCGATGATCCCGACCCGACCGCCTATCTCCAACAGTCCAGGCGAGCCCAACTACAGTGGAATTGTTTTGCCGACCATAGCACAAGACTCCACAGACTATGTCAAAGAGCTCCTATAATGATTCGGATTGCCTATCTGACTCTCGGAGCACAACAAAAGTCCTTGGTCACTCCAAGTCACCAAAAAGACCACCACATGGAGAAAGTACTCGATCAACCCGAGGCAAAACTCCACTTAGGCCCAAACCGATGACAGAGGAGACTAAAGCCTCTTAGGTTGGCACATGATAGAGGAATAAAAAAAACCCCTAAAATCCATACATTTTGGGTCTCCAATTTGGCCTAAATCGACGATAAAGGTGACTAAAGCCTCTTGGGTTGGCCTATAACAAAGGAGCTAAAAATGACCCTAAAGCAACTCACTTGAGGTCGGCTCTACCAACATGGTCAAATTCTTCCATCAACAACCTTAACGAAGGCTTACTGGGCAGAAGATAACCATCCTAGGAGCTAACAAAAAAAAGACCATAAAGCAATACGCTTTAGGTCGGCTTATCAAACATGGTCAAATTCTTATACCAACAAGCTTAACGAAGGCTTACTGGGCAGAAGATAAGCATACTGGGAGCTGACTTAAACTAAAGACTCCGAATTAGGCTAAGTCTCAACTCTTAGCCAATTCTCGAGCACTCCAAAGACTCTGAATTAGGCTAAGTCTCAACTCTGAGCCAATTCCCGAGCACTCAAAAGACTCCGATTTAGGCTGCGTCTTAACTCTTAGCCAATTCCTGAGAATTCATAAGACTCAGAAGTTCCAAGGCAACTTTCCAAAGCAATCACTCTATTACTAACCTTGACCCGTTACTGATACAAGGGTGACTCACTAAGATCTGCAAGATTTAAATCATAAGGTGCATCACTCCCTGAGAAAATCCAACATACAAAAATCAAATAGTGGTAAGAAGAATCGACATATTTCAAAAATTAACCCAATATAGCATCAGGCCAACCTTGGAAATGGGGGACAACTTATATGCCCAAAATTGTCCAGTAATCTAGTGCTCCAGGTCCGACCTCCCAACCTCTAGGTCCGACTTCCCGACCACCAGGTCCGACCTCTAGTGCTCCAGGTCCGACTTTGTCAACCTCCAGGCCCGACCTCCTGACCTCCATATCTGACCTCCCGATCGGTATACCAATATCTATGGGTCCCGGCCCATGGGTCGGGATTGTCGCCCGGGCATGGCTCGTCATAAGGACGGCTCGGATCAGTCCTAGGACGTGACCAGAGCCTTCCAGATAGTTTCCTACACCAGCTAGAAGACTAAGGAATGTGAAGATTGTTTCCTAATCCAATTAGAAAACTCGCATAATTTGTGGTAATCACACCTAATCGGATTGCATTTCCTTATCTATACAGCTTCCATGTATGAGGAGGTCTCTTGCAAGTATAAAAGAGACCCCTCACCTCTTGCAAGTATAAAAGAGACCCCTCACCCCCTAGATGAGGAAAAAAAAAACATCTTCTAGACAATACTCATCGTAGACTTGTGTAGCCCTCCCAGCCGACCTCTGGTAATGCCAGTCCATTGTTAGTTCACCAAAGGTCACCGGCTATTTCATTGCTTAGTGGAAGTGCTCTGACACACACGTGGACGTAGGTTTCTTTATTAACAAGGCCGAACCACATACAAACACGCTACCTATATTTCTTTTTCCCTCTCTTCTATGCTATTAATATGCTCTTAAACCCTAAATCTGACCAGTACCAACAATTGCATCATCATTTGTATACCAAGAATCACATTGGCTTTACCCATGTCCTTCATGTCAAAGCTTGTGCTTAACATTTTCTTCATTTCATTGATTACTTTCTTATTTGATCTCGTAATGAGTAATTCATAAACATGCAAACAAACAATGACACATGAGTCATCAAATTCCTTGACATACACACACTTATCGCATTTAGATTTTAAAACCATTTGCGATCATGGTGTGTAGACACCCCGGTTTTGACCGACCGTCGAATTTAGGGGTTGATTACCTCCAAAACCGTTGACGATAACGTCTGACGGAAATTTTAAAGTCTTCAAGGGGATTCAAGCTATTTGGAAGGTTCTTTAGTCTCGACAAATTTTTAAAGAAAGAGAGAGAGAGATAGGGGAGTTCAGGGTATAAGATACGTATGAGGAAAATATAAAAAATCAGTCTGAAAAAATAATAAAAATGGATATTGTTTTAAGTTTTTATCAAAGAAAATGAAAAAGAAAAAAAGATTATTTTAAAAGAAAAGAAAGAAAAAGAAAAAGAATTTTAAAAGAAAAGAAATGAAATAGAAAAGGATTTTAAAAGGAAAGGAAAAGAAAATGAAAAGAAAACAAAAAAGAAATAAAAGAAAATAAAAGAAAATATGTGTATGTATATATAAAGATAGGCCGACAAGCGGCGAAGCCGGCGGCACTCCGCTTCGGCAGTCAGTGAGTGTCGGACCAGCCTTCAATGAGTGCCGCAGACAACTCGCCGAGTGCTACGGCCTATAACAGTCTATTTTTTTAAACACGTATTGAATAAACAAAGATGCCTTCGCACATGGGTTTTCACCTGGAATTTACTGAAATAACCCCTCTCAATTGGTCTATACAAGGAGATGAATAGCTCCATTGTAAGGAAGAATTTTGTTTGATAATATAACCAATATAATTGAGAGAGAGTTGGAGAGAATTAAGAGAAGAATGAAGTAGAAGCTTGAAGAACTTGAAGAAGAACCTTAAATTCAAAAAGTCAACCTTAATAGTTTTTAGCTTAAATTCAATCACAATTCGTAGAATCCCATAGGATCCTTACACAATCACAATTCCTATGGGATTCGATGAATTGTGATTGAATTTAAGCTAAAAACTAGGTAAGGTTAGAAGATTAACTTTTTGAATTGTGATTGAATCCCTTCTTTTATTTGTTGATTTGGATCTAAATAACTTCGGGTTTAAGATAAAAACAAGTTTTCAAAATAAAATAACAACTTGGATCATCATAGTTCACATGGATTCATCATTCTCTCTCTATCGTTCTTCATGAAATTCAAGTGACCCTTGAATGTCATTTTGGGTTTCAATGATCTTGATACTTTGATTCTCTATAATTTACCATTTATATGAGGATTAAAGTGAATTTCCTTCATTTTTTCATGAATTTAATTATATCTATGTATGCATTTCAATTTCTTTGCTCTCTTGAAGTTGATGGAATTCTCTATGTTCTATTTGAATTTCTTAGAGTTAGATCCTCTAATTGTTGATAATCTCATGATTATACAATGATAAGAGTGAATTTCAATTCTAGTTGCAAGATCAATTGAATGAATCTAAACTTGAATATACATAGTTTGGGTTCATCTCATGAAAGATTTATGAGATTTTATCATGTCTCATCAAACCTTTCTTTGTTGGATTCAATTTAGCCCTCAAGGATCATGAATTTGAGAGGGGGTTTGTACCTAGATCTAACCTATTCTATGGTTGGAATCTAGAGTTTCAATTGCCTTGAATATTCAAAGAATGGTTGAGTAAGACCTTGAAACTCATGTTTAAGCTCTTTCAAGGGACTTGAAGTGGAGTTCATCCAAGGCAAAACCCATGGAACTCTTGCTTAAATAATGGAAGTGTGTCATCATGATTCAACTTGATCATATCTAATCTAGGTTCTCCATAGAATCATAGATGTGATTTGATCTTAGATTATTGATATGAAATGCTTCCATGGTGCAGTAAATCCTATGACAACCTGTGATCAAAGATTTTTAATTAAATCATGATCCATTGAATTTGAATGAGACCAATTGGAATGTGTTCATAACACTTAATCCTACCACTGTAATTTTTTTAAAAATAGATTTCATTGTTAGCATGGTTTGATCATAGGTTTTTTAGGATGACTGTTCTCTGTCTAAATTTCAGAACAGTGAACTTTTATTAAATTGTTTGGATCAGAGCCTTAACCTAATATTTTTGGCTTCAAATAAATTTTTCTATGAAGTTTATGAGTTTATAAGGTTCTCCAAAAATGTTGAAAGGTTTAAGTTTAATTTACTAGTTTTAATAAATCATATAAAATCTCTGGACAAAGAGTTAATGAATCTTGAGTAGTGTCTAGTATTGGTCTGATTCCCGGAGATTGAACCGTTTGACCTTTGATTTTCTGCTACTCCCACTCAGAACTTGCTCTTATTTGAAAATTTTCATGCCCCACAACCACAAATAAACCATAATCTGCTTTCAGTATATCAGTTGCCCAGAGATAATAATTTTGCAGACTAATTTTTTATGCAACTGGATTAATAATTCTAAGTACCAATAAAATCTTGCTTCAAGGACCCTTATAATCATGGTCTTTATCCTTTACCTTTGACAGCACTGTCCTCAGTCAATTATTCGCCTAACCTCATAGATTCTTCCCCAAATGCTTTCCATGAATCTGCCAATGAGTGGTACTGTAGGCCAAACTTCATCCCTGAAGTCTAATTTATTCTAGCACAAAAGACCAAAATATCTTCTTCCTTTGATGCACCTCAAAGTTACAACTATAATGTCTCAAAGAGTCATAAACTTCCTTTCAAGCCCTCTCTTACCACCACTACCACTCCCTTAGCTCTCATTCATAATGATGTTTGGGTCCTATATCATTTACTCTACTCTCTGTATTCAAGTATTACTTGATATTCATTTATGACTTTTCCAAATACACTTGGTTGTTTCCCTTTAAAACCAAATCTAAAAACCTTTATTTCCTTAAAAAAAATGTTGTTGAAAATCAGTTAAACCTCAAGATCAAAGGGCTGATGAGGTCAGACAATAGAATAGAGTTTGTCAAATTTTCTCATGACCTCTTATCTCACTTACCATTGCATTCTTCATCAAACAACCTGCACGAGCGTTTGAATCCAGCCACTGGTCAAGTCTGTAATTCTGCATCAGTGGACATGTTCAGTACATTAGAATGGTTCTTTCTCTTGCTTTACACTTTGGTTGGTCAATCCAACAACTTGATGCCTCCGATGCCTCTTCACAAGATGTTCTAGAAGAGGAAGTCAATAATATCGCCTAGCCTCAGGGATTTTAGGACTCAACCCTACCCAATTATATATGCAAGCTTCATAAAACTCTTTATGGCCATAAGTAAGCTCCAAGAGCTTGGTATGCCACCTTATCAAGATTTTTACTACAATATGGTTTTCAAAATTGCCTTGCTGATACTTCTTTGTTTGTTAAGCATGACTCTCAGCACATTCTTATTATTATAGTCTCTATCAATGATACACTTATCACTAGCAGTAGTCTCTCCCTATACTGCATAATATCTCAGGGATGAAGTGAACTTTCTCTTTGAAGGAGTTAGAAAATCTGCAATATATTTTGTGTAGAGAAGTTCATACATACCACCCCTCAAGGATGAAGGATTGTGTTTAACCCAGTCCAAACTGAAAAAGGCTGTTATGAATTAGTGCAGGCCTAACTCATCCCCTACAGCTACCAAGCCCAGTGCAACAGAGGATCTCCATCCCTTTCCAGAACCAATTCTTTATAGACCATATCTCAATTTTGTTTTTACCAAAGTGTGTCCACATAAACACAATCCTCCTAATTCCCATGTTCAGGCTACCAAAAGAGAATTCCTTTTTTTTTTTATCAATGAGAGTAATTTTATTAAAGGGGTCGATACCATCAATAAAAGATAGAACACCAAACTAAGAGGCCCCGCTGATACAAAATTGAAGAACCTCACTCCCATAGAGAATCACAAAAACAAAACTTAAACCAAAATACAACCAATTACCGATGGGAAACAAAATGAAACATCAGGATTTTAGGAGATTCACTACCCAGATTAAGCCAATGACCTCAATTAACCACAAACTACTATCACCATACAACACCCTTGAACCAACACCAAGAACTTCTAGCAGAATAACATAAATAAAATAAAATCACTAGTCGAAGCTGAATGGCCTCTAACAAACGGACATTATAAAAAAGATAAAGTTAGAAATCAGAAGTGTCCTTTGAAGAAGAAAAGATTGAAGGCAAAGATCCTATTGCAAAGAATACGAGCACCAAAATTTTGAGCAACAGTTCAAAGTCTTGCAGAATTAAGAACCAAATGCCTCTAATAGCCAAAATACCCAGAAATTCATCAAGCATGAGAGAGCATGACAGAAAAGCATTGAGGAAGCAAACTTCCTTAACTCAAACCTATCTACCACATTGTAAAAAAATGACAAAACATCTAACAACCACCCAGACAATGGATAAACAACAAACCAAAAGCCCAAAATACACCCATTAATTACTAGAAATGAAATAATAGTGGCTCCATAACCAACCAAGACAGAATCCAGCCACAATAATGCTTCCACAAGTCAGGAAGAAGAAAACCACAGTCAAAAGAATTAGAGAGCAATGTCCAAGCCAAAAGAGTCAATTGATTATTAAGTCCAATAGACACCACGATAAGTGATGAAATATTTTCCAAGAGCCATCCAAGAGATAACAAAGCTTCAAAGAGATAAATTCCAGCAACCATAGAAAAGACAACAATTCAAAAGAATTCAGGATTCTAGCTGTAGACCAACGTGTCAGCATCAATAAGTTAACAAATTGAATCCAATAAGCAGAGCAGAATAAGATTCTGCCATCAAAATACCAGACAACTGCAGTGATATGAACTGGAAAGCCTGATAACCCAAAGCACTACTGATTTGTGTTCATTATTCCATTCTTGACTTCTGGATTTTACTCTTATTAGGCTCGAATTACCACGTAAACCGGGAGGGTTAATGGATAAATTGTGCTCATATTATTCTTATTTGTTGTTTGTTGCTAATAAAAATCTATTCCTTATACTGTTTGGCGAATTATCTGAAGTGGGATCTGTTCTTTCTTCATTTGGTAAAAAGGGCAAGGAATGACCTTCAGCAAAAACAAATCGATCTGGCATGTCAATGCAGATCAATCCACGTATTTAGAGGAACCTATTGCCAGGATCAACAGAAATGGATCAATCCGACCCCAAAGGGCGGATCGATCAGCGATCTTGAGAAAACATTCTGCGACAACAATCCTGAGATGGATCAATCCACATCCAAAGGGCGGATCGATCCAGAGTTTTGCCTGGGATCGATCTGCCCCTGCCGTTGTTACCTTTTTTTTATTTACAAATTTTCCATTTTGTAAGAGGAGTATGTATAGTTAGAGAGAGTTGTAGATTAGGGTTAGCTTTTACTTTGGTGAGGTTTTTAGGTTGTGAACTCTCCCTCTCTCTAATCTCCTCATCTTCATCTTCAATTACTCCTCCATCTACCCACATTAACTTACATTATAGTGTTAGAGAGAGAAGAGTGTTAATGTATTAAGTACTTTGAAGCTTTGAAGTAATTTCTTAGAGTCTATTGCATTTATGATGAGTTCTTCTAGTTCGTATTATTTCTTAATCACCTTCTTTAATATTTATGATTTTACATCCATGAGTAGCTAGATAATGTAGGTTGGGGATCATAAACCCACTATAGACCCACTTCAGCTCTAATGTAGGATTTTTATGCTTTGTGGTATTTCTAGGGTTCATGTGTGCAAGATTTGAATCTCTACGACTTTACTTATTATGTCTAGCATCTTAAGTTGTTAAATCTTTGATTTCAAATCCCTCCTCATGTATTTCATGAAAGCTTCTATCAAACATTGTAGGTGGATAACCACATATTTAAAGCATAAGATGTCAAATTCAGTGTGGATTTCAAAGTGTGCCTAGCATTACTTCACCCATCCATACCCAAAAAGCATCCACACCCTGAGGTGGACCAATGAGAAGAGAGATAAAGAGTGCAAGGTCCACTATCAGCCTCTTCTCATTGGTCCACCTCAGGGTATGGATGCTTTTTGGGTGTGGATGGGTGTGGCCATAGCATTGTTATATTTGATAGTTTGCCTAAATGAAATCCTCTACCCTAGAAATTATCAGAAACATTGAATTCATTTGTTGTTTGGTCCAAGGTGGGGGAATGCTCCCCAACCTCGATTTCTCCATTTGCAAAACCCCCAATATATTTACAACTTGTCTTTATTTAAAATAGCTCACTTCTCATTTCATTGTTAGTCTTTGTAGTATAACTTCGGGCTAATTGAAGCAAACTGGAAAAGTCAAAAAGACATAGTATCCTTTCTTAGTTTGCTAATTATCCATCACACTGTAATTGGTTATTAAGCTCCTATAAGAGCTATTGCTTTCCAATCCCTATGGGACTCGACACCCTACTTCTAAATACTATATTTTTAATAGGGTTAACAAAGAACTTGATTTTAACAATATCAACTACAAAAAGAACTAGCATGATTGTAAGACCCTAAATTCACAAAATACACCAGCAACCTAACCCTCTCAGGCCAGAGATGATAGCCAGAGCACACATACACACACACATGAGAAAAACCAAAATCATATTAACCCACTAGTTATCATAAGATGAAAACCTAACTCAAATGATTATTCTTTTTTTGAACAGAAGAATTTAGTACATTGATCAAGGACATACACATACACACACACAACTGATACACCAAACATTTATACACAATGAAACGAAACATACACCAAGCATGATACTAAAAGAAAACACACGCCAATGATACACCCCCCAAAGAATTGGCAAAATAGAAATGCAAAAAACACATACATGCAAAGATCTTGAGCCACATGTTATCGGACACAGTAGAAGACAAAAAGGCCTGAGAGAAACACGCACGCATGCATACCTACACACACATACGGTCAATGCACAAAACATTTGAACTCGTAGAAAGGAAACACACACCAAGCACAAAATTGAAGGAAAACACAAGTATTTAAGGGCTTCTCAGATTGCTAACAATTCAATCATATTTGAATCCTGAATTTCAACATTCATGGAAAACAAAAAGCAATTAATATCCCAATAAGAATCTCACAAATCTCCACCAATCCCTAATGGGTCTAGCTTACCAAGGGGTGAGCCGTCAACATTGAATTTTAGAGATCCTGTAAGTGGAGGTAGCTAATGGCAAACTTGGATTGATTTTGGATGGAAGGAGGAGGAGGATGAGGAGGCAATAGCTTCAACAAAGTTGATTAACATGTCATTAATAGTGAGGTCTGCTTCACCGTTCTTAGCTTTTAGACACCAAATTAATATGAGTTTAATGACATCTAATGATTTCCCAATATTGAATAAACCTTATTTGAAGCAAGTTTTCCAACAAGGATCTCTTGACCTTCCTGCCTATTCTGAGTCAGACTAGGTAGGAGATAATTTGGACAGAAGGTCCTCAATTTTTTTTTTCATGGGACCCAATTTGGTCTCTTGGATCAGCAAGAAGCAACCTACACTTGCCAGGTCAAGTATAAATGCTGAATATACAGCCATGGCTAATGCAGCAACTGAGCAAAATTCTCTGGTTAAGGCAATTGCTTTATTATTTGCATGTTATACCATACTCCACTCCTAAGCTCTAGTGATAATCTTGGAGCTTTATACGTGGTTGCTAGTCCCATATTTCATGATAGAACCAAATATGTGGAGGTTGACTAGCATCTCATTTGGGAAAAAAATTAGCTACTTACTGTGTTGCATATCTCCTCTATTGATCAGATTGTAGTCATCTTCACAAAGTTACTGCCTATCCTGCTTTTCAAATATCTCTAAGAGAAGCTCATGTCAACTTGTAGTCCTTGATCAAGTTTTGATGGCTTTCTTCCATATTCCTCATCAATTTGGAAAGAGGGGGGGGGGGGGGGGGGGGGGGTGTTGTATTTGATTTTTTTAGACTTCTGCCAGTTAGTTAGCTGATTGGTTGTCACAACAGAATCAAAATCTGTTACATCTTAGTTGTACTCTTCTATAAATATCCTCTCTATATTTCATATTAAATCAATAAGAGAAAAGCATTTGGTTTTCATTATCTTCTTCTTCTTCTAATTCTTCCTCTAGTTTTCATTATCTCCTTCTACTTTTTTCTCTTCTTCAGCTAGTTTTCAACAATATCCCAAATTTAGGAATCATGGTATTCCTCTATTTAAAAATCTAGTTTTGAAAGAGAGTATTTTTGCTCACCCATTGCTCACCCAAGTACCCCATTTGGTGAGCATGTGGGGCATACCACTTTCCATGGGCATAATGGGGATAAATAAAAGATGAAAAGTGATAGGTCCCACATGCTCATTCAATGGGGTACATGGGTGATCTAATTTTGGGTGAGCAAAAATGTTCTCCTTTTGAAAATACACCATTTTAACTATTGGTCTGTGTTTACAGACTTCTGAATCATGAAGAATTGTTAGCAAACAAGGATATATAGTACAATAGTGGTACATTTGTGTTGGACCAATATGGATTATATTTTAGAAAATTGGGTTGATATAAGGACTCTCTAAAACTCTCTTTCTCCCAGTAGTAGCTCCATAGTTGTCATTGACTAAAGTGCATATAGTTCTGTTATATTGGGTGACAACTAAAAAATAATTTCGTTTTGTTCTACTTGGTGTTATGACCTCTCATGGGCTTCTCTTGTTTTTTGTTTTGTTGAAGGATGACTTTCATTTCAGTACTTTGAGGTTCTGATTGGCATACTTTATCCTAGGTTGATTCTCTAATCCTTGCAAAATGTTTTTCAATGTAAATTACACTTTGCACCCTGTAATTTACACTCGAAGTCATTTATCCCCTATAAATTCAAAGTTGACACATTAGACCCTAAGGTTTAAACTTTGTGTCAAGTGTAAATGAGTTAGGAGCTAGAGTGTACACCAATGAATTTTCTTATTAACAAAGTAAGGGCCAAGGAAAGTCTCCCATTACTAAATATAGCTCAAAGTATTGTAGAAAAGGAAAACGGGAAGGATGCTCAAAGCATAGTAGAAAAGGAAATGAGGTATGCAATCTTATGCATTTAGATTAATTTTGAAACATCGCCTTATATTATACCCACTATTTTGTCTGGCTTTTCAGCCTAGTCTTATTTTATTAGTAGCCGGGATTGGGCTATAGTACTTACTATGCATAGGACTACAAAGGTGAAAAGACAGGATGTATTCCGACGAAAATACGGAAGACAACAGACCCACTCACGATCTACTAAGGATAAGTAGCCATGATTGCGACTGTAGTATTGACTATCCATAGGTCAAAGGATAAAAAAACTAGCTTTCACTAACTCGTTACTCGCCTACGAAACTTGGGTTGAGTTCCCTATCCTTCTTTGACTTGGGAAAGAAGTTTACTAACAATGAAACTTCACTGTGTGATTACTCTATGAAATCTATAAGCAAAGCAACATTAAATTACTCAAAAGAAGGCTGTGCTTTGGGAGCGTTGTCAAAATCAGTCCAAATTCTATCAACAATTTTGTATTATATTTAGTTTATCATCCCTTCTATATGCAATATCTGATCCTTTAGTCACAAGACATAAACACTAAAACACCAAAGCAACGTAAAAATCACATCAACAAGACACCCATAACATAACATAAAGTCACAGACAAAGCAGCCCCATGAGCAAAAACAACATAGGAGTAGATTCAAATAGAAATGAAAACCCATCAGCAAGACACCCAAGTGAGAGAACAATAGAGACGTCGCCACATGGAAACCGAGAATCCATGAAAAACCTCGACAATCATGATAGTAGTAGGAAAAAGACAGAAAGCTGTACCAATTCATCAAACATAAAACCTTGACAGTCATGGCAGCAGTAGACAAAAGACAGAAATCGCAGTGAAAATCACTCCACGAACCCAGGAGAAAAGAAAATGAAAGCCCAATAGTAGAGAAAATGCAACATTAGCCACCATAAATTGCAGAGCAAAATACCACTGAAAAAATGCACCAAGCAATAAGCAGCACATAAATGCACACAAAACCTTTAGTTGAATTCCCTGAGGAGAAGTACCCAAAAATAGGGAGCACAATTTGGAACTTGGATTGCAGACTTACAACCCTACAACATAGATGAAAGTAACAGAGGAGGGTTTACACAAGAAATAAATTTCTTGCACATGCATTTATAGGAAAATGCTCTCATTTGTTCATTTATATTAATTGAAGACAACAGTATTGGATTTCCTGATTATATCCATTATACAAATAAAGGATAGCAAAACATTAAAGTATGCTCAGAAAATAAGAAGCAAAACTCATACCAACAAGTCTACTGATGAAGGTAAGTCTTGAAGCTTCATATAGTTTTTTCTTTGCAAATAAAAAAAAATTAGTTTATGCTAGAAGAATTTAATTCTTCAACTCTCTTCCACCCCCAACTTTGCATGATCCAACTTGAGCTATTGTAGCGAAGGATCTCAATTTGTAAACTCTTTCCTTTTACCCTTTGTGCATGAGAATATAGCCTTTGTGCACCCACTAAACTTTCAAATTTATAGTTTTGTCATGTATATTTTGTATTATATTCATTTGTGCCCATCTTGAATTTTTTAGTTTGCCCCTTCTAAACTCAGAAATCTTACTTTAATTCTTCGACTCATTTCCACCCCAACATTGCATGATCTAACATGAGCCATTGTATAGAAGTGAATACTTTCAGCTAAAGCAACTCCACCTCTGATTGGTAAGTTAAGTGGTAGAAGAAGCTAAGGAGCAGAAGACACGTGGCCCACTCAATTTTTAAACTCTTTCCTTTTCCCCTATGTGTATGAGAATCCACTGAACTTTTAAATCTATTGTTTTGTCATATGTTTTGTATTATATTCATTTGTTCCGCTCTTGAAGATGTTAATTTGCCCTTTCTAAACTAAGAAAGCTCACATTGATTCTTGAATTTTTCAAATTTTTACCCAAACAATTAATAAAGTTTATGGATTAAAATAAGCTCAAACTCATCTTAGTCCCAAAAAAATGGAAAGAGAAAAAACCTTATTCAATATCAACTATCAAAAATAAAGTAAGAAGCTGGTGGAGGGATATATAGAGCAAAAAATGATCCAAGGCTACAAGTGAGTACAACACATCTAGAGGAAGAAGATTAATATCATATTATCATCTGTTATAAGGATTTTATATCCAATATTAAGAGCACATATTTTGTGTAATTATTTATTAAATCGCATAAATGCAAGAAGCAGAATCCTATAAAATAAAATTAAAAATATAAAAATAAAAAAAATAAGAGGAAAGAAAGTAGTAGAAACAGACATATATATATATATGTATATTTATGTTCAGAGGAAAAATATATATGTGTGTGCTTATTCTATAGATGTATGTGCGTGTGTGTGTGTGTGTGTGTGTGTGAGAGAGAGAGAGAGAGAGAGAGAGAGAGAGAGAGAGAGAGAGATGAAGCAAAAGTGAAAGATGATAAATACAATATTTTGATAAGTACCATATGTCATCTCCAATTATTGGATTCTTTCAATCTTGATTCCATCGAGATAAATACGAGGTACATGAGCTATCTCGTGCCAATCCTCCCATGTTTCCCACTGGCATGTGCTTATCAATGTTGGGCATTTCCAAATTCTAATTTCTGCAAGTGTAGTAAGACGATGCATACCCTTTGGCAGAGACTTCAATTGAGGGCATTTGTAAATCCAAAGTTTTTGTAGAGATTTCAAGTCTTCAATCATCCAATCCGGCAATGTTGTGAAGTTGGGACAATCGGCAATTACTATGTGCTTTAGGGTATTCCAAGCAGACCCTTGAAGAAGCCACTGGGGCAAACCCACCAACTTGGGTAGCTTCCAAAACCGAAGAAATTGAAGGCTCCTGAGACCACCACCTATTCGACCAATGTCTTCCATAGCATGAGCATCAAACATCAAATCAAGGTTTTCACAATCGTATATTAGCAGGTTTTCTAACGCAGTTAGGTATCTCAGTCCTCGTGGCAAAGAGAACAAACTTGCACATTCCTCAATCTGCAATGTTCGAAGGGCAGAGGTATGTCTCATTCCATTCTCAACATCAAACAGAGATTCTAAATTACTGCAATTTGAAATCAGCAAATATCGAAGAGAGGTCATGCAATTGCTGCTTCCAAATATTAGTTTTGCCGACAAACACCTCTCTTGTGTGGTTAGTTCCAAATACCTTAGACTAATCAACTTCCCAATATGTAATAACCTGCATTTTCCTGCATGATCATAATTAAAATTTATTTTCATTATCATTTGCATTATCATATTTAAAATTTAATATATATTGTCTGTTTATATGTTAATTTCGATTCTTATGTGAAAAGTTTAATTCTTGACTAATTGAAATTACTTTTGGGGTCAAAATGCAATTTTCATAAAAACTTGCAATACCTGTGTTAAAATTCAAAACTGTATTTCAAAACGGTGAAATTATTTCTTTTAAACTCAAACTGTATTTTTATAAAATCAGAAAACTATTTCTAACGTTAAAATGAATTCTCTGTATTTTTGTGATAAACACCGTGTCACGAAAATACCAGTGTAGGTTTAAAACTGTCCGCGTAGTGTTAAACTTCCACAGAATTTTGGAAGTAAATGATTGAACAAATTTATTTATACTCAATTATGAATGCTGATGCTTTTCCCTTAGGTCTTGTTTGGCAAATGTTGTAGTATGTGTGTTGTCCTTATGCCATAAGCTAGATTACCCAAACACACATTGACCCACCTCATCTCCACCTACCTCTTACTTTCAGTAGTGGAGAATAAAGGGGAGTGTATACACATCATATCTGCACATTCATGGTATTATATGGAGGTTAATGGAGATTGGGTGGAGGGTTAGGCCAATGTTTTCTTAGTGGGTATTTGATTATATATACACCCAACCACACTACACATTCTGCACTTCCATCACAACACATTTCAGAATTCACAGAGAGTTTAGAGAGTGCAGAGAGTTCTTCAAATTCGTAGAGAGAGAGAAGAGCTCAATCCTCCATAGCCAAAGCTTGGAATTCGGGAATTTCGTAATTATATTTCTGTCTCAACAATTTCTTCAATCTATATCACGGTGAGTATTACTAACTCACTCAAAATGTAACTCATTCCTTATTTACTGATTTAGGTAGTTAATTTTAACAGTAGCAGAATTTTGTTTTCAGATTTTTGTTAGGAAAACGAATGAAATTTAAGGTTCTGACCGCGTTGTCCCAAGTAAAACTCGATTCTGCACACTTTTCGTCTAATGCAATTTTCTCAGATTTTGCACGGTTTGGGCAGAAAATGAGGATTACAGTAGCAGAAAAAGTATATTAGAAATTCAATCTAATATTTTCTCTTTTAATTTTAACAGTAGCAGAATTTTGTTTTCAGATTTTTGTTAGGAAAACGAATGAAATTTAAGGTTCTGCCCGCGTAGTCCCAAGCAAAACTCGATTCTGCACACTTTTCGTCTAATGCAATTTTCTCAGATTCTGCACCGTTTGGACAGAAAATGAGGATTTCAGTAGCAGTTTTTAGAATGCTATTAGTTATGTTTAAAATGATTAAGGCAATGAATTACGAATTTTCAATCCCCGTACGCGTATTATTTCTTTAATTCTGTGAATTCCTTTATGTTTAAAGTTTGATGACATTCATGTGGAGTCAGTTGTACATGCATGGTGAGTGTTGGTAGTGTGTAAAAGAGTAATGATAGTGTGGAAAAGAGTAATGATTGTGTGGAAAGAGTATGAGTTTGAGTTGTGGTTGTGGTTGTGGTTGTAATTGTGGCTGTGGTTATGGTTGTGGTTGTGGATGTGATTGTGGTTGGAGTTGAAAAAGAGGATGAGGGTGTCTTTGAAATGCGAAGGTGGCAAAAATGGACACTCCCTGACGCCCATGGAAGCGTTAAAGTGTGTGAAGCCGAACTTGGACACTCACTGGCACCCATGGAAGTGCTAAAGTGTGGCCTATAGACACTCCCTGAATGACTCGAGTCTGGATACCTGTGTGGGGGTTGCCCCGGTATTTGCATGGCGGTTAGGGTATTCAAAGTGTGAGGCATTGGACACTCCCTGGTACCCCGGACCAAAGTGTGAGGCAAACTGGACACTCCCTGGCGCCCCGTTGCTAAAGTGTGGCTATCTTAGTATTTCAAAGATACCAGGAGTAGGATAGAGGGTTGTTGGGTGTTGTCGAGAGAAAAGAGTCGGATAGATGAGATGGTGCATTGTTCTCATACACGGTCACATATGTGTGAAATTATCTTTTAAATAATGTTGTGAGCTTTTTATTCATAAATATAAACTTGTGGTATTTAAATGGAAATGGGAAAAAGGTAAATGAGTATGTTTTACATTCAGAGTTATGTTTTTAATACTCACCAGCTTCTTGAAGCTGACGGCGTTGATGCGTCCTGGACATTCGTGTTCAGGCTTTGCAGGTTATAATCAGGATGAACCATATGACTATGCTAATTGAGATCAACTGCTGAGAAGAGAATTTACTTTTATATGCTTTATGTTTATGTGCTTTAAGATATGATTTGGTTTTGTAATAAGGATGACTGTAATAGACTTTAAGTTATTGTTTTATTTTAAGGCGGTCTGTGCCTTAGTTAACCCCGTACCATAAGTTGTAATAAGTTAGAAAAATTTTTATGAGCCCTGTTTGCCCTACTCTGATTAATAGTTTTATGTTGTTAGAAGTTTTTGGGACGGAATCGATCCTTCAAACTGTCGCGACCTACGGGTCCATAAAGGAAATTAAACGCTTTCCATATTTATGCTACGTCGGGGCGTGACAGGATTTGGTGGTATCAGAGCCATAGGTTTTCTAGATTGACCAGGCTCAGTTTTTCACGCCATAGATTAGTGACATAGGTTACCCTAAAGTTTTACTAAGCTATACAACCAAGTTCTAGTGTTAGTTTAGTACGGATTACCCTTAGTTCAGAAACTAAAATTCTAAGTTGGTTTTATCATAGAAATGATTACCCGTTTGTCTTGTCACATCGACAAAAATAATAGCAATTTCCATATACCTTCAGACATATCCATTTAGGATTAGTCGAGATAACCATAACTTATGATACCCCTACAGAAAGATAGTAGCCGAGTTTCTAAGGAGTTAAAGCATACCATAGCCCTCATTAATAGCTTAGGCACTGACAAATTTCCTGAGTCAAATCTCGGAATAGTCAGTATGGCCCACAACCAGAGTCTAGAGGATAAGAATACAACCTCTTTGCTATTAGACAGCTCTAGTTCGAATACGTGTACTTAATATATATTTTATTATATGCTTATGTGATAATACGAGTATGTGATATAGTAATATATACTATTTTGAAAATTTTTGTCATAGTACTATTGCATGCATGTTTCTCATTCTACTACCCCTATCATGCATAGAATGGCTGGAAGACCAAGGAGGAACAGAAATCTGATTGAAGGAGCGCCCGAGGCTGCCGACCCCACGGGAATATTTGAAGCTTTTATTAGACGTCTCGAGAGGGTTAGTAATGCGAATGAAAACCAACGAGACCGCCAGACGGGAGATAAGCTGCTGGAAAGATTCCGTGCGCTCAGACCCGAGCAATTTGCGGGTACCACGGATCCCTGGAAGGCGGAGCAATGGTTAAGACAGATGGATCGCATGTTCGAAGCTGTCCAATGCAACGAGATGGACAAGAGGAGATTGGCTACTTTTCAACTGACCGACGCCGCTGCAGATTGGTGGGACTCGGTCATAGCCACTATCGGAAACACAGCTGCGATGGGGATGACGTGGACAGCGTTCAAAGGAAGATTTCTGGAGAAGTACTTCCCGGCTACGGAGAGGCACAGAAGAGAGAAGGAATTCATGGATCTGACGCAAGGAACCAAGACGGTGCAAGAGTATACCACACAGTTTGAGAGGCTGTCACGGTTTGCCCCGCACATGGTTGATACTGAGGAGAAGAAGATCCGGAAGTATAACCAAGGGTTGGCACCGCAGATTCGTCGCCTGACTCTCGGCCACCTAGACAAATCGTTTGAAGGACTAGTCGGCCTGGCTACCGACCTGGAAGAGGATGCTCGAGTATACCGTAAACAATTCGAATTCCGACCGCCTCAGAGGGGTAATTTTGGGAATAGACCACCAATGAATCGTACCCAAGGACAGAAGAGGAACTTTGATGGGAGCAAGAAGGCACAAGCTATTAACCATCCGACTCAACCCCGAGTAGGAGAAGGAAGTAGTGGTGTAAAGTGCTTCAACTGTGGCAACCCTGGACATGTGGCTCGGGACTGCAGGGCACCAAGGCGTGCTACTCAGCCAGGAATAGTCTGCTTCAACTGTGGTGAACCAGGTCACATCAGCAGGTTCTGCACTGCCCCTAAGCAAGCAACTTATGGACAACAGAGTCAGACCCGCTTGAATGCTGTTATTCCTGATGCTGCGGGATATGATGGAGCTGAATATGAAGAAGGAGATTATGGAGAAGCTCAACCTGATCAGCAAGCAGTAGAAGGTACATTGACTCTATTTAACTCCCATGTTAGAGTATTATTTGATACGGGTGCTGCTCTATCATTCATATCTGTTAATACAATTCGGAGATTGGGTATCTTACCTCATCGCTTAGAGAAAGCTTTGAAGGCTACATCACCAATAGGAGCTGCGGTCAGTTTAGGACATGTGTGCAAGGATTGTCCCTTAAGATTAGGTGACCAAGAAATCCCTGCAAGGTTGATCGTCCTATCGATGAAAGAGTTTGACATAATCCTAGGAATGGATTGGCTGTCTCAGAATCAAGTGAAGTTGGATTGTGCGAGGAAGAGAATTACATTCTCCGACAATGAGAATCAACCCTTTGATTTTCAATGTAACCCTTCGGGAGATATGTTCCTCACAAGATGTTTAGCCAACATCGAAGTCGTCAGTACAGAGGTGACAGCATCATCTATACCTGTAGTCAAGGACTTCGAAGAAGTATTTCAAGACATTTCTGGATTACCGCCCGAGAGAAGTATAGAGTTCTGTATTGAGCTTATACCGGGTACCGTACCGATTACCAAGGTTCCCTACAGAATGGCCCCCACAGAACTACTAGAATTGAAGGGACAAGTTCAAGAGCTCGAGAACCTAGGTTTTGTACGTCCAAGTACATCGCCTTGGGGAGCACCGGTGTTATTTGTGAAGAAGAAGGACGGGACGCTCAGGCTGTGTATCGACTACAGAGAATTGAATCGAGTGACAATCAAGAACAAGTATCCTTTGCCTCGGATCGACGATTTATTTGATCAACTACAAGGAGCTACGATATTTTCCAAGATAGACCTAAGGTCGGGGTATCATCAGTTGAGGGTACGGAAGGAAGACATACCTAAGACTGCTTTCAGAACCCGATATGGTCATTATGAATTTCTGGTGATGCCGTTTGGATTAACGAACGCCCCGGCAGTGTTTATGGATCTGATGAACAGAGTATTCAAGCCTTATTTAGATCAGTTTGTCATCGTCTTTATTGATGATATTTTGATCTATTCTAAGTCAAGAGAAGAACACGAGCAACATCTTCGGATTACGATGCAGACGCTTAAGGACCACCACTTGTATGCCAAGTTCAGTAAGTGTGAGTTCTGGTTGCAAGAAGTGAAATTTTTGGGAC
Source organism: Hydrangea macrophylla (assembly GCA_033977485.1). Classification (NCBI taxonomy): domain Eukaryota; kingdom Viridiplantae; phylum Streptophyta; class Magnoliopsida; order Cornales; family Hydrangeaceae; genus Hydrangea; species Hydrangea macrophylla. Next base: position 69,033,322 of record CM066986.1, on the reverse strand, counting down.
ACAAGGTGTCATCTCAAGGAATTTCTGTGGATTCGTCCAAGACCGATGCTGTATCCAACTGGGTTAGGCCAAGCAACCCTACAGAAGTTCGGAGTTTTCTTGGACTCGCAGGCTATTACAGGAGATTTGTTGAGGGATTCTCCAAGATAGCTGCACCATTGACTGGGTTGACAAAGAAGAATTTGAAATTCGAATGGACAGAGAAGCATGAGCGAGCCTTTCTAGAGTTGAAAGAGAGACTCACTACCGCACCAATACTAGCAATACCCAAGCCTGGTGAGAAGTTCACTATCTTTAGTGACGCATCATATCAAGGACTAGGGTGTGTACTTATGCAAGATGACAGAGTTATAGCCTATGGATCCAGGCAGCTGAAGCCGAATGAGTTGAACTATCCTATTCATGATTTGGAGTTGGCAGCAGTGGTTTTTGCACTCAAGATTTGGAGACATTATCTCTACGGTGAGAAGTTTGATTTGTTCTCCGATCACAAGAGTCTGAAGTATTTGTTCACACAGAAAGAGTTGAACATGAGGCAGCGCAGATGGATGGAGTTGATCAAAGATTACGACTTCACGTTGGAATACCACCCTGGTAAAGCTAATGTGGTCGCTGATGCTTTGAGTAGGCAGACTCGGGAGACGATCGCCTCCTTAATGGTTAGAGAGTGGCGAGCTTTGGAGACGTTGGTGGAGTTCGATGTACAGAGTGCTGAAAGAGGAGAAGGACAACTTTTTGGATGTCTTATCCTACAGCCTGTTCTTATCGACCGCGTTATTGAAGCTCAGAAAGAAGATGAGAAGTTTCAGACATGGTTTGTAAAAATGTCAGAAAAAGACCCGACCGAATGGAAGGTGGGGAGTGACGGAGGGTATCGATGCAGAGACAGATTATGTGTACCAGATTGTGGGAATTTGAGAAAAGATATTCTGGAAGAAGCACATAAATCAAGGTATACAGTTCACCCGGGAGGAACTAAGATGTATAAAGATTTGAAGAGAAATTTCTGGTGGGAAGGCATGAAGAAGGATGTGGCCGAGTTTGTATCCAAGTGTTTGACGTGTCAGCAAGTCAAGGCCGAACATCAGAGACCGTCAGGATTGTTGCAACCGCTACCTATTCCTGGTTGGAAGTGGGAGCACATTACGATGGATTTTGTAGTAGGATTGCCCCGGTCGCAACAGAATCATGACGCTATTTGGGTAATTGTGGATCGATTGACGAAGTCAGCTCATTTTATTGCTTACAGTATGACATACCCGGTGGAAAAGATGAGCCGGATGTACATACAACAAGTTGTGCGACTTCACGGTGCACCTGTATCGATTGTGTCAGACCGTGACGCACGTTTTACTTCTGGATTTTGGGAAAGTCTGCAAGAAGCTATGGGAACTTCACTCAAGATGAGTACTGCTTTTCACCCTCAGACAGATGGGCAAACTGAGCGTGTTAATCAGATCATGGAGGATATGCTTAGGGCTTGTGTGATCGATTTTGAAGAATCTTGGGAGACACACTTGCCTTTGGTTGAATTTGCCTATAACAATAGTTATCACGCGAGTATCGGTATGGCTCCGTTCGAGGCACTGTACGGACGACCGTGTCGTTCTCCATTGTGTTGGGCAGAAGTTGGTGACACAGAATTGTTGGGACCAGATTTGGTTAGAGAAACCAACGAGAAGATTTCCTTGGTCAAAGAAAGGATGAGAACCGCTCAGAGCCGGTATAAGAGTTATGCTGATCGACGCCGAAAAGATCTGGAGTTTAGTGTGGGAGATCACGTACTTCTTAAGGTTTCACCAACACGAGGAGTAGTACGTTTTGGTCTCAAGAGAGGGAAGTTAGCTCCGCGTTTCATTGGACCGTTTGAGATTTTGGAACGTATCGGGAAAGTGGCCTATCAACTGGCGTTACCACCAAAGATGTCTGGGGTTCACAACGTGTTTCACGTGAGTATGTTGAGGAAATACATACGAGATCCCTCGCATGTGGTTAGTTATGACGACATTGAGACGAGTCATAGCGTTTCTTACAAGGAGAGACCTGCGAAGATTTTGGATCAGAGTATCAAGAAGCTGAGGAATAAGGATATTCCGTTGGTGAAGGTTCAGTGGAATCACCACGACGAGAATGAAGCCTCGTGGGAAGTTGAAGCTGATATGAGGAAGAAGTACCCGGAGTTGTTTCATGACTAGTTAGTCTTGATTTCGGGGACGAAATCCTGTTTAAGGGGGGAAGGGTGTAATAACCTGCATTTTCCTGCATGATCATAATTAAAATTTATTTTCATTATCATTTGCATTATCATATTTAAAATTTAATATATATTGTCTGTTTATATGTTAATTTCGATTCTTATGTGAAAAGTTTAATTCTTGACTAATTGAAATTACTTTTGGGGTCAAAATGCAATTTTCATAAAAACTTGCAATACCTGTGTTAAAATTCAAAACTGTATTTCAAAACGGTGGAATTATTTCTTTTAAACTCAAACTGTATTTTTATAAAATCAGAAAACTATTTCTAACGTTAAAATGAATTCTCTGTATTTTTGTGATAAACACCGTGTCACGAAAATACCAGTGTAGGTTTAAAACTGTCCGCGTAGTGTTAAACTTCCACAGAATTTTGGAAGTAAATGATTGAACAAATTTATTTATACTCAATTATGAATGCTGATGCTTTTCCCTTAGGTCTTGTTTGGCAAATGTTGTAGTATGTGTGTTGTCCTTATGCCATAAGCTAGATTACCCAAACACACATTGACCCACCTCATCTCCACCTACCTCTTACTTTCAGTAGTGGAGAATAAAGGGGAGTGTATACACATCATATCTGCACATTCATGGTATTATATGGAGGTTAATGGAGATTGGGTGGAGGGTTAGGCCAATGTTTTCTTAGTGGGTATTTGATTATATATACACCCAACCACACTACACATTCTGCACTTCCATCACAACACATTTCAGAATTCACAGAGAGTTTAGAGAGTGCAGAGAGTTCTTCAAATTCGTAGAGAGAGAGAAGAGCTCAATCCTCCATAGCCAAAGCTTGGAATTCGGGAATTTCGTAATTATATTTCTGTCTCAACAATTTCTTCAATCTATATCACGGTGAGTATTACTAACTCACTCAAAATGTAACTCATTCCTTATTTACTGATTTAGGTAGTTAATTTTAACAGTAGCAGAATTTTGTTTTCAGATTTTTGTTAGGAAAACGAATGAAATTTAAGGTTCTGACCGCGTTGTCCCAAGTAAAACTCGATTCTGCACACTTTTCGTCTAATGCAATTTTCTCAGATTTTGCACGGTTTGGGCAGAAAATGAGGATTACAGTAGCAGAAAAAGTATATTAGAAATTCAATCTAATATTTTCTCTTTTAATTTTAACAGTAGCAGAATTTTGTTTTCAGATTTTTGTTAGGAAAACGAATGAAATTTAAGGTTCTGCCCGCGTAGTCCCAAGCAAAACTCGATTCTGCACACTTTTCGTCTAATGCAATTTTCTCAGATTCTGCACCGTTTGGACAGAAAATGAGGATTTCAGTAGCAGTTTTTAGAATGCTATTAGTTATGTTTAAAATGATTAAGGCAATGAATTACGAATTTTCAATCCCCGTACGCGTATTATTTCTTTAATTCTGTGAATTCCTTTATGTTTAAAGTTTGATGACATTCATGTGGAGTCAGTTGTACATGCATGGTGAGTGTTGGTAGTGTGTAAAAGAGTAATGATAGTGTGGAAAAGAGTAATGATTGTGTGGAAAGAGTATGAGTTTGAGTTGTGGTTGTGGTTGTGGTTGTAATTGTGGCTGTGGTTATGGTTGTGGTTGTGGATGTGATTGTAGTTGGAGTTGAAAAAGAGGATGAGGGTGTCTTTGAAATGTGAAGGTGGCAAAAATGGACACTCCCTGACGCCCATGGAAGCGTTAAAGTGTGTGAAGCCGAACTTGGACACTCACTGGCACCCATGGAAGTGCTAAAGTGTGGCCTATAGACACTCCCTGAATGACTCGAGTCTGGATACCTGTGTGGGGGTTGCCCCGGTATTTGCATGGCGGTTAGGGTATTCAAAGTGTGAGGCATTGGACACTCCCTGGTACCCCGGACCAAAGTGTGAGGCAAACTGGACACTCCCTGGCGCCCCGTTGCTAAAGTGTGGCTATCTTAGTATTTCAAAGATACCAGGAGTAGGATAGAGGGTTGTTGGGTGTTGTCGAGAGAAAAGAGTCGGATAGATGAGATGGTGCATTGTTCTCATACACGGTCACATATGTGTGAAATTATCTTTTAAATAATGTTGTGAGCTTTTTATTCATAAATATAAACTTGTGGTATTTAAATGGAAATGGGAAAAAGGTAAATGAGTATGTTTTACATTCAGAGTTATGTTTTTAATACTCACCAGCTTCTTGAAGCTGACGGCGTTGATGCGTCCTGGACATTCGTGTTCAGGCTTTGCAGGTTATAATCAGGATGAACCATATGACTATGCTAATTGAGATCAACTGCTGAGAAGAGAATTTACTTTTATATGCTTTATGTTTATGTGCTTTAAGATATGATTTGGTTTTGTAATAAGGATGACTGTAATAGACTTTAAGTTATTGTTTTATTTTAAGGCGGTCTGTGCCTTAGTTAACCCCGTACCATAAGTTGTAATAAGTTAGAAAAATTTTTATGAGCCCTGTTTGCCCTACTCTGATTAATAGTTTTATGTTGTTAGAAGTTTTTGGGACGGAATCGATCCTTCAAACTGTCGCGACCTACGGGTCCATAAAGGAAATTAAACGCTTTCCATATTTATGCTACGTCGGGGCGTGACACAATATCACTCGGCAACTTCTCAAGCTTCTCACAACCATAAAGATGTAGTGTTTGCAAACACACCAACTTGCATATAGAGTTAGGGAGTGATTTGATGCTACGGTTGTTTTGGACACTTAGGTACCTCAAGTGCTTCAAACGGCCGATCGAACTGGGTAACGTCTCAAAACTCGAACCACCTAAATTCAACAACCTCAAGCACTTAAATTTCAAAGCGCATGTTTCCACAAACAATTTGCTTGTTGGGCCCATTCCTTGAAATTGAAAATAAATGGAACGCAAATTGTTGAGTTCAAGCAAGCAACTTGGAACCTCGGATGCTGAAGAATTAGAAGTGCGCTTGCAAAATGACACGTGTCGAACCTTTCTCGAAATAGACTTATTCTTCATCTTGCTGGGTTCTTCATCTTGATTAATATTAGTATCTATGGTTACATGTTCTGATTTTGCAACATACAACGCTAAGTCGTGCACAAGGTCATGCATTTTCAACTTAATAAAATATCCGTAATCTCCGACAATCTGAAAGAAAGATATGGTGCATAACTCATGGATATACTTGTTCCCAACATCTTCTAACTCTAGTTCTTTGTCTTGGTTAGGTGACAGAATGAGGCCTTGGGCCATCCAAACATTGATAAATTCTAAACTAGCAATTTCAGCATTTTTGGGAAAAATCGAGCAATAAGCAAAACATTGTTTCAAGTAAGATGGCAATTGATCATAACTCAACCTCAATGCCGGTAAAATGTCCTCTTCCTTTTGTTCCAACTCCCATATTTCATTATCTCTCACAAATACCCACTCACGTTCATCACTCTTCATATATAACATGCTTCCTAAGGTCCTCACAGCAAGGGGAACTCCCTTACACTTTCTCACAATTTTCTCCCCGATTTCCATGAGCTTCATTTGACTTTGTGTCTCTTGTCCTTCCTTAAAGGCCCATTTCACAAACAAAGACAAGCAATCTTTATGAGAAAGACCTTCTAAATTATACGGCTCAATGCTACCCATGATTGAAGCAACTACTTGAACACGTGTAGTCACAATGATTTTACTTTCATGTGAACCACCTCTCAATAAATCTCTTAGTTTTATCCATTTTGTCTGCTCTCGATTCCACACATCATCCAAGATGAGCAAATATTTCTTTGAATCCAATATGTTTCGGAGTCGAATTTGTAATTGTTCTAGATCTAAGTTTCCACAACCTTCACCAGTTGCAGATTTGATAATTTTCTCTATTAGTTTTTCTAGTTCAAATTCTTCCGAAACACACACCCACATCCTCAATTCAAAATTCTCAACTATCCATTTATCATTGTACACCATTTTGGCGAGGGTGGTCTTTCCGAGGCCCCCAATGCCAACTATGGGAATAACAGAAAGAGTTTCATGATCAGGCGAGGACATTAAAAGTCTTACAATATTTTCTTTATCTTTATCTCTTCCGATGACGTCGGAAGCATGGATGAAGGAATGTGTCATCTCCCTCTCCCTATGGACGATAGGCCTATCCACACGTCGTTCTGACAGATTAAATTTATTTTTATCATCTGCTATTTGATCTAGCCTCTCCCTAATTTCTTTGATCTTATGACCCATCTTAAAGCGGAAAACAAGTTGATTTGAACGCGAAAAGAAGTGATGTACCTTTTTTGAAGTACTCCCTCCATCTACTTTTTGCTGCAAAACTTTAATTTCAAATTCATCCAGAACTTCATCTATCTCATAGATCACACCTTTTAGCTTTCCAAGCCAGTCCTCTAGCTGATGGTTATTGGTTTGTTGTTCCTCAGCGTCCAAAAGCACTGCTTGAATGGAAGATAAAGTGTTGTGAAGCCTTTGGAGATCAGATTTAAGGCCCCATGCCAAGAGAACCTCGTCAAGAGCAAGAGAGCCTAACTTCCCCAAAACATTCTGGGCAATGCCAAACATGAATCTTTCAGCCATGTTGTTTGGTGGTGTTGACGACGGTGAAGATGATTAATTGATGAAAAGGAAGAAAAATGCTGTTTAAAAGAAGAGACCACACGGGTGATATGTTGCTTAGTTTGCTTTGCTTGTGAAATGTAAACAAAAGTTATAGAAGTTATAAAATAAAAATGAGACCGTATATAAAATTCAAAAGTCAGTAGGGGCGGCCATGATATAATATTGCAACATGCACTTATTATTAAGTGTACTTGATTTGAATACATATTTAGTTTTAAGTTTCATGCTTTCTGATTACTCCATTTTATTTATTTTTAATATACGTGTTTTGAATACATAATTTTTCTGAATTCTGAATTCTAATAATTTTTAGTGAACATATTTTATTGACGTGATAATTTTCAACTTTCTAATTTTATTCGTTTTTGAATTTCAAAATTCTAGTGTCAAATCAAAGAAAGAAATGGATTTTTTTTACACAAGTAAATAGCAGTTTTGGAAATGCTGTTCAAGTGCACATTTGACTTTTTAGAGAGGACTTCCATAGTGGGACATCCAAACAAAGAGTAGTGCTATGTCCTAAACGCTTACTAAATACATGTGGCAGTGGGGCGCCATTATCGGGTTAATCAAAACCTAGTGTGCCTACTGTCACATGTATTTATGAAGCGTTTTGGGATAAAAAAAATTTGGAAAGTATTTGGGATGAAAATTTTGGAAAGCATAACATTACACCCAAGTAACCAAGTCCCTTGTGGCCGAGTGGTAAGCTTCTTGGGTGTACTACCCAGGAGGTTTAGTGTTCGAGTCATGGGGAGCGTGGCCACTGGAGTATTCACCCGACGCCTCCAGGCCTCGGGGGATTAGTCGAGGTGCGCGCAAGCTGGCCCGGACACTCCAGATTACCAAAAAAAAAAAAAAAACCATTACACCCAAGTAAATGTAATAAAAGACTCGTAATTTAGGACAGATGGAGTATTTTTTTGGGTGTCATGCTTTCAGATTACATGTGCATTTCTGGTTCACTTCAGTTATCAAATTATTTCAAGGATGTATTCAAATCAAATTTTCACATTTTCACAAAATCAGTCTTCCTCATTTCTGCTTTTAAGTAGAAGATGGTATCTTTCACATAACGTCCTGAGTTGTGACTTGACAAAATCTCATGCTCCTCAACTTTTGTAGCAAATAACTCACTTACAGTGTACCAAATGGAGCATAAAATTATGTAGTTCTCGTTGGCATGTAGATGAGCTGTTACAGTATAAAAGCATCTTTCCCATATTCATTTCATCAATAAAATTGCATGTTTTTAAGTAAACATTCTTACTTATAAAATGTCCGGAGTATAAATTAATTAAGTGGGGCGGACTTAAAATTAAGGCACCTTTCCCATTGAAATTTAAAATAAAAAACTAAATTGAGGTCAATATAGCATTTTCTAAAAAAAATATATTTTTACTTTTAGTTTTTACCGCATAAATTCATTTCAAAATTTGCCCCCACTGTGATGAGATCACACAACCAGACAGTCTCTCCATTTGGTTCCCAGCTCTATTATGTTCTCTCTCCATTCTCTCTCTCTCTGTTTACACACCATGCCTCCTATGTGTTGTCATTTTATCTCCAAATGAACCAAATCCATAAGGCATTTTTTTTTATATGTATTTTCTTTTGTTTTATATGAGAAATTAAGCATATTGCATATATGTAAAGCTTTGGATTTTATTTTCATAAGAATATACATAAGGCATCACAATTGATCAGGATTGGATGTGAATGTGGTTTTATCTCTTTTTTAAAAGGTAGTGTTATGAACAAAGGAGTGTTCTTAATTCAAAGCTACCTTTTGTAATTGTCCTAATTCAACTTTAAAAGTCCTTTAAAATTGCTGAAGTTATGTGTAGAAATAGTCATATTTTCACATGCATGTGATTACGTAACTTGACATAACATACAAGCAACGATAATAAAAGAGGTTAAAAAAATCTAAAGGCTGCATTTTTTAATTAAATTAAAAGTTAAGGCACCCAATTGATATTTAATGGTTGTGGCCATTTCTTAAGAATACATAAACAAACCATTTTCTCACTAGCTCCCTATCAACAACCCAAATAGACAAAAAGTCTCTCATTAGGTCGGCATCCCCAAGGACTTGTAAACTCTTATTATTCTAATTGTAACAACCTTTTAATACTGTTACTTAATAAATGCAAAACACCAACTTTTTTTTGGACCCTAAGCTTTTTTTTTAAATGAAAATCAACTTCATTTAGAGGGTTAATGTCCCATCAAAAAAGTATAAATAAATCAATTTTGAGTTTACGATAATGAGATATAAACCAGCAATTTGACAATGTTAAATTAATATACATTTTGGGTATGACTTAAACTTTTGGGTCAAGTTGAGTACTCCTATATCGTTTAACCCATCTGTTTGGACTTAATATGACTTAATTTTAGCGATGATAAATGGATGTGATTATGCTATTTACAATAGGCATTCCAATTCTGACTGAGACTGATTCGTAAAATTCCCATTTTACAACTAAAAAAGTAGTTCAAATTTCCAAAATTTTGAATATGAAAAATTGAAAATTTTATGAGAATAAAAATGTTCCTTAAAAAGTTACAATTCCCAAAAGAGATTTTTAATATGGACAAATGGAGTATAAAACTGAGACCAAACGATGGGCCAGTGGTAAGGACTTTCATCCCACCTGCTGGTGGTTGTGAGTTCGAGTTTTATGGGTTGGGGGTTTATAGGGGTGGGAGAGCACTACCTCCCCTTGTGTAGTGCATATCAAAAAAGAGCTAAACAAAAAAAAAATTACACTGTTCAATGACATTATTGGTCCAAATAAATGTCATATAATACGTGCCACATAAGCGCACTTATACACATGCACCAATCACTTGCCAAAACAGTGTACAAAGGATATCAGAAAATGTATACAAGTATTTTCTTTTAAATATAACAAATAAATGTCAGATTATACTGCATAAACATGGATTACATATATACACGATGATTATGTAACTTGACATAACATACAAGCAACGATTTGTTTATTATAAGATGAGACACCCACTTTGGTGATATTTAATGGTTGTGGCCATTTAATATGAGTCCTTTAACAAACTATTTTCTCACTAGGTCCCTTGTCATTAGGTTGGCTTCCCCAAGGGTTTGTCCTAACTCTTATTATTCTAACTGTTACTTAATAAATGCAAAACACTTTTCTTATTTTTTTGGGCCCTAAGCTTTTTTTTGTAATTAAAAATAAACTTTATTTAGAGGGTTAATGTCCCATCAAAAATAAATAAATAAATAAGGGGTAAAATCTTTAAGCAAATTGTGTAAAATAAAATAAAATATAAGTTTTGAGTCTATACAAACCAACAATTTGACAATGTAAAATTAATATACATCTTGAGTCTGACTTGAACTTTTGGGTCAAGTTGAGTTCTCACGTATTGTTTAACCCATTTGTTTGGAGTTGTTGGCCCAACAATTGGTATGGCTTAATTTTAGTGATGATAAATGGATATAATCATGTCAGTTACAACAAATATTCTTATTCTGACTGAGATTGATACATAAGATTTCCATTTTACAACTAAAAATATAGTTCCAACTTCCAAAATTTTAAAATATGAAAAATGAAAAAAATTTACGAGAATAAAAATTTTCCTTCAAAACTTACAATTCCCAAAAGAGATTTTTAATTTAGAATAAACAGAGCATAGAACTTAGACCAGGCAATTGGCCAGTGGTAAGGGCTTTTACAGCACGTGTAGGTAGTGACAGAGCCATAGCCAGGATTAATAATGGCTTGGGGGTCGTGTACAAAGGGTCTAGAATTATATGGAAGGTTCGGAGGCAATACCCTCGATGTGAAATTTTTTGGGTCTATACACAAATTCACCGTTGCATGTAGATTTTTATTATTTTCGATAACAAGTGTTCATTTGTAAAATTTGCAATGATGGTAAAATATTTTGGGCTAGGTTCAAATAATAAGTGGAAAGAAAGATTAATGGTCTAAATATTTAGTATGTGTTAGATTACAATTTAGCCAATATAACATATGTATGATTTATATCTTATTTCAATTTTTGGGTGGTTCGATTACAATTAGACCAACATATTAAATATAAACTCTTATTTTGAGCCTAGTCAATACTTTGTGGATGGGGAGGGGGGGCGGGCTGGCCAATCTAAATCAAATTTGAAATTTTCTAAAACTATATATGCTAAAAGTGAAATTTTAAAAAATCTTTGGGGGAGCCTGCCCCCTCTCCTTCTGCCCCTGCGTGCAGGTGGTTACATGTTCGAGTCTCGTGGGGAGGAGTGGGGGTTTATGGGGGTAGGAGAGCACTACCTCCCTTGTGTAGTGCATATAAAAAAATGGAGTATAAAACTAACCCAAAAATTAACAACAGGGACACTGGATCTTCCTAAGTCTCCTGATCTAAATACATGTGCCTTTATGCTTGATTTGACTTAATTAATGCCTGATCACTAAGAGTAAAAATGTTTGGATGGCTCCTTTCCCAGGCCCCAATATGTTGTTGGCACAACTTAGTTGTTCCAACTTGATAGTTTTTGTATATGATGATGTCTAAATTTGGGATTAGAGGGAGAAAGAAGATTTGCATGTGGTTCGCCCCTGTTAATGAAGGAACCTACATCCACGTGTATGTCTGAGCACTTTCACTATAATATGGAATTGTCGGGGGTCTTTGGTGAACCAACGAAGGATGGAGCTACCAGAGAACTAACTGGGCAGTGTATATCTAAGTGGTACACTTGCGTCCCCCTTGGAAGGGGTGAGTGGCCTCTTTTATAGATACAAGAGACCTACTCGTACATGGTAGCTAAACTAATAAGGTAATAACACCAAATCGAGATTGATTGGCATAAATTATGGGGAGTTCCCTAATCGGATTAGGAAACTTCCTACACTTCCCACTAGTCTTCTAGCTGAGGTAAGAAACTGTCTGGAACCTTCTAGGTCACGTCCCAGGCTTGGCTGGAGAATGCCTGTGACAAACCGCGCCCATGGCACATCCCTGTCCAGTTAGTCGGGACCCGAGGGTACTGGATAAACCACTGGGGATAAGCTAGAGCAGAACCCTAATTTCTCTAGATATTTTTGTACATATTAGCTGCCCCCCATTTCCGAGGCTAATGTGATGCTTCATCAGATGAGGGTTGGAAGTATGACTCGACAAACCATTTGGGATCCTGCTCGAGACATTACTAGGGGAATGACTGATTACCTTGGTCAATCAGTGCCTGGACCGATCGGTTGCCTTGGGAGCTCGTGGACGGTGCCTGCCTTGTGTTAGGAAGTGGTTGGTCCGGTCAAGATCCAACAAGACCGGTATAGGTGTAACCGAACAGTCACATCATGCATTTAACGTGCACGCCTTTTGAGGCACCGCTTGGGTTGCCGAGGCGCTAGCTGTCGTGCGTCTAGGCAGGAGATTGGCTAGACCGTTGGATCTGAAGTGATCTGGATCATTCGAGCGTCCTATAAAAGAAGCATTTGTGCATTTTTGCTGCTCCTATTGTCCGCGGAAAGAGTTTACCGAGCAGTTGTAGAGAAAAAGTGTCCGGTCAAACTTCTCGAGCTCTTCCTTGTACTCTACCCTCGTAAGTCTTTGTCTCCCCGGCCTTAAGATTCACTGCATTTTTCTTCTATTTTCTTTTTTCCAACTTTCCCAAGTGAGGATGGAGAGTAGGAACTCGTTAGGACTTGTGAGGGAGTGGGATTTTTTCTTCCTTAGGTTTTTCTTCTTCCTTAGGTCAGGTGGTTCCTTTTCCTTGGTAGAGCGGTCAAACCGGTCGGAGTGTTCCAGAACCATTTTATCCAAGTGTTACTTGATAGCTAAGGCCTTGTACGCCCTACCGTATAGGCTTTTGACTCTTCCACAATTGTATCTTAAACTTGGGGTCCAAGATGCTGTAGACACCCCATTTTGTCGGCTATCAGATTTAGGAGACCCATAGCTTGGTGGTTCACAATGATCGTAAAAGACTCAAAAGGACTCTCGGAAGTCAGCTCTATCTCTCAGAATGCTCAGAATGACCAAAATGCCCCTGAAAGCCCGAAAACTCCCAGATTTGGTCCCAAAGTTCTGAAAACATGCTACATTGTAAGAAAAGTGATAAAATGAGTTTTTAAGAAAAATCGGATGAAATCGTCAGCTCCCAGAGACCCCCGAAAGTCCCTGAAGTTCCCCGAAAGTCCCCGTTGACCGGTTTGACCAAGGTTTGACCAGGTTTGACCGGAGTTTGACCAACTTTGACCGAAATTGTTCGAATTCACCGGAATCATTAGAAAAGTATTAAAATAAGTTTAAAAAGAGAATCGAGCGAAAACGTCAGCTCCTGGGAGCTCCCGGAGGTTCCCAGAACTTCCCGGGAATCCCAGGTTTGACCAGTTTGACCAAGATTTGACTTTGGAATTGGGGCACCGAAATAATTTTCAAATATTTTTCATGGATACTAGAGGTCAATAGCTTTCCAACGGTATATCGCACATAATTTCTGGATTTAAAACGAATTTATTATGAATTTCCAAAGGCGAAAAAGGCGATCAAATCGGCTTTTATCGCGAATACCGCAAAACTTTTCAAAGTGACCTATCCCCGAACTATTTTTTATGTAAAGTAGACTCCATTACCTTTCCAACGGTATATCACAACCTCGATTTGGAGTTCGTGTGCATTTTCTGTGAATTTCGGACAAAATAGGGCCTTTTCGCGAATACTGGAACTTCGGGGGGCCTAAACAGCATTATCCAGACGAAGGGAGGAGCACTGCCGCCGCGACACTGGCCCAGTGCCGCCGCGGCACTCCCCCCCAGAGCAGTGTATTTTTGTAATAACTTTTGTGGCCCCATTTTGATTAATTAAAAGCCAAAACGACGTAGTTTTATGATTTCAGATGTTTGGAGCCAATGGGAGTACTTTCTAAATCCCAAAAACACCCCAAGTTGGCCTATATAAACACCCCATTACTCCTCATTTTAGGGGAGTCAAATGTGAGTTTTGGAAAAGTTTGGGAGAGGAAGTTGTAGAGATAAGGCTAGAGTAGAGAGAAAAGAAGCTTTCTTCTTTGATTTTCAAAAACAAAAGTGAGTTCTAACTTTGTTTTTACTTCATTACTTCCATTTACTTCAACATTCAATACTCCCAACCACCATTTTAGTGAGCATTCAAGAGAGTGGAAGCTTCTTCCATGTCTAGTGTCATTACATATGAGTGATACACCAATCTACAAGTCTCATGCTTCATGAATATCATCTATTGATTATCATCTACTTGCTTGTTTATTTATTGTTCATCTCTTCTTATCCCATTTCTTTTTATTTTCTTTATTTACTTGCTAGTTCATCATCATCTAAGTGATGACATGAAGTTTGGGGTGAGTGAATCCTTATGGATAGTAGCTCTTGACCTCAAAAACATGTTTGATAGATGATGATCATAACCTCAATACTTCCAAGGTATTCTTGGAATGTATTGAAGTTATGTTCAAAAATAAAATAAATCTCTCCAACAATCTTGGAGGTTCTTAAATGATGAGTTTGATGTAGGTATTCTAAGTGGCTATGATCCTTATTGAGTGTTGAAAACATGTTTTCAAAACATCTATTTCAAAACCCCTCTCAATCCCTCTCATTTGGTTTCAAGAAACAAAACTTTGTTTTCTCCAAAATCTTCAAAACAATGAGTCAAAACAGTGAGTGAGTTGAGTTCAAAGATTTTTCTAGAACTCAATACTCAACATATGGATACAAGTCCACTTAGAAAGTCTTCCTAACTCATTGGAGAACACCCATGATTTTTGGTTTGACTTGGAAGTACTTGGAAATGGTCCATTTGGGTCCCAACATTCCTTCCAAACATTCTGTTTTTGCTGTCACAGCAGCTAGGTCAACTTACGACCTCTTTTCCAGAAAACTTTTCCAAAGGGGTGGTCCTAACTTATTTTTCCCTTAAAATTCAATGTCTTAGGGAACTTTCTGTATAAAATGGGCCTCTAGATCATTCTTTTTCATTTTCTAAGATTTTCTAACATTTCAGTCGATAGTACGAACTCTGTTTCTGAGTGACCTCTATTGTTTATATAATTTCTCTCAATCTGTGATAGCTATTCAAGATTGGCCTTTTGGGTTGTGTCCTAGACACAATAAGGAACATCTCCATAAAAAAATCATGTATTGAAAACATTCCTAACCCTTCTTTTCAAATTCCAAAAGATCATGCTACTGTTCTGTCCACTATTCACAGCAAGTACATTTCAACTTTCATTCTTTGATTTGATGCTCATATGCATTCCAAATTAGTTCATATCTTAGGAAGTAGTCCATACTACATTTGTACACATCCCATGTTAATTTCATTCATTCATTCATACACATTTTAGACTTCTAAGTCATTCTAGAAATCCATGTACACAAAACACACTACAACCTTTGCACATTTTAGATACATACATTGCATTCATGCAAGATTTGGGGTTTTTGTAACTCTTAATCCAAGGAGATTATAAGGAATGAACTTGATCACACATTCATGCTTCCCCTTTGATCTAATCATCCTTTCTCATCCGTCCCGGGGATTGAGAGATCTTCTCTTCTCAAAGAATAACATGCATCATACTAGCTTGTTAAGCATATTTTGATTTCTTTGCTTATTTGTTTCAAGAACAATTCATGTCCCCCTTTAGATTAGGAAAACTTGATTAATTGATATATGATTAGACGATTTTTCCTAGGTTTATTTGTGTGATCTTTCACTTTACATTGCATGATATTTGATTTAGATCTTATGAATGATATTTTATCTTTAGATCTTCTATTTTCAAGTTTCTTATGTAATGTAATATACTATCATAGTATTAATTGCCGAACCATACATAGTATAAGATGATTATTTGGATGCTAATTGAGGCCCGTCGAAAGATGGGGCGAGTTGAGGGTGTTTTAGTCGCGACAAAGGCTCCTTCCTCTCTCGTACCAGAACCCCGAACCAAGTTCTTTGGTTATGAAGGGCCGGTGCCCTTTATCCATTTGGGTGAGTCAAAATTAGGTTTCTTGGTTCCTTAAAGACCAAGTGGCGACTCTGTATCTGTTTTCAACAGACCATTTTCTTTTCTTTGATCCAAGTCAAATTCCTTTTCAAAACAATCTCAAACAAGAGAAGTGGTCCACTTCCGGTGTCCACAATTTGGCGACTCTGCTGGGGAATTTTATTTTCAAAACAAAATAATATAGAGGTTTGACTCATAATAAGCATCCTTAAAATCATCTTTTTACTGTGTCTGGTTCACTGCATTGCACTCTTGCATTTCCCCCCTCCGACTGCGTCTGAAACGCGGCGCTGACATTGTTCAGGTCTTGCTGTGCCAGGGCACAAGTCACCGTTGATACTGTACCTTCCAAGATATATCAAAAAGAGTAAAAACCTCCGTACTGTCTCTCCGACGGTATATTGGAACTCTCGTTAACGGACCCTCTTTGACTAAACCCAGCCTTTGCATATAGATTCCTGTAGAACCTTTCATAGGACTGTTCATTTATCTTTTCAGATAGGACAATGTGATATAACTGCTGTATGCCCTGACGGGATTACCTGCGCGATGTAGACGCTTATGTGGCATAAAACAGAACCTCTTTTCTTATGATTCCCAAGGCAATCACTCACATGTGATCACATTGAGTTGACTTGCCTAGGCACCATGATAAGGATGTCTGCTCTATGCTCACAAAGATATACACCGCAAACCTTGTTTACTGGTCCTGAGACATAGGAGTATGAAAACTTGCTAGACAGTATGATCACCATCATCACCTATTCTCGTCGTATATTCCAATTTCTTCCATAAACTCTACCCAACTCATCAGGATATCCCTGTTTCTCCTAGAAACTCTGTCCGAATCACCCAGATTTCCTAGAAATCCCTATTTCTCTCCAGATTACCCAGAAATCTCAATTTCTTCCAGAAACTCCGATATACTTATGTCCCCCCAGATATTCATGCTTCCCCCAGAATACCCAGAAACCTCAATTTTCCTTAGAAACTCTGATATACTTGTTTCTCCCAGAAACTCTGTCCGACTTACCCAGTTATACCTGTTTTCCCAGAAGCTCTGTCCAAATCTCTCATATTACCCAGAAATCTCAATTTCTCCCAGAAATTCTGGTATACTTGTTTCTCCCAGAAACTCTGTCCAACTTACCCGAGTTTTCATGTTTTTCCATAAGCTCTATCCAAATCTTCAAGATTTCCCAAAAATTCCAACAACTCCATCCAAACTTCCCAAAAATGCCTAGATGTACCAATTTCTCCCAGAAATTCTGATTTTCCAATTTCTCCTAGAAGCTCAGTCCAAATCAACCACAAATCCCTATTTCTCCTAGAAACTCAAATGACTTCTAGAAATTTCTCCGAATCTTCTGAATCCCTGTTTCTCCCAGAAACTCTGTCCAAAATTCCCGAAGTATCCCGGAAATCCCTGTTATCCCTTGGTGATCATACTGGATAGTAAGGTTAGCACACTCTGTATGGCTAGGACTTTATTTGTTTAGCTGCTATCTGTTAGAAATAGGAGCGTCATATAGATTAGGGCTTGCATTCGCATGCTTGTCTCATATACATACACAATTTGTGTCAGTCTACATGCACACACATCTTATCAGTCTCACACATGTCAGTCTCTACACATCGAATACATACGTATCATCATCCCCACCCATCTCAATCGTTGTACAGAAGTCGTATACTTACTGTAACCTCGGTTTGCATCATTAAATCCTTCAAAACTCTGATCATCTCTCCCTGATAGGAGTCCATAAGAAGTGTTTCGCGCCTCCGCTAATTTGGACTTTTACTTCTATTTGCAGAAAAATCATAGCCCCGGGTAAGCGCACCTTTATACCTCCCAGAATTCACTATCTTAATCGAGGGCTAGACCATCATCGATCCACCAATGGCCTACAAAGCTCTAGAAGAGAAAGTGAACAAGCTACAAACCACTGTTGAGCAGTTGAGTTCAAGGGTTAGTCGATTTGATAAAATGGCACGGAGCATTAGCAAAGAACTGCTTGAAATGGGGACCAGAATTGAGGATGCCATCATAGAAGAAAAGTTCAAGAATGATGAACCCCAACACCAGTCCAAGAGGCCTAAATACTCCCGACACTCCCCGGATGTCGACGCCCTGCGCAGCCAACCCATGGCATACCCTCATCGGCCATACCAATCCTCCAACCAAACCACTAGTTGCCCTTACCAGAAAAAGCAACCCCGTACCTTTGCCAAACTAGATATCTCCCCCTCCATAGCCTTAGGCCGTCTGCTAAAAAAGGGACACCTCCAACTCCTTCAGCCTCGTGCCGATCTCCCACCACCTAACTGTGACCTGTCCAGACGATGCGCCTACCACCAAGGCCCAGGCCATGACACTGACCAGTGCATACGTCTCCGCCATGATATCCAGGACCTCATCGACCAAAACATCATTGAGCCACCACCCATTCAACCCAGTGTCACCTAAGCCCCTGGCTTACCTATTCGAATGATCCTCTTTACTGAGGCCGATGAATGTTGAACCTGTGCCGGTGAAGTGACGGTGTTTGGGACTCTTGCTAGAAAACCAAATGAATATGCTCTTTAGAAAAAAAAAAGAAATAGAAAGAATAAGTGAGTCACTGTGACATTCCATTTGAGACCAGGTCGAGTCTAGTCGAGTCTGTTGTATGTTTATTCTTGTGGTCGAGTCTGTCTGTCATCAAGTTGTTAATAAGTCTGTAATCCTTCTCTACTGATAGAATGAAGTCTCATTTTGCCTAATCTGATGTGTCTAGTCATAGATGCATGAATCGCTGAACTGAAGTGTCACTTTTCAAATTACCATGGATATTGATGTGCTAAAAAAAAAAAAGGCGGTAATTTTTTTTTTTTACTCAAACAAAAAAAATCCCGAAAGGTCAAAGTCAATTTTGCGCTGACACTGATGAAGAGCTGGAATTGAATAGTCTTACTTTAAGAATATAAAGATGCTCTTGCCTTAATCTCAAAAAGACATGCTTGGAACTGACTTGGGGCTTGCCCAACACCCTTTTCCCACCATTTCAAAGCCTTAAGCCCAATCCAATTGGGAGCCACGCAATCTGTCCGATTGAAAGCAATGCAAACTTAACCCTTGATGGTAGCCAAACATCTCAGTGAGTTTCATCTCCACTTTAAAAAAAAAAAAAAGAAAAGAAAAAGCTCGCTAGGTTGAAAATCCGAAAGGGCACCTAGGCAAAAGTTAGAGCTGAAAAAGGTGTTGATTTCCAAAATCTGACCCTAGCAAGTCAAAATGTTGGAGAAAATTTTGATGAAACAAATGAGAGAATCATACGCCTCAAGATACATCTTAAGAACGTGCCAAGATCACATTTCAAAAGGCACGGAATGACCACAAATAAATTCCGAGAGCTGACATGCACATTCTGGAATTCTGAGATTGCGATTGAAAGATCTCACAAGAATCAACTACAATAAAAAGCAAAATTGACTGGCTAGGCGAAAGTGAAAAGGATCAATCCTCAAATCAAAACAAAAAGAAAAAGAAAAAGAAAAAGAAAAGAAAGGGAGGCTGAAACTGAATCTTCTTATTCAAAGCTACCACAAGTGACCTAAGTTTGAACTTCTCTGACGATTGATTTGAAAAACCCTCAACCAATTTCCTTCAAGCCTCGCCTTGAACTACGCTCGTCCTGATTCCCGCTCGGGGATACGTAGGCAACCACAATGGTTCGGTCACCCCACCTACCTAAAAATCAACCCGTTTCTTTCCGACCATGGCCCGAACTACGTTGGACCTGATCCCCACTTGGGGGTACGTAGGCAGACTTTCAAAAAAAGAAAAAGAAGGATGGCTCGCTAGGTCAAAAATCCGAAAGGACGCCTAGGCAAAAATTAGAGCTAACTCCAAAGTGAGCAATAACAAAAGAGAGAAAAGAGCTCGTTAGGTCACCTCACTGGTGCCTAGGCAAAAGTTATGAGCATTTGAGAGATTAAAGTCACGGTCCTTGCCTCAAGCCAGAAATCACCTTCCACACTAAGGACAAACTTCGGCTACCCACCTCGTTTGCCTGACTTTTACTATCTACCCTTCATACAAGGGGCAAACTTCGGTCACCTACCTCGTTTGCCCAAAACCTCCAATGAACCTTCCTCCAAACTAGGGGCAAACTTCGGTCATTTACCTCGTTTGCCTATCGATCCCACTTCATGCCCTTCAAACTAGGGGCAAACTTAGTTTGCCACCCAATCCCTATAAGCCTTCAAGTCACAAGCATTGTCTTGAACAGATGGAAATGGAGCATCTTTTATTCCATAAGCTAAGGCACTAATTCAAGGCACAACTTGGGAGAAGCAAAGAAATTGATTAGATCAGTAGGGAGGAATTTTCAAAATAAGATTCACCATCAAAGTGATGCCACGTTAAGGTGAGAAGTAAACACAAAAGAGAAATGGTACATCATTTATGACAAGAGAACATTAAGTTTTGGCAAGTCGAGCTTGTTTCATTTCAGTGTTGAATGTGTCGCCCACGCGCGTCGGTGTCTGTCAGTTTCTAAGTCTGTCATAGTCTTTTTCAGAAAAAGAGTCAGTCGTAGTCTCAAATGTATAAGTCAATAGTGACGAATAATGAATTTTTCAAATCAAGTTATAAAGAGCATTCTAATGACAATGCAAGCAGGAGTACCAAACACTATTACTGCACCAGTCAAGGCGTCAGCATGAGAAGCGTCCAAACTTGGGGAAAATTTCATCCCTTTCCAAACCGCCAAAAGTTAACCATCATCTCATGCAACATAAGTCCATGAGTGGCTGTTGATGATCTTCCTTTCTCCTAGCAACATAAGTCCATGAGTGGTTGTTGATCTTTCGTCTTTCTTCATGCAACATAAGTCCATGAGTGGCTGTTGATGATCTTTCTTCCTTCCTACAACATAAGTCCATGAGTGGCTGTTGATCTTTCATCTTTCTTCATGCAACATAAGTCCATGAGTGGCTGTTGATGATCTTCCTTTCTCCTAGCAACATAAGTCCATGAGTGGCTGTTGATCTTTCGTCTTTCTTCATGCAACATAAGTCCATGAGTGGCTGTTGATGATCTTCTTTCATCTGTCCAACATAAGTCCATGAGTGGCCGTTGATGACCTTCTTTCATCCTAAAGCAACATAAGTCCATCACTCTCCTCTTTCAATATCAAAACCTTAAGTGCCGCAGGCCATCTCCATATCTCTCATCACAAATAGAATGACACCTTGACTCCCATTTAAAGGACGTATTTCCTTCTTCCTAGCAGAGTACATTATCCTTCAGCTCCCGGAGGCCCTGACCGACCCCCTTGGATTGAGCGCCAAAAGAGATTCCCCGAGAACCCTACATCATCCCCCGAGGACAGAAACCGATAGATACCAGCTCCCGGAGGCCCTGACCGGCCCTCTTGGATTGAGCACCAAAAGAGATTCCCCGAGAACCCTACATCATCCCCCGAGGACAGAAACCGATATATACCAGCTCCCGGAGGCCCTGACGCTCTTGGATTGGCGCCAAAAGAGATTCCCCGAGAACCCTACATCATCCCCCGAGGACAGAAACCGATAGATACCAGCTCCCGGAGGCCCTGACCGGCCCTCTTGGATTGGCGCCAAAAGAGATTCCCCGAGAACCCTACATCATCCCCCGAGGACAGAAACCGATAGATACCAGCTCCCGGAGGCCCTGACCGGCCCTCTTGGATTGAGCGCCAAAAGAGATTCCCCGAGAACCCTACATCATCCCCCGAGGACAGAAACCGATAGATACCAGCTCCCGGAGGCCCTGACCGGCCCTCTTGGATTGAGCACCAAAAGAGATTCCCCGAGAACCCTACATCATCCCCCGAGGACAGAAACCGATAGATACCAGCTCCCAGAGGCCCTGACCGGCCCTCTTGGATTGAGCGCCAAAAGAGATTCCCCGAGAACCCTACATCATCCCCCGAGGACAGAAACCGATAGATACCAGCTCCCGGAGGCCCTGACCGGCCCTCTTGGATTGAGCACCAAAAGAGATTCCCCGAGAACCCTACATCATCCCCCGAGGACAAAAACCGATAGATACCAGCTCCCGGAGGCCCTGACCGGCCCTCTTGGATTGAGCACCAAAAGAGATTCCCCGAGAACCCTACATCATCCCCCGAGGACAGAAACCGATACCAGCTCCCGGAGGCCCTGACCGGCCCCCTTGGATTGAGCGCCAAAAGAGATTCTCCGAGAACCCTACATCATCCCCCGAGGACAGAAACCGATAGATACCAGCTTCCGGAGGCCCTGACCGGCCCTCTTGGATTGAGCGCCAAAAGAGATTCTCCGAGAACCCTACATTATCCCCCGAGGACAGAAACCGATAGATACCAGCTCCCGGAGGCCCTGACCGGCCCCCTTGGATTGAGCGCCAAAAGAGATTCCCCGAGAACCCTACATCATCCCCCGAGGACAGAAACCGATAGATACCAGCTCCCGGAGGCCCTGACCGGCCCCCTTGGATTGAGCGCCAAAAGAGATTCTCCGAGAACCCTACATCATCCCCCGAGGACAGAAACCGATAGATACCAGCTCCCGGAGGCCCTGACCGGCCCTCTTGGATTGAGCGCCAAAAGAGATTCTCCGAGAACCCTACATCATCCCCCGAGGACAGAAACCGATAGATACCAGCTCCCGGAGGCCCTGACCGGCCCCCTTGGATTGAGCGCCAAAAGAGATTCTCCGAGAACCCTACATCATCCCCCGAGGACAGAAACCGATAGATACCAGCTCCCGGAGGCCCTGACCGGCCCCCTTGGATTAAGCGCCAAAAGAGATTCTCCGCGAACCCTACATCATCCCCCAAGGACAGAAACCGATAGATACCAGCTCCCGGAGGCCCTGACCGGCCCTCTTGGATTGAGCGCCAAAAGAGATTCTCCGAGAACCCTACATCATCTCCCGAGGACAGAAATCGATAGGCCCTAACCGGCTCTTTTGGATTGAGCATTACAAAATCTGACCAACTACGAGAGATTCAGAGATGGATCCTGGTTTTAGGTCAAGAATTGAAGAGAGATTCTCAGAGAATCCCCTACCATCCCAGCAGAAGATAGCAGAAGTCCGAACCGATTCTCCGGACTTATCATCATAAGGATCGGCCAAAACATCACCCGCAGTCAAATCACCCCGATTCCCTTGGTAAGCACTGTCTATTCACAATTTAAGGACCCGTGTCCACTGATTATCAGGAGCTTTCTCACCTGTCAGTCATTATGAGTTTCCTCACTTATCGTGAGCCTCTTCACTCCGGTTATCTCACCTGTCCATTATCGTGAGCTACCCCACTTATCATGAGCCTCCTCACTTTGGTTATTATAAAACTGTCAGTTATCTTGAACTCCCTCACCTATGGGTTATCCTTAGTTGTCATCCTCAGGGACCCCACATCTGACTACATTCGCTCGCAAAGCACACTTCCCAAATTCTAGAAGTTTGCCCCTAAACCCAGAGACTTCTAAACCTTGATGTCCTTATCCGAGTCACCCACCGCATCACAGTCGCAAACACTAGCACAACACCAGCCCACTCGGGGTGGCACACCCCACAGCACTTGCTCATACTAGGGTCACAACACTAGACATGATAGGACTCATGACGCAATTCATATCACATCCATACATTGCATATCACTCTTATAGCATAGCATCCGCCTGATTATTGTGTATGTGCATGTATGATCGGTTCCTTGCCCTGAACTACGTCCTGGTCTGATTCCCCTTGGAATACGTAGACAGCTCACACAGAGCACGACCAGCACTGACCTCAGCATCATTGCATCTTTTGCAACGCTTTTATCCTAAATCTATAGCCTCCAAAAGTCATGTCTCTTCAAAACTTTGGCACTCGCTTGCGACATGCATTGCCTCGCAAGTTCATACCAAAGAGGGGCAAACTGTAGACACCCCATTTTGTCAGCTATCAGATTTAGGAGACCCATATCTTGGTGGTTCACAATGATCGTAAAAGACTCAAAAGGACTCTCGGAAGTCAGCTCTATCTCTCAGAATGCTCAGAATGACCAAAATGCACCTGTAAGCCCGAAAACTCCCAGATTTGGTCCCAAAGTTCTGAAAACATGCTACGTCGTAATAAAAGTGATAAAATGAGTTTTTAAGAAAAATCGGATGAAATCGTCAGCTCCCAGAGACCCCCGGAAGTCCCGGAAGTTCCCCGAAAGTCCCCGTTGACCGGTTTGACCAAGGTTTGACCAGGTTTGACCGGAGTTTGACCAAGTTTGACCAAAATTGTCCGAATTCACCGGAATCATTAGAAAAGTATTAAAATAAGTTTTAAAAGAGAATCGAGCGAAAACGTCAGCTCCTGGGAGCTCCCGGAGGTTCCCAGAACTTCCCGGGAATCCCAGGTTTGACCAGTTTGACCAAGATTTGACTTTGGAATCGGGGCACTTAAACAATTTTCAAATATTTTTCATGGATACTAGAGGTCAATAGCTTTCCAACGGTATATCGCACATAATTTCTGGATTTAAAACGAATTTATTATGAATTTCCAAAGGCGAAAAAGGCGATCAAATCGGCTTTTATCGCGAATACCGCAAAACTTTTCAAAATGACCTATCGCCGAACTATTTTTTATGTAAATTAGACTCCATTACCTTTCCAACGGTATATCACAACCTCGATTTGGAGTTCGTATGCATTTTCTGTGAATTTCGGACAAAATAGGGCCTTTTCGCGAATACCGGAACTTCGGGGGGCCCAAACAGCATTATCCAGACGAAGGGAGGAGCACTGCCGCCGCGGCACTGGCCCACTGCCGTCGCGGCACTCCCCCCAGAGCAGTGTATTTTTGTAATAACTTTTGTGGCCCCATTTTGATTAATTAAAAGCCAAAACGACGTAGTTTTATGATTTCAGATGTTTGGAGCCAATGAGAGTACTTTCTAAATCCCAAAAACACCCCAAGTTGGCCTATATAAACACCCCATTACTCCTCATTTTAGGGGAGTCAAATGTGAGTTTTGGAAAAGTTTGGGAGAGGAAGTTGTAGAGATAAGGCTAGAGTAGAGAGAAAAGAAGCTTTCTTCTTTGATTTTCAAAAACAAAAGTGAGTTTTAACTTTGTTTTTATTTCATTACTTCCATTTACTTCAACATTCAATACTCCCAACCACCATTTTAGTGAGCATTCAAGAGAGTGGAAGCTTCTTCCATGTCTAGTGTCATTACATATGAGTGATACACCAATCTACAAGTCTCATGCTTCATGAATATCATCTATTGATTATCATCTACTTGCTTGTTTATTTATTGTTCATCTCTTCTTATCCCATTTCTTTTTATTTTCTTTATTTACTTGCTAGTTCATCATCATCTAAGTGATGACATGAAGTTTGGGGTGAGTGAATCCTTATGGATAGTAGCTCTTGACCTCAAAAACATGTTTGATAGATGATGATCATAACCTCAATACTTCCAAGGTATTCTTGGAATGTATTGAAGTTATGTTCAAAAATAAAATAAATCTCTCCAACAATCTTGGAGGTTCTTAAATGATGAGTTTGATGTAGGTATTCTAAGTGGCTATGATCCTTATTGAGTGTTGAAAATATGTTTTCAAAACATCTATTTCAAAACCCCTCTCAATCCCTCTCATTTGGTTTCAAGAAACAAAACTTTGTTTTCTCCAAAATCTTCAAAACAATGAGTCAAAACAGTGAGTGAGTTGAGTTCAAAGATTTTTCTAGAACTCAATACTCAACATATGGATACAAGGCCACTTAGAAAGTCTTCCTAACTCATTGGAGAACACCCATGATTTTTGGCTTGACTTGGAAGTACTTGGAAATGGTCCATTTGGGTCCCAACATTCCTTCCAAACATTCTATTTTTGCTGTCACAGCAGCTAGGTCAACTTACGACCTCTTTTACAGAAAACCTTTCCACAAGGGGTGGTCCTAACTTATTTTTCCCTTAAAATTCAATGTCTTAGGGAACTTGCTGTATAAAATGGGCCTCTAGATCATTCGTTTTCAGTTTCTAAGATTTTCTAACATTTCAGTCGACAGTACGAACTCTGTTTCTGAGTGACCTCTATTGTTTATATAATTTCTCTCAATCTGTGATAGCTATTCAAGATTGGCCTTTTGGGTTGTGTCCTAGACACAATAAGGAACATCTCCATAAAAAAATCATGCATTGAAAACATTCCTAACCCTTCTTTTCAAATTCCAAAAGATCATGCTACTGTTCTGTCCACTATTCACAGCAAGTACATTTCAACTTTCATTCTTTGATTTGATGCTCATATGCATTCCAAATTAGTTCATATCTTAGGAAGTAGTCCATACTACATTTGTACACATCCCATGTTAATTTCATTCATTCATTCATACACATTTTAGACTTCTAAGTCATTCTAGAAATCCATGTACACAAAACACACTACAACCTTTGCACATTTTAGATACATACATTGCATTCATGCAAGATTTGGGGTTTTTATAACTCTTAATCCAAGGAGATTATAAGGAATGAACTTGATCACACATTCATGCTTCCCCTTTGATCTAATCATCCTTTCTCATCCGTCCCGGGGATTTAGAGATCTTCTCTTCTCAAAGAATAACATGCATCATACTAGCTTGTTAAGCATATTTTGATTTCTTTGCTTATTTGTTTCAAGAACAATTCATGTCCCCCTTTAGATTAGGAAAACTTGATTAATTGATATATGATTAGACGATTTTTCCTAGGTTTATTTGTGTGATCTTTCACTTTACATTGCATGATATTTGATTTAGATCTTATGAATGATATTTTATCTTTAGATCTTCCATTTTCAAGTTTCTTATGTAATGTAATATACTATCATAGTATTAATTGCCGAACCATACGTAGTATAAGATGATTATTTGGATGCTAATTGAGGCCCGTCGAAAGATGGGGCGAGTTGAGGGTGTTTTAGTCGCGACAAAGGCTCCTTCCTCTCTCGTACCAAAACCCCGAACCAAGTTCTTTGGTTATGAAGGGCCGGTGCCCTTTATCCATTTGGGTGAGTCAAAATTAGGTTTCTTGGTTCCTTAAAGACCAAGTGGCGACTCTGTATCTGTTTTCAACAGACCATTTTCTTTTCTTTGATCCAAGTCAAATTCCTTTTCAAAACAATCTCAAACAAGAGAAGTGGTCCACTTCCGGTGTCCACAGATGCCTACCTAGGTCGTCAGTTATTTTCACGTTATGTAGTACATACCTTAGACATGTGCCATTCCAGTTTTAACCCGTCCTCCCGATTGGAAGATGAGCAATCGTGGTCAGGGACTCCAAACACGAGACTAGATCCTCCCTCAGTGACCCCGTCTAACCACCACACTGAGGGTAGGATCTCCATTCGGGTATCCGACGATGAGGCAAGCCAGGGGCTCCCAGTTGCCTCTGTATCACAGGGATTGAGAGATGAGGCACCGATCCCTAGCAGTCCTGACGTAACGTTTTCTTGCGAGGTGATTTCCAATAGTCTGCTCGGTGCTGACCTTGGCCAAATTAGGGACATGTATGATATTCCTAGCCACTGTTCCTTATCCATCTCCACCAGAGTGGCTCATTTATACCGGTCGGGGTTTGTGACCCTTTACTAGGATGCCTTCATGACAAGTCTTCATCTTTCCCTCCATCTGATCGCTCGAGACGTTCTGATCTACCTCGGGATTGTTCCCGGGCAGCTCGTCCCAAATGCGTCGAGGTTCTTTATGGGGGCCATC
Source organism: Hydrangea macrophylla (assembly GCA_033977485.1). Lineage (NCBI taxonomy): Eukaryota > Viridiplantae > Streptophyta > Magnoliopsida > Cornales > Hydrangeaceae > Hydrangea > Hydrangea macrophylla. The sequence continues at coordinate 69,005,683 of CM066986.1, read as the reverse complement.
TCTCTCTAGCCCCAAGTTCTCGGGTATGATTTTACCATACAAGAATTTTTTTGGACCCACTGACCATTCCCGGTGCATGGGAAAGTCAGCTTCTTTTTACTTGGGGCCTAGCAGGGGAGGAGGATTATCGTCAACTACCCGAGCAACAACAGGGGGTGGAAGAAGAAATTCTTCTAAGTGTCCACCCTCAAGCTCTGCGAGGACGCCTTGGGAATTCAGCTGAGGACTTTCTGGGTAGGGAAGTTGAGGAATAAGCTCCAGTCTTGTGTCTGTCTTTCGCTTTATTTTTCTTTTGCCGTAGAGCTAACTATCCTTTACTGTCTTGCAGTGGGATCGATGGACCTGCCGAGTATTCCTGATGAGTGCCAAGACAGGATTAGGAGATTGGCTGAGGACCCTACGAGCGTATCTAATCTGTTAACCCGGACGGGATCCTGGAAGATCACATACGAGGTGAATCAGCCCTTCCAAGCACCCATCTTCCTTTCTATCATTCCCGGTAAGCTCTTACACATCTTTAAATTTCCTTTTTGCCTGGTCATTCCTGTATGTGCCTTATCCATGACTTTGGCTTTTTTTGTGATTTTTTAAAGAGATGGATCCCAGGGATGCTATTGCTCTGAAGGAAAAAGAGGCTGCGTTGACCGCCCGGGCTAGCCAGAAAAGAAAAAGGCAGGAGTCTGCTATTGGCCAACAAGACTTCAACAGGGACCCCAAACCGGAAAGGAACCGGTCAAGACCTCAGCTCCTCGGGTCGAGGTGGTTGTGACCACTGAGTTACCATCGAACGACCATCGGAGGATATCCTGATCGGGATATCATCGGTTGAGGCTGTAACTAAAGTGGCTGAGCTCCAGTTAAGAATTTAGCCCGGGCTACTCCAAGGCTAGGTGGACAGATATTCCGGGTTGAACCCTGAGTCCTTGATCGGGTGGCTCTATAGCATTTCCCACATGGTAGGTAACTTCGCCTTTCTTTTTCCTGTTCCCATTCTCTTTATTCGTGGTGGGTAACTGGTCTCCATTTTATTTTCTAGACCAATTGATTGGCTACTGGGGCCCAGACCTTCCTGCCTGGGATAGCTGAAAAGCTATCTGCTGCTAAGGCTACCCTATCTATGGAGAAGGCTGCAAAGGAGGCTTCATATTTTGCCTTTACCGTGGAAAAGGAGAAGACAAGGGCCTTAGCTTTTGACCTGGGGATAGCTCAGGAGGAGTTAACAACTGAGCGGGATGCTTGGAGGGCTGCAGAGGTGGAGAAGAAGGCCCTAGCTGACGCCGTTACCGCCTGGGACGTGGCAGCGAAGGAAGAATTTGAGGCTGACTTCCTCCAAGGTTACGCCGATCTGACCCAGCGGGTAGCTGCTGACCATCCTAAGTGGGACTTTTTGGGCTACTTCTGGGTAGACTCTGACTTCTAGAAAGAGATGGTTGCTGCAGAAGAGGTTCCGGTCGGGGATGTTGCTCCAGGTGAAGAGGTCGGGGAACCTGACAAAGAGGTAGTCGTCGTTGATGATCCTTAGCCCCCGACCTGGGCATAGGTTACTTTTCTTTTGTTGTTGTTTTTTTTATATTGGGTGGCTTATATAATTGCCCTCCAGGCAGTGTACCTTTTGCAATTATCAATGAAAAAAGCCCTTCGAGGCCATCTTTTGCACACTGTTTATATTTGTGTACTCTTATTGCCTGCGTTTGTCTTTATGATTGCCCGTGCCCGACCAATTATTAATCTTATCAGACCCTGCCTTAGCAAAAAGGTTTCGGATTGTGACTGGTAGGGAGCACTTGGTCTTTTAGGGACCTGGTTTACCGAGCCGTTGATGGCTAGAAGGTTTGTAGGCCTCATCCAGGATAGTGTAGGAGTTTCTGATCCTGTTACTGTCTGGTCGGTTAACTCTGGGCATTGTAGGTACTTAAGAACGTTTAAGGGTTTAATCTTAAGTCCTTCCAAGTCCTGTTAATGTCCGGCATGATTTCCTATTCTAGTTCATTATTTCCCTCCTCTGCCCTCCCTTCCCTCCCCCCAAGCTTTTGCTAAGGTAGGAGTGTGCAGAGGTAATGACTGTAGAAAATCGACCTAAAACGTTGGTAGTTCTGGGGTCCTTTGACTCCTGTATTGTTGGCCACCTAGGGGATTTAACCCCGTCGTAGGTTAGGACCTATGTTGAGTTAGTGCCTCGGGTCTGATCCTGAGGTCTTTCATGTGCCTCGAGTGTGACCCCGAGGTCTTTTATGTGCCTTGGGTATGATCCCGAGCTCTTTAAAGTGCCTCGGGTGTGACCCTGAGGTCTTTTATATGCCTTGGGCGTGATCCCAAGGTCTTTTTAGTGCCTTGGGTGTGATCCAAGGTCTTTTTGGTGTCGTGGAACATTGGTAAGGAACATTCACTGCAAAGAAAAGTTTTATTCATTCTAGACAAAAAAAAATGCTCGAAAAGGAGCTACAACATGTGTAAAGAAACCCTAACCAATATTGATCTGCATTTTACTGAAAGTACATCCGTAGATGATCCACGTTCCATAGTTGTGATAGGTCCTGTCCGTCCAGTGTCTACAGCCAATAGGTTCCCGGTCGATTGATCTGGGTAACTTTATATGGGCCTTCCCAGTTCGGTCCTAATTTTCCATAACTCGAAACTTTGGTAGACTGGTTAACGGCCTTAAGGACAAGGTCCCCGACATGGAAACTGCGGTGCTTGACCTTACTATTGAAGTACCATGAGACCCCCTACTTGTATGCAGCCACCTTTAGGTAGGCCCGATCTCGCTTTTCTTCTATCTGGTCGAGTTCTCCTCTAAGGGCTTCCTCATTGCCTTGCTTATTGAAGTTTGCCACCCGGTAAGTCAGTAATCCGAGCTTTGTGGGTACCACAGCCTCGAAGCCGTAGGTGAGTGAGAACGGTGTTTCTCTTGTTGCCACTCAGGGTGTGGTATGGTAGGCCCATAGAAGGGTCAGTAGTTCCTCTGCCCAGAGGCCCTTGGCATGTTCAAGCCTTATTTTAATGGACTGAAGGATTGTTCAATTTGTTACCTCGGCTTGCCCATTGGCTTGAGGATGCTCGGGAGAAGAGTAGTGATTTGATATCCCATAGCCCGAGCAGAACTGCCTGAACACTAGTATGCCAAACTGTCTTCCATTGTCGTTGACTAGTACCCGAGGCACGCGAAACCTGCGCGCTTAAGATATTCTTCTCAACAAAATTTTCCATCTTTGGTGATGGTAACTAGATGTTCGAAATCTGCCAACTTCGTGAATAATCAACTGTGATGACGGTAAAATTAACTTGACCCTTTGCCATGGGGAGCGGTCTGTCTATGTCGACGCCCCACTAAGAAAACGGCTAGGGGCTGAGGATTGGAGATTGGGGTTGCACCGCGTGGTTGATCATACTGGCATACCTCTAATACTTGTCACATCTCTTGACATAATCCCGGGAGTCCCAAGAAATTGTGGGCCAATAGTAGCCTTGCAGTAGTGCCCAGCGGGAGAGGGCCCGACCTCCAATGTGGCTTCTACATACTCCTTCATGAATTGCATACAATATTCCTTGAACCTGGGTCGGGTGGATGCATCCGAGATAGGGAATAGAGAACCCTCTCTTGTAGAGCACACCTTCGATGAGGTGATACCTTGTGGATCGGTATTTCGCCCACCGGGCTTCATCCTTTCTAGCCGGTAAACTTCCGATTGCGAGGAACATCTTTATAGGATCCATCCAACTGGGGGCCAGGTCGACTGGGTTGACCTCCATTCCTCCCGAGTTGGACACACTGGGTTTAGGTAAGTATTCTACCCTTATCCCGGGGAGGTCTAACTCAGAAGATGATGCTCGTTGAGCTAACCGATCGCCCCTTGTGTTTTCTTCCCTCGGGATCTGTGTGATGGAGAATCCTTTGAGCTTCTTTGCAATTGTCTGGAAAAGGGCTAGGTAGGTCACCATGTTATCTTCCTGGGGTTCATACTCCTGACAGACTCAGTTGACCACCAGTTTGGACTCGTTGTACCCTTGAATTTGCTATGCGCCCATTGAGGTAGCCAACTACAACCTGACCAGTAAGGCTTAATTCTCGGCTTTATTATTAGAAGCCTAAAACCCGATCCTCAGAGCGTACTCCAACTAGATCTTGTCGGGTATGGTCAGGATGATCCTTGCCCCACTTTCCTACTTATTGGAGGAACCATCTACGTAGAGCACCCATATCGGGATGTTTGACTGTAGCCCGGGCAGTAACTCAGGTGGGTTGAACTCTTCGACTGGATCCTCTAGGTAAGTAAACTCTACAAGGAAATCTGCCACTGCCTGGCCCTTGATGGCTATCTGGGGTCTGTAGATTACATCGAACTCTTCCAATTCCAATGCCCACTTCATGAGTCTCCCGGAAATTTCTGGCCTGGATAAAATCCTGCGTAGAGGCTGATCAGTGAGAACCACTATGACATGGGCTTGGAAGTATGGGCGGAGCCTTCGAGCCGAGGTGATGAGCTCAAAGGCGAGCTTCTCTGTTTGGGAATATCGACTTTTCATGCCTTGGAGTGCCTGACTTGTATAATAGACCGGGTGCTACATCCCGTGTTCTTCTCTGATCAGCACTGAGCTTACCGCCGCCAGGTAAAGAAATAATTCCTCCTCTGGTATGGGGGTTAAGAGTAGGTGAGGCGATGCTAGGTACTGCTTGAGTGCTTGAAACGCCTTTTCACACTCCTCTGACCACTCAAAGGCTTTGCGGAGGATCCTGAAGAATGGCAGACATTGATCAATTGCTCGGGATACGAATCTATTCAATGATGCCACCCGACCTGCTATGCTCTGTACCTCCTTTGTTGATCTGGGTGAATGCATGTTGATAATGGCTTGAATCTTCTCTGGATTGGCTTTAGCTCCCCTTCAGCTGATTAGGTGCCCCAAGAACTTTCCAAACGAGACTCCAAATGCGTACATAGCCGGGTTCAACCTCATCCGGAATTTTCTTAAGATGCTGAAGGCCCCGACCAAATACCTGAGATAGTCAAACTCGTCACATCTCTTGACCAGGAGGTCATCAACGTATACCTCTATTGTCTTCCTGATCAGATCTCTGAACTTATGGTTGACAAATAGTTAATAAGTCGCCCTGGCATTCTTGAGGCTGAAGGACATTACTTTATAGCAATAGTTCCTTGGTTGATGATAAAGGAAGTTTTCTCTTCATCACCTGAGTACATACGGATCTGATTATACCCCAAGTAGGCATCCATTAATGAGAGCAATGTGTGGCCCGCTATTGTGTCCACCAGAAGATTTATCTGTGGTAGAGGGTAACAATCCTTGGGACAGGCCTTGTTGAGGTCGGTCAAGTCCACACACGTCCTCCACTTTCCATTTCTCTTCTTGACCATCACCACATTGGCCAACCAGTCGGGGTATTGCACTTCTCGAATTGATTTTGCTTTGAGGAGCTTTTTGACCTCTTCTTGTGCTACTTCCTGTCTCTCGGGTGCCATTCCCCTCATCTTTTGTTTAACCGGGCAGTGGCTCGGGTTAACGTTGAGTCGGTGAGACATGACTAGGGGATTTATTCCAGGCATGTCCTCGTGGCTCCAAGCGAATACATCCTGGTTCTGTCTCAAGAATTGGACAATCTTTTCCCTGAGGTGTGGCTCCAAGAGAGTACCGATGCTGACGGACCAGTCGAAAAACTGGGGATTCAACACCTCTTGGCTAAGTTCCTCAACTGGACTGACTCCATCCTTAGCTTCCCTCGGGTCCATCTCTTGAATGTTTAGCGCTTCTGAAATTGCCTCCCTATGTAAGGAACTGATATAGCAACTCCAGGCGGTGGCCTGATCTCCCCTCAGACTCCCTGAACCCTGCGGGGTCGGAAATTTGACGGTCAGACTGTATGTAGACACAGCCGCTCTAGCTTTGTTTAGTGTCGGCCTCCCGAGGATAACATTGTAATCTGACGGGGCCTCCACCGCAACAAAGTTAGCGAGCATGGAGGTCTGTTGCGGGTACGTCCCTATTAGAACGGGGAGCTCAATCATCCCGAGCGGTTGTGTGCTTAATTTATTGAATCCTACCAAGGGGGTGGCCATTGGTTAGAGCCGGTCCCTTGATATCCCGAAGTGATCAAAAGTTGAGGCAAACAGTATGTTTGAGGAACTACCCGTGTCTACTAGCACCCTCTTCACCATGTAATTGGTTATAGAGAGCATCACCACCAGTAGATCGTCGTGGGGGTAGTGCAAACCTCAGACATCATCAGATGCGAAGGTGAGGATATTGGTCAACGGAGTGATGGCTGGCTAAACTTGCAGGACATCTGCTCGGGATGCCCGAGCATGCCTCTTCCTTGCCGACTGCGAATCCCCACTGTCCGATGTTCCCCCAGAGACCACGTTGATGTGGCTAAGGGGTTGCTATTGTTCAGGAGTCCGAGTATCCTACCACAGTCATCTATCTTTGATAATCAACTCGGCTAGGTGACCCTGCTCGATCAGCTTCTCAATGGCAATCTTGAGCTTGAAACAGTCCTCCGTATCATGGCCATGATCTTTGTGATACCGGCAGTACTTGTCCCAGTTCCTCTTCTCGGGTGGACTTTTCAGTTCCTCCGTATCTTGAGCAACTTTTGTTTCCTCAGCAGCTACCATAACCTCTTGGATGGGTCGGGAAAGTGGCGTGAAGGTGATCAAGGTCTGCTCCCGAGCTGCTCGTTGCTAATTCTGTTTTTTTTCTTCTCTCTGAGCCCTTTTCTGGAGCCTCCCATTTCTGTTTGGATCCTGTGAAATCATCTTCCGAGAAGTTTTCACATTTGGACCTCAAGAACTCCTTGGTGTCGATGTATTTCCTGACCCTCTCCGAGGGCTCCACCAAAGTTATCGGCCGATTGCGGTGGAACGATGTGGTGATCTTGGTGTTCTGGACTCCTGAGTAGAAGGCTCTGATTATAACCATCTCATTCAGATCATGGATCTAGAGCTTTTGCTGCTTGAACCAGTCGACATAGTCTTTCAGGGACTCTCCTTTTCGCTGCTAGACATTCAACAACTGAATATCCGTATCTTGAGCAACTTTTGTTTCCTCAGCAGCTACCATAACCTCTTGGATGGGTCGGGAAAGTGGTGTGAAGGTGATCAAGGTCTGCTCCTGAGCTCCTCGTTGCTAATTCTGTTTTTTTTTTCCTCTCCAAGCCCTTTTCTGGAGCCTCCCATTTCAGTTTGGGTCCTGTGAAATCATCTTCCGAGAAGTTTTCACATTTGGACCTCAAGAACTCCTTGGTGTCGATGTATTTCCCGACCCTCTCCGAGGGCTCCACCAAAGTTATCGGTCGATTGCGGTGGAACGATGTGGTGATCTTGGTGTTCTGGACTCCTGAGTAGAAGGCTCTGATTGCAACCATCTCGTTCAGATCATGGATTTGGAGCTTTTGCTGCTTAAACCAGTCGACATAGTCTTTCAGGGACTCTCCTTTACGCTGCTAGACATTCAACAACTGAATATCTGGATCTAGTGGGCCAAGCATACCTATGAACTGGCCAACAAAGAGCTTGCTAAGCTCCTTAAAGTCGTCAATTGATCAGGGCTTTAACAAGTGGAACCACTGTACGGTTAGCCCCTTGAGGGTACTGGGGAAGGCCAGGCAGAGTAGTTTATCAGAAATGGCCACCAGTGCCATCTGAGCCTTATAAGTTCAGATAGGGTCGACTCAGCTTTCGGATCCATCGTAAGAATCAAGATGAGGCTGCTTGAATTTGCGTGGATCGCAAATCCTGTGACCTGAATGGTGAATGGTGACTCGGTCTCGGTGTTGGTATAGTCACGACTCTGCTTTTGACTCAACTTCTCGATTAGCTTCTGCAGGTCGTTGATGTGAGCTTCAAAATCCTCTCGACCGGTATCAGTCTGGTAGGTTGGGTCGGATGAGGAGGCTTCTTTTTCAAGTGCGCCATCCTCAGGGATAGGGCTCGGCTATGATTCCAGTTGCTCGTTTGCCTAAGGTCGCTACGGCTCCTGGCTGGGCAGTCCTTTACTGATTACCGGTTCACACGCGCCTATTCCTCCCTCTAGCCGCGCACCTGTTATTGATGATTACCCTGGCATCCCCTCGGGCGGCTCGGGTTGGACTGGGTACACTGTCGGGTTCGTATGAGAGCCCGACCATGATCGCCGATCCAGAACTTCCCCACAACCTTGGGGGGATGCCAGTGCTGTATGTGCTCGTCATCGGATACGTACGGGACGCCGAATATGCTCGTCGTTCCAGTGCAGTATAGTGTCCGACATGGGCTTATGCTGTTCGATTTGCATCTATGCCTGACGTTGACCTTCCAGAAGCTATGCCAAAGTCGCGGTGATCTGCTCTGAGGTCATGGAAGCCGCCTGTTACCCGGCCTGTGAATCCACCTAACCTGTTGGTGCAGCAATCTTCTTACCCTTCTTCGGCGACATGGTGATTAGTCAAAAGATTTGTTTATATTGAGAAATCTGTCGATTTCCCACAGACGGTGCCAAACTGATGATGCCTAAATTTGGGATTAGAGGGAGAAAGAAGATTTGTATGTAGTTCGGCCTTGTTAATGAATGAACCTACGTCCACGTGTGTATTTGAGCACTTTCACTATAATATGGAATTAGTGGGGGTCTTTGGTGAAACAACAAAGGATGGAGCTACCATAGAACCGGCCGGGCAATGTATATCTAAGTGGTGAAATTGCGTCCCCCCCTGGAAGGGAATGAGTGACCTCTTTTATAGACACAAGAGACCTATTCGTACATGGTAGCTAAACTGATAAGGTAACAACAACAAATCGGGATTGATTAGCATAAATTCTGGGGAGTTCCCTAATCGGATTAGGAAACGACCTACACTTCCCACTAGTCTTCTAGCGGAGGTAGGATTTCTAGCGGAGGTAGGAAACTGTCTGGAACCTTCTAGGTTATGTCCCAGACTTGGCTGGACGATGCCTGTGACAAACCGCGCCCATGGCGCATCCCCGTCCTGTTAGTCGGGACCCGAGGGTACTGGACAAACCGCTCGGAATGAGCTGGAACAGGACTCTAATTTCTCTGGATATTTTTGTACATATCAGTATATACACATATAATGATATGTAATAATCGAAAATTCTGTGGAAATTTCTAATGGTTTAGGATGTGTCATACATTCTAGTTTATATTGTGATAAAATATTATACTACTGACAAAAAAGTGATTTTCGAATATTGTGTCACGAACGTGGTACAATTTCTCGTACAACTTAGGTTGTATAATACATACTAAACCGCTAGGATATATCACTTCCAAAAGTTTTTTGTGAATATAACCATGTAGGATAAGTTCTCAAAAAATAAGAAGAAGGTTACAATTAGGGTACGTGTACAAGAAAAACCGAGACCGAAACCGACCGACCAACCAAACCGAGGGCATTCGGTCGGTTTTCAAACTTATATTTCAAGAAGAAAACCGACTGACCGAAACACCCCAAAACCCCGACCGAACCGAGACTAGTAGTCGGTTTTTTTATGTGAAAAAACCGAGAAAAACCGACCAAAACCGACCGTGAACACCCCTAGTTACAATGACTAAACCATACCTTGGCAGAAAAAGAAATAAACAATCATACATAAACCAAATAAAATGACTATGGAGTAAAAGCATGTTTGAATTTATTTGTACATGACAACACTTTACTCTATTACTTTATGTATATTTGGTACCGCTGATTGGTTTTATGGATCTAATTAACTGTGACATATGAGCCACATAAGCGCACACTTATGCTTATGGATCCAAAATAGTATGAAAATGAAATGTACCTGAATATTGAGAGTATTTTTGCTTATATATTATTGGTTCATCATTGCTTATTTAGACATTCACTGAATGACATGTGTCTTATTCTAGTAATTATATTGATAGTGCAGGGCAAAATAAGAATGAAATGGGACACATATCACCTAGTAAAATCTAAGTGAGCAAATAATGAACCAAAAATTAGTGAACAAAAGTGCTCTCCTAAATATTTCCCTTTCCATAAACCTACGATATGTATATTAACGTCAACTGTGTATGTACTATAGTTATATCCAATTTGGCATAAAGTACAAGTAATGATAAGAGGAGAAGTTATGTAACTATGGAGGCTGGAATTGTTAATATAATAAGATGGATAAATACATTTTACACCTTGTGGCACCTGTGTTAGTTTGGTTCCTGTAATTTAAAAAGTGTCACTTTAGTCCTTGTAGTTTCATAAGTCTGTCAAATAAGTCCAATAAGTTCTTTGGTGATGAATAATTTTGTCACTGAAAATAAAAAATTTGTCACAAAAAGTGTTTGAGAGACTAAAATAACACACTTATGAAGTCTCAGGGACTAAAATGACATTTTCTAAACTACATGGAACAAATTGACACAAAGAACAAACTAAGAAAGTGTAAAATGTAGTTAAGCCAAATAGAGATAAGAAATCCACTCGGTTGGTGTTCAATTATTGTGCCCATTTCAAATGAGCCTAATTATTGAGTATAAGACTCATTGTTTATTATACGGAGTCTGGAAATTATTTATATTATAAGAAACTCACTTGGTTGGTATTTAATAATTCAATAATGATATACTCACTTTCTCAACCGGACCCTTAATCACATTCAGGACATCCTACCCCTTGATTCTAGTGGGTCATATGTGGAACTCATGTGAAACCCACTAGAATTAAGGACAATCAAGGGTCAAGATATACTGAATGTGGTTAGGAGTGTGGTTAAGAGTGTGGATGTATCATTACTCTTAATAATTAACATAAACAAAAAGACCAAGTCTCCGATTAGGTTTTCTGAGTCCGGAATTGTATATGATAAGAAACCCACTCGGTTGGTATTCAATCATTGTTGCAAATTCAAACGAGTACATAAACAAAGACCAAGATATAATCTAAGACCAAGTCTGATTAGGTCAGTCTCAGCTAAGGACCAACTATGTATTATTTTAGGGTAATATTATGTGCTCATAAAGTGTGCACATAAAGATATGAGTTATTTATTTTGGTGGAGTCCGTACTTGCATATATGGGACCCACTGAAATGAATGGTCTAGATCTGTATGTGCACATTTTATGTGCACCAATCGTTACTCATTATTTTGTCAATAATGATAGACACACACATTTATGTGCACATTTTTGTACACTATACAATTCTGGCCATTAATTCCAGTGAACCTCATGTGCTCCTGCGTGGGACTCTTATGAAATTTACATAGGGTCCACTAAAATCAATGGTCAAGATTGTGTGGTGTACAAAAGTGTGTGTGTACTCTTATATTTTTAATTGTAACAACCCTTTAATAGTGGTAATCAATAATACTAGGTATACACACACTTTTCTACTCATTTTTTGACATGCTATGCTTTAAATGCATGTACCTTGTGATGTTTAAATTTTTCACACTTTTTTGTGTACCACTTATATAACAAAGGGTACATATATTTAAAGCTGTGTGTCAAAAAGTGCGTAGAAAGGTGTGTGGGTGTAGCAGTGCTCAATGGTAATCCTTTGAGAGGAAAAGTCAATTTTTGTCTTGACCTTGACCATAATTTTTAATGAAAATAAACTTCATTTATAGAGTTAATGTGAAAACTTAATCGAGTTGTGCAATTTTTAATGAAAATAAACTTCATTTAAAGAGTTAACTCGTCGACAATCTGTACAAATATACGGAAATATTGTTTCAAAAATAGCAATGCATAGTAAATCAATAATTAAAATCGATTAATCAAATGTGAATAAACAAAATAATTAATCTTGAAATATCTTCTACTACTACTACTACACTTGTAGAAACTTTCAAATTGTCAATTTGCCTTGCACTTGACCACCAAATGAAAAAACGCCCTATGACAAATTTTCTATAAATTGCCTCAAGGAAGTTTTTCAATATATCATAGAAAAGAATAATATATTGTGTTCTAAATTTGTAACTCTTGTTTCCCATTAAACCTCTTGTTCTTTGGAAGCTCTAAGGCAATGATTGATATAACAACACTTATAAGAGAAACATGTACAAGAGCAATAAAAATGCAATTAAGTTAGCAATTTATCATAAGTACTGTAAGCAGCAGAAGATTAAAGCGTAGGTCAATTAAGAAGTAAATATAAATAGATTGACGCGCAGGCCAATTAGTAAATATAAATAGAAAACAAGTGCTACAAGAAATGTGGGTAATTGTGTGAGGTCTGATTGAAACATGGACAAAAACAGAAAATAGACTTAGTTTTTGGAGAGATAAAGTAGGAAAAGAAACAAAACAAAAACCTTTGAATCTTCAAGAAATCCTCGTACGCCATATGATCACATTGTTAGATAATGTAGGAACTCTTGACTTACAAACTAAATTCCATAAAATTAGTTGTATTAGTGTTTTAATCATATGTTAAGTTTGGGACAGCACCATACAAAAATGTTCTAAAGAAATGTATAAGAAATGAATCATAGGTACTTCCGTTAGCACACTGTTAATTACATATATGCACAAAAATTCTAGAAACCAACTCTTTTTGTCTCGATCTAAAAGCTTAATTTTTTTTTAAACACTGTACAGAAAATTAATGAACCAAATGTTGAAGTAACGCTACGCTTGTCAAATTTTAATCCCAAATTTGATTCCTAAATGCTTTGTCCAGTTACCATATGCAATGACATGGGATACCACCGATCACTGTTAATGTATCATAGGAAAACCATGTAGATATATATCATAGAAAAAAAGAAGAGGATGCCACCAAAGCGCCAAGTGGTATATCGAGGAGAGGCTTTTAGACTTGGCTTTTATATATATATATAATAGAATAGAAGTGAAAAATTCAACAAGTAGAACTGTATAATTTGTTTTGTATTTTTTAGTAACTCTATGTACACAAAGATCCACAAAGAGTCTATCAATCTCCTAAGTGGTACTGTGGAGTCCGGTAATTTCAGTGGATCCCACAGTACCATTGGGAGAGAGATAGACTCTTTGTGAATCTCTTTGTGAGATCTCTGTGTCCAAAGAGTTATTCATTTTGGAATTCTAAAATCTGAGATTAAAAAAAATAAAAATAAAAAAACAAGATTCGAATTGAAAATTGTGCTAGAAATTCCTAAAATTCAATAGTCATACATTCCTAATATGTTTAAATTAGAAATAACCAAGTAATATGGACTATACATTGGAGTTGAAAGTCATTCCCAAGAATTAAACACAGAGATTGGATGTTCCAAAGTCCTGCTATCTAGTTACATGTGCATTCTTCTCCAACACAAAAGAAATATATATATATATATATACATTACAAATGTATTTATGGTTGTCGTCACTGGTTTAATGATTCATTAGTGCAAACCAATATTTTAGATGGCTACTTTCCCATGCTCTAATGCTATAGGCAAAACTTATGAAATTTATTTCCAACTTGATCATAATTTCTGCATATTGGGTATGACTTAAAAACTTTCAGGTCAAGTGGAATGGGAAGATTTCTATAATTCTCTAAAGAGGGTCAAATTGTACTGTTTAATTTGTGGATGATCAACTGATTTAGAAGGACGGTTAGATCTCTTTGTTGGGCCCAGACCTCTATCGCCCTCTCACGTTATAAGAAATGCACGAAAAATGAACGTAGGGGTGGTTTAATGCGACAAAATTTAATGTCAAAAAATGTGAAGAGCCTTGAATTCCATTCGGGACTTTCTACCTAACATCGGTCTAAGATGTGCTAAGTCATCTACAATGATCCTTCAGAAATATTGTTCTCCTATAAAATAAAATTCAAAGAATTGGAATTTGAAATTGCATTTAAATAGTCTAATTGAATTTATCTATTGGATGGCTTCCCTAAAGATCTTGGCTTCAACTGTTAAATATATACAGGGGCGGACCGAAGTGTACCCCAGGGGTGGCACAGCCCCTCCTGAACTTTTGAAAATTACATAATTACATGTAATATTTTACAAATTTTACAAATAGGCCCTCCTAAAATTCACACAGGCCCCTCCTGAACCTTTAAAAATTCTAGATTTACATACAATATTTTATAGGTTTTAGACACAGGCCCCCCTAGACTTTTGAAAATTCTAAATTTATATGTTATATATTACAGGTTTTAGAAATAGGCCCCCTAAAATTACATGATTTACCCCCAAACTAGGAGTGTTAAACCAATTTTACAGTTTTACACATAATTGTGTATAAGTAGACCTAAAAAAATTCGCCTCGGGGGCGCTGCCCCTGAACCCCCGTATAATTTAGGCCCCCCCGACCAAAAATCCTGTGTCCGCCCCTGAATATATAATACTATGAATTTGTGAATATATGATGGTGTGTGTGTATATATATATATCTTCTTGGGAGACTTAGTGTGGCCCATATTAGTGGAAGTTTTCACATGGTGGAAATTCAAGACTCCCCACATGATGGAAACACACGAGATTTCACTTTTGATAAGAAAATAGGGTGATAAGAAGCGAAATCTGGAAGTTTAGAGGCTACTATCATGCAAAATCTCCTATATTTCCAGCATATCCTATATACTTATTCAGTTCTTAAAGTTGTTAAGAATGTGTTTGTGCATAGTTGATTGCACAATATATGATGAGTTTCAACTGTTGAAGAGTGGTTTTAATGAACTTTCTATTCTATTAAAGCATCTCTTCATTGCCTAGGATGGAAATGGGATCCCTTTTTTCTTTTTCCCAATTTTCTCTGATATTTGACTTTGAATTTCTTTGTATAGGTCATTTAGCCTTTGAAAATGATTGTCAGAAATTAAAATAAATAAATAAATAAATTTGCTATCTTGCTACCATTATGTTTTAAGCATTTCTTGTAGGGAAATCGTGTCCAGTTTTCCTCCAAGACCTGTGAGAATGCAATGCAATAACAAAAGAAAAATAACAAGCCGCTTTTGGTTACATGGCTTTCTGTAGCCGGTAGTCGTTCAACTGTTCGAGCGCAATTGCAGTAAGGTATACGAAGAAAAACGTCTTTGGTATTGTTACAATCATACACAAGAAACACAAGATTTCTTCATGATTCATCCCAATTTTGGGCTACGTCCACACCGTTGCAGAGTATTATTATGATCTAGGGTTCTCAAGAGAGTTTGAATACATATTACAGCAATAGAAAATGGTATATATAGCCCATACTAGTTTTCCTACAAACTTATGTTTCCTAAACAGAATAGGAAATACACATCTCGCTTGAGCGGCACCTCTTCCAAGTTAGCGAGCGGGATTTCAGAAAGTATGCCCTTTTCTCACACCCTCCGCGTGCAACGAGTCACGCTCAACACCATGCCTCGCTCGAGTGAGCTCCTTGTTTTCCGTCTTCCTCTTTACAACTTAGAAACAACTCTGGAAACACCCCAAGCGTGGGATTAGGCTCCACAAAACCCATTGTTTCTATTGAGTGTGAACATGACCACGATTACATGCTCACAATACTTGGAAAAATGTTTTCAAGGTTAAGGATTAGCAATACAAGTTATACTCCAATAAAAAATTTAAAAATAAATGAATAATAAAAATATTTGGAGCCAAGACCCTTAAAACGAAAAAGAATGTGAACTAGAAAGCACCGACACTTCTAAGAAGGTAACGTGTGTCACATGTCGTATTGTGTCCGATGCACAAAAATAACACTTCACATACACTTTTCCTGCAATGTCGACGTATAATTTTTTTAGGATTTTGTCATGCTGTCGTACTCATGTCGTCAGGGGCGGAGGCAAGGTGGGGCCAGGGTAGGCCTAGGCCCCCCTGAAATTTAAGAAATTAAAATTTTAGCTTCATCGAATGTGCGAGACTAGATAGAGTAAGACAAATTAATTAATGATCAATATGTTTCATTGATACTCTATTTAGAATGAGAATAGGTTTTGGTGACAAACATCAAAGTATTGTAAAAACAATACAATGCAACATAATCGGTTCACTAAACATAGCACAACAAAAAAAAAATAATTTGTTTGGTTTTTAGGAGAAATTAAACACAATAAAAACAAGTAAAATGTTAGTGAAATTGAGCTGAAAAGAAAATGAATGGAATAAAAGTTACAGCTTATGCTGTGCACGTATAGTAGCTGAGAATAGATTAAAGAGTAAAATACAAAAACTATAGGGGTATAATTATTATATACTTGATAACTAACAGAAATCAGACTCAATACCATATTCTCTATATCGTCACTGTAGCCTCTGTCTATTTCAGCGGTTTTGACTTGCATTGGATCGGATAGCAGCTTTACAACTCTGAAAATTTGCTGCTCGGTTCAGTCTTCAGTATTTAATGGTCAAGCTCATAATTCATCCTAGCCAAACCAACAAAGAGGAAAACCTTATAAATTATAGTAATTTATAGGGGTATAATTGTTATATATGCGGATATTTAATAAAACTCAATACCATATTCTCTACATCCAAAGTCTAGCCTCTACATCATCACTCTAGCCTCTGTCTCTTTCGTTACTCGCCTTCATCGTTACTCGCCTCTCTCTCTCTCTCTCTCACACACACACACACACAGAATCTTACATTTATTCCTCCGCTCTCTTCATGCTTTAATTTGCTTTGATTCATGGAATGTGAGTCGACAGCGCTTTCCTTTCTTTTTTGGTGTTGCTTTGAGATGAGCTAGAATTATGTGTTTCTTTTGTTTTCAGTATTAGAGTTAGCTATTATAATATAATTGCTAACTCTAATACTCCGTTAGGGCCAAACCGACATCCAATGACTCGAGTTCGAGTAAGTTGACGGATGAAAACATTGTCACCCAGATAGCTACACGTCATTTGATGCCGTGAGCCAACGTCCAACTTTTCTGAACCATAAACGTCCCTGTACTAGAGATTCACAAGAAAAAGGGACAACCCAAAATCAGCGACTCACAAGAAAAAAGGACACCACTTTATCGGAAATTCAAAAGAAAGGGACATAACCTATATCAGCATATACCAGGTAAAAAGGGGGACACAGCCTGCATACTCCATTTACAATGAAAAAACAGACACAACCCACCATGAGCAATTCACAAGAAAAAGGGATGCAGTCCGTATCAACGACTTACAAGAAGAAAAAAGGGGACAACACATATCACATTATCACAAGAGAAAGAGACACAACCCATATCCGCAATTTACGAAGGGAAAAAGGACTCAACCAATATAACCAGTTTACAACCAATAAGAACACAACCATGTATCTGCAATTCAAAAGAAAAAGGATAGCCCATATAAGCAAACTAAACGAAAAGAGGGGCACAACATATAACAGCAGTTTACAACGGAAAAATGAACACTACCCACATCACCAATTCACAAGCAAAACAGACACAACCAATATAACAATTCTCAAGAAAAATGGATAGCCAATATAAGATAATTACAAGAAGAAAGGGGGGATAGCCCTTAACAGCAATTTAGTGTTAGGAAATTATATTTCCTAATAAGAGTGGACAACATATTAATATCAATTATATTATAAGGCTATTAATTAAATGGGCTTATATTATGTGGTCTAATTGTAGGAAGCCTATGGACTTTTACTGGGTATGGGTTTAATGAGTGGATACCAAATACTGATCCTGTTAGGAATAATGGGAACCCTAACATATCAGTATATAAAGACATATAGGTTATGGTCCCCAATATGTCAAATCACTATACTACTTCCTCCTCCATCCCATCTAGAGAAGGAACCCATTAAAGAACTCAAGAGATTTGACTAAGGAAGACATAACTGATCATCATCGTTCTTCTAAGGTTTGCTAATTGCTATAATGGATACAGGTATGTATTCTACTATATTATATCCTTGATAATCTAACATGATATGATCCTAGGGCTGTGGTTTTACTACTCTAGGGTTCTACAGTTTTATAGATTAAAGTTTACAACAAGTGGTATCAGAGCAGTTATCATGTTAATTATTATGGATTTTATGCATAATTTTTACTCCGGCTGATTCATGTCTCGGATATAAGTGTTGTTGATCATATGTTGCGATCTTAATTCGATATTATTATTAAAATAATATGATGGATACAGTTTTTTTTATTCGGTTGAATCATGAATTCAGGCTTAAACATCAACACTTATATATATATATATAAAATATTCGATTAAGATGTTGATGTGATGATTCATGAATGGACTGTTGGCATAAAATTAATTGTACTTTATATATATATATATATATACGAAGTCATGATCACGAATTACATCATAAAGTTGATGTGAATAGTCAAAATTGCCAGAGCCAAATTAAAATCAGTACTATATTTTGGATATTTCTAGATCTTGTTCTAGCAAGTTGTTGCTTCAAGTACGTGATTTGACCTTTTGAAACTGGTATTTGTAAAGTTGGGTGTTCACTATTGGACATAGATCCCAAACTTCAATTATGAGTGTTGTTGTTTTGATATTACAGTTCCAGGTGTATGTAAAGTTACCATATCAAATTCATGGATATCCATAGGTGTATGTTATTGACATGCTGTTAGTATGTTCAATCGTAATAATATGTGATGATTTAATTAAGTTATTTTGTGAATCATTGATACATCACTTTAATTCATGTTGTTTATAACATAAATTAAGGTATTTTTATTATGCTTTAGAATATTGGTTAATTCATGGTAGCTTAAGATTTTGGGGTCTATTTTAGACTCCAATACATATGTCTGATATTTTAAATAAATAAATTGAAATAATATGTTGCTAAAGTAACCTCTGTTGTGTAAATTTATTTATTTTAAAATATTAAGATGGTATATCTGTTATTCATGCGATTAACAATCGGCCAAAGGAAGATTCTTAATTGGCCGAATGATGGGTGTACATGTGGTGGTAAATATGTGACAATTATCAAGCTTATTATCCATGTGGGCAGTGAGTCGACCCAAAGGAAGGTCTCTATCCGATAGGACTTATTGTCAGTATTTGATCACTACACGGGGAGTACCACTTACAGTTGATATTTCTGTCCAAAGACTAAATGTCAATGTTGTTCTAGGTATCCTGTGATGGGCCCACCATTAAGTAAATTATTTAATGTGCCATGCATACATATATAAAGTATTTAAAAAATATTTATGTTATGACATGTTATTAATTGTTAGCATGTTATATTTTATTTTGTTCTCTATTCAGTTTCTTCTACAGCTACAAATGTTTCTACTCAAGTTAGTGCTATCCCAATGCTGAATGGGGGAAACTTTAAGGTCTGGAAAGAGAACGTGGAAATTGTTCTCGGATGTATGGATTTGGACCTTGCGCTAAGGACAGAACGACCCACTTCGACTACGGAAAACCTGAATGAGGGTAAAATTGAGAAGTGGGATCGCTCGAACCGCATGAGTCTAATGATTATGAAACGTTCCATTCCGGAAGCGTTTCGGGGCTCGATCACTGAGAGCACAAATGCTAAAAAGTTCCTCTCTGAATTGCAACAATTTTTTGCTAAAAATGAAAAGTCGAAAACGAGTACCGTTTTGGCTACTCTAATTTCCATGAGGTATAAAGGAAAGGGGAACATAAGGGAGTACATTATGGAAATGTCTCATCTCTGTGGGAAACTCAAGGCACTAAAGTTAGAGCTGTCTGAGGACTTGCTCGTGCATTTGGTTCTCATATCTCTTCCTGCACAATTCAGTCAATTTAAAGTGAGTTATAACACCCAAAAAGACAAATGGACTCTTAATGAGCTCATATCTCACTGTGTGCAAGAAGAGGAAAGAATTCAGCGAGACAAGACTGAAAGTGCTCATTTAGCATCAACCTCTCAGAATAATAAAAGGAAGAGAGCTAAAGATGCTGCAAATGTGACACCTCAGCAGAAGGAACTAAAGAAGCAAAATGAGGAATTCCTTTGCTATTTCTGCAAGAAGAGAGGCCACATGAAGAGAGACTGTCCCAAATACGCCGCTTGGCGTGCCAAGAAGGGTAAGCTTCTCATTTTGGTTTGTTCTGAAGTTAATTTAGCTTCTGTACCTAAAGATACTTGGTGGGTAGATTTTGGTGCTACTACTCACATAAGTATGTCTATGCAGGGTTGCCTGTGGAGCCGGTCGCCAACTGATGCTGAAAGATTCATCCTTGTGGGCGATAGCAAGAAAGTTCTAGTGGAAGCTTCAGAAAATTTTAGATTATTATTAAAGACTGGTGTTTATTTGGATTTGATTAAGACTTTTGTTGCACCGTCTTTTAGAGGGAATTTAGTTTCTATTTCTAATTTGGACAAATCTGGTTGTGCTTGTTCTTTTGGAAATAATAAAGTTAGTCTATTTCAAGATTCAAAACTTATTGGTACCGGTTCTTTGGTTGATAATCTTTATATGCTAAACATTGTTACTTCCTATAATGAAATTCTGCATACTTATTCACGAGGTACAAATCAAAAATTAAGTAAGAATTCCGCCACCTTATGGCACAAGCGATTAGGCCATATCTCTAAACAGAGAATTGAGAAACTTGTTCGTGAAGGAATTCTTGGCCCCTTAGATTTGGCAGACTTTCAAGTCTGCATTGCGTGCATTAAGGGGAAACAGACAAACATAAGGAAATTAGGTGCCAACAGGTGTACAGACGTCTTAGAACTCATTCACACTGATATATGTGGTCCATTCCCTACAGCCTCTTGGAATGGACAACAATATTTCATTACATTTATAGACGACTACTAAAGATATGGGTACCTATATTTGATACATAAGAAGTCACAGTCCCTGGATGTTTTCAAGTCATTTAAAGCCGAAGTTGAACTTCAGCTTGGCAAAAAAATTAAGGCTGTCAAATCTGACCGTGGTGGTAAGTACTATGGTAGATATGACGGATCAGGTGAACAACATCCAGGACCCTTTGCTAAATTCCTAGAGGAATGTGGTATCGTCCCTCAATACACAATGCCAGGCAAACCTAGCATGAATGGTGTAGCTGAGAGACGAAACAGAACGCTTAAGGACATGGTAAGAAGTATGATTAGTCATTCTTCTTTACCAGAATCACTCTGGGGAAAAGCTCTAAAGATTGCAGCATATATCCTTAATATGATTCCAAGTAAAGTAGTAACCAAAACCCCTTGTGAATTATAGACTGGAAAGAAGCCTAGCATTAGGCATTTACACATTTGGGGTTGTCCAGTTGAGGCACGGCCTTATAGGCCACATGAAAAGAAATTGGACTCAAGAACAATTAGTTGCTACTTTGTTGGATCGCTGAACGCTCTCGGGGCTTTAAGTTTTATGATCCCACTACTAGGACATTTTTTTGAAACGGGAAATGCAAGATTTCTTGAGGAAGTTGAGTTTATGGGGGAGATAAGGTTATAGACATTGTCTTTGAAGAGGAATAAAATTCCTAATCATATTGCTATTGACAATGTTCAGATTCCTATTCTTGACATTGTTCAAGATGCAAATCCGGATATACGAGACAATGTATAGGAGCTCCCTGTGCAAAATGAACAAATTATACCTGAAGTGCAAACTCAACAACCTCAAGAGGAGATGCCATTAAGAAGATCCACTAGGGAAAGGAGAAATGCAATTTCGGATGATTATATTGTATTCTTCTAAGAACATGAGTTTGACATAGGGATAGTGGAAGATGATCCAATCAACTTTCACCAAGTCAAATAAAGTTCCCTCAATGGTCTCAAGCAGGCTTCCCGTCAATGGTATCACAAGTTCCATCAAGTAATCGCCTTGTATGGTTTTGAGGCGAATGTGGTTGATGAATGTGTATATCACAAGTTCAATGGGAGTATTGGGAAGATATTTGGGTAACCCACGAACGGATCATTGGAAAGCGGCCAAACGGGTTATGCGGTCTTTACAGAGAACAAAGGACTACATGCTCACGTATTGGAGATCAGATCTTTTGGAGATCGTCGGGTATTCTGATTCCGATTTTGTTGGATGCCAAGACAGTAAGCGATCCACGTCAGGCTATGTTTATATGCTGGCTGGAGGAGCTATATCATGGAAGAGTGCTAAGAAGACACTCATAGCTTCTTCAACCATGGCTGCGGAGTTCATAGCCTGTTATGAGGCATCCAATCATGGGATATGGTTGCAAAACTTTGTCATTGGGCTGCGTGTGGTAGATGGCATTTAAAGGCCATTAAAGATATACTGTGACAATAAAAGTTTCTGGTTGTTAAGGAAAGAGTTCAGAGTTGTCAAATTTCAATAGAACATATAGGAACAAACTCCATGATTGCGGATCCGCTGACCAAGGGATTACTTCCCAAGGTTTTTCACGAGCACACTGCTCATATGAGTGTTAGGTTGTCTAACGATACTTTGGTTTAGTGGGAGTTAACTTTGGATGTTCTATTTTTGACATTTATGGTTTTATTTTCTGCAGAATAAAGTTGATGGTTTAAAGTTTATCTCTGAATCTAACTATTTTCTATATACGGTTTTGCATTGTTTCGGATTGATCTCAATAAAGACTAAATTAGGACCAGTTGGAAATAGGCATGTTTGAGATCACATTGCATGTAATTTCCATGCTACTCATCCGTACTTGATCTATGTCATTGAATGTGTTGGTATGGTGACCATTGAAGGTCTAATTACGATTATGTGTAACGAAAGCCGCATTGATCCTATATTAATATAGGAAATAGACCAGATTGAAACTAAAGTGAAGTCCAAAGATAAATAGCACAGGTGCGCGTCTAAGGAACATGTAATATAATTGTTTCAGGAATCATATGTAGCCCAAGTGGGAGATTGTTAGGAAATTATATTTCCTAATAAGAGTGGGCAACATATTAATATCAATTATATTATAAGGCTATTAATTAAATGGGCTTATATTATGTGGTCTAATTGTAGGAAGCCCATGGACTTCTACTGGGTATGGGTTTAATGAGTGGATACCAAATACTGATCCTGTTAGGAATAATGGGAACCCTAACATATCAGTATATAAAGACATATAGGTTATGGTCCCCAATATGTCAAATCATTATACTACTTCCTCCTCCATCCCATCTAGAGAAGGAACCCATTAAAGAACTCAAGAGATTTGACTGAGGAAGACATAACTGATCATCATCGTTCTTCTAAGGTTTGCTAATTGCTATAATGGATACAGGTATGTATTCTACTATATTATATCCTTGATAATCTAACATGATATGATCCTAGGGCTGTGGTTTTACTACTCTAGGGTTCTACAGTTTTATAGATTAAAGTTTACAACATTTAGAACCAAAAAAAGGTACACTATCCCTATCTTAAGGGAGACAACCCATATCAGCGGCAATTTAATTACAAGAAAAAAGGGGCAACACAACATTAGCGATTCATAAAATAAAAACAAATAAGAGAGAAAAAAAAAAGAAGAAGAAAAAGAAAAATGGGAATCAACCATAATAAGCAAATTGCAAAGTCAGTGCAAAAAATAGGGCCCTTAAATTAGCTAAATATCTGAGGGCCCAAAGCGGCCGCTTTGTCGGCTTTCCTTTAGACTCGGCCCTGTAAGCAATGTACAAGGGAGAAAAAAATAAGGGACACAGTTCATATCACAAATTCATAAGAAAAAGATACCATTTCAGAAACTTGCAAGAAAAAAGGGGCACAGCCCATATAGCCTTATCAGAAACTTACAAGACAAAAGGGAGAGCATGTATCCCCAATTCACAAATTTACAAGAAAAATAGACACAACTCATATAACCAATTCATAAGCAATAGGGACACACCATTGTATCTGCAATTCAAAAGTAGAATGCATAGCCCATATAAGCAAATTAAAAGAAAAAATGAGGACAGATGTCTATAACAACAATTTACAAGGAAAAATGGAACATAAACTATACCATTAATTTGTAAGAAACACAACCCATATCAGTAATTTACAAGAAAAAGAAGGAACACAAGTAGAGAGACACAAGCGATAAACAATTTTCCCATGTATCTGCAATTCAAAAGAAAAATGGAGAGCCCATGTAAGCAAATTAAAAGAAAAGTGGACACAACCTATAATAGCAATTTACAAGGAAAAAAGGAACATAGCCATGTATATGCAAATTTACAAAGGAAAAATGGACAAAACCCATAAAAACCAATTCACAAGCAAAAGGACACAACCTTGTATCTGCAATTCAACCAAAAAAAATGGATAGCCATATAAGCGAATCACAAGAAACGAGGGACACAGCCCATAACAGTAGTTTATAACAAAAAAAAAACTACCTATATCTCCAATTGACAACAAAAATGGAACACAACCCATAACAACAAAATATAAGAGAAAAAGGAACACAACATTCTATTAGCAGTTCATATAAAGAACGATCATAACCACCAACAGCAATTCATAAAGGGAAAAAAAAAAGAGGAGGGATACAGTCCATATCACCAAGCATAAGAAAAAGACGCACTCCATGTCAGTAATTTACAAGAAAAGGGACATAACCCATATCAACTTCATATTCGACATCAACTGTATTACCTGTTTAACAACCGAGAGGATAGAATATAGCTTACCACTTTGAAAAAATGGGAAAAGTGATGGATATCTACATAACTGTCACGCCCCAAAAACCGAAGCACGTGAATGGGAGGAAGACAAAGAAAACAATATTAAAGTCGAGCACAATGCGGAAGCGAATCTGGGATTCCACAGGAATTCCTACAAGGATGACTTACTAACACGTAAATCCAATAGACTTACATGTCAATGAGTCAAACGAAGATAAAAGCTTATGAAACCAAGTCTAAAAGATTATCCGGACGAGCTCAAGATCAAAGGATACTACGAAAAGTTTTATGAAATTAAGTATTTTGAAAACAAGGTCTTAAAATATATGAAGGAGTACCCATTTTCAATAGTTAAATAACATTAATATTACCTAGGGAACTTATGTTTTTAATTAAATCGAAAACGAAAACAAAAATTAGAAAATGTGTGTTGCAGTGTAAAAGCACTATTCACACGATTTTGAAATCATGAACAAAAACCCTATTTTTGTGGTTAAATGACCTTAATATCATATAGGAAGTTTAAGTTTTCAATTAAACCGAAGATGGAGTTCGGAAAATATAAGCCGTAGGCCAAAAAAAATTCACATGAGCAGTTTTATTCACTGCTCAAAACACAAATAGTTCAGTAGGAAATATTACAAACATGTAAAGCAAGGACTAACACTTGTCCGCCGAATAACAACAAGGCTTCCCAATAACAAAATATGGAAGTCTAAAAAAATCAAAAAATAGGTATGCAGGAGTTCAAGAAGTTTTGTAACGGTATAATACAGTAAGTCTATAAGCATTAGGCTATTACAAACTCCTACAATGACAATTAAACATGGAAGCTATTTAATTACTTAGTTAAGGCCTAGCCTTCAAAATATAACAAAGTTTAACGTCGGATCACATGTGGCCCTTTCCTTTATCAAGATCACCTGAAAAAACTGGTTTTATCAATTCATTAAGCACGACAGCTCAGTAGGAAATATTGTAACAAGTCAATATGCTATCCGTAACTAAGTATAAGATGAGGTGCAATGAATTTCCACCAAGGCTAAAATAAAATGACAGGAGCTTTAAGGGCTATGCATGATATGCGCACTAATCTCATTACTGGACTATGAGTCACCCATACATAGAGTGTAGCATACGAACTTCCGGGAGCTAACCGAATATAGTTGGAGTTTGAATGTTTATAAGGGTCATTCTTCCTGTCTTATATCAAAACCCACATCCGAATTTCATAAATAAAATTCCCTCACATTGGGTTTTTCTCTTTTGCAAAACAAAGCATTTATATCGTGACAAATGAAATGTTTGACAATTAGGCGTCAATGCATGTGATGTCAAAATAACATTATGGATAATCAAGCACAATAGTTTAAACAATAATTCTAGCATATTGGTCATGGTATCAAGGAAATCAAAGGAGTTGCACCTTAGGGCATAATCTAACACTCCTAACAAAGATTTCTAAACTAACGTCCTAAAATACTTTCACATATATAACGGAGAATCCTAATCACATCTAGAACCACATAATCACAATTAGAACAACTCAAATCCTTTGAGGAATTGGCCTATTCCATCTGCTGATTGGATCTCCTGGGTAGACTGATTGGCTAAGGTGAAAAAGGACCTATGGAGGGCCCTTGACATCTATGATTCCATCATGCTTAGCCGAGAGAGATTCTTCCTTGATAAACCTCTCTTCTTTTCTTCTTTTCTTCTTTATTCTTCTGGTCGACTTCGGCCAATGCTTTTTTCTTCCGTTGCGACCTTATGAGTCCAACCATTCAGGACATTTGTTTCCTCACCGGTCTGCCTGCCCATGGTGAGGAAATTACTCCCAACCTTTCCTCCTCTCTTGAATTTGAACACCCTAGGACCAATACAGGCAAGGGTTCTCGGGTCATCACTGCCTTCGGGCAATTTATCTCGGCCTGTATGGGACAAGGAGAGGTTACTGATCAAGAGCACGTCGCTTTCTTGATTTACTGGCTGAACCGTTTTGTTTTTTGCTCGGCCTCTTATGGGGTAACAAAAGAGTATCATCACAATGCCCAGGCCTTGGCCTCAGGCAAGAAACTTGCTCTCGCTCCTCTCGTCCTCTCCCATCTTTACCGCAGTGTACTTGAGCTCGTTTTTTCCAACTTCAAAATCGCAAGGGGACCCCTTTGGCTCCTCTAGTGTTGGCTCCAATCCTATTTTCCCGAGAAGTGCTTGGTCGATAACTTTGATCCCACCACTCTACCAGAGGATTCTTCGGCCTTCTCTTTCCATTATGCTGGCTTCGGCCCTAAAGGCCTTTCTTTTGACCATCTTTTTTCTTTCTTTTATGAACATATGGGCAACCGATTGCCCCAGCAATTTCTCCCCTTCCACCCTCGGCTTAGATATCCGAGCTGGCTTCTCCACAGTCCTAGCACAACTCCTGAGGCCGATCAAGAAGAGCATGAAGCCATCTGGGCCAGCTTCTTAGTGGGCCGAGATCTTCTGTACAGCCCCACCATCCCTCAACACAATAACAAATGTGGAGTGGAGTATTATAATGCTCCGGCTTTAGCCCGAATTGGCTTTAGCCCGATAATTCGGGATAAAGCAACTAATTCCTATTCCCCCTTTCCAGACCTTCAACCGCTCTATGGCAGGGAGGTCTCTTCTTTCTGACCTGGCCAAAGTCGAGAAGTGCCGATCTTTCGGCTTAGCTGCCCGAGCAGGGTTGGAGTTTTTACCTTTTATGGAGCTTCGGGCTTACGTTCCGAGCCCCTTTTTTCTGTACTTAATCGTATTTCTCCTCATGTTGCCGAGAAACCTACTCGTTCCACTAACCCCTCTTTGGTTCAGGCTGCAGGTCAGAAGAGGAAAGCTGCCACCTCCAAAGGTAAAACTGCCTATCAAGCCGTTCCTGCCTTTTAGAAGTTTTTTAAATTCAAATTTGATCCCCGAGAGCCCGAGATCATGCGGTCCGATATGAAGTGGCATTTGAGGGCGCTTGAACAGGAACACAAGGAAAAAATAGCAATAGCGTATAGAAAGTATCTGCAGACGACTGATTATTCATCTGTCATTCCCAATGAGCAGTTTTTCAAGCCCTTTGACTGTCGGCCTCCTCCCCTACCAGAGGCTGATTTTGCCATTGCCTTGCCGATGGTGAATAAACAGTCATCGTCAAGGATGGAACCCTGGGAAAGAGTTACTTATACCGGGCTGTATGATTCGGGAACGGCCGATCACTCATCGGCCATCTGGGTTGTAGAAACTGGAGCACCAGTTTTAGGTATTTCCTTCTTTTATGTTTCATTCTGCCTTCCACTTCTCTGACAGATTTTATTTCCAATTCTTGTTCAGATGCCCTTCCACGAGAGAACCCATCCGGCGTGACCGATATAGAGTCGAATGAAGGTGTCCCTCTATCAACCCGTCAACGCCGAAATGTGGCCACGGCTACCCTTAAATCGGGCAAGGTATCAGTTTTTCTTTCATTTATTTTTTTCTTTCTATAAATGAGGCTAAGGCTGATCTCCCTTTTGCATGGAAACAGGGGGCCAGTGATGCTGCTTCCAAGAAGACTGGACAAGCAACAATGAAGCCTCCAACTTCTCAGGCAAAGATGCCGCTTCCACCAAAATCTCCTCTCAAGCCTCCTGCTCCGGCCTCCTCCCCAGCCGCTCCAGCTGAGGTCACTCCTCAAATGAGCTATGAACAATTGATGGCTGAGCTTCAACGGCTCCAAGGACTTGACAAGGCCAGACAGGCCATCCTCGAGGATGCGGTCGATGTC
This sequence comes from Hydrangea macrophylla, assembly GCA_033977485.1. Lineage (NCBI taxonomy): Eukaryota > Viridiplantae > Streptophyta > Magnoliopsida > Cornales > Hydrangeaceae > Hydrangea > Hydrangea macrophylla. Next base: position 68,977,401 of record CM066986.1, on the reverse strand, counting down.
CTAACGTCGAACACTGATGATACAACCGTTGATGACACATCAGAGACAACTAGGGATGAAAGACCCTTGGGATCAGACCACAATGATCCCATCAACCTTGGTGACTCTGGGACTCCTCTTGACGCAGAGAAAATGGTCGAGAAGAACGTTACCAAGGACCTTCATCTATCAGTTGTTCTCACACCGAGACATCGGCCTCACCTTTAGGTCCTGTAAATGAACAAACTGTTCATCAACCACCGCCGGTCATCTTTTCTACTAGCTCACCTTCAGTCCATGTAACATTGCTTCTTCTCTCACTATCCCTTGAATGCTTTTTTGCGTGGTCTTTATGCTCATCGGACTTTCTCTTACAAGTCTCCAGCTCCCTCCCTATTCCAGATTTCAGCTCGGTCTCATCTATTGAGGCCTTCTTTGCTCTTCTCAATCCTGAACACCTCCTTCAGGCTAAACCGATGTTGGCTCAAGCCTGTGCTGCTCCTTCTGTTGCTGAATACCAACGGGCTGAGGAGTGGTTTCGGACTACGGTCCAGTGTAAACTCTCCCAACTCCCGGATTTTGATGAGTTTCACTTGGCCATGGGCCTCTTGCTTTCCTAGTTGGACATATCTGAAGAAATGAAAGACGATCTTCGGGATCTGCAAGTGAGACTACCAGATTATTTGAACCGACATCGGTGTGCCATCAAACTTGTCTCTAAGTTTGAAGAAAAGTCCAGGGAATCCAAAGCCCGAGTTGAGAATCTGGGCGCTTACAAACAGCAATATGAAGCTTCCAAGGCCATGAAGGAGCGCCTTCTGCAAGAGAAGGATAGGCTTGAGGCTGAGATGGCCAAGCTCCAGGGCGAGCTGAAGAACACTAATGCAGGCCTTACACTTTCTGAAAAGGCCATCCTCGATGTTGGGCGCACTATGCAGGAACATGTGGAGGCTTTGACCAGAACTGCAACTGCTGCAAGTAGGTGGGAGGCCGACAAGGCTACTGCTGAAAAGGAGCTGGAGTACTTGGACCAGGCTTGGGAGGAGCTTAGGTTGAGATTTGCAAAGAAATAATGATGTATTTCTATTTTTTTTTTTCTAGCCGTTTTAGAGGTATACGGCTGATACTATGTAAACTCTTTTGAAAATCAATGAGAATGAGATTTTTCTATCATTCATCTATTCTCACTGATTCCCAAAGAGATGGTACATATTGCTTTCAATATTTTCCATTTATCGGTCTAGCATACATCTCACCATCTAAATCAATTAACCGATATGCACCCCCCGTGATGACCGACATAACTTGATATGGTCCTTCCCACTTAGCTGACCATTTTCCATATCGGCCATCCTTTTCATCTAACAGCAATACGGCTTTCCAAACTAGGTCTCCTTCGCCAAAAGACTTGTGCTTGACCCTTTTGTTGTATGCCCGAGTTACTCTGTTCTTCTGTGCCTTAATGCAATCTAAAGCTTTAAGTCGAACATCATCGAGTTCTTCCAACTTGGCCAACATTGCCTCGGTGTACTCAGCTGAGTCAAGGCCGAGTTGGAAAGCTCATCTTGTCGACCGGACAGTAACTTCCATAGGTAGCATTACGTTATGACCATAGGTTAGCATAAAGGGAGTAATGTTTGTGGCCGATCTCTTTGATGTCCGATATGCCCACAACCCCTCAGACAATAAATCGTGCCATACCCTAGGGTTGCTCACCACCATCTTCTCTATTATTCATTTAATTGTTTTGATTGATGATTCGGCCTACCAATTTCCCTGGGCGAAATACGGAGTTGAATTTAGGATTTTAATACCTCGGCTTTCAGCTAATGCCTTTACCTCATCTCCAGTTAACACTAATCCTTGATCTGCCGTGATCATTTCTGGAAGCCCGAATCGGTGAATTATGTGCTCGTTAATGAACTTAATTATACATGCTTGATTTACCGATTTGTCTAGTACTGCCTCCACCCATTTTGTGAAGTAATCAGTAGCTACCATAATAAAATAGTGTTGGCCCGAGGATGGTGGGTAGATTTTACCAATTAAATCCATGGCCCATCCCCAGAACGGCCATGGCCTTACGATCACCTGCATCTCGGTAGCTGGTAGTTGCTGTATTGGCACATGCCTCTGGCACTCCTGGCATCCTTTTGCATAATCAATGCAGTCTTTTAGCATGCTCGGCCAATAGTAATTGTGTCTTCTAAGAAGCCATTTCATCTTTGTACCTGTCTGGTGGGCTCTGCAAATACCTTCGTGTACCTCGGCCATTACTTTCATGACCTCGAGCTTGTCCAGGCATCTTAATAAAACTTCGTCATTGAGGCTTTTCTTAAACAATTCCCCATCCAGTAAGACATAATCAACCGAAGATAACTTTATTTTCCTCTTGGTCTCACCGCTCGGATGCAGGAGGCACCTAATTATTGGGACCCTCCAGTCCTGCTCGTCCATGATTACCGAGAACGCTTCTGTTGCCATTTCTCGTTGTCTTACCGATGGCAAGATTCTTCTTTGTGCTCTTATCAACTTTTCATCATCAGTTATTTCCAATTTGGTTGCTGATGCAGCCTGTGTCAAATTGTCGACTTCAGAATTATAGGCTTGAGCAACGTGCTGGACTCTAATGTCATAAAACTTACATAATAATTGGAGGGCAATTGAGTTGAAAGGCAACAACTCCCAACTCTTGCACCGATACTCACCATTGAGCTGGTTAATAACAAGGTTTGAATCATCGACAATATGAATCGCTGATACGTCCAACTCGGCCATTATTTCAAGGTCGATGATTAACGCTTCATATTCAACTTGATTACTAGAACACTCAAATTCTAATTTGAACGACAAAATAGTCTTTCTTTTTCTCGGTGATATCACAATTATTCCTGCCCCTGCTCCGTCAGCATTTCTTGATCCGTCAAATATCAACGTCCAAGGGGACAGAGAAATTGTTGATAATAGAGTGGAATCAATTGCTTCATTTAATTATGGGCCGACATCTAAACAAGGATGATCGACTAAGAAATCGGCGAGGGCCTGTCCTTTCACCGATCTTTGTGGAACAAATTGAAATGTGAACTTCATTATAGCCAGAGTCCACTTTCCTATACGCCCACGCATTATCGGTCTTGATAACATGTATTTGATGAAGTCAGTTTGGAAAATTAAGTAGACCAAAACAGGTAGCATATATACCCTTAACTTTTGTGAAGCAAAGTACAAGGCTAAACATAATTTTTCTATCGGCGTATATCTACACTTGACAGAAGTAAGAACTCTACTTAGATAATACACTGCTTGTTCCTTTCGCCACTCGTTATCCTGTGCTAGCATACATGCTATTGATTCATCTGAGGCCGATAAACACAGCTTTAACGACCTTTTCTTCCTCGGAGGCATGATTACTGGTGGTTCTGCAAGATACCGTTTGATGGCTTCGAAGGCTTGCTGATGCTAAGCCTCCCACCTGAAATCATTTTCAGACTTGAGCTTGAGCAGTGGAGACCAAACGTGTGTTCGTCCAGCACAATTTGAGATGAACCTCCGTAAAAAGTTGATTTGTCCGGGGAGTCTTTGGAGCTCTGTTTTATTCTTTGGGGGCTCCGCTGATTGAATAGATCGGACCTTGTTTTTATCAATCTCAATGCCTCGTTGGTGCACCAGGAAACCAAGAAAGTTCCCTACTGTTACTCCAAAAGCACACTTTAAGGGATTCATCTTAAGCCTATGAGTCCTCATCCTTTCAAATGATCTTTGTAAATCGGCCAAGTGCTTCTCTTGTGTGGCCGATTTTATGACAACATCATCGATGTAAACTTCCATGATTTTCCCTATCATATCATGGAAAATTGCATTCATGGCTCGCTGATATGTTGCTCCTGCGTTTTTTAGTCCGAATAGCATAACTACCCATTCGAATGTTCCAATTGTGACTGGACATCTGAATGCGGTCTTGGGGACGTCATCTTCAGCGATATATCTGATTATATCCTGAATGCCCATCCATGAAGGATAAGATTTTATGTTTGGCCGCCGCGTCATCGGCATTGGGTATTCATCTTTTGGTGTAGCCAAATTCAGGTTTCTGAAATCTATACAAACCCTTATCTTACCATTCTTTTTTACTACTAGTACAATGTTGGAAATCCAATCGACGTACTTGGTTGTTCTTATGAAGCCAGCCTTCAACAGTTTCAACTTCTTCTTTGACTTTGAGAACGATCTCTGGGGACATTCTTCTGGGTAACTGCTTGAATGGCCTGCACCCTTCCTTGATAGGTAAGCGGTGTTCCACCAGCTCCCTCGCCAGCCCTGGCATTTCATGATAATTCCATGCAAAGCAATCCTTAAATTCTCTGAGAAGAGAGATCAGAAAAGCTTGGAAATCGGGCTCGAGTAACTGATTTATGTAGGTAGGTTGGTATTCACCGCTTGCCCCCAAATTAACCTCAAGGAGAGGATCTTGTACATCGGCCTTTAAGTTGTCGAGCTTTCCAGGGGTCGAAGACAACTCCTCTAGCTTTATGCAGTCTTCCATCATTTCTTCTTGACAATCTTCAATAATATCGGCCAAATTGGCCGATGATATCTGTGCTTGCTTGTCTGCCAGAAAAGCCTGCATCCTAGCCATACTGGCCTGCATAGCCAGTACCCTTCTAAGCTTCACTGACGATGGGTTCTAGTCCATTGGGAATGTTGAGGTCTACATCATCGTCGATCGACGTAATCACAATTGATGGCCGATCGAGTTGTTTGTATACTTGAATCAATTGATTCTTTTGATCCTTCACCATGGTGGTCAATTTCGGCCTTCCGTTCTTATCTGTTCCAATGAATTTGACAGGGCCGATATTGTCTTCATACAAAATGGCCTCAGAGCAGTGAACCCTGGCAACAAAAGGCTTGTGATCATCCCAAACCACTTCCACATCGTCACCGTTCCACAAAATCAGGAACTGGTGCAAAGTTGAAGGAATACACCAGCTGGTGTGAATCCAGTCTCTACCCAGCAAGGCATTGTACGATGCTCCGGTATCCACAACAAAGAAAGCTGTCATGGTGGTCTTCTTTCCCACAGTAAGCTCTACTAGGAGGATCCCTTTCGTCTTCGCCTGTGTCCTTGTAAACCCACAGGCTGTGAGCTCAGTTGGGATCAACTCGCTCTCATCGCGTTGCAACTTCAGCAACATAATGGATGGTAGGATGTTCACCGCAGCTCCATTATCGATCAGCACCCTCGGATATGGCACTCCATCAATAGCCGCGTTGATGTATAACGGCTTCAGATGTTGCGACATTCATTCTGTCGGCTTTTCAAAGACTACTTTAGTGGGTTTCTTTCCTTTTTCATCTTTGGTTTTTGGCCTGATTACCGATACCTTCGGCTTTTCTGTTTTCACTTCCTGATTGACAAATACTGGCGTTGTCGAACCCTTGTCCTCATGCAAATCACCTTCCATTTTGCTTGCATGGTCTGGTCTTACTCCAAAAGACATCAGCAACGTGTACACCATATTCACCGAGAAATCTTTTGGGATGCTTCCAAACTGGATATATTTGTCCAATGGTTCTTCGTAATCTGAATCGATATCGGCCATTTCCAAGTCCGGTTCATTCACCTCAGGAATGGATGGTGTTTCAAGCTTTTGAAGTTTTGTATCCCGGTCATCGGCTTCGATCTTCTCCTTTTCTTTACAGCTTAGAATCACCCTTGGCACCATGTCCTTTTGTTGATCTGCCCGCTTCTTCTCCAAACGGTATTTGGCTTTCCAATCTCGGGCTGACTGCCTCAGCCTTTGCATTCTCCTTTTCTGGGTCTTGCTGAAGTATGCGTGCTCTGGGAATTTGGGGTGCTCCACTCTTTTCCAGCGGTTTACTTCAGCTTGTGGTGGAACAACCATCTGTGGGGATCGGTCTTGGCATTGGTACGTTTTCCTTCTCACGTCCCTGTTTTCCTGCCTTGGTTCATCATGATAATACTCACTCTTCTGAAAATCGGGCTTTCTGCGATACTCCTGGTTTGGATAAGTGAGGCGGCTATGAATCGACCTTCTCAGACTTGGTTGCCGAGACGCCCTTTCCTTATTTGGCTTGGGTGGTTTAATTACCTCAGCCTTGCATTTTGGACATAGCCCTTGCTCGATCAAATCGACCATCCATTGCAATGTCGGGACCTTCGCTGCTTCTGCATCTGTTTTGTTTGACATAACTTTAGAAGCCAATCTTGCCTTTTCCTGATGGTTTATTCTCGTACTTGTTTCAGCAACTTCAGCTCCCTTGAGGTCGATCTTTTCTCTTGGCATGCGCAGGATTATAAAATCGGGTGCCACCATATTTGCCCCCACTATCTCTGGAAATGGGTTGCTATCAACTCCCATTACTTCTTTCTCTTTCTCGGCAAACTTTAGATTCCCCTTATCGATCATATCCTGCAAAACATTTTGGAACACCAGGCAATTATTAGTGGTATATCGCCAAGAGTTGTGCCATTTGCAATACTCTTTTCCTTTCAGCTCGTTAGCCTAAGGTAATTTAACTTCGTGAGGCAGCCGAATTTTCTTATCGGCCATCATAAAGTCAAAAATTTGATCAGCCATCGCTATGTTAAATGAGTATTGCTTTCCGGCCTTAAAAGCTATTTCTTGACTGATGATAGTTGTGCATCAGTCGGTTTTGGCAACGGCTGATATAAATATGGCCGTTTTGAGACAATCTCGGCTACGTCCACTTCGGTGTTGATTTCGCACTCGGTAGCATGAATATCATAGTTGGGATCCCTATAATAGGTTCCCTTGGAGGAATTTTTCCTTTCTTGTTCCTCCTCGAGCATATGCTCATATCAGGCAGCTCGAGTAGCCAATTCGAAGAGATCGCGAAAATCCATACCTTTAAACTTTTTCCTAAGTTCGAAGGTTAATCCGCCTAATGCTATGTTGGTAAATTCTTCTTCGGGCAACATAACCTTGCAGCGGTGTTTAGCCCGTTTAAACCGGGCTATGTAGGCTTCTGCTGATTCATTTGGGAGCTGACTCAGCCTAGTTAAATCGGCCATTGAGACTTCGGGCTTAGTCCGATAAAATTGGGCATGAAACGCTTCTTCCATTTGGTTCCAGGTGTGGAAAGAGTTTGGAGGTAAGTTAATGTACCAACTAAAAGCTACCCCAGTCAAGGAATTGGAGAACAACTTTAGTAGCATATCTCCTCGGTGACTTACCTCTCCACTCTGAAGCAGGAAGCGACCAATATGCTCCACGGTAGATTGATCTCCCTCACCAGAGAACGTTGTGAAATTGGGCACCTTATATCCTCGGGGAAGAGGCACTCTTTCAATGGCATCGCTATGCGGCCTCCTATAGACAGGCCTCTGGGTTCTGCGGAGTAAACCACCAAAGTCTTGGCGAATGACTTCGGCAATATGCTCTCGGTCTATCCTAACCGTTTGGACAGGGATACCCCTTCTCATGCCAGTCTCATGTTCTAGACCGATTCCGTCATTCCCCATAGGTTTGTCCTCGGTGACTAAATTGTCTCTTAACAACTGGTTAACTCTTCCCCACTGATGGTCTAAATTTTGCACGTTTAGACCGATCAGTTGGTCCTTGATGGTGCTGCCTGGTCAGACTGTAACCCGGGGTGGGTTCACGGTCTCTCCTAAAATTTCCTTGCCATCCCTCTTTGGAGGTGTAATGTATTTTTCGGTCTGGGAGGAGGATGGGGCATTTTGACTTGCCCCCAACCCAACCCGAGACAGGAAGGTTGGTGGAATGGATGGCTGTGAAGAATCGTCTGCTTGGTGTTCTTTCCATTCCTTCATTTCACGGAACATCTCACTCACTTGGGTAAAAGTCTGGTCTTTCCTAATGGACATCTCTGCAAATAGTTAGTTGAAAAGTTCTAGCAAGTTATTACCCATGTTAGACAAGTCCGCTTGACTGGCTACTGTGTTATCTATCGGTTCTATGACTGGTTCTATGACGAGTTCCAAGACAGGTTCTAAAAAAGGGTCGCGTGAGCCTACCTCCTGGGAAATCCCCTTAGATCTTGTCCCTTTTCCAGCCATTTGACACTGGTCCCACCGGGCGTGCCAAGAATTGTTTGCAAATAAAATTTTTGGTGTAGGGTGCGTCGGGCGTGCCAGAGTCCACGTGGACTCAAAGAGGTTGTGATAACCTGATCTGACTTCTTATTCAAACGATTGTTGATAACTAATGGGCCTTAGCTCTACTCTGATGCAAGTAAGCAAATTACAAATGGAAATTGAAAAGGACACAAAATAAACACCAGAATTGAGAATACCTCCACGGAAATCATCATCTTCATTGATTGAATGCAAGTAAAGTAATTACAGACGCTCAAAAGAACAATAAAAAGTGCTCAAAGAGCAATGAAAACTCACAACTCAGTCAAAGAACAACAACGGTATTGTTAATGAGGAAAAAAATATAGGCTGCTAGAGCAGAAGTGGCGTATGTGTTAGCCCCCTACCAAATGTTGCCCCCCCTGCTCTATTTATAGACTTAGAGTACATAACCATTCATGTTAGTGGGATTAGTGGGGTTAGTGGGGTTAATGGCCCCTGATTTCTAGGTATGGACAAGTTACTGCTTCCACTATGTCCCATGACCAACTTCCACGATTTATTTGATGATCCCACTTCTGCCACATTCCTCTTTCATGTAACTGCTTTCTCTCCAGCTCAGCATCTCCTAGAAACCACGTTCTCGTTCCCGCTTAACTGCCTAACAGTCTTGTGAGCAGATCCTAGGTGACCGATAGCATCCCTCTCTTAGTAGCTTGATCCTTGTTGGTTAACGGATCTCGGTCTTATTCTCCGTAGGAAGTCTACTAGTGACCATCGGTCTCGTTTGACCGATGTCTTCTTAACTATAGATTACTTACCAATTATTTCCCAAGCCCGATATTACTTTTCCTTTTATACCTCTTTCAGTCCCAACACTTTAGATCCTTTGTTGGTTGGTTATCGGTCTTGTATGACCGATGTTTTCAAGTAACTGCCATCTTCTGAATCCTGAGTCATTATCCAAGCCCGATCTTACGCTTTTCACTTCTCTACTCCGTTGATCACCACTCCTGGGTCTTACAGAACCATCCTGATGGTCTTCGGCCTTTCTTGCCGAGGCCGAGGTATCTTTACCGATGCCATAGCTACCACTTCCTGCTTTGCAACATCGGTCTTAGTTATTGAGGCCGATGTGTCATTTATATCCTGGTGTCACCCTACTCAGTTTTAACACCGATATTCATGTATTGGACGCATCAACTTTACCAGCAGCTATCTCTGATATCAGTCTTTCCTCCTTTATTGGCCTTATCACCTGTTCATCTGCTTACCTGCTCCTATGATGTCGTCATCAAGCCACGTGATTGTCATGTGCCTTGGAAAATCCCAAATTAGGGTGTAAATAATGATACAAATGTTAAAGCATTAGCGGACCAAATTAAAGGTTCAAATTTGGTAAGTATATGATTTTTTTTTTCTTTAGTGTCAAGATTACTCACCACTTAATTATCAAGATACTTTTTATTTTTATGTTTATAACTACACAACAAATTCAACACATTGCACATGCAACGCGTGTGCCCCGATCGCTAATACACTATAAAGGCCCGAAGATAGCACAGAAGGGACTCACTCGCAAACCAATCTCGAAAAAGCATTTATAGCAGTTTCCCTTTTTCTTTTTTCAGTATACTTGTAACTTAGCTTAGCATCTCTATTGTTTTATTTTCTCTGTGAATTTCTTATAATTTCTGTTTCAGTGTCCTTCGTAGTGTAATGTTACTTTTCTTGTAATTCCTTTTATTTTAATAGCAATTATTTCTATTTCTATTGTCAAAGCTTTTCATTTCCTTTCATTTTTCAAACTCCTCACTTGGTTAAATTGAGAAGCCCTCTTTATTGAGGTAAGTGTAATTTTAAGAGAATGGGCATCCCTACTTTCCAACAATTGCTGACCACGCTCACACCAAACATAAAAATATAGTTTGACTTCTCATTTAGGTCTACTTTACAAGTTCCTGACACGCCCGTGCAAACTTTTTTACCAAACAACTATTATACCAAATGATTCAAATAAATAAATAAATAAAAATACAAAGAAGAAAGAAATGCTCGGAAAACATCAATTAAGGCATCTTTTGTGGGAAAAAAAATTATACCCAATTTGGGGCCCAAAAATCCAGGACATCCTGTATTTTTTTTTTTGTTCCTCCATGGTTTCGGACAAAATTTGATAAAACCAAAAAAGAAATCTCTCTTTGTCCTTTACATCTTTCAGTTTTGAAACCTCACTAACACACGACGGTTTAATTCGACCCATTCATATATATATATATATGCCTTCAGATTGCAAGAAAATGTAAGTAACTTGTATTGCTAATTGTATTTTTTTTTATTCTTGTTAATGTCTTCAATCTGTTTCAGCAGTCTCTCTCTCTCTCTCTCTCTCTCCACACACAAATAGAACATATGAATATATATATATATATACACAATTGTAGATTACTTGGAAGTTCTTGTTTCTTTTATTTCGTTTATCACTGCTTTTGCTATGTCCAATATTTGCTTGTTTAGATTTTAGATATGGGTACAATTGATCGAATTGATTTCTATAGGAAGTTTAAGAGTAAAATACCATATAAGAGACTAGTTATTAACACTTAAAATATTGCATATTAACAGATTGATGTAACTTTTGTGTTTATGTCCACAATAGAGAAACTAAAATAGGGGTTTTGTTTGAATGAATCCTATGCTGTCATTTTACCTTGAATTGTGTTACATCACAAAGTTTTATTTATTTATATACAATATCGTTCCGTGTAAGTAGTCAAAGTTGATGACACAAAAATTATTTTTGAGGCTTTGGTGATTTGGTGTTCATCTCATTGGGTTTTATGTGTTGGCTAACTTTTGAAGTTTGTAAGTGATTATGGTACTCCAAAAGACAATTGGTCGAATGCTGAACAAAAGCAATTTTGTGCGAGTGAACCGCAGAAGCAAAGATGTGCAAAAGGGGCCCTAAGAATCTATAGGTCTTTAATTTGGGATTTAGAGTATGGTTGACCCTTGCCACTTGCTTTTGGGGGAAAAAAGAATCTTATATGGTATCTTATATGTATTCATGTGGGTGTAATTGCATTGTGCCGCGTTTGGTATGAAAGTGATTTTTTTGCCTGTGATACATGTATCAAGGATTGGTACAATTTAGAAATAAAAGAAAACATAGAAAAAGGGACAGTAAGGAGAGAGAAATATGATACAAGTGAAAGTTATTTGCTATAGAAGCTGAGTAATCCCCCTAGCTCATGTCTACGTATGAATGCATCTTTAAAATATGTTGAAAATGATTAAGGATAATGATATGTTTGGAATGACAACTTCGGAATGCATTTTTACCAATTATATTTACATAAACATCTTCATTAGCAACTTATTTTTAAGATGCTTTTTATTTTTTCGGAAAAAGACTTGCTATTGCATGAGTTAAGAGCTGACAGAACCCCACACTCCTCAACTTCCAGAACAAACTAATCTCACTGTATAATGTTTCTATTTTCATTTATATCATCTTTCGGCTTTTTTTGTCTCTCTATATATTTCAATATTGATACATATACTTTGAATCGTACCAAACGGAATATAATACAATTGTAATGGGTGAAAATGTTATCTGAAAATGTCATTCTACACACACCCTTAGTTTAAAATTTTTTGAATATCCTTGTCTAAGCTCTTTATTTGGTGATGTTTAATTGGACCATTGACTTTTCCTAATTTGTATATGCAAAAGCAGGTATATTATACATTCTTAGTAGATAATAAATCCTTCTCTTGTTGGACTTGAACATTTCTTGTTTACCTAGTCTAACTCTTCACACTCTTCGGTTAATTGGGTCATTGACCTTCAAACATTATTTGACCCACAAAAAAAAATTCTTCAAACATTCTCTTTGGATTTTCACATTACATTTCTAAAACTTCCCTGCAAACCTTACCAATCACAGTTATAATTTACCTTTGCTCATAGTTGAAGTCTACAACCAAGCACATCTTTCCATATTCTTGACTTTGGACCAAGGTTACTTGTATGGCGGATCAATTCGGTATGAGGAAGGGGATCGAGAACGCGGATCATCACGTGCTATAAAATGTGGTACGGTGAGGGTATACTTCTTCCGATCTTTTAGGGGGGAAGCAGTATGATAGATTAAAACGTGAAACGATATTTTAATCATTTTATTGTTAAATAAAGTTCTAAATGAGAAAATATAAACAATGTAACATTTCAGTGTTACAAGTTCACTAGATTTTGGCGGTGGTATTACATTATTAGGTGATAAAGCGGCCTTCAGCAAAAAAAAAAAAAAAAAAAAAAGGTGATTTAAAGCGGGAACACCCAAATTGGCATTCTAGTTCTCTAGTGTAACCCGTTTTGGAACGATCGTACCAAAAGGGGGATCGCTGGGTTCAAATCATATATTAGGTTAATTCAATAAACCCTTTTCGGTTTATTTAATGCCTCAGTTTTTGGAAATTTTCTATTGTTTGCCTGTTTTAAGCTGTCATATCTGAGCCTTCTTTGTTCTCTTGCTTATGTTTTTTTTTTCTTTTTCTTGCTATCTTTTTCGATTACTCAAATGGAACTAGTAGTGGAAAATTCAGTCTTGTTAAAAGATGTAACTTTGATGATTTTGATATGATGCCATCTTTTCAGAACATCAAGAAGAAGAAGAATTTTTCAAACTGCAACAAAGAAAAGCTCTCGGATTCATAAGATGGGTCCCATATGCAAATCCAGAAAAAGGGTTGGTTCAATTTATTCTGAATCAGAAGATGGTGATCGAGAAAATGATGATTTTGATAAACAGTTTGGGATTCAAAGCTGGTCTGATGATGAAAATTGCTCATGGTTATCTTCAGGTAGTGTTTCACATTCATCCTGTTATGATGATTATAGAATCTCCAAATTTTTAGACCTGTCAGTTGATGAATTGTTAAAGTCTGGTCTTTTTTGGGGTAAAGCAATTACTTTCTTTGATGGGTCAATGGTAGATCCAATAGATGGGGCATGTTTGGTTCTTGAGAAAATTTCTTTGGATGAAGAGAAAATTCTGCTAAAGGACTTGCAGGAACAAGAGGTAGTTACTTGGCTGCTGAGCACTGATTCCAACAATTTTGATAATTGTTCTTCTTCATTAAGCTCCAATCTTGATTCTCCATCGTTGAGCTGGGATTTCGTAACAACGAGTGATTTTCGGGGTTCTTTAGTTAATCTTGATTTGGAGGATTCCAAGTGGATATCGGATACCGACTCGGAGTTTAATTATGATTTTCCGAGTCCATCTTTCAAGAGCAATTGGGATTCTGAAGTTCAATCTTGTAATTCGAGTGTTTCTTCACTAACCGAAGTAAAACGTGAAAATTCGCTATCTTCATCGTCTGATTGTGTATCAGAAGCCATTGATTTGGAAGAATTTGATATGGATCACCCGCTTTTCTGGCCGTCTGATCAAAAATCCGAATGGGGTTCGGAGGGAAAATGGGATTTATTTATTATGTCACCTAGGAAGGGAAAATACAAAGTTGAAAATTCATGGAAGTCCTTCGCAATAAGATTTCAAAATCCAAAGTTGGATTTAAATGAAGGGTGTAAAAGAAGGCTTGTGTTTGGCTCAAGATCAAAATCTTCAAAGATTTTGGATTTAAATCGCGAAAATGGAAATAAAGAGGTAAGGAGAATTAGTACTATGCCTTCAAGATTTGCTTCCATGAAAGATGTACCTATTTATATGGAAGATGATGATTCTATACCACCAGAAGATGAGAATGTTGGTATTGAGAAATTAGTAGGTAAGTTGGGAAGTTTCTTGGAGGATGATTTTCGATCGAATGATGAACTTTTTTCAATCGAAAAATTGTTGGGGCTTGATGAATTTGATGGGCACGAGGGTGTCGAATCAGAATTCAACAAAGATGAATTCTCCCTATATGTCTCTCTATGACAATCCAATCGGCGGCCATTCAAATTCACGGGACGTCCAAACATGCCATTAGGGTATTATTGAACCATGTGGTCTCATGACTCAAATTTTGGAAGATATTTTTGCAGCCATAATGTTGCACACAGTTGATTATTAGTGGTACACAGCATAATTGACACAAAATTATTCATACTTGCAGCATGAATTGTTTAGGTACTCAATTTTGTATGTTTAGTTCAAAACTTCAAAAGTATTGAACAAAAGTTCACTTATTGATCTTGACCTTGAATATAATCAGACTGAAATTTTGTGGATCAAGGGAAATTTAATAAAGAGTTTTTTTCTTTCTATAGATTCCAAACCAGTTTACACTCTTCTCTAGCAATACATTCAAACTCTGTTAGAGTTAGGTTTGTGGAGTTAGAGTCTGGTTTGTGAATTTAGAGTTGGAAAAAGAAAATAAAACACAAATGAAAACTCTAATAGCAAATTTTTAATTATATTTACCATATTTCCTTTTTCTTTCATTTTCTCTTGTTTCCCTTACTAAGTAAACAAAGAAAGTGTTTTCTCAGTGTATCTTTACTTTTCCATAACTAAATGTATGAACCAAATAGATTATTAGGTGAAACAAAAAAAGAAAACGTGAAGAAATGGCTTTTTTGTGTGTGGTTACTAAGACTCTGTTTTAGTCTTGCAAATGAGTAAAGATTGGGACACACCAAAGACACAACTTTTAGGATACAATCCAAGAAATTACACATCTCTTGGGTTGTGTCCCAAAAGATGTGTCTTTGAGTGTATTTCAAGTATTACCCTTTGCAAATTTATAGATAGAAAAAGAAAAGAATGAGACAGCGAATTAAAACCCATTTCCTTCTTATTTGTCCTCTTGCTTAGATAAATGGTAGTAGAGCTACACAATATTTAAGTTTTTGGGGGTAAATTACTGATTGGTAATGTTTCAAAAGATTACAAAGAGATGCTCACAAAAGGATGTGGCATCCTATGTGGTGGTAGGATCTACCACACTTAACTCAACCAATGAGATGCCGCATCCTTTTATGAGCATCTCTTTGTGACCCTTTTTGTGTCACTAACATTACCCATTATAGATGCGTGCCCACTGTATTTCCAATCGTGTCACTAATACCCTTGTACTTTAGACTAAAGTGAAATAGTTAGCAATCCATTAAAATTAACAGAACAAAGGCTTGTTTGGTGGAGTATTTGCCACTTTGACCCACTATAGTGAGAAAATTTTTAAATTGCCCCCTTATAGTCTCAAATGGATCACTAACACCCCTTGTGGACCGTTTGGTAACTTCTTTTTCTTATACAAAAAAAAATTTGCAATTGGTATAAATTATTCAAAGTAGCTTTTGGCCCATTGTAATTATAGATGCTATTTTGCTAAATAATTTATAGCTTTTGGAGTTCATAATTATTGAAAAACTCTAAAAGTTATTGCCAAACATGGCTTATAGCAGTTAAATTTAACCGAGTTACTAACGGTTTCACTTTAGTCCAAAATACAGCGGGTTTTAGTGATACAATTTGAAGTATAGGGGGTAAAATGAAAAACAGCCTAAGTAGGGGTGTATATATAATTAAGAATTTAAGAAGAGGGTGTCTGTATGTGTGTGTGTGTGAATTTAAGAAGAGGGTGTCTCTGTGTGTGTGTGTGTGTGGGGGGGGGGGAAATAAGAGGTTAGGGCATGTGTGGTAGCGTTGCGGTTTAGTATTAGATTTTATGTTATTTTTTAAAAAATGAAAACTAAAAACGAATTTGATAATCATTTTCATTTTCACCATATTTTATTTTTGTTTCTAGTTTTTCTTTACCCTTTTCCTTGAGAACTTCATGAATTGGATGGAGTATAAGGAAGCAGTGAGAAAAATAAGTAGGCAAAAAAAAACCCAAAAAAAATGTATACTAAAAAAAATGAACGAAAAAGGGGAAGAATACATTATTGGAAAATTTGAAAAAAATGTCATTAAGAGGAGCTTTGTTGAGATTAAGGACAACTTAAAGTAGACATTAGAGATAAGTCCTCCCGATGTCCATAGACCAAAATACCCTCATATTCATCTTCTAACCATAGCCAAACCATAGCCACCTCCGATCACCACCCCAGTCACCTCCGGCCACCACCCTTGCCGTCTCCGGCCACCACTGTCATCTCCGGCGACCACCACCTCGCCATCTCTGGTGACCACCACCGGCTGTCATCTTCCTCCCTTCTTCCCCTACTTTAAAATTGTATATCTCTCTCTCTCTCTCTCTCTCTCTCTCTCTCTCTGCTAGATGTAAGAAGAAGAAGGTGGCTTTAAAGTTATAGAAATAGGGCTTTATATAGATGAGGTGTTTTAGATCTAGGAAGAAGAAAAAGAAGAAGTGGAATACCTTTCATCGCGGTCGACGAACATGGACAATGGCGGTCAGAAGGTGGACGGCTGATGTGGCCGATTTGTCGTTTTATGGTAGTGAAATTGGAGATATCCTAAGTCAAATTTGACTTAGGATATTGACTTAGGATAATTCTAAACTGATATAACATTCAATGCTATAATTTTTCACTAAGAAAATTTACACAATCTCTTTTGAACCTGAACACTTCCCCCCACTAAAAGAACTAAGTGAAATTTCACTGAGAAAGTTAAGTAAAATTTCACTTATGACAAATCAATGTTTACGATGAACAGTGTCGTTCATCCCTGCCATCTCCGGCAACCAATATTCAAAATACCACCATCCTTGCCACCTCTGGCGACCATCGGCAACACCACATCCGCCTTTTATTACAGAAATTACTTTTGCATTTATAGACAGTTTGTTCATAAGTGAAATTTCACTTAAAATCAATCTTAAGTAAAATTTGACTTAAAGATTTATTTTAAGTGAAATTTGACTTAAGATTAATTTGTTAATTATGCAACTCACCCACCAATGCAATCAATACAGCTACAATAGAGGCAGCATTTAAGAGAACAAAAAACCACTGAGACATAACAACAAGCACCTTTAGCTACTACATTGTAATACCATATATTACACAGAGTTTCTATATTTTTCCCTTATTCATACTTAAAATTTCACTTTCAATCGATCGAACCTCTTTTGAGCGATCGAACATTTCTAAAGTTCAAGTGATTGAACCCTTTTCAATCGATCGAAACCCTGCCTATATGAATTTATGACGTGGTTCCTACTTCAATCGATTAAACCCTTTTCAATCGATCAAACCTAACTGATGTGCTCTCGAGCGATCAATCTTAATTCAATTGATCGAACTTGTAATCATCAGGATTCCAGTTTCTGCGCAAACAATGCCATATGTACCCCTCCCCTTTATATATACCTTGTGTTCGTGTGTGTTAGTGTGTTTGGAGAACCAGAGAGTTAGAAAGAGAGGGACTCTGTGTGTGTGTGTGTTCTTGTGTTTATATATATACATACACACATATATCTATATATACATACTCTGGGAGAGAGAGAGAAGCTGAGAAAAAACAAGAAGAAGAGAAGGAAAAAGAGAAAGAGACAGAGAAAAAGAGAAGATAGAGAGAGAGAGAGAGAGAGAGAGAGAGAGAGAGAAGAGGAGCCACCATTGGAGCTCGGAAGCTCAAGCTTTGCCAAACCCACCCTTAGCACGTTCAGTGAGTCTTTACTCACTTGGTCTCATTTATATAATGTTTTTAGAAGTTCATGGGATGTTTATACATATTAAGAACATCTATAAGATGTTTATATATGCTGTTTTACGAATCTGCTAGAGAAGACGACTCTCAAGCGATTGAACTGAGTTCAATCGATCGAAGGTTCAATAGATCGAATGGATTTCGATCGCTCGAACATTTCTTTTCCTCAATCGATCGAAATGGTTTCAATCGATCAAACTTTACAGAATATGGATTGTTTTTTTAGTTTATTATATATGAGGTTCGACTGTTCGATTCTTGATTCGAACTTCTATGATGCGATTAGGGGTTGATCATGGAAAATGTAACAACACAGATAAGTATGCTTAAGAATAATGGATTAATTTAATGATGTTAGATACTATGCGGTTCATGTATGAGTTTGATATACGTTCATTTCAATCAAAGTAGTCAGGCCACATGGGAATTATCATGTGTTGATAGTAGTACTGAACTTAAGCAGGTTTGATAGGTTCTGGAAATGGTACGTGGGCGGACACCTGTTCATGATATGATTGCACATGCAATGGATGGTTTATATCCTTAACGAGCAGTGGGCAGGACCATGTTCTCCTAAGATAGCTAGATGATCCATGTTATATTCCTAACGAGCGGTGGATGGTTTATATCCTTAACGAGCGGTGGATGGAGATCACTGGTATACATCGATGAGTCGTGGCAATAGATTGGATATGCTATTGTTCAAAGCGTTATATCCTTGATATGCGGTTGATGGTTTATATCCTTAACGAGCAGGGGATGGACTGACGTGGTGTCCATGATTGCGATGCATGGTATATATCCTTAACGAGTAATGGACATAATGATGGTATGTCTATATATGTGAAACGATTAAGTCTGTTCTTTATAAGTAG
Organism: Hydrangea macrophylla; assembly: GCA_033977485.1. Classification (NCBI taxonomy): domain Eukaryota; kingdom Viridiplantae; phylum Streptophyta; class Magnoliopsida; order Cornales; family Hydrangeaceae; genus Hydrangea; species Hydrangea macrophylla. The sequence goes on along the minus strand of CM066986.1, from coordinate 68,958,835 downwards.
AGTATGTTGATTATCGGTCTCAGGATAAAAAGATGATAAGGATTGAGTTACGACATTGGAATACAGAGAAAGTATTATTTAGTATATCTTATGACTTCATAACTTGTTATACATTATATCATTGATACCCTGTGAGTTTCTATTCACTCATCTCTCAGTAAGCTGACGGCCTTTATTGCCTAGATATTCCCCGTCCAGATTACCCTATCCCTGATGATGCAGGTGTTGGAGATTATGACGACGGCTGTTATTGTACTTGTTTAGTTTAACGGGTGCTTAGGCATATATTGTCTCCAGACCTATTGTGATCCTGAGGACCACACTCTGATGTTTGTAATAGTGACACTGTTTTTATATTCAGTTGATTTTGTTACTATTCCTATTTTCTTGTGGACTAGTACCATGTGGTGTGGATAATTATTGATTTTCACTTGTCATTCCCAATGGATCCAAAAAGGAAATTTATTTTTCTCCATTTTGCTACTTAGGGGCGTGACAGGGTTTTTGGTATCAGAGCTCTAGGTTTTGATACTTTTGTTCACTAATGATCCCATACCATTTGGCCCTAGCATTTAAGATTCCCTGAGATGAGATATGAGTTAAGATAAGTTCGTCTTTCTGACAATAGATAGTTTCCTTTGTAGGTTAGCAGGGATCCAGATTTCTACCTGTTCGTATATGACTATTTTGGCGAACATGTTATTCATGGCGATACAGTGGAGCCAGCCGTATCGGAGATATATCTTAGCCATATTCGCCAAATAGCTAGCCGATACTTAGAGGAGAGGATGTGGACTTCTATCTATGTTGTAGGCACGACATACCTGACAGAGATACGTATGGATGTGTATCACTATGCTATGACCCGAGCAACCATATACTAGGAGATGGCTAGGTTGATCCAGAGTAAGCCGGAGGTGGACGAGATTGAGTTATGAGCTATTTTATTAGGGCCTATTCCACCAGAGCCTATAGCTACACCAACACCGGTAGCCCCACCATCACCGGTACTCGTTGTACCAGTTCCAGAGCCTGAGCCGATTCAGGGAGAGGAGGACCTAGAGCCAGAGGATGAGCATCCTGACGAGGATATTGACGGGGATGGAGAGGAGGAGCCTATGGATGATGAGGACCCAGCAGAGGAGGAGCCTGTAGATGATGATGACGAGCCGGAGGATGACCCAGAGGAGCTGGAGTATGTTCCTGATGAGGAGCCCGAGCCAGAACCAGAGGAGCCTGAGGCCGTTGAGGCAAATATAGTGGTTGGGGAGGATGACACAGTAGTAGAGGGAGACGTGATCATGGAAGTAGAAGAGGAGGATGTTCCTGACGAGGAGATAGTTGTGTCAGATGTACCCGTTATACTTCAGTTACCAGCCAGACTGATAATGCATATGGCAGTAGGATGTATACCTGAGATGGTCGCTCATCCAGTTTGGTTTGTTATGGGAGAGGTTACGATACAGGAGCTCTTGACATAGCTGATGGATTCGCTGCAGTAGCTGTCGAGGTCACCAACCAGGCGATAGCAGATGCAATGGAGGACGCTGATGTAGAGATGGTAAAGGATTGAGATATTGAAGTGGTAGTCGGAGATCTTGCCGCACCAATTGAGGATGCACCCCTTGAGGGGATGGATCTCATTTCAGAGGATGAGGCACCACCAACAGGATCAGACGCTGACGATTTTTTAGTCAGGATTTGCAGGGTTTGGTTTTTGTTAGTTTTATATCACGACATGTTGTCCACATGATTTTTGGAAGCTTGAGAGATTGCTATTAGACCATAGCTTTTATTGTATAGTTAGATGCCACTAGTATAGCTAACCTTAGCACTATTTTGCTTATGTCCCATGTGGTACACAGTTTGACTAATGTGTACTATGCGGTACATCTTTTGATATATATATATATATACGAGCAGTACTATTGATATTGATTATATGTATGAGTGGTTATGTGATGTCTAGTAGAACTATTAGTTCTTGCTGTTTATCACTCTATCTTGATTTCGTTTCTACGAGAAGATGTTCATCTTATCGATAGGTCTTTTATAGGTGCACTTCCCTAGCACACTATGGTATGACCCTTGAGAAATCATCAAGAACGCATTGGAGCACCTATTCCAGAAGGAATGGACCCATCCAGAGTCTTTGAAACCTTTATGCAGAGGATGGAATATGTAGGTGACACCTACAACTATGCTACTAATCAACCACCTGTTCAACCCCCAGTTGCACCATTTCAGCAAAGATAAACTGGAGATAAAATACTAGCAATTTTTTATGTTTTACGTCCTAAGAAGTTTGATGGACTAACAGAACCATGGAAGGCGGAACAGTGGATAAGAGAAATGGAATTGATCTTTGAAGCATTAGAATGCAGTGAACAAGAGAAATGTCGTCTTGCTACGTTCCAGCTCACCTATGCCATCGCAAATTGGTGGGAAGCTGAGCGAGCTACTATAGGGATAAATGCTGCAATAGCGATACCTTGGGAAATATTCAAAGGCAGATTTTTGGAGAAATACTTCCCAGAAGATGAGTGGGATTAACAGGAAATGAATTTTTTCAATCTAGTTTAAGGAGGATGGACTATGCGGGAATACATAACACAGCTCGAGCGTCTATCTCGATTTACTCAACATATGATAGACACCCTATAGAAGAAGGTGAAGAGATTTCACCAAGGATTGAACCCCCACCTTAGACATATGATAGTTAGTCATCTGAATCAGTCATTTGAGGGAATTGTCAGATTTGCTATAGGATTAGAAAAGGACGTTTATCCAGCACAACCCCTATAGATAAATCGACCTCAGTCGTCAAGAGGTTTTCAACAGCTGAGTTTTTAGAATCAACCACCGAGAAATACCCAGAGTTGGAGACCTCAGGGAAATATTCAAGGCAACAAGAGAACCTGGGATAGAACCAGGGAGCCTCAGTCAAGCTATCCTCGACCTTAGTAATATCAATAGTGAGGATCGCAACCTCAGGCACTGCTAACAGCCCGGCCAACCAACAGCGGAGGATGTTTTAATTGTGGGAAACCAGGGCACATTGCCAAGTTCTGTACAGCTTCCAGGGTTAACCACCGGATGGGTACTAACTGTCGAAATTGTAATAAGCCATGTCACTTGAGTAGGGATTTTCATGCACCATGAGGAGGATATTATGGGGCACCAGTTCAAGGAATTCAAGGACCCCCAGGTCAGACAAGGATGAATGCTATCATCCCAGCAGAAACAGGCTTTAATGCTGATGAGTAGCAACATTTGGAAGGTACGCTTGTACTCTTTCATAGTCTAGTTAAAGCTTTATTCAATACTGGAGCTGCACGTTCATTTATTGCTGTTAATATTGTGCGTCAGTTGGGTTTAGAACCCCAGACACTCAAACCAGCACTTAATGTTGTATCACCATTGGGAGTGACTGTTAAGCTGGGCAAAGTATGTAAAGATTGCCCTTTTACCTTGGGAGATAATAATCTTCCAACAGACTTGGTAGTTCTATCAATGTCGGAGTTCGACATTATCCTAGGGATGGATTGGTTGACTAAGTATGAGGCCAATTTGGACTGCCCTACTAAGACGAATGTATTTTCGATACCAGGACAACCGATGATCAGATTTTAGTGTCAGTCAACGAGCGATATGTTCTTGACAAGTAGTTTAGCTACGATGGGTAGCAACAATATAAAACTCACAGTGGATAAGATTCCTACTATACAAGATTTTAAGGATGTTTTCTAGGATATTAAGGGACTTCTACCAAAACGAGAAATAAAATTTTGCATAGAATTAGTACCTGGTACATTGCCAATATCTAAAACTCCATATAGCATGGCACGAACTGAGATGTTGGAACTAAAGAAGCAAGTTCAGGAATTTGAAGATTTGGGATTTGTGCATCCAAGTACATCACCTTAGGGAGCACCAGTTCTGTTTGTGAAGAAAAAGGACAAAACACTTTGACTCTGTATAGACTACAGGGAGTTGAACAAGGTAACAATCAAGAACTGATATCCCCTACCCTGAATTAATAGATGACCTATTCGATCAGTTACAAGGATCAAAGATCTTTTTAAAGATCGATCTACGTTCGAGATATCATCAACTAATAGTTCGACCGGAGGATGTGTCAAAGACTGTGTTCAGGTTGAGATACGAGCATTATGAGTCTTTGGTTATGCCTTTCAGACTAACAAATGCGCCAACAGTATTTATGGACTTGATGAATAGAGTATTCAGACCATATCTGGATCAATTCATTATAGTGTTCATCAACGACATCTTGATCTACTCAAAGATGGAGAAAGATCAAAAGAAGCACTTACAAATTGCCTTGTAGACACTCGAGATAGTAAGTTGTATGCAAAGTTCAGTAAGTGTGAATTTTAGCTACAAGAGGTTAAATTCTTGCGACATGTTATATCTCAGGACGGTATTTCTGTGGACTCATCCAAGATTGATACGGTCTTAAGCTGGAACAAACCGACTAATGCGACGGAAGTTAGAAGTTTTCTTGGTCTAGCAGGATATTATCGAAGATTTGTCAAAGGATTTTCCAAGATAGCAGGACCTTTGACAAATTTGACTAGAAAGGAGACGAAGTACCAATGGACAGACAAGCATGAGCATAGATTTTAGGAGTTAAAGGAAAGATTGACTTCTACACCAGTACTCGCGATACCTAAGAGTGGAGGAAGGTATATGATTTATAGTGATGCATCACACCAAGTACTTAGGTGTGTGCTTATGCAAGATGGGAATGTCATTGTATATGGATCCAGACAGTTGAAGGTACATGAGAAGAATTATCTAATGCATGATTTGGAATTAGCAGCAATAGTGTTTCCATTAAAGATTTGGAGACACTATCTCTATGGAGAAAAGTTTGAGCTATTTTCCAATCATAAGAGCTTGAAATATCTGTTCTTTCATAAAGAGTTGAACATGAGACAACGAAGATGGATGGAGTTGCTCAAGGACTATGACTTTTCATTGCATTACCATCTGGAAAAAAGTGAATGTTGTAGCAGACGCTTTGAGTCATAAACCTCGATTAGTGATCGCTACATTATTAATTCGGGAATGGAAAGCATTGGAAGTTTTAGCTGAATTCGAGCTTCAGCCAGTGCAACCAATGGAAGGACTACATTTTGGATGCCTTATGGTACAACCAACTTTGATCAGCCGTATCATAGAAGCTCAGCAGACAGCAGAGGATTTGAAGTTATGGTTCGCCAAGATGTCAGCTAAAGAATCAGAGGTTTGGAGTATTGGTACAGACGGATCTTCGTGATGCAAAGGTAGACTTTGTGTACCTGACGAAGAAAATCTCCGAAAAGACAACTTGGAGGAAGCACATAAGTCACGGATGACGAATCTTCCTGGAGGTACAAAGATGTACAAGGATCTAAAGAGGAATTTGTGGTGGGAAGGAAAGAAGCAAGAAGTAGCTGAGTATGTAGCTCAATGTCTGACTTGTAAACAAGTAAAGGCAAAGTATCAAAAACCACCGAAACTTCTACAGCCGTTACTGATTCCCCGATGGAAATGGGAACACATGACCATGGATTTTGTGGTAGGATTGCTGAAGTCACAGCAGAACCACGATGTTATTTGGGTAATTGTGTATCGACTTACAAAGATGGCACATTTTATCACCTATAGTATGACATATCCAGTAGAAAGTTTGAGCCGGATGTATCTACATCACGTTGTACGGTTATACGGAGTACCTTTTTCTATCATGTCGGATAGAGATTTGCGCTTTACTGCAGAATTCTGGAAGAGTCTCCAAACAGCAATGGGTACAACACTGAACTTGAGTTCAGCCTTTCATCCGAAGACCGATGGACAGACTGAACGAGTTAACCAAGCGATGGAGGACATGCTACGCGCGTGCATTATATATTTTGAGTGTTCTTGGGAGACGCACCTACCATTGATTGAGTTTGCTTACAATAATAGTTACCATACGAGTATAGGGATGGCACCATTCGAAGCTTTGTACGGAAGACCTTGCCGATCGCCTCTATGTTGGGCCGAAGTCGGAGATACTCAACTTCTTGGGCTAGAAATGGTACGAGAAACAAGCGAGAAGATTCAGATTGTACGTGAGAAGATGAAGACAACACAGACCTGACACAAGAGTTATGCTGATAAACGATACAAAGACTTGGAATTTGCCATTGGATATCATGTGCTGCTTAAAGTTTCATCTGTTCGAGGCATCGTCAGATTTGGTCAGAAGAAAGGCAAGCTATCGTTGTGATTTATCGAACCATTCGAGATTCTAGAACGTGTTAGGAAGGTTGCTTATCGACTTACATTGCCGCCGAAGATGTTAGGAGTGCACAACGTGTTCCACATCAGTATGTTGAGGAAGTGTGCTCATAACCCAGCACACGAGATCAACTTCGAAGATATTGAAGTCAACGACAACGTTAAGTTCAACGAAGGACCAGTTCGCATCCTAGATCATGGAATTAAAAAGCTCAAAAACAAGGAGATTCCATTAGTCAAGATCCAGTGGAAACATCATGATGAGGGAGAAGCTTCGTGGGAGCTAGAGTCGAAGATGCGTGAGAAGTGTCTGTTTTTGTTTTAACTCTGTATGCCTCTAATTTCGAGGACAAAATCTTTATTCAGTGGTGGATGATGTAATACCCTGTATTTTCAATAAATATTTAGTACAGAGATTTCTATATTTTTCTCTTGTTCATACATAAAATTTCACTTGATCGAACCTCTATCGAGCGATCGAACATTTCTAAAGTTCAAGCGATCGAACCCTTTTCAATCGATCAAAACCCTGCCGACATAAATTTATGACGTGATCCCCACTTCAATCGATCAAACCCTTTTCAATCAATCAAACCTGACCTATCTGCTCTCGAGTGATCGAACTTAATTCGATCAATCGAACTTGTAATCATGAGATTCCAGTTTCTGCGTAAACAATGCCACCTGCACCCCCTCCCCTCTATATATACCTTGTGTTCATGCGTGTTGGTGTGTTTGGAGAACCAGAGAGTTAAAAAGAGTGTGTGTGTGTGTATGTGTTCTTGTATTTATATATATATACATCTATATATACACAGTCTGGGAGAGAGAAAGAGAGAGAGAGAAAAGCTGAGAAGAAGCAAGAAGAAGAGAAGGAGAAAGAGAAAGAGAAAGAGACAGAGAAAAAGAAAAGGCAGAGAGAGAGAGAGAAGAGGAGCCACCATTGGAGCTCGGAAGCTCAAGCTTTGCCAAACGAACCCTTAGCACGTTATGTGAGTCTTTACTCACTTGGTCTCATTTATATAATATTTTTACAAGTTTATGGGATGTTTATACATATTAAGAACGTCTGTAAGACGTTTATATATCTTGTTTTACAAATCTACTGAAGAAAAAGACTCTCGAGCGATTGAACTGAGTTCAATCAATCGAATGGATTTTGATCACTCAAAAATTTCTTTTCCTCAATCGATCGAACTTTGCAGAATATGGTTTATTTCTTTAGTTATCATATATGAGGTTCGATTGTTCGATTCTCGATTCGAACTTCTATGATGCGATTAGGGATTAATCAAGGAAAATGTGACAGCACAGATAAGTATGCTTAAGAATAATGGATTAATGTAATGAAGTTACATACTATGCGGTTCATGTATGAGTTCGATATCTGTTCATTTCAATTACAGTAGTTAGGATACATGGGAATTGTCATGTGTCAATAGTAGTACTAAACTTAAGTAGGTTTGATAGGTTCTGGAAATGGTACGTGGGCGGACGCCTGGTCATGATATGCTTACACATGCAGTGGATGGTTTATATCCTTAACGAGCAGTGGGCAGGACCATGTAGTCCTAAGATAGCCAGATGATCCATGTTATATCCTTAACGAGTGATGGATGGTTTATATCCTTAACGAGCGGTGGATAGGGATCATTGGTATACATCGATGAGTCGTGGCAATATATTAGCGTTGTATCCCTGATATGCGGTGTATGGTTTATATCCTTAATGAGCGGGGGATGGACTGACGTGGTGTCCATGATTACAAGGGATGGTATATATCCTTAACGAGCAATGTATAGAATGATGATAGGTTTAGATATGTGAAAAGATTAAGTCTGTTCTTTCTAAGCAGAGTATGTTGATTATCGGTCTCAGGATAAAAAGACAATAATGGTTGAGTTACGACATTGGAATACAGAGAAGATATTATTTAGTAGAACTATATCTTATGACTTCATAACTTGTTATACGTTATATCATTGATACCCTGTGAGTTCTATTCACTCAACTCTCAGTAAGCTGACGGCCGTTATTTCCTGAACATTCCCCATCCAGATTACCATGTCCCTGATAATGCAAGTGTTGGAGCTTATGACGATGGCTACTACCCTGAAGGGTATTTTGCGGAGGATGGTCTCATCCATGATGATTACGCCGGGGAAGATTACTACGCTGATGACTACCCCTACGCCAGTTGAAGACCTGAAGATCGATAGTAGTTTATGTTATTACTTTACATTACTGTTGTACTTGTTTAGTTTAACGGGTACTTGGGCATATGTTGTCTCCAGACTTGTCGTGATCCTGAGGACCACACTCTGATGTTTGTAATAGTAACACTGTTTTTATATTCAGTTGATTTTGTTACTATTCTTGTTTTCTTGTGGACTAGTACCGTGTTGTGTGGATAATTAGTGACTTTTACTTGTCATTCCCTATGAACCCAAAAAGGAAATTTATTTTTCTCCATTTTTGTTGCTCCGGGGCGTGACATACATAAACCCAAAACTTTCACAAATCACCATCTTAAGTGAAATTTCACTCATCTTAATGGAACTTACAATTGTTCTCTTAAGTTTGTAATTTCTATAAAGACTACCTTTACATTTAACAAAACAACTAAAACTTCACTTAAAATTTTAAAAAAAATTCACTTTAAAAATCTTAAGTGAAATTTCACTTAAGATATGCAAAATCTATAATTAACCTACCTCATAGCTAGAAATTATTGGCTTGCATGGTGGTCACCGGAGTTCATGGGCTGTGGCGGCGACACTCGAATCTCGGTCTAGATCTTGATCTAGATCAACGCCGGCGATAGTGACGATGGTGGTGCTTGGTGGTGGTAATGATGATGACAGCACTGGTAGTGGTGGCCATGGCAGCAGGATGGTTGGTGGCTATGGCAGCGGACGATGGCGGTGGTCGATGGTAGCGATAGAGATCGGTGGTTAGTGGTGGTGATGGTGGTGGCAACGGTGTCGGTGGTGGAGGTGGACTGGTGGAGAGAGAGAGAGAGAGAGAGAGATGAAGATATATATATATCTTAGAGAGAGAGAGAAGATCGTAGAGTGAGAGAGTGAGAGACAGAGAGTAAAAGAGGGCATTTTGGTCAGTTGGAAAGAGTATAATGGACTTGGAAAGTGAAATTTGAATGTTGTGGACTGTAGGTAAAAATGGGCTTGGGCTTTTGTCCTTGTGGAGTTTTTTGTTAATGGGCTGTCTTTTAATTCAAGTATGCCCAACCTTAAGGACCTTAAGTCAAGCCTCCCTACATTATTTCCTGCTCAGACTAAAGCCCAACTCCAGATTTGGGCTCGCCCTAATTGCCAATGCAGCCCAGCCCTTGAACAACGACATAGAGAAGGTTGATGTATTATAGCGTAGTTTCCTATTACGGTTTGCATTTTCTTTTTTTTTTTTTTACGCTTTGCATTTTCAATTGCAATATTGTAACACCCTGCATTTCTTTTTCATTAATAATGTTGATTTCAATTTAATTTCTATTTATAATATTTTGTTTGGGGTCAAACTGTAATTTCCAAAATACTTTCTATGGTTTCCAAAATCGATATCTATATTTTTGTTTAAACCGGGAATTTAATTCCTACGATAATATAATTTTCTGTATTTTTATTTTAAAACGGAATATACCAGTTTATGTTTTAATCTGCGTTTATATCGCATTTTGGGTGTGGGAGCACGTGAGCTCAACCACACCGGGCGAAATCTATTGATTGCTTGGAGCCTACATAATTTTTGTGTATATATGTGTGTTAACACTCTATCACTCACAGTCTCTCATCTTTCAAACTCTCTCAGACTCTCATTCACTCTCAATCTCCCTCAATTCTCTCAATCACTCTCTTGCTCTTTCAAGATTACACACACATCCAGATTATATATATACATACTTAGTCACATACATAGATATATACATATATCACAAGAACTCAAGAACGGGGGAGTGAATTTCATAGACGACGGATTATTCGGCGGAATTCTCGTTCTCAAAATTCTCTGTATAATTAGCCTCTGTGAGTATTATAAACTCACTCGCCATGTTTATATATGTGTATTTCTGTATGTATATGTGTATATATGTGTATATATATATGATACACCATTAGAGCTTAAAAATGGAGCTTTGAAAAAGTTAATCAAAATCGAATCCGTGAATTGTAATTGAAAGATATTGATCCCAATAGGCTACGGTTCGAATCCTACGGAGTAATTCATCCGTATGGCGACGTATTGATGATTTTAAGTTTTGTCACTCTAACTTTAATCACGAAAATCAAGAGATACAATCCGTATTAATTAAAATTGATCGCGTATTCGTAATCTACGCGGAAAACCGAAGAAAACCGTATATCATATGACATGTTGGAAACAGAAACTGGAAATGGGTAAAAATACAGTTTGAAACTGAAAACAGAGGAAAAACGAAGAAGATGAGGTTCTGCAACATCTCGCGCGCGCGACCCGCTCGCGCGAGGCTCGCTCGCGCGGACCGCTCGCGCGAACCATCCCCCCCCCCCCTCGCGCGCGCGATCCGCTCGCGCGACCTGTTCTGCCCCTTCGCGCGCGCGATCCGCTCGCGCGATTTCCCCTCCCCCTCGCTCGCGCGACCCGCTCGCGCGAGGTGGCAGTTTTGACAGTTTGTGTAATTTTTGGTAAGGGACTGTTTGGAAAACATTTTGGGGACATTTTAAGAAACTGTTTGACAAATGTATTATTATAAAGGTCTATGGTTAAGAATTGGATGAAACAAGAATTAATTTGATCAAATAAGAGTGAAATTTGCATTGAACGATTATTCGGCTTTGAGATTAATGTATGAGGTTATGATTTATGATGTTATCATACATAGCGTGTGCTAAAGTGTGGAAAGACTAAAAGGGTTGTTGTATGGCGTACGACCTCAATATCGATCGGATAGTATTCCTGGTATTGGAGGTGACGATGTTGTGTTCGGTTTAGATACTGATCGGATAGTATTCCTGGTATCTGAGGCGATAGTGTGGTATACGACTTAGATATCGATCGGATAGTATTCCTGGTATCTAAGGCGCGCGTTTCGGATATTGATCGGATAGTATTCCTGATATCCGAAGCGACGGTTGGTTGTGATCGGCCTAGATATCGATCGGATAGTATTCCTGGTATCTGAGGCGGTAGCGTGGTGTGTGACTTCAATACCGATTGGATAGTATTCCTGATATTGGAGGCGATAGTATAGCGTGTGAATTGGATGAATGAGTAGTTATTACCCCTGGTATCTGAGTTGATGCGTTGGTTGAATTGAGTTTGTTTTAAAGAGCAGAATTGTTAAGGTAAGATGTTACAAGAATCAGGTGCAATTACATATTTATTGTTTACTATCTTCCCCCGTGACTTATGTTGGAATTGGAACCTTGAATATATTATTGTTAATGTTAAATTGGACTTTTGTTTTATATGCTTATATATACATTGCGAGCACGTGTTTATTTTGCTCACCAGCTTGCAAAAGCTGACGGCGTCGATGCGTCCTGGACTGTATGTCCAGATTTTCAGGGTCAGGAGCAGCCAGAGTTCGTTGACTATGCTAGTTAGAGGCAGGAGTCTTCCCAGGAAGCTGCTTTATATTTCTATTGTCGTTTATTTTGGGGTTGTAATAGACTTTATGATAGTTTTGTATAAGGGCGGTTTGTGCCTAAGACTTTGACTTATGTAATAGTTTAGTAAGTTTTAAATTTTGGAGTTTATGTTTGTTAGTAACCTCTTATTAGAATGTTGTTTAAGTTATCTGTTTGCAGGGACAATTGGTCATACTCACTTGTCACGACCTACGAGTCCATATAGGAAATTAAATGCTTTCCTGAATTATGCTACGTCGGGGCGTGACAAATATTTTGAGCTTCTAATTTGCAAATGTGTGTTAAGTAAGGACAATGGTTAATGGTTTTGCAATAAAAAAAATGGACAGGTTGCTCAAAACTAAGGTGATTAACACTTTTGTACCTTGTAATTCATAAAAGTTTCACTTTGGCCCTCTATGTGGTCCATTTAGTTATTTTTTGTGACGTGTTTAATAAGTGTCCTTAATTTTTATTAAATTGAGATCTCAAATTAAAGGGCTTTATTACAAAAATGTATCCTTGAAGTTTGGTCATTGTCTCATTTTAGTCCATGTAGTTTCAATTATATCCCATTTGGTCCCTAGAGTTTTTAAATATTCACCACTTGATAATCACAATTACACGGATAAGCAGGTGGGGAGATTGGTGGTGTTCTATTTTTACTCCTAAAAAAATGCGACAGTGCATAGTAGGGGTAAATTCTGCTAATTTTTTGGACCGAATGGGGCATTTGAACCGTATTGTTTCTATTTAAAACTTTCATTGACCAAATTATTGCAATTGAAACTATAAGGACTAAAATGAGACAAGGACTAAACTTCAAGGGTGTATTTTATAATTAAGCCCTAAAAAAATATAGAATACACTTTTTGTGAATGACGATGCAAATTGAAAATTTTACCCCAACCCATCCATGCATCCATCATATTTATATGACCCATCACATTTTCAACTTATTTCCAAACGCATCACTTTTTTGAAATTGTTAGTTCAAGTAGCGACTTCATGAATTTTTTTATTTTATTTTTATTATTACTATTATTATTTTGTAGAAGTCGCTAGTCCAACTCACGACTATTTGCCGCAATGACTTTTTCTTGGAAACTTCACCTTCTCCTCTTCCCCAGCACACACATAAGATATATATATATATTGATGAAGCCGATAATTGAACTAGCGACTTCTAAAAAGTTAGGGTAAATTTTGACCGGTTTTCACTAATATCTACTCATCTTTTTTTTTAACAAATTGACCCCCTTAAGTTCCCCTGTTTGCCACTTATACCCCCCTCCATTATATTTGTCATCAATAACTTAACGAAATGTATGTCCACTTATACTTCATTTAGATTGAGAGAAATGGAGAGAAGAGAAGAGAAAGAGTACCACTTTCTCTCCTGTTATCTCGTTTGGTAATTTAAGTGGGGAGAGAAGAAAAGAGAAATGGGGATAGAGTGGGGAGAAAGTTGAGAGAAAAGAGCCCACTTTTGTTTCTCTCCAAATCAAAGAAATTTTGAAGAGAAAAGAAGAGAAACTTAATATTACAGAATATGTAAATGACCAATACGCCCGAATATATTATTATTTCATCTAACGTATATCCCTAATAGAGGATTAAAAAGTGAATTGGTTATGAGAACTTTCTTTTCTTTTCTCTTATGAAAGTTAACCAAACGTGAAAAGGTTATACCTCTCTTCTTTTCTCTATCTTCTCTCCTCTATTGTCTATCCAAACATGATAAAGAAAGCTCAACTTTCTTTTATCTTCTCTTCTCTTCTTTTCTCTTGATAAGTTTCTCTTCTCTTCTCTCTACTTCTCTCAATCCAAACGAAGTGTTAATTGTCCTGACTTTTTTTACCCTTCTTCTCCCTCCCCCATCTCTCTCTAAGTCACCTACCCAAAACTCATCACGGCCGAAATAATCCCCCACGACCACCCACCGGCCACCACCATTTCCAATTTTATATTTTCCACGACTTTCTTACCATCCAAACACTACTCCTTACTGAAGTTATATAAAAATTGAATCAAATTGTGTATATATATACGTATATAAATATATATATATGTGTGTGTGTGTTTCGCTGTGTGTAAATCGAACCACCTCCTTACTGAAATTATCAAAATGTATGAATATATATGTGTGTGTATATATCTATATATGTGTGTGTGTGTGTGTGTAAATCGAACCACCCAAATCGCCATCATTGAATCAAAAACCAGCGAATCAACATCACCCCACAACCAGTCGCCAACATCGGACCACCCAATCGCCACCACTTGACCACCCAATCACAAAATCACCACCACTGCCCCACAAAATCACCAACATCGGACCACCATAGGACAAGACAAGAGGATGATAAAGCACCAGCAAATTAATCCAAGAAACCCGCCATGCCAGACAAAGAAACACATGCCTTTGTGTAGATTGAATCGAAACTCAAAAGGTCTAGCTTCGATCTTCTCGGGTTGAAACCTAGCTTCTTTTGATAAGAAAACCCAATAGCTTCGACTGAATCATCAACCTCCTTGAACCCTAGCTTCTTTCGATCAGAGACTGCTCTCTCTCTCTCTCCAAAACCCTATATGTAATTTTTGATAGGCATACATTTTCTTTTACAGGAAAGTAGTGATGGTATAGGTTTTTAAATCAGGGGTTGAGTTCGTACTCCTTATATCAATCGGATGTATTTGGGGGATTTAGGAGGAGACATGGCAGGAATAGGATCTTGGTGGGATAAGAGAGAGAGAGAGAGGGAGAGGGCCAAGAAATTGGGAGATGTCAATATTTTATATAGAGTTGGGCAACTAAGTCATTTTGTACCATTTGTTTATCACTGTCAGTTAATATGGCCCCTCAAATACATGAGGGGTCAGTTTGCTCCAAAAAAAAAATGAGGGTGTATTAGTGAAAACCGGTCATAATGGAGGTAGGCCTGTAAACGGGTCGGATCCGGACCGGATCTAGTTCATCCAGATCCAGATCCGCTAAATTATATATGGATTCGGATTCGGATCTGACGGATCTGTTATAAGTCAGTCCATATCCGGATCCGCCAAAATATACCGAATCCGGATCCGGATTCGATCCGAAATAATATATAATGTGTATATCTATACTATTTTTGTATATATATATAATATGTATATATATAAATATATTTGTATATACATGACTAATATGATAAATATAATACAGTATGTATATGCATTATATATATACATAATTATATTATAGTATGTATATACATTATATATACACATAATTATATTATATATTTATAAAATATGTAGATATATATAAATATATTTATATATATAAGCATTATTCGGATCCGGGTCTTAGGCGGACCGGATATTACAAAACCATATCCGGTCCATTTTTTAAGCATAAAATACGCATTCGGATCCGGATCTGGATATGGATCTTAAAAAATGCTCAGATTCGTCTAACAGAGTCGGATCTGGACCGGATCCGAGTCTAGACCCGATCTATTGACAGGCCTAAATGGAGGGGGGTGTTTACATAATTTACCCAAAAAGTTATGAATTTAGGAAATAAGTTGAAAACGTGATGGGTGTGGTATATATGACCTCCAAAGTGATGGGTCTGGTATGCTAGGGGTGTCATTTGGAATGAAAATTCCGATTCTGATATGAAAATTTTCAATTTTGGCACCAAAAATTAAATTCTGAAGAAAAAAAATTGGAACGGAATCGGAATTGATTTGGGAATTCCAAAAATGTTCCGAAAATATTTTTTTCAAAAATATTTCCAAAATTTTGGAAAAATGTAGACTTGTTTGTCCCACATCGAATAAGAAGATAAATGAGAGAGTAGGGGACTCTGTAAAAGCATGACTTATCCATTCAATAGTATTTGTATTCTGAAAATTCCAAAAATTATGAAAATTTCTGATACTCAATTCCGAAAAAATTCTGAAATTTTCGAAGAAATCCAATTGTGAAAATTTCCAAAATTCCGAAATCAAAAAGTAAAATGAAATTTCGAAAAAATAAGAACGAAAATCGAAAAGCCTATTTAATTTTCAGATATTTCCAACTTTTTTTTTTACAAAAACATTATTGCGACACCGTTTACCAATAGGGTAATACTTGGGGCACAACTAAAGCCACAATTTTTTTTGCACAATCTCTATTTTGTGTCTATCTCTCTCCTAGGAGGGTAATACTTGGGGCACAACTAAAGCCACAACCTTTTTTGCACAACCTTCATTTTGTGTCTATCTCTCTCTTGATGGGTCCCACAGTGCCAGTAACTCCACAGTGCCCACTAGGAGAGAGATAGACATAAAATGGAGATTATGCAAAAAAAAAAAAGGTTGTGACTTTGATTGTGCCCCAAGTATTACCCCTCTCTTAGTGGACACTATGTTGCAAAAAAAGTTGTGCAAGTTTATTACTCTTACCAATAACTCATCTCCACTGAAGTAATACGACTCAGAATGGAGTGGGACGACGAGCAGAGAATTCCCCTGAGCCGGAGACCGGAGTGGACCGATGTCACTCCGGTTCGGCAAGACGACGGTCCGAACCCGGTCGTCCCGATCGCCTACAAGGACGAGTTCGTGGAGACCATGGACTACTTCCGAGCCCTTTATTTGGCCGACGAGCGCTCCCCTCGGGCGCTTCAACTCACTGCCGAAGCCATCGACATGAATCCCGGCAACTACACCGTAAAACACACACACACACGCACACACACTCTGTTTCTGTCTGTCTGTCTGTCTCTCTCGCTCTCTATATATATATATACGCATACGCACGACGCATTGTTTAAAAGAAAGATCTTGATTCTGTGTTTGCAGGTATGGCAATTTAGGCGTCTAGTACTTGAGGCTCTTAATGCTGACTTGTACGATGAATTGGATTTTATTGACGGTGTTGCAAAGGGGAACTCCAAAAACTATCAGATATGGTGAGTTACAGATTCAATTATTCAAAAAAAAAATTTAATTTTTTTTTTGTTTATTCATGCCTAATTAGAGATAATGGTGGGAAATTGGCTACTGATATATGAAAAAACTTAAACTTTAATGATGATGAGGTTGAAAAAAACTGAATTTATTCGAATTCGTCAAATCAGAATGTTGGATCCCTACAAGGCACCTACTAGGCTGTTAGTAATAAATAAATCAATCAATCAATAAATAAAAACCATGCTCTGAACATAATAAGCTAGTATGATCAAGGGCTGTCAAACTGATAAGCTAGCCCTTTTTCCAATGTTGTAAGCTGGAAAAATAGAATTGGATTGGATGGTCTTTTTTTTTTATGTTTTTTTTTTAAATAAGATAATTGTTGGCCCGAAATGGAAACCTTAGAGGGAGTTGAATAAGGTTTTAGCGGAAAATTAATCTTTGTAAAACTTAATAGCACATCAAATAATATCACAAGCAATTAAGTTAAGAGAGAAGGGAAGAGACACTTGCAAACCGAGTTTTCAAGTGGTTCGGAAGTCTGCACACCGCGGCCTACGTCAACCCCTCAAAGAACACCTCTTGAGGATTCCTTGACCGACCTACATACGGGTGTAGATCAAACCGTTATAAGAGCCTTCAATCTCTTCCAACGAAAACACCTATTCTTTGCACACAAAGGTTATTAACCCTCACTCTTTACAAAATTGAAATACAAACTCTCTCAAAGAGTAGATGGTACAATGATAACTCACACAACAACTCTTTAGTGAGTAGATAATACAAATGAAAGTTCACAATGATTATTCAAGGATTTTAGGCTCAAGACTCAATTTCTAGGGCATAAATGGGTAGTATGATCATTGTGACTTTAATCTAACTTGTAGTTCACTAATATATTGTCAAAAACCTTGGTGGAGTCATTCTAGATGATGTATATAAAGCCCAATGGAAGATATGATCGTTTGGTATTGATTTAGGCACAAACTAACCGTTAAAAACTAGTCGTTATGTCTACTTGTGACTTTTCGGTCGACTGAATCGAAGGTTCGGTCGACTGGATTGTCAGTCCATAGAAGAGCCATTATGTCTGTGTCTGTAATTTCGGTCGGCTAAATTGAACCTTATGCCTACTGAATAGTACCTTCGGTCGATTGGAAATACAATTTCGGTCGACTGGATTGACTGATGACCATAACTCCCTCTATAAAACACGGAATTGTGATCCGTTTGAAGATTCTGAAACTAGATTCAAATACTTTTCCAACCATATAAGAATCATCATCTAGTTCCTTACCAATTAAAACAGTTTTGCCTTTAAAGATGGCGCATTTGCAAAAAGTTCTTCATTTTGACTTAGCCACTGGAAAACTTTTGTGAAATGAATTTAAGTGAGTGGTCTAAGTGTATTTAGGTCCTTGAAAGTATTTTTAGTGTGAGATCAAGGATCCTAAAGTTCAGTTAAAGTCGCTTGAGCTGCTAAGTGTTCAATCCACGAATATTTTACACAGGGGAAAACAATTACAAATAAAAGCACTACAAGTCTACACCCCTTGTTTCTTCAAGTTGATTTTCTCTTGTTCATACTTGATGTGTTCCAAAGTCTTTGACAAGACTTTACCTTTTGAGCTCCTTTATCAACAATCTCATGTATTTTAAACAAGTTAGAACATGATAGATATAAATACGTTGAGATAGAGAATTTGAAAATTTCACATGATAATAAGTGTAAATCAATATGAAGCATGTTACTATCCAAGTCTATTTGACATCATCAAAACATAATTCAAGATGCCTTAATAAACCTTAAGGCTAACAAGCTAATGATATTTATGGTAAGGAACTGTTTGGAATCATTTCCTCAACTTGATTCTAGGGCGTTTGTTAGCCTGTTTGGATGGATTTTCGGAAGCACTTTATAGCCCCAAAGGCACATTTTGGCTCAAGCATGTCCAAAGGAGCTTTCAGCCCACTCATGATGCAGAAAGCTGATTGGAGATAGGAGATTGAATGAATTCTTCTTAATTTCCACGGAGCCATTGTGATTGGGGCTTCTGCTTTTTCTTTTGCTTTTGCTTCTTCCTAAACGCAAAAGCCAAAGGCAATCCAAACAAGTCCAGAGTAGAGGAAGTAAATAGGCAAAAAAAAACAGTTTCTCGTTCCAGTTCTATCTGGTCTGCTGTTTACTTTTCATTTTGCCTCTTGGCTCTCTCAACATGGTGTTCACTTTCCTGGTTTTGGAGGAACTGAAACGATAGTGCTTTGGAATGTTTCTAAAAGAAATTTTCGGTCCGCTGATCCGTAATTCTCTATCGTGCGCAATCACTCACAACAGTGATCCTATCTGATGCCTCTCCCCCGTTCCTAGCTCTTCCGCTACTACTGATTGAGCCATCTACCCGCCTTCCAGCTCTGATTCAGCTCGTCGCCGTAGTAAATAATAAATATGCAGTATTGTCAAAGTGGCCCAAGAATTCCACTAACGTAATTTCCTGGTCAGCTAGTGGTGTGTGTAGTGCTGTAATAACAGAGTCGTTCTCAGTTATTTTTTAGATTTGTATTTGAAGTGACTGGAACTTAATGATAGAAAATGGAGGGATGCTATCCACAAGAAAAAAGTGCAAGTCTGATAAACAATGTGTAGGTGCTAATATAAAAACTAATTGCTCCATCTGTCCCAAATTTAGAGACCGTTTTGGGAATTCCAACTATACGAGGAAGCTTACTTCATTGTAGTCAGAAAAAACTATTCACTTGCCATTATTGTCCTTTAAATCATAAAAGTTCAGTGTCACATCACACTAAAAAGTGAGAGAGTTTTATATAATAAAGGGTAAACTTTGAAATATCGAGTTAAAGTTCATTGACTTATCAAAGAGGACTCTTAAAATAGGACATCATAAAATGTAATGTACTCTTAAATTGGGACGTGGGTGTACCACTTGTTTTCTTATTATGTCCAGGTACGAGATTTGTGAATAGATGCTAGACCATAATTTGTATTTGATATACTAGGGTTAATGTGCCCGACCAAAAAAATGGTAATAATAGAAGTTAGAATTAAGTTGTCTATTTGATATCAGATTATATGGATGCGAGGTGTTCTAGTTTTCTACTTGGCAGCCGGAGGACAAAATGAACCTTGCAGCAGCTTATAAGATCTCATTATGTGTGTGTTGGTTGGATTTGGTATTTAAAGAGTTGATTACTTAAACTGCTCAGAAAAAAATGCATTTGGCATCATATATTGGTCTTCTCATTAACCCGTAGTATTGACATTACTGGTGGTGAATGTAGGCGTTAGTCATATGATGCAATGTAGATAAATTTGGTCTCTAATGAGCAGCTTCGCTATTTTTGAGTTGATTCAAATTTTTGAGTTTTAAAGATGTAATTGGACTTTGCACCCCTTTTTTTGGTGCTTTCAAGATTTAATACAATGCCTTGAAGCAAAAAAAAAAATAAAACAATTTGGGACTTGCTAAATATTTGTAAGTTGATTCGAAGTGTTTTTGAGCTTTCAAGTATTGAACTTACTTAGGTATCGACCAATTATAGTTAATGATAGAATTTTGCAGGCATCACAGAAGGTGGGTTGCTGAAAAACTGGGACCCGATGCCACGAATAGAGAACTTGAGTTCACCAAAAAGTTGTTTTCCTTGGATGCAAAGAATTATCATGCCTGGTCACATAGGCAGGTAAGAATCTAATCTATCCACTCCTGAATTTGTAGGTTTCCTGTGTCATAATGAAGTTGAAAATTTTTGGGCCAAATACACTTTGGTACCACGCTCCCTTCCCTTACAAAATGTATCACTTAAGGCCCTCTGGTTGATTTCGATTGAGAATAATCGATTTCGATCAAGGACATTTATGTAAGGCCGTTTAAGGGCCTTAATCTATATATCCATCAACTATTGTCCTCAATTGAAATCGATTAAAACTCGATAGCCTTAAGTGATACAATCTTATTTACAATCCATAAGAGAGGGCCTAAAATGAAGTTTTGGGAAAATGGAGGGTATCGATGTGTATTTTACCCCAAAATTTTTTGCACTAAGCAGCATTAGATTTAGCGTCGTTTTAAGGGAAATTGGAGCTTTAAAAATGTGTTCTCCATGCAGTGGGTTCTTCAGGCACTAGGAGGATGGGATGATGAGCTTGCGTATTGTCAGCAGCTCCTTGAAGATGACATTTTCAATAATTCTGCTTGGAATCAGGTAGATAATTTTTTTTTTTTAAAGTTTCTAGTCAATATTTGCATACATCACATCCTAGTGTTGTCCTTATATATGTAACAGGATTTCGTGTATAAGCTAGCGACACTGTGTAGTTTAACTCTCTGTATGTAACATGATTTCATGTCCTAACACGTCATTAAAGTGAGGACAGTAAAGTAAATTTACCAAGGACCTAAAAGAAATTTCTTGGGTTAATTACACGGACCTCCCCTGAGGTTTGGCGAAATTACACAGACCTCCCCTCTATATTACAAAATTACAAAGACCTCCCCTCTATATTACAAAATTACACAGACCTCCCTTGAGGTTTAGATTTGCATTACACACACCTCCCCTCTAGATTGCAAAATTTACATAGACCTCCCTTCTTAATTTGTTAATGCCGAAAATACCCTTAGTTAAAAAAAACCATACACTCATCTCTCTCTACTGTATATACATATATACATGCATACATACATGCACACCATATAAACGGACCATGCATGCATACGTACATACACAAACACACACCATATATGCATACATACTTGTATATATATAGCTATTGAAAATATATATACATATACACATATATACATATTTAAGATGGGTTTGGTATTTTGGATTTAAATCTTAGGTTTTTGGAACAAATTAATTTTGGGTTTAAATCTTTAGGAACATATTAGTTTTTGGAACAAATTGATTTTGGGTTTAAATTTTTGATTTTTTGAACAAATTCATATACATATACATACATATATGTGTGTGTGTGTGTGTGTTCATATATTATGTATATCCTTGTATATCTATATCTATATCTATATCTATATGTATGTATGTATATTTACACACATTAGAGAGAGAGAGAGAGAGCTCAGAGAGGTATATTTTAGTAAATAGTAAATGAAATAAGGGTAAAATAGTAAATTTCATGCCAGAGGGGAGGTCTGTGTAATTTTGCAATATAGAGGGGAGGTCCGTGTAATTTCGCCAAACCTCAGGGGAGGTCCGTGTAATTAACCCAAATTTCTTTAGTGCCCTTATTGTAAAAGTACTTAATTGCCCACGTTTTAACGAAGTGGCAAGAACCTTTTTGCCCATTTGGAATTGAACAAAATGCTATCCCACTACTTTGCTGTAGTAGGATAGCAAGACCTATATATAAAGGTATAATTATTTTATCACGTATAATTAGGAATACTAGATGTACAAGTAGAAGAACTAATTAGGAATATCTAAAAATCTCATCCTTACGAATGTAAAAATCTGTTGATCACAGAGATATTTTGTTGTAACAAGATCTCCCATTTTGGGAGGCTTAGAGGCCATGAGAGACTCAGAAGTAAGGTATGCAGTTGAAGCCATTATAGGGAAACCCGAGAACGAGAGTCCGTGGAGATATCTTCGTGGCCTTTACAAAGACGACTTGGAATCTTGGGTAAATGATCCTCAAGTCTCCTCGGTATGCTTGAAGGTTCTGAATTCCAAAAGCAACTATGTATTTTCACTGAAGATGCTTTTGGATCTTCTCTGCCATGGTTTCCAACCAAGCCAAGAGTTCAGAGATGCTGTAAATGCTTTGAATTCAGAGCCGGATCCACCAGATTCAAACTTGGCGAAAACAGTTTGTTCTGCTCTGGAACGGGTCGATCCCATGAGAGCAAGTTATTGGAAGTGGCGCAAGAACACGCTTCCCCATAAAGTAGTTTAGTTTTGCTAATTGTGAAGTCTGTTGATTGGCATGGTTATTTGCTGGTCATGGAGGTTAGGCCATTGCTTTCAACTATGTTGTGTTTTTTCTTTTAATCCACATAGTTTCATGGGGTTCTATATGTTGTATTGTATGTGTGAAAGTGGGGTAAGAATCGATGGATTCCTCAACCGATTCATACGAGTCAACTCGAGTTTCAAATAACCCAAAACTATTTAAGAATCGCGTATCATGATTTTGAAGTTTTAAGTTGAAAGCTTTCAACATTTGGCAGTGCATGATACTTGTGTTAAATGGATACAGTATTGTGTTTTATTTTCTACCAAAAAATAAAATCTTACTATTAACGATTCCTGATTTTAACCAACTGATTCACGATTCTATGTGATCACAAAATGTGAATAATAATAATAATAATAATAATAATAATAATAATAATAATACGCAAGGAATTTTATTAAAAGTCCTCTAATATAATTTTTTTAGTATTAATCAAGTCCCTTGTGGCCGAGTGGTAAGTTTCTTGGGTGTACTACCCAAGAGGTTTAGTGTTCGAGTCATGGGAGCGTGACCACTAGAGTATTCACCCGGCGCCTCCAGGCCTCGGGGGATTAGTCGAGCTGCGCGCAAGCTGGCCCGGACACTCCCGATTACCAAAAAAATAATAATAATAATAATTTTTTTAGTATTAGATCCAACCCATTTTTTAATTTAATGAAAAGTTCGCATGTTATAAAAGTTTTGTGAAATTCACTTAACTTTTGTGAAAAATTGAATAAGGTATGTGAAATTCTACATAACTTTTCAAACATAGGAACTTGGTCCGATTAAGTTTCAGTAGTTATGGACCAAAATAAATAAATAAATAAAAACGGGTCGTCCTTTAAACTTAATAAGTCTTAAATGAGGGATTTTTTATTAAATTTCCATAAGTGGTAAATTTAAAAATTTTAAGTAAAAATAAAATAAAGAAACAACTCATCCTGACCAAGACTGACTTTTGGGATTGGAATGCCTTTATTAACACTTGTAATTTTTCAAGCGAAAAAAAAAAAATTTAAAATCTTCTTGTAATTTCTTCTGTATTTGGCAGGCTTATATTTTGAGTGTAAATATTTCCATCTCATTTGTGATAGATTCTGTTCTAGTACATTTCATGAAAAGTGTATTTAGTTTTTTACGGCCCTTGAATTCTGTTGGATAATGATATGTGCAAAAATATCCAGAGTCAAAGTCAACCTCCGTCACCTCAGCAAGGAATGCCAAATCACTCGGTAGTTGCGCTACGCACGTGGCCATCTCGGGTAGGACACCCAAAATCGCCCGATAGAGTTGGATAGCGACTGTCTGGTTGGGAATACGGCGTGGGCCCATCTCGCGCTGGGAGTTGGCGGACCACGTCGGCAGGACGCGACCCTGAAGCTTCCAGACAGTTTCCTATCTCAGTTAGAAGACTAATAGAAAGTGCAAGTTGTTTCCTTATCCACTTAGAAAACTCCCATGATTTGTGTTAATCAATTGTAATTAGATTGTGCGTCCTAATCAGTTTACTTACCTTGTACGAGTGGTCTCTTGCACCTATAAAAGGGACTACTCGCCCCCATTGAAGGAGATCGCATTCTTGCTATACAGAAGAGCGGCTATACAACATTCATACGCATACACTCGGCCAGTCTTTGGTAGCTCCACCTCTATTGTTGGTTCACCAACTACCCCCGGTTTACTATAGTGCAAGTGCTCTGATACCAATGTTCTAAAAATCGCCTAGCGCCTAGGGGCCTAGGCGTCCGCCTAGGCGGGGCCTAGGCGGATTTTTTTTATAAATACAATTAATTATATAATAGATATATATATATATACGAGTTATGTGGTGTTAATTAAAAATAATTATAGATTTGTGGTTCAAATAATAGATATATTTATATATATATATGTATATATATATAAAGGTTATGTGGTATTTTTTGGAAATAAGTAAAGATTATTAGAAGGTTTTAATATTTAAAAAACTATTAGGGATCTCTCCATAATTAACTTAAACCTTAAGTGTATATATATATATATATAGAGTAATACTTGGGGCACAACCAAACACACAACTTTTGGGACACAACCTAATTTTTGTGTCTATCTCTCTCCTGTGTCATTGTGGGGTCCAGTGACATCACAGGAGAGAGATAGACACATTAATTGGGTTGTGTCCCAAAAGTTGTGTATTTGGTTGTGTCCCAAGTTTTACTCATATATATATATACTAATGTTAGGGTTTTTTTTTCGAAAGAGTTAGACCCAAATAAGACTTTATAGCATTCTCACCCTAGCACCGCCTAGCCCGCCTAGGCGCCGCCTAGAACCGCCTAGCCTGCCTAGGTCCCGCCTAGAGGCCGACTAATCCACTGGCCGATTTTCGCAAACGCCTAGGGAAAATCTCGGCGGCCGGGCACCGCCTAGCGCCTAGGCGGCCGCCTAGGCCGATTTTTAGAACACTGTCTGATACGCACGTGGACGTAGGCTTCTTCTTAACAGAGTCGAACAACACTCAAATCTTTCTTGTCTAACTCTTCTTATTCTCCTACCAAATTTTGGCATCATCAGTTTAGCGCCGTCTATGGGAATCCACAGATTTATCCAAAAACAAATCTGACTGATTATTATGCCACCAAAGAAGGGTAAAAAGACTACTGCCCCGATAGGTCAGGTGGATTCACAGGCTGGGCAATCGGCTGCCTCCATGAACTTGGAGCAGATCACCGCGGCTCTTGCACAACTCCTAGAGGGCCAATGCCAAACTCAGCAGCAAATCGAAGCACTGCTGGCCCGACAGGACAAACCCCCTCAAGCCGAGGATCAGCTCAGAAATGACGCACGCGGTTGGGCACCTATACGAGCCCAACGGTGAGCCCATACTGCGCCAGTATCCCCCCCGGCTCTGGGACAACCCGGGGACGACAAGCATGGCTAGGGTCCCGAACAGACTCGGCAACGTGCCCGGGTCGATCCGAACCGAGCGTGGGACGCCCGGGAGATCATAAATGACAGGTGTGCTGCCCGAAGGGATGGGCAGGAGCATACGACCTGGGAATCAGCCTAGGACCGCCCGACCAGGAGCTGAGGTGACCTTAGGCACATGATAACCGGAACCAAAGTCGTGCTGTATCCCTGAGGACAACGCAATTTGAAGAGGAGGCCTCTTCGTCAAACCCGACCTATTGCACAGATGCGAAACGGAAGATCGATCGGGAGGCCGTCAAGGCCCAGATCAATGACCTGCAAATGCAAATCTAGAAGTTAAGCCGCAAGCCAGGTCGCGACTACACCAACACCGAGACGGAGTCGCCGTTCACCGTCCGGGTCACAGGATTTGCGATTCCGCTCAAATTCATGCAGTCACACCTTGACTCGTACGACGGAACGGGAAGCCGGTCGACCATGCTCGGACGTACAATGCTTAGATGGAATTAGTTACCAATGCCGACGAACTATTCTGCCTAGTCTTTCCCAGCACCCTCAAAGGGCCAGCCGAACAGTGGTTCCACGCACTCAAGGCCCAGATAGTTGTCGATTTTAAGGCACTCAGCAAGCTCTTCATCAGCCTATTCATGGGGATGCTCGACCGATCACAGCCAGACACCTAATTGCTGGCCGTCAAGCAGCGCAAGGGAGAATCCTTGAAGAATTATGTCGACCATTTCAATTAGCAAAAGCTTCAGATCCGCAACCTGAACAAAACGGTTGCGATTACAGTCTTCTGCTCGGGGGTTCAGCACACCAAGGTTGCCACGTCGTTCCACATGCCCGGCCGACCACTTTGGTAGAACTCTCGGAGAGGGTGGGGAAGTACATTGATACCGAGGAGTTTTTGAAGTCTAAACGTGCAAGCCAAGTGGAGGACAGTTCCCCGAGGCCAAAGCGAAAATGCGAAGGCTCTCAGAAAGGCTTAGGAAAGAAACCAAAGCAGAATCAGCCTTGAGGAGGTCAAAATCAGGCTTCGATTGCTTTCACACCACTGTCCCGGCCTATCTAGGAGGTTATGGTTGCGGCCAAGGCTCAGAGACTGCTTAAGAAGCCAACAAAGCTGAAGAGCCCACCCGAGAAGAGGAATAGAGACAAGTTTTGTCGGTACCATAGGGATCACGGCCACGATACCAAGGATTGCTTCAAACTCAAGATTGCCATTGAAAAGCTCATCGAGCAAGGTCATCTCACCGAGTTTGTCACTGCAGACAGATGACTATGGCCAGATACCCGAGCTCCCGAGCAGCCACAACCCCTCGGTATTGTCAACGTAATATCCGGAGGAATAGCGGGCGAAGGGGACTTGCAGTCAGCAAGGAAGAGACATATGCTCGGGCATCCCAAGTGGATGCTCTGCACGTCCAGTCTGCTAACTCCCCGCTAACCGATGCGCTGTCATTCTCATCCGACGACGTAAAGGATCTACATTGCCCCCACGACGATCCGCTGGTAGTGACACTCTCCATAGCCAATTACATGGTAAAGAGGGTATTAGTGGATCGACACAGGAAGCTCCTCGGATATTCTGTTCGCTTCAGACTTTGATCAATTCTGGATATCAAGGGACCGGCTCCGGCCGGTGGCAACTCCCTTGGTCGGGTTTAACGGCTGAAAGCACACAACCGCTCGGGATGATCGAGCTGTCAGTCCTGATGGGAACCTACCCATAACAAGTCTTAGTGATGGAAAACTTTGTAGTAGTGGAGGCTCCATCTGCATACAACGTCATCCTTGGGAGGCCAACGCTTAATAAAGTCAAGACATCTGTGTCAACCTATAGCTTGGTTGTCAAGTTCCCAACCCCCAGGGTAAGGGAAGCCTAAGAGGAGATCAAGCAACAACCCAAAGCTGTTACGTTAGCTCCCTGCATAGAGAGGCCATTGCAGAAACCCCGAATGTCCAGGAGATGGATTCGAGGAAAGCCAGGGACGGGGGTCAGCCCAGTTGAAGAGCTCGATTAGGTTGTGCTGGACTCCCAATTCCCTGATCGGGCCGTCAGCATCGGTACACTCCTGGAACCAGGCCTTGAGGAAAAGCTTCCTTAGAGAGAGAGCCAAGACATCTTTCCTTGGAGCCATGAGGACATGCCCGGAATTGATCCCCGGGTCATGTCCCATCGACTCAACACCGATCCAAGTTGCTGCCCTGTTAAGCAGAAGAGGAGGGGCATGGCCTCGGAAAGACAGGAAGCAGTGCGTGAGGAGATCGAAAAACTCTTCAAAGCGAAATCCATCCGGGAAGTGCAATATCCCAACTGGCTAGCCAACGTGGTGCTGGTCAAGAAGAGCAACAGAAGTGGAGGATGTGCGTGGATTTCACTGACCTGAACAAAGCTTGTCCCAAGAACTGCTATCCGTTACCCAGGATAGACCTCCTTGTGGACTCCACAGCCGGTCATTCACTCCTCTCCTTCATGGATTCATACTCAGGATACAATCAGATCAGCATGTATCCCGGGGATGAAGAGAAGACTTCTTTCATCACCGACCAGGGGACATATTACTACAAGGTGATGCCCTTCGGCCTCAAGAATGCTGGGGCAACTTACCAACGCCTGGTCAACCACATGTTCAAAGACCTGATCGGGAAAACAATGGAGGTATATGTTGACGACCTCCTATTCAAAAGCCGAGACGAGTTGGACCATCTCGAGCACATGGCAGGGGCTTTCGGCATCTCAACGAAGTTCAGGATGTGGTTGAACCCAGCCAAGTGCACATTTGGGGTCTCGTCCGGAAAATTCTTGGGGCACATGGTGAGCCGGCGAGGAATTGAAGCTAATCCCGAAAAAATTCAAGCCATCATCAATATGCGGTCACCTAGGTCAACGAAGAAAGTCCAAAGTTTGGCCGGCCGGATACTAGCATTGAATAGATTTGTTAGCCGGGCAACCGACCGGTGCCTGCCATTTTCAAAATCCTCTGCCAAGCTTTTCAGTGGTCAGAAGTGTGCAAGGAGGCTGTCGCGCCGGTTTTTTCGACACAGCCTGGCTTGGGAGTGGTGAAAAGAGTATGGTAGGGCCTATTTGAAATGTTCAGAGTCGCCACCTAACATTTGGAGTGTTAGGAC
This sequence comes from Hydrangea macrophylla, assembly GCA_033977485.1. Taxonomy (NCBI): domain Eukaryota; kingdom Viridiplantae; phylum Streptophyta; class Magnoliopsida; order Cornales; family Hydrangeaceae; genus Hydrangea; species Hydrangea macrophylla. The sequence goes on along the minus strand of CM066986.1, from coordinate 68,929,958 downwards.
CCCTGCAAAGACAATTAAAGTAATTCATTTTTGACTTTTGAAAAATAGGTTTTAAGAAAGTGGGCCCTTTAAAAATATGACTCTGAATAGCCATGGGAAAACCAGAGATCTTTTAAAATATGGGTTCGGAGACTCAATTATGTCAAGGGAAGGTGTTAGGCACCCTCGAACATCCGCGCAAGCACAGTTGCCGATTCTAGTGGTTTTCATGATAATGGGACATAAATGAAAGATAGTAGAGTGTGAGGATGTACAAGAAATAGAAAAAAGATGTGGTTATGGCCGCATCCAAGTGAAGAGTTGCATACGTATCTCAAGTCGAGAATCAGACCGTACGTAGTTCTGTGCTTTGTACATGTGTGTGTGTGCAAGTGTTTTAAAAAAGTTGGTCGATCTAGACCGTGTAAGTGTGAAGTAATATTTTGAGCAAAGATGGTGTAGCTAGGAACTTTAACCTGCATGATGTAGTCCTAGGCTTTAACCTTTGAAGTATTGAGTTTTGAAAAGTGATTTGAGTGAAAATTGGTGTAACTAGAAATTTTGGAAAGTGGTTGAGATTAAAACGAACTTATGCAAGCAAGTGAAGAATGAAGTGTTTTTTGTTTTGTTTTGTTTTTTTTTGTTTTTTGTTTTTTTTTTTTTTTTTTTTGTATTTTTGTATTTTTCATTTTTTCTGTTCTTTTATTCCTATGCCGGAAGTAAGGGTCGGTGCCCAAAAGAAAGAAAAGAGTTTTTTTTTTGTATTTTTCTTTTTGTTTTGGTTTTTTTTTGTTTTTGTATTTTTTATTTTATACCGGAAGAAAGGGACGGTGCCCAAATAATTGAAAAGGGATTTTTTTTTGTATTTTTATTTTTTTATGCCGTAAGTAAGGGTCGGTGCCCAATGAAAGCGTTTCTAAAGTAGCCGTGGAGTGATGGGCGAGTTCATAGACTTTATAATAGTACGTATTTACAACGCATAAGGAAAGCAGTAAAGGCGGATGGACCGATCAGAATGGATTTATATGGAAGTCACACTACTGAAAAAGAAAATAGAGAAATAAAAATAAAGGCGGAATATCCGACTATATGAGAAAATAAAGAAAAATAAAAAAAGAAGGGCGGAATATCCGGCCATAAAAGAAAAAGAAAAAGAAAGGCAGAATATCCGACCATAAAAGATAAAAGAGAAAGAGAAAGAAAGGCGGAATATCCGACCATAAGAAAAAAAAAACCTGAGTTATTAGAGGAACTCGAGAAATCGGCTAGAATGTTGATGGTAAGTGACTGGGATGTTGGGCAATGATTTGAGGCGGTGCTATGACGGTTGGGTGGCAACAGATGATGGTGGTGGTACACTGGCTGTGAGATATGGTGATGAGAATTGTGATGATATGGCAGCTAGGTGGAGGGTCTTGATGGTGGTGGTTAGAAAAGGTGGAGTAGTGGTGGAGAAAATGAAAACTCTTTTTTTGTTGGTGGTTTTTTTTTATGAAGTGGAGGGGATGAGGGGAAGGTGAGGGAGATGGAGAGTAAGATAAGAGAGATGTATGTACAGAAGGCTATTTTTTTTTTCTCTTTTTTTAGTTTGCATTGGTCTCTATTTATAGGCCAAGTAAGATTTTTATTTATTTTTTTTTTTAAACTCTCCACTAAAAAAAAAGACCCACCCATTTTGTTTTTTTAAGTAAAAGAATCACACTACTTATATTTTTTTTATAGAATAGTAAAAATCCACCAAGTTTTGTTTATTGAAAAGAAAAGTTCCACCTCTTTTTTTCTTGTTTTTTTTGCTAAAAGAAAGGATCCCAACATCTTTGTGTTTTTTTACTACAAGAAGGAATCTCAACATTTTTTTCTTTCTTTTTTTAAAAAACTACCTAGCTTGGTGAAAAGAAAAGAAGTAAAAAAAAAATCCTCTCTTGTTTGGGTTGGGTAAAAAGAGGGTAAAAAAAAAATTAACATTTTTTGTTGGGCAAAAATGGGTGTCAACAACTCCCCCTCTTTGTCATGCTTTGCGAAGCAAATCGTGACAAAGACAGAAGACACCACATTTTTGCTGCATTTTTTTTCTGACTTTTTTTTTAATAGAGAGAAATGGTGTAGTTAGGGACTTCGGCCTATACGGCGTTGTTCCGAACTGTAATCGTGAAAGTGAGATAAGATATGGTGTGGCAGAGAAGTGAACTCCGTTGGGGGTTGAGAGCATTATCAGGATGGGGGAATGACTTTGCTAGGGATTCGTGTAAGAATCGAGTAGAAGAGATATGGGGTAGTCGAGAAGTGCGTAACCGCGTAATCTCAAACTCTGACAAAAAAATGTAGTAAATTAAGGGTACGGTCGAGCTCGTTGAGCAGCCTACGTATCTCCTGTGAGGAGAATCAGACCGAGCGTAGTTCGTGTAATGAAGAAGATGCCATGTTAGGATAGTGAAGAGCAAAATGCCACGTCGGGGCGCAATTGCAGTGGACATGAGAGAGAAAATGCCACGTGGGGCGTGATTGCTATGGATATAGGAGATCAAAATACCGCGTGGGGCATGATTGTTGTAGGATATAGACTGGCAAAATGTGATACGCATGATTACCATGAGGATATGAGAGAGCAAAATGCCACGTGGGACGTGATCGCTGTGAGATAGGAAAAATGCCACATGGGGCATGATTGTTGTAGGATATAGATGGGCAAAATGCGATACACATGATTACCGTAAATATATGAGAGAGCGAAATGCCACATGGGGTATGATCGCTGTGAGATAGGGGAGCAAAATGCCACATAGGGCGTGATTGCTGTAGGATTCGAGAGCAAAATGCCACGTGGGGCGTAATTGCTATAGAGCGCGGGATAGTAAGAAAAATACCTAACGCTTGATGATATAGACAGAACGCCACTTGACGGGCTCATACTTGATGCTGAATGATATGAACAGGATGCCCTTTGACAGACTTATACCTGATGCCAAATGATATGAACAGGATGCCCCTTGACTGGCTCACACTTGATGTTAGACGAGATGAACAGGATGCCACTTGACGGACTCACACCTAAGACTGGATGAGATGAAAATAGGATGTCATTTGACGGACTCACACCTGAGCCTAGATGAGATGAAAATAGTATGCCATTTGACGGACTCACACCTGATGCTAGAGAAGATGAACAAGATGCCCCTTGACGGACTCACACCTGATATTAGAGCAGATGAACAGGATGCCCCTTGACTGACTCACACCTGATGTTAGAGAAGATGAACAGGTTGCCACTTGACAGACTCATACCTGATTTTGGATGATATGAAAATAGGATGCCACTTAACGGACTCACACCTGGGGCTGCTAAGTGAGATGGACAGAATGCCACTTGACGGACTCACTCCTGATTCCTGCTGATATGATTAGGACGCCACTTGACGGACTCGCTCCTGGTAATGTGAGATATGAACAGGATGTCTCTGACAGACTCGTTTCCTAGTAATTGGAGATATGAACAGGGTGCCCTTTGACGGACTCATTCCCCGGTAATATAAACAGGATGTCTCTGATAGACTCGTTCTTAGTAGTGAGATTATGAATGGCGTGCCTCTTGACGGACTCAATCCTGAGCATGAAGAGGTGACCAGGATGCCTCTTGACGGACTCATACCTAGCGTTGGGGATGATATGGGCTTGGTGATCCTGAGTGGGGACATACATCATGATGATCCATAGAGGGGATGTTGATTTGACATGTGGAACTGAGCTGAGAGATTGCTGTAGAGTTAGCGAGCCTGAGCAAAGACTGCATGAAGTGGGAGGTCTTTAAAGTATGTTGGGCCAGTGGTTGGGTTTTGGAAGTATATTAGGCCAGTGGTGAGGCTTTCGGCAGTATGTTTGGTCAATGGTTGGGCTTTTGGAAGTGTTGGGCCAGTGGTGAGGTTTTGGAAGTTTTAGGCTAGTAGTTGGGCTTTTGGCAGTATGTTGGGCCAGTGGTTGAGCTTTTGGAAGTGTTGGGCTAGTGATTGGGCTTTTGGAAGTGTTGGGCCAGTGGTGAGGTTTTGGAAGTGTTGGGCTAGTGGTTGGACTTTTGGAAGTGCGTTGAGCCAGTGGTGAGGTTTTATAAATTGTTGGGCCAATGGTGAGGCTTTGGGCCAGTCGTTGGGCTTTGGAAAATATATTGGGCTAGTGGTGAATGTTCTCCTTATAAAGATGATAGAAGTATCAAGACCAGTTGTCCCTGTCACAAAAGATATGCATTTTCTGCTATGCTGTAAAGTATGAATGATTTTTGTTTTTTATATATTTTTTTAATGAAATGTTATGCTATGTACAGAGTATTTACAACAGTATTTGATGCATGAGTTTATCATCTACAAAAGAATGTTCATAAGTTAGTGGATAATGTCTGTCTTGTTGCTTGTTGGAACACTAGAAGGCAACGTATTTGACCATATGAGCTCAGTGCCCCAGTATTCGGTGAATGCCCAATCCTTGTCCGTATTTGCTGCATCGACAGTTTTGTCATAGTCTTGATTCATAGCACCTTTTTTCTTAGGTTTTCACTACACTCGCCGGACTATGTTGAAATTGACAGTATGTGATGGCCCATGTCTTTGAAATGATGCAAAAGTATGATTTAATAAATCCAACAAGACTTGTGTCAATCAGAGTGGACATTTAGTGGGTTGTATTGTACGCCAGGGTCATGGGTTAAGAAATACTCTATTTTTTTTTTCTTTTTGCTTGCCCCAATCTAGTGTGGGGTGAGTATTACCGAGTGTAATGTAACTTGAGGGGAATTGCCCCAGTTCGAAGCGAGTATCGAAGTTGGATAGTATTCTGTGGATTTGTCCAGTTTTCGTATTTTTTTTTTTTTTACTTTTTCGTTGAGCTTCGTTTTTTTTTCATTGCCCCAGTGTGGGGGTGATCCTCAGGGGGTTTGAATTTGGAAAGAGATTTTCATTATATGGCTCAAGTGGGCTAGCAAGTGAATAATAGTGTATGGATAGCTGAAATGATTGCCTCTCATCATTTTGACACAAACATAGTTGGATTTTAGAAATCATATATATGCAACATTGAAGTTCGTGCAATGTTATGGGGAACAATGGGTCGCCCCACTTGGTATTTGATGATGTATGGCGTGCCTTGAGTTGAGGTATTTCTGCCCCTGAGAGTGTACTGTCCATATGCTACAGTGGTAGAGTAGCATGCACTTGCGATGATGAACAATGTCAGACACTGTAATGATTAATCATGGTCTTAAAGCTTTTTTGGCGTGTTCTATCGTGTGTTGTGTCCAAAAGTCCAATGTGATGTCCAAATTGCCTTCAACAATTTACAAGACAGCCATATCCAATGAATCATGAGATTTTAAAGCAAGATGATAAATTTTTTTTTTTTTGCTTTTTTTTTTAAACTTGTTTCTTTTTTTATATAAAGAATTGTATGTACTTATACAAAGCAGACAATGCATATATTTAGTAGTGGAGAAACTGCCCATGTATGGCGTTTTGATGCCTTATAAGAAGTGGAGTTTTAGGCAGTGGGTGAAGTATTGACCTTTTGCGAGAGTGACCAAAGGCTTGTGGGTGTATCAGACTGTTGGTAAAGGGTTTAGAAACAATGCATGTACTGGATGAATGGGAACAACACATATAATTGGTTGGTCATGTATTTACACTAGGGGTGTACTCGGTCGGTTTCGGTCGGGGTTTTGCGGACATGTGGAACCGAACCGAGGGGCTCGGGGTGGGAGTTGCTAGCACCGAAACTGACCAACCGTCCGTCGGTGTCAGTCGGTTTCAGTCTAGTCGGTTTCGGTCGGGGTGGTCGGGGTGGTTCGGTGTGGGCTGTTGTGTGTGCATGAGCGTGACACACAGAGAGAGAGAGAGAGAGAGAGAGAGAGAGAGATCAGAATGTGTTTATATTACTTCACAACAAATCAAATGATACATATTATATATGTATATACATAATCTTTTCAGATTCATAAACCAAATGAAAAAAAAGAAACCTAAGATTTACAGATCCAAGGAAATAAATCAAATGTTATTCATTCAATCTTCAAGAACCAAAACTCAATCAACATACAAAATTCTTCCAAGAACTAAAAGCATATACAGAATAAAAAATCCCAGATCTGAAAATTTACAGATCTGTAATAAGGAGTGAGAGAGAGAGAGAGGGAGAGAGAGAGGGGAGAGAGAGGGATGGCTTATCTGGTGGTTGCCGACATCGGTGGTGGTGGTCCTGGTGGTAGTGGACCAGCGCTCGCCAAGATCGGTGGTGGTGGTGGTGGATTGGACTGGAGGTTGGAGGCGGTGGAGAGAGGGTCCACGATGGAGAGGGCTTAGAGAGTTTTAGGGATTTTGACTCAATGTTTGAGTCTGATAGATATAGGGAAGAGGTGGTGGTGGTGGAGGTCTAGAGGTGGTGGCGGTGGAGGTCTGGAGGAGGAGGGTGGTTTCGTGGAGGTGGAGGCTCCCCAGATTATGAGAGAGAGAGAGAGAGACTGAGATGAGATGAGAAAGTGAGGGAGGGTTGGACTTAGGAATCTTAGGACATTTAGGGTTTTTTCGGTCAGTTTCGGTCGGGTACGGGGCTCCAATTTAATCACCCCTGCGCCGAACCGAAACATCGGGTTCTCCATTTGATTACCCCGGTCACCGACCGTGAGCCCAATACACCAAAATTTTCGGTCGGTTTCGGGGCGGGGCGGTCGGTCTGTTCGGGGCTCCGGGTTTTTTGAACACCCCTAATTTACACAATCCTTAACATTCTCTTTTTATTGATGATATTTTTTTGATACATATAAGAGCAAAAAGAGAACAAGAAGAAAACTCTTACATTTCATCAATTGGTAAAGATAACCCACCCCAACAAATGATTTGAATCACAGGGGCGGTCCGAGCTTCCAAGAACATTTTTTCCTAATCTTTATTGACTTCTTCATTATCATACGGTTTGAGCCAGAAGTAAGCTGCAGCCGCCATAGCCATCCAAAAAAGAGTGCACGCTTCGCAGAGTAGAATTATCTCACCCAAATCCATGTTCTCCAAATTGTTTTTTTCTTTTTTTTTTAAAGAGCACCCCCATGCCTAAAACAAGATCAAACTTCTGGTACAATGGTGAAAGACATTGAGTATGGTGAGGTGAGAGAAGTGAGAGAAAGATGAGTGAGTAAGAAGGGAGAGAAGACAGAGATGCAGAGATGAGGGAAGAGTTGCGTTCGAGGAGGAGGAGTGAATAAGAAATGAGGGAGAGAGGGAATATTTATACTCTTTTTTTTTCTTTCCACCGGCACCTTCTCTCTCTCTCTCCCCCGTCTTTTCTATCTTCTTTTATTTTCTTTTTCTCTTTCTTCTCGTGACCGACAATCTCTCTCTCTCCTCCTTTACTTTTTTCTTTCTTCTCGTGACCGACAATCTCTCTCTCTCCTCCTTTACTTTTTTGACCTTTTTTTTATAGCTTTTTTAAAGAACAGTAAGAGTGTATTTGAGAGAGTAGAACAGCCTATTGATTTGACAATGAGACGATTTGGACAGTTGCGAATGCACTAGTGCTGTTTGGATTTGATAATGTCAGTGTTCACAATTTTGACCACATGTGCTGTCATTGTATCGAATTAGGCCTGAGTGAAGGATTAGAAATGATCAAGCATGTCATGTCAGCCTTTGAGCTGGTTCAGTTTGATGATAGCAAACACAAGTGGATTATGAAAGTGATGATGATGGAATAGAATTCTCATTTTAGAAAGTGCACTTATGTTACTAACAAGAGATAGTATTTCCACAGCTGATTCTTGAACTGATAGTCCAATGTTAGGGTACATTGCATAAGAAGCGAATATAGTGCTAAGGAGGGTTTTTTTTTTTAATATGAAAAGTTACAATGATACAAATGTACATTTGGATTTTGATGAGTGGGAACAGAGTTCTGCCAACGTGAGGCTTCCTTCTAGAAGTCGAATGCTAACGGCATCCTACGCGCTTTTCAGCAACCGTGTAGATCCTATAGTCCGTTCCATAGAACCCTGAGTTAGTGTTCTTCAAGTCTTACTTCTGAGGACAATACCGTCCTAGGATGCTTACCTTCCCAGTTACCCTACAAAACAATATCCAAAGATCCAAACTACATTAAGCTGGTGGAAGGAGACGCGTAGTAAGACATGTGGGCTCAATCCCATGCACACTTGACGTACATGAGCTACCTCGAATCCGGACCATGATATTCATTCCACTTTCTTCTTTTTATTTTTATTTATTTATCTATTTTTGAAATTTTTTTTTTTGAAATTTTTATTATTATTTTTGTAAAATAAAAAGAGTCTTAGTTCTAAGGCTCATGCCACCTTGTGAATCGTTGACCCTCCATCTCGCCCATTAAGCCCAAGAAGGAGTTTTGAGCTAAATTATTGGCAGTGAAGAAAGAGTAAGGATCAATGGATGGAATAGGTGATTTTGACGAACTCGCTTGAAGATTGGGCGGGCGATTTGGATATTTTGGGACCTCTGATTTTTTTGTTTGATACAGGAGAATCTGGGACTTGTTAGATTGCGAGTATTGTACTAGATTAGACCAGCAGGGGCAAGTTGGAGTAACAGAGGGGGTGTGGGCAGGACGAGAGACTGGAGAAATCGTGTTGGGAGTAGCGAGATCCAACAGACTTGGAGAAGTTTGGTGGTTGTTGCTAGGTTGTAAGGACCGGACTGGAGAAATGGTGTTGGGAGTAGCGAGATCCAACAGACTTGGAGAAGTTTTGTGGTTGTTACTAGGTTGCAAGGACCGAACTGGAGAAATGGTGTTGGGAGTAGCGAGATCCAACGGACTTGGAGAAGTTTGGTGGTTGTTACTAGGTTGCAAGGACTGGACCAGATCAGACCAAGGAGAATGAAAAGAGGTCGTACAAGTTTGAGTAACAGGAGGAATATAGGTAGGGCTAAAGATTTTCAAAGAGATTGGAGCAGTTGTGGTGGGAGAAATATATTGGAACAATTTTGAAAATTTTCTATGTTGTGATCTAGATCTTCTATGGCATAATTGAACCAAGGATCCAGATCAGGATCCTGGGATTGTTTGGGTGATTCTTCTTTTGACTGAGCTTGGAGTTATGAAACCTGTTCCTTCAGTTCTAGAACTTGTTGTTCGAGGAAAAAGATGTAAGAAACAGGACCCAAAATGGGATCCTGAAGTCTAGATGTGGATTCCTACACAAGGGTACAGATAGTTTGTCGATGGTCTGCCTCGGATACTTTTTCAATAAGGCGTAGAAAGCTCGTGCTTCCCAAGAACTCGTGAATGGCTTCATAATCCCTCACACTTCCTGCATACTAAAAGTAGGGAGCCAAGGGACAATTACTTCTGCACCGTCTTCAATTATACTTACAGGCACCACAACGAATTGTGTTAAAAGCCATTTTGGTACGATTCTCTGCTCCTCTTCTCGATCTCTCTAGGAAGCTCCTGTACAAGGCTTGTTTCAGATGTAGGTTGGGTGAGATTTTTTTTTTCAAGAAGAGAGAAGAGGTTAGAGATAGAAGAGGAGGGGAAGAAGAAGAAAGAGAGGAGGAGAGTGAGACTGAGAGAGGGAGACCAGAGAGAGGTTCATTAAAGAGAGAGAGAGAGAGAGAGAGAGAGAGAGAGAGAGAGAATGGGTGAGAAAGACATATAGAGAGGGGGATACGGAGGGTTTTTAAAAGCAGGGAAAGAGAAAAGGGGGAGTAGATCAATGAAGAAAAAAGAGAGGGAGTAGGTGAAAAAAATAGAGAAAGAGAGAGACCGTAAGAGTGACAGAGAGAGAAAGAAAAAGAGAAAGAGAGAGAGGGTCGGTGAGAGAGAGAGAGAGAGAGAGAGAGAGAGAGAAAGACAAAGAGCAAGAGCAAGTGGAGAGAGTAATGTATCGATGTTTGATGCACACATAGAGAGTGAGAGCATGTGAAGAGAGTGATGTATCAATATTGATGCGTGTGTAGAGAGTGAGAGCATGTGGAGAGGTTGATGCCTAATACAGACTTAAATCAGGCATGGTACCCAAACCTTCAAACCTCCAGCGCCGAAGCACTTTCTCAGGTTGGTGGTTCGAGCGGGAGAGTTTTCTGTGCAATACCGACGGTGACACCACGACGGCCATGCCACATACTCATCTCCCTATCTAATCTTACAAGGTTTCCTCTTAAGTAAGGGTTATGTTATGCTTGCATGCTAGTGTGTAGTGTGCAAAATGATTTAGGCATTGGTCTTTACAAATTTTGGCATTGGCCTTGCAACTTTATTTCAGTCTAAGTCGTGAACACCTGTACAAAAGAATACGAATTCACAAAAGAAAAGATAAAACAAAATTGTTAGTAAAAAAAAATGCCCCATTGTAATGAGAATCACTAAAGTGACGGCCTGGGTCCTCTTAAGTGTGAAATTCCCCAGCAGAGTCGCCAACTGTCGCGCCTGCTTTTTCGGCACAGCCTGGCTGTCGGTGTGGGCTTGGCTTTTTTTTTTTTTTTTTTTTTTTTTTTTTTTTTTTTTTAAACTTGGTGAAATGCGATGAATTTTATTGAGAGTGGTGAAAAGAGTATGGTAGGGCCTATTTGAAATGTTCAGAGTCGCCACCTAACATTTGGAGTGTTAGGACCCCTGCAAAGACAATTAAAGTAATTCATCTTTGACTTTTGAAAAACAGGTTTTAAGAAAGTGGGCCCTTTAAAAATATGACTCTGAATAGCCATGCGAAAATCAGAGATCTTTTAAAATATGGATTCGGGGACTCAATTATGTCGAGGGAAGGTATTAGGCACCCTCGAACATCCACGCAAGCACGGTTGCCGATTCTAGTGGTTTTCATGATAATGGGGCATAAATAAAAGATAGTAGAGTGTGAGGATGTACAAGAAATAGAAAAAAGATGTGGTTATGGCCGCACCCAACTGAAGGGTTGCATACGTATCTCAAGTCGAGAATCATGCCGTACGTAGTTCTGTGCTTTGTACATGTGTGTGTGTGTGTGTGTGTGCAAGTTGGTCAATCTAGACCGTGTAAGTGTGAAGTAGTATTTTGAGCAAAGATGGTGTAGCTAGGAACTTTAACCTGTATGGTGTAGTCCTAGGCTTTAACCTTTGAAGTATTGAGTTTTGAAAAGTGATTTGAGTGAAAAATTGTGTAACTAGGAATTTTGGAAAGTGATTGAGATTAAAACGAACTTATGCAAACAAGTGAAGAATGAAGGTTTTTTTTTTTTTTTTTTTTTTTTTTTTTTGCATTTTTGTATTTTCATTTTTTCTGTTATTTTATTCCTATGCCGGAAGTAAGGGTCGATACCCAAAAGAAAGAAAAGAGTTTTTATGTATTTTTCTTTTTGTTTTCTTTTTTTGTTTTTTTTTTGTTTTTGTATTTTTGATTTTATACCTGAAGAAAGGGACAATGCCCAAATAATTGAAAATAGATTTTTTTGTATTTTTTATTTTTTTATGTCAGAAGTAAGGGTCGGTGCCCAATGAAAGTGTTTCTAAAGTAGCCGTGGAGTGATGGGCGAGTTCATAGACTTTATAATAATATGTATTTACAATGTATAAGGAAAGTAGTAAAGGTGCATGAACCAATCAGAATGGATTTATATGGAAGCCAGACTCTTGAAATAGAAAATAGAGAAAGAAAAAGAAAGGCGGAATATCCGACCATAAGAGAAAATAAAAGAGAAAGAAAAAGAAAGGCGGAATATCCGACCATAAAAGAAAATAAAGAAAAATCAAAAAAGAAGGGTGGAATATTCGGCCATAAAAGAAAAAGAAAAAGAAATGCGTAATATCCGACCATAGAAGATAAAAGAGAAAGAGAAAGAAATGAGGAATTTCCGACCATAAGAAAAAAAAAACCCAAGTTGTTAGAGGAACTCGAGAAATCGGCTAGAATGTTGATGGTAAGTGACTGAGATGTTGGACAATGATTTGAGGTGGTGCTATGACGGTTGGGTGGCAATAGATGATGGTGGTGGTACAGTGGCTGTGAGGTATGGTGATGAGAATTGTGATGATATGACAGCTAGGTGGAGGGTGGTGGTTGTAGTGGTGGTCTTGATGGTGGCGGTTAGAAGAGGTGGAGTAGTGGTAGAGAAATTGAAAACTATTTTTTTTTTTTTTTTTTTTTTATAAAATGGAGGGGATGAAGGGGAAGGTGAAGGAGATAGAGAGTAAGATGAGAGAGATGTATGTAGAGAAGGCTATTTTTTTTTCCTCCTTTTTTGGTTTGTATTGGTCTCTATTTATAGGCCAAGCAAGATTTTTATTTCTTTTTTTTTTATTTTTAAAACTCTCCACTAAAAAAAAAGACCCACCCATTTTGTTTTTTTTTTTTTTTTAAAGTAAAAGAACCACACTACTTGCATTTTTTTATGGAATAGTAAAAATCTACCAAGTTTTGTTTATTGAAAAGAAAAGCTCCACCTTTTTTTTGCTTGTTTTTTTGCTAAAAGAAAGAATCCCATCATCTTTGTGTTTTTTTTTTACTACAAGAAGGAATCCCAACATTTTTTCTTCTTCTTTTTTTTTGTTAAAAAAATCTACCTAGCTTGGTGAAAAGAAAAGAAGTAAAAAAGAAATCCTCTTTTTTTTGGATTGGGTAAAAAGAGGGTAAAAAAAAAAATTAAACATTTTTTGTTGGGCAAAAATGGGTGTCTATAGAGGTGTTTCAGGAACTCAAGAAGTATCTGACATCGCCCCATCTGCTCTCAACGCCTGTACCAAGGGAGGACCTGTTCTTGTACTTAGCGGTGTCACCCTTAGCGATAAGCTCGGCACTTATTCGAGAGGAGCACGAGATATAGTTCCCGGATTATTACTCAAGCCGAGCGCTCTAAGGCGCGGAAAGCCAGTACTCCCGCATCTAGAAGCTCGCCTTCGCCCTCATCACCTCTGCCCGTGTTTTCAAGCCCATGTCATCGTGGTGCTCACGAATCAATCTCTCCGCCAAATCCTCAGCAGGCTTGAGACTCCGGGAGGCTTATCAAGTGGACATTGGAGTTGCGAGAATTTGAAGTAGTCTAACTACCCCGGACGGTGATCAAGGGGCAGGCAGTGGCAGACTTTCGTGTGGAGTTCACATATCCAAAAGACCCAGTTGAAGAGCTCAACCCACTTGAGCTACCGCCCGGCCTACGGCCTGACATCCCGACCTGGATACTTTATGTGGACGGGTCTTCCAACAAACAAGGCAGCAGGGCAGGGATCATCCTGACCACGCCTGATGGGATCCAGCTAGAGTACATACTAAGATTTGGGTTTCAGGCCTCTAACAACGAAGCTGAGTACGAGGCCCTGTTGGTTAGGCTGCAGTTGGCTACTTTATTGGGCGCACAGCAAATCCAATAATACAGCGACTCCCAGCTGGTTGTCAACCATGTCAATCAGGAGTATGAAGCTTGGGAAGACAACATGGTGGCCTACATGTCCTTGGTTAGGTCGATCACCAAACAGCTAAAAGGTTTCTCGATTAAACAGATCCTGAGAGAGGAGAACACAAGGGCCAACCAATTAGCGCATCTAGCATTGTCTTCCAAGTCGGACCTGCCTGGGATAAGGGTAGAGTATCTGCCCAAGCCCAGTGTATCCAACTCAGAAGGCGTGGACGTTGACCCGGTCGATGTAGGGCCCAACTGGATGGATCCTATCGTGAAGTTCCTCACCACCAAATGTTTGCCGAACAGGAAGGATGAAGCCCGCCGGGTCAAATACCGGGCGGCTCGATACCACCTCGTTGACGGCATTCTCTAAAAGAGGGGGTTCTCTATCCCATATCTCCGGTGCATCCACCCTAATCAGGTCCAAGGAATACTATACAAAATCCATGAAGGAGTGTGTGGGAGCTATGTTGGAGGCCGGGCACTCTCCCGCAAGACCCTGTTGCAGGGTTATTACTGGCCGACGATGGCCTGAGATTCCCAAAAATATGTCAAGCGGAGTGACAAGTGTCAGAGACATGCACTATGATCAACCGCCCTGGAGAGTTCCAGACCCCAATCCTTAGCCCCTGGCCGTTTTCCCAGTGGGGCATCGACATAGTCGGACCCCTTCCCATGGCTAAAGGCCAGGTCAAATTCACTGTTATTGTTGTGGACTATTTCACTAAGTGGGCAGAAGTCGAACCCTTGGCAACACTCACCGAGAAAAAGATGGAAGGTTTCGTTGGAAGAAACATTCTCAGCAGGTTCGGCATTCTCGGGTACTGGTTAGCAACAACGGCAGGCAGTTCGACACCCCGGTATTCAGGTAGTTCTGCGCAGGTTACGGTGTATCAAATCACTACTCTTCCCTCGAGCACCCTCAAGCTAACGGACAAATCGAAGTAACAAACCGAACGATCCTGCAGTCCATTAAAACCAGGCTTGAAAACGCCAAGGGACTCTGGGCCGAAGAACTACCAACCCTTCTATGGGCGTATCGTACTACTCCCCGAGCGGCAACAGAAGAGACCCCGTTCTCCCTCATCTATGGCTTCAAGACAGTGGTTCCCACAGAACTTGGACTGCCAATGTACTGGGTGTTGGGGAAAAATGTCAAATTTTACCCAACACAATTTCATTCATATAATAATAAAAAATAATAATATGAGTTTTAATTTTTTTTTTTGTAGGTTGTACCCATTCAAGATATAACGTATCTATTAATTACAACCCTTTATTTCAAAGGGTCACCCTTTGATTCCAACTGTGAGCGTTGTTCAAAATTTTTGGTTAATTTAATTTTATGGTTGTGCCTATGTTAATTATTTAGGCTGCCTACGTACCCATTAATGGGATCAAGCCAACCCATAGTTCTAAAGAACTCATTTAATTTGATTGTGGGTATATGCCCAATTGAATTGATGAGTACAAGACTCATTTAATTTGGTCATGGGCATATGACCCATTGAATTGAATTTGAAAATTTTGTAACTTTGAGGGATTTGTGACTGCACCTCGTTTAATGTCTAGGTTGCCTACGTATCCATATGAAATGGAATCAAGTCAACATAGTGCAAGTAACTTAAATTTACGAGTCAAGGACTCGTTTTATTAAATACAAATTGAGGATTAAATTTGATTTTAGTCTAAACTATCCCAAATTCGTATTTTAATTTAATTGTGGTTTGAAGCCATCTATATTTTTTAAGTGGTCTTTGGAAGACCTTTGAAATGTGGTCTTTGAAAGACCTTTGAAATGCTAGCAATGAATACTCAATTTTTATTAATACACCATGGACCAAGTTGTAGTCACAACTTTAATGGAATCAAGGATTCCTTAGACTAGTGAATCCAATTTTTTCATTTCAGTGGAATTTAGAATTCCTTAACATGGTGGACTCAAGGAATCCAATTTGGATAAGTGGAATTTAGAATTCCTTAACATAATGGACTCGAGGAATCGAATTTTTCCTTACGGCATTTAAAGTTCTTTAACATGGTGGACTCAAGGAATCCAATTTGGGTATCATGTATATAATGAAGTGGACTATTAATTTAATTAAAATAATACCAAACTTTTCAAGGTCTTTAGAAAATCCATCAAATTTGAGTAAGGGAATCAAGGATTCCTTCTAAAAATGAACTCATGGAATCCGAATTGGGTAAAACATACTCCAAGCTTCTTTGCATCTCAGATTTGATCGAAATTAACTAAATAAACACACAATCTTCAAAGCGGGTACAGAATTGGGCCCAAATCCCAACCGTGGACTATGAAGCTGTGCTTTCAAGGGAATGAATTTATAAATATACATGTGTACATAGTGTGCATGGATAATTGGAAATATAGAGGACTTGAAGCCTCTAAATTTAGTCAAAATGAAAACCCAGATTTTTTATTTGGTCTTTAGAAGACTCATTAAGTTTTTGAGTGACAAATTAATGGGCTTATGAATGGAATCAAGGATTCCCTATATTTTATATATATATATATATATATAGATACCCAAGACCAAGTCCATTTTTGTAAAAGGAATATTCAAGCAATTCAAGACCCATTTGTATATGTTTGTTTTGAGAAATAAAAAAAATAAAATAAACAAAAGGGGATCTTGATAGTTTTAGAGAGTTTAGAATTCTCCTTTTATTTTATTTCAGATTAAAATTCAAAACTCTCATGTTTATCACTTCTTTTCTAGGAGATTAAACTCCCAAAAAAAAAAAAAACGTAGACAGAGAGAGAGATTACCTTTGGACGGTTGAAGATAATACCTTTTTTTTCTCTATACTTCTAATGGGATGTATCACACTAGAAATTATCTTCTCTCTTTCTTCACGTCAGTAATCTCCTTTTTTTTTTTTTTTTTGTTCTGACTTGGTCTTGCACAAGAGTGTCCTATTTATAATAGGATGGGAGTAACCACCCACATACCAACTTTGAGAATTTTAAGGGCCCACTCAAGACACTATCAAATAAATATATATTGATATGTTCAAAATTATCTAGCCATGAATTTAGTCTGCCACGTCATCAAGAGGTGTTGATTACTTCAGTGAAAGCGCCAATAGCCGAGTAATCCCGAGGTGTTCATCAGAACTGTGCAGTTCCTGCCAACAGGTCGGGATTAGAGGAGCGCGGCATCCCGTGGACCTGGTCTATCCAGTAGTTTCCTAAACCAACTATAAGTCTGCAAGATGGAATGTGGCAGTTTCCTAAACCACTTAGGAAACTTTCTCCCAAATTATGCAAATCAATTGTAATCAGATTAGGTTTTCTAATCCTATTAACTTACCATGTAAGGGTGGACTCTTGCATCTATAAAAGAGCCCACCTACCCTGTCTACAGGAACCCCGAAAATAATTCTCTAGCTAGCAAGCATACAGCAGAGAACTCACCATCATACATATATATCCGGCCGGTATTACTGATAGTGCCACCCCTCTTTGTTGGCTCACCAGGCCTACCGGTGATCTGCTAGTGAATGCGCACAGACGCAACCGTGGACGTAGGTCACCTTGTTAACGGGACCGAATCACATACAAATTGTTCTTGTATTTTTCTCTCTCTAAACCATTCTTACCAGTTGATGTTGTCAAAATCAAGATATAAAAGTATACTTTACTTTTCTAAAGATTTGTAGTAGTGAAAGTAAAGGTCGAACCCACAGAGATTGATTAACTACAGCTCTTTAATTTTTAAAACCTAAATTTAGTTAATTAAGAAAACGGATTTGATTTTAATTTGAATTAAACTAAGAACATAAAAATAAATCTAAATTATGAAAGCAATTAAAATAATTATTTTTAACGATATTTAAAGTGAACCTAGGATTGCAAATCCACCACTAGCTTCATAATAAGGGTATTTATGAATTACTTTAACTTATTACGTTGGATGATAATGGGAAATTGTAGCTACAAGCCCAATTCCTTCGTCAAGAAAATAACTATGGTTCAAGCACCAATATAATCCATCTTCGGTTAGCACTAATTAACCCACACTAAACTAGGGTTGTGGTATAGTCCGTCTAATCTAGGCATGGACTATTCGGATACTTGATAGCACAATTCAATTTAAGCACCATTACATGTAAACAATCTATACAAGCACAGCAAATATAGATCATTGAGCACATCACAGTCAAAATAGATCTAAGACAAGAATAGATTTTGAAAGCAATGATTTAATCAATAGAAGCACGATTTATTTATAAAAATCCTCGAAACATGTAACTGTCATCCATACATAATAAAACTAAAATAAAAACATAAATAAAACCCTATTACTTGGCTAGGCTTTTATTGAAACCCTAGATCTAGAGTCTAGTTGTCCATGGAAGTGGTAAATGGCAAGTAGTTGATGGAAGAGGCCATGAGAATCCTTGGTCTTCTTCTTCTTCTCCTTGCTTTCCCCTCTTCAATGGCTGAAAGTATGGTTGTATATTGTGTGTATATTACTTGTCCAACCCCTAAATTGAAGTAAAATAGAGTATATATAGATTTACAACAAGTTTTTGGAAGCTTTCCTAACCCGAAACGCACTAAAACTGCTTTATTTAGCTTTCCAGACATAATTAGGCAGTGTCGTTCGCGTAGGAATCACCAGTATAGTAGAATACGCAACTTTGATTTTTGTACGGATCGCGCGAGCGGGCCGCGCGAGCGCGTAATTGGGAAGGTCGCGCGAGTAAATTCTGGGATCTCGCGCAAACGGGTCGCGCGAGCGATTTCTTGATTTTCGCGCAAGCGGGTCGCGCGAGCGATGCGGTTTTTCTTGCTTCTTTCTTACTGCTTTTTCACTTTATTTAAGCAGATCTCCTTGTTTTCTTCCAAAACCTGTCAGAAAATAGAAAATGAAGTAAAAATATACAAAAACAGGATAAAAAAGTACTAACAGACGTATGTTAAGGCATATAATAGGATCTGTTCTCTTCCGATCACCAGTTTTAGGCATCATCAGTTTGGCGCCGTCTGTGAGAAATGACAAGTCTTCTCATCAACAAATTCTTGACTGATCAACATGCCGCCAAAGACGGGTAAGAAAGCCGCTGTTCCGACCGGTCAGGAGAACTTGCAGCTTGAGCAACAGGCTGCCTCCATGACCACCGAACAGATAACGGCAGCGTTGGCACAACTCTTGGAGGGCCAGCGCCGAATACAGGAACAGATAGAGGCACTTATGGCCCGGCAGGAAAAGCACCTTGTACCAGAAGATCAGCCCGATAAAAGCGCCCCTATTCAAAAGCCCGCTCGGGCATGAAGGCAAGCCCGTTCCGCCCCGGAGTCCCCACCGGACCGGGAACGCCTCGGTGATAGTGAGCATAGCCAGGCAACCAAGCGCTCGTAGAGACGAGCTCGACCCAATCCTCGCCGGGTGGAGGACGCCAAGACTATCATCAACCGGCGGCGTGCGGCCAGAGGTGAGGAGTCAGGACAGAAGGCCCGGGAATCGGCCGAGGACCCTCCGGCCCTGAGCCAGGGGGATCTTAGGCACACAATTTCCCGGACCAGGAGCCGGGCCCTATCCCCGAGGTCGACGCGGTTTGAGGAAGATGCCTCGTCATCTGATCCGACCTACCGCTCGAATATAGAGAGGAGCGGGATGACGTAAAGGCCCAGGTCGAGGAACTGCAGCAGCAGATTGAGAGGCTGAACCGCAAGTCTGCCCACGACCTCACCAACACGGAGACGGAATCACCCTACACCGCTCGGGTGACACAGTTTCCTATTTCACGGAAGTTCAAACCCCCTCACCTCAGCTCCTATGACGGTACAGGGAGCCCAGTGGACCACATCCGCACTTACAAGGCTCAGATGGCACTGGTCACCACAGTGGACGAGCTACTGTGCCTGGCCTTTCCCAGTACCCTCAATGGGCCAGCCGCACAGTGGTTCCATGCTTTAAAGCCCTGGACTGTCGATGATTTCAAAACCCTCAGCATGTTGTTCATCAACCAGTTTGTCGGGATGCTCGACCGATCGCAACCGGACACTCAGCTGCTGAGCGTCAAGCAGCGCAAAGGGGAGTCCCTGAGGGAGTATGTGGACCGTTTCAACCAGCAAAGGCTCCTAATTCGCAATCTCAATGAAAAGGCCGCAATTATGGCCTTCTGTTCGGGAGTTCAACACACCAAGGTTGCCACGTCGTTTCATCACGACCGACCGGCAACTCTGGTGGAGCTCTCGAAGAGGGTCGGAAAGTACATAAACACTGAAGAGTTCCTGAAGGCGAAGCGTGCTAGCCAGGCGGGAGACGAATCCCCGAAAGCCAAGCGCAAGCGTGAAGGATTTGAGAAGTGCTTGGGAAAGAAACCAAATCAGGCTTAGAGGGATGCCCGGGGTCAGCAATTGATTGTTTTCATACCCCTTTCCCGACCCATACAAGAAGTCATGGCCACCGCAGAAGCGCAGAGGCTGCTTTAGCAGCCAGCAAAACTAAGAGCCCCGCCCGGTAAGAGGAATCGAGACAAGTTTTGCCGCTGCCACAGGGATCACGGCCATGAAACGGAGGATTGCTTTAAATTAAAGATAGCAATAGAGAAGTTGATCAAGCAGGGACACCTCGCGGAGTTCGTCACAGAAGATAGAGGACCCTGGCAGAACACCCGAGCTCCCGATCAGCCACCACCGCTTAGCCACATCCACGTGATCTCCGGAGGAACATCAGGCGAAGGAGATTCATAGTCGGCACGGAAGAGGCATGCTGGGGCAACCCGGGCGGATGTCTGGCAGCCCAATCCACCGGCTCCTCCCCAACCGATGTTCTAACATTCACTTTCGACGACTTGCAGGGCGTCCACTGCCCCCATGATGACCCGCTAGTAGTGACGCTTTCTATAGCCAACTATATGGTCAAGAGGGTGCTAGTGGACACAGGCAGTTCGTCTGACATCAAGTTCATGTCAGCATTCGATCAACTCGGGATTGCCAGGGATCGACTCCGGCCGGTTGCTACCCCCCTAGTTGGATTTAATGGTTCCAGCACACAACCGCTCGGAACAATCGAGCTTCCAATTCTCATGGGGATCTACCCTCAGCAGGTTTTTGTGCTGACAAATTTTGTGATCGTAGAAGCCCCGTCGACCTACAATGTCATCCTGGGCAGGCCGACCCTCAATTAGGCCAGAGTGGTCGTCTCCACCTACAGCTTAACAGTGAAGTTCCCAACTCCTCAGGAACCCGGATGCTTGTGTGGAGATTAGACTACCGCCCAGAGTTGCTATGTCAGCTCGTTACGCCGGGAGTCTATCACTGAAACACTAAACGTTCAAGATATGGATCCCCGGGACCAGAGCGATGCGGTAGGTCCGGTGGAAGAATTGGAAAGTGTGACGTTGAATCCCGAGTACCCTGACCGCACGGTCGGCATCGGTACCCTGCTGGAGCCCGGCCTAAAGGAAAAACTGACTCAGTTCCTGAGGCAAAATCAAGACGTTTTTGCTTGGAATCATGAGGATATGCCCGGGATTGACCCCCGGGTAATGTTCCATCGACTCAATGTCAGTCCAGATTACCGTCCGGTGAAGCAAAAAAGGAGGGGCATAACCCCCAAGAGGCAAAAAGCAGTGAGTGAGGAGGTCGAGAATCTCCTCAAAGCCCGTTCCATACGAGAAGTTCACTCTCCCGACTGGCTAGCCAATGTGGTACTTGTCAAGAAAAGCAGCGAGAAGTGGAGGATGTGTGTGAACTTCACCGACCTCAACAAGGCTTGCCCCAAGGATTGCTATTCGCTACCCAGAATAGACCTCCTTGTGGACTCCATGGCAGGTCACTCACTCCTCTCATTCATGGACGCTTTCTCGGGGTACAACCAGATCAGCATGTACCCCGGGGATGAAGAGAATACTGCGTTCATTACTGACCAGGGTACGTATTGTTACAAGGTTATGCCATTCAGTCTCAAGAATTCCAGGGCCACCTACTAACGCCTGGTCAACTACATGTTCAAAGACCTAATTGGAAAGTCTATGGAGGTATATGTGGATGATTTGCTGGTCAAGAGCCGGGACGAGCCTGACCACCTTGAGCATCTGGCCGGGGCCTTTATCATTTTGAGAAAATTCAGGATGAGGTTGAACCCAGCCAAATGCACCTTCGGTGTCTCGTCCAGGAAATTTCTGGGCCATCTAGTCAGCAGACGGGGGATTGAGGCAAACCCCGAAAAGATCAAAGCCATTATCAACATGCGGCCGCCCAAATCAACGAAGGAAGTACAGAGCTTAGTCGAACGGGTGGCCTCATTGAACAGATTTGTCTCCCGAGCTACCGACCGGTGCCTGCCATTCTTTAAAATCCTCCGCAAAGCGTTCCAGTGGTCAGAAGAGTGCGAAGAGGCGTTCCAAGAACTCAAGAAGTACTTAGCATTCCCTCCTCTACTCTCAACACCCGTGCCGGGGGAAGAATTATTTTTATACTTGACAGTGTCACCATCAGCAGTTAGCTCGGCACTCATTCGGGAAGAACACGGGATACAGTTCCCAGTGTACTACACTAGTCGGGCGTTATAGGGCGCAGAGAACAGATACTCCGGCATCGAAAAACTGCCGTTCGCCCTTATCACCTCGGCTCGTACTTTCAGGCCCATGCCATTGCGGTCCTCACAGATCAACCTCTTCATAGAATCCTCAGCTGTCCAGACACATTCGGGAGGCTCGTCAAGTGGGCCTTGGAGTTGGAAGAGTTTGAAGTGATCTACCGACCCCGGACAGCCATCAAGGGACAAGCCATGGCAGACTTTTTGGTTGAGTTTACGTATCCAGAAGACCCGGTTGAAGAGTCTGAGCCACCGACCTTACCGCTCGGGTTACACTCTAATATCCCTACCTGGGTGCTGCACGTGGACGGTTCATCTAATCAGCAAGGCAGTGGGGTAGGAATCATCCTAACTACTCCCGACGGTATCTAGCTCGAATATGCACTAAGGTTTGGGTTTCGTGCCTCCAACAACGAGGCCGAATACGAAGCCCTCTTGGTCGGATTACAGTTGGCCATCTCTATGAGTGCACAACAGGTCCAGGGATACAGTGACTCCCAGCTCATGGTCAACCAGGTTAACTAAGAGTTCGAAGCGTGGGAAGACAACATGGTAGCCTACTTGGCCCTTGTCCGAGCGGTTTCCAAGAAGCTCCGGGATTCTCCATCATGCAGATACCCAGAGAAAAAAATACCAAGGCCGACCAGTTGGCTCGCCTCGCCTCGTCTTCTGAGTCAGACTTGCCGGGATACGGATACAATATCTACCCGAGCCAAGTGTGATCAACTCAAAAGGCATGGAGGTAGATCCGGTCACCCTGGGACCCAGCTGGATGGATCCGCTCGTTACATTTTTGACGACAGGGGTGCTACCAGACAACAGAGAAGAGGCCCGCCGGGTCAAATACCGGGCGGCCCGATACCACCTTGTTGACGGCATTCTCTACAAGAGGGGATTCGCTATCCTGTACCTCTGCTGTGTCCACCCTGCGCAAGTCCAAGCGATACTGTTTGAAATCCATGAAGGAGTGTGCGGGAATCACATCGGAGGCCGGGCACTCTCCAGAAAGGCCCTATTGCAAGGTTATTACTGGCCAACCATGGCTCGAGATTCGCAGGAGTACGTCCGAAGGTGTGACAAGTGTCAAAGATACTCTCCCATGATCAACTGACCGGGAGAACTCCAGACACCAATCCACAGCCCCTGGCCGTTCGCCTAGTGGCGAATCGACATTGATGGTCCCTTACCGATGGGAAAAGGACAGGTCAAGTTCGCTGTCATCCCTGTTGATTACTTCACCAAATGGGCAGAGGCCGAGCCCTTGGCGACAATAACCGAACGGAAAATGGAAAGCTTCGTGGAAATGAATATTCTCAGTAGGTTCGGCATTCCTTGGGTCTTGGTCAGAGATAACGGCAGACAATTCGACACCCCTATCTTCAGGCAGTTTTGCTCGGGCTATGGGATACTGAATCATTACTCCTCCCCCGAGCACCCACAAGCCAACAGTCAAGCCGAGGTAACCAACCGGACAATCTTGGAGTCAATCAAAACAAGGCTTGAAGGCGCCAAAGTACTGTGGGTTGAAGAACTACCAACCCTTCTGTGGGCCTACCGCATAACACCCCGAGCGGCAACAGGCGAGACGCCGTTCTCTTTAACCTACGGATTTGAGGTGGTGGTCCCCATAGAGATCGGGTTGCCTACATATCGGGTGGCCAACTTCAGTGCGCCGAATAACGAAGAAGCTCTCAGGTCAGAACTGGATCTGGTGGAGGAAAGGTGAGACCAAGCCTACCTAAAGGTGGCAGCCTACAAGCAACGGGTCTCGCGGTACTACAATAGCAAGGTAGAGGACCGCAGTTTTCAAGTTGGAGACCTCGTCCTTAAAGTAGTGAACCAGTCTACCCGGATCCCGAGCTATGGGAAATTAGGGGCAAACTGGGAAGGCCAGTATAAAGTAACTCGGGTCAACCGACCGAGAACCTACTGGCTACAGAGCATGGACGGGCACGATCTCTCTCATCCTTGGAATGTGCAACACCTCCGCAAGTATTGTCAGTAGCATTTGGCCACGGGAATTTAGTATTGGTAGAGAAATTTTTTTTGTAGCTCTAATTAAGCAAACGCTATAAATTTTTATTTTTAAATAAAATTGAATAGTTTACTTTTGCAAATTTACTCCGATCAGTACACCGTGAAATGCTTAAAAGACCTCGGGTCTAACCCCGAGGCACAAAAGACCTCGGGCTCTGAACCCAGGCACTAAAAAGACCTCGGGCTCCGAACCCAGGCACAAAAGAACCCTGCAACCACCCATGTTCTAGGTCGGTTTCCTATGGTCGCTCCTCAACACGCCCCCGCATTCACAGGACGCTCGGGGGGCAAGGGGATACTAGACCTAAATAAGAAATTACTTAAAGCTTCGCTTAGGTCCAGCCGACGATGGGGGCAAACCCCTAGGTGGCAAACGATGGTGAGCTTCAAATGACCCTGCAACCACCCATGTTCCAAGTCAGTTTCCTACGGCCACTCACTCCTACACTCTCGCCTTAGCAAAATGCTTGGGGGGCAGGGGAATATTAGGCCAAAATAGGAAATCACACCGGTTACTAAAAGAACTTGGAAAATATTCCTAAGTACTTAACAGTGATCAGAGATAATATCCCGGATGGTAAAACATGATACACCTACAATACACCGGGACATCCCAGACGGTAATACAGGGTATTCCTATAATACACTGGGCGATCCCGGATGCTAAACAGGACAAGTTCCTACGGCATACTGGGCTATCACCTTTTAAACAGGTCTGGAAGTCTAGGTGTTCTACTGGTTACGGTCCTAAACCATTTGCTAAGGCAGGGGTTAGTCGGCTAAAAACCGAGTGGGTACTAACAATTACAAACAGGCAAAGTACAGAAAAAACAAACAGTTAATGGAAAGGAAGGTTGACCTCAGGGGCCTTTTCATTAATTA
Source organism: Hydrangea macrophylla (assembly GCA_033977485.1). Lineage (NCBI taxonomy): Eukaryota > Viridiplantae > Streptophyta > Magnoliopsida > Cornales > Hydrangeaceae > Hydrangea > Hydrangea macrophylla. The sequence continues at coordinate 68,905,121 of CM066986.1, read as the reverse complement.
AAAAAAACTGTACAAAGCCTGGGGGGGCAGTTGTAGTAGCCTCCTCAAAAAGAAAAAACTACAACAAAAATAAAAAGAGAAAAAACTAGTTGTCTACAACCACCACTTTTCCCTCCTCCGCAGCCTGCTCATCCACAAAGGGGTCCCCGGCCGGTGCAGCTTCAACGACGACCTCAGAGTCAGATTGGCCCTCATTCCAATAACTGGATTCTGCCCAGGAGTAGCCGGACAGATCCCAGTCAGGGTGGTCAGCAGCAGCCCGCTTCGTCAGGTCAGCGTAGCCCGTGAGGAACCCTGCCTCATATTCCTCCTCAGCATCTTTGGCTTCAACCTCCCGAGCAGCAGTAAGCTCCGAGAGCATAGCCCTCATAGCTGCCAGGTCCTTCTCGGCGGTGATCCTTCCGGCCTCCGCGGCTGCAGCCTTAGTCTCTGCAACCTTTCGGACGGCTCGCTCGGTTGGCAGAGAGTCACGGGTCTCCCCCAGCTCCAGGGCTATTGCTCGAGATTTTTCTTCCTCCACGGTGAGAGCACACTCCGCAGACTCCCGGGCAGCCCTCTCCACGGAAAGGTTAGCCTCTGCAGCGGTCAATCTCTCAGCAATACCGGGAAGGGTGGTCTCAGCCCCGACAGCAATACAACCAATCTGCAAGAATAAGAAAACGTCAGGTATGCGCATGGAGGAAAAGTTGATGTTCACATTACAAAGACACTTACCATGTGACTGATGATGTACAGCCAACCGATGATGGCCTCGGGGCTTAACAGGGTGCACTTGTCAATCTGACTCTGCAGCAGCCTGGGCCGTACCCTTCCGCAGACGTCGTCCGCCGTCTCGACCTCTGGCCTGGAGGAGGGGCCCGCGGGGGCAGTCTCCTCCATGCTCGGGAAGGAGACCCCGGACGGTTTGGCAGCAGGGAGAGGTGGTGGTGGCGCAGCAATCGTTACGACAGGCGTTGAGACAGCAGCTGCCTCCTTCTCAGCCCGGATGGAAATTCCCCGGGAAATCCTCTTGAGGGGCTGGCCCTCGATGGGGTCTGGCTTCTTCCTCTTCTGGCCAGCCCGGGCCATCAGGGCTGCCTCTTTCTCCTTCAGGGCTGCCGCGCTCTTGGGAGCCATTTCTGCAAAACCAGAGAGCATGTAAGAATTCAGCAAAGTACTAAGTAAAAAGAAAATCGGACGGTCAAGAGATGGTATTTACCAGGAATGATCGCCGGGAGGATGGGAGCTATGAAGTGGTGCTGGGGCTCGTAGGATATCTTCGGGCTTTCCGACCGGGTCAGCATTTGCTTGATATCAGTTGGGTCCTCCACCAAAGACAAGATCCTCGCTTGGAACTCGTCGGGAAGACTTGGCAAGTCAACTGATCCCACTGCAAAGCAAACGTACAAACGGGTTAGTCAAGGCAAAACAGAAAGAATAATCAGGAAAGAAGTCGGGCTTACTCCTCAGCTTCCCCGCCCAGGAGGTCCTCAATTGAACACCCGACGCATTACAGGGGTCAACGCTAGTAAATATAAAGAGTTCATGATCAAACATAAAATATTGTAATTAAACTTTTCGTATCATCCGAGCATTACAGGGGTCAACGCTAGTAAATATATGTATACATGTATATAGTACGCTCATCTGGCAAATGGATCAGTAATCAATTTGTTTGGACCAATTATCCCATTGAGATGGCCTTTCGTCGGTCATGTTCTTAGTGATCACTTTTAATGTGGACGATAGCCACATGTGTGGGCCACACCTGGTCTTTTCATGACCTTAAAACCTTGTAAACAATTTATTTTTTATACACTTTCCTGGGTTTTCAAAGTCTTCATAATTGAAGTACATCTTTTGAAAGTAAAAAAAAAAATGTGTAAGCATGTAAATGCTTATTTTTCTGCTTTCCCCTTTTATATATATATATATATATATACTAGTTTAAACGCACGTGCGTTACACGTGAACGGTGTCTATCTAAAAACTAATTAGGAATAATAAGCCAAAATAAAAAAAAGAAAAAAAAAAGATTAAAAATAAACCACTTAAATTAGGTATAAAAAAAAATAAAAATAAAAGAAGAAGAAGAAGAAGAAGAAGAAGAATAATTCATGCAACTTCCACAATAAAAAAGATACACAAATCACATACAACAATCAATTCATAGGGTAAAAATAATAAAAACTGTTGAATTATTCTTCTTAGACCATTTGTTTATTTGTTCAATAATAATTTTTTTATGTTGCTATTTAATTGTTACCACATGTCCTAGCTAGAATTCTTTCTTACATCTTTAATATTTTGAATTTACTATTTTCTTTGCTCATTACTTAATAATGACTATATATTTATTTATTGTATGACCACATATGTTAGTATTTCATTAATTTACCGTGTTTGTATAGTAATTTATTAAACTATAAAATTATTTCATATGTTCTAATTAGAATAAGTTACAAATCAATCATGATCTAGCTTTCTTAAATATTTTTTTATATACATTAAAAGTTGATTCCTACAAAAAGGATTTAGGGAGCCCTCTACGTTCAAGATGGTCAAACCTTTTGTGCTGTGTGGCTTGAAAATTCTTAAAATCTTCAACCAAAATTTTTCATAAAGTCTCTATTGCCAAATTGCCAATATAATTGAAAGAATCACATAAGAAAAAAAATTTTATAACGGGAATTGATATTAGAAAGTAATTGCTTATCCATGGAGTTCACCTAAAGAAAGAGAAAAGATACAGAAACATGACAGAAGAAGGAAAAAAAAATGGAATCCACTAAGACCAAAATAGAAAAAACCAATAGGATGGTAGTTTTAATTTAATTTAAAGTCCTAAAATTATGAAAATGTATTGATCATTTATATCGAAAGAGACTTTTAGGCTCTATTTGGTGCACATATTGAAGGATAGGAAAGAAACGAAAACACTAAGGAAAATATTTTCCTTTGTTCATGAGCTAAAAAGGGCCTAAGGGTGTCCATTAATTTGATAAAATTGAAAATTAAGTGTTGAATTTTAGTACTGGAAATTTTAAGCAGTTGAATTTGCTGTACATAACACATGAGTATTTCAAGTATTGAAATAGACTGCAATTAGTGATTATTTCTAGTCGAATTTTTTCAATTAAGATATTCAATGGATTTTTGGCTGCATTTTCAATTAGAGTAATGCTAGAGTCACAAAGAGATGCTTACAAAAGGATATGGTATGCCATATGGCAGAATTAAGTGTGGTGACTCTTTCAATTAAGTGGTACATTATCAAATTTATTGTACAAACAATGTGCGTAAAATTTTATTTTACCACCTAATTGTTTATAATCACAAGCTAAATTTGTCTAGCTAACTTCCTATCTTTCTTATGGAACTTAAACAATGATAACAATTCTACGAATTATTGCTAATAAAGATAACAATAGTAACTTTTCATAAAGAAAAATACTCAATTAAGTTTTACATTCAATAATTGTGTTGCTAAACGCATGGGTAAAATGGGAATGGAATAGGACACATGTCAGCATGGTAGTGGTGGATAAGCAAGAGTGAGAAAAATGCACTCTATGTTAAATGGGTAACCAAATATTAAAGTGGTTGAAATTGAATCCTAAAATTTTTTGAATGCATATCTTACCTAGAATAGGTTCGATAGAAGTTACCTATATTATTGTTGGTATAGAATAAACAAAATCGTAAGTGACTCATCATAGAGCTCCAAAAAAGAAAAAAGAAAAGAAGAAGAAGAATAAAACAAATCAAGATTCTTTAAAAAGAGTTATGCAATACTAAGAATTGATATCAGGAGTTGATGGGTATAGTTTTATGTCTGTGAAATTACTTCAGTACCCTTAATGAAAACTGAATCCAATAACTGTAAATAGAAGTCCCGTCATGAGAAGGGGACTGATGTTACTATAACTAATAGTTTTTTTGTTTTCATTTTGACCATTAAGTTATTGAAAATATTACATTAATAGTAATGAGAATGAAATTTATAAGTAAGTTGAATGAATGAATAGAAGAGTAAGGAATAATAATTACCTTCAATGCAAAGCTTGAAAGTGCACACTTGTGTAAAGATCAATCGTGTTTAGTTCATCATAGCACATTATTAAGAGAACACGAAGAGTAGGGGTGAAACCAAACCGACCGAAACCGAAAACCGAAACCGAACAGAAAAAACCGAGGCTTTTTGGTCGGTTTTTTCAAATATACAATAAGCCAAAAACCGAACCGAACCGAGAAAAACCGAGCAAAACCGACAAAACCGCCCTAACCGAGCATAGTCGGTCGGTTTTTTCAGTGCTAAAAAACCAGAAAAACCGAACCGAACCGAACCGTTTCACCCCTAACGAAGAGTAGACTGTTTTGTGAATCTTAATTAAAGTGTAAAAAAAAATGTCCAAAGCTATGGAGAACTTGGGAAGTAGAGACGTATAATAGAAATTAGATAATACCAATAGGTTCTTTAATACTATCATTAGTCTTCTAGTCCAAAAGAGAGAGAGAGAGAGAGAGAGAGAGAGAGAGAGAGAGAGAGAGAGAGAGAGAGAGAGAGAGAGAGAGCTAAAACAATGTCTTAACAAATAGGGCTAAAAGTAAACCTGGGACTGAGAGGCTTGTGAATTCATGTTATTCTTCTACACGATTAATTTCTAGTACATAATTCCTTTATTTATTCCTAATACTTGATTTCCTTATTTATCTTAATTTAGATTGGACTTTGTTTCATCCAATGATCCAATACTCAATTAATCCATTCTGGTCCACTTTAATCAAAGAAGCAAAAAATTGTTACACAATTACTCAAGGAACATACTTAGGTAAAGTTCTTTAGGTGTGTTTTGTTAGGTTCCCTCTCACAACAGTGTGTCTAGGGATTAAAAAAAATAATGTTTAAAATTATTTTATTTATATATTTATTTATTTTCTAGTTAATTAGGAATCTAACAAACCATGTACAGCTAAGGAACTTTGCCCAAATGTGTTCAATTGCTAAAATTCTTCTATTAATTAGCTATTGATTAAATGTGAGCTTTTAGATGGATTAGCTCTCAAATATTTGTATTAATTGGAGGCTGAATGCAAGATTTATAATTGGAAGGTAAAATTTTTAGACTTCGCGAGTGTAAAATGAATCTTATACTACTAAGAAATTGGTAATAGGAATTTAGTTAAGAGTCCTAAAATTCTTCATAAACATTTATTATAACTCTTTAAGAGATAAATATGTTACTAATCCATCATTCACGTAACCCACCGTGGAGTCCAAACAAAGAAAAGAAAAGAGGGGTTATTACACTAACACCCCTTCAACTATGACCATTTTCAATTGCCCTCAACTATAAAACTTAATTATTTATAACTACAAATCGTTAGCCAGCAAAATGTTACCTGTCGATCGATGCAGAAGGCACGTCACACCGGCGGATCTATGTCATTTGCTGAACATCGTTACAATATGGTAATTGTTGCAGAGTTCAATATATATATAAAGTTAACATCATTCTTATAAATATTTGACTATTATAATAACATCATATGTTCAATACACAGGTAAAGGATTGGCTAGCGCAAACCCAAGACTCGGGTACAGTGACAGTGATAGATGTGAACCTCATAGACCTGTATTACAAAACGCATTACAACCCAAAAACCGGTCGTTGGGGTAGTGAGCATTCACACGATAATTATGTAAGTGTCAATTTGTAATTTGTTACAATGATACATTCTATTTTGAAACAATTGTATTAATACTAGTTACTTGTAAATTGTAGGACCGCATGGTACAAATGAAGTCTCAACCCACCACAGATGGGTCGACCCCGCTGACTGATAAAGAAATATTTGATACAGTATTGGGGTACAGGCCCGGATATGCTATGGGCCTCGGATATGGGGTGGTCGCTTCATCGTCCAAGTCTGCTTCGCACACTACATGTGATGTGCGAATGCAGGTGGCAAATGAGAGGGCTAAACAAGCGATCAAAGAGGCTGAACAAGCCAAAAAAGAAGCTGAACAGGCAAAAAAAGAGGCTGAAGCGATGAAAGAAAAACTCTTGATAATGGAGGAGCGGATGGACGCATTTAATGCTTGTTTGGGCTTGATGGGTGGATCATCAGCAGTATAAGATGGTAAGTTATGTTTCAAATGGTTAGTTTTATTGTGTTAAAAAAATACCCTTTTCGATCTGGGAGTGTTTTTTTTTCTTTTCTTTTGATTTTTTTCTTCGAGAGGATTCAAGGAGAGTTTGTGGTGGGCCATTTTGGTGGTGAGTGAGGGTGGTGAATTGTAGTGGTAGTAGTGGTCGTGAGAGAGAGAGAGATATGGAGAGAGACATGAGGTTTTGGGTGGTCGAAACGAGTTTTGGCATTGGAAAAATCACGAGATCGGAACCCACACCTCACACACGACCAACTAAACTTGCAGGAACAAACGACACTCAATTCCTACACACGGTTTGCAAGTTAGGCGATAATATGCAAAATTATATCCTTGGGCATTTTATAATTAAGTTTTGAGGTTTTGGGTGGTCGAAACAAGTTCCTACACTCGAAGAGGCACGAGACCGGAACTAACACCTCACACATGATCAACTAGACTTGCGAGAACAAACGACACGCAATTCCTATGCACGGTTTGCAAGTTACGCGATAATACGCAAAATAATCTCCTTAGGCTTTTATAACTAAGTTTTGAGATTTTGGGTGGTCAAAACGAGTTCCGGTACTCGCAAAGGCACGAGACCAGAACTCACCTCACACACGACCAACTAGAATTACGGGAACAAACGACACGCAATTCCTACACACGGTTTGCAAGTTAGGCGATAATACGCAAAATTATATCCTTAGGAGAGAGATGTGGGAGTATTTTTTTTCTTTTCTTCTTTCTTTTGATTTTTTTCTTCGAGAGGATTCAGGGAGAGTTTGTGGTGGGCTATTTTGGTGGTTAGTGAGGGTGGTGTATTGTAGTGGTAGTAGTGGCCGTGACAGAGAGAGAGATTTATGGGGAGAGAGATAGGGAGAAAGACTTGAGATTTTTGGTGGTCGAAACGAGTTCCGGCACTCGGAGAGGCACGAGACCGAAACCACACCTCACACACGACTAACTAGACTTGCGGGAACAAACGGCACGCAATTCCTACACACGGTTTGCAAGTTAGGCGATAATACGCAAAATAATCTCCTTAGGCTTTTATAACTAAGTTTTGAGGTTTTGGGTGGTCGAAACGAGTTTCGGCACTTGCAAAGGCATGAGACCGAAACTCACACCTCACACACGACCAACTAGACTTGCGGGAACAAACTGCACGCAATTCCTACACACGATTTGCAAGTTAGGTGATAATATGCAAAATTATATCCTTAGGAGAGAGATGTGGGAGTTTTTTTTTCTTTTCCTCTTTCTTTTGATTTTTTTCTTTGAGAGGATTTAGGGAGAGTTTGTGGTGGGCCATTTTGGTGGTGAGTGAGGGTGGTGTATTGTAGTGGTAGTAGTGGCTGTGAGAGAGATGGGGAGAGAGATGGGGAGAGAGATAGGGAGAGAGACATGAGATTTTGGGTGGTTGAAACGAGTTTCGGCACTCGAAAAACCACGAGATTGGAACCCACACCTTACACACGACCAACTAGACTTCCAGAAAGAAACGACACTCAATTCCTACACACGGTTTGCAAGTTAGGCGATAATACGTAAAATTATATCCTTAGGCATTTTATAATTAAGTTTTGAGATTTTGGGTGGTCGAAACAAGTTCCTGGACTCGGAGAGGCACGAGACCAGAACTAACACCTCACACACGATCAACTAGACTTGCGAGAACAAACGACACGCAATTCCTACACACGGTTTGCAAGTTAGGCGATAATACGCAAAATAATCTCCTTAGGCTTTTATAACTAAGTTTTGAGGTTTTGGGTGGTTGAAACGAGTTCCGGCACTCGCAAAGGCATGAGACCAAAACTCACACCTCACACATGACCAACTACACTTGTGGTAACAAACTACACGCAATTCCTACACACGGTTTGCAAATTAGGCGATAATATGCAAAATTATATCCTTAGGAGAGAGATGTGGGAGTTTTTTTTTTCTTTTCTTCTTTCTTTTGATTTTTTTCTTCGAGAGGATTCAGGGAGAGTTTGTGGTGGGCTATTTTGGTGGTGAGTGAGGGTGGTGTATTGTAGTGGTAGTAGTGGCCGTGAGAGAGAGAGAGAGATGGGGAGAGAGATAGGGAGAGAGACTTGAGATTTTGGGTGGTCGAAATGAGTTCCGGCACTCAGAGAGGCACGACACCGGAACCCACACCTCACACATGACTAACTAGACTTGCGGGAACAAATGACACGCAATTCCTACACACGTTTTGCAAGTTACGCAAATCATTTTTTATTGTTTTATTTTTAAGTTTGATTGTTATTAAAAAAATTTGCGACTAATGTTTTTTTTTTCCTATTTTCAGATTGGGAGGCTCTACTACCTGCATTTGATGATCTTATTCTTGAACTTCATTCTATTTTTTTTCCTTAGACACATTTATGATAATTTTGTACTAGTGTATTTCAGCATCTTTTGATATTGTGGTTTGTAATAACTATGTTTTTAAATTTGCAACTTGGTTTGGTTATCGACAAATTATTGGAATGAATGTATGACGATTAGAATCATTCTTGGTTTTTAATTGGTTCAAATAAAAAAAAAATTTAAAAAAAGGAAAAGAATATTTCAAATCTGGTATTATTATTTGCGACGCACATTTAATGCGTGCCTAATAATCAATCACAACATCATTATTTGTGACGCACATTGGCGTAACTGATATTCATTCGAAATGCTAAATGATTATTTGCCACGCCATGTAGCGTGGCAAATACTACCTTATTAGCAACGCATATGAGCGTTGCTGATAATTATCGAAATACTAAATATATTATTTGCCATGATGTGTTGTGTGGCAAATACATCATTATTAGCCACGCAATACAGCGTGGCTGATAATTACACTCACTATTAGTGACGTATAAATGCGTCGCTAATAATAACTACTTTTAGCGACGTAGTCATTTTTGATAAGTTAGAAGCTTATTACCAACGCGTGTGTGGATTATTTGCCACGCGCTAGAGCGTTGCTAATAAAAATAATATTATCAACGCCGTTGACTGCATCGCATAATATTATTTGTTACGCCATTTTCCGTTACGCTCATGCGATGTGCGGATTGCGTCACAAATACCTTTAGCGACGCAGTCAACGACTATTAGCCACGCAGCTACGCGTGGCAAAAAAGCAGATTTGTTGTAGTGTGTATTTGTTGAGGACACATTTAGATTATTAATTTAATTAAAATGATGTTGAGTAGAGGCCTATCACGAGATATGATGAGAGGGGGTGTTTTAGTCTGCCGGACTCCTTCCCCTCTCATTCCATAATCCCCGAACCGAGAAATTTCTGGTTTCCAAAAGTTCAGTTTGCTTTTAAAATGGTTTCTTAATTTTTCCTTTAAAAATTAAGTGGAGATTCATATTTGAATTTGAAAAGCTTTTATTATAAAGCATGGTTAGCTTGCGATATCCACACCTACGGACCCAAAAAGGAATTTATCTTCTTTATTTTTTCCATCCTGGGGTGTGAGATTATCGAAAGGAGACCATTTTCTACAATCGTGGTGAGAAAGGCCACTTGAATCGAGATTGTAAAGTGCCTCATGAAGGGTACTATGGACCTGTAGCTCAGGGTCATGCTACTCAGACCTGTTTGAATGCAATTATCCTAGAGGGAGCTGGATTTGATGTCGAGGCTCAGCAGAACTTGGAAGGTACATTCACTTTTTTTTACACTGGTGCATCAAATTTGTTCATTACTAGTAGAACTATACAAGACTTGGGTTTAGTACCTGAGACTCTTTATGTAGCTTTAAATGTCGTATCCCCATTGGGAGTATCTGTCAGGTTGGGTAAAGTATGTAAGGATTGCCCCACTAACCTAGAGAACAGAAACCTTCTAGCAGACTTGGTGGTATTGTCGATTAAAGAATTCGACGTCATCTTATGAATCGACTGGTTGACTAAGTACCACGCCATATTGGACTGTGTTAGCAAGTCGATTACCATCTCAATACCTAGAAGTCCACCCTTTAGTTTTCAGTGCAACCCATCGAGCGACGCTTTTCTCACGAGTCGCTTAACTGCCAACAAGGGCACAAGTTCAGAGATTATAATCACCAAGATCCTAGTAGTGCAGGAATTCAAGGATGTATTCAGGGATATCTTAAGGTTACCACCCAAGCATAAAATGGACTTTTGTGTAAATTTGGTACCTGGAACAACCCCAATATCTAAGACTCTACACTGACAGAGATGTAAGAATTGAAGAGGCAAGTACAAGAGTTAGAAGATTTGGGTTTTGTTTGACCTAGCACAGCACCGTGGGGAGCACTAGTGTTGTTTGTGAAGAAGAAGGATAGAACAATTTGGCTCTTTATAGATTATAGGGAGTTGAACTAAGTCACCATCAAGAACAAGTACCCACTACCGAGAATTAATGATTTGTTCAATCAGCTTCAAGAAGCAACGACGTTTTCGAAGATTAACTTGAGATCGGGATACCATCAACTTTTGGTTAGATCGGATAATGTGCCAAAGACTACGTTCAGAGCCATATATGGTCATTATAAGTTTCTAGTGAAGCTGTTCGGGATGACCAATGCCCCAGCAGTGTTCATGGATTTGATTAATAGGGTATTTAGACCCTACTTGGATTAGTTCATTATTGTCTTTATCGATAATATTTTGATCTATTCCAAGACCAAAGATGATCACAAGAAGAGTGCAGATTGCGTTACAAATGCTCAGAGATAATCGTTTGTGTGCAAAGTTTAGCAAGTACGAGTTCTAGCTTGAGAAAGTCAAGTTTTTGGGACATGTTGTTTCTCATAATGGGATATTTGTGGATACATCGAAGACTAATATAGTACACGATTGGAAAAGGCTGAGTAACCCCTCATAAGATAGGAGTTTTCTTGGTTTGGCTGGCTATTATCGGAGATTCATAAAAGGATTCTCTAAAATCGCTGCCCCTTTGACTGATATTACGAATAATAATATGAAGTTTGAGTGGAAGGATAAGTAAGAACGCGTATTCCAGGAGTTAAAAGAGAGATTGACTTCAGCGCTAGTACTTGCAATACCAAAGAGCGGCGAGAGATATACCATCTACAATGATGCTTTGCATTAAGGATTAGGGTGTGTGCTAATGCAATATGGAAAAGTTATAGCGTATGGATCCAGACAATTAAAGCCACACAAGATGAATTATCCTTTGCACGATCTAGAGTTAGCCGTAATCATTTTCACCCTAAAGATCTGGAGACACTACTTCTTCGTGGAACAATTTGATTTATTTTTAGACCATAAGAGCTTGAGGTATCTATTTTCACAGAAGGAATTGAATTTGAAGCAGAGGAGGTGGATGGAACTATTGAAAGACTATGACTTCACTTTATAGTACCATCTTGGTAAGGCAAACGTAGTCCTAGATGCATTAAGATGGAAACCCCGTGGAAAAGTTGTTTTCCTTATGATTCATGAATGGAGATCATTGGAGACCGTAGCAGAATTCGATCTTCAACCCTTGTCGTCAGAGGAAGGACGACATTTTTGATATCTTGTGGTTTATCCAACACTCATTAGTTGCATTTTAGAAACTCAACAGAAAGATGAAGAGTTAAAGAAATGGTTTGCTAGAGTTTCAGTAAAAGAATCGAAAGAATGGAGTATCAGATTAGATGGAGGATTCAAATGCAGAGGCCAACTTGTTGTACCCAATGTGGGAAAGCTCAGAATAGAAATATTGGATGAGGCACACTAGTCTAGACTGACCATCCATCTAGGAGGGATGAAGATGTACAAAGATCCAAAGAGAAACTTTTGGTGGGAAGGTATGAAAAGAGAGGCCGCTGAACATGTATCCAAGTGTTTCACGTATTAGCAAGTTAAGACAAAGCACCAGAAACTGACTGGACTCCTATAACCACTACCGATTACAGAATAGAAGGGAGCATGTTACCATGGACTTTGTGGTCGGATTGTCGAGATCGCAGCAGAACCATGATGCCTTTTGTGTAATAGTAGATAGGTCAAGAAAGTCTGCTAATTTCATAGCCTGTAGTATGACCTACCCAATGGAAAAACTGAGTCAAATGTATGTACAACAAGTAGTATGACTGCATGGTGTTCCAATCTCGATAGTATCAGATCGTGACTTGAGGTTCATCTCATGATTTTGGGAGATTCTTTTGGCAGCATTGGGAACTTATTTGAGATTGAGTTCCGCTTTTCATCCATAGACTGATGGACAAACCAACTGGACTAATCAAGTTATGGAAGATATGCTCTGAGCATGCGTAATTGACTTCGAGAGTTTGTGGGAGACCCACTTGCTCTTAAGCGAGTTTGCATATAATAACAGCTATCACTCAAACATAGGGATGGCACCATTTAAAGCATTGTATGGGAGACTGTGCCATTCACCACTATGTTGGGCCGAAGTTGGAGATGGTAAGCTTCTTGGATCGGATATGGATCAAGAGACCAGTGAGAAGATTAGCATTGTCCAAGAAAGTATGAGGGCCGCCTATAGTAGGCAGAAGAGTTGCGTAGATTAACGTTTGAAGAATGTGGAATTTTGTGTGGGAGATTATGTGTTTCTCAAGTTATCTCCAGTACGAGGTGTGGTCAGGTTTGGAAGAAAGAAAGAAAATATGTCACCTCGCTACATTGGACCTTTTGAAATTTTAGATCGTGTTGGAAAGGTCGCCTACCGACTCGCACTGCCGCTGAGAATCCTAGAGTACACAACATCCTTTACATAGGCATGTTGAGGAAGTACGCTCATGGATCAACACCAGTGTTCTACTTCAAGGATATCGAGGTGAACGACAATGTGTCATATCACGAGAGGCCAGTGCACTAGAGATTAAGAAGTTGAGGAACAAAGAGATTCCCCTAGTGCAGGTACAATGGAGCCATCATGATGAACGAGAAGCTTCTTGGGCGGGTGGATTTTGAGCAGCCCCAAGTTAAACCACTGCCAACCCGTAAATAGATTGAGACATCCAATCCATTGGGTAACTATATTCAATCTTGATATGTCCAAGATTATCCAGTCATGAAGTTAGTCTGCCATGTCACCGGGAGGTGCTGGTTACTTCGGTAACGGCGCCAATAGCTCAGAGATCCCGAGGTGTTCGACCGCCCGGTTCGTGCCAACGGTCTGGGCACGAAAGGCCGCGGCATCCCGTGGACCTGGCCTAACCAGCAGTTTCCTAAACCAGCTACAAGACTGTAAGAGGGAATATGGCAGTTTCCTAAACTGCTTAGGAAACTCTCCCCAAATCATGCAAATCAATTATAATCAGATTAGGCTTCCTAATCTAACTCGCTTACCATGTATGGGTGGACTCTTGCACCTATAAAAGAGCCCACCTACCCTGTCTACAGGGATCCGAAGAACTCTCTAGCTAACAAGCATAGAATATAGAATTCACCATTGTATGCATATACCCGGCCGGTATTACTAGTAGTGCTGCTTCTCTTTGTTGGCTCACCAGGCCAGCCGGTGACCTGCTAGTGAACACACACCGACGCAACGATGGACGTAGGTCACCTTGTTAACGGGGCCGAACCACATATAACTTGCTTGTGTCTTTTTCTCTCTTTAGATCCTTCTTACCAATTTTGGGCATCATCAGTTTGGCGCCATCTGTGGGAAGTGACTGTTTTCTCTAAAAAACAATTACTGACTGATTAACATGCCGCCTAGAAGGAGTAAGAAGGCCATTACCCAGCCCGGTCAAGAGGATTCACAGCCCGGGCGACCGGCTACCTCCATGACCACAGAACAGGTAATGGCTGCACTGGCGCAACTCTTGGAGGGCCAATAGCAAACGCAGGAACAAATTGAGGCTCTTTTGGCTCGGCAGGAAAAGCGTCCTGCATCAGAAGATCAGCCCGAGAAAAGTGCCCCTGTTCGGGAGCCCGTTTGAGTACGAAGGCAGGCCCGTTCTGCCCCGGTGTCCCCACCGGACTGGGAACACCTCGGTGAGGGTGAGCGTAGCCAGGAAACCAAGCGCTCGCAGAGGCAAGCCCAATTCTCGCCGGGTGGAGGATGCTAGAACTATCATCAACCGGCGGCGCGCGGCCAGAGGGGAGGAGCCAGGACGGAAGGCCCGGGAATCAGCCAAAGACCCTCCGACCCGGAGCCAGGAGGACCTTAGGCACACGATTACTCAAACCCGGAGCTGGGCTCTATCCCCAAGGTCAACTGTCACACCCCGATTTTTAGACAACCAAATACCCATTCAATAATATCCCAACCAGTATTTAATTGCCCAAAAATCTGAGAGTGAAAATCAATCAACTTGTCACACATTTGAAATAGTAAACTTTGCTGAAAAATGTTCCTCTTTAAAATAATTCACAAACTTTAAGTAACAAAAAAAAAATCATTTTCATTGAGATCTCCGTGATAAAATTCTAAGTTACAATTTACAATAATAAAGAGATTTCCGTTGCCATAACAAAATAAGAAATTCAAATTTTTACAAAACTTGAATCAGAGCTACTACAATCGTCCCATAACCCCAAAATAATAAAATACAACATGGCCCACAATGCCAAGAAATAAATAAATCAAGATCACGAAGCAAAATAAATAACAATTAAAATCCATTCGTAGATCTCTGAATCACAAAATTTACTCCAACCGCTAACACGAACTATTCCTGAAAATAAGAACCTGGCTACGCTCCACGAAGAACGCACCCGGTGATAAAATCACACGGGTCAGTACACACGGTACTGGTGTGAGTTAAATAAATAACATAATAACGAAGTCTTAGGGATAACACACAGTCCCTTAGAATACCACACTGCAAAATAAGAAATTTATCGGGCAAGAGAGTAGTTCCACTCACACTTCAGGACAAACGGTAGTTTCCTTCAATGTGGTGGCAGTGGCTCCAACCCCGAATAAACACAACTGAATACTTACCGGTCGGATATCTATGATGAGTCAGCCCTGCATAAAAGTTAGTGGACCTACCATCCTGTAATATATAGTTATCACAAACCAAGCAAATAAATCAGTAAATAACATTTCCACATTCTAACTTAAACGTCGCATTCATTATTCCAAACTTATCAGTCTTATGAAATACTCCATTGTCATTATTTATTAGCCTTTAATTTATCTTTGTGTTCCCTAGGTTCACCACTTGGCCACCCTCCATGGTACAGCCCACACATATATCCCATATGTGCCCGGACATACTACCAACACCCACTCCGGTGCCAGTTTGGTTGGGGTATCAACCAAACCAGGTATACACAACGGATGGCTGGTCAATATGTCAAGACGTCTATACAATATAAGCCGAGCATAAGGCTTAGGCCAGCTTGATCATGAAGCCACTGGCAAAAAATACACTCCACAAGTCTTAAGCCAGCTTGATCATGAAGCCACTGGCAAAAGATTGCGAGCTACCAAAAACAATAACACAACAACGGGGAGCGGTGAACACTAAAGAACTATGTTGCAATTATCACTTATCGTTCGTATTATCCCCAATAATTGTGAATTTCACGTTTATCACATAGTTCCGTCTCTAAATCCAATCACATCTCTAACTTTTAGATGTATTCCAATTTCTTACAATAGAGGGTTTTATCAACTAACCCATAACAATTCTTCCCTCAATAATTTCCAATCAAATTACAAGATTCCCAATATACTATTCAACGTATCTAATTTACTCCTTTTTATCAAAATGGCCACACAATAAGGTCAGTTATTTCAGGTACAATAATCTCAACCCAACATTCAAAATTGGCCTACATGAAACCCATAATAAAAATTCAAATTCTCATATCGTAAAGTATTATTTTCATCGGACTCAACGTTAATGACTATTACCCTTTATTTTTTATCAACATTATATGAGAATTCATGTATCTCTAAGTAATTTTCTTTAAGTCAAACGAATGAATAAAAAAAATAACACAACGAATCATATTTCTCTAATTTCGTACATTTTAATATACTAAAAACTGCTACTGAAATCTTCAATTTCTGCCCAAACGGTGCAGAATCAGGAAAAACTCCATTAGACGAAAAACGTGCAGAATCACGTTTTACATGAGACTCGCGGACAGAATGTTCAAATTCAAAGCCACGATTTTCTAATAAGTTTCTAAAGTTTCTGCAACTGTGTGAATTACAAAAAAAAACGAATTTCACATATATTTCTTAATCACCATGAATATTTCACATATGGTTTTATCAAACTAACTATTTACCTAACCCTTTCGAATACCCTAATGTCATAATCACAAAGTCACATTAAGGGAAAAGAAACTATCTAAATTACTTCAACAATAGCGTGTATCCATTACAAAGATTTAACCCTAACAATTAAATTAAACATGTACTACTTTAATTTACTCATATATACATATATACATACGTGTATATATATATACTCGGATACACAAAATTTAACTCACCTCGTTGATCAAAAATCAACCACCACGAATGCTCCGCAATTCCCCACGTGCCCACGAACCCGAGACCATTCTCCTTTCTTCTTCTTCTTCTTCTTCTTCTTCTTCTTCTTCTTCTTCTTCTTCTCTCTCTCTCTCTCTCTCTCTCTCTCTCTCTCTCTCTCTCTCTCTCACACACACACACACACACATAAACGTCTGTTCTCTCTTCTTCTCTCTTTTCTTCTCTTCCCTTCCCTTTTTATTTTTAATATGGGGGCTAGGGTTTTTAATATAACTATATATATATATGTACACTACACACACAACACATGCCAATAAAACACACACAAATATATAAATCCCGTTTTTCTTTTTATGGGCTCACAAAAGAGACTCATATGAGCCCAGAATGCAGTACAAAGTGTTAAAATGAGTAGCCCAATGGGTACCCATGACCCCGGTACTAAGTTTTAATGTTAATTACATTATTTAACACATTCGCAGGCCTGTAAACACTATATAACAAAAATACATATCAACCCTTCACTTTTTTTTAACAAACATAAATTAATAAAATATAACTCCCAAACTAAACGCGCTCACTCATGATTTAATTGATATGTCCACCAAACACTTAAATTTTTCAAACACATGTCTTACATAGGCACACTCATATAATATTGCTAACTAAAAATAATTATTAAAATAATTATTTACACACTTAAAAATTTTAGGGTTGTTACATCGACGCGCTTTGAAGAAGAGGCCTCGTCATCCGATCTGACCTACCTCTCGGCTATAGAGAAGAAAACCGGGCGGGATGACGTTAAGGCCCAGTTTGAGGAATTGCAACAGCAGATTGAGAGGTTGAGCCGCAAGTCCGGCCATGACCTCACCAACACAGAGACGGAATCACCCTACACCGCTCGAGTGACGCAGTTCCCTATCCTGAGGAAGTTCAAACCCCCTCACCTCAGCTCCTACGACGACACAGGGAGCCCGGTGGACCACAACTGTACCTACAAGGCTCAAATGGTACTGGTCACCACGGTGGATGAGCTACTATGCCTGGCCTTTCCCAGTACCTTCAAAGGGCCAGCAGCACAGTGGTTCCATGTTCTAAAGCCCTGGACGGTCGATGACTTCAAAGCCCTCAGCAAGCTATTCATCAACCAGTTTGTCAGGATGCTCGATCGGTCACAACCGGACACTCAGCTGCTGACCGTCAAGCAGCGCAAGGGAGAGTCCCTAAGGGAGTATATGGACCGTTTTAACAAGCAAAGGCTTTAGATCCACAATCTCAATGAAACGACAACAATTATGGCCTTTTGTTCGGGAGTTCAACACACCAAAGTTGCCACGTCGTTTCATCGTGACCGACCGGCAACCCTGGTGGAGCTCTCGGAGAGGGTCGGTAAGTACATAGATACTGAGGAGTTCCTGAAAATGAAGCGTGCCAGCCAGGCGGGAGATGAATCCCCGAAGGCTAAGCGCAAGCGTGAAGGATTTGAGAAGGGCCCAAGAAAGAAGCCGAAGCAGGATCAGAAGGATGTCCGGGGTCAGCCCCCGATTGCTTTTACACCCCTTTCCCGGCTCATACAAGAAGTCATGGCTGCCGACGAGGCGCAAAGGTTGCTTCAGCAGCCAGTAAAGCTCAAAGCCCCGTCCGGAAAGAGGAATCGGGACAATTTTTGCCGCTTCCATAGAGACCACGGCCACAATATAGAGGACTGCTTCAAGTTGAAGATAGTAATTGAAAAATCGATCGAGCAAGGTCATCTTGCAGAGTACGTTGCAACAGAAGGACGGCCTGCGCAAGGAACCCGAGTTCCCGGTCAAATACAACCTCTTGGTCAAATTAATGTGATCTCCGGAGGAACGTCGGGCGACGGGGACTCACAGTCGGCCTGAAAGAGGCATGCTCGGGCATCCCGGGCGGATGTTTGGCAGGTCCAATCCACCAGCACCCTCTTGACTATGTAGTTGGCTATAGAAAGCGTCACAACTAACGGGTCATTATGGGGGCAGTGGACGCCCTGCAAATCGTTAGTTGTGACGCTTTCTATAGCCAACTACATAGTCAAGAGGGTGCTGGTGGACACAGGCAGCTCATCCGACATCATGTTCACATCGGCATTTGATCAGCTCGGGATATCCAGGGATCGGCTCCGACCGGTTGCTACCCCCCTGGTAGGATTCAATGGCTCCAGCACACAACCGCTTGGAACAATTAAGCTCCCAGTTCTCATGGGGACTTACCCTCAGTAGGCTTCCGTGCTGACAAATTTTATGATCATGGAAGCCCTGTCGGCCTACAATGTCATTCTTGGGAGGCCGACCCTCAACAAGGCCAGGGCGGTCGTCTCCACTTATAGCTTAACGGTAAAGTTCCCAACTCCTCAGGGACCTAGAAGCTTGTGTGGAGATCAGACTACCGCCCGGAGTTGCTATGTCAGTTCGTTGCACCGGGGGGCTGTCACCGAAACGTTAAACGTCCAGGAGATGGACCCCCGGGACCAGAGAGACACGATAGGTCCGGTGGAAGAATTGGAAAGAGTGATGTAGAATCCCAAGTACCCAGACCGTACGGTCAGCATCGATACCCAACTGGAGCCCGGGTTGAAGGAAAAACTGACTCAGTTCTTGCAATAAAATCAGGATGTTTTCGCTTGGAGTCATGAGGATATGCCCGGGATTGACCCCCGGATAATGTCCCATCGTCTTAGTGTCAGCCCAGATTGTCAGCCGATGAAGCAGAAGAGAAGGGGCATGGCCCCCGAGAGGCAGACAGCAGTATCCGAAGAGGTGGAAAAGCTCCTGAAGGCAAAGTTTCTCCGAGAGGTCCACTATCCCGACTGGTTAGCTAATGTTGTTCTGGTCAAGAAAAGCAACGGGAGGTGGAGGATGTGTGTGGACTTCACTGACCTCAACAAGGCCTGCCCCAAGGATTGCTATCCGCTGCCCAGGATAGACCTCCTTGTGGATTCTACGGCCGATCACTCACTCCTCTCGTTTATGGATGCCTACTCGGGATACAACCAGATCAGCATGTACCCTGGGGACGAAGAGAAGACTGCATTCATCACTGACTAGGGACGTATTGTTACAAGGTTATGCCATTCGGCCTCAAGAATGCCGGGGCCACCTACCAACGCCTGGTCAACTATATGTTCAAGGACTTGATCAGGAAGTCTATGGAAGTGTACGTGAATGATCTGCTGGTCAAGAGCCGGGACGAGTCTGACCACCTTGAGCATCTGGCCGGGGCCTTCAACATTTTGAAAAAATTCGGGATGAGGTTGAACCCGGCCAAATGCACCTTCAGCATCTCATTCAGGAAATTTCTGGGCCATCTAGTCAGCAGACGGAGGATTGAGGCAAACCCCGAAAAGATCCAAGCCATCATCAACATGCGGTCGCCTAAATCGACGAAGGAGGTTCAGAGCTTAGCCGGACGGGTGGCTGCATTAAACAGATTTATCTCCCGAGCTACCGACTGGTGCCTGCCATTCTTTAAAATCCTCCGCAAGGCGTTCCAGTGGTTAGAAGAGTATGATGAGGCATTCCAGGAACTCAAGAAGTACTTGGCATCCCCTCCTCTATTCTCAACACCCGTGCCGGGGGAAGAATTGTTCTTATACTTGGCAGTGTCACCCTCAGCGGTTAGCTCAGCACTCATTTGGGAAGAGCACAGGATACAGTTCCCAGTGTACTATACCAGTCGGGCGCTCCAAGGGGCAGAGAGCAGATACTCCCGTATCGAAAAACTGGCGTTCGCCCTCATCACCTCGTCCCGAAGGCTCCGTCCGTACTTTCAGGCCCATATTATTGTGGTCTTCACAAACCAACCTCTCCGAAGGATCTTAAGCTGGTCCGACACATCCGGGAGGCTCGTTAAGTGGGCCTTGGAGTTGGAAGAATTTGAAGTGATCTACCGACCCCGGACGGCCATCAAGGGACAAGCCGTAGCAGACTTTCTGGTTGAGTTTACGTATCCAAAAGACCTAGTTGAAGTGTTTGAGCCGCCGGCCCTACCTTCTGGGTTACAGGCTGACATCCCTACCTGGGTACTGCACGTGGACGGTTCATCGAATCAGCAAGGCAGTGGGGCCAGGATCATCCTAACTACCCCCGACGCATCCAGCTCGAGTACGCGCTAAGGTTTGGGTTCCGTGCCTCCAACAACGAGGCTGAATACGAAGCCCTATTGGTCGGATTATAATTGGCTACTTCTATGAGTGCACAACAGGTTCAGGGATATAGCGATTCCCAACTCGTGGTCAATCAGGTTAACCAAGAGTACGAAGCGTGGAAAGACAACATGGTAGCCTACTTGGCCCTTGTCCGAGCGGTTTCCAAGAAGCTTCGGGGATTTTTCATCACGCAGATACCCAGAGAAGAAAACACCAGGGCCGACCAGTTAGCCCGCCTTGCCTCATCTTCTGAGTCAGACTTGCCTGGGATAAGGATAGAATATCTACCCGAGCCAAATGTGATGAACTCAGAAGGCATGGAAGTAGATTCGGTCACCCTGGGACCCAGCTGGATGGACCCGATCGTGGCATTCTTGGCAACAGGTGCGCTACCAGACAAGAAAGAAGAGGCCTGCTGGATCAAGTACCGGGCGGCCCGATACCATCTTGTTGACGGCATCCTCTACAAGAGGGGATTCTCTATCCCGTACCTCTGCTGTGTCCACCCCGCACAGGTCCAAGCGATATTGTTTGAAATCCATGAAGGAGTGTACGGGAATCACATCGGAGGCCAGGCACTCTCCAGGAAGGCCCTATTGCAAGGTTACTACTGGCCAACCATGGCCCGGGATTCTCAAGAGTACGTCAGAAGGTGCGATAAGTGTCAAAGATACTCGCCTATGATCAATCGACCGGGAGAGCTCCAAACACCAATCCATATCCCTTGGCCGTTCGCCCAGTAGGGTATTGACATTGTTGGTCCCATGTCGATGGGAAAAGGACAGGTCAAGTTCGCTGTCATCGCTGTTGATTACTTCACCAAATGGGCAGAGGCCGAGCCCTTGGCAACAATAACCGAACGGAAAATGGAAAGCTTCGTGGAAAGGAACATCCTTAGTAGGTTCAGTATACCCCGGGTCCTGGTCAGCGATAACGGCAGACAATTTGACACCCCTATCTTCAGGCAGTTCTGCTCGGGCTACAGGATACTCAATCACTATTCCTCCCCTGAGCACCCTCAAGCCAATGGTCAAGCCGAGGTGACAAATCGGACAATCTTGCAGTCAATCAAAACAAGGCTTGAAAGCGCCAAAGGGCTGTGGGCTGAAGAACTGCCAACCCTCCTGTGGGCCTACCGCACTATACCCCGAGAGGCAACAGGTGAGACGCCGTTCTCTTTAACTTATGGATTCGAGGCGGTGGTCCCTACAGAGCTCAGGTTGCCTACGTATCGGGTGGCGAATTTTAGTGCGCCAGACAACGAAGATGCTTTCAGATCAGAACTGGATCTGGTGGAGGAAAAAAGAGACCGAGCCTATCTAAAGGTGGCAGCTTGCAAGCAACGGGTCTCGCGATATTACAACAGCAAGGTGAAGCATCACAGTTTTCAAGTGGGAGACCTCGTCCTTAAGGCAGTGAACCAGTCCACCCGAATCCCGAGCCATGGGAAATTGGGGCCAAACTGGGAAGGCCAGTATAAAGTAACCCGAGTCAGCCGACTGGGAACATACTGGCTGCAGAGGCTGGACGGGCACGATCTCTCTCATCCTTGGAATGTGCAACACCTCCGCAAGTACTATCAGTAACACTTGGCCATGGGCAATTTAGCATTGGCAGGGAAAAATTTAGCACTGTAGCTCTAATTGAGCAACCGTTATAAATTTTTATTTTTAAGTAAAATTGAATAGTTTACTTTGCAAATTTACTCTTGTCAGTATCCCGTGCAACGCAGAAAAATCCTCAGGCCTAACCCCGAGACATTAAAGACCTTGGCTAACAACCAAGGCAGAAAAGACCTCGGGCTCCGAACCCAGGCACAAAAGACCTCGGGGTCACCCCCGAGGCACCGGCTTCACTTAGGTCCAATTGACCATGGGGCAAACCCCTAGGTGGCTGATGATGGCAAGCTTCAAAGGACCCTGCAACCACCCATGTTCTAGGTCGGTTTCCTATGGTCACTGCTCACCACGTCCTCGCCTTAGCAAGACGCTCGGGGGGCAAGGGGATACCAGACCCAAACAGGAAATTACACAACGCTTTGCTTAGGTCCAACCGACGACGGGGGCAAACCCCTAGGTGGCCGATGATGGCAAGCTTCAAAGGACCATGCAACCACCCATGTTCCATGTCGGTTTCCTACGGCCACTCACTCCTGCACTCCCGCCTTAGCAAAATGCTTGGGGGGCAGGGGAACATTAGGCCAGACCAGGAAATCACACCGGTCACTAAAAGAACGTGGAATCCTGACATTCCTAAATACTTACAGTGATCAGAGATAGACATCCCGGACCGTAAAATAGAATACTCATATAATTCACCGGGACCTCCCGGACGGTAAAACAGGATGCTCCTATAATACACCGGGACATCCCAGACGCTAAATAGGACAAGTTCCTATGGTACACTGGGAAATTACCTTTAAAGCAGGTCGAGAAGATCAGGTGTTATACTGGTTATGGTCCTAAACCATTTGCTAAGGCAGGGGCTTAGGCCTGCTAAAAATCGGGCGGATACCAGCAATCATAAACAGGCAAATTGCAGACAATAGTAAGCAGTTAATGGAAAGAAAATTGGCCTCGAGGGCCTTTTCATTAATTACAAAGTATATACATTGCCTGGGGGGCAATTATAGTAGCCTTCCCCAAAAAAAAAAAGAAAAAAAAGAAAAATACACACCCAGAGGTCATGGGTTGTCCACGAAGACCAACTCTTCCTCCCCAGCGGCTTGCTCTTCCATAACAGGGTCCCCGATTGGTGCAGCTTCAGCAACGACCTCGACATCAGCTTGGCCCTCCTTCCAGTAACTAGACTCTGCCCACGAGTAGCCAGACAGGTCCTAGTCGGGGTGGTCGGCAGTAGCCCGCTTGGCCAAATCTACGTAGCCAGTGAGGAATCCTGCCTCAAACTCCTCCTCGGCGTCCTTAGCTTCAGCGTCCCGAGCGACAGTGAGCTCAGAAAGTATAGCCATCATGGCCGCCAGGTCTTTCTCGGCAGTGATCCTCCCAGCTTTCGCGGCTGCAGCTTTCATCTCTGCAACCTTCCGGGCAGACCGCTCGATTGAGAGAGAGTCGCGGGTCTCCCCCTGCTCCAGGGCTACTACCCGGGACTTTTTCTCCTCCACAGAGAGAGAAAACTCAGCGGACTCTCGGGCAGCCTTCTCCACAGACAAGTCGACCTCTGTAGCTTCAGCCCCTGCCGCAATGCAGCCAATCTGCAAGATCAAAACAATGTCAGTATATATATGGAAGAATGGCTAATGCTCATGTTATAGAATGACTTACCATGTGGCTGATGTTGTAGAGCCAACCGATTATGGCCTCAGGACTCAACAGAGTGCATTTGTCTATCTAACTTTGCAGCAGCCCGAGCCGGACCTTTCTGCGGACATCGTCCGCCGTCTCGACCATCGGCCTCGAGGAAAGACCCGTGCGAGCGGTCTCCTCCATGTTGGGGAAGGAGACCCCGGACGGTTTGGCGGTGGGATGAAGAGGTGATGGTGCGGTAATAGTAACATCAGGCGTCGAGGTCGCAGCAGCCTCCCTCTCTGCCCAGATTGAGATCCCTCAGGAGATCCTTTTGAGGGGCTGGCCCTCGGTGGGGTCTTGCTTCTTCTTCTTCTGGCCGGCCCGAGCCATCAGGGCTGCCTCCATTTCCTTCAGAGTCACCGCACTCTTGGGAGCCATTTCTGTAAAAATGGGGAAAAGCGCATGAGAGCTCAGCAAAGTACCAAATAAAAAAGTAACCGGAAAGTCAAGTAACAGAATTTACCAGGAATGATCGACGGGAATATGGGAGCTATGAAGTGATGCTTGGGCTCGTAAGAAACCTTCGGGTTTCCCGACTGGGTCAGCACCTTATTGATGTTGGTCGGGTCCTCCACCAAAGACAAGATCCTCGCTTGGTACTCGTCGGGAAGACTGGGCGAGTCAACGGACCCCACTACAAAGCAAACATATAAATGGGTTAGTTGTGGTAAAACAAAGAGACTAATCATGAAAGGAAAGTGATTGGGCTTACTCCTCAACTTCCCCGCCCAGGAGGTCCTCAACTGCATACGGGGTGCCTTTTCACATAGCCCCAGGGTGGATACTTGGAAGAATTTCTTCTTCTATCCCTTATTATTGCTCGGGCAGTTGACTATTATCTTCTGCCCCTGCCTGGCCCCAAGCGAGAAGAAGCCGGACTCCCTGTAAACTTGGAATGGCCGATGGGTCCAAAAGAAATCCTGCAGGGTAAGCTCGTACCCGAGGACTTAGGGCCACAAGGAGATGGACCCCATCAGATAACGCCAACCATTCAGGGTGAGCTGCCCTGGGGAGATCCCGAGGTAGATGAGTGCGTCCCGGGCAACAGGATGGAGCGGTAGGCGAAGGCCTGCCATAAAGGCATCTTCGTATAAGGTAACGAAGCCCGATTCGTGGAAGTGAGCCCCGTCGTTGAGGACCGACAGAGAGAAACGGCCGGGAATATCGTATCTCTCCCTGATTCGATCCAAATCAGGGACGCGCAGGGTGCTGATGATCGACTCGCATGCGAAGACGACGCTGGGACTGTTCGGTACAGCGACCCCCGACTCTAAGCCTGAGATACAAGGGAGGCAAATCTAATAACCTGAAGGGCAGGTCGTACAAGACTTTGGATGAAAAGTAACACTCTCTCAAGACTCTCCCGGGAACACCCGTTCGGTCTAACTGCCCTAAAGTACCTCCTGATTGGAAGAAATAACAGAACCTAAGAAAGAAAAAATCCCACGCCCGTTCTGACCTAAGTGGGTTCACTCCCTTCAAGTTCGCTCAAAAAAGAAGAGGAGAGTGAAGAACTGAAGACAGAAAGGAGAGACTTACAAAGCTTAGCGCAGAAAAGGGATCAGGAATCTTGCTCGGGATCTTGTTTGCTTTCAAACTGCTTGGTAATCTCTGTCACTTGGCAGCAAGAATTGAAAAAATGAGCAAGTGTTCCTTATATAGGAATAACAGGCGGTCCTGATCAATCAGATCCAACGGTTCAGGAGTTTTCCCGCCAAAAATCGTCCAACAACTATCGCCTCGGGCAAGTGAAGGGTCGCCTCAAAAGGCGCGAGCATTAAATGCGTGACATGACGATCCGGTTACCACGCAATTGTTTGATTACCTTCGAACCGACTTCGATGGATCCTGACCAGGCCAACTACTCCCTGACACGTGGCAACACCAACACCCGGGCTCCTCTCTGTACCGTTTAGTTATTCCACAAGGTGTTCTGGAAGGTGGGTCCCCTCCCGAGCGACATTCCCAGAGGGTATCCGGACGGTTCCCAGGGCGATATTGATTTTCGATCCTCACCCGATGAAGCATCCAGTTAGTTCCAAAAATGGGGGGTAGCTGATATGTCCAAGATTATCCAGTCATGAAGTCAGTCTGCCACATCACCGGGAGGTGCTGGTTACTTCGGTAACGGCGCCAATAGCTCAGAGATCCCGAGGTGTTCGTCAGGACTGCCCGGTTCGTGCCAACGGTCCGGGCACGAAAGGCCGCGGTATCCCGTGGACCTGGCCTAACCAGCAGTTTCCTAAACTAGCTGCAAGACTGCGAGAGGGAATGTGGCAGTTTCCTATACCGCTTAGGAAACTCTCCCCAAATCATGCAAATCAATTATAATCAGATTAGGCTTCCTAATCTAACTCGCTTACCATGTATGGGTGGACTCTTGCACCTATAAAAGAGCCCACCTACCCTGTCTACAGGGATCCGAAGAACTCTCTAGCTAACAAGCATAGAATATAGAATTCACCATTGTACTCATATACCCGACCGGTATTACTGGTAGTGCTGCCTCTCTTTTTTGGCTCACCAGGCCCGCCGGTGATCTGCTAGTGAACGCGCACCGACGCAACCGTGGACGTAGGTCACCTTGTTAACGGGGCTGAACCACATATAACTTGCTTGTGTCTTTTTTTCTCTTTAGATCCTTCTTACCAATTTTTGGCATCATCAAATCCGAAAAACACCCGCTCAAATAATGGATTTCAGATTAGCAACCCACTTCTGACCCGCGAGTAAAATTTAACTAATCCGCGCCCACAGTTTGCGGGTGGCTGCGGGTGGTTTCACTGGTACGGGTGATTATTGCCACCCCTTTTACAAACAATGATGAAACTTCTAACAAAAAAGGTAGTGATATATGATGGGTAATACTTGGGACTGGCCAAAATACATAATTTTTTGGACACAATCTAATTAATTTGTTTATCTTTCTTCTGTGTTACTGTGGGGTCCAGTGACATCACAGGAGAGAAATATACACATTATTTGAGTTGTGTCCCAAAAATTGTGTATTTGGGTGTGTTCCAATCTTTACTCGATATATGATTGGTGTATTGAATAGCCTCTTATGTTATTTTGTGTTAGGGGTTCATATATTTTTCGTTTGGGAACTTGCTGTGGAAGAGTTAGTCAACCTTGCAATATTAAAGCAACTTCCAATATAATTTTCAAGTAGTTGATTTATGTATTGTTGTTAATCTTGGAGGCATCCTTGATTTTTGGAATTATCGCTGCTTTAAACGAGAATGCTGAGAAAAAAATAAACTGAGATGTGTGCATGTTCTATGATAGTGTATGTTAATTTTTCATAATTTGTGCAGGATATTAAACTTCATTCTATAGGTTGATTGCCTTATCAAATTCTCAGTTGATGTGAACTTGAGTTATTGATCAATCAGTGACCCTTCAAAGCTTCCAAAGTTGAAGAACGATGGACCAATGATTCAAGTACCGGTCAAGCACTTGCTGAAGATGGTGAAGTCATTTAGACTTAGTTTGCCCCCATTTTGTTGTATCTCCTTTTTTAAAGCACAAATTAATATTAATTCAATTGATAATTATTTTATGAACTTTTCAAAAATTGAACTTGGGACTTTTTTTGGGTGGCCTTTAAAAGCTCTAGAATGGAGCTTTTGCAAGCTTAGTGTTGCTTTTTTATTTTATTATATTTTTTTGAAGAGTAATGTGTCAATTGTACAAAATTATCAAACAACTCAATGATAAATTTCATGAGCCACTTTTAAAAAGCCACATGGGGCAAACCAATACTTAATAGTTTTTTTTTTTTTTTGCTGAGACAAGACTTAATAGTTAATTGTGTGCTATATTTATTTCAGCCCATAAATTGCACTACTCTATATTTGGCTTTTTTTTTTTGACAGTGTCTCAGAACTCTAACCTCTAACCGACTCTGTGACATGGCCGGTGTTAGTAACCTACATGTTAGTAACACACGCACACACAAGGCGGGGCCAGACCCCACTTTAAAGAAATTGTCTGCCTTGATCATCTCCTGCTAAGGAGGCTCGAATCCACAACCTCCCATTTGGGGGGTATGGGCCCTGGCCAACCCGGCTAAGCGGGCTGGTTATATTTGGCTTCTCTTTATCTCCTATTCTTGGGAAATAATGTTATGCTACCCAAATTTTGAATTCCAAATTACTTCCTAAATCCTTTGTTAGTTGTAGCACATGTTATAGTTATCGTTGGTACCACATTGTACAACTATCAAAGCATTTAGGAATCAATTTGGGATTCAAAATTTGAAAAGTATAGTATTGCCCATTAATGATTGTGTGTTATAATCGCCCTAATCAGGCTATACTCAATGACTGCTCGGAAGAGGCAATTACATTATTGCAAATTGTATTTACCAATTGAATAATTCTTAGGACACAACTTTCATACAACTTTCATACAACCTTCTTAAAAGATGTGTATATCTCTCTTGTGATATCACTGAACCCCACAATGACACAGGAGAGAGATAGACACATCTTTTAAGAGGTTGTGTGAAAGTTGTATGAAAGTTGTGTCACAAGAATTACCCTTACCAATTATTTGATTTATCAAATCTTCTATTTTGTTTTTTAGTATCCACTGAAAATACCACATTTTGTTGATATTTGTAGGTTACGTATGATACTTATACACCAGTTGGAGAGCCTATTCCAATGAACAAGAGGTTTAATGCTACTAAGATATTCAGCCATATTGATATTGTTGACGAGGAATCTTGGTATGTAACGTATGTTCTTAATCTTTTGTTACTGAGTGATCATGAAAAGGAAAAAAAAAAGTTAATCTTTTTATTTGCGAACTGTGATTTTTATTCTCCTTTCCTTTTTCTATTACCATTACGTACTATTTCTAAGCTGATTGTTAATTTAAATACAAATCGTAAAACCGGTTACAATATAGTAGGAATGTACATTCTAACAGAAAGAGAGATCAGGTAATCGAAATTTTCATTACCAAAACTTCATTTTTTTACTGTTGTTCAAAATGCAACAGTATCATCAACAATATGGATATGGTGCGTAGATGTAAGAAGGCTTTTACAATATTCAGATGTAAACGTGTGTATTGAATTGAATGGTAAAATTTTATTAGTTCTTGACACTGCAGCTATGCTATCATTGCTGTAATTAACAATCCTCCCCCCTCTCTATATGTCTGCCTATCTATCTTGATACTTAATTAGTAGTAAATCTTCCCAATAAAATCCTAGGCTTTCTAGTAGGGGTGTTCATTTTAACCGAAAAATCAGACCAGTCGGCCGAGACCGACCGTTTCTTGCGGTTTCAGTCGGTGTACAATAGTGATAGTCGGCAGTGTTCTAAAAATGCTCCTAGGTCTCCGCCTAGACCGTAGGCCTTGTCCAACTGCATGAATCTATACCTAATCCTTGCAAAAATCCCACAGGGATTTAGGCTTGGTCTAGACCCGGCCTAAGCCTCCTAAACCGGCCCAGGAGGCCGCCTAGGCCTAGGCGCCCAGGAGGCCTAGGGGTGATAATTTTATTTTCTTGAAACAAACCCCTAAGCCCTAATAATCCCCTAATTTTACAAGAGCAAAACCCTAATAATCCCCTAAGCCACCACACCACAATCGTTCATTCAATTGACTACCAAGATTGAGAGAGAGAGTGAGAGAGAGAGAGAAAGAAGACGAATCACGACTCACGAGAACTTCATGAAGTCGATTTTGTATTTGATGAGGATACAGAAGAAAAGGGTGATGATGAGTATGAGCTTGAGTCTAATGTAGAGAGTGTTGGAGCAATATGAAGAAGAAGAGTCGGAAGCTTAGTTTATTGGTAAACATCAATTTAAATTACATTGTTGATATTTAATAAAGTGACTTTTTTTTTCTTCATATTGGTCTATTATAATTGTTTCTGTATTATTAATTTTGATTTAAAATACTAGGTCCCGCCTAGGCCCTAGGCTCCCCCTCACGACCCACCTACCGCCTAGGGATTTTTAGAACACTGACAGACAGCTTACGATTTTTCAAATATGAAAAAAGTAGTTTTCGGTTTGGTGGCCGGTTTCTTATTTAAAAAACTTGAGCCAACCGAACCGACCGTATGAGATATCTTTGTTTATATATATATATATATATAAATACAAATGTAGGTGCCACATGGCAATCCCATGTACATGGAATGCCACATGGCATTGCTACACTATGTATATATGTATATATATATATATATATATGATTGTATATATATATTTGAAATTTAATGAAATTTAAAAAGTTACTAAAAAAAACCCCCCTAACCTCCTACAATTTTGCAGTAACTTCTCTCACATTCATTGTAACTGCCTCTCTCCCATCATATATTCTATTTTTTTTTCTTTTTTTAACAAATTTCATGGGTGATATATATAAATTTAAAAAAAAATATACACATATATTTGAATGAAATGCTAATATATATATATCAATTGTATATTTCCACCTAAGTGACCAAGTCTCACGCCTCTCTCTCTCTCTCTCTCTCTCTCTCTCTCTCTCTCTCTCTCTCTCTCATGCCTCCAGATCTGTCCCACGTTTCTCTCTCTCCATCCCTCTATCTCATCAGTCACCACCCTCCTTCTCTCAAGACTCCTCTGTTTAACTCCACTCTAGTCTCTCTCTATCTCCTATTTCTCACAACATTCTCTCTCAATTTTATCCCAATCTCAACCTACCTCCCTCTGAAGGGGTATAAATCTGGAGAGAAAAAGATTGTCTGAAAAATAGCCATGGATGGTCATCTTGGTTGCCATTATTGTCGGCGGCACCGTCAATGATTGAGCTTGCTTAGCTTATGCCTTTGGATAACCACAATACATAGTCAGACTCATACCCAAAGTAAAGCCTCTGTTTCTCTTCTTATATTGAAATCATGTCTGATTTCATTTGACTTTTGTTGCATGTTATTGAAATATGGGTTTGGATTTGTGAGTGTTGTCATTGTTAAGAGTAAGGGAGAGAGAAAGGGAATACAATTGTATTGTATTGAAGTAAGGAATAATTTACAATAAGCAATGGTCCTAATTATAGCTAACTAACCTAGCATATACATGGAATATTCCTAATCTAAATTAGGAATGTAATCACAGAGAATATAATATATGATTTACAAAATATATACTAACAGCCCCCCTCAAACTCAAGGTGGTAAAATGGATACCAGCTTGAGTTTGGAAACCAAATCTTGAAGACGTCCTGGAGTATGAGTTTTGGTGAAGATATCAGCAGTTTGATCAGCGGAAGAAATAGAGACAAGCTGAACGGTGCCACTAGTTAGATGATGATGCACAGAATGGCAATCAATCTCAATGTGTTTTGTGCGTTCGTGGAAAATGTCATTGTGAGCAATCTGAATAGCGCTCTGATTGTCACAATGAATAGTAGTGGCAGTAGAGTGAACAACTCCTAAGTCCTCAAGTAACCAACAGAGCCAGATTAGTTCTTGAGTAGCGTCAGCCAAGGCACGATACTCTGCTTCTGTACTAGAGTGAACAACAACAGTTTGGTTTTTACTTCGCTAGGAGATAAGAGAATCACCAAGAAAGAAGCAATATCCTGTAGTAGATCGTCGATCAGTAGGATCGGCTGCCCAGTCCGCATCAAAATAAGCACGAAGCTCAAGGAAAGAATGAGCAGAGAAGTGTAGGCCATGAAACATAGTTCCCTTGATATATCGGAGAATTCGAAGAACAGCGGCATAATGAGTTGATCGAGGAGCCGAGAGAAACTGACTGACAAGGTGAACTGCATAGGCAATGTCAGGACGAGTAACTGTCAGATAGGCTAGACTCCCCACTAGCTGGCGATATAAAGTAGGATCATCAAGAAGAGTGCCATCCATAGGAGTGAGCTTAGAGTTAAGCTCAAGAGGAGTAGAACAGGTCTTGTTATCTGTGAGTCCAGCACGAGTGAGAAGATCCGAGGAATACTTGGCTTGAGAAAGATAATAGCCGTCGGTGCTAGAAGTGATTTCAAGTCCCAAAAAGTAACTGAGTTTCCCAAGATCCTTCATCTCAACATGCTGACTGAGATAGGTTTTGAATAGCTGAAATTCCTAGCAAATCATCTCCTGTGATAATCATATCATCCACATAAAGAAGAAGTAAGATTGTACCATTATCTGACTTGCGGATGAAGAGGGCGGAGTCATGGGAGCTAGACGTGAACCCAAAATTTCCAACAATAGTGCTGAACTTGGCGAACCAAGATCGAGGGGCTTGTTTAAGACCATAGAGAGCCCGACGAAGTTTGCATGTCTGATTAGGGGAGTGATGATAACCAGGGGGAGGGCGCATATAGACCTCTTCAGTGAGATCACCATTAAGAAATGCATTTTTCACATCCATTTGGAATAATTCCTAACGGCGAACTGCAGCAACGGCAATGAGGCTGCGAACTGAAGTAAAGCGGGCAACCGGGGCAAAGGTCTCTTCATAATCAATTCCATATTCCTGTGTGAATCCCTTAGCGACCAAACGGGCTTTGTAGCAATCAACAGACCCGTCAGAGTGAGTTTTGACTTTGTAAACCCATAGGCTTCTTGCCACGTGGAAGGTCTACCAGATCCCATGTATGATTTTGTTCCAAAGCTGTCAATTCATCATCCATTGCTTTCTGCCAAAGAGGATTAGTGCTAGCCTCATGATAGGACTGGGGCTCATGGTGAGATAAAATAGTAGAAAGAACAACAAAATCACAAAGACGGACAGATTGAGTTTTTACCCTATCACTACGGCGAGGAAGATCAGCAGATGCTAGTGTAGATCCATCAGACGAGGGAGGCAGCTCAGGAGAAACCAAGGTGGATGACTCAGGTAAGGCATCAGGTGAAGGGACAGACAGGAGAGGCTCAGGGCTAGGTGGAATATCCGGAGAGGCTGGATAGGAAACAGTATCAGGTGAGCCTTCTGTATCAGTAAATCTATCAGGAAACATATCCACTGAAGGGTTCATAAAGAAGTGTGTGGTATTGGACGGAGCTAGATGAAACTGTGACATTGAGAAGAACATCTTATGTTCCCAGAAGACAACATGGCGAGACACTCGAAGTCGTTTTGAAATGGGGTCCCAACATCTATAGCCTTTGTGTTCGATCCCATAACCCAAAAAGCAACATAAGCGAGCACGAGGTTCGAGTTTGGTACGCTCGTAAGATTGGAACAGAACAAAACATGCACATCCAAAAGTTTTAAGGGTGTTGTATGTAGGTGGATGACCATAAAGACGCTCATATGGAGATTGATTTTCAGTAGTTAGAGAAGGAACACAATTCATAGTATAAACAGATGTGAGAGCAGCTTCTCCCCAAAAACGTTCAGGACAAGAAGCAGATATGAGTAGTGCACGAACTGTGTTAAGGATGTGTCTGTGTTTTCGTTCGGCACGCCCATTTTGTTGGGAGGTACCAAGGCATGATTGGTGAGGAATAGTTCCATGTTGGTGAAGGAAAGTAAGGACTTTCAAATCCTTATATTCAGCGGCATTATCAGCTCGAAACACTTTGATGTGGCGAGAAAACTGGGTTTTGACCATGTTAGCAAAATTAAAATACAACTGGGCTAACTCAGACCTGCTATGCATCAGATAAATCCAAGTGTAACGAGAATAGTCATCTACAAAAATGACATAGTATCTAGATCCCCCCATAGTGGCAGTTGGAGAAGGACCCCAAACATTAGAGTGTATCAAGTCAAAAGGTTCAGAGGAAATAGATTCATTTTTATTAAATGGCAGAGCCGATTGTTTTGCAATTTGACAAGATTGACAATCAAAATGTTCATTATTAACTGGCCCTAATCGACCACTAGACACTAAAGTTTGTAAATGACTAAGAGAGGCATGTCCCAACCGCGTGTGCCAAAGACTGAGAGGTGGAGTGGATGTGGTAGAGGAGGCTCTTTGTAAAGAAGTAGAAAGATGAGATGGGATGTGGAGACTGGTGAGTTCAAACAGCCGTCCAGTCCTACGGCCTGTCCCAAGAGTCTGCCCCGTCTTTAGATCCTGCACAGAACAACCAGAAGAAGAAAAGATAATAGTGAGTCCAAGTTCACAAAGTTGACCAACAGAAATGAGATTTAAGGTAAGTTTGGGAATGAAATAGGTATTAGGGAGAGACGTTTGAGATGTGGAGATATCTCCCACATGGTGAACTAACAGGTGAGCCCCATCGGTAGTGTGAATAGTTGGTGTATGAAGAGCTGGGTGTGTGGTAGAGAAGATGGTGGGATCAGACGTCATATGGTTACAACAAGCAGAATCAAAAAACCAAGAAGAATTACCTGGAATGACAGACATAGCAGTGGAGGGTGTATTACCAGAATGGGCGAGAAGCTGTTTAAAGAGATCCTCAAGATGACTACCAAAAATTCCATTGGCAGAGGCGGCAGATGATGATTCTTCAGCTGTGGTAGTAGCAAATTTGGAATGACTATGTCGGGTGGAGCTATTGGAGGGTTGTCTGTCAGGATTCTTGAAGCAATCACTTTGATAATGCCCAGGTCCTAGCTTCTTACAGTACCGACATGTGCATGTAGGACAATCCAAAAGAAAATGACCAGGGTTCTTACAGTAGCTGCAGAGTTGGCGAGAAGTGGTTGATTGGTGACCTTTGAATTTGGAGGGAGCAGTGGATTTGTGGACCTTTGAAAGCGAAAGAAGTTCCCTTGTGGACGGCAAGAACTGTATCTGTGTGAAGAGTCTTGCGAGTGGCAAGATGGGTTTCCTCAGAAATAAGTTCGGACACTGCTTGGTCCAAAGTGGGTACTGGACTGCGATGGAGGAGAGATGCACGAACAGGCTCAAAATCATCATTGAGTGCCATCAAGAAAAGAATCAGATGCTGTCTGTCCCTGTAGTGATAGAATTTTTCGGCATCGGAGGGATTGGTCCAAGTGGGTTCTGAGGCAGTGAGTTGATCCCAGATGTAGTGCATATCAGAGAGGAAAGCAGTGATAGATTGACCTGGTTGTTGTTTCATCTGATGAAGTTTGCTTAGGAGCAGATATTGATGTGCAAGATCAGCAGTGGTGTAGCAATTTTCCAAGAAATCCCAAACAGATTTGGTAGTAGAGAATCTGTCGAATTGAAGGCGGATAGAACTAACAGAAGTATTTCGAAACCACGTGATGATCTGGTGGTTCTTACTGTCCCAATCTTCAAGACGTTCGGCGAATTTGGCATCATCTTCTTCAGTAGCTTGTTTTGGTGTAGCAATGTCACCAGTGACGTAATGCCAGAGCTTGCGACCTTTGAGGAAACTTGTCATAGCTTGGGCCCAGATGGTAAAGTTTGGTCCATCAAGGATAGTCCCAATAGGGTGGGAAGCCTCCATGCGGTCCATGATGTCGTCGGGTCGGGTCGGGTCGGGTTTGATAGTAGCCTGGTCTCAATTGGGTATTGGCAGGGATAAAGTGGGTAATCGTTGGCAAAGATGATGTTAGGGTTTTGTTAGGATAGATTGGTGTGGGCCGTACGGGTTTTTTTTTTTTGGCTGGTGTGGTTGGATGTGTTGGTTCAATGTAGGTGAATGGGAGTGAAAGGGGTGATGGCGATCTGGTAGGTGGCGGTTTGGTGAGAGAGGAGATGTGGTGATGGGTGATGGCAGATTAATGGAGGCCCAAAGTGGAGATGGTGATAGTTAGTGATAATAGTGGAGAGAATCGGTGGTGGTGGTTGCTGATTGGGCTAATTGGGCTAATCGTATGGTAGTGGCAGATTAATGGTAACAGATACAGATTATGGGAATAATGGAGTGTTTGATGATATGAGGTCCATGGATGATTGGTCGGTGGTGATGATGGGTTTGGGGATGTGGCAGATTGGTGATGATGGGTTTGGTGATGAGGCAGGTTGAAAATAGGCTTGAAGTTTGGTTGTTTCCAATTGATGATGATGATGATTGTTGATGATCACGAGTGCAAAGAGGGCTTGAACAAGTGCTGCAAGATGATGATGATGCTGCTGTAGGGAATGTTTGGATGTATGGATGAACCAGGCAGAGGTTACCAACATTTATGGCTCTGATACCATGTTAAGAGTAAGGGAGAGAGAAAGGGAATACAATTGTATTGTATTGATGTAAGGAATAATTTACAATAAGCAATGGTCCTATTTATAGCTAACTAACCTAGCATATACATGGAATATTCCTAATCTAAATTAGGAATGTAATCACAGAGAATATAATATATGATTTACAAAATATATACTAACAGTCATGCATCCTAACCTTGATTAAGTAAAGTAAATTGGGATTTTTGGATGTTCTTGATTTTTTTGAAATTGGGTTTTTGATTTTTGAATGTGTTCTTACTCATACCGACCGTGAACACCGTGTTGGAAAATTGGAAGGATACAACTATGAATCTGATTGAGGCATGCTACGGTAGCACTGTCCTTAAGAACAATTCCGCCCCTCGGAGTCAATGACTCGATGCACAAGGTCTCAGCGCTATGCTCTCCAGGATTCAGCAATCAGTTTCTTCCAAACGTGCACTCGAATTGGAAGAATATATGAGTGCTCAGAATTGCTTCAAATTAACGAAAATGGTATTTTTGAAGAAATATAAAAGAGAGAAATTTTCTTTGTTTAAAATGAAAAGAGAGAAGGCTATTTATAGTAGATAAACTTCCCAACGGTCATTTTATTAAAACAAATTTAATAACCTCCAACGGCCATATTTTTAATACAGGAGTTAATAGATTTAATAACCTCCAACGACCATATTTTTAATAGAGGATAGTAATCACATCAATGTAAATGACTTTGTTTAAATCTTTTTGAAATAAAAAAGCCCAATGGCCAAATAAGAGGCCAATAATTCCAACAATTCCCCCCTATTTCAAAATTTTAAACAACAAATAAAAAGAATGGAGCAAGAGAATTCAATGCATCAAAACTGGTGCCTTTAGGGCTATGAACCAGTCCCTAGGAATATAAGAAGTGACTTACAGGAATTTGGTGAAATAAAATTTCTATGAACCCGAATCCCTTAACATAAACCAATCATCTTATACCCACATTAATTCCTCAGATTCTGAGCAACTCTAATCAGTGTGGCACCTCTAGGCCCTGCGCCAGTCCTGAATTTTCATAAGTGTCACGCCCCGGAGTAGCAAAATAGGGAAAAATAAATTTCCATTCTGGACCCGAAGATACGCGTCAAGTGAAGTCACATGATTTTCCACACAAAAACTTAAACATTTAAAACATAATCCAATACATCTGGAAAATGAAGGTATAACCTTACTAAGTTCAAATAGTCAGAACCGTTACAATATCAGAGTATGGTCCATAGGATCACAACAGGTCTGGAGACAACATATGCCCAAGTACCCGTTACAAAAGTCTATAGCAATAATAGGAACATAAACTAGACTATGACAGTCTTCAGTCCTCAGCTGGTGTAAGGATCGGCGTCAGCATAAAACTCTCCTCCAGTGTAACCGTCATGTATGGGGTCACCCGCCACATATCCCTCATCAGGGTAGTAGTTATCGTCATAGGCTCCGTCACCTGTATAGTCAAACGTTTGCATACCTACACGTGAAATGTCCAGGGCATAGCCATCAGCTTACAAGGTCGAGTAATAGGTACTCTGGGTAACATAATTAAAATAGATTACATCATTAGCATTAAGTACCTTTAACATATGTATCAACTCATAATAATATATATCATTTCTCAATTGTTCTCATCTCTTAATACATCTGCGATTCCAAAACATAACGCATCTCATTATGCTAACTCATCTATCAACATATCCATGCTTTGTACATGCATCTCATAGTCTACAAACCTCTGATTCACCGCCATTTACAGAGGTGAAACCTGTCCCTCACCGCAAGTCATGAATCAGTCCGATGTGACTGTCTGAAACACTTTCCAAAACACAATACATCACTCTATCGACAACTCACCTATCAACATATCCATGCTCTGTACATAACATCTCATAGTCTACAAACCTCTGATTCACCGCCATTTACAGAGGTGAAACCTGTCCCTCACCGCAAGTCATCAATCAGTCCGATGTGACTGTCTGAAACACTTTCTAAAACACAATACATCACTCTATCGACATATCAATGCTCTCGCCCCATAGTCTAACAAACATCTGGTTCACCGCCATTTACAGAGGTGAAAACCTGTCCCTCACCGCAAGTCATGAACCAGTCCGATGTTGACTGTCTGAAACAAAACACAATATATCTGACTATGCCACGACTGACACATACCGTTAACAAAACCTCCGTTTCACCGCTATTCAGAGGGTATACCTTCCCTCCCCGCACGACGTGAACACGGTCCAATTGTTAACCTACCCCACATCACCTAGTCAACAAACCTCTGGTTTCCCACTATTTACAGAGGTGAAACCTGTCCCTCACCGCAAGTCATAAACCAGTCCGATGTGACTGTCGATCATGCTGACCCAAAACCCAATACTAAAACAAACCCACGACTTTCCCATAAGGCGACCTAACATAAATAGAATAACTGACCATCAAAACCCAAACCAAACTTGGTTTAACACGTATACGTTCCTCACTTAATAATTACCTCAAAGGTACAACAGCTTAAGCCCTTTACTTCTCATAGTAAACATTTGCAATCATCACGTTATTCTCTTTATTAACGCATTTCAATCATCATAAAAGGTTTGGAATAATAAGATAACATCATTATAAACATGGTATAACAACATTGTAAATATCATCATAGCATGAATCAAACATTGTTATCACATAACTGCATTCAAATCAAAACTAGAATGAAATATTAGACATCGTGTATGATTCTAGTAAAAATAGGGCATAAGGGTATTTTGGTCATTTTTCCAGTTTATAAGTCATGATCCGAAAATATAAAAGTTACATGAGATCAAATAAATAAGTATTCATGTTATAAGTTAAGAGTTTTTGATCCCCGTTAAGAAAATATCTTGATTTCAGTCGATTTAAATGAAAATAGGTCACAAGGGTATTTTGGTCATTTTTCCAATTTTGTACTTCCACAACCGAATTTATAAAAGTTCCGTGAGATTAAATAACTAAGTATTCATGTTGGAAGTTAAGAGTTTTCGATCCTCACTAAGAATCCATCTCGATTCTAGTCGTATTTAAAAATACCAGTTTATCGTATTTATACCGTATTTGAAAAACCAGAATATCGCATTTATACTATATCATAATACTGTATTTATACTGTATTATACTATATTAGAATACACTATTTATACCGTATTATACTATATCAGAATATCGTATTTATACGTATAACAATTATAAATACGTAATATAATACATATAAACATCACATAATTAATATGAATCATAATCATAATCATAATCATATGTGCATAACAAAGTGTAATATAAATAGCTGAGTAAGTTGGAGACTCACCTAAATTCGCAGAATAATAATGCCGAGAAAACCCGAAGAAAACCCGAAGAATCTTCGAATATAAAATTCAGGCTTCAAATAGTGTTCTTGGTGTTCTATGTGTGTTCTTGGTGTTCTTGGTGTGTTCTTGGTGTTCTTGGTGTACTATGTGTGTTCTTGGTGTTCTTGGTGTACTAGGTGTGTTCTTGGTGTTCTTGGTGTACTATGTGTGTTCTTGGTGTTCTTGGTGTTTTGTGTGTGTGAGATGAAGATATGTAAGCATTAGGATGAGTTCTCAACCTCATAAGTCTAAGGATAAATGTAAAGGAATGGTCCCATATATATAGGAACCAATGAGGGACCTCACCTTGCAATTACCAAGAGTTAAAGGTTCAAAGGATAATTATTTCCTTAGGGCCATGTTTGGTTGGATGTGAAATAAAATCATAACTGGTCCAAATATATCAGATATTCACAAATCTGCTAAATTTCTGTTTCTAAAAATTCTGAAAATTTATAATCGAGTTCTATAAATGCTGAATATTGTAATAACAACATAAAAATACTATTCATCTTGGGAAATAAATATTTGAAAATAGCGGGTATTACATCATCCACCACTAAATAAAGGATTTCGTCCCCGAAATTAGAGTTAAGTAGTGATAGAACAATACAACAGCAAAATTTTAAAGATCCAAGATACCAAAAACATAAACAAAATAAAATCCAAAACAACACTCAAGCATTGGTAAACAATTCTTGAAACTTCTCTCGCATTTCTGACTCTAATTCCCAGGAAGCTTCTCTTTCATCGTGATGCTTCCACTGAATCTTTACAAGTGGAATCTCTTTGTTTCTTAGCTTCTTCACTCCTCGATCTAGTATACGTATAGGTCTCTCGTTGTATGATACGTTGTCATTGACCTCGATATCTGTGAAGTCGATCTCGTGTTCCGGGTTATGAGCACACTTCCTCAACATACTTATATGGAACACATTATGAACTCCAGACATCTTCGGTGGTAGTGCAAGTCTATAAGCAACTTTTCCCACACGTTCAAGGATCTCGAAAGGTCCTATGAATCGAGGCGAAAGCTTTCCTCGCTTCTGTCCAAATCTCACAATACCTCGTACTGGTGATACCTTGAGGAAAACATGATCTCCAACATTGAAATCCAATCCTCTGCGATGTTTATCTGCGTAGCTCTTGAATCTACTCTGTGCTGTACGCATCTTCTCTTTCACAATCTTGATCATCTCGTTTGTCTCTCGCACCATATCAGGTCCAAGAAGTTGATTATCTCCCACTTCTGCCCAACATAATGGCGATCGGCAAGGTCGTCCATACAAGGCTTCAAAAGGTGCCATTCCTATACTCGTATGATAGGAATTGTTGTAGGCAAATTCAATCAACGGCAAGTGCGTCTCCCATGTGCTTTCAAAATCAATGACACAGGCTCGCAACATATCTTCCATTACTTGATTGACTCTTTCGGTTTGTCCATCAGTTTGTGGATGAAAAGCTGAACTCAAGTTCAATGAAGTTCCCATAGCTTTCTGTAGACTTTTCCAAAATTCTGATGTAAATCACGAATCTCTGTCAGATACGATTGTAATTGGCACACCGTGTAGTCGTACGACATGTTGTAAATACAATCTACTCATCCTTTCTACAGGATACGTCATACTATACGCAATGAAATGTGCTGACTTGGTGAGTCTATCAACAATCACCCAAATTGCATCGTGATTCTGTTGAGATCTGGGTAAGCCTACCACAAAATCCATGGATATATGTTCCCATTTCCACTCAGGAATAGGTAAAGGCTGCAATAATCCTGATGGTTTCTGGTGTTCAGCTTTGACTTGCTGACAAGTGATACACTTGGAAACATACTCAGCAACATCTCGCTTCATACCTTCCCACCAAAAGTTTCTTTTCAGGTCTTTGTACATCTTAGTACCTCCAGGATGTACTGTCATCCGTGACTTATGTGCTTCATCCAAAATATCTTTTCGGAGAGTACCTGTATCTGGCACACATAGTCTACCTCTACTCTTTAGAGCTCCGTCTAGACCAATACTCCAGTTCTCTGGGTCTTTTGCTAATACCTTAGCAAACCATAACTGAAGTCCTTCATTCTCCTTCTGAGCTTCAAGTATGCGACTGATGATTGTTGGTTGCACTACAAGGCATCCAAACTGTTGTCCTTCCTATGCTCCAACTGCTATTTGCAGATCATATTCCCCAATGGTCTCTAATGCTCGCCATTCTCGAATTAACAACGTAGCAAGTAACCTTTGAGGTCGTCGGCTTAGAGCGTCTGCTACTACATTCGCCTTTCCAGGGTGATACTGTAAAGAAAAGTCATAATCTTTCAGTAACTCCATCCATCTTCGTTGTCTCATGTTTAACTCCTTCTGAGAAAATAGATACTAAAGACTCTTATGATCTGAAAATAAATCAAATTGTTTTCCATATAAGTAGTGTCTCCAGATCTTCAGAGCAAACACGATAGCAGCTAACTCCAGATCATGCGTAGGGTAGTTCTTCTCATGCGGCTTCAGTTGTCGTGATCCATATGCAATCACATTTCCATCTTGCATAAGCATACATCCGAGTCCTTGATGCGAAGCATCACTATAGATGATATACCGTTCTCCTGTCTTCGGTATTGCAAGCACCGGTGCTGAGGTTAACTTTTCCTTCAACTCTTGGAATGCACGTTCATGCTTGTCTGTCTACTCGTACTTCATCTCCTTCTTTGTTAAATTCGTTAAAGGCCCTGCAGTCTTAGCGAATCCTTCGACGAATCTTCGATAGTAACCCGCTAATCCAAGAAAACTTCTAACTTCTGTGGCACTGGTTGGTCGGTTCCAACTTAAGACAACATCAATCTTAGATGAGTCTACAGCAATCCCATGCTGATTAACAACATGTCCCAAGAATTTGACTTCCTGTAGCCAGAATTCACATTTACTAAACTTTGCATACAGTTGGTCATCTTTTAATGTCTGCAAAGCAATCCGTAAATGCCCTTTGTGATCTTCTTCCATTTTTGAATAAATCAAGATATCGTTGATGAATACGATAATGAATTTATCCACATATGGTCTGAATACTCTATTCATTAGGTCCATAAACACTGCGGGGGCATTGGTTAATCCAAAAGGCATAACCAAAAACTCATAGTGACCATACCTCATCCTGAAAGCTGTCTTCGTAATATCTTCCGGTCGGACTAGCAGTTGATGATATCCCGAACGTAAATCGATCTTCGAGAATATCATTGCTCCTTATAACTGATCGAATAAATCATCTATCCTGGGGAGAGGATATCTGTTCTTGATCGTTACTTTGTTCAACTCTCTGTAGTCTATACAGAGTCTCTGCGTTCCATCCTTCTTCTTTACAAACAATACTGGTGCTCCCCAAGGCGATGTACTAGGTCTAACAAAACCTAGGTCTTCAAGTTCTTGAACTTGCTTCTTTAATTCCATCATCTCTGTTGGCGCCATTCGATAAGGAGTCTTTGAAATTGGTAAAGTTTCGGGCACCAACTCGATA
This sequence comes from Hydrangea macrophylla, assembly GCA_033977485.1. Taxonomy (NCBI): domain Eukaryota; kingdom Viridiplantae; phylum Streptophyta; class Magnoliopsida; order Cornales; family Hydrangeaceae; genus Hydrangea; species Hydrangea macrophylla. Next base: position 68,862,118 of record CM066986.1, on the reverse strand, counting down.
CAAAAATCAATCTCCCTCTTAGGCGGAAGTCCTTTGATATCTTCAAACACATCTTCAAAATCTTGAACTATAGGGATCTGAGCAACAGTGATCTCCACACTCGTGCTCTTGATTGTAGAAAGATTACTAGAAAGAAAAACTTCGCTAGGAGAGTTACAGTGGAATCTGACAGCAGGATGTCCAGGTATCGAAAAGACAATCGATCTTCTAACGCAATCTAAAGTTGCATGATACTTCGTAAGCCAATCCATTCCTAAGATAACGTCAAACTCAGACATAGATAAGATTACTAAGTCCGTCGAAAAGTTTCTGCCCTCTAGGATCAAGGGACAGTTCTTGCAAACTTTACCCAACTTAACACTAGCTCCCAAAGGTGATGTAGCATTAAGTGGCGTCTCAAGAGCCTGAGGTACTAAACCCAAATCTCGTACAATTCTAGCAGCAATAAATGAACGAGTAGCGCCAGTATCAAATAAAACTTTTACTTGACTGTGAAATAACACAATTGTACCTTCCAGGTTCTGCTGATCTTCTTCATTGAATCCCGCTTCTGCCGGAATAATAGCATTAAGCCTAGTCTGCTCTGGTGGTCCTTGGATTCCTTGCACTGGCTTGCGGCAATTCTTACTAATGTGGCCTGGTATACCACAGTTGCGGCAGAGAACTCCTGATTGTCGGCCAGATTTAGGACAGTTCCTTGCCATATGTCCAAAGTCTCCACAGGTAAAGCACCCCGTTCCTCCTCCGTGAGTATTGCCCAAAGCTTGAGCAGGTGGTCCTCTCTGTTGCTGTTGCGCTGGTTGAGGCATATTCTGTGGTGGTTTCCTTGTTCCTTCCAAAGTACGCTTGTTACCTTGGAAATTCATCTGAATTCTCCCACCTTGTTGATATCTCGAGGGCTGTGACTGAAATTTCCTTGACTGAGGCTGGAAATTCCTTTGTTGATAGGGCACATTCCTCGGTGGTAGTTGTCGACTCATCAGTTGCTTAGTCGTCTGGCTATCCTTCTCCAGACTAACAGCAAATCGAACAACACTTTCAAATGTCTGGCCCAGATGACCAACCATCATATGTCGCAGGTGTGAATTTAGTCCTTGATGGAAACGCTTCACTCTCTTAGGTTGCGTATCCACCATATGTCCAGCAAAACGTGAGAGACGCTCAAATTGCGTTGTATACTCTCTAACAGTCATATTGCCTTGGACCAGACTCAAGAAATTCTTCTCTTCTTGATCTCTTTCTTCTTCTGGGAAATACTTTTCTAAGAATCTAATCTTGAAAGCTTCCCAAGGCATTCCCCTTACAGCTTCAGCTCCAATCATTGCTTTCTCAGCTTCCCACCAATCTGCGGCGGCAAATGTTAACTGGAATATGGCTAGACGACGCTTATCTAGCTCGTTGCATTCAATGGTTTCAAAAATCAGATCCATCTCTCTTAACCATTGCTCTGCCTTCCATGGATCAACCAATCCATCAAACTTTTTCGGTCTAGGAGCCCGAAAACGTTCAAGTAACTTGTCTCCTGTCTGCCTAGGAGGATGAAATGCAACAGGTGGCGGCTTTTGATGGTTGTTCTAGTTTCGATCATCCAATTGCTCAATGCGCTGCATAAACGCTTCAAAAATACCGGTCGGATCTATGTTCGTAGGGATAGGTGCTCCTGGTCGCAAAGTCTGTCTCGTCGATCCCTTCATGATGAATCAGGTATTAGGTACCTAAGTGAATAACTATCAGTTAGACCCCCGTCGACAATAATAAGTATAACATCAATGCCATATCAAAAAGAGTGAAGAGAAACATATGACACAACGTATACTGTATAAGAATATCACACAAGGATACTCATAGCATATCACATTAATATAGCTAACTTAAGAAATAAACTTCTTAAGTCTGAACAAATCTCTTAGGAAACTTAAGGTTCAAAACCTATGTGTCGGAAAATCAGTGAGAGCCAGCTAACTAAAGCTTAAACCTAGCTCTGATACCAAAAATCCTATCACGCCCAGGAGTAGCAAAATAGGGAAAAATAAATTTCCATTCTGGACCCGAAGATACGTGTCAAGTGAAGTCACATGATTTTCCACACAAAAACTTAAACATTTAAAACATAATCCAATACATCTGGAAAATGAAGGTATATCCTTACTAAGTTCAAATAGTCAGAACCGTTACAATATCAGAGTATGCTCCATAGGATCACAACAGGTCTGGAGACAACATATGCCCAAGTACCCGTTACAAAAGTCTATAGCAATAATAAGAACATAAACTAGACTATGACAGTCTTCAGTCCTCAGCTGGCGTAAGGATCGGCGTCAGCATAAAACTCTCCTCCAATGTAACCGTCATGTATGGGGTCACCCGCCACATATCCCTCATCAGGGTAGTAGTTATCGTCATAGGCTCCGTCACCTGTATAGTCAAACGTTTGCATACCTAGACGTGAAATGTCCAGGGCATAGCCATCAGCTTACAAGGTCGAGTAATAGGTACTCTGGGTAACATAGTTAAAATAGATTACATCATTAGCATTAAGTACCTTTAACATATGTATCAATTCATAATAATATATATCATTTCTCAATTGTTCTCATCTCTTAATACATCTCCGATACCAAAACATAACGCATCTCATTATGCTAACTCATCTATCAACATATCCATGCTTTGTACATGCATCTCATAGTCTACAAACCTCTGATTCACCGCCATTTACAGAGGTGAAACCTGTCCCTCACCGCAAGTCATGAATCAGTCCGATGTGACTGTCTGAAACACTTTCCAAAACACAATACATCACTCTATCGACAACTCACCTATCAACATATCCATGCTCTGTACATAGCATCTCATAGTCTACAAACCTCTGATTCACCGCCATTTACAGAGGTGAAACCTGTCCCTCACCGCAAGTCATCAATCAGTCCGATGTGACTGTCTGAAACACTTTCCAAAACACAATACATCACTCTATCGACATATCAATGCTCTCGCCCCATAGTCTAACAAACATCTGGTTCACCGCCATTTACAGAGGTGAAAACCTGTCCCTCATCGCAAGTCATGAACCAGTCCGATGTTGACTGTCTGAAACAAAACACAATATATCTGACTATGCCACGACTGACACATACCGTTAACAAAACCTCAGTTTCACCGCTATTCAGAGGGTATACCTTCCCTCCCCGCACGACGTGAACACGGTCCAATTGTTAACCTACCCCACATCACCTAGTCAACAAACCTCTGGTTTCCCGCTATTTACAGAGGTGAAACCTGTCCCTCACCGCAAGTCATAAACCAGTCCGATGTGACTGTCGATCATGCTGACCCAAAACCCAATACTAAAACAAACCCACGACTTTCCCATAAGGCGACCTAACATAAATAGAATAACTGACCATCAAAACCCAAACCAAACTTGGTTTAACACGTATACGTTCCTCACTTAATAATTACCTCAAAGGTACAACAGCTTAAGCCCTTTACTTCTCATAGTAAACATTTGCAATCATCACGTTATTCTCTTTATTAACGCATTTCAATCATCATAAAAGGTTTGGAATAATAAGATAACATCATTATAAACATGGTATAACAACATTGTAAATATCATCATAGCATGAATCAAACATTGTTATCACATAACTGCATTCAAATCAAAACTAGAATGAAATATTAGACATCGTGTATGATTCTAGTAAAAATAGGGCATAAGGGTATTTTGGTCATTTTTCCAGTTTATAAGTCATGATCCGAAAATATAAAAGTTACATGAGATCAAATAAATAAGTATTCATGTTATAAGTTAAGAGTTTTTTATCCCCGTTAAGAAAATATCTTGATTTCAGTCGATTTAAATGAAAATAGGTCACAAGGGTATTTTGGTCATTTTTCCAATTTTGTACTTCCACAACCGAATTTATAAAAGTTCCGTGAGATTAAATAACTAAGTATTCATGTTGGAAGTTAAGAGTTTTCGATCCTCACTAAGAATCCATCTCGATTCTAGTCGTATTTAAAAATACCAATTTATCGTATTTATACCGTATTTGAAAAACCAGAATATCGCATTTATACTATATCATAATACTGTATTTATACTGTATTATACTATATTAGAATACACTATTTATACCGTATTATACTATATCAGAATATCGTATTTATACGTATAACAATTATAAATACGTAATATAATACATATAAACATCACATAATTAATATGAATCATAATCATAATCATAATCATATGTGCATAACAAAGTGTAATATAAATAGCTGAGTGAGTTGGAGACTCACCTAAATTCGCAGAATAATAATGCCGAGAAAACCCGAAGAAAACCCGAAGAATCTTCGAATATAAAATTCAGGCTTCAAATAGTGTTCTTGGTGTTCTTGGTGTTCTATGTGTGTTCTTGGTGTTCTTGGTGTGTTCTTGGTGTTCTTGGTGTTCTTGGTGTACTATGTGTGTTCTTGGTGTTCTTGGTGTACTAGGTGTGTTCTTGGTGTTCTTGGTGTACTATGTGTGTTCTTGGTGTTCTTGGTGTACTATGTGCGTTCTTGGTGTTCTTGGTGTACTAGGTGTGTTCTTGGTATTCTTGGTGTACTATGTGTGTTCTTGGTGTTCTTGGTGTTTGTGTGTGTGAGATGAAGATATGTAAGCATTATGATGAGTTCTCAACCTCATAAGTCTAAGGATAAATGTAAAGGAATGGTCCCATATATATAGGAACCAAGGAGGGACATCACCTTGCAATTACCAAGAGTTAAAGGTTTAAAGGATAATTATTTCCTTAGGGCCATGTTTGGTTGGATGTGAAATAAAATCATAACTGGTCCAAATATACCAGATATTCACAAATCTGCTAAATTTCTGTTTCTAAAAATTCTGAAAATTTATAATCGAGTTCTATAAATGCTGAATATTGTAATAACAACATAAAAATACTATTCATCTTGGGAAATAAATATTTGAAAATAGCGGGTATTACAATAAGTGCTCCAGAAAACTTGTCTACGTTTTCATAGAAAGCGGCCCACTTTCACACTTATATAGGTGAATCCATCAAGTATGCATTGCAATTAAACATACCATCCATTCAGGATAGACTATGGAATTCATTAAGAGTTTAACTCAACCTTTCACATTGCAATTGCACTATACACCATAGGAAGGGACAAAAATATAATAAATTTATAGTGCATCTCAAATCAACCAATGACTTGTTATTACCCATATGAACCTATTTCTTGGGTTCTCCAATTCCATAGGTTGGGTTACCATCATTGTTGATTATTGTTACAGGCATAAGTCCCATTCCCCTCGATGTTTCATACACTAGTTTTCTCTCTAGTGGTTTAAATGGTCAGCCAAATTCACTTCCGACCTTACAAAATTAAGAGATATAACTATATCTCAAACAGCTGTCTCACAATATTATGACTTAGGTGTACATGCCTACTCTTGCCTTTATAGGACTTTTTCATAGCTCATCCTTTTATAGTCTGGCTATCTCAATGTTTATTCCAAATAGGAATATCTGTTAAGAAGCTTTTAAACCACTCAGCCTCAAAACTAGCTTTATCAAAAGCTACAAACTCATATTCTATCATTGACTTAGTTGTGCATGTTTGCTTGGACGACTTCCAAGATACTACACCTCCACTAAGTGTAAAAATAAATTCACTCATTGAATTCGTCTTATCTGAATCCGAAATCCAATTCGCATCACTGATTTTTGAAAATACATACTTTCCTCCCCCCCAAAAAATATTTTGGCTAAAATCTGGTCTTGAAAAAACCAAAATTTGAATTCTTTCGAATTTTGAAGTATGCAATACATTTTCAAAATAATTCTCCGGATATACAACATTTTCAAAAACAATTTATTCACGGGGGTGATATTTAACTCTAAGTCTCTAGTACCAAAAGAATAGTACTAAGCGAGTCATCATGTAAAACAATTCATTTTCCCTTGAAGAGTATTTACTTTCCCGTAATTCTCACTCTATTCCGAAAAATAGTTTTCCTTACTCATAACTTCTCCAATCTAGTGATATTGACCAAACGAAATATTAACAAGAGATTTTGTAATTTTAATTTATAAAATTACATAGGAATTCACCCAATCTTTTAAATCAAAATTAAGTGACAAGAAAACTTGATTTCTCTTGCAATCTCTAAATAACCATACTCATGTATCCGTATCATCACATACATCCCATTTGTCATATTAAAACATTTTGTACTAATAGTTGATTAAAAAAAAATTCATGCCACTGGTTGGGTGCCACTTTCGAACCATATAGCTAGAGGATATAAACAAGTGTACACACTTTATGTTATAAACCCTCCGGTTTATTCAAATAAATTTTCTTCTCTAACTCTTCATTAACATCATTTTGATAAATATTTAACTCATACATATCAGCAACAACTAATATGTTCAAATGGACATAGCATGAGAATAGATATCCAAAATATCAACAATTTTCTTTAAACCCCTTAGCTACTAAAGTAGCTGCATATTAATTTTCAATAAAACCATCATATTAAAAGCTTAAAGTGGTAAGAGCATCCTTAAAAAAATGAATCTCTTTTTAAAGTAAATGGATAAAAAATTTAGCACTTAGCCTTCTATTCCTTAGTGGCCAAACTATGTGTCATGATCTTTATCATGCACTCTATACTCAATTATATAGATAGGACAAAAAAACTGTTTCTCAATTTTAAAAGGAAATTCATGCGTAAAAATTTGCATTAATAGACTCAAGAAGTCACATAGACATTTATGTCTAAAAGCTACATGCATTATTGTTATATGCATGTCTCAAAAAAGGCATATTCTACTACTTTAATAGCAATTTCCTTAGGATTAAAAATCCTAGCATAAACCAAATAACCTAATCTTGAAAATAATTAAATCTGAATTTTCAAAAGCTAAAAGAGTAATTGCTAGTTTTAGAGTGAGGTACTGTATTAACAACAACACACGCAGTTTAGTAAAACTATCTCCAAATATTTGAACCATCTCAATTGGATCTCAAATGAATAAGACATCATGAGTAAAATCATAAGATCAAAATGGAATACAAGTTAAAAGAAAAACCTGCCACATCCAATGAATTCTGATTCCCAACATGTATAGCCTCAAACTATTGAATAAAATAGTACCAAAAATTTGACAAGACTTTTCTTTATTATTAGTTCTAGAGCCCAACAAAATGTGAGCATGTACATCTAGAATATTTTAGCAATGTGACATTGACATGCACACTTCCACAAATCTCTACAGATAAAAAATCAAATGCCACTACTGAAATCAAGCTTTGAATTATAATTATGGGTCCGTTAGATTTCAGTCCTTTAATGTGTCATTTTCTAGAAATAGATCCATTGTATAAGTCAACTTAGAAATCAGTCTCTCACCTATTTTGAGGACCAAAATACCCCCACTCCTACAATTAAGGGTTTTAAATTTAAAACCCATATAACTCTCTCTCTCTCATAACTCTCTCTCTCTCTCTCTCTCTCTCTCTCTCTCTCTCTCTATATATATATATATAATAAATCTGAATTTTTATCACAATTGAGAAATTTCTCACTTTAAAATACATCACAGAGTGAGAAATTCCTCAATAATAACATAATACGAAATTCTATATAATATTGTGAGAAATTCTCACTTCCAACAATAGTGTGAAATTTCTCAATTTAAATGAATCACTGACCATATATATATAGGATTTTGAAATTCAAAACCCATAAAATACATATATATATATATACATATGCATATATATATATCTTATATAAATGTAGAAATTGACCAAACCCAAAATTGAATTAACATAGAATTTTGATTCTACAATATAAAAAAATCAATAGAGAGAAACTCAAAAACATAACGACATGCTATATACTTACGATCTAAACTGTAATACACTCAACACATCATGATCTAACAACATAAAAAGGGCAAATAATCCAGTTTTGGTGAGAGAAACTGACTTTTTGGTGAAAGAGGGAGGGAAAAAAAAGTGTGAGAAATTCCTCACTTTTTGGTGAGAAAATCTCGGTTCTAGAATTTTGATACAAATTTCTCACTTTTTGGTGAGAAATTGTCGATTCTAGTATTTTGATTACAAATTGCTCACTTGAAAAAAAAAAAAATTCTTCACCTTCAAAACTGAAAATATAAACAAAGTTGTGAAATTTCACAAAAAAAAAAATGTTGTGAAATTTGACAACTTTTGATACCTACACCTACTCAACTAGATCTACCATTGTTGATCGATATCAAAATCTGGTAAAAAAATATTGATAAATTTCACAAAAAATGACTTTAAAAAAAATAAAAACATATCTAGCCGGATCTGCTCGTGGTGGTCTGCCTGCCATCCCCATCGTTGTCCATAACCATCGATCACCACCACTATCACCATGGCCAAATTGTCAAAAAAATCCTCATCTGTCTGACCGTCCACATGAAATGGAGGATTTGAAGCCATTGAAACTGACCCTAACTTCATTCAAAAAAGAAAAAGAAACTGACCCTAACCCAATCAAATTACCACGAAAAGCCACTCAAATTCTTCAAACCCAATACCTCATTTTAGTGAGAGAAAGTTTAGAGAGAGAGTTGTTGGGGTGAGATAATGACAGAGAGAGAAACGTATCTTAATTATTTAATTAGATTTAAATTAAAATCCCTAATTTTAAGGTGATTAAATATACACAAATATGTATATATCTAGTGAAGGGTAATTTTGGCCAAAAAAATACAGCTATTTGGGGAAAAGGACTAATTCCTATATTTTTTTAATAATTAAGGATGAATTTAAGGGTTTAAAGAGTCAAAGTGACTAACTGTACGTTGACTACAATTTGAGGGACCAAAACATATATTTCTATATAATTATTATAGTGTTTAAACAATTCATTTAAAACATAATTTAACCACACATATTTGCCATCTCAAGAGTTTACAAGCCTACATTAGAACTTTTATCGGTAATTATAACATAAATCTTGGCTCTTTCTGTTACTACAACAGTTACAGCAAAAGAATGAATCATAGCTTATATAGTTATTGTGTATATATAATTCTAGTTGGCTCATATCATTATATCTCTTATCAAAACTAGCATAACCCAATTTAACCAAAAGACATATAACTATAGCAAGTTAAAATAGTCTTTTAATGCTATATATCTGTTGGGTACAAAGAAGACCCACCATGCTAATAACTTGTGGCTGATGGTGTAACATTAAAAGTCCATGTTTATTGAGCATAAATAATATTACACACAATAAGGTCTATTCATATAATGCAATAATGCATAATATAAGATGTATTTACTCTTTCCACATCACTTTTTAAAAAATTTTCTTTCACTAAAAAGTAAAACCTTCAAGCCAACAACGTTCACTTTCAAAAACAAAACATACCTTGAATGGAATAAACTGTTCGAACTAGCCTCTTTATTTATTTATTTATTTATTTTTTTTTTTTTTCAAATGCTTTCCAATGGTTTAAACCATTAACTGGAGGATTCAATTTGGTTTCACATGGATTTTCCTACGATCTGTATTACTGTTCTGTGCATTGAAAATTCTGAAGTTTACGTATTTTACCCAATGATTACTACACAATTATGTAAAAGGCTGTTTTCATATCTAACTTTTTCAAAAGGATAAAGCTATTCGTCAAAGAGAGATATATATACATAGGTATATATGGACAGTGTGTGATGATCACTTTAGTCTCTCAACTCTCTTGAATGATTCTTTGATTTTCATGTTTTAACCATTTTTTTTAAAGACTAAGCGGAGGAACCATAATTCATGGTAGAGGAATACATCTTAAAATAACTCTAAATAGAATAAGAATCAAACATTACCGGATCAGTAGCCTCTTGATAAATCTTGGTTGAGTTGCAGACTTGCCGATCATAGCAGCATCCGTAATTGTTCTTAAGATTGTTGGAAAATTGGAAGGATATAGCTATGAATCTGATTGAGGCATGCTACGGTAGCACTGTCCTTAAGAACAATTCCGCCCCTCGGAGTCAATGACTCGATGCACAAGGTCTCAGCGTTATACTCTCCAGGATTCAACAATCAGTTTCTTCCAAACGTGCACTCGAATTGGAAGAATATATGAGTGCTCAGAATTGCTCCAAAATAACGAAAATGGTATTTTTGAAGAAATATAAAAGAGAGGAATTTTCTGTGTTTAAAATGAAAAGAGAGAAGGCTATTTATAGTAGATAAACTTCCCAACGGTCATTTTATTAAAACAAATTTAATAACCTCCAACGGTCATATTTTTAATACAGGAGTTAATAGATTTAATAACCTCCAACGACCATATTTTTAATAGAGGATAGTAATCACATCAATGTAAATGACTTTATTTAAATCTTTTTAAAATAAAAAGGCCCAATGACCAAATAAGAGGCCAATAATTCCAACACACCGAACACCGACCAATGCAAATCGGCCGGTGTAAAACATGACTGCATCGGTATCGTAATGACAATACTGACATAGTCAGTTCGGTGATGATTTCACTGCAAATAACTGACCAAACCGACTGATATCACCCTACTTTCAAGCATTCCTTTACACTACATGGCAGAATTAATTGGTTGGTTGTTTACTACTTTTTTTTCCCTTCATTTTTACCATGCAACGTGAAAAATTTGTCATGGTACCATTAAATGCGTGTCACTTTTCAGTTGGTGTTTTAGGGAATTTTTTACCCAAGGCATCAATCCGGGCCAAATAATGCCCTCACCCATCACTGTTTCAACTTAATTCCCAAACCCATCACTTTTCGATAAGTCGCGACTTCAACTAGCGAGTTCAGGCAAAATCAAATCCAGAATGAAATCGCGATTTCAAATAGCGACTTTAAAAAACTCGCTACTTGAAGTAGCGACTTCATCAGAAATCGCTATTTGAAGTAGCGATTTCATTTAAAGTGGGAAAACCCGCCGCATCTTCTTCTTCTTCCCTCAGTCCAGATCTGCTCTATACTCTCTCTCTATCTCTCAGCCCTCTCTGCGATCTCGTTCTCTCTCTCAGTGATCTCTCTCTCTCTCAGGTGTGATCTCTCTCTCTCAGGTGCCTCTCTCTCTCTCTCTGTAGACACACACACACAGATACACATGCACACACTCACATACACACACACTAACATACACACACACTAACATACACACACTCACAGACACACATACTCACACAGACACACAATGTGTGTATATATATACTCACAGAGATACACATACACATACACATACACACACACAGACATACTCACAGAGACACATACACATACACACACAGACACATACACATACACATACACACAGACACATACACATACATGTCAAACCCAGCTTAACAGTCACACAGAGAGAGAGAGAGAGAGAGAGAGAGAGAGAGAGAGAGATGAACAGTCACAGATCTCATGTTTTTCATGTTTTGTGTTAGAGACATATTATCAGCCATGTTCATGAATTTATAATAGAAGAGTGAGTTTTATTTTTGAGGTTTTAACTATCTCCGAATTTCCCAAATTAGATTTATATGGGTGGGAGAATCTGAACAGTAAGACAGATTTACAACAAACTGGTTCAAGTTGTTTCTGAGTTTATGTCCAATGCAGAAAGTAGTTGTAGAAATTTATGCTGAATATAATCAAATCTGGTCTGAGTTCCGTTAGGACTTATATTAGTGTGGACTTATTCCTTTTAAATCATTAACATTATTTACTACTGTCATGCTTTCCTGGAAAGTGCAGATCATTAGGGAACCAGCAAATAATGAAGGGGCGATCATAGTGAATCCATATTAACAAGCTTAATTCATAAAGTTTTACATAGTGAACTGATTGAAACTAGTAACTCATTAGAAATTCAGCGAACCCCCCAAGTTCTTCTGTAACCTAATTACCAAACTTGTAACTCATCAATATTATTGTTTGTCTTTTAATAATCTCATGTTTTGTAGGAATTCTTTCTCAATTCTTAACGACGCGATGGACCATTGATTACTTACACTTGAATTTGCAAATGTGAAGGTATTAAAATGGCTAGTGTTGTGACTTTAATGCTGTATTGGGGGGGGGGGGGGAACATGTGCATCGGAGCTGATGGTCTATACTATGATAGTAACTGTCGAAGTTTCATTCGCCTGAGAACAGACGCTCAATACACTGAACTTGTTAGAAACGTCTGCAAGAAAATGGGGGTTCATCAGAATAGTGTTCGTTTGAAGTTCACTTGTAGGTTTCCGTCGGTTCTTGGATATCAGGTTTCCAAGTTTATACCGTTTGAAGTAATTGATGACGAAAGTCTGCAAGTAATACTAGAAACAGCATCTACCAATGCGGCTATAAACTCTATGGATCTATATGTCGAGACAAAGAATCTTTCCGATGCCCATCAAACATTAGATGACTGGATTGGGCCGTAGACCTCTCTGTTGACACAAGAATGCGAAAGCTCAAACCCGTTGGTACAGGGGTTATTGCCGTCCACGTCTAGACAACACGTGGATTGCTCAAATGCATTGCAAAACAGTCAGAATGATTACAGGAGTCCGATGCAAGACATTGTTTCAGAACGGCCAATTCATGTGCAGTTCGATTCAGATGATTGCGGATATGGTGATGATTGGGAACACAGAGGGATGGACACCAATCGGACACCAAAAAACTCGGATTACGAAGATGTGCATGCAGACGAGTATACTGGGGGGGATGAGGAAGACGATGTTATCGAAGATATTGAGCCGACTGCCCAAATAAATCCTGAAAATGCTTTGTATGAGCCTCGTTCATCAACTTTTACATCGTTTGACTTGGGCATCCATACTGGAGAGGCATGTTATGCTTCAAACATTGAGGGTAGGCAATGGAATCCAGATCGAGACGAGTTGGTGAAGGGTATGATGTTCAAAACCAAAGATGATCTTCAGAGATTTGTGGAGTTGTACTCAATAAGAACACATCAACGGTACACGGTGGATCAAAGTAGTTCGGATCGTTGGTCGTTGAAATGTCAATTGGCATCACAAGGTTGCAAGTGGCAACTACGGGCAAGGTTGAAACGACACGGGATGTTTGAAGTCATAAAGGTTGAGCAAAGCCACACTTGTATGTCCACTACGATGAACCTTGGTCATAGAAATCTACATGCTCGGCTAGTGGCTAGGGACATAATGCCAATGATTAAGGAGGACGCATCTATTAACATCGCTGCGCTAATGCAAAAGGTGAAAGATAAGTATTTGTACACCGTCTCATACAAGAAGGCGTGGAATGCGAAACAGAAAGCCATTGGAATGATATTTGGGGATTGGTGTACATCATACACAGAATTGCCCAAGTTCATGGCTGTAATTCAACAGTATAATCCTGGAACGGTTGTAAAATGGTTCTACGTGAACGGTGGTAGTGCGACTGTAAAGAATTTCGAAAGAGTATTTTGGGCGTTTAAGGCGTCCATTGATGGGTTCAAACACTGTCGCCCCGTCATAAGTATCGACGCCACATTCTTGTATGGAAAATATAAGGGCAAATTACTAATCGCTATGGGAACAGACGCAAACGATCAAATTTTTCCTTTAGCATTTGCCATCGTTGACGAGGAGAAAGCTGAAACATGGACGTGGTTTCTGAAATTGCTAAGGGACTACGTTGTGCCTGGCAGAGAAGGCATTTGTTTAATATCGGATCGACATAGAGGCATCCTTTCTGCGGTGAATGAGCATGATGTAGGGTTTCATGAGCCCGATGGGTATCATCGCTATTGCCTTCGGCATGTGCAGAGTAATTTCGCCACAAAGTTTAAAAATGCATCCCTAAAGAAACTTGTGTGGAATGCTGGGAGTGCCGACGACGCCACTATTCAGCAGATGGCTCGATGTTATTGTATGATGTTGATAGGAGGGTCGTTGTTCCCAGACAAGTCTGGGAACAAGGTCAGCCTCATATATCTACCACATCTATGACACTTTGATGCTGGCTATAGCTGGGGCAGTGCAGCATTGGCATATCTATACCGTGAGTTGTGTGTTGCAGTTCATCGTACCGCTGTTGAGATATCCGGCCCGCTTATACTTTTACAGGTTATTTGTTATGTAAATTCTGTGAATTACGCATCTTTTACGATTGTTCAGTCTATCATACATAACTTAACTCAATTATTATCAATCGCAGCTTTGGGCATGGGAGAGGTTGACCCATATCCGACCAGTCCCCTTACCAGCAGCTGTACCAGAGGATGGTCCATTGGGTTGTAGGTATACATACATTGTTTTATACATTATTTGTATTCATTACTCGTACATTCATTTAAGTGCTAACAATTTTGTCATTACTTTAGGTGGTTGACCCGATTCTCAGTTCGGGATGTGCCTACTCATGTTCAGCATCACTTTCGGGACCAGTTGGATCAGATGAGGCCCGAGCAGGTAAATAATGTGCAGAGTTAAACCGCTATTTGCATTATTGTTCGAGTTGCTAATTATTTATATATTTTTCATAGATGATTTGGCAGCCGTACAGTGCTGAGCTTGTCGCTTCGTTACCTCCGTACTGTCGAGCTGGGCAGGGCACATGGATGGCTAGATGTCCGTTGATCATGTACGCCATGGTTGAGTGGCATCATCCCGACAGAGTGATGAGACAGTTCGGGATGAGGCAAGTAGTCCCAGAGCCATGTAACACTATGAGGTCATTACATCGCATTGATCGACGTGGTCATGCGAATACCGACTGGAGTCACTTCTATAGGGAGTATGTAGAGCTCTGGGACCATCGGCTACAGCATGTTATTGTAGGTATTCCAGATGCAGCTCAGATGCTTGCCTCAGACCCATATATGCGATGGTATAGCCGCATTACACGTAGGCTGATTGGACCAGTTAGAGATCCACCGACTGTTGGCTTCCAGCCAGTCGGTACGATTCGCGGCGTTCTGGTGAGATGTTTTACTTATTGTACAGCATATAAATTTTTTATCCTGCAGTTGGCATAAAATGTGGAATACGTAATTAAACTTTCCATTTGTTTTTCAGGAGGATGGTGTGACTCGTGTGTATGAGGTTGCACGATCGGTGTTGGCTAGTTTAGCAGCAGGCGGCCCTCATTCTGTCCCTCCAGAGGTGATGGCGGCATTGGAGGAGATTCGTACTATTACTGAGCATTCATTACAGGCTATTCATGAGGACCGACGTTTAGACGGGGGTGTTCCATCTTCCACAGTATTCGTGCCCCGCGTCTCACAGCCTCAGCCTCAGCCTCAGCCTCAGCCTCAGACGCATCCTCATCCACAGCCTCATCCTCATCCACAGCCTCATCCTCATCCTCATCCTCAGACGCATCATCATACTCAGCCTCAGTCTCAGACTCAGGAGCAGACAGACCCTTCTACACACTCTGAGTCTGAGCTACATACACCAGATGATCAGGGTCCTACCGTGTATGCATATGATGATACGGACGACGTTTATAGGCCTTACACTCCAGGGGGCTCTCAGTTCCGTATATCTCCGATCCGTGACTTCTCCATCCCACAGTACACATGTACAGATGCACCGTCGTCATCGTCGATCCCGCTACCACATACAGATTCACAGTTCGAGGCGATGGTGATGATGGTGGAGAGTTTGACGCAGGTGGGGGCGGAGGAGATGCATGTGGAGGCGAGAGAGACGACTGGACATGATACCCCCATGGCAGAGACACAGGATGAGGTTTTGACACAGGCCGAGTCTCAGCGACGACCTCCGATACGTTCAGTTTACACTAGGGGTAGAGGTCGTCATGGCCACAGAGGGCGAGGGGTATCGCAGGTCATCCAGCCACAGGCCGCAGAGGAGGTTCCACTCGTGGAGGATCCACCACAGGCAGAGGGTAGGCCTAAGAGAACGAAGAGGGTTCCGTGGTGTGGGACACATTATAAACACAGATAGTCCATAGGATCCACAAAATAATTACACTTTTGTTTGTTTTTTGATGTATTATAAACAAATAGTTACACATTTGTATATATATAAATTTTTTTAATTCTATACATCTATATCTCTCTCCCACTATCTCTCTATCTCTCTCCCCCTCACTCTCTCTATCTCTCCCACTCTCTCTCTCTCACTCTATCTCTATCACCCACTCTCTCTATCTCTCACCCCCTCACTCTCTCTATCTCTATCTCTCACCCCTTCACTCTCTCTATCTCTATCTCTCTCCCCCTCACTCTCTCGCACTCTCTATCTCTCCCACTCTCTCGCACTCTCTATCTCTCTCCCACTCTCTTGCACCTATCTCTCTATCTCTCTCCCACTCCCACTCTCTCTCTCTCTCTCTCGCACTCTCTATCTTATCTCTCTATCTCTCCCACTCTCTCGCACTCTCTATCTTATCTCTCTATCTCTCCCACTCTCTCACACATATCTCTCTATCTCTCTCCCACTCTCTCTCACTTTTTACAAATACACATTGTAATTGGATTAATTATGTTGGATTCATAATGCTTGGTGGTTCAATTCTGCAATATATGTTGGATATCTCTAGCAGGGAGTTGCTGCAATGGGACAGACTGCTGGGAATTTAGCTTCTGATGAAATCGCTACTTCAAATAGCGATTTCTGATGAAGTCGCTACTTCAAGTAGCGAGTTTTTTAAAGTCGCTATTTGAAATCGCGATTTCATTCTGGATTTGGTTTTGCCTGAACTCGCTAGTTGAAGTCGCGACTTATCGAAAAGTGATGGGTTTGGGAATTAAGTTGAAACAGTGATGGGTGAGGGCATTATTTGGCCCGGATTGATGCCTTGGGTAAAAAATTCGTGTTTTAGGTAGTTGTATGGGTGCGTGTGTGATTTAATGAATCTTTTTACAAACACCCCCCTCCAAAAAAAATAAAAAACCATTAATAATAACAAAAATAAAAGTAAAAATAAAAAAATAAAAGAGGGAAAAAAAAAATAGGAACTTGAAATTCCCTTATGTAAAAGTATTACACTCCCTTCGTCCCATAATAAGTGTCCACTTTCATTTTGCACATTGTTTAAGAAAGTTGTAATTAATATATTAGTTTTTTGGGTTCATTAAATGGCCACTTTCCAATTTTACCCTTAGATATGATGGGTGTTTGACTTTTTACTTGTTTTGAGACCACAAATAAATGCTACTTTGTCTTTATTATAAGGGTAGTTTTGAAAAGTAAATAAAAGTTATATGCCAATTTAGGAAGTGGACACTTATTGTGGGACATCCAAAAAAAGAAATGTGGACATTTATTATGGGACGGAGGGAGTATCTGATTTATTCTTAAGGAATTTCAACTTTTTATTTGTGTTTGACATGGAGCAGTTTCTGATTCAATCTTTAAAAAATGATGCCTTTGGTCGTTTATTTATATATATATATATATATATATTTATTTGCTGATGTTCAATTGTAGATTTGAGTAGTTGGGAGACAACTGGATCGCTTGTTGTGGGGAATTGCATGCTCTTTAAGAAGCCGCAACTAGAGAAATCCATGGATGAAGAAAAATTGACGATTGCTTGGAAAGGGAATGGTAGTTGGAAGGCATGGTTCAATAAATCTCTCAATATTAAAAAACCAACCCACGAAATATCAAAACTATTAGTATTATCATTGAACCAATTTAGTTCTCAGTTATGATCTTAAAACTTTGGAGCACAGCGGTGATTAAATTGTAACCTCTAGGGTACTACTACTTCCAAATAATACGAAAAACTTTGTTGACTTTTATATCTTTTTGTTTATATTTTGTTTGGTTTGTCATTGAAGTAGTTTAGTTGCTATAATAGAGCTTAAGCTGTGCTATTGTGTGGTAAATATGTCATTTTAAAACAGGTTTATTATCAAATACTAGCATTTAATCTTATTTTTTCCACCTATTTTTTTTTTAAATAAGCATTATGTTAATTAATGTACCTTCTTGGAAAATAACACTTTAATTAAAGAATTGTTATTTTTGTGAGTAACACTCATAGAGATCTGAGTCAGTGCATGTCAATTAAATCTACTTTGTTAGAAAAACAACACTTCCTTGAAATGAAAAAATCCAAACTTTTCATATAGCAACTTAAAAGATTTTAAATATAGGACACCGTGTGGTTCTTCTCTGTAGTAAATTGTGGAACTTCCTTGATGACAGTGAATTTTTTTTAAAAAAAATGGATAAATTGACAATTACAAAAGATTACTACAATGTAGTAAAAGGTGTTTTAGGATAATTTTTGTTGGTTGTTTCTGTCTATACAAATATTTGATTGGCTCATACTATTATCTTGATATGCATTGCGATTTTTTATTAACACTCTTTGATTGGTTTGTACTATTAACTTGATATGCATCGCTGTTTTTGCCAACTCCGGTGTATTTGCATGGGTTATCGACTAGTTAATACTAAAAAAATCGAAGAAAATACGATCACACTATAAGGCCTTTTAACCTGGCAATAAACGACGACACAAAAAAGAGGCAAGATTGGGCAGATTTCAGAATATTCCAATGTAGAGCACGCAATGGGGCATTCGACAAATTTGACTACCAAGTATTTCTCAACATAGACCACTTTATAAAAGCCTTTGTGAATCATTACGCCAGAAAATCAAATTTACTACATCAGGGATACGAAGTAATGGAGAAAATTGTGTTTGTTGTCTATAGAGTTTGTATAAGCTTTTTCCCAAGATATCCCATATTAAGAATGTCCATCCAAAATAGAGCGTTGGACTACATTTGTCAGTCTTGTGGTCTGTCCTATGTCAAAGCAAATTACAAATTAAGATGGACTATTCGGACTAGTCATAAGTTCTGCTAGGGATTAATAGTCTTGAGTTAGTTAATATCTCATATCACAACCAAACACACCCTTACATGACAAAACAATGCTTTTATTTTAACCAAAAAAAGTTCAAAAAAAAATTTGAGGGCACCAAAATATGCCTCTTCCCTCCTTACTTCCCTTCCATCTTCTCTTCTACCGAACAACGAAGTCTGTCTTTTTCTCTTACCCTGTTTTCTTCACTTTTTTCTTATACCAAACATAGTCTATATCGTTCAATTTTATCGTCATTGAAGCTGTAAATAATATATACATACATGCATACGGGTCGGGTATATGACATACCTAGCGGAATTAACCCGACGAATTGATTGACGGCGTTGTTATGAACCCGGCAAGAACCTAACGAATTGCTGCGATTGGACTGCCTCTGTGTACGTTCTTAGGCTTCGAACTGGTCGTGAGAATGCTAACTAGAGACACTCCCTTTGTATCCATGCGCTATGTCCCAAGCTTCTTGTGTGATTGAAGGTAGAGAGAGAAAACGGAAACTAAAGGAGAGAGGGAGAGAGAGCCGCAGGTTTTGGAGAGAGAGAGAGAGAGATTGAGTTGTGTTATGTTTCTCTTATGCATATATCATATATATATACATATCCCCTATGACTTAGGATTTAACTTGGTTTCCAATACTAATCCTTATAGGATTACTAGGAGGTTAAGTCAAGCCCGTTGGACCCCGGGTCCATGATTATATGTGGGTGACCCAATAGCCCACAAATAATTCTAACGTCTTCCACTCACCAACATAGGGCTTGCGTAAAACAAATCCCTTTGGTTCCCAATTTCATCGTCTCTTCATACGGGAAATAGAACATGCGAACTCACGAAAAGAAACATACAGCGACAGGAGCTGAGATGTTAAGTCAATCACATAACTAGCAAAACACATCACTCATATGCTTCTCGTGTATTTACCAAGAAAGATTCAACCACACCGGATCTAGCACTCTTAATCCCTTAGAAAAGCAGTGCTACACCCTATCTATGTAATGTATCCATGACACTCAGTACGTGTACGATTGTCGCTGGCTAGCTAATGAGTCATAAGACATGGTGTGTTATCGAAGAGTCTTCCCTGCCTACTAATGCCAATCCAACTCACTCGACCGCTTTCTTAGACGTGCCCCATGGGACGGTATTTGTCTCTTCGTCCCAGGATGGTACGCTAAAGTAGCGTCATCAAGTATCCTCTTCATGACATAGTCTCAGGTCATAAGGTAACTGGTGTAGAATCCCTATTACAGGGAGACTACGTGGCTCACACAGCAATGAAAAAGGGATTAATCCATTGCTCCACAAACGATCGCAAAAGAGCACATACAGTATGATATGTATACTATGGCGTTCTTTCATATAATGGGCATATCACTTCGTGGTAAAAGTAACGCCCTACGAATTTTAGTCTAGACATTACATAAACATCTAACCTGACATTTCCAGCACAGTCGCTCCAATCAGCGTCTGTCTGAAAACTCATATTCGGCTATACCAGGCTACATAGAGTTGTGGGTGCTCTCTATGTTCGACCAAGTACCAAACTTTAGATCTCATCTTAGTTCTAAGCTAAGGCGACATATGAAGATAATAAGATTTACATCTAGCTCGCTGTTCTTACACTATGTAGATATAAGTGTTCTAGCTCGTCTTCTTAGCACTATGGACACACATGTCCTAGCTAGCTACCAAAACGTCATAAACACAATGTCTCATCTTGCTCGCTATCTAAGCGCTATGGACACATATGTCCAGATCCTCTATCTAAGCGCCAAGGTGAATCACCCGTGTGAGCAGGTCGATTCAAGCCCGGTGACATTAATGAAATGTGCATCAAATCCTTTTTAAACAACAAATATGTATGGAAGCCAACTATATTATCAACTGATAATAATAATGATAATAATGTCAAAATACAAACTAAAAAATGTCTAAGCACATCAAATCCTACTAAGTCCCATGCTACTAATGTGGGACAAGAACACATCTCTAGCAATAGGCTTGGTCAAAGATCAGCCACCATCTTGCCAGTAGAGATGTGCTTCAAGACAACCTCCCCTTGTGCAACCATATCTCGAATGTAGTGGTGACGAATGTCTATGTTCTTGGACTTCCCATGGTACTTGGGGTCTTTTGCATAGGCCAAGGCCGATGTGCTGTCACAGTGAATAAGCACGACATCATCTCCATGAGGCGAAGAGCCTAGACGCCGCAAAAACCTCCTCAACCATACAGCCTCCTGAACGGCTGCTGAGCAAGCCACATACACTGCCTCCATCCTGGATAAAGTGATGCACGTCTGCTTCTTGCTGCACCAAGAAATCACTCCACCCCCTAGTGTGAATGCATAACCAGACGTGGGCTTGTGCTCGTCTCTATCGCTAGCCCAATCAGCGTTATGATATCCTCTCAGCTTCAAATCTCCACCATGATAACAAAGGGCAAGGTCCATAGTCCCGCGGAGGTATCGCAGGATCCTCTTCACTGCTCTCCAGTGATATGGACCAGGGTTACTCTGGTAATGACTAACTAGACTAATTGTATAGCAGATGTTTGAACGTGTACACAACATAGCGTAAATTAGACTCCCTATAGTAGATACATATGGTACATTGGATGCTGATCCATTTTCTTCTTCATTCTTAGGACAATGATCCAAGGTTAAGGCGAATCCCTTCTCTATCGGGGTGTCCATATGTTTTGCGTTATTCATGCGGAAAGTTCTAGAACCTTCCATATGTAAGTCTCTTCAGACAAACAAAGGAGTTTCTTGGAATGATCTCTCACAATCTTAACACCCAACACATAGTTGGCCTCACCCATGTCCTTTACCTTAAATTGAGAGAACAACCACTCTCCAGTGGTGACAATGGAACTCATCTCATTTCCAGCTAGAAGGATGTCGTTGACATACAAAGAAAGAATTAGAACACTCTTCTTGGACTGTTTTATGTACACACAGTGGTCCTCCTCTATCATTTTAAAACCAAAGGAGGTGATTGAGTCATGAAACCTCAAGTACCACTGCCTCGACGATTGCTTGAGACTGTAAATGGATTGTTTGAGATGACACACCTTGCCCTCATTCCCTTTGGTTATGAAACCAATGGGTTGATCCATATAGATCTCTTTGTCTAGTTCTCCATTGAGAAATGCAGTTTTGACGTACATCTGGAAAAGTTCTAAGTCTAACTGTGCGACGATCGTAAGATAAGGCGTATAGAGGCAAATCTCACAAATGGGGAGAATGTGTCTCCATGGTCAATACCCTCCCTCTGGGTATAACCTTTCGCCACTAGGCGCGCTTTATACTTGTCGATTGAACCTTCTGCCTTGCATTTGACTTTGAAAACCCACTTGTTTCCAATGGTCTTACGGCCAGGCGGAATATCAATCAACTCCTAGACCTTGTTCTTATCCATAGAGATAATCTCTTCCTGCATAGCAACTATCCAGTCAGACTTGGCAGAAGAAGAAAGCCCTTCTTTATAGGAAGCAGGCTCATCATCATCTACTGCACATATGAGAACTTCTCCCTCAATTTCAAACCGGGAACGTGGAACTCTTCCTCGTGTGCTACGGTGTACCATCTGAGAATCTTGAGTGCCTAGTGGTGCACTCCCACTATATGGTACACTTCCACTAGCGTCTAGTGATGTACTCCTACTCGACTGAAGACTAGTACCATTTTTAGTGACTATTGGATGTGAAATTTCAATTTCCCCACCCGCGCTTAAAGATGGTATTGAGGTCAAGATCTCTTTTGGCATCACCTATACTGGGGAAGTCATTCTCAATAAAATAAACATTGAGGGACTCTATTTCTATCATTCCTCCATCCTGATGTTCACCATACATAACATAGCCTTTTGAGCTATCAGAATATCTTATAAAGATATACTTTCTAGCTCTCAGGCCAAGTTTCCCATACTTATGGGATGTATTGTGAACATATCCTGATGAGCCCGAAGGACGTAAATGCTCCAAATTTGGCTTTTCTCCTTTCTAGAGCTAATAGGGAGTGGAAAGAACTGACTGTGAAGGCACTCTATTGAGTATGTAGGCTGCAGTAAAAATTGCATCCCCCCATAATGATATTGGGAGGTTGGCTTGCACCATCATAGATCTAGACATATCTAGAAGTGTTCTATTTATTCTCTTTGTAACACCATTTTGTTGCGGAGTTCCCGAAATTGTGAGCTGTCTGCGTATCCCTTTTTCCTCACACAGTTCCTTGAACTAATCAGATAAGTACTCGCAACCTCTGTCAGTTTGAAAAGATTTTAAAGTCTTTTCTTTCTGATTCTCTACCTCTGCTACAAAGCGTTTGAAACAATCCAACGCCTCATAGCGGTGAGAAATCAGGTAGACATACCCTTATCGTGTGTAGTCATTGATAAAAGTAAGAATGTAGGAAGCGCCATAACGGGCCTTCAGATTCATTGGTCCATATATGTCGGAGTGAACTAGTTCTAGCGCTTGAGTAGCTCTGGTAGCCTTACCAAAAGGCTTGTGACATGCTTTGCAGCGAGGCAAGACTCACACGTAGGTAGGTCAACCTTAGCGAGTGGACCCAGAAGTCCTTCTCTTGCTAATCTGGTCATCCTATCTCTTCCTATGTGTTCAAGTCTAGTATGCCATGTCACAGAGTCAACATTCTTATTTGAATCAGCAACCATAGAAATAGAAGAAATAGAATTAAACAAATCAACTCTAACGAAATTATTTGATAAATAACCATGTCCAAAAATGCTACCATCAAATAAAATATCCATCCTGCTACTGCTAAAATGAAAAATATATCCTGAGTCTAAAAGTGCTAAACCTTAAAGTAAATTATATTGAATTCCAGGGACATAGAGCACATCATGTAGAAGTAAGGTGCGCCCGGTGCACAATTGGAGCTGGTACGAACCGACTCCCAATGCTTTTTCACAAGCCCCATTCCCTATATACACACTATTGGTACCAACTGGAACTCTTCGATAATCTACAAAACCTCTTCTGTCTCTTGTCACATATCGGGTTGCCCCCGTATCTGCAATCGAATCATGCGGTGAATGAGCAATTAAGACATGTGAACTTATCAAAGTATAGAGAGAGTTCGGTTAAAAAGTTACCTTCTTCGGCTCAGTGCATTCATGAGCGAAGTGTCCCTTTTCACCACAGTTGAAGCATTTTAGCTTGGAAGGGTGTTTCTTTCCAGCACGCTTTCCTTTGCGCTTCTTAATTTTATCAGCCTTTGGAGCCAACTTATTGGCCCCACCCTGCCTCGAAACCTTTTTACCTTTAGCTTTCCCTTTAGGCCCATTAGTCTTTCGGTTACCTCCACCAATGGAATTCCTAGCAATAAGTGTAGTTATGCGGTTCGCTTCTTGGCGCTCCGCCTCCAACTCCACATGTTGAGAAATATCTGCAAAATTCTTGATATTCTCATTGTGGGTTAAAATCTGCTTTATGTGGACCCAGGATTCAGGCAATGAACGAATCACAGCTTGAATCTGTTGTTCATCTGTGAGGACGTTACCAGCAGTCCTAAGCTCACGAATCATGCTAGACATCATCCTAAGATGTTCAGTCATCGAGTGCTTAGGATCCTTTCGGTACACCTCGAACTTCAACACCAGGCTCCTAAGCCTAGTTGTTGATGTCCCTCCAAAAGCAAATTTCAATTGGACCCACAAATCTTTGGTAACTTGGTAGTGTTGATATATACTCTACCATGATTTTGTTGTTCATGCTACTCAACAATATAATGCGTGAACGACTATCTCTTTTATGCCAAGCATTATAGTTTTCGAGATCTCGACGATAATGGGCCATATGCCCATCTTCTTACATAGCAGGTTGGACCATTGAAGTCTCAATGTGCTGCAACAGCTCCTGATCTTTCAATAGGAAGCCCACTTTGATCTTCCATAGGTCATAATTAAGTCCATTCAATTTGTTATCTTTTGTGAGTTCAACAACTAATTGATTGGTGGCCATTACTATATTCAAAAACATGCACAAGGTTTTGACATCATTATATTGCACATTTCAAAAATATTTGTTTTAAAATTCAATTATAAAAATATTTCCTCTTATTACAACTTTAAGATCAAAAATTTGCTATGCTCGTAGTCATCACTTTACTTTTATAACTTAAGAAAATATTTCACAATTGATTTTTCTAAACAAATATGTATAGATAGTTCATCACTAATCTAACATCACCCACCTTGATAAAAATAAATAAATGCGCCATATACACATAAATGCGCATGGACCCCACGTGGGTCCGAATTGACAACTTAGAGCTCATGCTAAAGTAATTCAAGTGTATGAAATATGAACAAAGAAAACCATCCATTTACAAGTAGGCATTTCCAATACAAGAAGTAAGGAACACTCATCCTCACATTACATTATAGCCCAAAAAAAAACATAGAGATGCTTTGTTTATAAACATAGACAAGAACAACCTTAAACATACAATAAACAACACAAGCTCTACAAATTGTCAATTAAATGTCCATTAATTTATTCCAGATTAATTAGTGAATTAATCGCACACAACAAGCACTCATGCGGTCCAATTAAATGAATGGAATAATCCTTCACTCCATTTAAGGAGGAGGATTAGAGGTCTCGGGGTCAACCAATCACAAACAAAAGCAATATAAACGTGACCAACAATGCAATGAGCCTCTAAATACAATTATAATAATAAAAGAAATAGCCCAGTTAGCTCCCATAAGCTAAGGAAAAATTCTATATTTTTCTCACAATTATTAAAGCAATTTTAAGGTTTTAAATTTATTTTAAACCAATTAAATCAATGGCTTATAAATAAAAAAATAATTTAAAACCACATGAAAATTTTAAAATAACTGAAAAACCTGATTTTTCATTATTAGAAATTAATTTCCAGAATTAATGGGTACAAATAAAAAATTAAAACAATTTTACCAATTAAATTGTTTTTGTTAAACAAATTAACAAAATAATGTAAATTCCCAAAAATACGACATTTTAAGGAATTTGAGTCTGTCTTAAATTTCGTATGGCCCTAAACAATGTAAAAAACACATAATATTAATTACAAAAATTAATTATAATATTTAGATATTTTAAGCAATTAAAATAATGCCTAAATCATGATTTTAATGCTCTAAAACATCATAAATATGTGAGACAATTATAAAAAAAATTCTCAAGTCCCCTTATAGTGTATTAAACACCATATATTAATCCTGATAATTAATATTCTATTTTAGATATTTTAAGCAATTAAAAACACGTACAAAATACATCTTTAATGCTCTAAAAAATAAAAAAAAAACACTTATAAATTATTTCTGGTCCCTTATAGTGTCCTCAATACAGGAAAAAAAAAATTCATTAATTTTCCTAAATTTTGGAGCAATTAAAACAGATTTAAATGAATAAAACTTATTTATTTAAACTGCAGAAACTGTTTTAATTATTTAATAAATAAATAAAAGTTTCAGAAAAATGTTTCAAAAATATATTAAGGTCCGGGGCCCAGAGAGGGACTCTCACTCGCCAGAGTAGGGTCTGTGCCACCATCGTCACCGTCGCCGTCGCAAGCGCGCCACCCGCTGCCGGTGCGAGTGGGCGTGGCTGGGCACTATCCATCTTCTTCTTCCTCCCGGAAAAGAAACGCAGTAGTGGCTACTTCGAGGGGGCTATTTTGCGGACTCATATCCGCTTCATTACTTAACCAAATTTGATAAATTTTATACCGTTGGAAAGCCCTCGCGGCATAGATTAAGATTATGCTATAAAACAACATCATTGGACGTCTGAATTTTCCCAAAAATTGGCTTAAAGTTTCGAAAAAAATTGATTTTTAAATCCCAAAAATTAGGTTTTGCAATTTCTTGCACCATGGAGATAACTAACATATGATACTTCATGGGAGGACTCTTATGATGTATTAGAATATACCCAACACAAAATATTTGAAAAATATTAAAGTTTTACGTAAACCCACTTTGAAAGTAAGTTTTGATAATTTTCTAAGAAACCTTCAAAACTCATCAATTGCAGATTCGTTTTCGGTGCTATACACGGGCGAATCAACGACCTAAGGATCTGATACCAATTTAAATAATATATACACACATACATATGGGTCGGATATAGGACGTACCTAGCGGAATTAACCCGACGGATCGATTGACGACGTTGTTACAAACCTGTCAAGAACCTAACAAACTGCTGCGATTGGACTGCCTCTGTGTACGTTCTTAGGCTTCGAGCTGGTCGTGAGAATGCCTACTACAGACACCCCCTTTGTATCCACGCACTAAGTCCCAAGCTTCTTGTGTGATTGTAGCTAGAGAGAGAAAACGGACACCAAAGGAGAGAGGAGAGAGAGCCACAGGTTTTGGAGAGAGAGAGATTGAGTTGTGTTATGTTTCTCTTATGCATATATCATATTTATATATACATATCCCCTATGGCTTAGGGTTGCTTAGGGTTTAACTTGGAGGTTAAGTCAAGCCCATTGGACCCCTGGTCCATGATTATATGTGGGTGACCCAATAGCCCACAATTAATTCTAACAGAAGTAAAAACATAAGCACTCAACATAAAGGAACTGCGACAAATTAACATCCAATTTCCATAAAATGCCAAAATAACCAACAAACGAGATTTCAAATTCATCAAATTTAGTATTGACATGACTAAATTTAGAAGAAAAAAAATATTGCTATTGATTGTAATCTTCATAAACACAAAACTTTGAATTGTAATATACGATGTCAATTTTTGTCGTGCCATAGACCTCCACCAAACATCACCAAGTGACCCCAAAAAGAGTCACCCCAATAATCCTTAGCCTCATAGTAATAGATATTATTGACATAGCGCTCTGTATCAGTTGCATCCACAATCCAGTGAGCTTCATTTACAACTTTCATGAGCCTACAATAAGCATCATGATAGGAGTCGCCATATAAAAGATGACCACTACCCATATATGGGGCAACTTCATTGGGTGGACTGTATACCTCTCCTCCCCAATCAACATAAGAAGCTAAATCTCCTAGGCTAGTGAATATTCTTTTTGGCCAAAATCCAACTCGAGTGTCATTTGTTCCGAAGGTCAACCACCAGTCTCCAGTTGCTGAGTCCTGTCATGAATTCTTAATCTTTGAAAAGCAAGAGCAATAATAAAGGGAGTTTTGTTCATGGAATTAGTGAGGCAATAAGATCTCTACTTGGAAAGACAGGCACTGGGAGAAATAGGAAGGACAAGAGAATTAGGGTAAAAAGTAAACTAAAATTTTGAATTTTGTGAGTCACTTTCCTTCCTCTTCCTATTATATGTTGAAAATTTTAAATTTATTTAGTTATTAAAGCATAGGGGAAATAATTAGGGGACTATAGTAAAATATCATTCTATCTCATATTATTTCCTTCTTTAAATTTGCAAATCAAAAGGATCAAAAGTATGTAAGGCTCACCCGGTGAACGAAGAATTTACAGTCATATATCGGTCCTCCTTGGCGAGAAACGTTGTCAAAAACATAGTCGATAGGAAAATCGGGATTCACTATGACGAACCCAGGGCATTGTGTGTTGAAACAATGTGACTGACCAGTCTATTTAGTAAACAAAGCAATATCATAAATTAGTAGCATAAATTATATCAAGATGGTTAAAGGCTATTCAACTTACATTTAGATATGTAAAGAACCGAGTACGATTATCTCCATATAAAGTTGGATTTACCTGATACAAAAATAAGTACAACTTTATATTATAAAACTACAAGTCTAAATATATTTGGAAGTTTGGTATAAAATTAGATTGAGACATATAGTTTTAAGTCCCTAAAGTTTTAGTCCCAGAGTCACCTTGTGAGTGCCATGTTTTTGCACGTTAGTAGTAAATTTTTATTTCAATTGAACGTCTCATCCTTCAGATCAGATGTCTAATCATTCTTTATCAGGAGTATGCTATTATAGAGTTCTCCTTCCCTCAACAATCCACATATATACATCTATTTATACATATAATTTTTACCGTCCAACCAACTTGTATACTATCACCACCATTTTGAATCGTCATTTGAGCGGAGCTATACTGATTAGTATGAAAAAGATGTGGACTGTGTATGGAAATGGCTGCTCCAGCTCCATTGTACTTCCTTTTGGGATTGGTTGTTCGAACAACAGCATGCTGCATCGTACAGATCACATTACTAGGGAAATGAATTGGCATGTGACTAGAAAAGCTATAGTAATCATTTTAGCAAAAATTACAATGACTGATTTAAAGTTTTTCAGTTTGGGGGCTTTCAAACATTCAAGCATAGGACACTTTGGCTCGGGTACTTAAAAGTAAATATAGTACATATGAATTGCTTCACCCTTGCTAGGTCTACCTGAGGAAGTATTTGGTATCGATGCAGAACGAGTAAAGAAAGAATCTGGGATAATATTGATGTGTTTAAAAACCCCATGTCAATGAAAATAATATGGTGAGTAATACTCAACACTCTATTTTTGTGGCCAAATTAAACTATTCATTTAGGCTCCAAAGATGGGTCGTACGTTTTAAGAAAAGAAATTTTGTTTAAGAACTTCCATTGCAATTGGGGTGGTTTCCAAATTATTATGAAGACATCTACTATTCAAATATGAGCATAACTCAAAAAAACTTAGGTAGTTTTTTGATCATCTATTTTGTTAGCAGAAGTAGGTTAGTTTATTGTGTAAAGAGTTCTAATGAACAAAATGATTTTGTGTTATCAATCATATAGACTTCCAATTTCAATATTTTCTTTTTCTTGGTGTATTCTTGTGTTACTATTTGAGATATGTATGTCCTTCAGTTGCCTACTGCACATGCACACACAAACACAAATAGACGAGTTTAAACAATAATACATACAACATGACCAGAAATTGTAGGAGTTAATCGACTGGGTTTAAACAGTTTTTTTGCTCTGATACTATCATCTTTACTAGTTCTCCTAATGGGGATTGTTCCCACTGGAAAACCTTTAGCATTAGTCCATATATCCAATATATTACTGGCCTTTGTTGGAGCTTCATTGTTGCTCAATCCCTTGGGGTAAGAAGAAGGTCTCACCTACATCATGACTCACCAAATTAGATTTCAAGAATCAAGGGTATCAAGTGCATGATAAAGATTCACCAAGGAGAAAAAGAAGATTATATATCAAAGCATTGAAAAACAGAAGTACCTCAGAGTTGTAAGTGTGGTTTTGAAGTAGAGGATGATCAAAGGAAGGTTGCTTATAGAAATCAACACAATCATACATGTCGCCATATTTTGTCTATAAAAATAAAAAATCAGAATCACACAGCATTTATTTAGAGATATTATGTAAGGTTACAATTAAAGTGGGCTAACGAAAGTGGAATCATAAGGGGCTTGAGCTACTTGTTATAATTATTTGTGGCCGTGCTTAACCTAAAATTCATAAGTCCGACCAGACTTTGAGATAAGCTTTGCCAAAGGTATTAAGAACCGACTTGAGCCTAATGAAATAATATGTATATATATATAACTATAAATATACGCATATATGCATAACAGTGTCAACCTAAAAGGG
Source organism: Hydrangea macrophylla (assembly GCA_033977485.1). NCBI lineage: Eukaryota > Viridiplantae > Streptophyta > Magnoliopsida > Cornales > Hydrangeaceae > Hydrangea > Hydrangea macrophylla. Next base: position 68,831,621 of record CM066986.1, on the reverse strand, counting down.
TTTGAGCACATTTTGCTAACACTTAGATTGGAGAAACCTAAATCCAAGCCTATCTCGTCCTAATTATAGCCCTAGATTTATGTATCTTTTAGATAACACCAATGTCACATGAGAAGCCATATTTTTCGGTATGGATCAAGAGATATTACTTGAATGCTCTGAACTGCTAGCTTATTCAAAATGTTATCTTTTGTTCTAGATAGTCTTTTCCTTCCTTCAACTTCCTTGTAGCTAAGAAAAAGAGCAGAAACGAGTATAATTAATTTGATGTTGTAGCTAGCCATGCACACAACCTTTTTGTTCCTCTTATTCTTCTTCTTCTCACCTTAGTAAATATTTATACTCGAGAAAATAATTTTGTAAAGTTATTTGTTTATTGCATAATTGAATTACTATAGATTATGTGTATATTACATACGAACCACCAAATATACAAGTAATTCATAGCTGGCATAGTGTTGACAATAAATTTATTGTGGATTATCGTAATGCTTCTATAAACAGAGTGACCCCAAAGCAATAGTGACTTCAGAGTTATAATTGTGGCTTAGCAACAAAAGTTAGAATTGAATTCGTGAATTGCACAAGAAGCCGGATCTAGGAATTTGGTTCCAATGGGGATACCTTTACCTATACGTCGCATTAGCAAACCAGATATGTGTATCAAGTAGGACATGACAAGGCAGGTCTGCAAAGCAGGGGCAGAGTTAGGATTTTTGGCCGGGGGCCTAGTGTAAAGCATAAATAAAATTCTTCGCAAAAGATAATACTATAATCGCAAAAGATAATATGATATTTCTAATCAAGACTATTATATTTTACAAATACCCGCGGCGGAGTTTCATATCCAAAAAATGTTTCATTATCGAATCATTTGTAACTTCATTGAATCTCTTTTTCTCGATATACACAAGTAAATTATCATTCAAGAATTGGTCTCCCATTCGACCACGCAAGCAGTTTTTCACAATCTTCATAGCTGAAAAAGCTCTCTCCACTGTAACTATCGTAACGGGTAGAACCTGTGACGCCCCGCCCCACCACGATTCCCGGCGACGGGGTGTCAACCGGTGGAAGTACAATAATAAGCCATAATAGTAGGCTTTGACACCAATCGGTAACTCCCCGAGTCCAAGACTCCGAGGGTTACCTGTATTAAACGTTCATCATTTGGAAAGCATTTATAAAATAGAAAACTGGTTTTCATTTAAAATATTCTTTTCTTGAAACAAAACATTTTCAATATAAGCAGCGGAAAATCAGAGTTAAGATATCTCTTTATTTAAAAGCGGGTGGACTAACATTTGTCCAATTTAAACATAATGGGTTCTTTGAAACCAAATTGTATTACATTGATTAAATGATAGTCCCCACATACGGGGTCTTCAAACTATAGCGGAAGCATTGTCAAGTCTCGGGGCCTTGCCCTTATCTATATCACCTGAAAGAGAGGTTTAATAGTCCATAAGCCAAAAAGGCTCGTATAGTCATATAACCGCACAATAACATATGTTATATAACATGCGTGAGTGCAATGAATGCCAATGTTAATGCATGAAAATCATTTACATGTCTTTTCAAACACTCACCCTCAATCGTCAATATCAATACCCGGACCATGGGCTTCCCGTCCACATAGGCCTAAGCTCAAACGTGCGGGACTTTGGGCCTTACGAATTACACGGAGGCCTAGCCTTTACCGTTACGGGGGTTTCTTGCAGCACATCCCGCAATTCGAGTTCCTAGTAGTACCCATCTCACACGCCTACCCACAAATCCGGGGTTTCTAACTTTTCAAAACAAAATCCCTCCTAGAGGGTTTTTATGCACGGAAGCCTCTAAGGTCTTCCCTTTTTTCAAAACCTGGAAGTCTATAAGATCTTCCTTTTTTCAAAAATCGAAAGCCTCTAAGGTCTTTCATCCCAAAACCATTTTCGTGATTTTCGTGTTCATGCTCATGCTTATGAAATGTTATGACATATGCGAGCTCTAAGCAACCAAACATATTCAATATTTCATAAGACAAATTATCAATGCGTGCTATCATTTAAAGCAACACAATAGACATGCTGAAATCACCCAGGTAAACACGTAAAGTATAACAACTCAATTAATCCACTAAAGGCATAGCAACTCAAGTAAACATGTAAATACACTATTAACATGTTATACAACTTTATTGAGGGTTATACGGAACTACCGTTCACCGATGATAGACTGAATAATTAATCAAAATAGAAACCGGAACTGCTCAATCTGTTAGAAATCTCAATATACAATAATGCGCGTATATTAGTGAGGTACAACACCTCAAAGCATGAGTACAACTACTACAAAGGCAAATTACAACTCTTAAAGCTTAGGGTACAAGGTCCCTTAGCTCGTAACAGACTTAAATACAACAAAACAAAAGATTTCACCAAACTGCCTGAGGTCGCGTGCGCGGCCCGCTCGCGCGGAATGTGTTCAGTAAAACCACGTGGCCATTTAAAAACAGTTTTTGAAAAATGCTTGGTCGCGCGTGCGAGATGTCACAGTGTCGTCTTCTTCTTTCTTTTTCCCCTGTTTTGAAATCAAAGGTTGGTTTTTACCCATTTTGAAAACTTAATCAAAAATAGAATTCCAATATATGAATCTCTTCCTTTTTCCGCGTAGATTTCAAATATGAAATCAGTTTTTCAAGAATCAAAACACTGCTCTTGATTTTATCGAAAAACCAAATGGTGACAAAACTTTAATTCGACCGTTCGTCGCAACCGTAATGAATTAGCTTTTGAAATTTGAAATGGAGCCTCGTGGGATCGAGACCTTTCATTTGATATAAAGAATTCACGTTTCTGTGACAGTTTTTCTACTCGCTATTTTTGGACCCTTAACGGTATACATGAGATATATATATATATATATATGTATCTATATATATGTACATATCTACACTAACAGTTTAAATATAAACTGAATTTAACAACATGAATTTCCAAAAGCTTACCCAAAATCTAAAGCTTGAATCAATCACCTTAGATGAATATAAGTTGTGTGTGTGTATATAAGAAAACATATGTATGTGTGAATAAACAATACATATGTGTGTATGATATGTGCTGCCGAGAGAGAGAGGGAGAGTAGAGTGACAGTGAGTTGAGAGTTTGAGAGATTGAGTGATTGAGGAGGGGGGTTAGGTGTAGTACATATAGAGTTGATATGCTTGGGCACCAAGCATATAATACATACAATACACTCGCACACACTGTGCACTAAACTAAAATTGGGCTCCAAGTTTTAATGAGAAATCCTTGTGTGTGTTGAGCTCACGCAATGATACACACACACAGGTACAAATTGTACTGCCAATAAACCTAAAACTGGTATTATTTTTATTATCAAAAATGCGAAATTTAAATACGAGATATTACATCCTACCTACCTTAAAAGAAATTTCGTCCGCGAAATTCGCACATAGATAATAATTAGCACAGAAAATAAATAACTCAAGAAGCAAATAATTGCGGATATGGATCACGCATCTCTTTCTCATTCTCCCAAGTAGTCTCCTCAGTACCATGGTGTCGCCATAATACTCGAACCAAATGAATAGTTCTACCATGAAGCACTTGCTCCTTTACTTCCAGAATCTGTACGGGTTGTTCCTCGTAAGACGCATCTTGCTCCAACGGTAAATTAGTGTTGGGTTTATGCCCTCAAGCCATTACTTTATGTATGAGACATTGACATTTTAATATATGGATATCAGCTTTACATCTCATTATGTATGTTTATTTCATGAGATGATTATTGTCCTTAAGTGTCATAGTAATTAATTCGTGTGTGTATGAGATACATACAAGTGAGATACGAATTACTATTCATTGATACTTAGAACTTGTCACAGTGGATGATGAGACTGGATATCTCATCAGGTTTACACTGTAGCATGATTAACTACCATTGGATGGAGTGATGAATCTCAATCACTAGAGTGAAACTCTTAGTAAATATGCTAGTGCTTATAATGCATTAACGGACCTGAGCTTTCTTATTGACACTCAAGACTGTCAAACAGTCAATAAGACTTCATAACTTGTATAAGGTACGTGTTCTCAATCTTGAGATGATTATGAACACAGACTGTGGATATGACTGCTTTGACTTACCAATCAGTGAGGTCTATAAAAGATCAACACCTGGGTATCTTGGGTATGTCATATTCATAGGGTTGTGAATATATATTGTCAAGATAGAATCTACCCTCTGATTCAGAGTAAGCATTCCCTTGAGAATGTCACCAAGTCGATTACTGAGTACTGCAGTCTTGTTGATAAGAGTTATCAACATGTTTGGTAATCATGAGAGGTGAATGGGACTCAAGGAATATAAGAAGTAATCATGATTCAGGTTGACAGTAACAGTTATCCGACTACCTGAATATGATTACGAATGCTGAAGGTAGAGGTCCACTAGTACAACATACAAGTCTAGTTATCGCTTCGGATATGTTCTTTTGTGTTGGAGTTCAGTTATCGTTTTATAGTGGAGTAAACGTTAACTGATCAGTCGATTAATTTGCTGATCAAAGAGTTTGGTCATGGGAATTAATCAACTGATCTAAGCCAACAATAAAGAGCCTAGGAGGTCCCACTCTTACCTCTGCCAGGATACTTGGAAAGACACTTGAGGAAGCTGTCAGGACAGGTTCGATCGATTGAAGTTAGTTCGATCGATCGAAGTCATGGCAGGTTCGATCGATCGAGAATGGTTCGATCGATCGAATGTTCGATCGATTGAAGTCCTTCGATCGATTGAAGGTTAGGTCGGTTCTGGGAATCTATAAATAGGGCAGCTGCGTTCTGGAAAAGTGGTTCGTCGTTTTAGAACGTCAGAAGTTGCAGAAACTATTTTAGAGCCCCAAAACCTTCTTCTCCCTCTCTATTAAAGATCCCACCATCTCTAGTCTCTCCAAGAAGTATCCGCAGGAGACATAAGGGTGAAGACAACCTAGTGGAGGCTGCTGCATCACCAAGGAAGAAGAAGAAATCAGAATTGGGTTCAAGACACTAAGGTATAACTCTTGTCCCCTCTTGTACGCATCTATGGAATTGGCGAGTTGTAGATCCTGGGCTACCTTTAAGTTTTTATAACTTGACTTTTTCCGCTGCGCGTTTAAAATTTCAATTTAAGTCATTTTTTCTTTCCATTAGTCCAATCTAAAACATGAGACGGATCAGGTTCATACTTCCGAAGCATTGAGATATGAAATACATTATGAACTTTTGCCAACTGCGGAGGCAAAGCCAACCGACACGCGACTTCACCCACACGTTCCAAAATCTGGAAAGGTCCAATGAAACGGGGTGAAAGCTTCTTATCCTGCCCAAAACGAAGCACACCACGACGAGGTAAAACTTTGAGAAACACATGATCTCCAACTTCAAAGGACAACGGTCTCCTCTTCTTATCAGCATAACTTTTCTGTCGACTCTGAGCCGTAAGTATCCTCGCACGAATTAGTTTTATCTTTTCAGTAGTTTTCCTTACTAAATCTGGTCCCAACAGAGACGCTTCTCCAACTTCTGTCCAACATACAGGAGAACGACACAGTCGTCCATAGAGGGCCTCAAATGGTGCCATCTGAATGCTTGCCTGATAACTATTGTTATATGCAAACTCGATCAATGGTAGGTGGTCTTCCCAACTACCTTTAAAGTCCATAACACAAGCTCGTAACATATCTTCCAAGGTCTATATAGTACATTCTGACTGACCATCCATCTGAGGATGAAAAGTCGTACACAATCTCAATTCTGTCCCCAAAGCTTTCTGGAGACCTTCCCAAAATAATGAAGTAAACCGCGGATCTCGATCCGACACAATCGAAACAGGGACTCCATGTAACCAAATGATCTCTCGAATATACAAGCGACTAAGGACATCAACCGAATCGGTCAAACGCATTCCCAGAAAATGTGCAGACTTTGTCAAACGATCCACAATGACCCAAACGGCGTCATGACCATGTGGTGACCTAGGAAGTACTGTCACAAAATCCATTGTCATGTGTTCCCATTTCCACTCTGAAACTGGTAATGGTTGCAATAACCCTGCAGGTCTCTGATGTTCGTCTTTGTTGACAAGTCAAACAACGAGATACAAACTTAGCGACATCGCGCTTCATGCCCTTCTACCAAAACTGACGTCGCAGATTATGGTACATCTTGTTACCTCCCGGATGCACCGCTAATCGTGAATGATGGAATTCCTTCATCACTTGTTCACGAATTGCCAATGGCACAAACAAACGACTTTGAACTTCAACCCACGCTCGGAGTCAAAAGTCCAACCTTCTATAACATCACCTCTAAGAATTCGCATACGAAAGGTAGATGCTACAGGATCAGATTGTTGCTCATCTTTCACTTGTTGAATGATCGACGGTTGAGCCATAACAGAATATAATAAAGTACGATCCTCAGAGTCGTCAAGCTCTACCTCAAACTCCCCAATCTGATCGAGCATGTTCCATTCCTGAATGGCCAGACAAGCCAATGAACCTCGTGACTTGCGACTCAGCGCATCGGCCACTACATTTGCCTTCCCTGGATGATATTGTAGTTCAAAGTCATTATCTTCTAAGTACTCCATCCATCGACGTTGTCGAAGATTCAAATCACGTTGAGTAAAGATATACTTCAAGCTCTTGTGGTCTGAAAAGACATCAAATCGTTCCCCATACAAGTAATGACGCCATGACTTTAAGGCTAACACAACGGCAGCAAGTTCTAAATCATGAGTTGGATAATTCTACTCATGAGGTTTCAACTGGCGAGAACCATAGGCAACAACTTTGCCTTCTTGCATAAGCACACACCCCAAACCAAGAAGTGAAGCATCATAATAAACTGCGTAGTCAACACCACGCTCCGGAATAATCAAAATCGGTGCTGAAGTCAATCGAGTCTTTAAAAGCTGAAAAGCTTTTTCGCACTCCTCAGTCCAAATGAATTTCACCCCTTTACGCGTAAGCTTAGTCAAAGGTGAAGCAATACGAGAAAAGTCCTTTACAAAGTGACGGTAATAGCCTGCTAAACCCAAGAAACTACGTACTTCAAATACGTTCTTAGGTGGCTGCCAATCCATAACAGATTCAATCTTTGATGAATCAACTGACACTCCATCTCTCGAGACAACGTGTCCCAAAAATTTCACTTCTGTCAAACAAAAATCACATTTAGATAATTTACTGAACAATCGGTGAGTACGCAATACTTGTAGGACAATCCTCAAGTGTTCCTCACAAAGTTCCTTAGAGGAAAAATAGATGAGAATATCGTCAATAAATACAATCACAAACTTATCCAAATAATCGTGAAACACTCGTTGCATAAGATCCATAAATGCTGCTGGAGCATTGGTCAATCCGAATGGCATAACCATAAACTCAAAATGTCCATATCGGGACCTAAAAGCCGTCTTCGAGATGTCTGACTCTCAAATACGGAGTTGATGATAACCCAATCTCAAATCAATCTTGGAGAAACAAGTGGAACCTTTGAGTTGATCAAATAAATCATCGATTCTAGGAAGTGGATACTTATTCTTGATCGTCACATGATTGAGTTTTCGATAATCGATACACAATCTCAACGTTCCATCCTTCTTCTTAACAAAGAGAACAGGAGCTCCCCACGGGGATACACTCGGGCGAATAAAACCCTTATTCTGGAGATCTTCTAACTGAAGCTTCAACTCCTTCAATTCTGCTGGTGCCATACGATATGGCGGAATAGAAATAGGCGAAGTGCCTGGCACAAGATCGATTGCAAAATCGATAGCACGGATCGGTGGCAATTTTGATAAGTCTTCTGGAAAGATGTCAGGAAATTCACAAACAATGGGTGGTAATTCCACAATAGAACTGCCCCTCTCCATGGCCAATAAACTAGCCAGAGTTCCAAGAGAAGAGTATAAACTACTCCGTGAAAACAATGAGGGTATCGGTAAATCTAACTGATCGCCCTCGAATCTACAACTGTCTCCTTCAGGAGTAAAAAGAGTAACCCGATACATAAAACAATCTATGAAAGCCCGGTACTCGACCAACCAGTCCATCCCAAGGATGACATCGAATCCTAGATTCGGCATAACAATAAAATCAACACTCAATTGTTGGTCTGCTATCAAAAGCATACAACCATGGCAGACCTGGTTCAAATGAATAACACCTCCAACTGGAGTATCAACGGATAAGACATGCACTAAGCATTCTATCTCTAACCTCAATACTGATGCAAATGCTGATGAGATGAATGAGTGTGATGCACCAGTGTCAAACAATATAGATGCCTAAGAGTTAAACAATGGGACGATACCTCGGATCACAGACGGTCTGGCATTTCCAGAAACATGATAAGCAGATGACATAGGGAGAGCAAAATTCCTTCCTTGGGTTTCTTGGTGTTGTTGTGGCTGAAAACTACCACGGTTTTCTGTCCTTTGATAATTATCTTGATTACCTCTGTTCTGGTAGGGTTTCACGCTCTGAGCAGATACTGCCTGAGATGGTGGATAATACGGTGTTGAACCAATCGACTGAGATTTCTTTGGGGGTGGTTGAGGATAAAATTTGATAAAATGGTTCGGATCACCACATCGGAGACAAACTTTCTCCCCAGCAGCATTCACACCTCGCTGTAACCTTGATTGTTGAGAACTTCGATAAGAAGATCTCTGTTGTGAATATGATCGTTGTTGTTGCTGTTGAGGAGGTTGGGACATAAATTGAGACCTAGTCTCTGTCTTAGCTTTCTTAGACAGACCAGTGCTCTTGGCTGGAGTAATGATCTTCCTGGCCCTTTTCAGATCCAAATCCACACTTTCAACACCCAATGCTCTCGTCAAAATATCAGCATAAGTGGTGATAGGAGTGCTAGCCAAACTTTTCCGAATAAAGGGTCGAAGACCAGAGGCAAAATGTGTAGCCTTGAAATGATCACTGACCAACTGCTCTTGTGCAAAATGAGCCAAGGTGGAAAACATAGTAGCATATTCTATCACTGACATATCCCCTTGTTGGAGGGTAAAGAACTCAGCCCTTTTTGCATCCCTCTGTACTTCTGGGAAGTAGTTATCGAGGAAAAGACTCTTAAATGACTTCCAAGTCATGCCACCAAGTGGATGAACACTCACAGTGCAATCCCACCAATGGGTAGCTTCTCCAGAAAACAAGTATGTAGCCAACTTGATGCGGAGAACATCCTCATGAAGATCAATGAATTCTAATATCTTCGTGATATGCTGAAGCCAATCCTCTGCAGCCATTAGGTCAGAGCTACCAGAGAACTGTGACGGCTTCTTAGCATCGAAATCCTTGGTAATCAGTCGCTCCTGAGCTCTAGCAGGATTTGTCTCACCTCTCGGAGCACGAGGAGGAGGAGGAGGCATAGCATCTCTAACTGCCCTTGCAATTACATCGGCAACATTCTGTAACCCTTGCGGTCCATCAGGAATATCAACTGGTCATGTGGAGGCTTCAGACTCAAATACAACGTCAGGGGCGTGACCTCGACCACGACCACGACCACGACCACGACCTCGACCACGGCCTCGACCTTGACCACGGCCCCTCCCTGAACCACATCCTTGAGCACGACCTCGACCTCGCCTCTAACTGGGACCGAAGCAGCCGATATCTGTTCATCAACCTCTAGTTCAATACTGGGATTTTCACGACGCGGCGGCATAGCTATAGTAAGATCAAATCAAATAAACGAATCACACAACATGATCTAATCATGAAGTGTATTCAACAGCACATGTGTATGTCAAGCATAACAAGTAAACAGTTAACATCTCAAGTTACCAAGTAACATGTTAACATATATCAAAACATATGTCGTGTATCAACTAATCATGTCTAACATATCAACAAAACTAAACATGCGAGCACATAGCGCGGCTGATGTTGTCAGAATCAAGATGTAAAAAGTATACTTTACTTTTCTAAAGATTTGTAGTGTGAAAGTAAAGGTCGAACCCACAGAGATTGATTACTACAGCTTTTAATTTTAAAACCTAAGTCTACTTAATTAAGAAAAACGGATTTGATTTGGTTTTTATTTAAACTAATAACACTAAAAGTGAATCTAAACTATGAAAGCAATTAAAGTTGTTTTAAATAATGTTTAAGGGAACCTAGGATTGCAAATCCACCACTAGCTTCATAATAGGCATATTTATGAATTACTTTAGCTTATTACGTTGGATGAATATGGGGAATTGTAGCTACAAGCCCAATTCCTCCGACAAGAAGATAATCATGGTTCAAGCACCAACATAATCCATCTGCGGATAGCACGAATTATCTCACACTAAACTAGGGTTGTGATCTAATCCGTCTAACCTAGGCATGGACTATTCGGATACTTGATAGCACGAATCAATAAAGCACCATCACATGTAAACAATCTAAACAAGCACAGCAAGAATAGATCGTTGAGCACATCACAGTCAAAATAGATCTAAGACAAGAATAAATTCTGAAAGCAATGATTTAATCAATGTAAGTACGATTTATTTATAAAAATCCTCTAAACATATGACTATCATCCATACATAATAAAACTAAAATAAAAGCATAAATAAAACCCTATTACTCGTCTAGGGCTTCATTGAAACCCTAGATCTATGATCTAGCCGTCCATGGAAGTGATAGATGGCAAGTAGTTGATGGAGGAGGCCATGGAAACCCTTGGTCTTCTTCTTCTTCTCCTTGCTTCCCTCCCTTCAATGGCTGGAAGTATGGTTGTAGAATGTGTGTATATTAATTGCCAACCCCATAATTGAGTAAATTTAGAGTTTATAAAGAGTTTGTACAAGCTTTGGAAGGCTTCCTAACCCGAAACGAACTGAAACGCATGTAATTTACAGTCTGGACGTCGTTCAGCAGTCTCGTTTGCACAGGAGTCTTCAGTATACTGAAATACGCAACTTTGGTTTTTGGACATATCGCGCGAGCGGGTCGCGCGAGCGCGACAATTGGACCTTCGCGCGCGCGGATCGCGCGAGCGATTCTGGGTTCTCGCGCGAGCGGATCGCGCGAGCGATTCTCGGATTTCGCGGGCGCGGGTCGCGCGCGCGACTTGGCTTTTTCAGCTTCTTCAACTATGCTTTTTCACCCTGTTTAGCCTGGTTTAGTTGATTTCTTCCAAAACCTGTCAGAAACTAGAAAACAGAGTAAAAATATACAAAAACAGGATAAAATGTACTAACAAATGCGTGTTAAAGGCATATAATTAGGATTAGTTCTCTCCCGATCACACCCCCAAACCTACATTTTGCTAGTCCTCGAGCAAAACTAAAATAAAAACTAATAATAAAAATCTATTCCATTTTCGTATGGATCACGATTGCATTTAGCGTATGCAACAAGCCTTTTAAACCCCTAGGTGTCCCTAGTCGGACGAGTGAAGTCTCGTGAGGGTTCTCGTCAACAAGTTACCCACAACCATCTTTATTAACTTATTAATTTAAAAACTTTTATTAAAAACAAAGAACATAATATTCAATACTCCTTATTATACAACAAAGATTTGAAATAGAATAACGAACAAGAAGAAACAGAATCAAACGTCTACCTACATCATGAAAAACAATCTCAAGCACATGCATCATATAAATCAATAGAATTTCTCATAAAATTGCACGTGTGTGATATGGTAGTCAAATGAACACGCGCATGTCATGAACTTGGAATATAACTCAGACAACCATCAAACTATGCTTCGACTACGAATCTCACAATGAATTACACTCTAAAATGAAACACTCTGAAACAGGTGTAATTTCTCTAAACTATGTGAGCAAAGGAAATACATTTTCAAAACGATAAATGCTCACATATGACTCGAAAAAGACGCATGACACGAAAGAACAGTAGTCTCATGGATAAGATGCCAATAATCAAAAGAAATTAATCATTACCATGCTTTAATCCCCTCCCATCATTTACATATCAAAACCATGTTTTTCTAGGATCAATTAGGACTTTTCACAGGTTGTAATGTGGCTCAGATAATGAAAAATGATAGAACGGATTAATTGGGTAGGTTTAGAATGGCATTGTAAGGCATGCTCGATTTCTTTCATTCATTTCTTCTACCAACTTCATCTTTTCATTCTCTTCTTTTCATTCTTTTCAATTTTTTTTTTTTTATTTTTTTCATTTTTTTTTATCAACCTTCTTCTTCTTTATTTTTTTCAATCGTTTCCTTTCCTTTCGTTGCTTTTTGCATAAGTAATCATCAAAATACAAAGCAACTATCCCAATAGCATCTTATTGTCTTCTTCTTCTTATACAACACATCGCCTTATCAACACTAAAAGGTGACGAATCTTTCAGTGGTGAACTCCAAGTTGGTCAAGTTGGAGCAAAAACAAGGATAATGGTAATTTAAGAAAGAAATAGCATTTTAATGGCTCAAAAGGGGGAACTAAGGAAATTTTATCTTTTATCGGCCGGCAGTAAACAAAGAAGGGCCTAAAATCACTTCCTATGGTTATATGGTTCTTCAACGTTTACGACGGAAGATTATTTAGCATGGTAGTAACTATTTTAACTTGACTATCAACCAAAACAAGAATAATGAGACTAAACAACAAGTAGATGCGCTATTTCAATGAAATTCGACAAACACAAGATGTATTTATAACCCTCTAAATAGAAAAGATAGGCTCAAAAGCTCACTGGGTTTAGTCTCCACCATGTGTTATCTAGAAATCCGAATCATATTATAGTTCACATCAAACATGTATTCCAATGACTACGTGCAGTGCATAAATTTATGTGCAAATCTATGATATAAAACTACGATTCAACCAATCCATAACTTAAAACATTTCATCATGACTTTAGTAAATATTTAACCACATATTCTCATGTTTACCATTCTATAACAATTCAAAGTTATTGAACAAGAAGTATCAAATTGCTATTGCAAAAACGTTAGTACTATCGTTTATTTAAACACACTTTTTTTTTTTTTAAAATTAGTGCATAATATACGCATGTGTGTTTACGCATGCCCCCAAACCTAAACCTTTCATTGTCCCCAATGAAACAATAAAACGAAAGAAAGGAGAGTACCTAAGGAAGGAACGATAGTACCTCGATCTCGACAATGACAAACAGGTGAACACAATGGAAAATGCAAAAAATTGCAATGTTACCTGTTAATACTAGATAAACGAAAAGAAACTAACAAAAAATATTAAAAATAAATGAAACTAAACAAAAAAATATCAATTTAAAGACTAATCGAAACTAAACTAAACTAGCAAAAGGAAAATAAATAAAATGAAAAAAAAATATATAAATGTAACAAGGAAAACAACAACTAACTCGATCTAAAATGACCTAATAAACAAAAACAGCAACGAAAAACAACTAAAACAGATAGGGGGAAAGATATAGAAAACAAAAGAAAATATCTGAAAAATGGGGAATCGCGCGAGCGGTCCGCGCGAGCGGCCGTCGCGCGCGCGAATTCCCAAATAATTTTTATTTTTTTTTTTTTTTTTAAATCAGTACATCGCGCCAGCAAGGTACCTCGCGCCCGCGATTCCAGGCGCGAGGAGAACCTGAGGGCTCATAATAAAGAAAAGCAAAGAAAAACGTTAAGGGGCAAACTCGCGCCAGCGGGCCGCGCGAGCGACGTCTCGCGCGAGCGGGCCGCGCGCGCGAGAATGGTGTTTTCCATTTTTTGTTTAAAATTATGTATATGCTATTAAAATAAATTAATTTCACCCCCAAACCTTTCCAGAATGTCCAAAACAGACTCAAACAGACTCAAAAACGACCAAAACAAAGCAAACAGACGAAATTAAACTTGGGTTGCCTCCCAAGAAGCGCTAACTTTTACGTCTTTAGCTAGACCATTCTAGCTCAAAATTTTATGGAGGCCGTAAATCGGACTGTGTACCCCTAAGGATGTCAGGTAGAGCTCGATGGTAAGCAGCAATTACGTCGCTTTGAATTAATTCAATCGACGGTTTATCAGTATTTTCAAATCGATTTCTTACCTTCCGAGTAGATTCCGCTTTAGGGTCCACGAGATTAGGATTCATCCACTCATCATCGTCCGCTATATTATTCCCCGCACGTATATTTATTACATTCTTAGGCTCAATATTCCGTTTAACCTCACTACCCTCCACACCTAAGTCATCGTCGTCTTTAAGAGGTTGATCAGCCGCATTAAAAACATTTAATTTTAATTTTATATTCCCGAACGACACTTTCATTACCCCCGTCCGACAGTTAACACGTGCGTTGGCGGTTGCTAAGAATGGACGGCCTAAGATGACAGGAGTATGTTTCCTAGCATCTAGCACCAGTTCGGTGTCAAGGACCATAAAATCTACAGGATAGAAACATTGATCAACTTTTACTAGCACGTCTTCGACGATTCCTCTAGGTATTTTGACAGAACGATCCGCTAACTGAATAGTAGCGGCCGTAGGCTTGAGTTCACCTAATCCTAATTGTTTATAGACATGATAGGGTAAAAGGTTAACACTCGCTCCTAAGTCAAGGAGAGCCCGATGAATGATAGTGTCACCTATGACACATGAAATCGTAGGCGTACCTGGATCTTTATATTTTGGAGGAGCGTGTTGGAATATAGAGCTTACTTTTTCCGTGAGAAAGACCTTTTTAGGAGTATGACTCCGTATTTTGCGTTTTTGTGTACAAAGGTCTTTTAGACATTTAGCATAAGCAGGAATTTGTTTTATAGCATCGAGGAAAGGAATATTTATTTTGACTTGTTTAAACACCTCGAGTATATCCTCAACCTTAGACTTTTTATTTGTAAGATTAGACGGCCTCTCAACATTAGGTGGATATGGCATTCTCGGAATATAATTCGTTGGTACCGATTCGTTTTCTTTTTTATTTTTATCCATGTCCTCACCCATCTTATTCGAGTTAGTATTCATATCTTTCACATTCTCATTCGGGATTTCTTTTACCTCTTCCTCTCGTGTAGTCAGCCTAGTTGAGACGGCGTTTACTTGTTCATTCGACCCCTTAACCTCATATTGTCCCTTAGGGTTTTGAATTGTTTGACTAGGCAACGTCCCCTCGTTTCTACGACTCACTACAGTAGCTAGTTGTCCCATTTGGGATTCAAGCTTCGCAATGGATTGTGTATGAGAGTGCACTATTTGTGCTTGTGCCTGTACTTGCGTTTCAATTTTATTAAGGGATGCCAACACCTTTTCCTCAAAAATGTTACCCCTTGAAGGATTCGGATTAGGATGCGGTTGTTGGTATTGATTAGGTTGAGACTGAGGTCGATATGCATTAGGAAAATTAGTCGCCTCATTAGGATTATTATTATTATTTTTCCACGAGAAGTTAGGATGGTTTCTCCATGGCGCATCCGGATTATTAGTAGTTGCATTATAATTAGTTCGTGGGTATTGTTGAATAGAATTAATGTGTTGCTCCACGAATTCCGGAAATTGACTCGCCGATGGACATGCAAGTATCGAATGTGAAGTATCAGAACATAATGCACAAATTTCACGAGCGGGTGGGGCTGTCGTTTGGTTCATTGTTAAAAGTCGGTCAAGTTTGTTAGATAGTTCTTTTATTTCAATTGATTGACTTGACTCGAATTTTACATCCCTCTTAGGTTGATTCAGATATCCTTCCGAACGGACAGACACCGTTTGGTGCATCGAATTCTCGCTTAACGTTTCAAACATTTTCCAGGCCTCGTCGGCGCTTTTGTGTAGGAAGGTTCCCGCACACACGGCATCGACGGTGTTCCTAACAGAGGGAATAAGCCCCTCATAAAAGACCTGAACAAGTTGCCACTTAGGAACCTGATGATGTGGACACGAGCGTAGTAATTCTTTAAATTTTTCCCACGTGTCGTAAAGTGATTCCCCATCTTGCATTACAAAATTGGTTATTGATTTTCTTATCTGGTTCGTACGCATAATCGGGAAAAACTTTTGTAAAAATGCGGTGTGTAAGTCTTCCCATGTTCTAATAGTATTTGGCTCCAAAGATTGGAGCCAATATTTAGCTTTGTCCTTCAATGAGAATGGAAAGAGCCGCATTTTTAATTCATCATCAGTAAGATTTTGAATTTTCAAAGTAGAACATATATCTTGAAAATCTCCTAAGTGTTTATATGGATTTTCATTTAAACGGCCATGGAAAGAGGGAAGCAGCGAGATGGTAGACGACTTAATCTCAAAGTGAGATGTCGTCGCCTCCGGTAATTCAATACATGTTTGTGGTGTGTAAGTCGTCGGAATAAAGTAATCTTTAAGTGGAGGAGGTGGTGGTATATTAGGATTATTCATATTAGCTCCGTTGTTATTTTGGTTATTGTCGTTATTATTTCCAATGTCTGCCATTTTAATTGGTTCTATGTTATTAAAGCGTGGTTTCTTTAGTTTTTGAAGAGTACTACGTATTTCAGATTCAAATAAAGACGTTGGTTTTGGTGTCAAATCGTCGTCTATTACAAACCTAGTTCCAGAAGTTAAGTTTGAAGACTTGTTAAGTCTTAATGTACGTTCAAGTTCAGAGTCTAAAGGTTGTAATTCCGGTTTGTTTGAACGTGTACCTAACATAAACTAAAAGAAAAGAAAAGAAATTAAAAACAAAGACTGACTCAACTAAAAAAAAACAAATAGCAAGCAATCACGCAACTAAGATAACAAGCACTCAACTACTATGATGCATGAATATTATCCTGTAATGCAATGACCGCGTCAAGCCCAGCGCCCCGGGTTTCCTAGCTAATGCAGTGCAATTAACCTTAAACTAATGCAAATAGTGCATCACAGCGCCCTGACTTACAGCGGTTTAAAGCGAATTCCAAAGGAAGCAACTTATTTAATTTTTATTTATTTTATTTGCGTAAGCTCCTTTGATGTAATTAGCTGCTCCACTTGGAAACGTTGACTACAAAATAAAAGAAAAAGTTAGTAACTAAAAACAAAAACAGAAAATAAGAAAAATAAACACTAATCTAATATTTACGAATTAACTAAACTACGATTATAAAACTAAGAGTAGTAATGCAATCCCCGGCAACGGCGCCAAAAATTGATGTTGTCAGAATCAAGATGTAAAAAGTATACTTTACTTTTCTAAAAATTTGTAGTGTGAAAGTAAAGGTCGAACCCACAGAGATTGATTACTACAGCTTTTAATTTTAAAACCTAAGTCTACTTAATTAAGAAAAACGGATTTGATTTGGTTTTTATTTAAACTAATAACACTAAAAGTGAATCTAAACTATGAAAGCAATT
Source organism: Hydrangea macrophylla (assembly GCA_033977485.1). Lineage (NCBI taxonomy): Eukaryota > Viridiplantae > Streptophyta > Magnoliopsida > Cornales > Hydrangeaceae > Hydrangea > Hydrangea macrophylla. Next base: position 68,814,293 of record CM066986.1, on the reverse strand, counting down.
AAAGTTGTTTTAAATAATGTTTAAGGGAACCTAGGATTGCAAATCCACCACTAGCTTCATAATAGGCATATTTATGAATTACTTTAGCTTATTACGTTGGATGAATATGGGGAATTGTAGCTACAAGCCCAATTCCTCCGACAAGAAGATAATCATGGTTCAAGCACCAACATAATCCATCTGCGGATAGCACGAATTATCTCACACTAAACTAGGGTTGTGATCTAATCCGTCTAACATAGGCATGGACTATTCGGATACTTGATAGCACGAATCAATAAAGCACCATCACATGTAAACAATCTAAACAAGCACAGCAAGAATAGATCGTTGAGCACATCACAGTCAAAATAGATCTAAAACAAGAATAAATTCTGAAAGCAATGATTTAATCAATGTAAGTACGATTTATTTATAAAAATCCTCTAAACATGTGACTGTCATCCATACATAATAAAACTAAAATAAAAGCATAAATAAAACCCTATTACTCGTCTAGGGCTTCATTGAAACCATAGATCTATGATCTAGCCGTCCATGGAAGTGATAGATGGCAAGTAGTTGATGGAGGAGGCCATGGAAACCCTTGGTCTTCTTCTTCTTCTCCTTGCTTCCCTCCCTTCAATGGCTGGAAGTATGGTTGTAGAATGTGTGTATATTAATTGCCAACCCCATAATTGAGTAAATTTAGAGTTTATAAAGAGTTTGTACAAGCTTTGGAAGGCTTCCTAACCCGAAACGAACTGAAACGCATGTAATTTACAGTCTGGACGTCGTTCAGCAGTCTCGTTTGCACAGGAGTCTTCAGTATACTGAAATAAACAACTTTGGTTTTTGGACATATCGCGCGAGCGGGTCGCGCGAGCGATTCTGGGTTCTCGCGCGAGCGGATCGCGCGAGCGATTCTCGGATTTCGCGGGCGCGGGTCGCGCGCGCGACTTGGCTTTTTCAGCTTCTTCAACTATGCTTTTTCACCCTGTTTAGCCTGGTTTAGTTGATTTCTTCCAAAACCTGTCAGAAACTAGAAAACAGAGTAAAAATATACAAAAACAGGATAAAATGTACTAACAAATGCGCGTTAAAGGCATATAATTAGGATTAGTTCTCTCCCGATCAGCGGCGTTCAAAGTATTCGACCCGGTTACGCTCTGATACCATTCTGTAACGCCCCGCCCCACCACGAGTCCCGGCGACGGGGTGTCAACCGGCGGAAGTACAATAATAAACCATAACAGTAGGCTTTGACACCAATCGGTAACTCCCCGAGTCCAAGACATCGAGGGTTACCTGTATTAAACGTTCATCATTTGGAAAGCATTTATAAAATAGAAAACTTGTTTTCATTTAAAATTTTCTTTTCTTGAAACAAAACATTTTCAATATAAGCAGCGAAAAATCAGAGTTAAGCTATCTCTTTATTTAAAAGCGGGTGGACTAACATTTGTCCAATTTAAACATAATGGGTTCTTTGAAACCAAATTGTATTACATTGATTATATGATAATCCCCACATACGGGGTCTTCAAACTATAGCGGAAGCATTGTCAAGTCTCGGGGCCTTGCCCTTATCTATATCACCTGAAAGAGAGGTTTAATAGTCCATAAGCCAAAAAGGCTCGTATAGTCATATAACCGCACAATAACATCTGTTATATAACATGCGTGAGTGCAATGAATGCCAATGTTAATGCATGAAAACCATTTACATGCCTTTTCAAACACTCACCCTCAATCGTCAATATCATTACCCGGACCATGGGCTTCCCGTCCACGTAGGCCTAGCCTCAAACGTGCGGGACTTTGGGCCTTACGAATTACACGGAGGCCTAGCCTTTACCGTTACGGGGGTTTCTTGCAGCACATCCCGTAATTCAAGTTCCTAGTGGTACCCATCTCACACGCCTACCCACAAATTCGGGGTTTCTAACTTTTCAAAACAAAATCCCTCCTAGAGGGTTTTTATGCACGGAAGCCTCTAAGGTCTTCCCTTTTTTCAAAACCTGGAAGTCTATAAGATCTTTCTTTTTTCAAAAATCGAAAGCCTCTAAGGTCTTTCATCCCAAAACCATTTTCGTGATTTTCGTGTTCATGCTCATGCTTATGAAATGTTATGACATATGCAAGCTCTAAGCAACCAAACATATTCAATATTTCATAAGACAAATTATCAAGGCGTGCTATCATTTAAAGCAACACAATAGACATGCTGAAATCACCCAGGTAAACACGTAAAGTATAACAACTCAATTAATCCACTTAAGGCATAGCAGCTTAAGTAAACATGTAAATACACTATTAACATGTTATACAACTTTATTGAGGGTTATACGGAACTACCGTTCACCGAGGATAGACTGAATAATTAATCAGAATAGAAACTGGAACTGCTCAATCTGTTAGAAATCTCAATATACAATAATGCGTGTATATTAGTGAGGTACAATACCTCAAAGCATGAGTACAACTAAAGTACAACTCATAAAGCTTAGGGTACACGGTCCCTTAGCTCATAACAGACTTAAATACAATAAAATAGAAGATTTCACCAAACTGCCTGAGGTCGCGCGCGCGGGCTGCTCGCGCGGAATGTGTTCAATAAAGCCACGTGGCCATTTAAAAACAGTTTTTGAAAAATGCCTAGTCGCGCGCACGGGCCGCTCGCGTGACCCTTCGCTCGCGCGGGTCGTCTTCTCCTTTCTTTTTCCCCTGTTTTGAAATCAAAGGTTTGTTTTTACCCATTTTGAAAACTTAATCAAAAATAGACTTCCAATATATGAATCTCTTCCTTTTTTCGCGTAGATTTCAAATATGAAATCAGTTTTTCAAGAATCAAAACACAGCTTTTGATTTTATCGAAAAACCGAATGGTGACAAAACTTTAATTCGACCGTTCGTCGCAACCGTAATGAATTAGCTTTTGAAATTTGAAATGGAGCCTCGTGGGATCGAGACCTTTCATTTGATACAAAGAATTCACATTTCTGTGATAGTTTTTCTGCTCGCTATTTTTGGACCCTTAACGGTATACATGAGATATATGTATATGTATCTATATATATATGTACATATCTACACTAACAGTTTAAAAATAAACTGAATTTAACAACATGAATTTCCAAAAGCTTACCCAAAATCTAAAGCTTGAATCAATCACCTTAGATGAATATGAGTTGTGTGTGTGTATATAAGAAAACATATGTGTGTGTGAATAAACAATACATATGTGTGTGTGATATGTGCTGCCGAGAGAGAGAGAGAGAGAGAGAGAGAGAGAGAGAGAGAGAGTAGAGTGACAGTGAGTTGAGAGTTTGAGAGATTGAGTGATTGAGGAGGGGGGTTAGGTGTAGTATATATAGAGTTGATATGCTTGGGAACCAAGCATATAATACATACAATACACTCGCACACACTGTGCACTAAACTAAAATTGGGCTCCAAGTTTTAATGAGAAATCCTTGTGTGTGTTGAGATCACGCAATGATACACACACACAGGTACAAATTGTACTGCCAATAAACCCAAAACTGGTATTATTTTTATTATCAAAAATGCAAAATTTAAATACAAGATATTACAGAACCAACTTCAATTTGAGAAGGCGATAAACTAAATTAAAAGCAAGATGTTTTTTTGTCTGCACCATTTTCTTCGCAAGATCACCAAGTCCCTTTAACTCCAAAAAGTCATTATTGAACGCACATCATAGATATAAGTATCAAGTTGATCTCTAAGATACGTGTAGTCTTTTTCATAGAAATCCTTTGGATAAAAAGAGGAAAGGAGAATGACTTTTTCCTTATCAAACGCAGAAAATGAATCTGCGGGATTAAGGCATGCCATACAAAGAAGCAACTCAGTATTTGCTTCAGTGAAACATTCATCAAACTCTTGAAGTTGCAAGTCTAGCACCTCATTAAATAAATCACACTTGTATCGATGTTCATTTGTAATATCACTATCCACACGCTTGGGTCGACTCTGAAATGACTCAGACATGTTTGGAACATCAATATCATATATGGCACACAATGATTAACCTTCATCAAGAAAAGGATCAAATCCTTCCTTCTTCATATCTTTTAGTCGTTTCTTTGAAACATCAACCAAATGAATGGCATTAATAATATCCTGGTCTTTTCTTTACAAAGCCTTTGACAACTCATTTGTGATTGCAAGGATTTTTTTCATCAAGTGTAGATTGAAAACAAAATCAAACTTGAGAATGTTGATCAAAAGACCTTGTGCTCCACCGGTAAGGTTCTCATCTCCATCATCACGGTTTTTCAAGCACCCCAATCACAGCATCATACATTTTGATTAAGCTTGCCAATGTTTCATAATGTGAGCTCCAACGAGTATCAGAAGGACGTGCAAGGTTACATTCTTAATTCAAGCCTTTCCCACTTTCAAGTTCACCTGCATCTAGTGCTTCATAAACGTTGGCTACTTGTAATTCAAGAAGAGTGTCATGGCATTTGCACGAGCCTCCAACAACATTTAACAATCCTGATACTAAATTGAAAAACCAATTGATATCATAGCTTTTCTTTGTCACAGCTACAAGAACCAACTTAATCTGATGAGCAAAGCAATGAACATAATGAGTAGATCCATTATCATTCAAGATAATAGTCTTCAAGCCAGTAAACTCACCCTGCATATTACTAGCTCCATCCTTGCCCACGCAACCTAGAGATGCTCAATTTATGTTTTGAGAATAGGGATTCAATGTCTTTCTTGAGTGAACTAGCAGTTGTTCTAGTAACATGCTCAAGACCAATGAAGGATCCACTACTTCTCCTTTGTCATTTACATAGCGGAATGCAATTGCCATTTGCGCTTTCACCAAAATATCTCGAGATTGATCAACAAGGATAGTGAATGGTTCATCACCAATACAACTGATAATGGATTTTAAAGTTTCCATTGCAGGAGCATTCACAATATTCTTTTGAATCATAGGAGGTGTCAATTTAAGATTTTCGGGATCAATCTTCAAGACAACACTAGCAACATTCTCATTGAAATTGGCAAGGAGCTCCAATAGCTCAAGAAAGTTTTCGCAGTTATCTGAATCCTCGGATTCATCATGACCACGAAATGGAAGCCCTTCCTTGAGAAGAAACCGAATGGTTTCAATTGATGTCTTCAACCGTAGTCGATACTATACCATCACTTGCTGTGATTGTCTATGGATTGTAGTCTCAATATGTTGACTCTGATTTAAAAGATCTTATCACTTTTTCCAAGCTTGTTAGTGGGCATCACTTTTAGCATGTTCATTAAGTGAACTCTTCTTCTTCCAATTACTAAATCCCACACTAGCAAATGTATCACCGCCGGATTGATCTCCAATATCCGGTTTGAACAAATAGCAAGATAGACAATATGCAACATCTTTTTCTTTGCTGTACTCCAACCATCCCTTAAATTCATCGTACCATGTTCGATTAAATCGTCTTGGTTTACCACCAAAATCCCTAAATGGAAAACTAAAGAGCTTTGGTTGAGAAGGACCTTAAAGAAGATATGCTCTTTGAGCGTTTTCTTGATCATTTGGATGGTAACTCCTAATTTGCTTCCTTAGGCCCGGGTCTTTTTCAAGATTATTCAAGTCTACCTCTACATGTCTTTGTTTTGGAGCATCATCCCTTTCTAAAGGGGAGCGAGAATTTGATTCTCCAGTCTTTAAAATCTTTTGAAAATACTTCTCCATAGCTCATAGCTATGTATCATCATAAATTAATTACACAACTAAATAACCACCCAACTATTCTAACTATGTCTATGTAGACTATGTAAATTCACAAATTTTCCAATTCACATATTCAACTACCAATCTATCAACTATCAGTCTATCACCACAATTCAACTATCCTATATATCAACATAATACACAAATTCCCAATTCACATTTTCACAAATTCATAAAATAAAAAAGTCACAAATTTTCCAATTGAAACAAGCCCTAGTTTGGAAACAAACTCCAAACACTAATCAATAGATGTAAACATGTATTCAACATATATAATCACTCATACAATTAACAAATCATAGCTTAAAAGCACACAAAGAATAATAGAAAAAGAATCAACAAAACTTACCGATTTTCAGAATCGTATTCGCTGATTCGCGCAAGCTGCAAGGGATAGCGACTAATGAAAGATTGATGGATTCCTCCCACCTCGTCGGCCACCGGTCGCCGTGTGTGTCTCTAGTCGTCGGCCGCCCGTCTCTTTCTCCTCTCGATGCTCACTGTCGCTGCTCTCACTCTTCTCTTTTTCCTTTTTTTTTCAACTTCTAAAACTAACGTGGGGTTTATATTTTTGAGGGGGGGGGGGGCTAATTTTAAATATGTCATTTTTCATAGGGTATAATTTTAATTTTGAAAAATCCAGGGGGGTCTGGGCCCACCCTGGTCCTTGAATAGCTCTGCCCCTGCTTCAAATCACAGAAATAAGTTGATAAGAATCGTTCGATATTAAAGAATAGAAGGTGAAATAAAATATTTGGTTGACTAATTTATAACATATTAGATTATTCTAATAAAAAATAGATTTAAGTTTTCATTGGTTTGAAATACCTTTTAGCTTAATGAATGGTTCAAATCCTATTCAAATATTTTGAAGAAAAAGCATAAAAACAAGTTACTACATATTGTAAACACCCAATTTTGACCATACTCTTAGGATTTAGGGTGAACAATGTCTTGGTGAATTCAATGATGAAGAATGCCTCATGGAATGTATCTAAATTCCACATAGCAGGACAATAGAACTCCAAAAAGTGTTCATAAAGCCTAAAGTACTCCTTTTCAAGCATAAATTCAACATTTTCTTATAAACGTCATTCAAAACTCTTGTAAATCCATGGATGGATAGGTATTAAAGCCAAAATGTGAAATCCAGGCATCTAGTGACAACGTTTTAAAGAATTGCTCAAAATTTATGTGCTTTAGAAAGCAAATTTCAAAAACTGCACAGTTGATTTCAAAAGTGGCACGAAAGTTCGAGAGAATTTCTGAGCTTCAATTGACTTTCGATTTCAAACCAAATCATTCCCAAAATATTTTTAGAATAAAATTTAACTCGATAACTTTCCAACGGATAAAAACAGACAATTTTTTCGGGGTGCAGGGGAGGACCAAAAAGGGGAAAAAGCAGGTGACGGCTGGGAGAAGGGATGGAGGCTCCTATGGCAGCCACCACCTTCTTTTCGCAGTCGCCACCCAATATTTTGATATCTCTCAGCTTCCAGACCCTCCTAGTGTGAGGAAATTACCTTGAAGTCCATTTTTGGGCTCGAAATGCCTATTTTACAATCATTTTTCATCCTAAAATCACTTAATTACCCTTTAACTTACTGATTAAGCCATGGATTTTCCATAAATAGAGTCCTACACCTCTCATACACTCACCTATGACATATCTTGTCACGCCTCGGCGTTGCGATAATTAAGGAAAGTAAGCTTCCTTATCAGACCAGTAGGCCTGTAATAAGTTACAGATCGCATGATTGTCCAATACAACAGGAATGTAAAATATCAGAGTAATAATAGTAACGGAAATGATTTTAAGTTCAGCTAAAGTATTATCAGAGTCTTACAAACATCATTATACATACATATATTATAATCATCCAAAATAGAAGAAACAAGAGTCTAAAGGCCAAAGCCGATAACAACAACATTAACATAATAAAAGATAATAAAGTTTTTCGGCGGAACAAACAGCTTCATCACAAGCTCTTCTTCAACTGGCGAAGCCCCAAACTTCCTCGTCCATATGCTCACCATCAAAATATGCATTCTCCAGAGCAGCATCTCTAATACCTGGAACTACAGTAGCTAGACACGGATGTTCAGAGCCATACACCCATCTGCTGAAAGTTGAGCGAAATACTACAACGCACAAACAATATGAACATATACATCATTAATGTTACCACTAAAAAGTTATCGATGTATTACGCACGTTCTTACTCAAAACCCAACATTCTTTCTCCGACTATGCGACCACATCCATGCGACACGCACAAATCCACCTTGCCAACATCTCACGATTGAAAGTACTACCTTCTGTCATTCACAAAACTGAATCGACAGTACTGACTTCCATCACACATAACACACGACACATCCTATACATACTGACCCTCTAATATGTTTTATGGTCACAATTAACCCTTTAATAAATTTTCACGGGCACAAATGACCCCTTGAATAAATTTCACGGCAACAAATGACCCTTTAATAAATTTTACAGTCACAAATGACCCTTTAATAAGTTTTACGGTCAGAAATGACCCCTTAATAAATTTTACAGTCACTAATGACCCCTTAATAAATTTTACGGTCACAAATGACCCTTGATAAACTTTAAGGTCACAAAGGACCCTTTAACTCCATCGCATTCTTCCACATGGCCACACACGACCCTCAAATGTGAAGTATGGCCACACATGGCCCTCTAATTTCTCGATTAGCCCACAATTGGCCCTAACTCAAATTCACATTGAACAACACACGCAGTGGACTACCAAACATTAACACGTCACGACTGACAGCAAGACCATTAAGGTCACACGACCATCTGCAACCACGCTCCGAATAATCGATGAGATCATCCAACTCAAACATGCAACACGACCATGCCCTACACACGACTGAACGATACTTATTTATTTAGGTACATTTTTCGCGCATCATATTGCATTACATCATTAGTGATTTGACCCGACGCGTTTCCATTATCGTCACAAAACTAATCACATTAATAGTCTAGTAGGAATATGTTAAGCAAACTGGCATAAGATAATCAAATTTATCATTACTATGCAATTTAAAATATACACGAGTCATTGCTAAGCATGTATCATTAGATAAACGTATAGCACAACTACGGGAAATACAAAACTAACATGTGCCTTTATACATATCATGTACAACATCAGGTTTCATTAATCACGTTTATGGTACAACACATATAGCACAGGACATAATGAATTCAACATGAAACAAATAAGGTTTAAAAACACTGTCAAGCTCGAGCGCTCAGACCAACTCTAGACTCGAGCGCTCGCACTAAGTAGATTTCTAGTAGTTTGTTTTATTTAGTAAAAACCATTACGATTTTAACTTTGAATCTCAACTTAAATCACACATGTAACTTTCAAAACTAAATATACTTGATCATTTACACATGATACAAAAATTATAGCATCCACAAAGTGATCATAATCAAATGAATCATGAAATTCATGCAACTTAAGAAAAGAGATGAAGATTATGATGATCTAGGACTAAATCTTGTTAAATCTAACACATGCAACCAAAATTCATAGCTTATATATGTATATATGCACATTCTAAGTGAGTTGTAATACTCATAAGGATGATCAAAACTAATTGATGATAAAAAAGTTGAGAATGAGGATGAAGATGATGAACTCTTGAGCTATAACTCCAAATACTAAAGGAAAACTTCAAGATTGTAACAATCACAGCTCCAAGGACTCAAGAGAACTTCCAATATACATCAAGGTAGATGGATTCATGCTTAGATGATGAATTCATACACATGTAAAGTGAAAATGAGGATGTGTGTTTGTTTGAACTCTGAAGACCCTCTCCAAAGAACTCTCTCATCTCTCTCTATTTTTTCAATGTCAAAATGTAGAAAATGGTGTGCTATTTACAAATTTTTAGGACCCCAGGGGCAAAATAGTCTTTTTAACTCTTTTTAAGCTCGAGCGCTCGTCCCTCTCGAGTACTCGTGCCTTGAGTGCTCACATTCTCGAGCACTCGGGTTTGCAGAATAAACAAAGTTTTGTTTTGAAACAATGAAATAATGATATAAAATGTATGTGCACACATGTAATGCCAATCATCCTCAAAATATAAGTTCTATATATAGAAATATCAACAATACATATTCGGAAAGTACACTATTGGCAATAAAAAAATACGAGTGTTACATATCTAGACTAATACAGAATCACCTTTGAATATTCTTACACATATATACTTGAATATGCTTGAATTCTAGAACGAGAAGGAGAATTGTGAGTGAGAATCACTAACTTAAATCTAAAATTGGTTTTCGAAATCAAATTGAGAATTCTAAGAGCATCCATTGCCTCCTTGACACATCATCCATGGATAGATTTATTGAAGGTTTGAAGAACACTTAAATGACTAACTTAAATCTAAAATTGGTTTTCTAAATCAAATTGGGAATTCTAAGAACATCCATTGGCTCCTTGACTCATCATCCATAGATGGATGTATTGAAGGTTTGAAGAACACTTGAAAGAAAGAGAGATTCCTTGGCCAAAATTTAGCAATTGTTGAGAATTCTCTAAGATGTGAACATAATTCCTCTCTACTCACTAGTTTTGTAGCTATGTAGTCGAGATTTGGATCTAGGTTTTGTTATATGAACACTCTCTTCTTCATCTCACATTTCTTCACATACTTGCACTTTTAGATCCAAATTTCACTTGATTTTGTTGAATAATCATGGATTAGAGATCTATTTTCCTTATAATTCTATTTTTGATCCATGATTTTGAGGTCCTAATCTAAACATCCTACATGCGTCATCTTTGATCACTTCTCTACACCTCTTATTAAAACCCATGATCCAAAAGTTGAGAATTCCTAAATCAAAAATTTGATTCTCATGGATTAGTGGTAGATTTCATGGGATCTCATCTCTATGGTAGGTTTGTGCTCAAATTTAAGTTCCATTTTTTTTTATTTTCATCTCCAATGTGATGTTTGTAAGACCCTTTGATTCATGATTTAGGGTTCTTCATTGAACCCAAGGGAAAAATTGATTGGGAATCATCCTAAATATGTTGTTTCATGCCTTTGATCTCTCTAATGAGCTAAACATATCACCTAAAGTGTTTTCACAACAATCTAAAAGGAACTAGTCAGTGATCTTAAAATTCAGCAAAATAGATTTGTTTTTCCCATAAGATTTGTTGTATCAGCCACCACATTTGATTTACTCGGATGGTATTGCAACAAAAAATCATAATCCTTAAGTAATTCCATCCATATTTGTTGACGCATGTTCAACTCCTTCTAAGAGAACATGCATCTTAAGCTCTTGTGATATGAGAACAAATTAAACTTCTCTCCATATAGGTAGTGTTTCCAGATCTTTAGGGCAAACACTATTGTTGCTAATTCAAAGTTATGCATAGGATAGTTCTTCTTATGAGGCTTCAGTTGTCTTGATCCATATCTAATCACATTTCCATCTTGCATGAGCACTCAACCAAGTCCTTGATATGATGCATCACTATAGATTATAAATCTTTTTCCACTTTTTAGGTATCACGAGTACCAGTGTAGAGGTTAATCTTTCCTTTAACTCTTGAAACGCACACTCATGCTTATCCGTCCATTCATACTTCATCTCCTTCCTTGTCAAATTCGTTAGTGGTCCAGCAATCTTGGAGAATCCTTCCATGAATCTTCAGTAATATCCTGCTAGACCGAGAAAACTCCTAAATTCAGTCACACTGGCAGGTCTATTCTAGCTTAAGACTACATCGATCTTAGTCGAGTCTACCGAGATATCGTCCTGAGAAATTACATGTCCTAAGAATTTGAATTCTTGTAGCCAAAATTCACACTATTGAACTTCGCATATAACTGATTATCTTAGAGTGTCCGTACAGCAATCTGTAGATGTTTCTTGTGCTCTTCCTCAGTCTTTGAGAATATCAGGATGTCATCGATGAATACTATAATCAGTTGATCTAGATAAGGTCTGAATACTCTATTCATTAGGCCCATAAACATTATTGGGGCATTAGTCAATCTGAAAGGCATCACTAGAAACTTATAATGCATGTGTCTCATCCTAAAAGCAGTCTTCGACACATCATGGTCAAACTAATAATTGGTGGTATCCTGAACGTATATCAATATTTGAAAAGGTCTTTGATTCTTGTAACTAGTCGAATAGATAATCTATCCGAGAGAGTGGATATCTATGCTTGATCGTAACCTTGTTCAACTCTCTGTAGTCGATACAGAGTCGGAGCGTTCCATCCTTCCTTTACACAAACAATACGAGCGCTCCCCAAGGTAACGTACTTCGGTGAACAAATCCCAAATCTTCAAGTTCTTGAACTTGCTTCTTCAATTCCAACATCTTAGTTGGTTCCATCCGCTATGGAGTCTTGGATATCGGCAGCGTTCCATGTGCTAGTCCCTTATAAAAGTATATTTCTCTCTTTGGTGGAAGTCCTAAAATATCGTGGAATACATCCTTAAAATCTCGTATGGTAGGGATCTGGTCTATAGTAGGTTCCATACTCGTACTCTCAATTATAGCTAAACAACTCGTAAGAAACATGTCGCTCGTCGTCTGAGACTGAAATCTGATTGTAGGACATCATAGTATTGTAAAGACAATAGTTCTGGTAGGACAATCCAAGTTAGCACTGTACTTGGTAAGCCAATCCATTCCTAGGATAATGTCGAACTCAGGCATTGACTGAGCTACCAAGTTTTTTTGGAAGATTCCTATCGTCCAAGGTCAATGGGCAATCTTTGCACACTTTACCCAACATAACAGTCACTTCCAATGGTGACATAACATTAAGTGCAGACTAAAGTGCTTGGGGTTCAAAACCCAACTGGGGCACAATCTTAACAACAATAAAAGAATGTGCAGCACCAGTATCAAACAAACCTTTAACTTATTTGTGAAAAAGTACAAGCATACCTCTAGATTCTATTATTCTTTAGCATCAAAACTTGTTTCCTCAAGGATGATAGCATTCATCCAAACCTGATCTAGGGGTCAACAAAGTCCTTGAGTTTGGTGCCCTATAATATCCTCCACGAGGTGCGCGACATTCCTTGCTCAGATGTCCTCGCTTATTGCAGTTATGGTAGACGTTATTGATGTTGCTGAGGTCGAGGGTAAGAAATCTAAGGTTTCCCGGTTCCATCCCAAGTGTGCTTATTTCCTTGATAATTACCATGAGGTCTCCAACCTTGGACATTCCTCAGGAGTGGGTTCTAACTCTATTGTAGAAAGTCCTTGGAAGCGGCAGTTGATTCACTTTTTATCGTTAAACGGGATACGCATCCTTCTATAGACTTACATGGAATCTTATCAGTCCTTCAAATGATTTGTTGAGATGTCCAATCATCATATAGCAGAGATGAGGTTTAAGTCCCTGGTAAAATCTCTTTACCTTCTTCTGAGGTGTGTCGATCATATATTGAGCGAATCTTGACAGTCGCTTGAACTGCGTCGTATGTTCTCTCACAGTCCAACCTCCATGGACCAGACTTATGAAATTCTTCTCATATTGGTCCTGCTCATCCTTTGGAAAGTAATTTTCAAGGAATCTGCATTTAAACATTTCTCAAGGCATCATTCTTGCGACATCTACTCCAATGCTAGCTCGTTCTACCTCCCACCAGTCAACGATGGTGTAGGTGAGTTAAAATGTGGACAGGTGATGCTTTTCCTGCTCACTGTACTCAAGGGCTTCAAAAATGAGCTTCATCTCATGAAGCCATTGTTCTGTCTTCCACATCTCTATCAGCCTATCACACTTTTCCAAGCATAGTGCACGGAAATGTTACAACAACTTATCTCTAGTCTGCCTTGGAGGAGGTGGCAGTGGAGGTGCAACTAGGTAAGGGATAAGGGGCTAATGTGTGGCATGATTATAGGTATCACCCGCACGCTGCATTCATCGCATAAAGGCTTCCACAACAACTGTTGGGTCCATACCCTCTAGAATAGGTGCTCTTAAATGTGCTGAATTCCTTCTTGGTCCTACCATGGTGATTCGTGTTCTGTGTACCTATGAAAAAGACCTATCGATTAGCTGACAATCTTCTCAAAGAAATAGCAGTCAAGAAAGAACAATAAATGAGACAAACTATCAGTTCTATATTATAAGAACATAACAAAAATTAAGCTCATAACACAAATATCTCCAAAAGATAATACTCATATATATATGTACCACGTAGTACACACTAGTCAATTGTGTACCACATGGGACATGGTTTAATACAGTGTTAAAGTCAACTATACAAAACCACTACTAGTGGTGGCTATCTATACAAAAGGTTATGGCCAAATAGCTATCCCTAAAATCCTCAAAAGTAAGGTGGACAACATGTTTTAATATATACTAGCAAACCTGAATACCCTGGCTCAAAAGTTGTCCGAATTTGATCCGGGAATGGAGCCTCATCCTCAGATGCAATATTTAGCTCCTCTAGTGGATCATCTTCTACTAGTGTAGCGAGACCTCCTACCACAACCCCGATATCCCAATCATCAACCATTACCACATCATTATCCTCATCCATAATACCAAATGCTGGCTTAGCGGTGATGACAGCTATTGCGGCAAATCCCTTGACTACTGCAATAGCCTCTACTAACTCAGCCTCTCCTATGATGAATCCATCTAGCTGTGCGGTCATCTCTACGACCCATATGGCTGCCATTTTGGCTGTGGCATCCATCTGTGTTATAGGCCCTACTGGTGCCTCAGGTATAACTACCTCCTCCTCTAGGACATCATCCTCTACTACCACAACGTCCTCTCCAACTATGATATCCATATTAGGCGGCTCTATGTCCTCTGGATCCTCCTCTAGCTCACACTATGGCTCCTCCGGGTCATCCTCATGCTCCTCTTCCCCGTTACCATCCACATCCTCGTCTTTCTACTCCTTTTTTGGCTCTATATCGTCGGCAGGAACTTCATCCTACTCATCATCCCCTATCGGCTTAGGCTCTACTAGCTCTGGCATAGGTACTGTAGGTACAGGTACTACTATTGCTGCTTGTGTTGGCTAAAAGCCAGGTCCCTAGTATAGCTAGTAGCTCAAACCATCCATTTCTAGCTTGCTCTGGATCTAGTGAGCCATCTTGTGACATATCGCCTCTCCTGTCCTCGCATAATGGTAGGCATCCATACGCATCGCCGTCGGGTGAATCCGTCCATCAATATATAGAGCCTTCTACATATCCTCCTCTAAATATTAACTGGTAGTATGACGTATATGCTCATTGTAAAGCCCTGGGTCAGCTGGCTCCACAGTATCCCCATGGATCACTTGTCCTCCGTAAGTATCATCTACAAACTTATGAAAGTTTGGATCCATGCTAACCTGCACAGAAACTATCTAATGTTAGAAGCATGCACTTATCTTTATACTTATGTCTTAGGGATCTTAAAAGTTCTAGGACCAGATGGTGTAGGACAATTAGTGAGTAAAAGTATCAAACCTAGGCTCTGATACCAAAAATCCTGTCATGCCCCGAAATAACAAAAATAGAGAAAATTAAATTCCTTTTGGGTCCATAGGCAATGCCTAGTGAAGTCACTAAATTGTCCACACCACGCAGTTCAAAACAGAAAAGAAAGAGATAATAAAATTGCATCTCATATAAACATGATAAGAAGTTACTACGATTATTACACTAGACTCAACTGTGCTAAAGGGGTTGGGGCAACATGTGCTCAATTACAAAACATAAGATAAAGTAAGGACGGGAATAGGAACTACTATATATTCTAATCTTCAACTATCATAAACATAGTCGTCAGCGTAGTAGTCTTCTCTAGCATGTCAAGCCTTAGTGGGGCCACCCTCTGCTTACTCTTGCTTTAGGTAGTAGCCATCGTCATAAGCGTCATTACCTGTAGGATTAGGAACAAGGTAGTCTGGACGGGGAATGTCCATGTAATAAAGGTTGTCAGCTTTCTAAGAGTTAAGTGAATAGAAAACTAATGTAGTACTAGTTATATGAAATAATAAGAAGTTATGGAAGGCATAAAGTATAGTTCTACTAAAATAGTATCCTCTCTTTTATTCCATCCTCATTAACCCATCATTAGCGTTTTGTTATCCTAAGATCGATAACCAACTTACTCTTGACTGAAAGAACAGACTCAATCATTTAACTCTATGGATATGCCATTATTCTGTTCATGCTTTTAAGAACATCACCACCCACTGCATGTCATGGACACCACGTTAGTCCATCCCCTGCTTTTAAGGACATAACCGCCCACCGTATGTCAGGGATACAATATTTGAACAAAAGCATCTCAATCTATTACCATGACTTAGCGACATCTACTAGTGACCCCTATCTACCATTTTTAAGGAGATAACTGCCCAACGCTTTTAAGGACATAACATGACCAAATGTCCTCCCATGCACGATTCCAAGAACTTATCAAACCTATCTAAGTTTTGAACTAATATCGATACAAGACATATCCCATTATGGCCTGACTACTCTGATTGAAATAAAACTGATATCAAATTGATTTACGACTACATAGTATCTAACGTCATAACATTAATCCATTGGTCTTACTCATACTACTATCTGATCTTACATTATCCCTTGTTATAACATAGTTGTATAACGGAACTATGAAACAATATCTGAATACTAAAATAGATCATATAATAACTAACAAAAATGTCTATATTCTGTAGCTTCCAATCAATTGGCCAATCGATTGGGACATAGGTCCAATCGATTAGGATAAAGACAGTAACAATCAATTGAGGAAAAGTCCATTCGATTGCTTCACAATTAATACCAATCAATTGCAAACTAATGGAAATTGATTGGGTTCTATGGCAATCGATTGGGAAAGAGCCCAATCGATTGGGACTTCATCTTCTCTAGTGAGATGATAGTCAAGAATTATAAACATTGGGGTGACATTTTAGCTAAGTCTTTCCTTATTTAAAACATGCAAAACATCATAAAAGAGGGACCAAGTGAGTTTGGAACACACCTAAGGTGTATGGGTATGTGGGGTGGCTATGGTGGCCAAGCTTTCTCCCTCCTCTTCTCTCTACTATTTCACTGCCTCCTCTACCTCTCTCTTTTTCTCCTTGTGTCTTTCTTTTCTTTCTTCTTCTCATTCTCTTCTTCTTTCTTTAGCTCCTTGTATGTGTGTATAGATATATGTATATGGGTGTATATATGTATATATCTGTGTGTATATATATCACTTTCTCTCTCTAAGATGGGTTAAATAGACGTTTACTCATGAAATAAGGCCATATATATATAGGGGAGAAGACTGCATTAAGGATCCGTTATGACCATTACAAGTTTCTAGTTATGCCATTTGGGGTTACTAATGCACTGGCAACATTCGTGGACTTGATGAACTGGGTTTTCAAGGATTACTTAGATGAGTTCATGATGGTTTTCATAGATGACATTTTGATATATTCCAGAAGTATAGAGGACCATGAAAGACATCTTCGATTGATTCTACAACGACTTCGAGCAAAGAAGCTATTTGGGAAGTTGAAGAAATGTATGTTCTAGTTGACTAAAATTACCTTTATAGGGTATGTGATATCAAATTTCAAACATTAAAGAGCCATTCGAAGAGCTTGGATCACCTTTGAAA
This sequence comes from Hydrangea macrophylla, assembly GCA_033977485.1. Taxonomy (NCBI): domain Eukaryota; kingdom Viridiplantae; phylum Streptophyta; class Magnoliopsida; order Cornales; family Hydrangeaceae; genus Hydrangea; species Hydrangea macrophylla. The sequence goes on along the minus strand of CM066986.1, from coordinate 68,796,836 downwards.
ACCCTAAATTTGTCGAACATTTTCATCATCAACTTTGGAGGTAACAATCCCCTAAATTCAGCGTTTGGTCAAAATTGGGGTGTCTACAGTTTGCCCCTCTTCGGTAGAGCTTGTGGAGCAACGCATATCACAAGTGAATGTCGAAGCCTGTGTGAAGACAAGCCTTAGACCAAGCTACCGAATTTAGGTAAAAACAAAATGCATTGCGAAAACAGTCGCGCAAATGGTCTACGCTGGTCGTGCTCAATGGTGAGCTGCCTACGTATCCCTACAAGAATCAGAACAGGACGTAGTTCAGACAAGGGACAGACATACAAGCACAAATAGTCATATGGATGAATGCACCTAGCCTATCATAATGTACGTGTTCGTGCAATGATGTCTACCAATGCAATTTGATGCTCCATGCTACAAATTTATGTAAATGCGATGGTTCAGGGTCATGCTATTTCGATGCATCTAGATGCACTCCATGTCATATGCTACTTAATGCTTGCCTTTTATTATCTGTGACCACCTTGGATATGGCCATCTTGACAACTTACAGCACTTTGGCCCCGACGGATAACGCGATTGACTAGAATGCACTTCATGCCTTACGCCCATGATCGGATGAATTAGACTAAGATGAGTTTTCTATGACTTACACTTAAAAAATGAGTAGATGGATTGAACTATTCGAAAGATTAAGATGAACTTCACACCTTATACTCTAGTGTCTTATCAAGAAATGTAAAAAATCAAAATTGCTCCAGATTCAATGACCCCAAATTCGCAGAAAAAGTCAGAATCGCTTTAGATTCAATTGACCCCAAGAGTAGAAAAGTCATGATCGCTTCAATGACCCCAAAAGCAAAAAATCAGAATCGCTCCAGATTTAATGACCCTAAAAGTGGAAAAAGTCATAATCGCTCCAGATTCAATGACCCTAAAAGCAAAAAAGTCAGAATCGTGCCAGATTCAATGACCCCAAAAGCAGAAAAGTTAGAATTGCTCTAGAATCAATGACCCCATAAGCAAAAAAGTCAGAATCGCTCCAGATTCAATGACCCCAAAATTAGAAAAGTCAGAATTGCCCCAGATTCAATGACCCCAAAACCAAAATAGTAAGAATCGCTCCAAATTCAATGACCCTAGAAGTAGAAAAGTTAGAATTGCTCCAGATTCAATGACCCCAGATAAATTAATTGAGATGCACTTTGCGCCTTACACCCCAGAATGATTGGATGGGAATGATGGTTGGTACTCATAGGATGCGATAGTTGACTTATGCCAAGACTGAGGATTTGATCGGTATCGCATTAGCTGCGACAAACGACCTATGCAAAGACCAAGGATTTAATCAGTAACTCATAGGATGCGATAGCCAAGATTTAATCGATAACTCATAGGCTGCGATAGATGACTTATGCCAAGATTGAGAATTAGATCGATAACTCATAGGCTGTAATAGATGACTTAGGCCAAGACTGAGAATTAGATTAGTAACTTATAGGCTACGATAGACAACTTATGCCAAGACTAAGAATTAGATCGGTAACTCATAGGCTGCGATAGACGACTTATGCCAGGACCGAGGATTTGATGCTAATGTGTAGAAGCTGTCATTGAGGACTAATGCTATATTCAGGAGTCGCTTTGAACTTGAAAATTCATTTTCCATTTCAAAGATCTAGAGTCTTGCGGACTCCCATTTTCTTAATTCGAGTTTATCTTTTTCCAAAATTTTCTTTTTTCTTTTTGATAGATTGATTGCCATAGCCAGCAGTTTGGGTGCCTTAGGTAATTCGGGCAAGAAGAGGAAGAAGTACGAGCTAGTTCCTCATGAAGACCCCACTTTTCTACTTATGGACAAGTTTGAAGGCTTTTGGTACATCTGACGGTTAGATTGTACGATTTAGAGCCTGATCTGTTAAGGATATCTGTCGAATTCATGCTTTCTGGGAGTATTACCCTTTTTCCATACCAGATCAGGTTGTTACACCAAGGATTTTCAAAGATACCCTTGGGTAGAGAGGTTCCATTTTTTTTGCTTTTCTTCTATTGCTGCTTTTATCACTGCTTGGATTGCTGTGCCTTTTTTTTTCAAAAATTCCAACCCTCGTTGATCTATCTAAGAAGTGTATCCTTGAAATCCATGGAGGTAGACTCAAACTGAGTAGGTCACATACAAATGTTGTGACCAACTCTGCTTTCTTTTCTTTGTGCTTTTATGATTAATTAAATTTTTTAGAAAGTTATCAACCCATAGTATTTTCATTGTATCTTCCTTTTTGATTGACTTTATGATAATGAAGAATTTTTCTTTTCAGCTCAAATCAATTTCAGACTCATGCACGGAGACTTCATCTCTTAACTTCATGATTTTTTAGGATGTCCAAACTTGACCTTTATATAGAAAGCCTGTAAACCCCAAGATATCTTATTTGGAAAATGATAGTTTGTCCCTAGTTTGATAGGGGCTTTTGAATGCTAGCCAAACGAAGTTTGCTCCTAGTTTGATGGTGATGATTTGGCTTCGGGGAAAACGTTAGTTTGCCCCTAGTTTTGAGGATGATTTCATGAATCGGTTAGGTTTCTTCTTTGGACCGAGTGCCCTGGGAGACCCACCTACTTATCCCCGAATGGGCATCAAGTCTTATAGTAGTTCGGCTGAGGCCTGAAAGGAAAGCAATGATTGATTTGTGACCAAACCTTATAGGCTGCCTACGTATCCCAGAGTGGGAATCAGATCGAAACATAGTTCAATCAACTTTGGAGGTCTCAAAAGAATTAGGCTTCAAGAATTGGTGGCTCTTTCGGGCCATGTTATCATTTGGATCTAGTGAGTGTGTGTCACTTGTGGTAGCTCTTGTGTAGCCTGATGATCTTCTTCTCCTTTTTGTTTACTTCTTTTCTTTTCTCTTTTCTTTATTTCACGATTGATTCTTTTAACCTTTTCACTTAGCCAGCCAATCTTTACAATCCTCATAACACATCATGTTTTAATTACGCTCTCATATATTCTCAAAGTAATATCATCCCTCCAAATCTATTTTTGTTTCTCTCAAAGATATCTTTGCATTGTTTTAAGGCCCACTTAACTACTGGGCTTTTCACAAAATTTTTAAAAAAAAACATATAGAATTAAAAAACAAAAAAATAATTTAAGGGTTCGCGGGTCAACCCGAACCGACCCGATCCAAAACGGATAATTTGTATCTACTCACAAGGGAACCCAACTGGGTGACCCATCGGGTCAAACCAAACCCGACCCATATCTAATACGGATAATCTGTATTTACTAATAAACCTAACCCAACACGTAAACCCAATTACCCAAACCCGAACCGAAACCCGAACCAAACAACAAACCCATTTACAGGCTCAACCAAAGCCGCCCCAAAATCCGGACCCCAACCCGATGCCAAAACGGTGTCGTTCCATTAAAGATGGCCCATGGGTTTACATAACCCAATCCAAGACCGAACCTTTACCCACTTCCTCTCACATCTAGACCCTACCCTAACTTGACCCGAACAAAACCCAACTCTTATAACTCGAAATGCATTCGGGTTGCACTTTCTTTTCTGGCGAAGCCTCGCCGCCAGCGTGCCGAAGAACTTCCAGGGGCTATATCTCTTCCATTGATCTATGGAAATTCATGAGACCAGTGCCAAAATGACCGGTTTGGGTCCCTCTATCACATAGTATAGGCTTGGGTACGGGTTATCTCGTTTGGTGTTCTAACCAATGGATTATTCTTTTAGGGTTTTTAAGAAATAATGTTATGCATGTTGAGTTTGGCTAAGTCAACTTCAAAACTGTTCGTAAGGGAGCTAATGGGGGTCATGAGGGTCAGTTTGGTACAGTTTTGGTGGTGTTTGGTTGAGGTTGAGGTTTCAAGCTTCTTCAGAGCTTTAATGGCTGCTCAAGCCGAACCGGAGGCTAAGGCTCTGTTTGGTTGCGTCATGGTAAGTGTGTGAGGGTATGTGAGTGTCTAGAATTAAACAAGGGGTGTGGGGTTTACCTCAGCAGTGTCGGGTATTTCTCTCTTCGTCTCGGTTTTCTCTTCTCCTTCTTCTTCTTTTCCTTCCTTGGTCCTCCTTCTCTCTTATGATTGTATAAGGTCTGGGAATGTGGATGAAGTGCAGAGAGTGAAGGGTGAAGGCAGAGTGTGTTTGTGTGATTTTCCTTCTCTCTTCTCGATGGTTCTCTTTTCCTCTATGATCCCTTATATATATACACATATCTATACAGATTTCATATCTGCTATAAGATCTTGGTGAGGGATTGAGAGTGATTGAGAGAGTTGATCAAGGTAGTGTACTTGGTGGTCTGACGGTTGAGGGTAGTGATGAGTGACTGGCGAGTTGGGGGAAGGATTGGGTGGGGAGATTATCCAATGGTCACAAGGGGTCTTTGGTTGTACATTAGGCATCCTATATTATACTTGCATTCGCAACCTAGTATGATTTGTCCCTATTTGAACATACGTGACATACAATCCAGGTTATCCCATATTTTACGAGTTTGCGTGACAAACCAGTCCGGGTTTGTAACTTACAGTCAAAGTTAATTAATTTATAAATACGTATATATATATACTGGGTTCTGGGAATACGGAATTGTCACGCCCCGAAGTACCAAAAATAGGGAAAAATAAATTTCCTTTATGGGTTCGTAGACACGTGACTTGTTGTTAATGTCACCTGATTGTCCAAAAATGCTTAAAACAATAATATAATACAGGAAAGTGACTAAGTTCAGCGGAAGCAAGAATCTAAACATTCAAGTCTTATGATTAGTATATTACAGACTAAAAGATATCCAAAAGATAGATAGTACAAGTTCAACTAAGCTATTACATCATAAACATATATAAAAAAAAAACTATGATAAAAGAAAAACTCCAAGATCTTCAGCTGGCGAAACTATAGCCTTCCTCGTAGTAATCTTCACCAGCATAGTCTTTAGTTGTAAAATATGTATCTTAATCATAGCCAGCTTCGTCTGGACCAACAAAGGCTGGACGTGGAAGGTCTAGCGGCATGAAAAGCCGTTAGCAATTAAGCTAAGTGAGGGTCCTCTTAAGGTTACCACCACCAAGGTAAGTTATTCATCATCTCTTCTTATTTCTCGAAACCATATCTCGTTCATCATTTCTTATTCTCGATACTATGTCTCGTTCGTCTTTTCTTATTCTCAAAACCATGTCTTATTTAAACCCAATCATTCCCTTTGAAACATAACCCAGAACTGAACTGACCAATGACATTGACTGAAAGAAGACTTAACTCCAAATGCATTTACTGGTCAAGAAATAACAACAGTCAACAATGAATAGTTAACTGTCGCCAACTGGCACTCAAACTGTCGCCCATATGGAATTCAAACTATCGCCCAACTAGCATTCAAATTGTCGTCCAAATGGCATAAGTGTGCGGGACATTAACAATCTCTTGGTCGAATACGTCATGCCGATCCTCAGGTCGCCCGCACATTACCGAACACGTCATGCCGATCCTCAGACCAAGGGTACGGGATATTAACAATCACTTGGACGAACACGTCATGCCGATCCTCAGGTCACCCGTACTTGACCGAACACTTCATGCTGATCCTCAGTCCAAGGGTGCGGAAAAAAAATGAACCACTTGTTCGAACACGTCATGACTATCCTCAGGTCATCCGCACTTGACCGAACACATCATGCCGTTCCTCAGATCAAGAACACAAAACATAACTCTCCGATCGACACCATGGAATTATCGAAAGACCGATTTTGCAAGAAATATCCAAACACGACACGAAAGTTCGCGAATCAATTTGACCAATAGTCACACGACTAGAAACGAGGCCCAATGTCCCTTACTCGCATTAAATTTGTTATTGAAGGTTTTATCGTTATTTTTCACGTTTGTACGTTTTGTAGTTTAGTTCATTAATATCATCCATTTATAACCGTTAACATTACGCTATACGTCCGACATTTCGTTTTACCTCTCAATATACTTAGGGTGGAAACTTTTCCGATAACTTATTAACGCAATAATCGTGTCATACAACATACTTATAGTTTGGGTATGAACTTTCAACGGTCATTAGACTATATTCATAACAATGGAAAACATAGCACGTAGCTCATGGATTTATAACATGAATGTAATACCAATAAACATATAGATGAAACCCTTAACATACTAATCTACGCGATAGCACTACCATAGCACGAGATTTTCATAACAACACAGGTACTAGAAAACTAGCATCAATAATCAACACCATGCATAAACAAAACATTATACAAAAAGCTGTACAATCTGCCAGGATATATTTTCACTGTGTTGACTGAATTAACATGATTTATTTGGGCATGATAAATTGCTTTGTCGATCAAACTCAAAACTAAAACATTGTATATAATAGGATTATCTTCATGTACAAAAAAATCTAGCTTCAATTACATTTTTGAACTGCTCAAAATATTTATTCTACCTAGACATTTCTATACTTTCGAGCTGCTATGTCCCAGATTTATAGCATTGCGTTGTACGTGAATTTCACCTATGAATGAGGGTTTTTTAGACTGAGCTATAGAAGAGTTATTTGTAGATAAATGAGTTAAATTTCTCCACAAAAAAAAAAAAAAGCCTAGCCTAATTTAGATTTTTGAGCTACTCCAAACATTCATTTTACTAAACTACGTTCTACTGAAAGTTTCAGTTTCTCAGATTTATAACACTTTGTTGTACATGCATTTCACCTATGAAGAATTGATTTCTAGACTGAGCTATAGACGAGTTATTTGTAGATAAATGAGTTAGCTTTCACCACAAAAAAAACCTAGCTTAATTCCGATTTTTGAGCTCCTCAAAACATTCATTTTACTAAACTACATTCTGCTGGAAGTTTCTGTTTTCCCAAGTTTATTACACTGCGTTGTACATGCATTTCACCCATGAAGGAGTGATTTTCAGACCAAGCTATAGATGAGTTATTTGTAGATAAATGAGTTACCTTTCTTCACAAAAAAACCTAGCTTAATTCAGATTTTTGAGCTGCACACAACATTCATTTTACTAAACTACATTCTGCTGGAAGTTCAGTTTCTCATATTTAAAGCACTTGTCTTGCATGTCATGAAAACTTCAACACAACAACATCAAACTCCTACTAAACATTAATACATACTATATATGTTCTAAATTGAGTTAGATTACTCACAATTACTCACAATTTACTCACCAAAACTTGAAATTGAGCTTGGATGTTGATTTGAGCTTAATGGAGCTTGAACTCAACTTTAGATGGTGTCACCTTCTTCTTTTCCTTGTTTTTCTTCTATATTTCCATGGGATTTATAACTCCCAGCTCTCTTTCTTCACTTAGGTGCAGATTATGAGAGTGGAAGAGAGTGTAATGCATGCATATAGGTGTGGTTATATAGAAAATGCAAGTACTAGGTGTCCTATTACATGCTTGCATGCTAGGACATGTGTCCTTGTAGTGGACATGTGTCCAAAGGGATGTCATGTGGTTGCCACATGGCCGGCCATGTGGGGCCCACCTTGGGTTGTGTATCACTTTCTCAATTTACGTGCATAAGTTCCTCGGTATACGTGTCGGTCTCAATTTACGTATAACCGGGTATTATTTCTAATGTCCGGGTCTGAGTACAGGACTAAGTTAAATCTTATTATGGTCGAGTCGATATGGTTAGTACAGCCTATATGGTAATACTACAACACGTCCATACCGTCATGTAATAAAAATAATAATATAATAATATAGTCGGTCCAATACAGAAATTCAAAAAACTGATATTATTAATGAAAGAAAATTACAGGTGTTACATCTTCCACCACCTATTAAAGGATTTCATCCTCGAAATCAAAATCAACTAGTACTAAACAAGAATGGGAATTTCTGGAGAAATTCAGGTGCTACATCTCTACCCACCTTAACAGAGGATTTCGTCCTCGAAATCTAGAGGTTGTTAGGTCTCAGAAAGTACAAGGTACTAATCACATCTCAGATTTTAAGGTTGTGAGGTTCCCACTAGCTAGATAATCAGATCTTCTCACCAATTCTTTCGAACGTCCAAACTTCTTTGCTAAACAACACCATGTGAATTTCAAAGTTCTGACATTGAATATGGCACCTTTGGTCTTTCGTCTTGTTCAATGTTGGGATTAATTTGATGATCTGTGAGCTCCCTTTTGGGACCTTCTTTATGGTGGAACCATGTTTTGAATTCCTCGTTCTGGACAATCTTTGTGCATACGTCTAGTCTTTCCATGATTGAAGCAGTGCGGCTATTAACTTGTGGGCTATTTCGGTGCTTTGCATTCTTTGGAGTGATGTCCAAATATTCCACAACCGTCGCAGATACCATGTTGCTTTGGATTTATCTCAACGGCAGTCTGATTAACTTTCTTTTCATTGTTTCTTCTGCGTCTTTGGTCGGCAAGATTCTTACCTCTCAGCTTCTTGATGCGATGGTTAAGAAGTCTAGTTGGTCTCACGATTGTCTTTTATAACTTGTAGGGGTCGTGAATGTATCCCTCAGTATGTTAGTACGAAGAACGTTGTAGGTTAGCATATCCACTCAAAAAGTGTTGTGATCTACTACACCATTGGTGATAACGTACGCGAGTTGGTGGGCAATTTAATCGTAAATACTCCAATGTGTCGCAGTGATAGCTTCCTTTCTTTTGGTCTAATAGCATGTTACCTCGAGCGATCAATATTTTAATGGTACTTTATCTTCGACTTCAAACTGTAGGTTCTTCCTTCATTTCTGATCTTTCTGACATGATGATGATTGACATGGCCTTCTATATAGAACCTCGAGTGACGTCATGCCTATGCTTGACTTTGTCGTAGTTGGCGAACATTTTGATCAGCGACTAGTGGCCTTCTATATAGAACCTCGAGTGACGTCATGCCTATTCTTTCTGCAGATTTGTACCCTTCGGGGATTGGTTGATTAACTTGATTGTTAATAAAATATCTTTCTTTTGTTCAAAAAATAAATAAATAGGTGTCTAAATTGGAGAAATTATTCTATGTAACTCTCATTCTGTGTGTCTTCCATTATGATCTATATTGTAAGACCCACATATGACCTACAGAATACTCAAATCATAATAAAAATCACACAGGTGCGATAATCACTTGAAATAATTTCTCTTAGTGGTAGCTTAAACATACATTAGGTTATTTTATGCACTCATGCAGTAAAGCTAGCTAGTTAATAGAATGTAAGTTTCGAAGACACTGTGTCCTAAAAACTAAATGAACACTGAAGAAATTTGGTTGATCTAGGTGGTAATTAGTAAGCATTATCAATGCATTTATTTAGTTGAACAAAGAAAAATAATGAAATTGGTGAATAAAAAACCAAGTGTAACTTGAATGAAACCATCGTCTTAATCAAACATAGATCATAAATATTGACAATATATACTGGAATATGTATCAGAGTATCACTCTCAAACTAGTAGGGGTGTATATCGGTTTTTTTTTTTTTTTTTTTTTTTTTTTTTTTGTAAATCGACCGAAGTGGTCGGTTTTGTTGATTTTTTTTATCATTTTCAGTCAGTTCGGTTTGACTTTTAGTTGTAAGTGATTTTTAAAAAAACCGATCAAAGTGATCGGTTCAGTCCATTGGTTTTTTTTTTTTTTTTTACACCCTTGCTAGTTTGGGATGGTGTAAAGGGGAAGAAGATGAGTATATACTAAGTTGTAGATAGAGTAATGTAATGATTTTTAAATTTCGTATCCCAATTGCGGTTTCCAATACATGTGGCAATCGAACCGCCTTCAATAATGCTGGGAGAACATAAATAAACATTTCCTGTCTAACATTCTCTAAGATAAGTAATTCAACATTCCTCGTATCCCACATATGACAATAGGCTCACTTGATTTTTATTGAAGAATATTGAAGTGATGACACTATCATTATGAATGATCCTACTGTCACATGTGTTGACACATTAACTTGAGAAAAAAAAATAAAAATTAAAAAAATGGAGGAAGCGTATAGCACTACTCCTCTAAGATGTCATATAAAGACATTTTTTTGTGACATACACAATTTGGTGGAAGTCACTTTTTCACTTTCCATTCACATATTACAATCTCTTTTTGTTTTTCGTTTAGTTTCATTTAATCTGAATTCACGTAACTTCCCACCTTCCTACTTCTGTTAATCTATCCAAACTCTAAGCCACCTCTTTCTCCCTTCACACAAGTCCAACTTATTAAATAATTTAAAAACTTCTTTGGGCTTACTTTTTACACCTCCTGTAGTATTCATACATAGTTTCAGTAATATCTTCCAATTCACCCCTTCAACAGTGTTGCTCCATTTTCATCCTTACACTTTTTAGTACAATCACACAATTTTCTATAGTTATTCTTCCCTGTATTGAGCACTCGGAAAGGTATATTATCTCTTTGGTCTAACAATTTTTAACTAGCCAAAGTGAGAAAATTTTCGAAATTGTATTGTAATAATAATAATAATAAAAGGAAACAGTATGCAAAATCGAAAGAAAATATTCAAAATTTCACCAATCAGTGCTAATACAGACAAAAGCAAAGAGGAGGATAGAATAATGTATTTTCAGATTTTAGTGGGTGCTTTCGACTAATTTTTTAACGTTTGGCTGTGCAGGCTTGAAGGAAGAGAAGACAAAAATATTAGAAAACAAGCAAAAGACACACACACATATATATATATATATATATATATGCATGTGACCAGACTGTCCATGCAAGAAATGAATGTGTACGTAGTCAGTCATATATGTAGCAGTATTTTGATCATGCACAATAAATCAGACTATTCATTCAAGCAATGGCGTAGCCAGAAATTTATATATATATATTTCCAGTGGTTTCATTCTAAAATTATATCCACATCAAAACTATGGTGTATATATTTATAGGATGAAATTTGACGAGCTTCAAACATTACAAAATATGATTTTAGTTATAGAACATTTGGTTGAACATATGAACCAATTGTGAAATAAAACGGGTCTATTTAAACCCCCATCAAAGTACAAATTTGACCCCACTTTCTTTCTTTTTTTCTGTATTTTAGCAAGATCAAATTAGTAAATAATAATTCTTAATACATCAAACTGAATGTATTCTGCCCATGGGTTCATTTGAACCCACTAACCATAGTGTAACACTGCCCTGCATTCAAGTGTACATATATACAACACACACATATATATATATACATGATATATATATACATACAATTAGTTGAGTCCCACACGAAACCATACAAATATTTGAGAAAGTTACAAACAAAAGCATCAAATGCAACTCTCATTTCATTTCCAGAAACACAAATTCTCTTGCAACCCTATACAGTAACATCTTCCTTCCCCAAACACTTTTTTTTTTTTTTTTGCTCAACAAAATAGATTTTATTAAAGGGTACGTTTATTGTGAGATGTTTCTAATATGAGAAGGCGGGTTTTAACCGTTGGATAAGAATCTGGCCATAAGATTTCCAAGAATTTGGAGAAGCATTTATTGAAAGATTCTCATCTAATGGTTAAAATTCATCTTCTCATATGAGAAACTGCTCACTATAGACTTATCCTTTATTAAATGGACAAAGTTCAAAATTGAGTACAACAAGGCAAATCCAATCACCATTTGCCAAAAACAACACTTGAAACAAAGAGCAACACTACATCTACCCAAAATCAATTTATAATGTCATAGAATTAAGCCCGATAGCCATTTACCCATTTCCTCTTTTCAGCTGAAAAGGAGCTTACTACCCAACAACAAAAGTCAATAAATCCTGCAGGAGCTCGCTCTGCTAAAATCCAGATCATACTTTGTAGAATTATACCCCCAATAAAACGAAGTATACCAACAAGCAAGAGGCTACAAACACATTCAAAAGAATCAAAACCTCATCAGATGCTACAAACACACACCCAATGTCACGAATGAGGTTACAAGCACATAACTCTCACAAAAAATTCACAAAAAATTTAAGTATTGGGCATTTCCCGCCTTCTGACCGCTTTCATGCAGTTGTTTTATTCTCTGAACTTTCCATCAGAGTCATATCCCAGTTGTTTTATTCTTTGAACTTTCAAGCACATAACTCTCATATCCCAAGTTGTAAGACGTGTGGCGGTTTGCTTGCTTTTTCAGCTGGTGTCAAGAAGATGTTCTTATTCTGCTGCAACAAGCTGGTAATTATTTCTTCAAGAACCCTTCAATCATGCAAGCATGCGATTGTTAAATTCTCTATGACATTCATGAAGTTTTATCATTGTTATTTCCATGACACATATATACATATATTTTTGAAGTGGTGGTTTTGTGGCTGTTCTTGTCATGTATTTTGAAGTGGCGGTTCTTGCATGTGTCATGTATTAATTTCGAAGTGGCCGGTAGTTTTGAGGTTTTCCGTTTGAGTTACTCATTATTTTCTTCAGTTTTGAGTATGGGTTTTTTTTCAAGCTTTGGGTTTGATATTGGTGGCATATAGTTTGCTTTTGGGAACCTTAAAGGCTTAATGTTGTAGTTTTTTGGCTTTTAGCCTGTGGTTCTCTCCTTCATAGGGATGGGTTTTTGTATTTTCTTTACAATATACATGCATGGTGAGGGGGTGTAAGGCCTGTTGAGGTGTTTTTGATTTATGTCTGGGAGTGTGCTTTTTGTTCTTAAGGTGATTTTCTGGGGTGCTTGCTTGTTTGTGTGTCTTTTGATTCTCAATAAAATTGGACTTTTGCTGTTCAAAAAAAAATTAGGAGGGTGTAATAAAAAAAAATAAATGGAGTGTACCGAGCTGACAATCGCGGTGGGTTTTCTAACAATTATAGCCTAAAAACCGAAAAACCCTACAAAAGCCTCTAAAATCGATCAAATTGACCCAACCGTGCACACCATTAATTATTTTAATGAATTCTTATTGCCAATCAAAACAAAAAGAATAAAAAAAGAGAGAGAGAGAGAGAGAGAGAGAGAGAGAGAGAGAGAGAGCATGTTAGTTGTTTGGCTTTTAGCTATGGTTGGCTTCCACTTCGCTCAGAATGCTGCTCGGGTTGTCCATGGTTGTCACTGCACTATGGCTTTCAGCTGTAGTTTTATATAGGATTCAGGTTGTAAGTGGTGTTGCTGCATATGTAATTTTGGCACTGTTTTTTTGGATAGTTTTCGAAATGAGGTCAGTGGTTTTTCGGCAGTGACATTTGATGTCTTGATGTTTGGCGGCTGCTCTATCTTAGGGTTACCCTTTACCGTAACCAGTACGAGTACGAACCCCAGCGTCCGAAATCTGCACCCTTTGTCTCTATCTCAATAAGCCTGGTTTGATTAAGGAGGTCTTTAAAATAGTACTCCTCACTTTGGGTCTCTTAGGGTTTGTTTGATAACCAATTAAGTGGTGAAAATGAAAAATTTTCAGCGTTTAATTTTCTTCAGTGCAACTTATTTGAAAAAACAGTCAAAAATTCACTAAAAACGTTACGTGAAATTTTTAACTGAAAATAATCACCGAATACAGTCTATTTTAGTTCTTCAAATGCTTTTTTCAGTATTGTAATACAAATCACTTACAATTTTCAGCACTTAAAGTCACCACTTAATTTTCAATACTTAATTTTCAATTTTATCAAACGCACCCTTACACTGTTTTTTTTTTAATTTATTTTTTTATTTTTGTTTTTTATCTTGCGTAATAATTTAATTAAAATCTTCAATGCAAACCCATATATGGGTGATCAAAATTGTAAGGAAGCTGAGCCAATCTGTTCCACTGATCATTCCTTTCCACATCATCCATATTCCCATAGACTAATGAAGGAAATTCTCCACTCAACTTTATTATCAGACCAAGAGCCTAAAAAATCAATGATGAATTGATCAGTTCTCAAAACTTAATTTGAAACTAATCTTTTTTTCCAGAAAATACATATTCCACAAGCAATACCCATTGCAGGTAGTTATCATATCATCAAAATGTACCTAATGCCCTTTTCAACCTACTAACCTTTTTTAAAGAAAATTAATTTTATCATTCATCTAGTCTTGGTTTTCTATAAGAAAGACGTACACAACAAAGGCATTTTGGTCCTTTAAAATTAAAAGGATATATAGAAGGGTAGTTTTGGCATATTAGGTGATTATTAACTTGATTTGCAACATCACTTGCATCACCTCAACTTGACAGATGTAGGGGTGCGATGTGTAATGGGGCAATAGTATGAGTGAATCTGTCGGGTTTGAGTTAAGGGTATGAGTTAAAAACGGGTCATAGTCCGGGTGAAAGTATAATTAACCCCTGATTTAAATGTCTTAATTCTATACAATAAAATATCACATAGAAATAAGAGTGTAGTGGTAAATGAACTGATTACATCAATTACTACGTACGTGTCACGTGATTGCCATGTCATAGAATCACTCATGACAGTGAGGCTAGGTGGTTAATGGAATTGTCATATTTGATGTTATTCATTTTCTCAAAGTTTAATTACAGAATTTTTGTACAACCCCTTACTGGCCAAATCTTTGTTCTATTACCCCTTCTGGCCTAATCTTAATTTGTTCAAATTGTGCGGAATAGGTTTTCCATAAGTGGAAAAATAGACACAATGGGTTTGTTTCTTGAGAGAGGAATTTGGAGGATATGTTAACGTTCATTCAAATAGATGAAATGCATGAACTGGGGAAGTGAGGTCATGAGGAAGAGAGCCGGTGTGCGATAAAAAAAAAAAGAGAGAATTATTATTGTCACTCTATTATTGAATTAAGGCATTCGATAGTACCACTCTCAGAACATGTGGTACTATGTATGTAATGCATGACATGCATGGTATCACATGTTTTAAGAGTGATACCATAGAGTGCCTTAGTTGAACAATGGAGTGGCAATAGCATCATCCAAAAAAAAAAAAAAATGGTTACTACTGATTTTTATAGAGTAAGGAGGAGAGAGAACAAGGTGATGATGGTGGGGGTAGTTATGCTCTTTCATGTTGGCTTTGCTACACTTATGGAAAAAATATTCAGGAATTTCTTCTTCTATTTTGAGAGAAATATTTTGGAAATTTGAAGCCTCTGTTTATTCCTTCATGTTTTTTGGTAGCTTCCGTTTGGTCTGTTTGCTAAATAAGTCCTTTTTTTTTTTTTTTTTTGCTAATAGCTAAATAAGTCCTTGCTAAAGATCAAGTGGTATTGCTAAAAAAAAATGGGTAAATATCACCTCCCTCCTCTAAGGTTTGATCTTAATACACAGACCTCTCCTCACATTTCAGAAATCTAACTTAGATTCCTAAAATGCATGGGTGGCCCAAAGGGGGGGGGGGGGGGGGCGAAAAGGGTAATCGCGTTGGGCCACCAAAGTTCACAAATTTTTTAGAGCCTCTATGAAATTTTCATAATTATATTTTTACATAGAGATTTTTAGTATTTTACATTTAGGCCTCCCCCAATGCCCAATTTAGTGTCATCAACTACATATATATTAATATACATGTATAAAAAACTCAAAAGCAAAGGCACTAGAATTTTGAAAATTACACTTTTAGTGTAAGAATTTTTTGAGTTTTAGAAATAGGCCCCTCTAAAATTTTTAAAGATACCATACAATGTTTAAGTTATACAAATAGACTCAAATTATAAGTAAATCCTAAAAAAATTGCCAATTATATATAAGTAGAGTCCAAAAAAATCGCCTTGGGCCCAGCCTCCATTTTAATAGTTCATCAGGATCCTCCAAATACTCAGGACCGGCCTGCTAAAATGTGAGGGGAGGTCTGTATATTCAGATCAAACCTCAGGGGTAGGTGATATTAATAAAAATAAAAAATAAAAAAAAAATGGATTGTTGCAACTGAGACCAACAGGGGTCAATATGAACTTGAGCCCGAGTTGAGCGGGTGAATATGTAATTTACCATTTTTAATGGGATTGTTCTCATAATCCAATGAAGGGAAGATTTGTCGTAATAAATCTATTAAATCACTTATATCCATGTGATGATCATGTGAATTAAAACTCTTGTAATTTTCTTAACATCACATGGATTGACTGGGTTTTAGTGCTACAAGTTCATATCCTAAGGAATTGATGGTAAAATAATTCAGGGTACTAAGTTAGAAAGGAAAAAAAATGGTACGGCAACGGTGACACGGCGGTATTCATATGGGTGGTGCATGGCTGTGGCAGACCTCTGCTTTCCTCTCTCTCTCTCTCTCTCATCCCACTCTAGCTCGTATTTTGACAATTAAAATAACGACTAATTTGTCGAAAACCAGTGCAAATACACAAGAATTTGTCAATAGAGATACTTTTATTTGGGCTGAAAATGTGCCATTATAGTTTTGCATCAGAACTTTCTTTACTATGGTTGTGAATAACACTTTTTGGCTTATTATTTCTCCTATTACCTTACTTTTAGCTGCTAATATTTAAACTTTTGTAACTGCAGTTCTTTTTGCTGCTACTCGCACACTTGCCTATCAGCCAGGCCCGCAGCGTTAGTGGATCAGCTAGCGTCATTCCTAAATTCTTTGCAACTCCCGCTCAAGAAGATGGATCATGGGCAAAACTACTTTTGCTTGTACTTATTTTCTTTTTATGTTACATTTTCTATTGTTGGATACGTGCACGACGCGCACGACGTGCACAACGTGCACGACGCGCTCGACGTGCACGACGTAGAGATGATATTTCCCCTAGACGGATCGCACCACATTTAGATGTAAGATTATTTCCCATACACACATTCCCTGTTGGGAATGATGTGGGCTTCTCAGCAGATAGATGCATCATATGCCTTGAGGAGTTCCACGAGGGAGACTCCATTCTGGTGCTCTCAGACTGTAGACATGTCTATCATTCTGAGTGCATTGGTTCATGGTTCACCTCGGGGAAGACTCATTGTCCCTATTGCCGATGCGAGTATGCATCTTATAGAGCAGCATAGCAGATATACATAGGATTTCTATCAAACATCCAAGCTTTTGAACTATCATGTTGTAAGGTAGTTGTCACATATATATATATATATATATATGGGGCTACAAACTTACAACATGATGGTTGTAGGTTAGCAGCGTACAACAATCTCTTTAGCGACGAAAAAACATGTTTTTTGTGACGAAATTTTTGTCGCTAAAGATTTCAACTTTTGGCGACGAAAAATTTCATCGCTAAAAGCCTGTTTTTCATCGCTAAAAGCCTACTAAGCTGTAAGTTAGCAAATCCCTATATATATATATATATATATATTGCTACAATGTAAAATACATGGACGCTTGGACCCATTCTTCTTTTGTGTACCTACTATATACATGGATGCATCTCCTTTTGGTGCTTTTTATGAAATCATACCTTATTCATCCGAAAAGGAAGTGGAACATAGGACAAATTCAAG
This sequence comes from Hydrangea macrophylla, assembly GCA_033977485.1. NCBI lineage: Eukaryota > Viridiplantae > Streptophyta > Magnoliopsida > Cornales > Hydrangeaceae > Hydrangea > Hydrangea macrophylla. Next base: position 68,779,420 of record CM066986.1, on the reverse strand, counting down.
GAATGTAAAAACAACCTAAAACCATGTTTCACTTCAATACTATTTGTTGTAAACGTATAAACACTATTTGTTGTGTGATGGAAAAATTGCTTACGTACGATGACTTAAATTTGAACTTATCCATTTAATAGAAAATTATTGAACTTGGGAAGCTTTTCCTTTACACAACAAACTTGATGATTCAAGTACATGATGACTTCTAAATATTTTTTTTACAAGAAAGAATTCATTAATAATAAAGGCTAAATTCAGCGTAAAAGAAGACCCTTACAAAAGAGACCACTATCTAGGCCTACAAATGGCCGGTAAGGCATGATAAGGCCCTCACAGCAACACACAAAAAATTTAGCTTAGGATAGTCACGCCCTAAAATCCAGGACACGTCTATGGGAGTCAAAGAAAGAGGTCAAAGAGAGGAAAAGAATCTATATGGATTCTAAAGAAAAGTCAAAAAGTCAAAGATTGACCCATGAGGACCAAACGGGTTAAACATATATGATCAATCAACATTGTTTTGGTTTTTAATAGAATCTTAAAAGATAGTAATGAGAAGTCCCGAAGAGAAAAAGATGAGTACACAGATAGAAGTTTGTTTTGAAAGTCACATAATATAGGTTTTTGAGAGATTGCAATCAAATGGCCCTTAAGAAATCAAAATTTGTATATTTCCCATAATAGACTATCCACAGGCTAAGTATAAACTAAATTAGATTTCAAAATTTTTGAAGTCTAGGAAAAAGTCACTACTCGCGGGTAGAGGGTCTTTCGACCGGTCGAATGTTCCCTGTCCAGAATTCTTACTAAATTTTGAATTGGAAATTTTCTAAGTGTAGAACCTATATAGGCATACCATAAACTTACCAAAACGACTCAAAGGAACAACGGAACATCCAAACCAACATGAACACGATTTAAAAAGGATCTAAGTTAAAGGACTAACAAGTGTCCGAATCAACACGAATAAACATTTAATGTTAACATGCGTCCATAGGCAACTCAAAGTTCCAATTACATGTCCGGTTATATTAAGTCTAAATTCTAATAGATTCTAAGTAATGGGATAAACATGTGCCCAAATTAAATATCAAATGAATTGAACTTCAAGATTCATATCTATTACAATCTCTTTTCAAACAAAACTGGGAGTTCGAACATTTTTAAAACTAATATTCTTCTTGAAAGAAATCTTCAAAGTTCAACTTTACGCGTTAAGAGATTCTTGGGTCTTGCCCCAACTCGCTAATACCAGAAAAATAGTTTGTCATTTTTTATGAGAACGACAGCTCGTAGAAAATATTATAGAGATTCAATATGGATCCCATAACTAATATGTAACATGTGGTGTCATGAATGCCACCTAAGTAATGCAACTAATGAGCCCTCGGGCCATGCACACACGATCACTCACCTCATTATCGGGCTGTGAGCCACCCCCCCCCCCCCCCCCCCCCCCCCCCCCACCACCACTAGGAATGTAGCATACCAACTTTCCGATAGCTAGTCGAATATAAGTTGGAGTTTGGCACGTTTTTAGGTACGTCCACCCTGTCTCACCAAACAACCCACATCCGGATTTTCTTATCCACTTTTATCCCCCTTTATTGGGGTCAAATTTACTTTTATCCCCTCTTAGGGATTACTCAAATGCCACCCATGCTGATGCTATGTGGCGTGCCCACTTGGCAACAATGCATATGAACTCTATGATTCCAATGCAAATGTTCTCAATTCACAAAAATGTCAATTTACATTGTTATCAAAATTTAGCAAGTCTCATACTTAGACATTTCTCCATGATGATAAATGATTTCACATGCCATAGGAGTAACATCATATAAGCATGAAAATTCCTATTAACAAGATTCATTTTCTAAGCACAATGACTACCTCCAATAATAACAAAGAGTTCATGTAGGCAATTAGGCAATTAACCAATACTTAGCTAAATAATTTACAACTAATCATGTAATCACATTTAAACAATTAACCAACAATTAGGCAATTAATATTTTCATCTAATCAACTTTTGATAACAATTTAACAACTTATCCCACTTAGACAACTTTGATAACAACTTGCCAACTAAACATATTAGTTTACTCCACTTAGAACATTTAAGGGAAACAAATCAAGATTATTTTCTATGCTTTAATCCCTAGCATTTCTATCACAAATCACACATTAGGAATAGGAGACATAGTGAATCAAAACAATATAATCTACCTTTGATTTAGGTGAAGAAAAGCACAAGAGAAGAAGAATGAAAGAAGGAAATAAGAAATCCCCAAGTTGTAGAGCTCCAAGAAATACCATGGCAAGACTCCTTTCTTTGCCCTAGCCCAAATCTTGTGTTAGAGACCACCAATGGAGGAAATGAAGACACCACTAGATAGCCCTAGATGAGATGATCATCTTTGCTACTAATATTCTAGCTCCAAAAATGAATTTTAGAAACCTAAATGGAAGCTTGAAATGTTAATACCCTTGGGGGGTTTTTTGTCTTCCAAACAAAAAATATAAACAAGATAAGAAAGAAAAAGAAAAGAAAAAGAGAGGGACAGAAATACAGCCGGATGGAGGGAGGGAGAGAAGAGAGAAAAATGTGAAGCTTCCTTGGAAGCTTTGGTTGATAGGATGGATGTGGGTCCCACTTATGTCTCGCCCACACACACACACAAATATACATATATGTACACACATGTGCCAAACTAAATGCAAATGTGATATCACAAAACTAAATATTAGGCATTAAAATGCACAAGTTCAAATTGGGTCCACACATTGATAACCAAATTACCATAATACCCTCAATAAAATTTTGGGTTTCTACAGTAACCACCAAAAAAAAATGAAGAACCGTTGGGAGAGAGAGAGAGAGAGAGAGAGAATTAAAATAAAAACAAAATGTATAAGTAAGAAGCATATGAGTGAAACAACACACTAAAATGTATCACATTCCAAAAATGCTAAAAATATATATATAATGGCACATTTGGAAGTGCTTTTTTTTTTTTTAAAGAACCTTGACGGTACGAGGGAGAGATTGTATTTAAAAAGTCGACTAAGTACACCAAAAAGAGGGGGGACATGAAACCTTACCCTTAAAGCATCCCACATACAAGCATATACCAGTAGGAAGCAAAACAAAAAGTTGATCAACTATCTATATACATGATTTGTTCAACCAAAAGCAAACAAAATAGAGCATTGTAAAGCATAGTGAGACCGATCAACAGCAAACATACAAAGAAGAGGATCCCTGGCTTTGAGATCTTCTTTGACTGTGAGCCGTTGAGAGAGGAGTAGTGGTACAAGGTAATAGAAAAAGGATAAGCTGAAAAGAGCATTCAAGTATACTTGGTTGAAAGCATGGACCAAGGATCTATGAAGCTGCTGTTTGGGGATGGACCTAATGATGAGGAAGACTTAGACAAAGAAGTGATGGCACTACAAGGGGAGAAGGTGGACGTCTCCAATTTCAACAAGGAAGCCAAGGGAGAGCTCAAGATTTGGAAGTATGAGGAAGCACTACTCCCACAAAAGGGCTTTTCTAAAATTTTTGAGTTTATAACCAGATCCATACCTGTTAGTGCACCGGAGGTTTTTTTCGTTCCATTTTTGAGTCAGTCACTAGGGTTAAGAAGTCCGAAGAATTTGGTGTCAAGTCTGCTATCGAGTCTGTCAAAAACTTCCTAGATATTAATAAAATGAACTCTGATTTTGCTTACTTCGACATGTCTAATTCTAAATGTATAGATGATCGGGAGAGAACAAATCCTAATTATACGCCTTAATTCACATTTCTTAGCCATTTTTATCTTATTTTATTGTTTTTTTACTTTATTTTTTTATTTTCTATCAAGATTTGGAGAAAAGTAAGGATTCCAGGTTAAATAGGGTGAAAAAGCACCAAGAAATAAGCTGAAAAAGCCACCTCGCGCCCGCGGTTCGCTCGCACGACCTCCCATTTTACGCGCTCGCGCGGCCCGCTCACGCGATCCGTACAAAAAATATAAAATGCGTATTTCGAAGAGCTGAAGACTCCTATGTGAACGAAACTACCTAATTACATCTGGAAAGCTAAATACAGCAGTTTTAGTGCGAATTGGGTTAGGAAAGCTTCCAAACTTGCTCCAAACCTATAAATACTCAATTATAATCCAATTCTAAGGTTGGCAATTATTATACACACAATATACAACCATACTTTCAGTCATTGAAGAGAGGAAGGCAAGGAGAAGAAGAAGAAGACCAAGGATTCCCATGGCCTCCTCCATCAACCTCTTGCCGTTCATCAATTCTATGGCCAACTAAACTCAAGATCTATGGTTTCAATGAAACCCTAGCCAAGTAATAGGGTGTATTTTATATTTTTATTTTAGTTTTATTATGTATGGATAACGGTTACATGTTCCGAGGATTTTTATAAACAAATCGTGCTTTTATTGATTAAATCGTTACTTTCAAAGTTTACTCTTGTCGTAGATCTATTTTGATGGTAATGTGCTCAATGATCTATGCTTGCTGTGCTTGTTTAGATTATTTACATGTAATGGTGCTTAAATTGAATTGTGCTATCAAGTATCCGAATAGTCCATGCCTAGATTAGACGGATTATACCACAACCCTAGTTTAGTGTGGGATAATTCGTGCTAATCGAAGATGGATTATGTTGGTGCTTGAACCATAATTATTTTCTTGACGGAGGAATTGGGCTTGTAGCTACAATTTCCCATTATCATCCAACTTAATAAGCCAAAGTAATTCGTAAATACCCTTATTATGAAGTTAGTGGTGGATTTGCAATCCTAGGTTCCTTAAACTTATTATAAAAATAAATATTTAATTGCTTTCATAATTTTGATTTACTTTTATTGTTATTAGTTTAATTCAAACTAAATCCAAAATCCGTTTTTCTTAATTAACTAAATTTAGGTTTAAAATTTAAAGTGCGTAGTATTCAATCTCTGTGGGTTCAACCTTTACTTCCACACTGCAAATCTTTTGAAAGTAAAGTATAAGTTAAGCATACTTTTATATCTTGATTTTGACAAGATCAATTTTTGGCACCGTTGCCGGGGATTACATTACTAGTCAATTAGTTTTAGAATCTTAGTTTAGTTAATTCGTAAATATTATATTAGGTTTTCTTTTTCTTATTTTTCCGTTTTATTTTGAGTCACTAACTTTTCTTTTTATTTTTGTAATTTCTTAGCTACTCAAAATTCTAGCGTTTCGAGTGGAGCAGATGTGCACGTCAAAGGAGCTTACACGAAAAATAAATAAATAAAAATAATTCAAGTAAATTGCTTCCTTTGAAATTCGCTTCAAACCACTGTAAGTCAGGGCGCTGAAACGCACTATTTGCATTAGTTTAGGAGTGATTGTTCACGTGCATTAGCTAGGAAACCCGGAGCGCTGGGCTTGACGCGGTCATTGCATTACAGGATAATATTCATGCATCATAATAGTTGTGTGCATGTTGCCTTATTTGCGTGATTCTTGTCTTGTAATTGTTTAAGTCAGTTTCTATTTTAGTTATTTTTCTTTTAAGCTTATGTTTGGTACACGTTCTAGTAAACCGGAATTATTTTCTATCGATCCTAAACTTGAACGTACCCTTAGAGTTAATCGGATTCCTCTACCGTCGTCGTTGTTTTACGTTGAAATTCAAAGTACCCTTAAAAGGTTAAAGAAAACTCGAATTTTTAAAATAAAACCTATTCCAATGGCTGGCGTTGGAAATAACGAAAATAATGTAAATAATCCTAATATACCTCCGCCACCTCCGCTTAGGGATTACTTTATTCCTACGACATACACTCCACAAACATGTATTGATTTACCGGAGGTGTCGGCATCTCACTTTGAGATAAAGTCATCCACCATCACGCTACTACCTTCTTTCCATGGCCGTATTAAAGAAGACCGTTATAAGCACTTAGGTGATTTTCAAGATATTTGCTCTATTTTAAAAATCCAACACCTAACTGATGATGAGTTAAAATTGCGCCTCTTCCCATTTTCATTAAAAGACAAAGCTAAGTATTGGCTCCAATCTTTGGAGCCAAACACTATAAAAACATGGGAAGCATTAGACACCGCATTTTTACAAAAGTTTTTCCCTATTATGCGTACAAATCATATAAGGAAATCCATAACAAACTTTGTGATGCAAGATGGGGAAACGCTTTATGATACTTGGGTTAACACTCCATGGGTTAACACTTTCGAGGAGAAGGTGTTATCTTCCCTTAAAAACATAGAAACGCAAGTCCAAGCACAAGCACAAGCACAAATAGTGCACTCTCATACACAATCCATTGTGAAGCTTGAATCCCAAATGGGACAAATAGCTACTGCGGTAAGTCGTAGAAACAAGGGAAAGTTGCCTGCGCAAACTATTCAAAAATCCTAAGGGACAAATTCCTGCTTACGCTAAATGTTTAAAAGACATATGCACTCAAAAGCACAAGCTGCGCAGTCATATTCTGAAAAAGGTCTTCCTCACAGAAAAAGTAAGCTCCATTTTTCAACACGCTACTCTAAAATATAAAGATCCAGGTACGCCTACGATATCATGTGTCATAGGTGACACTATCATTCATCCGGCTCTCCTTGACTTAGGAGCTAGCGTTAATCTCTTACCTTATCACGTCTATAAATAACTAGGACTAGGTGAACTTAAGTCTATGGCCGCTACCATACAATTAGCAGATCATTCTATTAAAATACTAGAGGAATCATCGAGGACGTCTCGGTCAAAGTTGATAAATGCTATTATCATGTCGACTTCATGGTGTTTTGACACTAAACCCATGCTAGATGCTAGGAAACACACTCCTGTCATCTTAGGCCGTCCATTCTTAGCAACCGCTAATGCTCGTGTTAACTGTCAGACGGGGGTAATGAAGGTGTCATTTGGGAACATAAACTTAAAATTAAACATTTTTAATACTATGGATCAACCTCCTACAGACGATGATTACCTACATGAGGCGGAGAGTGAGGTTAGTCGAACAATTGAGCCTAATATAGGAATAAATGTGGGTGAGGAAAATAATATAGTTAGTAATGAGCGGATGAATTCGACTAACCCAGATCCCAATGAAGAATTTACTCGGAAGGTGCATAATAGCTTCGAACATAATGAGGGAGAACCGTCGGTCGAATTAATTCAAAACGACGTTATTTCTGCTTATCACCGGGCTCTTCCTGATATCCTAAGGGGTACAAAGTCTGATTTTCAGCCTCCATAAATCTTGAGCTAGAACGGTCTAGCTAAAGATGTAAAAGATAGTGCTTCTTGGGAGGCAACCCAAGCTTTATTTCGTTCGTTTTCCTTATTTTTAGTCATTTTTGAGTCCTTTTGAGTCTGTTTTGGACATTCTGGACAGGTTTAGGGGCCGGGATAAACTCATTTTGAACTTATTTATCTTGAAATAAAGAAATAAGGGAAAAAGACCACATAGCGTGTGAGGCCGGCTCACGCGATGCATCACTCGCGCGGCCCGCCCACGCGATATTCTCCCTTAGACAAAAAATTTTCAACTTTTTATTATATGAGCTCTCTGTTACATCTCGCGCCTAGAATCGCGACCGCGAGGGGTTCGCTCGCGCGATTCTGGCACTTAGAAATTTTTCTAAATAAAATTAATAACAGGCCTCAGGTTTACCTCGAGGAGCGATTTGCGCGAGCGAGGGTCGCTCGCGCGAGGTAGGGATTTCTCAATTTTTCTCTTTGTTCTTTGACCGTCTGTTTCCCCAACCTATCTAGTTGTTTTTCATTTCTGTTTGTTTTTTTTAGTTCTTTTCGTTTAAGTTTATCTTTGTTTCCATAGTTCTAGTTTTGTTTTTCTTTATTTCCTTTACGTTCTTTTAATTCTAGTTTAGTTTCTATTGTTTACAAAATATATAAATAAAAAATAACAAAATAAAAAGAAAAAACATATGTATTATATATTTGCTTTTCTTATTCGTTGTTAGTTTATTTTCTTTTAAGCATTTCCAGGTGAATTAGTGTCTCCATTTGGAGCATTTGAACTGTATTGCTATATTTATATATGTTCATCTGGTTTGTGGTTGCCGAAATCGAGGTACTATCGTTCCTTTTCTACATTCTTTCCTTTCTTTCGTTTTATTGTTTCATTGGGGACAATGAAAAGTTTATGTTTGGGGGTATGCACTCACATGCACATTATTATATACACCAAAATTTTGAAAAAAATTTTGATACTTGTGCTTAAATAAACGACGTCACCTACGGTTTTGCAATCTCTAGTTGATACATCTTATTATGTAACTTGGATTGTTATAGAATGGTAAACATGAGAAGATGTGATTAAAGATTTGATGAAGTCATGATATGACATTTTAGGATATGTATCGTTCGAATCGTAGTTTTATATCATAGATTTGCACACAAATCTATGCATTGCATGTAGTCGCTTGAATACATGTTTGATGTGAACTATAATTTGATTTGGATTTCTAGATAACACATGGTGGAGACTAAGTCCAGTGAGCTTTTGAGCCTATCTTTTCTTTATAGAGGGTTATAAATACATTTTGTGTTTTTCGAATATCATTGAAAAGCGCATTGACTTGTTGTTTAGTCTCATTATTCTTGTTTTGGTTGATAGTCAAGTTAAAATAGTTGTTACCATGCTAAATAATCTTCCGTCATAAATGTTGAAAAATTGTATCATTTTAGGACATGATTTTAGGCCTTCTTTGTTTACTATCTATCGATAAATGATAAAAATCTCCTTAGTTCGCCCTTTGAGCCGTTAAAATGCCCTTTTTCTTTATACACCATTATCCTGTTTTTGTTCCAATTTGGCCAACTTGGAGTTCACTACTGAAGATTGATCAACTTTTAGTGGTGTTAAGGCGATGTGTGATTGAGAAGAAGAAGAAAATAAGATGATGTTTGGGGTGGTTGCCTTGTTATTTATTGAATATTTGTTTCAAGAAGCAACGAGAATGAAAGAAAAAAGATAAGGATTGAAAAAAAAAAAGTTGAAAGTAAAAAGAAGAATAGAAAAGAAAGATAAAAAAGAAATTAAAGAAAAAAAAAATATATATATATATATATATGGAAAAAAGCATGAAAAGATGAAGTTGGTAGAAGAGAGAATGAAAGAAATCTAACATGACTTACAACGCCATTCTAATACTACTTAATGAATCCTTTCTATCATTTTTCATTGCCCGAGCCACATTACAACCGTTGAAAAGTCCTATTTGATCCTAGGAAACATGGTTTGGATATGAAAACGATGGGAGGGAGATTAAAACATGGTAACGAGTAATTTTTCTTGATTGGTTAGCATCCTATCCATGAGACTACTGTTCTTTCGTGTCATGCGTCTTTTCCGAGTCATATGTGAGCGGTTTCTTATTTTGAAAATATATTTCCTTTACTCACATATTTTAGAAAAATTACACCTGTTTCTGAGTGTTTCATTTGAAGTGTAATTTATTGTGAGATTCATAGTCGAAGCATAGTTAGATGGTCATCCGAGTTATATTCCAAGTTAATGACATGCGCGTGTTCATTTGACTACCAAATCACACACGTGCAATTTTATGAGAAACTCTATTGATTTATACGATGCATGTGCTTGGGATTGTTTTTCATGATGTAGGTGAACGTTTGATTATGTTTCTTCTTGTCTGTTATTCTATTTCGAATCATTGTTTTATAGTAAGGAGTAATGAATGTTATGTTTTTTTTAATAAAACTTTTTAAAATTTTAAGTTAATAAAGATGGTTGTGGGTGACTTGTTGACGAGAACCCTCACGAGACTTTACTCGTCCGACTAGGGACACCTAGAGGTTTAAAAGGCTTGTTGCATATGCTAAATGCAATCGTGATCCATGCAAAAATGGAGTAGTATTTTTATTAATAGTTTTATTTTTCTATTCTTTTTGCTCGAGGACTAGCAAAATGTAGGTTTGGGGGTGTGATCGGGAGAGAACAAATCCTAATTATATGCCTTAATTCACATTTGTTAGCCGTTTTTATCCTGTTTTATTGTATTTTTACTTTATTTTCTATTTTCTGTCAGGATTTGGAGAAAAGTAAGGATTCCAGGTTAAATAGGATGAAAAAGCACCAAGAAAGAAGCTGAAAAAGCCACCTCGCGCACGAGGTCCGCTCGCGCGAAACCCAGGAAATCGCTCGTGCGACCTCCCATTTTACGCGCTCATGCGGCCCGCTCGCGCGATTCGTACGAAAAATATAAAATGCGTATTTCAAAGAGCTGAAGACTCCTACGCGAACGAAACTGCCTAATTACGTCTGAAAAGCTAAATACAGCAGTTTTAGTGAGAATTGGGTTAGGAAAGCTTCCAAACTTGCTCCAAACTTATAAATACTCAATTATAATTCAATTCTAAGGTTGGCAATTATTATACACACAATATACAACCATACTTTCAGCCATTGAAGAGAGGAAGGCAAGGAGAAGAAGAAGAAGACCAAGGATTCCCATGGCCTCCTCCATCAACCTCTTGCCGTTCATCAATTCTATGGCCAACTAAACTCAAGATCTATGGTTTCAATGAAACCCTAGCCAAGTAATAGGGTGTATTTTATATTTTTATTTTAGTTTTATTATGTATGGATGACGGTTACATGTTCCGAGGATTTTTATAAATAAATTGTGCTTTTATTGATTAAATCGTTACTTTCAAAGTTTACTCTTGTCGTAGATCTATTTTGATGGTAGTGTGCTCAATGATCTATGCTTGCTGTGCTTGTTTAGATTATTTACATGTAATGGTGCTTAAATTGAATTGTGCTATCAAGTATCCGAATAGTCCATGCCTAGATTAGATGGATTATACCACAACCCTAGTTTAGTGTGGGATAATTCGTGCTAATCGAAGATGGATTATGTTGGTGTTTGAACCATAATTATTTTCTTGACGGAGGAATTGGGCTTGTAGCTACAATTTCCCATTATCATCCAACTTAATAAGCTAAAGTAATTCGTAAATACCCTTATTATGAAGCTAGTGGTGGATTTGCAATCCTAGGTTCCTTAAACTTATTATAAAAATAAATATTTAATTGCTTTCATAATTTAGATTTACTTTTATTGTTATTAGTTTAATTCAAATTAAATCCAAAATCCGTTTTTCTTAATTAACTAAATTTAGGTTTTAAAAATTAAAGTGCTTAGTATTCAATCTCTGTGGGTTCAACATTTACTTCCACACTGCAAATCTTTTGAAAGTAAAGCATAAGTTAAGCATACTTTATATCTTGATTTTGACAAGATCAATAGATCCTAATGAAAATGATGAAATTCCCACTGATTTAAAAAGATTCATTGAAAAAGATGAAAATGAATTAGTTCAAAAAGTAGTGGAAGATACTTTGTCAATAAATCTTTGAATTGAGGAGGATCCCCAAGAGGTCCAAATCGGTTCAACACTTAATCAATGTGAAGCCAAGAATTGACTGCTTTACTTAAAGTATTCAAAAACATTTTCGCCTGGTCCTATGAGGACATGCCTTGAATCGATCCTAAAATTGTCCAACACAAAATCCATCTCTTTCCTAAATCCAAATCTACAAAACAAAAATTGAGGCGGATGAGACCTGAGCTGGTGCTTAAAATTAAAGAAAAGGTTGAGAAATAATTGCGAGCTGGATTTCTAATAGTAACTAAATATCCAGAGTGGGTGGCTAATTTTGTTCCTATGCTTGAAAAGGATGGAAGAGTGCGTGTTTGCGTAGACTTTTAGGATGTAAACAAAGCAAGTCCTAAAGATAACTTCCCACTCCCACATTTAGATGTTCTAGTAGATTATACTGTCGGGCATGCATTATTGTCATTCATGGATGGGTTTTCAGGGCACATAGAGAAAATGCCACATTTATCATGCACTGGCGTATGTTCTATTATAGGGTAATGCAATTTGGGTTGAAGAACACTGGGGCTACGCACCAAAGGGCTGCTACTACATTGTTGCATGTTATGATTCACAATGAGGTAGAAGTGTATGTAGACGACATGATAGTAAAAGCAAAAGAGAGAGGAGACCACATAGGACTACTAAAGAAGTTCTTCAAGAGGTTAAGGAAGTTTAAGATGAGGTTTAATCCAAAAAAGTGTGCATTGGGGATGACCGTAGGGAATCTATTAGGATTCTTAATTACCAAGAGAGGCATAGAGGTACACCCTGCTAAGATCAAAACAATTTTAGAAATGAAACCATCTAAGTCGGAAAAGGAGGTAAGAAATTTTAGCGAAGATCCAATTCACCAGTCGCTTCATTTTAAAGTTAACCACCACCTGTGAGCCGTTGTTTAAACTATTAAAGGAGGAGAAGTTTGAATGGAGTGAACCCTACCATAAAGCTTTTGATAAAATCCAAACCTACCTACAGAACCTGACACGACTAAAAAGTTGTGCGCTCTTGTGCAACACCCAAGTGTAGGTGATCGTGCAAATAATACTGGATAAGTCCAGGTCAATCCCACAGGGAAGGAAAAGGGAGAATGTCTACTAAGTTATAACATAAAGAAAAGGAAAAAAAAAAAAAAGATGAATATACGGGTAAAGGTTCTAATGAATCCTAATCAATTAAATTAAACTAAATAACAAACTAAAGCATAAAGAACATAATTAATTAAACATGTAAATTAAAGGTGTTGGAAACACGTGAATCCACATTGATCCTAACCATCTACCATGCATACTCATTAATGTTTTATGGAGTTCATTCCTTTTCAGCATTCCGTATTTTTTCTAAAGATAAAGAATCAATAGCCCTTTCATGACCGGGACTACATCATCATAGTTGATTTAAAATACTTTGAAGACACTTTAAAACAATGTTTATTACTTGCACTCTAAATGGTGTTAGTATTCAAAGTTGTTTTCAAAAGTCATTGAAAAAAATAGCATTAAGGCTTTAAATTCTAAAAACTGTTGAGACAAACTGAGCTTATAGGGACAATTTGATGACAGATTTCTAAAACAGAAAGTCATGGAATACTTAAAAGAATCATCTCAGGAATTAACATGTTCGATCGATCGAAGCGCTCTCAATCGATCGGACAGCATCATCCTTCAATCGATCGAAATGTCTTCGATCGCTTGACCATGGCTCTGGTTCGATCGATCGATCGAACGATCGATCGATCGAAATATCTTCGATCGATCGAGCCCAAGGTTTCTAAAGATTGCATGACAGAGGCTGGGAATCTATGTTTCATCACATATTCCAAATGTCTAAACTACGGTAACATAAATAAACTAGTGCAAAAATAGTAAAACGTAACAATCATAACTACTAGATTCATAAACAATCAAATAAAGAAAAGAGAAAGTAAAACCTGGAATACTCTGATTATAACTTGTAATAAACTTGAAATAAAGTTGAATCTTGAATCCACAATGGAAAAGGAGGAAGAAAACATCAAACTAAACTAATATAATCCTAATCTAACCCTAAAACTACCCTAAAACTGCTATTTTTTACATTCTTGAGCGTCCTCTCTTCATCTGGTATCAAAACGACTTATTTATAGAGTTTCTACAGAGTTTACGCAACTTTTGGGTGAAAATAAAGTTCAATCGATCGAGCTTAGTTCGATCGATCGAACTCTCAATCGATTGAACTCTCTTCAAGCCCTTAAACTTCTCTGATTTTGACAGCTCTACACACCGATGGGAGAATGGCCATAACTTTTCACTCGGACCTTGAACAGACCTCCCGTTTGCGGCCACATAACCGTAACTCAAAGATCTATATTTTGTATTTCTAGGAAAAGCTTCCAAATCTGAAGTCTTCATTGTCAAAATTGGCATTTTCTCAGCTACTTCCGTTGTTCTCTTCACCAGAATCACTTTTCTTTTGCTTCACTTCATTGAATTACATCCTAATACCTATAAAACAATGCAAAAACATATGCTTTAGAATTAACACAATAAAAAGAACATTGTTATTAGAATGCACCTAAATGTAGGGACGTTGGGGATAAAAGTATGCATAAAAGACCATAAAATATGCTATGAATATGCACTTTTCACCAGGAATCACACCCCCCAACTAGCTCGTTGCTAGTCCCTAGCAATGAAGTGAACTACAGCAATGTTTATTTGAACTCTAAAAATTGAAAACAAAATAAAGTAAAAATCCTAACTCACTTTCGCAGGAATCGCGATTGCATTTAGCGTATGTAACAGGCCTTTAAACCCCTAGGTTCCCCCTAGTGGACGAGTGTTGTCTCGTGAGAGTTTGCAGTGAATCTACCCACAAAATTCATGTTTCTGGTAAGGGTTCTCATTTAAATTTTTCAAAAAAAAAAATTCTATCATTTAGCAATGTAGTTAAGCTCAACAATTTCATGAAACTCTCTAGTATGCCATAGCCATGCAACACACACATTATAGTTAATCTACTATCAAAGTCATTAGAATATTCCATACCTATTAATCATCAAGTGTGTATCTGAATGGAGAACCAAACTACAAAACTTTAATTTCAAAGCTTGTATAACCTAAGATGCTATCAAGACGTTCATTTTGACTCAACTCTCACCGAGATCACACTCTCAAGATGAAATCACTCCGAATTAGGTGTAATAATTATCACTCATGATATGGAAGCTATAAAGAGTGAATGTAAATGGAATCTAATGCTTCTCATATCTAAATAGAAAAACGGACATTTTAATGCACAAAGTCTCATGAATGGATATTTTTCACTAGAAGAGCGAGATACCGTGGAGAGCTCTCTCATCACCTTAACTTTAAATCCAATTTACCTAGAATCATAAGGACTTTGAAAAGGAGATATTCGGTGAAAGAATAAAGAGTTTCGTGGTTTTCAATTGAGTCAAAGGATGTGATTGGAATGTCTACTAGAACTTTTCAAACTTTTCCCACATCTCCAATCTCTCTTCTTTTTTATTTATTTTTTTCACACTCCCCTTTTTTTATTATTATTTTTTCTTTTGTAACAACCATTGGCATTTTTTTTCTTTTTTTTTCTTTTCATGCTTTTCTTTTTTACTTTTTTTCTTTTTTTTCAATCATTTTTTTCTCTTTGCCAACTTTCCCTTATTCACAATAACCAAATTTATTGTCGCGTCAACACATCCCAATTAATCCTAGATATAGAAAAGAAGCTCAAAGAGTTAGGCTTAGATTTAAGGAATTGTAATGACAAGGCAATAAGGCTCAAGAGGTGAAGTAAAGGAATATCATAGAGGTAGGCCAAGGCTTTATTATGCGTGTATGGTCAAAAGATGGCCTAAATCATTTTCTAAGTTCATATGATTATTCATTTCAATAAATTCAAGAGCTCTAAATTTGGTAAATCCTGAACATTCTCTTCTAGTGATTAGTCAAAATGAAGAAAACGAAACTTTCAACGAAGTAATACGCTTTTCAAAAAAAGTAAGAGTAATTTTATAAAACCCTCAAAACTATTGAATGGCTCAACAGCTCACTTTGGTTATTAGTCTCCACTACAGTCTCTCAAGACACTTAAGTTATGCTTACTAGTCCATTTTAGCTAAGTACAAGGTTGTCACAATCTGCTCAAAGCTATTTGAAGATTAAAAGGCATAAAACATACTATAACTAATATAGTAAAGAAACTGTCATTGTGTATCACATAGTAGTAACATACAGAAAATAACACTAATGCATCATAATTAACTACATCATCTAAGAGAGAAATACAATAACCATTTTATTATATTTAAACTAAATTTAAATTTTAAAAATTTTTGCACTTTTAATTTATTGAGTTACATGTTGCTAAGCAGGTATATGACATTAAAGCATAAATAGAAAGAAACGAGGCATGCAATGACTCAGTCCCCTCAACTAAAACTAAACATTGTCCTCAATGCTCTAAACTAAGTACATAGACATGTAAAGTAAAATTAGAGAAGGAAGGATGTTACCTTGAGGCGTTAATATCTAGATTTTTTTTAATTTTGTATTTTTTTTATTCCTTTGTTAAGTTACCTGCAAAATCATTAGTAGCAATAAGGAAAAAAAAATAGACAATAAAATACAATTACTCAGTAAATAAATTCGGTTAATCAAGATATTTATGATAAAGTAATAACCGAAATTTTTTAGGATCTTCCCAGTGAAATAATTTAGCAGTGAGAAGAACGTTGGGATCCTCATAAAATTGCAACTTCCCCCAACTAATGTCAGGCTCAAGGTCAGAGGAGATGATGCAAAACCTATGGCTTCCAAATTTGTTGGGGACAATTACAAGAGGTATACCACACTTTTTAGGAATTATATACAAGAACCGATCTTTGGTGTTGGTAGTTCCTATAATAGCCTCTATTTTAATACAAGGAGGTGGTCACGGTTCAATAAAAGGGGCAGGGTCTAAGTAATATTCTAATTTAGCTTTATTACCCTCCTCTTGTTCTAGAATAGAATCTATGGAGATATAATCATAGGAATTTAATTTATGTTCTATACACATCGTTTTGGACTGGACTTGGATAAAGCTATCTATTTGAGCCTCAATGTCATTATTACTCAAGAAGATCAAGCAGTCTAGAAGATTACTAGTTTCTTGTTGAAGTTGAAGATCATCTAATGTGGGCCAAATAGTTTCTAAGTCCTCTCTCAAAGAATTTTGAAAAATAAAATTTTGCAAAGTCCATGTGCTAGAATCGTTACCACCCTCTTCCCTAACACATTCTACTTGTTCATTAGTGAGGTACACATGACTTTCAAGCTCGGAATGAGAGCTTTGATTAATAGAGAGGATAGGTGATGGGCAACTTGGTGACACCACCTCTTTGGCCGAAAGAGGTGAGGGTTCGTGAAAATCACATGAATCTAAATCGAGTTTAGAATTTTCAATAACGTCCTCCCTAGGGTCACTATCAAAGGTAGGGGTAGAGTCAACAGGGGACTCATCCTTTCCTAATTGTATGCAATCACCTAAACTCTCATCATCTTTTAAAACTTTATTCTCATCCTCGTAACTCTCCTCACTATACATGTCATCTATTGAGGAACTCTGGACAAAGAGATTGTGCAATTTTATCTAGGCAGTGAAGGAGGTGATGTTTGGGGTTGTATATTGAGGAGACGATGGTTCTACAACTTTATGCTCAATGGTTTGGTTTTGGAGTTCTTGTTGAGTTAATACTTTCTCGAGTGAGTTGTTAACCTCATTCGATATAAACCCGTCATTGTCCTCTAATTCCTTTCTATTGTTAGTGTCTTGAAATTTGGAGTGTAGTGTTGAAGGACTGGTGTAGTCTTCTAAAGGTTGGCTAGCATATGCTTGTTGATATCTAGTTTCTAATTTATCAAGTGCATTATCTAGCCTTTTCATTTCACTAAGTAGTAATTTTAACATACCATTTTCCTCAACTTGGTTATTCTCCTCATTATAACTATACAAAGTTTCGCCCTATTTTTGTTGGTAATAATCCCCTTTCCATTGTGTTTGTTGACAAGACTCGCCAAAGGGAAAGTCTTGGTGCATTTTTTAATCATGGGAAGTACAACTATATCCTATATTATTTTGGTTATATCCCTATTGCAGTTGATAGAACTCTTCATATGGAGGTTCTGGATACATTTGATAACGTGGGGGGACTACCACTATCATTTCCCCATTGTGGTGGTTGGTAGCACTCGAGTTGATAATACGTGTCATATGTGGGTGCTTGCCAACTTGGTGGACAATTTTCATTACCTAATGTGTACCTATTCATAGTGTTTGAGTTGTAAGGAGGGTAATATGGATAAGACATGTTTATCCAAAATTTTTAAACAATAGAATTTTATTTATTGATTGATTATTCTTTTCTTGTAAGAGAAAAAGTCCAAAGTTTTTTTTTAGAAGTAAGAAAAATTGGAAATAACTTAGTAAAATCCTAACCTAGTTGCCTTCCCCAGCAACGGCGCCAAAAACTTGACACGACTAAAAAGTTGTGCGCTCTTGTGCAACACCCAAGTGTAGGCGATCGTGCAAGTAATACTGGATAAGTCCAGGTCGATCCCACAGGGAAGGAAAAGGGAGAATGTCTACTAAGTTATAACCTAAAGAAAAGGAAAAAAAGATGAATATACAGGTGGAAGTTCTAATGAATCCTAATTAATTAAATTAAACAAAATAACAAACTAAAGCATAAAGAACATAATTAATTAAACAGGTAAATTAAAGGTGTTGGAAACACGTGAATCCACATTGATCCTAACCATCTACCATGCATACTCATTAATGTTCTATGGAGTTCATTCCTTTTCAGCATTCCGTATTTTTCTAAAGATAAAGAATCAATAGCCCTTTCATAACCGGGACTATATCATCACAGTTGATTTAAAATACTTAGAAGACACTTTAAAATAATGTTTATTACTTGCACTCTAAATGGTGTTAGCATTCAAAGTGGTTTTCAAAAGTCATTGAACAAAATAGCCTTAAGGCTTTAAATTCTAAAAATTGTTATGACAAACTGAGCTTATAGGGACAATTTGATGATAGATTTCTAAAACATAAAGTCATATGGAATACTTAAAAGAATCATCTCAGGAATTAACATGTTCGATCGATCGAAGCGCTCTCGATCGACCGGACAGCATCATCCTTCAATCGATCGAAATGTCTTCAATCGCTTGACTATGGCTCTGGTTCGATCGATCGATCGAAATATCTTCGATCGATCGAGCCCAAGATTTCTAAAGATTGCATGGCAGAGGCTGGGAATCAATGTTTCATCACATATTCCCAATGTCTAAACTACGGTAACATAAATAAACTAGTGCAGAAACAGTAAAACGTAACAATCATAACTACTAGATTTATAAACAATCAAATAAAGAAAAGAGAAAGTAAAACCTGGAATACTCTGATTATAACTTGTAATAAACTTGAAATAAAGTTGAATCTTGAATCCACAATGGAAAAGGAGGAAGAAAACATCAAACTAAACTAATCTACTCCAAATCTAACCCTAATACTACCCTAAAACTGCTATTTTTTGTGTTCTGGAGCGTCCTCTCTTCGTCTGGTATCAAAATGACTTATTTATAGGGTTCCTGCAGAGTTTACGCAACTTTTGGGTGAAAATAAATTTCAATCGATCGAACTCTCAATCGATTGAACTCTCTTCAAGCCCTTGAACTTCTCTGATTTTGACAACTCTACGCATTGATGGGAGAATGGCCATAACTTTTCACTCAGACTTCAGACAGACCTCCCGTTTGCGGTCACGTGACCATAGCTCAAAGATCTAAATTTTGTATTTCTAGGAAAATCTTCCAAATTTGAAGTCTTGATTGTCAAAATTGGGATTTTCTCAGCTACTTCCGTTGTTCTCTTCACCAGAATCACTTTTCTTTTTCTTCACTTCATTGAATTGCATCATAATACCTATAAAACAATGCAAAAACATATATTTTAGCATTACTTCAATAAAAATAACATTATTATTAGAATGCACCTAAATGTAGGGACTTTGGGGATAAAAGTATGCATAAAAGACCATATAATATGCTATGAATATGCACTTTTCACCACGAATCAGAATCCACCCATCTTGTCATGGATGTTGAAGGAAAACCCTTGCTTCTATACCTGTCAGTAGCCAAGGATGCCATGGGATGTATGTTAGCTCACAAGGATGATGAGGGCCATGTGGAGAAAGCCATATACTACCTAAGTAAGAGGATGATCGGATATGAACTCAAGTATACATAGTTAGAGAAAACCTGTTGGACCTTGGTTTGGGCTTCCTACCAACTTAGGCACTATATGTTATCTTATTCTATGTTGATTATAGCCGAAATGGACCCGCTGAAATACTTGATTGAAAAACCCACACTAATAGGAAGGACGGCTCGATGGACTTTGATGCTCGCAGAGTTTGATTTAAAGTACGTTGTAAAGAAATTTGTCAAAGGGAGAGAGATAGCAAAATTCCATGCTGACCAGACAGTAAATGGGGATGACGCTAAAGAATTCCCATTCCCCGATGAGGATCTCATGGTCATTAGCCAAGATACGTGGAAAGTATACTTCGACAGAGCCGCTAATAAGAAGGGATATAGAGTCGGGATAGTGTTAGTATCTCTGAATAGTGCTCATGTGACATTCGCCGTCAAGCTAAACTTTACTGTCACTAACAATGTCAGTGAATATGAGGCTTGCACGATTGGACTGGAAATGGCCATAGGAATAGGGGCAAAGAAAGTCAAAGTGTTCAGAGATTTGAATTTGATAATTTCATAGGCTAGAGGAGGCTGGAAGGTGAAGGAGGAGAAGTTGAAGCCTTATCATGAGTACTTAGAGAGTTTACAAGCAAGATTTGAGGAGTCACTTTCTTCTACCTATCCTGAGACAAAAAGCAATTCCCGAACGCTTTAGCCATCCTAGCCTAAATGATAGAGATACCTGTCGGAGTAACCATGAGACCTCTAATCATAGAGAGAAGAAAAAACCCCTCCTACTATTGTGTTGTTACTAACCTAGAGAATGAAAAGGAGTTACCTTGGTATGGCGACATTTGGAAGTTCATAAGTGAACAAGAAAACCCTGTGGGAGCCACGGAGAAAGATAAAAGAGCCTTATCAGGCCAATTTATCATAAATGGAGAAGAATTGTACCGAAATCACACATAGGGAAGAACCTTTTATGCTTAGATAAACGTAAAGCCAAAAAGATGATGAAGGAGATTCATACAGGGGTATGTGGCCCTCATATGAATGGGCATATGTTAGCAAAGAAGATAGTGAGGCAAGGATACTACTGGTCCACCATGGAGCATGACTGTTGTAAGTACCTAAGGAGATGTCACCGTTGTCAAATCCATGCCAACCTTATGCACATCGCACCATTAGAACTCTATAGTCTCACCACACCTTGGTCATTCTCAATATGGGGCATAGATATAATTGGAGAGGTGACACTGAAGTCGTCAAATGGGAATAGATATATCGTAGTGGCAATCGACTACTTCACAAAGTGGGCGACATCCTATACTAAGTTAGAAGCTAAAGACGTGGCATATCTGATAATGGGTCACATTTTAAGGCTGAGGTACTAGCACTGCTCGAGGAATATAAGATCACCCACCATAAGTCGTTACCCTATAGGCCAATGACCAATGGGGCAGTAGAAGTTGCAAATATAAATGTGAAGGCAATATTGTAGAAAATGGCAGATACATTTCAGGATTGTCACGAGAAGCTACCATTCGCCCTATGGGGTTATAGGACATCAATGAGGACATTCACCGGAGCCACTCTGTACTCGATGGTATACGGGATGGAGTCTGTATTGCCAATAGAACTCAAGATTTCACCATTGAGAGTAAAGGCGGAATGTACGATAAAGGAAACTGTCATGCCCCGGTGTAGCAAAGTAGGGAAAAAATAAAATTTCCACCTTTGGACCCGTAGATACGTGACTGGTTTGAGGATTGCGTGCTTGTCCATACAGGAAAGAACCAAGATAAAAGCAATAAATGATAAACAGAAGAAGCATTAGTAAGCATGGGGGTTCTAGGCTTACATAATATCAAACATTATCAGAGTCTTAAATCCATCATTACAACCCACAGAAAAGAAAAAGGAAAGGTAACAACATCCTGATCATAATAATAATAATAAGTCTGGCACCTAGTGCCTCCAATACTAAACAAAAGATAATCACAAAAGTCTTCTCTTCCGCCAACTAGCTCGCGAAACCATAACCCTCCTCGGCATACTCCTTGTTTGGGTAATTAGCCTTTACAAGATCTGGACATTTGATGGTCCAGGACATAAAAGTCGTCAGTTTTACTACAAGCTGAGTAAGTAAACCTACTACACTGAATAGGCTCAGAAAACACTTGTTAATCCTTTAAGGGAGTAAAACGTTCCATTTTCTCTTTGTTAGTAAAATCATGTCCACATGTCTTGATTATTCTAATCTTAAGGTAATGCGTACATTTAGGAAACGTTCAGTGACAATACACAGATCTTAGAAACACAGCTGACAACAACCAATTGATCGTTTTAGAACTACAGCCCAATCCATACCGACTCGGATACTTCGCTTTGAACCATAGGTTCAATCGTTACGAACTTGACTTGCTTTGGATTGCCGATCCAATCTTTGGACTATATGCCCAACGCGACCCTTTGCATGCATCTGGCATGAATGTCGTTGGCCTGGAATATCACCGCTTTCTGGTCATGAGTTACCATCTTGTCATTGTGTCCAAATGGCTAATTGATATCTATTCTCTTGTCATCATTCCCAATGGCTAATTGACATCTGTCTTACGGCCTCATTACTTGGTAATCCCAATCTTATTCAATTTGGCCTTGGTTACTTCGTCATTTGCCCAAAAATGCCACTTTCTTGACGTCAACCCATTGGCTATTAACCATCTCAACAACTGGACCCAAAGTCTTTACTCTTTCTCTAACTGACCAACCAAACAAATGAAACACAAGAGACTAGACCAAAGGACACGAACATCTTATCAACGTCATCGCGTCTTCTGCATCATTAACAACTTTTGCACGTGGTATAAGTTGTGAAAGCGCATTATTCTTGAAGTCGTGTACTTAAGTACATCACCTTATTATTCTTGTTATTATTGACCATCGTCGATATACGTTCAGCCGGTTAATCGCGACATCATGTTAAGAAAACATCTTCTTCTTTCTTTATAAAAGTGTGCATTACTAAAGTGCTACACTAACAGCTTAAGGTACAACTTACAGTAAGCACACGCGGCATATATATATCAAGTACAACCCAAGTTACAACTATCATAGCTCATAGTACAGTCTGACTTAGTATAACTCATTATATATGCATATAACAGACCATCCTTACAAATACTGCCAAACCCAAGCACTCCCGCTTGGCCCAAGCACTCGTACCTGGCCCGTTCATTAGGCTCGAGTGCTCGCGCTTAGTTCGAGTGCTCGGGTTTAGCAGAACAGAATAGTGATAGTTTTAGCAACTCAAGTTTCTAAGCTGTGCTCTCTTTTCATGTCACATGCATGAGTCTAGATTGTTAACATACCGTATAAAAACATGTTAGTGATTAAGTAGAAGTACTCACCAAAGATCTAGATGATCTAGATGATGATAAATGAAGAAATATGTGTGCGTGTGTAGCCTTGATCTTTAAGAACTTCCAAGTACAAGCTCCAAGAGTCTTGATCCTTTAAAACCTCCTAGATCCTTCTTAAACTTTACTTCCAGAACTATATAGTGGTGGTCATACATGTGTTTGTGTGCATAGATTATGAAATGAAAGACATGCAAGCATGTATGTGAGTGTGTTTGTGTATGGAATGTATATAAACTCACAAAGTTTCTCTGTTAAGGAATTCTCTGGATTTCTCTCCAATTGTACACCCAAAATGCTGAGAAATGCTGGTATTTATAGACTTTATGAGACCCAGGGGCAAAATAGTCATTTTACCAATTTTTAAAGCTCGAGCACTCGCGCCTCTCGAGAGCTCCCACCTCAAGTGCTCCCATGGTCCAAGCGCTCGGGCCCCTTGCATCAATGATCCTTCCTTTGCTATATGAGTTCAAAGGTCCAAGTATAAACATCCATAAGAACTAATCATCAAAGTTAATCCATACACGGTCGTAACTATACGAATACAGAAATATAGTCATATACAGATAATTACAGGTAAAAGGGCTAGTGTTGCATCTCTTCACCACCCAACAAAAGATTTCGTCCCCGAAATCAGAGCTAGGGTGCGCTAAACAAATCCAGGAAATTCTCTCGCATAACGGACTCTATCTCCCAAGAAGCTTCGCGTTTGTCATGATGTTTCCATTGAACTTTTACTAACGGGATCTCCTTGTTCCTTAGCTTCTTGATCTCTCTCCCCAAGATTCGTACTGGTCTCTCGGTGTACGACACCTAACTATCTACTTCGATGTCTTTAAAGTCAATCACGTTGATCACAAGGTGAGATAATCAACACTCAAAGCAACAACCATAAAGCCAAAACGATTACTCAGAAATAATAACAGGCAAAATCATGTTGCTGATATATCTACGGCCAAAAACATTTATAGTATGGTAAGGTAAGGGTATTTACATCACATTTACACATACACCACTACCATCAAAATCATCTACAACATGAACACAAAAGAAAAATGGACTACATGCCCTAGTCAACCAAAATAGAAAGAGAGTCTAGATCCTAGGGATCCGATCCCAGAAGTCATTCACATCTGACTCAAATGGAGCAACTCATCTGCTTGAACATCAATCTCCTCTGATGCCACCCAGTCAAGACACAATTCAAACTCGTCAACCATCTCAAAGACCGGATCATCCTTAGGCAGGTCTTCTGTTATCTGTCCATCTGTGGGTAACCAACCTCCATCAACTATATACTATGGTAGAACCGGTCATGTAGTAAAACCCTGGGGCGCTTGAATCACCTCGATCTCCCCACCATCAGCATCATCTACAGGCATGACCTCTCCCTCCTGACCATCATCCTAATCCTCGTCAGGGTCATCCTTCAACTCTCCCTCCTACTCATCATCATAATCACCCTCATGTCCATCCTCATCTTCCTCAAGTTCGTCCTCCTGATTATCGTCATGATCCCCTTCATCCTCAGGCTCATCATCAGAATCATCCCCAGGCTCATCCTCACCTCCATCACCCTCCACCATAGAGTCTTCCTCTAGGTTGGCGTCAACATCGTCATTATCGTCCTGCTCTTAGGTATGACTGGTTACTAGAGGTACTGACTGTGCTGGTGGTGGCTAAGAGGCATGAACTGGTGGCATATGTACGACTCATGCTAGAATCTCCTGATAATGTGGAATATCTCATAATATAGCCTCCATCTCCTGATCGACTCGTAAAAGAGTGAGTAATCGGTGTAGAGCCTTAGTACATACCCTCTCCAAGTCCTGGACACCATCGATGTGTATGGCTCTCCAAAAGTCATCCTCAACTAGATGTTGTGCACGTGATCTAATCCTCTATAAATATACCTTTGGATTAGCAAGCTGAAGGTGCTTGGTGAATAAAAAGTATCCTCCCAACGCATGCATCCTCAAAGAAAACTGGCTCCATATTGACCTAAAAATGAAACTAACTTAAGTCAGTACTAGTCGCAAGGAATCTTAAGGCTCATATGTATAGGATAATCAATGAGCACGACTAAACCTGGTCCTCTGATACCAAAAATCCATGTCACGCCCTGACTTAGCAATGTAGGGAAAAAAATTTCCACCTTTGGACCCGTAGATACACGATTGGTTTGAGGATCGTGTGCTTGTCCATACAAGAAAGCAATAAATGATAAACGGAAGAAGCATTAATAAGCATGGTGGTTCTAGGCTTACATTATATTAAACATCATCAGAGTCTTAAATACATTATTACAACCCACAGAAAAGAAAAGGAAAGATAATAACATCCTGGGCATAATGCCCTACATCATAATAATAATAATAATAATAAGTTTGGCACCTAGTGCCTCCAATACTAAACAAAAGATAATCACAAAAGTCTTCTCTTCCACTAGCTAGCTCGCAAAACCATAATCCTCCTCGGTATACTCCTCGTTCGGGTAATTAACCTCTACATGATCTGAACGTTTGATGGTCCAGGATATAAAAGTCGTCAGCTTTACTGCAAGCTGAGTGAGTAAATCTACTACACTGATGGCTCAGAAAACACTTGTTAATCAATTAAGGGAGTAAAACGTTCCATTTTTTCTTCGTTAGTAAAAACATGTCAACATGTCTTGATTATTCTAATCTTAAGGTAATACATACATTTAGGAAACATTCACTGTAATACACAGACCTTAAAAACACAACTGACAATAACCAATTAATCGTTTGGCACTATCGCCCAATCCATACTGACTCAGATACTTTGCCTTGAACCATAGGTTCAATTGTTACGAACTTGACTTGCTTTGGATTGCCGATCCAATCTTTGGACTATATGCCCAGTCTTTCACAAACGCGACCCTTTGCATGCATCCGACATGAATGTCGTTGGCCTAGAATATCATCGCTTTCCGGTCATGGGTTACCATCTTGTCATCGAGCCCAATAGCTAATTGGCATCTGCCTTATGGCCTCATTACTTGGTAATCCCAATCTTATTCCATTTGGCCTTGGTTAATTTGTCATCTGCCCAAAACGGCCACTTGCTTGACATCATCCATCGGCTATTAACAATCTCAACAATTGGACCCAAACTCTTTACTCTTTACTCTTTCTCAAATTGACCAACCAAACAAACGAAACGCAAGAGACTAGACCGAAGCATACGAACATCTTATCAACGTCATCGCGTCTTTCGCATCATTAACAACTTCCGCACGTGGTACAAGTTATGAAAGCGCATTATTCTCGAAGTCGTGTACTTAAGTACATCACCTTATTATTCTTGACATTATCGACTATCATCCATATACGTTCAGTCGATTAATCACGATTATCATGTTTAGAAAACATCTTCTTCTTTATTTATAAAAGCGTGCATTACTAAAGTACTAACTAACAGCATAACATACAACTTATAGTAAGCACATGCAACCATATATATTAAGTAAAACCCAAGGTACAACTACCACAGCTCATAGTATAACCTAACTTAGTATAACTCATCATATATGCATATGACAGACCATCCTTACAAATGCTGCCAAGCCCAAGCACTCGCACCTGGCCCGTTCATTAAACTCGAGCGCTCGCGCTTAGTTCGAGCACTCGGGTTTAGCAAAACAGAATAGTGAAAGCTTTAGCAACTCAAGTTTTTAAGCTTTGATCTCTTTGCATGTCATATGCATGAGTCTAGATTGTTAACATACCTTATAAAACATGTTAATGAGTGAGTAGAAGTACTCACTAAAGATCTAGATGATCTAGATGATGAATGAAGAAATGTGTGTGTGTGTGTGTGTGTGTGTGTGTGTGTGTGTGTATGTGTGTGTGTGTGTGTGTGTAGCCTTGATCTTCAAGAACTTCCAAGTATAAGCTCCAAGAGTCTTGATCCTTCAAAATCCTCCTAGATCCTTCTTGAAATTTACTTCCAGAACTACATAGTGGTGGTCATACATGTGTTTATGTGCATAGATTATGAACTGAAAGACATGCAAACATGCATGTGAGTGTGTTTGTGTATGGAATGTATATAAGCTCCCAAACTTTCTCTCTCAAGGAGTTCTCTAGAATTCTCTCAGTTTCTACGCCCAAAATACTACAAAAAAATGTTAGTATTTATAGATTTTATGAGACCGTGGGGCAAAATAGTCATTTTACCAATTTTTAAGCTCGAGCACTCCCATGGTCCGAGCACTTGGGCCTCCTGCATCAACAATCCTTCCTTTGTTCTATGAGTTCAAAGGTCCAAGTATAAACATCCATAAGAACTATTCGTCAAAGTTAATCCATACACAGTCGTAACTTACATATACGAATATAGAAATATAGTCATACATAGATAATTATAGGTAAAAGGGCAGGTGTTACATAAAACCCAATGGTTGAGTGAAAGGTGCGAGGAGCTAGCACTGATGGATGAGAAGAGATTGGAAGTACTGAACCATGTCCAAGAATATCAATAGAGGATAGCTAGGGCTTACAACAAGAAGGTCCGCCTATGGAAGATCGTTGAGGGTGACCTAGAAGGAGATGAGAGCGCCAGTTTTCGATCCAAGAGGGAAATTTAATCCCATTTGGGTCAGATCCTACCTTGTTTAGACCATCCTCAAAGGGCGAGCATCCTACCTAATACACCTGGATGGCCTTGAATTCAAAGAACCCATTAATCTCGATCGCCTCAAGAAGTACTTTGCTTAGCCCACCATGCACGTCTTTCCCAAAATACATAATGGACCTGATTCTCGCTAAGGGATATATAGGCAGCCTAGAAACAAGTTCAATACAAGTCCTTAATCCACTCCCATTCGTTTGTTACATTAGAGGTAAGCCCTTCCCAATCTTGATATTTTTTTACCTATCCCTATACTAGGGGCAACCCCCGCATTGAAGCCTAACCCTTCTTTTAAAAAGGTAGCCCCACTGTTGAGCCAAACATTAATGTAGATTTCAGGAAAAAGGATTCACGCATGCATTTAAAAGACTAAAATAAAATGATTTTGAATCGATAAGTTGAGCATGATATGAATGGCATAACAAAGAGCAAGTGAAAAGACTGAAAGCAGATTAAATAAGGAAAATTCTCAGGACTAAGTTTTATTGATTAAAGTTTTATTTCACTACAATAAAAGTTGAAAAGTAAATAATGAAGGAAAACTATGCTATTCTAAAGACTAGTCTTAAAAAGTGGAGTTAGAAGTTTCTTCATTCACTTGGTCACTTCTTGTTTTGTCTCTTCTTTTTCTGTATGGCTCTGATTACGTCTTTTGATGTAGAGAGAAGAAAGGAACCCTTGTTATGATCTATGAATTGGCATAATTCCCAACATTTCTTAAAGTATAGAACATCTGAAGCCTTGTGAGCAACCTTTTTGGGGATCCCGAGAGGATGAATAGGAACCTCCTAAAGATGATTGAACTGGCGCAGAATCCAGCTGGAAAGATAAAAGGACCACATATGAAGACCTTGGATGCTAACACCAAAAATTGATCTTGTAATAAAAGTAGAGGTCTTGATCTTCCACCATTTGATATTCCATTGAATATCTTCATGGGTGAGGCCATGGAACTAAATGGTCCAATCTTGCAGGGATTCATGGAGGCGAATAATCTCCCAAGTATGATAGAGGGTGGAGAATGTTGATAAATGCTTAGGAGGACCCAAGCTTAGTTCTTTCAAGAAGCCATACTTGTAGCAAGACCATGGATCCATGCAAGTTTTCTACAGAGCCAGCTGAAGCCTTGTCCAATCCAGTTAAAGTTTCAGCCAAGCAGCCAAGCATATCATCATTGGGTTTTTCCCCTTGCTAACCTCCAGAGATACATCAATAAGTTTCACATCCGTTGTGGTAGTACTAGGGGTGAAATTGGTTCGGTTCGGTTTGGTTCGGTTCGGTTGGTTTTTAGAGGAAAACTTACATCGAACCGACTAATAGATTTTAGGCACATGTGAAACCGAAACTAATCATCTTCCTAGGATTACTGAACTAAACTTGCCAAACATATTTTGGTTCAACTCGGTCGGTTTCGATTTTCAACTGTTTAGAGAGGACCAAGATTTAGGGTTAAGAGAGAATGAAGAAGAAGAAGAAGAAGCAGAAAAGGGAGAGAGAAGAGGGATTTCTTGTGACAATAGGTTCAAAATGTATGAAACAAGTCATTCAAACATCCAAAAAAATAGGATTCAAAATCTTGAAAAATCATTCATAGATTCAAATAACCACGTCTCATTCACAAATTCGAAGAGAGATTGAGAGTTTTGCCTTAGATTAATTGAGCTTGCCGGCGGTGGGATGAGGGTGTTGACAATTGCGACTTCCTGTCTTCATAGGAAGATTGAGGAGGATGACGATGTTTGTCATTTGGAAAGAGAGAGTTTTGAGAGTATGGGCTAGGGTTTTTGCAAATTAGAGAGAGAAACTGAGAAAGTGAAAGGTCTTTGACACTCTTGACAAGTGATATGTATATTATATTGGAGTATATTCTTACCAACAAAAAAAAAGTCCTAACATTGGGAAAGGTCCTTCACTTGTGATATCAACATATATATATATATATACATATATATATGTCACGCCTCATCGTAGCAAAAATAGGAAAAATAAAGTTTCCATTTTGGACCCTTAGGCACGTGACTGGTTGGATCATCGAATTGTCTATGATGAAGCAATAAACAAAACATATCTAACATAAGATAAACCAACATGATTATATTAAAATGAAAATGAAAATACTATTTCAGCTTTTACAACTCCATGAATACAACCTTGTCTTATGGCACTAGGGCCTTACAGGAGCTATTACAAAAGATAGATAAAGTCTTCTGATAGAGCTTACAACCAATAATATTTACAAGATTACAACTACTAGTCTTTTTCCTAACTAGCGTAACCATAATCCTCCTCGGTGTGTTCTTGCTCCACTTCCTCCTCTAGAGCAGCATCGCAACCTATGTACTAGATAAGCTAGACATGGGAATGTCTAGCGACATGAATGCCATCAGCTTAAAAAAATGAGTGAGAAAACTAAATCAAATGGAACTCATATAGCTACACACTAATATTATATGTTTACTACTTTTATTACGTCTTTTAAGGAACCACATGTTCTCACCATCAAACTATGACTACTAACTTGTCCGTCCATGTATTCAAAAAGAATATGATGAACACGGCTAATCTCAACATCCTCTGACAACATTACCACAATCTATTACCAGAGCCTAACACTGAATCCCGACTCTAAACAGCAACAACAACAATAGAGAATCTAACCACTTTACACTAACTTTCACTTCGTTACGGAGAACCGAAGTGTTCTCATTAACCTTCACTTCGTCACAGAGAACCAAAGTGTTCAACTCAACCTTTACTTCGTCACGAAGACTTAAAGTGTTTCAACTAACCTTCACTTCGTCATGAAAATTGAAGTGTTCAATTCAACCTTCACTTCATCACGAAGACTCGAAGTGTTCTCACTAACCTTCACTTCGTCACGAAGAATCGAAGTGTTTCCACTAAGCTTCACTTCGTCACAAAGAATCGAAGTATTCTAACTCAACCTAACCAACAAGCCTGACATGGAGTCCTAGCTTTCCTAACTAAGCTGACACGAAGTCCTATCATAACCATTCTGAGTCTAGCACGGAGCCCTAACTTACCACGCTAATATATCAACACACTAGGCCTCTAGTGGCCACTAACCCAACAACTACATCCTTCTTACACCATCCCGGCCTACGCAGCCTGGTTTACCTATCCGACACTTAATCTCAGCATATCCTACTCCTGACATAGCACAACTGACTCTCACGTATCCCCGACCATGCACGCATCATTCATTACAAATTTAGGTTCATTATATGACTTTCGATTATAATTAGCAAGTTTCGTTAATACGTCCGTCAATCTGTTTTACATCATATAATACTAACGAAATATGAATAAGCATTAACATTCAGCTCGTTGCTATGTACACACCTTTCGGAGACTTTTATACAACAGTGCCCACAAATTGGTTACTCCCACTAATTAGTTTCTGCCATAAATTGGTTTCTCCCACTTATTGGTTTCTGCCACAAATTGGTTTCTCCCATAAATTGGTTTCTGCCATAAATTGGTTTCTCCCACTAATTGATTTCTGCCACAAACTAGTTTATCCCACAAATTAGTTTCTCCCATAAATTGGTTTCTCCTACAAATTGGTTTCTGTCACAAATTGGTTTCTCCCACAAATTGGTTTCTGCCACTAATTGGTTTCTTCCATAAATTGGTTTCTCCCACTAATTGGTTTCGGGAGACAATTTCTAGAACTCTTCTTATCATGCAATGTACAACACATCAAGCTCGGTGTACTAAACATAAATACTCCTATGGATAGTAAAACATTCCCATAACTTATTCTTACCAACTACATAGATCCGTTAAGGTACAACTATCAATGCATGTTCCATGCATTCAAAGCACATTTCGTAAATCTAACACATAAAGCTCATGCATAACTTCATTAATACGTCTGGGATACTAGCATGCAGTTCTAATAAACATATAACAAGGTTTCATACTAATAGAGTCGAGGTACAACTAAACAAAGCTTAGAAATCAAAGTAGCATAAAACAGTTCCCAAAAACCAGTTACTCCCACAAACCAATTTATCGTACTCTTTCCCAGAAATTAGTTTCTCCCACAAACCAGTTTCTCGTACCCTTTTCTGCAGTTTTTCACAGCATTGTTATACTATGGGTTTTACTTCGAAAATCTTCTTGCATGGCACAGAAATTTCATAAGAACACTACTAAAACCCTAACATGGCATAGAAATCTTCTTCTAATTCTTTCACTCCTGGGATTCTCCTTCTAAGTACTTCTTCTAACAGTTTCTATGTCCCCATGGTTGCATATATAAGTATATGAATGTATGTAGGGAGGTGTATACAAAGGTGGGAAGTGGACACTTTGGTTTTCTTCTAATTCTTCTCTATCTCCATGAATCTTCAATCTCCTACCTCTTTCTCTAAATATGCAGATTGCAAATGTCGGAAAGAATATTTTGCAAGTGTGTATGCATGTTCATATAAGGTTTTACATGTGCATGTGTGTATGTTAGGACAAGTGTCATGGTAGTGGACAAGTGTCCAAGGTGGTGGTGACAAGTGTCTAGGGAGGTGGTGACATGTGGAGGAGATGCTACATGGGCTGCCATATGGTCGACCATGGTAGAGCCCACCTTAGATTTTGTGCCACTTTCTCAATTTGTGTACAAAAGTCCCCGTTATGAGTGCTAGTCTCAATTTACGTACAACCGGGTATTATTTCTAATGTCTAGGTCCGAGTATGGAACTAAGTTAATTCTTATTATGATTGAGTCAGTACGGTGCCTACAGTCTAATTAGTTATATGACTACATAGATATAGTCACACAATTTAAAGTAAAATAATAATAGGCCAAATACAGAAATTCAGAAAACTGATTTATTATACGTAGAAAAAATTATAGGCACTACAATATATAATACACTGTCCATCGAAAAGTGGAAAGACGTGACATATTATACCATTGGGAAGTGAACATTAATTTTTGTCCTATCAATATATATAATATAGAAAAGTTCTTGGAAAGTGTTCAACTTTTTAGGAAATAGGGAAAAGCTGGAGTCATAGACATTGGGAAGTGTAATAGAAGTTGACTAGTTTGAAATAAAATACATACATATTACATAATCATATCAGATTGGTTCGGTTTGATTCGGTTGTCATCAATTCAACAAAATATTAAACCAAAACCGAACCGATAACAGATTTTTATACTTTATAAAAATTAAAACTGGCTGAAGTATGACTCACACCAAACCAAACAAGTCAGTTCAGTTTATTCAGTTTATCTTTCAACCCTAGGTAGTACCATCATTGAATAGGAAGTGGGCAATCAAGCACAGAACCAGAACACCCCGCTTGTGTTCACAAGCAATGGTAGGGTCATCCGAGGAGAAGAGCTTGATGAGAGGGACCAATAGGATACGACCTTCTACGATAATATCATTGCATTCAGGAAGAGGCAGACTTCGTAAGGTAGACAAGAAATGAGAATACCTAGCGTGATGAGAAGGAAGCACGAGTTCAAACTTCTAATCATAGCCCAACATAATAGAATTCTTCAAAGGTTGGGCATAGCTCCTCACAGTTGAAGTGGAATAGATGGTATTTGGGATCCCAACAAGATGTTTCAACCACCATGAAGTTCCTCTAAGGCCTCAATTGACGAAGACATTCAAGCCATCCAAACCTTAATGTTGGAAGTAAACGCAATCAAGGCCGCAGAATGCATCCATTTATTGGAAGAGATCACAAACCATGATGTTTTCCATTGAAAGGAGGTTGTAGGGATGAGAATGAATGAAAAGAGGGGAGTTTCTAGGGCTTATATAAAGTATCAAGTCGAATTTGGAAAGGATTGGGAGTCCAAAGTCGAAAAGAAGTCAAAAAATTGCCAAAAAGCATTAAAAGTCGCAAAACTGTTTAAGAGCCATAGTGGCACTCATGTGACTGCTACGTTGACCTTCTGAGTGTCATGTGGCATCCTTGAGTGCCACAATGGCATCCCCTTTCCCCCTCCTTTGTGCAGATGCATCCTTATGCGTTTCTGTTGGTTTTGGGCCTCCATTTTGAGTCCAAACGGACATTTTTATTCATTAAAAGTCATGTTCTGTATGTAAAGAGTCTTAGTATGTGTTTTAAATCATTCATTCCCAGTTATAAAAGAGTCATAAAAAGTCCCCCGTTGCTCATACAATCCAAAGAAGTGTTTAAACGAAAGTGCAAGGAAAGAAATCCATCAGTGCAATCTAGTTAAGTACAGTCATCCATAGTGATCCATAGCATAAAAGATATAGCATGAAGCTAATCTCAAGGGCATCTCTTGCCCGCATTTTCCCTCTTCGGCCGAACCCATGGTGGCTCTTCATCTTCTTCCTCATCATCATCAATAATGACTCGATGAGAAGAAGTTGATCGTCTAACCGGCTCTTGCATGGACATAGTGGGAGGCCGGTGTGATGATGATTCTCCGAAGCGCATCTCCAACTCTATTGTAACACCCTATATTTGATTTTCATTAACAAACAAATATTTCATTTCCTTCTTTGAATAAACCCTTTGATATGATTTCCAAACTCTACTTTATTTTTGAGACAATAAGAATGACTTTCTTGGTGCAATATGTATTTTTTTATACATATAAATATTTGTTTGGGTCAAACCATAATTTTTATAAATAAAGATTTACTGATGTGGATTTGAAATTTGTAACTATAGTTTACACAACCCGAAATTTATTTCCCTATGCTAATATCATTTTTTTGTATTCTTATTGCAATTACATATACCAGTTATTATTTTAAAGTTGCGGTTATATCGCAACATAGGTGTGGGAGCACATGAGCTCACCACACGGGAATATCCCTTAGTTTCTTGGAGCCCAAATTGGGCTAACAGTATATATATATATATATGTATTAAACTCTCACAGTCTCTCATTTTTCTCTACGCACTCTCAATCTCTCTCAAATTCTCTCATCTCTCTCTTGCTCTCTTTCAAGAAACACACACACACAAACAATATATATACTCCTACATATACATAGATATATATAGATACATATATATATATATATCAAGAGAGAAAGAGAAGAAATTTCAAGACGTCGAAAATTTTGGCAGAATTCTGGACACCAAATTTTCTATCCTAGACCCATTGTGAGTATTGTAAACTCACTCCCCATGTGCATAAATGTTTATTTATGTATACATAGTTCTATATGTATGTGTATATATAGAAGCACCATTGATGACCTTGAGGTTGGAGTTTTATGAAATTCAACCAAAATCAATTTCGTGAATTAAAAATGAAAGATCTTTGTCCCAATAAGTTGTAGTTTAAATACTACGATGTAATTCGTCCGTACCGCGACGAACTATGGATTTGAAATTTTGTTACTCTCAT
Organism: Hydrangea macrophylla; assembly: GCA_033977485.1. Taxonomy (NCBI): domain Eukaryota; kingdom Viridiplantae; phylum Streptophyta; class Magnoliopsida; order Cornales; family Hydrangeaceae; genus Hydrangea; species Hydrangea macrophylla. Next base: position 68,744,287 of record CM066986.1, on the reverse strand, counting down.
TTTTCATGACCTACAAGTCCATAAATGAAATAAAACACTTTCCTGATTTATTCTACGTCGGGGCGTGACATGGTTTTTGGTATCAGAGTCAGGTTATGGCTCGACCAATTGTCCAAGACACATAGGATCTTCCATTAAGATAGCATTAAGATAAGATAGTTCTACTTCATTCTGTATTTCGTTGCTTTCGATTGTTGAGAACTTTCTTTTATAACTGGAGACTTATTGAATTCTATTGATCAATGAATAGCCCCTCTCTCTCAAACATATGGCTGGTAGAAATCTCAAGCCTTATCCCACTGCTATTGAAGTTGCAACCCCTACAGCAGATCCAATCGGGATGTTTGAGACTTTTGTAAGCTGGTTAGAGAGGGTCAGTGATCAGAACACAGGGAACAATAATCAGAATGGGAATCATAACAGGAATAAGAGGCAAACCCAAACTGGGGACAAACTTCTTAAAAGGTTTCGGGCTCTACGACCTGAGTATTTTGCTAGAACTGATGAACCCTGGCAAGTAGAGCAATGGTTACGCCAGATGGAGCTTGTCTTTGAGACTATAGTGCACCAAATTAGAAAAGAGGCGTCTAGCTATATTTCAATTATCATATGTAGCAGAAAATTGGTGGGATGCCGAAAAGGAAACTATTGGGGAAGAAGCTGCAAGGAGAATGCCATGGGTGGTATTCAAAGAAAGGTCTCTCGAAAAATATTTCCCCGAAGAAGAAAGGGATAAGAGAGAGAAAGAATTCTTAGAAATTACACAGGAAAATCTGACTGTCTGTGAGTATACTACTCGATTTGAACGTATGTCCCGTTTTTCCATATATGGTGGACACACCCAAGAAGAAAATCAAGAAATATCACCAGGGTCTTAGCTCGTCTCTCTGACATCTGACTATGGGGCACCTGAACCAGTCATTTGAAGCTCTAGTGAGATTTGCTATAGGATTGGAGGATGATAGTTGTCAGAATTTGAAATCATTTGGAAATCGACCTCCGCAGAAAGGCTATCCTAGACAAAAGCCTGTGTACCCTTAGGAACAGAAAAGAACTTGGGATGGAGGGAAGATACCTTATTAGACACGGGCAGTATAACAAAATCTGCCTCAAGTAACAAGAGGAAACAATAACAATAACTGTTTCAATTGTGGTATTCTAGGTCACCGAGCTAAAGATTGCAGATTACCTAGGCGTGCTGATCACCCGAACTTTGTGTGCTATAATTGTGGCATACCAGGTCACATAAGTAAGGACTACAAGGCTCCTACAAAAGGTGACTATGGTCGGCAAGGACAGGCCCGCCTGAATGTTGTTATCCCCAAGACTGCTGGTTATGAGGAAATAGTGTATGGAAAAGGTATTTATGAGGTGAGACCACCCGAGCAACAAACAGTGGAAGGTACTCTAACCTTGTTTAATTCTCGTGCTAAAGCTTTATTTGACACGAGTGCTACACATTCCTTCATATCTATTAAGATTGTTCAAAAATTGGGTATAGTACCATAACGTTTAGATTAAGCTTTGAGTTCTATCTCACCACTCAGGACCACAATCAAGTTAGTACGTGTATGTAAGGATTGTCCTCTATGTTTAAGAGACCGTGAACTTTCTACAAGATTGGTGGTTCTGTTGATGAAGGAGTTTGATATAATCCTGGGAATGGATTGGCTCAAAAAGAATCATGCGAAGTCGGATTGTACAAGGAAGAGGATCACATTCGTAGACAATGGGAATCGACCCTTTGATTTCCAATGTGACCCTTCGGGTGATATACTCCTCACCAGATGCCTAGCAAACATAGAAGTTGTTAGTACAAAAGTGATGGTGTCATCAATACTGGTGATCAAGGAATTTGAGGAAGTATTTTGAGATATTTCTGGATTACCGCCGAAGAGGGACATAGAATTCTGTGTAGAACTAGTGCCAAGAACTCGATCTATAACCAAAGTTCCCTATAGGATGGCCCCTACCGAACTACTAGAGCTGACAGAACAAGTTCAAGAACTTAAGAAATTGGGCTTTGTTTGCCCAAGTACTTCACTGTAGGGAGCAGCGGTGTTATTTGTAAAGAAGAAGGATGGAACCATGCGATTGTGTATCAACTATCCAGAACTGAATAAGGTTACTATCAAGAATAAGTATCATTTACCCCGGATAGACGATCTATTTGATCAATTGCAACGAGCCACGACCTTTTCCAAGATAGTCTACGATCGGGGTATCATCAGTTAAGGGTACGAAAAAAGGACATACCTAAGATTGCTTTTAGGATAAGGTACGGACACTATGAATTCTTAGTGAAGTCGTTTGGAATGACGAATGCTTCAGCTGTGTTTATGGATCTAATGAACAAAATATTCAAGCCCTACTTGAATCAGTTCGTTATTGTCTTTATCGGCGATATTTTGATATATTCCAAGTTAGAGGAAGAGCACGAACAACACTTGTGGATTACAATGCAAATTCTCAAGGATCACTGCCTATATGCTAAATTCAGTAAGTATGAATTCTGGCTTCAGGAAGTTAAGTTCCTCGAGCATGTGATCTCACAACAAGAAATCGCGATCGACTCATCAAAGAACAATGGAGTTGCGAATTGGACTCGGCCAACCAATGCTACAGAAGTCAAAAGTTTTCTAGGACTCTCGCTGGTTACTATCGGAGATTTGTTGAAGGATTCTCAAAGATAGCAATCTCGTTAACTAGTTTGACTACGAAAGATTTGAAGTTTGAATGGGCTGATAAGCATGAATGTGCCTTTCTGGAATTGAAAAAAAGACTGACAACAGTGCCAATGCTTGTAATACCAAAGAGTGGCGAGAAGTTCACTATTTTCAGTGACGCCTCTTATCAAGGGTTGGGATGTATTCTTATACAAGACGGAAAGGTTATCAGATATGGCTCACGGTAGTTAAAGCCAAGTGAATTGAATTACCCAACTCATGATTTCGAACTGGCAACCGTCGTGTTTGTGCTTATCTAGAGACACTATCTCTATGAGGAGAAGTTTGATTTGTTCTTGGATCATAAGAGCCTTAAGTATTTATTTACTCAAAAAAAAGTTGAACACGAGGCAACGCTGATGGATGGAACTAATTAAGGACTATGACTTTATATTGAGTTCCACCCTGGTAAAGCTAATATAGTCGCTGATGCCCTAAGTCGGAAACCTCGAGTGATGGTTGCTTCATTGATGGTGAGGGGAATGGAAAGCCTTAGAAAACAATCGTTTAATTTGATATGCATATTTTTTAGGCAAGTGATGGGCAACTCTTTGGATGCCTCATAGTACAACCAACACTTGTGTGTCAAATTATCGAGACCCAAAAGGGAGACGAGAAATTTCAAGTATGGTTTGCCAAAATGTCAGAAAATGACCCTACGAAATGGAAGGTTTGGACCGATGGAGGATACAGATGTAGAGACAGATTGTGTGTGTCGGATTCAAGAGACTTGAGAAATGATATTCTCAAAGAAGCACATAAATCGAGATTGACCATACACCCAGAAGGAACAAAGATGTATAAAGATCTCAAGAAAAACTTCTAGTGCGAAGGAATGAAACGAGAAGTGACCGAGTTCGTGTCTAAATTTTGACTTGTCAACAAGTAAAGGCCGAATATCAGAGACCCCCGAGATTGTTGCAATCTTTACCTATTCTAGGAAGGAAGTGGGAACACATTACAATGGATCTCATAGTTAGACAACCCCGGTCACAACAAAACTATGACACAATTTGGGTAATTGTGGATGGTCTAACAAAGTCCATGCATTTCATCGCATATAGTATGACATACCCAGTAGAAAGGATGAGTCGAGTGTACCTACATCAAGTGGTGCGACTACACAATGCACCTGTGGCTATTGTATCAGACCGCGATGCACGCTTTACCTCAAGATTTTGGGATAGTCTGTAGAAGGCTATGGGAACTTTGCTCAAGATGAGTACTGCTTTCCATCCTCAGACCGATGGACAAACCGAGCATGTTAATCAAATTATGGAAGATATGCTCAGAGCTGTGTAATCAACTTTGAAGAATCTTCGAAGACGCAATTGTCGTTGGTCTAATTTGCGTATAACAACAATTATCACTCGAGTATTGGGATGGCACCATTCAAAGCCTTGTACAAATGGCCATGTTGATCTCCATTGTGTTGGGCAGAACTAGGAGATACGGAATTATTGGGACCAAATTTGGTAAGGGAAACCAATGAGAAGATTTCACTGGTTAAGGAAATAATGAAAGATGCACAGAGTAGACACAAGAGTTATGCTAATCGGCGTCGAAAGGATTTGGAGTTCAATGTCGAAGATCACGTACTCCTTAGGTTTTACCAGTTTGGGGAATAGTACATTTTGGTCAGAAAAGAGGAAAGTTGGCTCCTCGTTTCATCGGACCATTTGAGATACTGGAACGTGTTGGGAAAGTAGCTTATCGACTCGCGTTGCCACCAAGGATGTCTGGTGTTCATAACATATTCCATGTTAGTATGTTAAGGAAATACATACGAGATCCCTCACATGTGATTAATTTTGATGATATTGAGACAAGTTAGAATGTTGTCTACAAGGATAGACCTGTAAAGATTCTTGACCAGAGTATCAGAGGCAAAGGAGAAGGGACGTTCCTTTGGTTAAGGTTCAGTAGAGGCATCATGACGAGGGAACAGCATCGTGGGAGTTAGAGTCAAACATGAGGGATAGATACCCAGAGTTGTTTCAGGATTAGTTAGTTCAGATTTTGGGACAAAATCTATATTAAGGTGGGTAGAGTGTAACGCCCTGTATCTGATTTTCATTAATAAATAAATGTTTCATTTTCTTTCTTTGAATAAACCCATTGATATGTGTGGATATCGCAGGCTATCCACGCTCTTCAAACTTTTTCAAATTCAAATATGAGTCGCCACTTAATTTTTAAAGGAAAATTAAGAAACCGTTTAAAAGCAAATTGATCTTTCGAAAACCAGAGATTTCTAGGTCCTGGGATTATGGAATGAGAGGGGAAGGAGCTCGGCAGATTAAAATACCCCCTCTCGTCCTATCTCATGATAGGCCTCTACACAACATCCTTTTTAATTGAATTATTAATCTAAGCATGCCCTCAACTAATACATATATATATATATATATTCCAAAAGCATGTCGAAAGGGGTGCAAGATTGCTAACGATAAAACGGCATACAAAACCACATAGTTCAACTAGCAAGCAAAAATGATATGCAAATAAGGAATAAGAGGACTTACCCAGGATCCAGCCACGAAATGGAAAACGTGTAATGTATGCAAAATAAAAAACCTAGAAAAAGAGTCTCTAATTCACATATTACACATAAGGCAAGACCTAGTCTATGGTGTCACGCATGGAGTCAAAAATCAATAAAAATCAAACAAAACAAAGAATAAAGTGTGGTTCAAGAAGCCATACCTTAATAGTGCTACAAAACAAAGGTTAGTCCACATGCTTTGAACACAATATAACATTAAATCCTAAATGTTATACCAAACTCGTAGCTTAAATCTAACAAACATGAAGAAAGTTGACAAAACCATGAATTCCTTCCAATTTGTTGAAATCACAATATCTTTATAGATATACAAGTCTCAACTAGGAGCCAATGTAATGTCCATATAGAGATGATACAATCTCAACATGATTAAAAGGAATCCAAGACTAACTCAACCAATTACGGCTTATCACAATACAAACAATGTCCTAATTGCAAGAATTAATATACATATGATGATAATGAATGTATGAAACATGAACAGGCTAAGAATCATTCATTGATTTGGATCATTCAACCTCTGGATTTAAGCATAATTAATCATAATCAAAACACATTTTAAGCCCTAAGGCATTAGAAAACCATTTGGATCAAAGTTTAACAAGTTTTACTAAATCTGTCTTAGGTTTCCAGAATTTACAAAGAAGAAACTTAAGATTAAAAAAATAGAAAAAACAAGATTCTTATGGCTTGATTTCAATGATTTATGGACACAAAGTGCCTCTATGAGTCTAGTTTCTAACCCCAAAAAGAAAATATCAATGATCAAATGGTCCAGTATCTGGGAATTGAACCATGACTTGACACTACTCAGAATTTATCAACTCTATGTCCTGAGATTTTGTGTGATTTTCTAAAAATAGTGAACGAATCTGATCACTTCAATCTTTTTAGGGGATCTTATTAACACATTTAACTTCATGAAAAAAATTATTTAAAGTTCCAAATGCTTGTTAAATGCTCTGATCTAATCAATTTAAAAATGACCTACTATTCTAAAATTCTGGACAGAGAGTAGTCACCTTGCAAAACCTATGATCAAACCATGCTAACCATAAAATCTACTCAAAACAAAACATTACAGTGGTAGGATTATGTGTTACGGATAAATTCCAATTGGTATCATCCAATTTCAACGGATCATGATTTAACTAAAAATCTTTGATCACAAATCGTCGTTGGAATCACTGCACCATTGTTGAATTAATGTCCATGATCTAAACCAAACTTGATCAATAATTCTACAGGAATATAGATCAAGTCTGATTGTGATCAACAAAATAATACTTACTTATTATAGGGATTCCTGGATTTATCCTTGAAGGAACCCCATCATAGATCTCATGAGAGAATCTAGAAATGGATTCTAAGATCATACTCAATCTCATGAATGAACAAAAAAAACATTTGATTTCACTTTAATCTAATAATCAAACCATAAAATCCACTAGATATTCATCAAATTCCCCTCCCATATACATGATCCTTGAGGATTATGACTCAAATTTAAAAAAACTTAATGAAACATGAAGAGTTTCATAAGTTTCAAATTAATGAGCCAAAGCCATGAATATGGGCTTAGATCTACCAATTATTCATAGAAGCAACATAGATCAACTCTAATCCTCTTATAAATTTAAATTTATAGAAACATAAAGGATCTAACTCAAGGAATTAGAAGGGAATATTGAATATTCCATGAAATCCCAAGAGAAGAGCATGAACAAAAGAGATGAAATCAAAACCCAATTAATGAACCAAATTGAATTCTACTTTGAAAAACATGTTTGATTTAAAACCCAAAGTTGTTTAGATTCAAATCAACAAATATACATAAGACTTCAATCACAATTCAAAGTTTCGGTTGAAACCCAACCAGACCAATCACTCCCTGACACATGGTACCGACTCCATGCTCCCGATACGACCTATCGGTCCAGGCCCCGGCTGATCAAAACTGGCAGTCCCGCCACGGGTAGTGACATGTGCGGTACCCCGCATGGTTCACCGAGTTGTGCTGATGTCCAACGCTCATCTGATGCAACATCACATTAGCCTCAGAAATGGGGGGCAACTGATATGTGCAAAAATATCCAGTCAAAGTCAACCTCCGCCACCTCAGCAAGGAATGCCAAATCACCCGGTAGCTGCGCCACACACGTGGCCATCCTGGGTAGGACACCCAAAACCGCCCGGTAAAGTCGGACAGCAACTGTCTGGTCAGGAATACGGCACTGGCCCATCCCGCGCTGGGAGTTGGCTGACCACGTCGCAGGGCGCAACCCTGAAGGTTCCAGACAGTTTCCTATCTCAGTTGGAAGACTAATAGAAAATGCAAGTTGTTTCCTAATCCACTTAGGAAACTCCCATGATTTGTGTTAATCAATTGTAATTAGATTGTGCTTCCTAATTAGTTTACTTATGTTGTACGAGTGGTCCTTGCACTTATAAAAGGGTCCACTCGCCCCCATTAAAGGGGATCGCATTCTTGCTCTACAAAAGAGCGACTATACAACATTCATACGCATACACACAGCCGGTCTTTGGTAGCTCCACCCCTACTGTTGGTTCACCAAAGACCCCCGATTTACTATAGTGCAAGTGCTCTGACACACACATGGATGTAGGCTTCTTCGTTAACAGAGTCGACCACACTCAAATCTTTCTCGTCTTATTCTTCTTATTCTCCTACCGAATTTTGGCATCATCGATAATATTTCAATGCGTCATAAATTAGTTTGATCAATTGGATCTTATTTTGGGATTGGTTTAGGGCATTCATTATCAATCAGGTCTCTTTGTAATTGGGATCCGATGACCACACTGCACAATGTAGTATTTGGTTACATATAGTTCCATTCGATTATGTTTTGCTGGAATCAAGGAAGCACGGATATTTTAAAAGGCCGAAGATTTAGCATCTGCACTGGGTGTGATTCTTCTCGGGAGTGCGGGTTTTTGTTCTATTTTTTTCCTAGTTAAGAAAATGAGGTCTCTAACACAATCTTTGCTTTGGGGTCAATATAAGAATGGTAGATTATTCCTTAAAAGTTTAGTATGGCTAATGTAGTCATCATGTTCATTATTTATGTCTTAGTTACATATATTTAAGAGAGAGAGAGAGAGAGAGAGAGAGAGAGAGAGAGAGAGAGAGAGGGGGGGGGGGGGGGGTGTTTGAAAGATAAGCAAGGGTGGAGCCAGGATTTTGGTGGGTGGGGGGGGGGGGCTAGACTATACAGGGGTTCCCCTCGAGGAGAATTTTTTTGAATCTGCCTATACATAATTATGTGTAAAAATGTAGAATTGTAAATAGAATTGGTTTAACACCCCTAATTTGGTAAAATTATGTAATTTTAGGGGGCCTATTTCTAAAACTTATAAAATATTACATTTAAATCTAAAATTTTCAAAAGTCTAGGGAGGGATGTGTCTAAAATCTATAAAATATTACATGTAAATCTAGAATTTTCAAAAGTCTAGGGAGGGATGTGTCTAAAATCTATAAAATATTACATGTAAATCTAGAATTTTTAACAGTTCAGGGGGCCTGGGTGAATTTTAGGAGGGCATATTTCTAAAATTTATAAAATATTACATGTAATTTTATAATTTCTAAAAGTTCAGGGGGGACCTGGGCCTTATGTGCCTCCGCCCATGAAGACATGGATTTGAATTTATCAAGTTTCTCTAATCAAGGATTTCAGGCCAAAATTAAAAGCAAGTTGTCCTTAAACTCAAATAATTCAATATGACAAAAATTGTAGCAAATTTATGTTTTTTTTTAAAAAAAAAATCTATGCCATTGTAGTAGTAGAATTGGTTATATTTTTAAAATATTTTATGCAAATTTAACCTCCCACCTATATTCTAGCTTGTAAAAATTTGACGAATCCCCTTCTTTCGCATCCTCACACATGTACGGTTGTACCAGTGCTTCCTGGGCAACAATGTTGTATGCTCATCCCAATATTCTTTCCCTCCACGTTCTTTTTTTTTTACACAGGAAAAGAATAACTATAATTAAACTTTCTTATTGCTAGTTAAGCATGGTATTTGGGCAATATTAGTACGACTAAAGCTTATGTCATATGGACATCAGATGATAACAAAAAATAATAATAATAATTAATTAATGCAAAAAAAAAACGCTTATATCATATGGATAACAGGTGATGGTAACTTTACATGAGTTTGAGTCTAAGAGCAGTTACTTTATGTAAAAATAAATTCACATGTTACGATCTGTCTACAGTCTACCTCTTCGACTACTATGCAAACCAAACCACTGGTTAAGGCTTAATTCTTTCTAGCATTTGTTGTTGATTATTCTTTGTCCATGATTCTTAGATTAAACATTATTAGCATAACAACTGAAGGATTGAGTACATATAAGACAATGTGGTTCTTTCGGATAGGCCATTAATTTCACAAAATTATCATAATGGGATTGTTCCATAATGGCAAATGTTAGAAGGGAGGTGTGAGAGAAGAAATTTTATGTTTAAGAGCATTTAGTTTTTTGCAAAAATAATCTCAAAGCTTAGTGTCAATTATCGTCAAATGCAGTGAATAGGCTTTCATTCCCCTTTCTACCATAAGCCTATGGTTTTAAAAATTGGCACTTATAATCTCTGTGGTGGTGTGCTAAATGCAAAACCTAACAAGATTAAACCTCTAACTTAAAAATCACGAATACTCCATTCAATCAATTTCTTTCAAGTTTATTGTCCTTTTGTGTGTGTGTGTGTGTGTGTGTGTGTGTAATACAAATTTTTTTTTTTTTTTTTCCATTTGCATCTATAGGGTGAGTGCCAGTGATTGTAGAGGTGTGTGGTGGTGCAATGAAGAATAAATAATACCGTGGAAGGGGGAGAAGGGGGGGAGGTGAAAATTGACATTTCAAACTTAACATGTGATCATTATTGTTAAAAAGAAAACATTAGCATTAAATTAAAATTTCAACTTAAAACAACTTAGTAGTCACAATTTAAGTGGCTAATTGTGCACCGGATAAAGAGAAAACGAACCTAACCACATAGTAAACTAAATCCTTTTCATTGTCATGAGTGGCCTCATATTCAAACTCTGAAGCATGTTTGTGACTGTTATTAGCAAAACACACCTTCATTCAAACCTAAACCCAAAGAAAATGAGGCAAGAGTTCAATATAGAGAACAACATTAGTCCACCATGAATGCTAACCTTTGTAAAAACTGAAAGGTTCCACTCCAAAAGCACCCAATACCACACACACACACATCACCACCACCAGTTTGCCTATATACAGTCAATATCACTCTTAATTCTAATAGTCAGAGAGGATAATAATTACATATTTTTTTTGGTAATTGGTTGCATATTATATAATTGAGCAAAATAAATAATAAACAACAATGTCTTCCCCAAAAAAATCCCTATCAACCTTGAATCCTTCTCCTGCCTTTCTCCAGTTTCCCAAAATACAGAGGTAACAAAAATTCCTTTTGAAACATACAGAAGAAATGCTTAACCAAAATACTAGGTCGAGCGCAGAGCAATTCAAACTCACAAAAAAACCTGTTTAATGACCTTCCATTGCACAAAAACATATATATACTGTGAGAGAAGAAAATGAGGGGCTGTACAACCATACGTAAAACCATTTAATCAAAGCTTTTTGCTCTGAACAGAAGCCTTCCGCTTGGAAGACGGGTTTGAGGTCTCTTTAAACGCTGATGGGCAGAAGCCACTTACACTACACATCCCACAACGGGGTCTAAGAGGAGTACACACCGTCTGTCCAAATCCAACCTGTTTTTATTCCGCAGTAAAATAAAAAAATAAAGAAGCAGCAGTTTAAAACCCACCCAATTAATGTTATGTTTGGTAGGAAGGAAAAGGGGGATGGTAGACAATTGGTAGTGGGAAAGAGCCCTTGTCTGATAGAGTGGAATAAGGGAGGGACAGGAAGGGAGGAGGGAAGAGGAAGCCCTCCGGGCCCACCATTTCTTAGAGTCCAAAAGGAGTAACGTTACACCCACACCAATTTCCACACCCAACAATTCTGGCCCTTGCTTCTAGTGGACCCCATGTGGGTCTCACATGGGTCCTACACGGGACCCACAGGAATCAAGGGTCAGGATGTGTTGGGTGTGCAATTTGGTGTGGGTGTAGCATTTTTGGTCCAAAAGTGGACAGATTGCGGAAGGGAAGAGACCTTCCACTGGGTCACCATTTCTTACAGTTCAGAAGTGGACGAATTGGGGGAAGGAAGCACTTACCTCCTCTTATGACATTTTTTCTAAAAAAAAAAAAAAAATAATATTGTTATGTAAGGGTGTGCAACTGTATAGCACGCAATATTCCTTTCTTTCTGTCATCCTTACTTTCTTATTTTAATAAAACAAAAGAAAAGAATACACCCTTCAATTCCATATATCTTCCCTCCATCCCTCCTTTCCATTCCGTCCATTATTACATCCTTCCTACCAAACATAGCGTTACTGCAGCAAAAAAAGACCAACCAAAACAAGGGCATAATTTTGTCGAAACACAAATAACAACCTTTTAGAAGTTAGGGGAAAGGACTCAGCAGTACACTAATTAAACAAATGCTTTCAGAGGGAGGAGAACCTACAATGCCAAAAATTGGAGCCATCGCTTTATTATTTGACCATTGTGCATACAGGTGATTAAGACTTTTCAACGCTGTTTATATTCCACGGTATAGACCTCAAATAGGTCAGGTAAACACTGAGGCCAAATCTTTGCTCTCGGTAATTAATGGAGATACTTCTACCACTTCTAAGGCTATATTACATGGACTCTTCTTAATAGGTTGAACTACCGTGTCCGACACTCCACACTCCGAGATTGCGTATAGTCGTGTTGGCATGTGTCTTGAAACTTCTAGATGGACACACACGAAGAAGCATGATAATTACTTGTCTCTGACTATTAGTATTAAAGTCGCTTGTAATATTTATTTTACTACAAAGTTCTTCAAAAGGAACGAAATGGTTGAAGTCTAAACTATTAGATAAAAAAACACTATTTTCTCTTGGAAATAGAAAATAAAAATAAAGTAAAACAAACATTTATTGTCGTGTCCCATGTCCTTAAGTTCATGAATTTGGAAAGTGATGGATACAAGTATCCAAGACTCCGAGTCCGCGTTACATAGTTCTGAAGTACTACTAGCTCCTCTGCAAATGCACTTCCAATTGTGGAATTCCAATACGACAAATCCAATGCACAAGGGTCCTACCATTACCGTAATTTGATGCAACATACTTATTGACACCATCATCCATCCATAATTCCATATATACCAATGAAATAATCCAACTCTTCAGTAGATGGGCCTGGTTCAAATCAGTTTCCAAAACATGCTTCTGGGGCCCTAAACGCATATATCAGCCTCATTGGATTAATTTTAGGAAGCAATATAGAGCCACAAATGCCCATCTTGACAGAAGTATGTCCACAAGTACTTCAACCCAAACATGATGTGAAAAGCAGGTTAGGGGGTTGAATTTTTCTTTATTCGCACGACGACAAGGGCACTGACTACTGCTTCTTCTTTTGACTAAACACCAAAGCCACAGCCAATCCAAAAGCACCCTTAGTCAAGTGATCTGGCATCAGTAAAAATTATGTTCCAGACAGCGGATTTCCAACAACTGCGCTAGTAAGGGTGAAATCGGATCAAATCGGTTCAGTTCAGTCAGTTTTGGGGGGGATTTTCCACCGACAGATCGGTTAGGCTCGGCTCGGTTCGGTTTTGGGCTTAATTTTCAGTTCAGTTTTACACCGTACCACCCTTATGAAAACCAACCGAACCGATCAGTTCGGTTCGGTGGTTCGGTTATTTCGGTTTGTGTTTCACCCCTACTAGTGAGCATCTTAATTGCGCATGATAGGATGATGCCCCAGTGTCCAACGAAACAAATATACCCAAGTAGCATATATGTATCTACAAATGTTGTACAGATTGAAATAAACTTACCAAAAGAGGGTTTATTGGAACCCATAATTCCTTTGCAAGCCATAACTGCAACGACTCTCTAGTCTGCTCCGGAGATGAAGTTTTCTACAAAGAACAAAAGAATTCATGAGGAGCGCAAACGTCATACCTCAAGTGTGTAATGTGCTTTTCTTTCCTTTCCTTTTCCTTTTCCTTTAGTTGTGGGCTGGGAAGAGAGGATGTCCCTAATAAATCAACTCATAGCATTTTCTTTTCCTTTTCTTATCGCTCAACTTCTCACCAACTGGGTGTAGGCATGAAGAGTACCAGAAAAATAACCTTCACTAACTCAAAATGTGAAATGCCAATTAAAAAATATAGAAATTTGAAATCACCAGCAGACTAATACCAGCAAGGTCAGGAATCATATGTATAGTGAAGGGAAAAAGATAATATGTATGTATATTGTATATATAGTCCTGTATTATTCCCATTGCCAGCTCCACTCTTCTCCAGGCCAAGGACACGAAGACCTAAGAAGCACAATGCAAAATCCCAAAATGGCAGAAATGTCCGAGAAAGAAACACGTATAAGCCCTCTCAAACCTCAAGTCCCATTTCCGTGCTCCGCACCCAAGGAAAAGAAAATGCCAAGGAAAACTCCTTTTTTTGTTTGTTCAGTAATGAAAAGTGTGAACATTGAGGAAAATAGGAAAGAAAATAATATATATGAAAATAAAAGTAAATTATGAAATTTGTGAGCCACTTACCTTCCTCTTCTCTTGAGTTTCTGTATCTTTGGAAAAAAAAAATTGATTTCTAATTTATTTAAGAATGGAGGAAAACACACAAGGAAAAACACTAGAGGGGCTCGCATGGTAACGTTGTGGTTTTTGGTTTTCAGTTTTTGTTTTCATATTTTTTGTATTGATGCCTGCCTCTAAATCAATACAAAAATGAAAACCAAAACTGAAAACCACAACGTTACCATGCAATCCCTAAAGAAATGATTTTTCTTCTCATTTCATTCCTTCTGGCTTTTCCTCTTCTAAACGCGCAAAACAAACAGAACTTAAGCAATATTTGAGTCAATTTTTCTATTATTGAATGTGAGATCTGTCCACTAATTGCCAAGAAAAGTTCATTGCAGGAATATATCAGAACTATAGTTCATATGTTAACATTTACCCTGTTAAAAAGGATGAGAAACCCAAAACTTGAAAAAGTCTCTCCTATTATATCCTACTTGAAATGTTAGTCAAATTTCCGATAATTCAACGAAAACAAAAACCAAATTGATACTTTTAATCTAACCTAATGTTCGGGTTAGAACGGTACCTGGTTCGTGCCCAGCCGTGAGACCCATCCTAGCCGATTACATATACGGTGGACATGCGTATCTACACATATCCCTTGAACATTGTTCCACCCTACATTCATAACCTACACGAGCCAAATTTCCCAAACAACTTAACTGGCAGTTAATACAATGAGCTAATGGTAAGAAGTAATTTTATCTACATACCAGATGAGCCATCTTGGGACCTATCCCAGGAAGTAAGAGTAACTCCTCCAATGTACTAGGAATATCTCCATCGTACTTTTGGAGAGAAATTTTTGCTATTTTCTTCATGTTGCTAGCCTTTCTTGGGTAAAATCCAACCTATTAAAAGAAAATTATAAACGTTTTTCAAGTTTAACAAAGGAAAACAAGCTGAAGTCATAGGCATAACGGTTTGTTTGTTTCGACAAAATTTGGAAAACATTTTTCGTGCAATATGTTTCCCATGGAAAAACTCATTTTCTTTCTTATTTTCCGGTGTTTGGTTGATGATTGCAAGATATTTTACAGGTAACAAAACAATTCACTTTTATGCACTTAGATAAGGCCGAATATAGTTTTTACATATTATACTGAATTAACTATTAATTTCAAAAAATAGGAATATATACAAGCGATAATATATTTGCTTATATATATACAAAGAAATAAGTGCATTTATATAGGTTTGCTTGCATTTATTCGTTTATATGCATATACTAGTATACATACATGTTGATTAATCCAACATTTCACTTCTAAGTATTGCTCCAGAAAATGACTTACGGAAAAAAGTTCCGTGTATCATTTTCAGTATTTTAACCTACTTTCATTTTCCTGAAAATCTTCATAAAACATTTTACGGACAACCCAACACCAGAAATGCTGAAACATTTTCCAGAAAATGTTTTACATCAAAAGAAATGGAGCGTTTACTTGTTAATTTGTTGAATGAGTTTGAAACTTATCTAGCTTAATCAGACAAGTTCTGTATTATGGACTCAAAAGATGTCGGATTAAACATACAGGGTAAATCAAGCTCTTTATGGATGCTTCATCTGCCTTTTCAATAGCATCTGCTGTAAGAAGACCATTTTGAAGGAGACGTTGAACAGCTCCTGCACACATGGGAGAACTCAGTGAGAAAGGTCAAAAATGGTACAAGAGCAACTGCCGAATGCAATATGATCTACTCTTGAACTTCCAGAGAAGAGCATTTTTGCTCACCCATTGTTCACCGAGGCCTCCACTGGGTGACATGTCTCATTCCAGTAATTATGTTGATAATACAAGGGCAAAATGGGAATGGAATGAGACACATGTCACCCAGTGAAGACCTGGGTGAGCAACGGGTGAGCAAAAATGCTCTCTTCCAGAAGATGTTTCATTTCTCATTTATCCCCACACATTTGTTTTTTGTATCTTCCTTATCCTTTTCTGTTTTTCCATAAGCCCATATTCAGGCACTGTCATCTTCTAATTCAAAAGGATCAACGAATGAAGATATGACATCATTATATAAAAACGGCCTACGAAAACTTGGCTTTTTTACCTCGTGGCAAGATACAAATTATGTTTGGTGTCGTTGAGTTCATATTGTAAAAGTAATCCCACTAGAACTATTGAGCACATGCAAACTTGACTAATAGCTAAGCGGCCCACTTGGACGGTTGGAGTTGACCACTTACACACATTTCCCCATTGGCTATTGCCCTTACTTTAATTAGAATGTCACCCACAGTTGTACTTCTGAAAGGATGGCTTCTTTACGAAACCGGTTGAAGAAATGCTTTTGCCATGATGATATCCAACTCCAAGAGAGGTATATATGAAACAATATCTCTTCGGAAATAACCTCTCCGCATGCACGGTAAATTCATCTCGCCCTCCTAGACTCCGGAGTAGTGGGAGCATCGTGCACTATGTCTGCATTTTTTATACGGAACAATCTCTCTGGTACGTTGCTCAAGGCAGCCACACAAGGTGTGAAAACTAAAGAAAGCTCTCTACAGGGTTAAGCATATCGATGTCATTTGATAGATTCGATTCAATGTCCATTTTCAGTTTTTGCAACATAGAAGCATATATCATTCTTGCTGTGAATGTTCATCATATGAATCCTAGCGACAATTATTCAGTTTTGCACACAAGAAGCGACAATTATTCAGTTTTGCACACAAGAAGCATAGAGAAACCATCATTCTTGCTGTGAATGTTCATAATATGGACCCTAGCAACGGTTATTCAAAGGACAACATTGACCTCAAGCACACTTCTATGCAAAAATTTTAGGCATCTTGAGGTATTTATTAGGCATAAAGGTCGAAAGGAAGAAACTCTATTTAATAAAGGAAATATGTTAAGTGATTCATGGAGTCAATGGAGCCTTCAATAGAGCAATCAATTATAATTATTTAACATGCGTTAACTATGAGTTGTAGTCATTCAACTGTAAATATAGGTGCTTCTATCAGTTCTATGTAAAGAAAATGTGTGAGAAGTGAATGAAAGAGATTTAGCCCATTTTGTTCTTTGTGCCGTGGATGTAGGCCGAACTGGCCGAACCATGTTATATTTTTGTATGCGTTTCTTCTTCCATTTCTCTCCTCTTCTACATTCTTTAGTTTCCTTCAAATTTATCTATTATTAATATGTCCTTTGAGATTGGACTTTCAAGGACAGAGCCAAATGATACCTGTTAATCCTTGTAGGAATTTGTAGGAGATGAAGCAAGTCATTTATGATCCAAGTACGTAAAAAAAAAAAAATTAGGTAAGCTCAAATATGCAACTTGAGTCAGACAGATAATGCATTGGCATTGAGGTTGTAGTTAATTTACAGGAAATGTTAAATTTTGACAGGATACTAAACGAAAATAAATAGAGTCAAAGTTCTATTAGTATGGAAAGGAGTTGCATGACATCTAATCTATAAAAATATCAATTATGTTATCCAAGAAATCAATCGAGTGTTTCTTTCTACAAATCCCTTCATGGATCTCACTAAGAACGTAAATTTTATCCTCAGCTCAACTCCCAAAGCCTTGTCTCATCTCTTTGAGATCGGCTACATGAATCGTGTTCTTCGCATCTTTTCTAAGGCCGTAGCCTCAATCAAACACATGCTGCCACATCTTTCCTAATGAACTCAACTTGTGTTAGTTTTGGTCTTCTCCTAACATCACTGTCAAGGTAAATACTATCCCTCTTCCTAACTAGTAGTCATTATCCAGTTTTTTTTTATTTGTCCACATTGGAGTTCACTTGTAAACAAATGTTACATTTCTAACTCGATCATTTTCTGATTTACCACCCCGTCCATTTCACCATCCACATTTCTGCCATAATTATTTTATTAATGTATTATTTCTTAACAGCCCAAGTTCAACCCCAAAAGGCATAGACACTTTAAAGGCATACGACGATGCAACAACGTGCAAGAAACAATTTTCCTTTAAAATCTACCACATTTTATCCTATGGGCTACCATCCTCGATGCTCGTGATTACATGATTGGGATTTGAGCTGTATGGCTGACTTATTGGAAGTATTTTGCAAGAGATGGGATTTCCTACTTAAAATCTACTAAAAAATTCGTAAAAATCACACATATAAATCTCATCCTAAATATGTAAAGGTAGATTATGACTTTGTAAAAGATGTCCGTTGGAAACTGAAGAGAATTTTGTTGCATCTTTTGTAAAATCCAAAGACCAGTTAGGTAATATGTTCACAAATGTTTTTGAAGAGCATTCTAGAGCAATGTAGCTTGCATGATAGATACTTATGGTCCGACTTAAGAAGTCTTCAGTTATTAGTAACATAGGTAGAGAATCCAGCAGAATCAAGCTCTCTCTCTCTCTCTCTCTCTCTCTCTCTCTCTCTCTCTCTCTCTCTCTCTCTCTCTCTCTCTCTACATACACACATATATGTATACAAGTGTGTGTGTGCACGCACATGCACATGCAAGCAAGCATAACAAAGATCTGATACTCGTTACATTTGCAAACAACAATATGAAGAGATGGAATCACAATGCATAAGAGAAATGGATCACCACACAAAAACATCATCTTTGATTGCTAACTAAAAATTGAAACACTATTAGAACTTGCCATGAGTAACATGATCCTTGGTTTGGCTGGATAGAAGCGCAGAAACCAAGACAGCAAATCTTCTTTCCTGGAAATAATAGCAAACAGATTACAAGTAAGGCTGGGTTTGGTCCACAAGGAGAGTAAAGGAAAACGATAAGGCAAATAATTTTCTGTGTACAGTTAATAAGCAAAATAGAAAAGAAAAGGGAAGAAAAAAAAAATGTACAGTAAGATTAAATTAAAAGTTCTAAATTCCGTGACCCATTTCCCACCCTTTTTCCTCATGTAGCATCATATAAAAACTTAATTTTAATGTTATTTGAGCAAAAAAAGCCTCAAAGGAAAACACTAGGGAACTAGTTTTCCTTCTTTTACGTTCCTTTTTCTTTTCCTTCTCTAAATCCGCAAACCAAATAGTGCCTAAACACGTCAGCATCATGCTTCATACATCATATTGAATCCCAGTAAAATACAAATTGTTTTGAACTCAATGAGCAGTCCTAGTAATATTTAAGTAAAAAAACCTTGAGTTACAGCATGGATAATAAAGCCTTATTACACAACCCTTTTCCTGAACATTTTGAGCTCGTTGATTACTCCAAGTAACCAGTTGTTCAAAATTAACTTGTTACTTTATATGTATGAAAGATAAAACAAATGTATACACACTCACACACACATGCTTTAAAATGCCTATTGCCAAGAAAAGAATGTCTACTAATTCCTGGTGCACATGCCCAAGCTCTGCTGTACTGAAAGCTAATGTATAGTCATGAACAATACAGGTAGTAAAATGTCAAATAACTATAAAAAAAGAACAGTCTCCATTATATGCATACATACATGCATTGCATATACTTGTCAGAGAAGTTGTGGCAAACACTGCTTATGTATTAAGCAGTGATCTAGTTCAAGATCCAGAGTGAACCGACAATATTCTTCCTGCCCACAAATTGCAGAAAACTTGGATCTCTTGGGCCTGGCTGGATTCTTGTATCCCCTATTCCATCCTGAACTCAGATCAGTTTTTTGTTTTCCTCCCAAACTCGGCCCCTAATGGTTTGTTTGGTCTTCTCTTTTGCCTCACTAAATCCATGAACCAAACAGAGGCTAACTTTTTAGCTCCTTACGGATAAATCCATCTCACAAGGCAGGGTGAATTCATGAAGAATTAGCTACAAGTTCCATACCTAGGTGATACACACTAACAATGAAACAAGATATCAAACTTGAAAAGTTTCAAGGGGTTTCTGCAAAAGCCACAAGTGCAGTTACAGAAACTGTACCACAAAAGAGAAAGGAACAAAGATCAAGGACAAAGCGCAAGGAAGGAAGTTCTGACTAAGCCATCCATGAAAAGAAAACTAGTCAAATTAAGTATAAGAAATGTGCAAAGGACAACATGCAAGCCGCTGATGGGTAAAAGGATTTGTACTGATGCTTTTGCTCTTGTTCGGCAATCAATGTGAATGTCTTGAATAATTTGCAAGCTTTGAGGTGGGTAGGAGTCAGAAGGGAGGTTAAGGCGACTTGACAAGTGGCTCTTGTGTGTCTGTGTAGTGTATATAGAGGGAAAGAAATTGTAGTTCCTTTGAAGGGGTCTAAAGTATAGATTTGAACATTCCTTTGTTTTTGGTCTAAACCACATCAGTGTTGTGAAACCCGGACCAGACTGGGCAGTCAAACCGGTTAGACAGCTGACCGGGCTTCAAAACAAGTCTCTACGAGCCGAAAACTATCTCTGCACAAAAAACCGTTCTAGATTTTAAGAACCGTCCAAACAGGGTTGTTCAACCGGAAATGAGAAAAACCGTCGACGGTTTGGGTAGACCGAACGAATCCATGACAGTACAAAGAACGAACAAAACTCAATGCACAGGCTATCTTTTCCAGCCACAGATCCATTTCCGATCATTATTCAGCCGGTAGCCATTGCCCCCTTGTCGTGGCCGTGCACCTTGGGTCATTTTCATCTTCACTCTCTCTTCGTCCGATTATGTATTCCTCTTTCCTCTCTCATAGCTTTTGGTGGATATTGATTATTTGGATGAAGACGGTGTTGTGTTTTGTAGACTATAGTAATAAAGTGTTTAGTGGTCGAGTGTTGAAAGTTAAAATCGTTTTTCTTTCCTGTACATGATACATATGTACAAAGTACTTAGTGATTGTTGGGAAGCGTGAAGGTAAATGAGCAGTAATTAAAGAAGCCTCACTAGTCACCACTTTGTCTACCTTATCAGTTAGTATCTCTATGTACTTTTGTTTTTAGTAATTTCTTATATCTTTAGAATTTTTTAGTGTGAGAATCAAATTTAGAATTTTTTTTTTTTTAGCAATTTCTTATAATTTTGTAATTCTATTATGCTATTAATATTTAAAAGTAAATATATATTCCGTAATTATGACGTCACGGTTCGATTCCGGTTCACCCGACGGTTGAACCACTAACCCGTGACCTGGACATTTTTCCGGTTCAATGAACGGTCTGGGTTTCAAAACATTAGGACTCTAAAGAGAGCACATGAAATCACTTTTAGAGAATGGCCCAACAATATAATTCAGGCTCTAATGCCCTCCCACACATGCGAACCCTTCACGCACGTGGAGAGGCAACAAACATAACTCCATCATGACAGTAACAGATAAAAAAGTGCAACATGCACACCAGAATAGAAACGGAGATTTGAGCTAATGACCTCCTAGAACCAAACCTCTGATACCATGTTAAGTTATCAATTTGCTCCAAAGCTTAACATATTTAACATCACAGCCATCGTGTATTTGGGGTATACACCCAATACACATGGGCACACTACTTTTTCGGGGGGGGGGGGGGGGGGGGGGGGGTGTGATGGGGGGCAAAGCAAGTAACTCGTTAGTGGATTTTATGATTCTCAACCCTGTGATTAAGATACTATAGGAGCTCATCATACGTGGAACCTTAGACCACGGACTGCCCTAAAAGGGTGAATGTATACAAGACAAACAATCTAATACAAGATCAAACATAGACATACACGTTAAAGCTTATAGTGCGCAACATTCACAAAACTTCTCCTTTTCTCAAATATGCCTCCCAAAACTTGCAATTAGAAAATTTTCGACTTCAGAAAATTAAGAAGCTTTCTGTGAAAAGAGGAGCATTGTCTCAAGAAGAAAGGGATCCAGAAACAATGACCCCTTCAGCTATCACTTGTATTTTTCAATTATGATACGAAATCCCCACTATGCACTCTTTTGTTTAGTAAATGCAATTTCTTCCACCATTGCGAGAGAGAGAGAGAGAGAGAGAGAGAGAGAGAGAGAGAACCGAGACCTATTTCAAAACCAAAAGAAGAAGAGGAGGGGAAAAGAAGATCAGGCTTGCTCTATTTTGTAATGTCCTCCATAAATTGGCTTAGATGCATGAATCCAAAATATTCATTATCCACCCCTGTTGCACCATGCTTTCACCTTACAATTTCAGGAAAGCCAAAAATGTAGTTCACAACAACCAAGAAACACTATATCTACTCAGATAACACACCAAATGCTAAAAGGTATTGAGAAGCAAATAAGAATCTGTTGTCGTCCCACATCGCTTAGATGTGTTGTTGCCTGTGCAGTTTATAATTCCCCTCTCCTTAACACCTAGGTTTTAAGGGGTTGAATGGGTTGGGCCTTACAAGTGGTATTAGAGCCTTGTTTGTCCCCTATCTCCGTAATCCACGTGTGTGCCTTTGCCATACGTGTAGGGGCGTGTTGTCGTCCCACATCGTTTAGATGTGTTGTTGCCTATGCAGTTTATAAGGCCCGGCCTAGTTCCCCTCTCCTTAACACCTGGGTTTTAAGGGGTTGAATGGGCTGGGCCTTACAAGAGAATCTAAGGAGCTCCAGGAAATAAAAATATACATATACCCACTTCTCTGGAGGTCAAATAAAGATAAGTCTAAACATCATATAAAATTCCCTAAAGTAGAACAACTAAAGCTCTGTTCAGTTCATGAATTTAGTGAGGGAATGGTAGAGAAAACAGTGAGAAAACACATTTCTCTGTTTGGTAACTTTGGTTAGTTAGGAAAACAGTGAGGAAAATAGGAAGAATGAAAACATGGTTTTAAAAAAAAAAATCAAAAGTTTAAAATTTCTTCAGTCGTACTCATTTCCTCTTTAAGTTCATTTCCTTTCCTCTTTTCTTGATTCCCTATTATTATTTAAAATTTTAATTTATGATGTTATTTAAGCAGGGAGGAAACTCTAGGTAAATAGTTTTCCTTCTTGTGTTCTTTTCCTTTTCCATTTTCTTCTCTAACCCCACAAACCAAACAGAGACTAAAAGAAAAATGCTTGCAGTTTCACGCTCATAGTTTCTGTGAATGAAAAGCCTTGAAACCTTTCAATGCCTTTGTACTCACATACAAGACCAAGGAAACTGACTGTTGAAGTTTCTTGTGGTGAATTGAGAGTAATAGCCTACAGACTCAAACCATATTTTCCTCTTAAAAGCGTGTCTCCCATCTAACTAGAAATAATGAGAACGAAATCACAGATACGATAAATTCATGGACGGATGTATCAGCTAATTCAAGCTAATCATACTCATCAGTCATCACCATTGCTGCAAATCGTGAATCGGTTTGCTAAAATCAAGAACAGTGAGCCATGTTGAATCGTGTATCGTAAGACCAATGTTTTGAAACCCAGACTGTTCATCGAACCAGAAAAATGTCCGGGTCACGGGGGGTTAGTAGTTCAACCGTCGGTGAACCGAAATCGAACCGTGACGTTATAATTACGTAATATATTTACTTTTAAATATTAATAGCATAATATAATTACAAAAATATAAGAAATTACTATTAAAAAAAATCTAAATTTGATTCACACTAAAAAATTCTAAAATATAAGAAATTACTAAAAACAAAAGTACATAGAGATACTAACTAATAAGATAGACGAAGTGGTGACTAGTGAGGCTTCCTCAATTACTGCTCATTTACCTTCACGCTTCCCAACATTAACTAAGTACTTTGTACAGATGTATCATGTACATAAAAGAAAAAAGACTCAAACAGTCAAACTTTCAACACTCAACCACTAAACACTATATTACTGCAGTCTACAAAAGAAACTTTTATTACTCTTTTAGTAACTTTCAACCACACAACACCTTCTTCATCCAAATAATCAATATCCACCAAAAGCTATGAGAGAGGAAAAAGGAATACATAATCGTACAAAGAGAGAGTGAAGACGAAAATGACCCAAGGCGCACGGCAACGACAAGGGGGCAAAGGCAGGTAGGCTGAATCATGATCGAAAATGGATCCGTGGCTGGAAAAGATAACATGTGTGTCGAATTTCTTTGTTCTTTACACTATCATGGATTCGTCCGGTCTACCCAAATCGTCGACGGTTTTCTCATTTCCGGTTGAACCGTCCAGTTTGGACGGTTCTTAAAATCTGGAACGGTTTTCTGAGCAAAAACGGTTTCTGGCTCGTAGCGACTCGTTTTGAATCCCGGTCAACAGTTCAACCGGTTCGACCGCCCGGTTCTGTCCGGGTTTCACAACATTGCGTAAGACTAATTAATAGAAAATAAAGAATGGACCTATATTTACATAGTGTATACACATAAAAACATATGCATGTGTTTGAAATGAACAAGATAACATATTACCTCAAGTTCTATGCAGGAGTTTTCCACATAAAAGTTTAAAGTTCACAATTCTGAATCGTGAATCGTGCCGGTTTGTAGGAAACTCAAATTGACTCAAATGGATCAACTCGTGAATCAACCGATTCTAACCACACCCACCAACTACAGAATTAAACTCCAATGACTCGTGAAGCGGCCGATTCTAACAACGTGCCCACCACAAACTGAAGAATTTTTACTGGAAGCACCACCAGACCGCAGATGAAATTACCTTGGGAGGAAGAGAACTGCCAGCTTTCTCGCATCCCATAAAGTCTACAGGTGCATCTTCAGAGGACCTCATTTGGCGAATCCCTTCAAGCACCTTTTCCCAATTAGCCGGAGGTTTAGCTGTATCAGATTAACCAAAAAGTTCAGGCTCTCTCAATATCTTAGTTATGAACTCCCTTCACCACCCCCCCTCCCCAAAAATGACAAACAAATACCCTCCCCCCCTCCTCTCCCGCACAGAGGAAATAAAAAAAGAAATAATAGTAAACTGGGATTACTTGGATTGTGTGGATGTTAGAACCCATCAACCGACAGATCCAATTAAAAAGTCTCCTCAGAAATTACCAATTGAAATATTTAATTTAACATCCAAATTGGATTTATGGGAACCTATATATATCTATTCACCAAAAAGTAAACTCTTAAAGGTTGTTTGGGTAATACAAGAGCCGCTTCTGTTGTTCAGACAAGAACTGCTTCTGTTCTTTAGGAAAGACCCAGTTCTTAATAGTTTGGTGTTTGCGTAACTGTGTTTGTTTTCATAGGAGTTCATGCCTAATTTAATACTCCCAGAACTGCGTCTTATTAAACCACAAAAATGAAAAATAAACGTGACACTACATTGAATTTGATCCTGTTTTAAGCAGACACGATTGCTGATACTAGTCTATGTACATGGACCATGCTATTGCCCCCAAAGTACCAATTTCAACATGATATGACATGGGTATGGGTTCAAAATATGAGCCCAACAATCTGTAACCAAATAGGACACACGAATCGTTCACATGTGATCTTGAAAAGGCAAGAAGCAGCTCTATATTGAGAGGAAACAAGAATTTCAATATTTTCCTACGAAGTGATATAAACCCCATATTAGAACTTCTAATCAAGAATATTATTAAATAAGATACCACGACGTCTTACAATATTATACAATATATGTTATACTTTACATTTTACTTTTCAGGACCATTGTTGTCAAATCGTGAATCGGAATTACCACTTGTAGACACTCCATTTTGTCGGCTATCAAATTTAGGAGACCCATAGCCTGATGGTTCACAATGATTGAAAAATACTCGAAAAAGGACTTCTGGATGTTAATTTTATCTCTTAAAATGCTCAGAAAATGGTACAAATGACCAAAATGCCTCTGAAAGCCCAAACGCTTCCAGATTTGGACCGAAAATTCTGAAAACACACTACATCGTAAGAAAAGTAATAAAATGAGTTTTAAAGCAAAATCAGATGAAAAACGTCAACTCCCAGAGGCTCCCAGAAGTCCCGGAAATTTATGAAAAGTCTCCGTTGACCGGTTTGACCAAGGTTGACCAGGATTTGACCAAAATTGTCCGAGCTCGCACAAAAGTTCTGAGAGCACCCGGGATCATGTGAAAAGTACTATAATAGGCTTTAAAAGAAATTCGAACGAAAACGTAGCTCCTGGGAGCTCTTAGAGAGTTAGAGGTTCCCAGAACTTCTTGGAGGTCTCCGGTTTGACCTAAAAGTTGACTCAGAGACCAGAGCACCGTATCCAATGTCGCCAAATCGTGAATCGAATCGTGAATCGGTTTGCCAAAATTATGAATCGTGAATCGAATCGAATTGTGAATCGTAAGATTTCACTTTTTTAGAAACTAGATTGGCGTATTTTTTAATATGCATATAGAACACATGTATATATATATATGGATGTATGTTTAAAACACACGTGTATATATATATATAGATGTATGTTTAAAACACGTATAAATAGAAAGTGTTATTTTTTTAAGGATGTGAAGCCCAACACTTCACATACATACATGAATGTGAATAGAAAAAGGAAAAAACATTGGACAATGCATGAATGGCATTATTGGTGTTTTGCTAATAAAAAACTTGGCATTTTCTAATTAGTAACCTATTTATTTATACAATTTTAGAAGTTTTATATGTAAAAATTGTTTCATAACTTAATAAACTGTAAACTAATACACTTGAAGAACATAATTGGCATGTAACAAATAAGACAACACCTTTCCTTAAATTTGTTAGCGAAGCTCATAAATTTTATGAATCGTGTGAATCGTAAGAATCTTATCGTGAATCGTATGAATCGAATCGTGAATCGGACGATTCAATGCGATTCCGATTCATATGCATGATTCAAATCGTTGGGCATGAGAATCGAATCGAATCGTATGAATCGAATCGTGAATCGTAAGATTCTAACGATTCTAACAACCATGACTGTATCATTTTTCAAACATTTTTTATGCATACTAGAGGTCAATAGCTTTCCAACGGTATATTGCACATAATTTCTGGATTTAAAACGAATTTATTATGAATTTCTGAAGGTGAAAAAGGCGATCAAATCGGCTTTTATCGCGAATACAGCAAAACTTTTAAAAGTGACCCGACTTCGAGCTATTTTTTATGGAAAGTGGACTCCATTACCTTTCCAATAGTATATCACAAGCTCAGTTTGGAGTTCGTATGCATTTTGCAGTATTTTGTGTGAATTTCGGACAAAATAGGACACTTTCGGGAATACCGGATTCTTTGGGGGCCTAAACGCAAATTTCTAGACGTTTGAGGAGTTGTGCCGCCATGGCAGGGGCCCAGTGCCGCCGCGGCACTCTCCCCCAGACTGTCCATTTTTATAATTTTGATTTGGGGGCCCAAATTGAATAATTGAAAGCCAAAACGACGTAGTTGGCTTAGGACCAATGGGAGCACTCTTAAATCCCAAACTCCCCCCAATTTAGCTTATATGATAAACCCCCTTGACTTCTCATTTTGGGGGTGGCAAATGCAAAGTTTAAAGAAAGTTGTAGGGAGAGAGAGAGAGAGAGAGAGAGAGAGAGAGAGAGAGAGATCCACTTCCATGTCCAAATGTCATACAATATGAGTGAAACACCAAGCTACAAGTCCAATATCTCAATGATTACCATGCTTTGATTGCTATTACTTGCTGGCTTATACAAATGTTCATCTCTTCTTACCTCGTTTCTTTTTTTTATTTTTCTTTGATTTCGTGTTTGTTTATCATCATCTAGATGATGACATGGTGTTTGAGGAGGGCAAATCCTTATGGATAGTAACCCTTGACCTCAAAAACATATTTGATAGGAGATGATTTCACCTCAATACATTCCTATGTATTCTTAGAAGTTGTTTTCCCAAAATAAAACTATTCTTGCAAATAACCTTGGAAGTTCTTGATATGAGTTTGAAGTTGATATTTCAAGTAGTTATAATCTCCATTTAGTGCTGGAAATACACTCTCCAAAACCCCCATTTCAAAACCCCTCTTAAACCCCCATTTTGATTCCAAGAAATAAACACTTTTTTTTTTTCAAAAAACCCCCAAAACAATGAGTAGTTCAATTTGAAAATGTCATTCCGAGTTCAATACTTAATGGATGATTGTGAAACCACTTGGAAAGTCTTCCTAACTCATTAAGGAATGCCCATGATTTTTGGTGGAATTTTGAAACACTTGGAAGGGTTCTATTTTAACCCAAACATTCTTTCAAAACATTCTGTTTTTCTGTCACAACAGCTTTAGTTGACTTTCAACTTGTTTTCCAGAATACTTTCCAAAAAGAGTGGCCCCAACTCATTTTTCCCTTAAACTTCAGTGTGTTAGGGAACTTTCTGTATAATATGAGCCTCCAAATGTTTTGTTTTCATTTTTGAAGATTTTTCTATATTTCAGTCGAGAGTACGGATTCTGTTTTTGAGTAACCTCTCTTGTTTATATGATTTCTCTCAATCTATAACTTCAATCTTGATTTGGCATTTTGCTATGTGTTCTAGACACAGTAAGGATGATCTCCATAATTTTTCATGAATTTAACATGCTCCTAACCTCACTTTTCCATTTTTACAATATCAGTTCACTATTCTGTACACTATTCACAGCAAACATGTTTTACTTTCATTATTTGATTAGATGTTCACATGTACTCCAAATTAGCTCATATCTTAGGAGGTTATTCCTACTACTTTTGTACATATCCTACAATCACATTCTTCATACATTCATACATATTTTAGACTTCCAAGTCACTTTAGAGAAATCCATGAACACAAGCACACTACTACTTCACACATTCTAGGAGCATACATTGCATCCATGCAAGATTTGGAGTTTTTGTGACTCCTAATCCAAAAAGATTATAAGGAATAAAATTGATCACACGTTCATGCTTTCCCTCGATCAAATCTTCATTTTCTCATCTGTCCCCGAGGATTGAGAGATCTTTTTTTCTCAAAGAATCAACATGCACAGGGGCGGAGCCAGGAATTTTGGTCAGGGGGGGCCTAGTTAGGGGTTCGGGGTAGCACCCCCGAGGCGAATTTTTTTGGGGTCTATTTATACATATTTTCGGGTAGATTTTCTTGAGTTGAGAAGTTTGGTTAATGACTTATTATGCTTTTGGTCTAATTATACATATTATTTGTCCAAAGTTGGGATAGACCGATTATGATTGAGTTAAAGTATTACATTTAAAAATAAAAAATAAAAAAAAATTGGGTCTATTTGATACAATTTGGGTAAATTTGTGTTGTTCTAAAGACAAATTTGGGGTGGGCTAGGTAGAATTGGGCTAAAATATTTCAAATAATTTTATATTTTTTGTCTATTTTATATAATTGGGCCAAGTTTGAATTGAGCTAAAGTCAAAATTGGGATTGACTGATTAGAATTGAGCCACAACATTACATCTAATAAACATTTTTTTTGTCTATTTTATGCAATTGGGCCAAGTTTAGTTTGGGCCAAATTCAAAATTGAGGGGTCAAATAAGAAATACATTTAAACTTTAAAATTTGAGTGGGGGCCTAAATAAAATTATTAAAATTTTAAAAGTCTAAAATAATTTCTAAAAGTTGAGGGGGGGCCTAAATAAAATTATTAAAATTTTAAAACTCTAAAATATAATTTCTAAAAGTTGAGGGGGGGCCTGAGCCCACCCTGGACCAACATGGCTCCGCCCATAAACATGCATACATACTAGTTTGCTCAGCATATTTTGTTTTCTTTGATTATTTGTTTCAAAAACAATTCATGTCCCCCTAGATTAAGAAAACTTCACTATTTGATAAGTGATTAGACGACTTTTTCCTTGGATTGTTGTGTGTGATCTTTCACTTTGCATTGTGTGATGCTTGACTTAGATCTCATGAATGATATCTTATCTTTTAATTTTCCAATCCAAGATTCTTATGCAATGTAATATACTTATCATAGTATTAAGTGTCGAACCAAACATAGTATAAGATGATTATTTCATTTGGATGCTAATTGAGGCTCGCTGAAAGACGGGACGAGTTGAGGGTGTTTTATTCTTTGCAAAGGCTCCTTCCTCTCTCATACCAAACACCGAGCCAAGTTCTTTAGTTATGAAAGGCAGGTGCCCTTTATCCGTTTGGGTGAGTCAATTGGTTTTCTTGGTTCCCTAAAGATCAAGTGACGACTTTGTATCTGTTTTCACAGACCACTTTTTCAAAGGAATTTCAAAACAAATCCTTTCCAAACGAAACGGAGTGAATGCAACCCCCCCTCCCTCAAGTTAAAGTTATGAATAGTGAATCTTATTGAATGTGATGTCGGATGCGTATCAAGTTGTATGGAACTAAAATCGACTATTATGAATGGACTCGTGAATCGACCAATTCTAACCTAGGAACCACCGACACTTCTAAGAAGGTAACGTGTTGTGTGTCATATCGTGTCAGACATACGAACACAACACTTCACAGACATGCGCGTGTCCACACCACTTCAAAGTTCAAAGTTATGAATAGTGAATCTTACTGAATGGTGATGCGTATCAAGTTGTATGGAACTAAAATCCTCTTATGAATGGACTCGTGAATCGACCAATTCTAACCTAGGAAGCACCGACACTTCTAAGAATGTAACGTGTTGCATGTCATATCGTGTCAGGCACACGAACACTACACTTCACGGACAATTTTCCTAGAGTGTCGGCGTGCAATTTTTTTTGGATTTTATCGTGACGGTGTGTCCGTGTCGTGTCGTATCTGTGTCGATGTGTCCATGGTGTCCGTGCCCGTGCTTCATAGATTCTAACAACCATGGTTAGGATGTGTTTGCATACCCGTACCCAATTTTTTGGACATGTTTTAAGCCAAGACGTCTTTTCCAAATATTAGGAGCTTGAGAGAGGACAGACACCTAGACACAAGCTTGCACCCGATTTGCATATTCAAGCCATGTAAATTATATGTTGACTAATTAGCAGCAGTGAACATACAAATCAATAAAGCCAGTATAACTTCTTCATAACACATAACGCAGATGAAACATCCGTTTAGGCAATAGAATTCATAATCAAGTCCAAAAAGGATTCAACATCTAGTGCCAGCAAAATATACCATCCAGAATCAAGTCGATTTTAGGAACCCTTTCATGAAATCCCCCTTCCTCAAGGACAATGCAGGCAGGGACTGGAAGTATATTGACTAGTGTAAAATATACCATCCAGAATATCAGAAACCGTTTACAACTACTGTTACAGAATATCTGATGTGCAATTATCCATTTCTCAGTCAGTGCTATACCGCCTAGACCACCGCTAAGTAGTGGCTCAGAGTAGTAGGCAGCGTGAATTAGGGGAGTGTCTGGAATGACATCTTCGGAATGCATTCTCAACATTTGTGTGCATAGTATCCTCTTCATTATCAATTTATTTTTATGATGCATTCAGTTACAACTTCTACTTTTTCACAAAAGCGAGTCTTACTTGTTTCCGCTTTTAAGGTGGAGATGTTGTTTTGCACATGAGGACACGAGTTGGGGGTTGACAGAACCCCACGCTCCTCAACTTCTATAGCAAATAACTTGCACTCTATACTGTTTCTATCTCCATCTCTACCCTTCTTTAGATTTTCTTCTCACTATACATCTTCTACCACAGTATTGATACACGCGTACTACAAGAAAAAGTCATGGTCGTACAGAAAGGAGCATAATAAATGACAATGGGTGAGAATACATTCCAAACTTACTCTTTCTCAAGTGGGAGATTGCATTATCCTTGTCGTATGAGAAGTCTTCGATGTCAGGTAGGCCAGAAAGCTGCAATAATGAATTCAATCTCCGGTTATGAAGCAAATGACTCCTTTTTAAGGACAACCCAAAAACAATTAGCAGTAACCATATGAAGGTATGCTACAAGAAAACAATTCATATCAACAGACTGCAATACTATAACAAATCTTCCCATATATATAATTTCTTAACATACCCATCTGACTCTAGAGTAATGTCATGAACATGCACTGTACATGCAATCTTTCAGCCGTTACATTCTATCTAAGCTGGTACTTGTACATACTATCAACCCAGAGGCCATGATGATATTTATAGCAGCCTTGACCATTTTTCTTGTCTTGCACAAGTAGCTCCTAAGTCCAGTCCTTGAGTATTAGGCAGTAAACCAAAGTCTCTATCAGAGTACATATGCATTGAGTTTGAGTTATACATAGTCACGACAAATGCAGTACATTTGCATTCTTATGAGCTCTTGCGAAGTTGGGCATAAATCAATTGAATGCAAAACATCAATGTCCAAAAAACTAATCTTTATATGAAAAATATTTAGGAAATGTAGAGAGATCACAAAGATGGAAACAGGGGTGGATATAGAAAATCAAAGAAGTGGAGGCTTGGTAGGGGCGAAACCTAGAAGTTGCATCTGGGGCTGGCCGACTTTACGAGGCAGTGCCCTGGAGGAAAATATAAATTTGGTCTACTTATACAACTTTTCGTGTTAGATGATATAAGCTAATGCTATAAAAATTAGCACAAAAACTTAAGAAAACATCTCCCACTCCCACACAAGCAACTAATTTGGTTGTATGATAATTACATAAAGGTTACAACACTTTGAACCTATATATATATATATAACTGTTAATAACAAATGGCACCCAGGGCCGGCCCTAAATATTTGCGGCCTTAGGCGAGCTCTTCAAGTGAGGCCCCATGTAGCAGAGCCACAACGGAGTTCGGAGACAGCGACCCCGAGGTGATTTTCTTTTGGTCAATTTTTTTTTTTTTTTCAGGTAGGATATTTTGTATAAAAATGTTGTAGTTTTTTCTATGAAGCTATATAGGTGATTTGAAAGTTGTGAGGTTTTGGTGCTTTAAAGATAAACATTTTTCGTTGTTTGGTGAGTAAGGAAAGTGAATAAAGTAAGAAAGACAAGAAAATATAATGAAAAATAAATTTGAGAACACGAGAAAAATATCTTAGCCTGGAGGAAAACACTAGAAAAATAGAAGAGAATCAATCTTCTTTTTGTTTAATCCTTCTTTTACTTCCCTCACTAAATCAGTGAACCAAACAAAGTCTAATAATAGTTGATTATTGATTGTGATTTGTTAAATTCGAACTAATGGAACAATAAGGGTGTGTTTGGGGGGCCGTTTAACACTACTGACAATATAGTGCTTAGGATTTGGGGGCCATTAAATTGTCCAATATTTTAAGGGCCTTAGGTGTTGGCCTACTTTTCCAAAAGGCAGGGTCTGCCCTGATGACACCTAACAAATTACTACCCAATGGCATATCGAAAAGTTACTACTAATTTGCACCAAAGGTAAGAAAATGACACATTGCTACTACAATTCAAACATACAACTAAAAGTATTTGGTTGCATATTGTAGAATTTTCCAAAACTCAAATATTAACAAAACTGGGAGTTCTTTACAAATTTGAGTTTTTCAATTTTTCTTTTCTTTTCTTTTCTTTGTCGGGGGGGGGGGGGGGGGGGGGGGGGGGGGGGGGGGGGTGGCGGGGTTGAGGTTCTGTGTGTGGGCGGCATTGCTAAACTCTTAAGTGCAATCTTTTTTTAGGGTAACTAGGAAATTTATTTTTTCAATAACTGTATTGTACTCGATGTGTTTGCACAAAATGTAAAACGTTGTTCGATCAATAAACTAATTCATAATCATTCCTGCTCTAATTGTTTAATTTTGAATAGGTGTCTACAAAATTATAATTTTTAGTTTTTCCATTTTCTAGAAGTTCTAGTTTGTATTGTTAACATTTACAACCGTATAGCCCAATATCATACACAGAATAATGTGCCCCAACACAATTCAAAATCTGTATAACCACGAAGCTCAACCAGCATACATTTGGGTAAAAATAACACAAACATTATAAACATGAATACTATGTCATAGTAAAAAATAAAATAAAAATACTATCAGATAGTTATCAAAAAATGGGTTACAATGGCATTTTGAAATTTAAGAGTACAAAGGAAGAAGATGAGTAGTATTTCTCTTACTTTCTGGTCATGATGATATTCTGCTTTAACCTCCTTTCCAGAAACTTCCACTGTCTTTTTCACTCTCTTTTTTCTTACAAAAACTTGAAGCTCATCAGTGCTGCCTTTGGAAGGTTCATCAGACCCTAAAAAAAACAGAAAAAGAAAGACAATAAACAGTCAAAAGAGTAACGAACAAAATGCAATAAATATATATATATATATATATATATGTTTTACACATTCCTAATAGAGTAATATATGGGAGTAAAAACATATACTATAAATTTGGGATTTGTGTGACCTGGGTTTGGCTCTGTAGGTTGAATTTCTGGTTTGGATTGGAGGGCTTTTGAAGAAAGTCTTGTTGTGTACATTTTGTTGGCGTTGATTCGCGCGGAAGGTAGCGAGAGAAGAAGGGTACAACCTCCTCTTAGGAATGTTAGAGACATTTTTGAGGGAGGAGATTAGTTTGTGATTTGTAATGCGGAATAGTACTCTTTTTTTTTTTTTTTTTTTTTTATAGTAGGTCCTAGGTCATTTAAAATTATAGAAATTTAATGATAAGTCCCTACCTACCCTAGTCGTGCATTAATAGGGACTTTTCTTTTCTTAATTTAGCAATATATCCCTACCCCTAAATTTGTGTAGTAATAGGTCCCTATCCCCACTTAATTACCATTTTTAAGGACAATTTTACCCTTAGATATAACCCTTACATATATGTATCGGTTGTATATATATACATATACGTACATGTCTTTAAATGGTTAAAAACTGTTATGGAAAGTGAATCATAACAGATTTTGTAATCATTTCCATAACTTTAGCCCATTTAAACCTATAGTGATGATAACCAATCTGTTTCCACGAATCAAGGAAATCTATTTTTTAAGTTTTCATGTATGGAAATCTGTTACATAATCATTTAGTCGATAGAATAGGAGATTTTAAGTATGAGAGTAGTTTCTTGATATACATACTATATATGGAAATCCGTTTTTGAATTTTACATTAGTTACATAATCATTTAGTCATAGGATAGGAGGCTTTAAGTTTGAGAGTATTTTCTTGATCATATACAGAATTATTGTGTTATTTATTTATTTATTTTTAGAACATTGCTATTACTCAAATATGTGGTTTCTTGTCTGATTAGCAACGTGTGAAATTTCACATTGTAACACTGCGAAATTTCTCAGTATTAGATTGTAGAATTTCGTATTGCATTAATTGGATAGCTGAAAACATGTCTCAAATCTTGAACATACTTGTGAATTTCGCATTTTAACACTGCGAAATTTCACATCATGCTTTTGAACATTAGGCATTGTCATTTGAATACACACATGTATACTCAATACATACAATGCTAATATTTATGTTGGTTTTGTACAGTCCAAAAATAATATGATCAATTTCAAATATACAGCTCGATACACAAACGCATGTCAAAGATTACATGGGACATATCTATATCCAAAATATATATGATTTTCAGATTATAGCGTTCAAAAAAATTATAGCATTGCATGAGTTACGTTGCACAAGGTTGGTATTTTTCAGCCACTTTCAAGGCATTGTCCTTCCAAGGTCTAGGACCTTTGATGCGTGTTTAGTAGCTCGTGTTCCAGGTTTGCATGAGCCTCTGTGGCATTACACATCTTTAGCATATTCATGTGTCTTGGTTGACTTCCCCGTTGCTCTTTTTTTTTTTTTTCAACTGGTGGCTTACTTGTACCCTTACTTTGAACTTTATTCTTGGGCCATACTCCAGATTTTCGTTTAAGGTAATGTCCAGCTCGATAAGATTCGCCTACAAAGTAATGTAAAATTTCAGAGGAAAGTATTGAAAATAGCGTGTAATATAAAATCTCACCATTTTTCTACACTCAACTGTGAAATTTCACATGAATACGTATCATGAACTCATCACACTGTTTGAAATCTCTCAATGTCAAATGAAAAATTACACACTTCAAAATTTCGCTTTTCATATATGAACATTAGATTGCCTGGGAAATTTCAATTGAAGTCAATGATGAGGTTACCCTATATGATAGCCAATATCATTTCTTATGGCGTTTTCTGTTTAACGAAGTTTTTCCCATGAATAGTTGTATATGGCAAATGAATCTTGTCACATGTTACCATACATTTTTTCATTAAAAAAACTGCAAGATATGCTAGTATAACTGGGAATGAACCTAAATCATACGTCACACAATCACAAAGGTGAAATTACACAATATACAAGGAATAAATACATCCAACACTTGATTTTGTTCATTGAAATTTTCCATGAGGAGGGGATAATGTCAAGTGGAATTTGTCATGGAATTCATACATGGGTTCTACACACCAAAAATCCTAAATCATAAAAATATACAAATTCATATGAAATTTAACATCCACTTCTATGAATGAGTCTCTTCCTTCAGAATCAACTTTTTTATATGTTCATCATCACCATTTTACATGCTAATGCGAAATTTCAAGAAACAGTTTTGAGGAAAATCCAATTTCAGAACCCAAACTCAGCACAAACAAGACCTCAAAATCAAGTGAAATTTGTCATGTGATTCATGCATGGAATCTATACATCAAAACCCCCAAATCTTACACGTATGCAAGTTTGGATGAAATTTCAATATGAAAAATCCTTGTATGAATCATTCTCTACTTTTCAAAATCAACTTATATGTATTTTTTGCTACATCCACCATAAGAGATTTTGAAACGTGGGACAGAAAACCTAATGTGTTCAATGTGAAATTTCAAGAAACAATTTTGGATGAAAAACCCAATATCAGAACCCAAATTCTGCACAAGCAAAACCCCAAAATCAACAATAAATTTTGTATCTTCATCCAAAATTTACACAAAAACCCAAAATCACTTACCTTTACTACGTATTACGCCGTCAACGTGAGTAGAAGTGAACGGATTCAATGGAGCTCGTCCTCGAAGAACAAGGAACACTTTGCGAACCTCGTCGTCGTATGGTGCTCATGACCTCAAATATGGAATATGGATTTGATTTTTCTGACGATAGTGGAATAATGTAGCTCCATCTTTGTTTGATTTTCAAAACCCTTGAATGTCGTTGGTGATCATGGCCACATGAGCGAGATTTTTGGGAGTGTGATTTTTGGGTCTCTTATACTTTCTCTCTCTCTATATATATATTTCTATATATATGTATATGTCATTATATGGTTTTAAGGGCAAAAACGTCTAAACAAAATATAAGGGACCTATTTGTATGAAGATTATTGGGGTGGACTAATTGCTACAAAGACCCAGTAGTTTGGACGTTATACTAAATATCCCTTAAAATTATATGTTTTAATAAAAAAAATTCACGCTTTTTTGCACTTTTATAAAAAGTTACTCGGTACTTTTCATATTTTGTAAAAAGACTCCCCGCTCACGGATTATGTTATACTATCAGTGAACACTTGTTTTTTGGCCTTTTTAGGTGATTTTTTTTTCTTATATCATGTATTTTTTTTCAAATCTACACATTAGACTTGAAAGTTGTAAAAAAAAAAGTAATTTAGAACTTCATTTTTCATTTTTTATCTTTCAAATATATAATATTATATGTTTACACTAACAGATAACATTATTTGTCAACTTTAAACCACTATAATTTCATCAATTCTTGGGCTTTTTGGGTGATTTTTTTTTTTTTTTTTTAATTCATGCATTTCTTTGAGATCTACACATTTGACTTGAAAGTTTTACAAAAAAAAATAATTTGGAACTTCATTTTTTCATTTTTATCTTTCAGGACATAAACAGATAATACTATCTGTTTACACAAACAGTTAATATTATTTGTCAACTTTAAATCACCATAACTTTATCAATTCTTGGGCTTTTTGGGTGATTATTATTATTATTTTTTTCATGTATTTCTTTGAGATCTACGCATCGGACTTGAAAGTTGTACAAAAAAAAAAAGTAATTTGGAACTTCATTTTTTTCATTTTATCTTTCAGAACACAAACAGATTATATTATCTGTTTACACAAACAGTTAATATTATTTGTCAACTTTAAATCATCATAACTTTATCAATTATTGGGCTTTTGGGTGTTTTTTTTTTCATGTATTT
The DNA here is from genome assembly GCA_033977485.1 of Hydrangea macrophylla. Lineage (NCBI taxonomy): Eukaryota > Viridiplantae > Streptophyta > Magnoliopsida > Cornales > Hydrangeaceae > Hydrangea > Hydrangea macrophylla. The sequence goes on along the minus strand of CM066986.1, from coordinate 68,706,298 downwards.
CTTTGAGATCTACACATTGGACTTGAAAGTTGTACAAAAAAAAGTAATTTGGAACTTCGTTTTTCATTTTTATCTTTCAGACATATAATATTATCTGTTTACGCTAACAGATAATATTATTTGTCAACTTTAAACCACCATAACTTTATCAATTCTTGGGCTTTTGGGTATTTTTTTTTTATTTCATGTATTTCTTTTAGATCTATGCAATAGGCGTGGAAATTTTACGAAAAAAAAAAGTTAAGTTGTAGCCTAATTTTGAGGTTGTACCTATCTTACAGATAATATTATCTATTATCTGTTATCTGTGAGTCTAACTCATAATATTATCCGTCAACTTTAAACTACCATAACTTTATCAATTCTTGGGTTTTTTGGGTGATTTTTTTTTTTTGATTTCGTGTATTTTTTTAAGATCTATGCATTTATGGTACCAATCGTACGAAAGAAATATATTTTTATTATATGTATGCGAAAAAATGCAATTTTTCATATTTGTTTGATGTTTAGTTTTTTTTTTTGTCCCAGTATTTCATGGTCAACATTGAACTCGTTTGATAGATCTTATTTTCCTGATTTCAAAACATCAAATTTTACGAAAAAAGGACTTGTTTAACAAAAGTTATAGCAATTTGAGTGTAAAAAGGGCCTAATGCGATAAAGAAAAGTAGCATGTGTTTTAGTTTTGAAGAGTTTTATTTGAGGGGGCTATAGCCGAAGGTCCCTTTTTTTCCCCCCTTTTTTTTTTCTTTTTTGTCCTCTTTTTTTTTTTTTGGAAAATGCTTCAGTACAGTTAGGCTTAGTTTGGCCCCCACGTGGCTTTTTAAAAGGAGCTTATGAAATTTATTACTAAGTTGTTTGATAATTTTATAAAAGTGACACACTACTCTTCAAAAAGACATCATGAAACCAAAAAGCAACCTTGAGCTTTTAAAAGCTCCATTTTAGAACTTTTAAAAGCTCCCTCCAAAAAAGCCATAAGTTCAATTTTTACAAAGCTCATGAACTAGTTACCAAATAAATTAACATGAAATTGTGCTTTAAAAAGGAGAAGCACCAAATGGGGGCCAAACTAAGCCTTAGTACAGCACAGTTCGCGCTGTGCTACTCACATAACTGCTTTTGCAAAAGCAACTTTTACAAAACTGGGCAGTTTTACTGAACTGCGCACATGTGAATAGCACGATGTGAACTACACTTTGCTAACTGCACCGAAGTATTTTCTTCTTTTTTTCCCCTTCAGGCAAAGCACTCGAGGCACTCCACACACAAAACTAGCCAGCTGGGCAAGGCCCACTTCAAAGTAGACTCTATCTCATAGACGGCCAAAGAGAAAACTACCTCCCACAAGCACTTCCAATGTAATGCAATACTTGATAAATTTTGTATACCAAATGGTTATCAAACTCAATGTTTAAGCGGTGTCACCATTATTGAAGGTGTCACATATATTTGGAAAATATTTGGGATACCAAATTTGGAAAGTATAGCATTTCTCATAGAATTTTGAGCAAAAAATCAACATGACAATATGCACGTGCTTAAAAGGGGATAGAAGAAAGAGAGCGAAGTTGTATCATACAATTAAGGGTGTATACGAGTATACGAGCTGAGCCGATTTGATCGGAGCTTTTTCACAAACGTTTTTAGGTATCGTGAGCTTTTTCATGAGCCTTAATTTCAGTGATCGCGATTTTTTTCACGAGCTTTTTAACGAGCCCTTCAAAACGATATTGTTTAATAATATATATATATATATATAGAGAGAGAGAGAGAGAGAGAGAGAGAGAGAGAGAGATCAATATACAAGTCATTTATCTAGCCTATCTACGAAGTTTTTCATCATCTCTCTAAATTATATAGTTTTATAATAGACATATATATATATATATATAAAGGTAAGTATATAAACTCTTTATCAAACTTATTTAAAAAGCTTTTTCACGAGCCTACAAACAAGCTTTAATCAATCGTGTTCATGAACTCTATTGAGTGAGCCGAGCCTAGCATTGCCTTTATCGAGCCGAGTCGCAAGCCCTTGTTGAGCGGCTCGACTCGTATACGCCTATACATACACCCAGACTTTAGGGCCCATTTGTAATTTGGTCTCAATTCCAAAATGTTGTGATTTTGAAAAGAGTAATGTTATGCTTCCCAAATTCAAATCTCAAATCCTCATCCCAAATGTAGGGCCCATTGGATTTTGATTGGTGTATATTGAAATGACCCCACAATGGTTAGTGGGTCCCCTGGATTTTGATTGGTGCCACATCGTTTGGGATGGGGATTTTGGATTTGGATTCGGAAAGCATAGCATTACGTTTTTTAAAAACAACAGTATGTTAAGGTAATTGTATACACACATGCCTACTTGCTCTTTACACCTACTATTTAATGACTCTTTCTTCATTACCACTATACCTCTGTACAAAATGACATATAATTATAAATTAATAAAAAGAAGGTTAAAAAATAATTTAGTACCCTTGTAATACCCATAAAATTTTCAAGTTTAATAAAATGAGCCCCGTATTTTGTTTGTATTTCCAGTGTTCTATATACATTATAAGTTTTTATAAACCAGTAAGCTTAAGCAATAGTTTACAGACCTGGACTGACTTGTCACGCAAACCCGTAAAATATGTATTAAACCTGGACTATACGGCACAAGGTCCCATAAACTTAATGAGACAAGTACACGAAGTAACTCCCCCTTATACCCACTGTACAAACACCCCTCAAATCCCTCCCATACCTCTCGGACACTCATCCTCTTCCCCAACCGCTAGCACATTCCCCAACTCCCTCTCAATCAGTCCCTCTCCATCTCTTCCATCAACTCTTTCAGAAATGCAAATATGTATATCTATGTGTGTATGCATATGTTGTATGGGTGTATATATAAGGGACCATGGAGAGAGAGAGAGAGAACCACCGAGAGAAAGAGAGAGAGAGAGAGAGAGAGAGAGAGAGAGAGAGAGAGAGAGAGAGCAAACAAATACCAAACACACTCTGCTTTTTCCCCTACCCTCTGCCTTTAGATCATACACACACATTTCTCTGCACCTCATAGAAGGAGAAGGAGTAGAGAGAAGAAGGAGACCATAGAGAGAGAAAGAGGACCCGAGATTGTTTTGTAAACCCCTCTCCCTCAGTTTTATTTTTGTATCTTTTATACATCACACACACACACACAATCAGACCCCCAGGCATGAACCAAACAGAGCCTTAGGCCCTGGTTTAACCGAGACACAATTGAAGCTCCATTAGAGCTTTGATTTTCAAACTCAACCAAACTCTCTAAAAGTTGTACCAAACAGACCCTTATAGTCCCAGATAGACCCCCCTCGAAAAGCCTAGAGCTTAGACCTTGTTTGGATGGTCATGCAGACCATTATTGTCTGTAATACCCTATAAGAATAATCTCTTAGTTCGAATATCAAATGAGATAAGTGAGATCTTGTAGACACCCCATTTTAATCCCGCGTGTCCACAAATCTCATCTCATACTATGTTATAGAGGACCTCAATCAAGTCATTTTGGCATTGGAATCACTCATTTCCATGGAGAAATGAGTGAGATATGGCCCTTATAAGATTTTTCGGCGACCCTCGACTCACCGGTGGCGAAGTTCGCCGGAGAAGAATGTCACGCCCATCCCAGAAAATCATTGGTTTAAAATGCATATTTGAGATTTCTTAGAATTATTAATGTTGATTAATAATTGGAATGGAGTTGACTGAGGGTCAACGGTGAATGTCAATCGAGGACTCGGGAAGTTGGTAATTCATGAGGAACTTGACATGATTAAATGGCATTTATGTGGATTAAATGTTATTTGAATTAGCTGGTATATGTGAATAGTGAATATACCTGTTTTGTGTACTTTTCTGATAGTTTGATCTTGTTAGAGATCAATTGGAACGAATTTGAGATAACCAATGTGATACGTTACATAAAAGGTAGGTTATCTAGAAATTCCACGAAAATAGTTTTCAGAACGAAATTACGGCGACAAACGGAAGTTAACCGAAAACTTTTGCCCGTAAAGGCATAAAATGGACGTGTGCGTCGTTTCGGGAGTTAATTAGAAGTTTGAGGAACTCTTGGGGAGGTAAACACAATTTTTTGAAAGATATGCCTATATATAGAGGTGGCAAGATATTTTCATTCTTTACAACTTTTCTAAATTGAAAATCAAAAGGGAGATTTGGGGGTTTTTGGGAACTTAGAGCTTCAAGGCGCAAAACGACGGACTTCTGCCCGTTTGTTTTTCACCAAATTTCATATTTGAACCCCCGAAGGTAAAAGCTTCATTTTGATACCACTTAGGCCTTGTTTGGCATAGTTTTTATAAAAGTCCTAATGTTGGAAATTTGGGGAAAACGCGTGTAAACTTGTAGGTTTTGCGTAGGATCGGAGATTTGACGTTTAATCGGGCTTCTAGTCGTTCCCTCAAAGTTATACGACGATAGCTCGAGGTATGAATTTCTAGCCTATGAGATATAAGGAAATTATATGTTTTAATTTTCGACGACAAAATTGAGATCCGGGCAAGATCCATGTGTTAAATTTAGGCCCGTTAATTATGCACGCGCTTAAATGAGAAAAGCATGTCTAATTTTACGCGAGCACGTATATGTGATTATATGAGCATGCTATGTGTCTATGTGGGTCAAAAGGGAGTTTGATACAAGTTCATGCCGGGGTACGCCTCTCGATGATTGAGAGTTATAGTAGCGATGGCTACTTGCTTGGTTTGGGAACCGGCCCTGCCAGAGCAGTTGGGTGCAATGGTTGTAGACTCTGGGCTTGCCATTGGCATCGCGGTTGATAGACTTTGGGCTTGCCGATATACCGGATGAATGCGTGTCTCTCTCCCTAAAGACTATTTGATGTGATTATGAGATTAAAGCATGATTTATCATATATGCATATGTTAGAAGAAAGGAAAGATGGAACGCGAGGGATGAGGCCGTTGGGATCATTCGGAGGAATTGGGGTATAGATTCTTGTAATCGAATCATAGAAAGCTCTGGATTATTATTGGATTGTTGTAATATTCTTTTGAAAACCTTTTAAGTTGGTTGGTAGCGACTCGGAACTATTGAGTTCGCGTCTTGATGTTTAACACGTTGAATTTCATGTTTTATGAATTTATTGTAGCACTTATGAGATTTGATCCAATCGGACCCTTAACTTCATTAGTTAACGTTTTCCAAACTTAGGCAAGTTGTTATACTTATCCTTATAACTTTGGTAAAGATTGAAAAGATTGGAATATGTTTAAAGTGTTGCAATGGGTGAAGGTTGGGTGATGCGTTAGCAAAATTCTGCTGCTAGAAGGAATTATGAAGGAATTCTGTTACAGGGTCATTCGACCGGTCGAAGGGGGTCGTTCGACCGGTCGAAATAGCCCCTGCATGAAATCTTTTTCTACTACTTTCAGAAAGTTTCAAAAGGTTTTGATTGGTTCCTAAGGTACCTTTGGGAACCCTTTCAACATAAATTCACTCGTTTTGAAATATGACTACGTTTTCAATTTTATACGAATTTTACAACTCGGAAGGTATCGTTTCCTAAAGTTTTAAATACTCAAGGTTGTTTTAAAGTTCTTTTTCGCTGCGTATAGTTATTTAATGATTGGATGAGCCTTAGTGGCGTGCCACGTGTCCTATTTTCACGCGTAGTGGGATGGATCGTGACAAAGAAGGTGGTGAGCCTTATAGTTTTCAGGTTATATCACTTTAAAATGGGTCGGGTTCTGGTAGGATCTACATGTGTTTGAATATGGGTTGGGTTAAGTAGCATTTCTGTTGATTTAATAACCCATAAAGACACTTAATGAAACAATGCCATTTCATTTCGGATCGTACCAAATCCACGTTTGGGTCGAGTACAGGTCAGGGTTTAGACCGAATATGGCCCGAGTTCAGGTAAACCCGTGGGTATTCGGGTTGGGTTATTTTCTTAGTATATGTATGGTTAACCCATCTACATTTGGGTCGGGTTAGTTTGGCCCGCGATCTTTTGAATGTGGACTCTCTTGCCTCTATAAACGGGCCGCTCGTTTGTCTCGGGATGGTTCGGGTTGACCCGCGAACCCTTGAAATTATTATTTATTTTATTTATTAATTTGTTTTATTAATAAATGGGTTTTATATGTTTATACTTATTTAAAAAATATGTAAAAATAGTTTTAGTATTATTTTAAATTCTGCAATGTTATAAATTAATATTCTTAACATTATGGAATTATAATTTATATATATTATATTGACTACTTACTTTGTTTTAAATAATCAATAATTATTAGTTTTATTTCAATAAATATATATGTAATTGTTTAATGGTTTTAAATTATTTTTAAATAGTTTTAAATGCCAAAATTAAGTTTTATATATTCTGAAATATTATTCTTATATTATATTAATTATATATTACATACTTATTATTTATTTAGTTAAAAATAATAATAAATAGGAATTAGTTTTAAATTGTAATAATTAGGTAATAAATATCTAACGACTATTTTAAAATGTAGAAAATTTATATTAAGGCCTAATACATTTGTTTTATAAATTATTATTTATAAAACTCAAACTTTAGTACTTTTATTTATTTATAACGGCCTCGTTTGCTTATCTTTTAATTATTTTAAATACCAAACGAGTTCTGGAAATTATGAGAAAAATACCCTTAGCCTATTTTAAGGTCTAATATTTTATAAAAATGTTTATATGGAACAAATGTTTTTAAATATATTTTATAATTATAGGGTTCCTAAGTCTATTATTATGTAATTAGGACTTCAATAATTCATAATAAATAAACCATAACTCAGAAAAATACGCGGTCAGTTCCTAAATTCCTAGAATGATGTATAGATCCATTTTCTTAAGTCTAGTAACTTTCTGACTCAGTAAAAAATACAGCCTATTATTAGTTCCTATCGACTATTGACAGTCTTGAGTGTCAATAGGAAAGCTCAGGTCCGTCAATGCACTATAAGTACTAGCATATTAACTAAGAGATATACTCTAGTGATTGAGATTTATCACTCCATCCAATGGTAGTTAATCATGCTACAGTGTAAACCTGATGAGATATCCAGTCTCATCATCCACTGTGACAAATTCTAAGTATTAAGGGATAGTAATTCGCATCTCACTTGTATGTATCTCATACACACACGAATTGCTTTCTATGGTAAGTAAGGATTAACAAAATCTCATAAAAGAAACATGCACAATGAAATGTAAAGCTGATATCCATATATTAAAATGTCAATCTCTCATACATAAAGTAATGGTTTGAGGGCACAAACCCAACAAACTCCCACTTGCACTCATCACCATTCATGACTACATCTAAGACCTAGACTATCTAGATGACGACCAAAGACCTTCTGTAGCAAGGCCTTTTGTAAACAGATCTACAAGATTGTCAGCGGTGTCAATCTTGGTGACAGTCACATCTCCACGTTGAGCAATATCTCAAATTAGATGATATTTCCGTTCTACTTGCTTTCCTTTTCCGTGGTCCTTGGCTCCTTGGACTTTGCCACTGTCCCACTATTATCACAGTATAGCGTAATAGGTGACAGCGAGACTGGTACCACCCCGAGCTCCATAAGAAACTTCTTGAGCCAAACAGCTTCCTTTGCGGCTTTACATGCAGCCACATACTCAATTTATGTAGTTGAGTCTGTAATGCATTTCTGCTTAATGCTCCTCCAACTAACAACACCACCTCCTAAGGTAAAGAGATGTCCGGATGTTGACTTCCTCAAATCTTTATTTGACATAAAGTCCGAGTTAGTGTATCCTACTAGAATCAACTCACTCTATCATGCATAAGCATGTAATCTTTAGTTCTTCTCAAGTACTTAAGAATGTGCTTAATGGCTGTCCAGTGCTCTGGACCTGAATTCGACTGATACCTGTTAACCATGCCAATGGCAAAACAGATATCTGGCATAGTGCATAACATTGCATACATAAGACTTCCCACTGCCGAAGCGTAGGGAACTCCTGCCATGTGATTCCTCTACTCCTGTGTCTTTGGACACTGGTCCTTGGAGAACGCTAAACCATGCCTGAAAGGTAACAAACCTTTCTTCAAATTATCCATTGAAAACCTAGTTAGCACCTTATCAATATAACCAACTTGAGATAATCCCATTATCTTTCGCTTGTGATCTCGAAAGAGCTTTATCCCAATGATATAACTCACCTCTCCTAGATCCTTCACATCGAAAGTACTAGCCAACCAAACCTTAACCGTTGACAATGCCGCTACATCATTCCCAATGAGTAGAATGTCGTCAGTGTAGAGAACAAGAAATGCCACCACTTTTCCTTCACACTTCTTGGATACACAAGGCTCATCCAGATTCTGTATGAAACCAAACGAGTTGACCGTTAAGTCAAATCAAATGTTCCAACTCCTGGATGTCTGCTTAAGCCCATAAATGGACTTTTGCAACTTGTATACCAAGCTACCTTTTCCACCAGCTATAAACCCTTCTGGTTGTTGCATATTGATGTCCTCCTCAAGATTGCCATTCAAGAATGCAATCTTGACGTTCATCTGCCAGATCTCATAATCTAGGCATGCAGCAATGGATAAGAGTATTGTGATCGATTTGAGCATGCCTACCGGCAAGAAGGTTTCTTCATAGTCAATGCCCTCTCTCTGAGTATAACCTTTTGCTACAAGCCTTGCCTTAAAGATTTTAACCTTTCTATCAGATCCTCTCTTCCTCTTATAGACCCACTTATAGCCAATGGGTTTAATATTGGCTGGAAGTTCTACAAGATCCCAGACTTGATTGGCATCCATAAATTCCAATTCAGCCTTTATAGCTTTAACCCAATGAGGTGCGTCTACATCACCAATTGTCTCTCCGTATATGGTAGGATCAGATTTATATTCTATAGAGACCGCTTCAAAAACTTCTCCTAAGAACATGTATCTATCAGGCTGGCTGACCATCCTCCCACTACGATGAGGTACTGGTGCGAAAATGGGTAAAGAAGTGGTATTTTCTTGTGTTACATCATTATTAACTATGGGTAGGACTGAGGGCTCTCTTTCTATCTCTCTAAGATCTATCCTTCCCTTAGGTTTACGGTTCATGATATAATCATCCTCCAAGAAAATAGCATTTGTACTAACAAATACTTTCTGTTCTCTTGGATCATAAAAATACTATCCATAAGTGCCCTTTGGATACCCTACAAAATAACATACTTCCAATCTAGAATCTAACTTGCTCATCTTTCCGTTTAACACATGTGTCGGACACCCCCATATTCGGAGATGTTGCAAAGAAGGCTTGTGCCCAATCCACATCTCCCGTGGTGTCATGGGAATAGATTTGCTTGGTACTAGATTTAGTATGTGTGCAGCAGTTTCCAAAGCATAACTCTAAATGAATAATGGCAACTCTGAATAACTCATCATCGACCTAGTCATGTCTAAAAGAGTCTAAGTCCTTTTCTCCCCTACACCATTCTGCTGAGGCGTACCAGGTGCAGTCAATTGTGGCAGAATCCCATTCTATAAAAGGTGATCAATAAACTCATTAGAGAGGTACTCGCCTCCTCGATCAGATCGAATGGTATTGATATGTGTGCCTAATTGCTTCTCCACTTCAGCCCTAAACTCTTTGAACTTTTCAAAGGCTTCAGACTTGTGCTGCATTAGGTATACATATCCATACCTAGAGTGGTCATCAGTAAATGTGATAAAATACTCATAACCACCCCTTACTCTAATATTTATTGGTCCACACTCATCAGTATGAACTAATTCCAACAATGCATCAGTCCTATTTCTCTTTGCTGGAAAGGGTCTTTTGGTCATCTTACCCTCTAAACAAGACTCACAAACTTCCATTGATTCGAGAACCAAATCGCCTAAGACCCCTTTTTTGACTATTCTGCCAATCCTATTTAGATTGATATGGCCAAGCCTCATATGCCAAATCCTTATTGGATTAGTGGAAGGTTCCTTTCTTTTAGATGGTATAGTAACCACTGAGTTATTAAGTTTTATGCAAGAATCTTTAGTAATCAGATACAAACCATTTAATTTAACATCATAACACACAAAAGAACCATTTCTTTTGATCATAATTTCAGTTCCAAAATGAAAATAATAACCATCATTCGATAAATTAGAAACTGAAATTAAATTACGTCTCATTAAAGGGACGTAAAGTACATCTAATCAAATCAAAACATTATTGTCTGAAAATTCTAAAGCTACTACTCCTACTACAACTGCGAAAACGGTTACGCTAGATCCCAGAGTCAGCACAGTTTTCCCATCACTTGCATTTCCTGGTTGATCTGAACCCTTGCAACAAATTACAGATATGGTTAGTCGTACCAGAATTAATACACCAAGTGTTTGAATTATCTGTTATAAAACTTACTTCAATCACGTGTGATTCAATCATACTTTGAACCCTTGTAGACAAGAATTGTGAACAATTCCTCTTCTAGTGGCCCTTCTCACCGCGTTGGAAACACTTTCCTTTTCCTTGGCCACCCACCTTCCCCTTACCCTTACCCTTACCCATTCCCTTAGATTTTCCAATCTTAGGGACTGGTCCAACACTTGGACCAACAGTGCCAGCCTTCTTCTTCTCTTTCTTTCCTTTTGGCATATATCGGGAAGAGGAAGAGCTTTTTTCAGTTCAAAACGTTGCCCCCAGGTTTGATCACCCCTTCCGCTGCCAGTAAAGAACTCATTAATTCACTCATTACAAAATTCATTTGATTCATATTATAGTTAAGTTTAAATTGGGTGAATGAAGGCGACAGCGAATTGAGGATCATATCAACTTGGGACTGTGCATCGATGTTACCACCCAAGGTCTCCAGCTTGTTCAAATAACCAGTCATTTTTAAAACATGTTCTTTGACTGAAGTCCCTTCTGATATCTTGGCACTCATTATCTTTTGCATAGCAACCTGTCTAGTAGGTATGCCATGATCCCCAAACATCTCTTTTAGGGATTTGATAATGGCACTGGCAGAATCATTCAACTGGTATTGGTGTTGGAACACATTAGCCATAAAGGCCAATACGTAACAACGAGCCATCCCATTCAACTTCTTCCACTTATTGAACTCGCGTCTAGTAGCTGCCGAAGCATTTACAGTGGGTTCTTCGGGGCATGGGGTGGTGAGGACATATATGTGATCCTCCGCAGTTAAAATAATGTCAAGGTTATGTTTCCATTCTGTGTAGTTATTTTCAGTTAACTTCATCTGAGTGAGTATAGTGGCATGTTGACTAAATGCATATCCATACATTATGATTACTAAAAAATCAAACAGACAAAACAATTATGGATATCAAAATTTGACAATTTGAAATAAAAGAATCCTTAAAACTCTTATTTTAAAAACAAAGTCGTCGGAATATCAAAGCGAAAAAGTAAAGCCTCCGTGTGACTGTCAATACTCGATCTTTTGATTAATCATGACTTGTCCACTATGCAACTCTTGCAAAACAAGTTTTGATTCCCGAACCTATTTAATCTCTAAGTTTATGATTAATGCCATGTGTGGGATCCCTTATCCATAGTTTACCTAGTATGTACTGATCGGCGACGAATAGTTGCCGTTTATAGTCCTAAAAATACGCTTTGTTAGCCCATTTCATGTAGTTATTAAGTGATTTTTAATAAGTATTCTATATTTTGTAGGTTTTGGAGCTTTAATATGAAAATGCACAAAAATCCAATGATTAGTGGCTTTGGAAGTCATTCTGGGCTCAAAAGGTGATTCCGGTGAAAGCTGAATGCAATAGCAGGATCGGAAAATTGCATTTTTGACAAAGAATACTTTGGATTTGAAAATTTTCTCCAGAGATATAAAATGTAGATCTTCGAGTTACTGACGCGTGGCTTCAAACGGCGAGTCAATCCGAGTTTCGAGCAGAAAGTTATCGCAATTCTACGAAAGTCGCGCAGTGCAGCGAAAAGGACCTCGCGCGAGCGGGTCGCGCGAGCGACCTGTGCAAAAATAAAAAACACGTATTTTGTTAAATTAAAGTGCCCAGCGAAGGTGGTTTGTGCATATGACGTCCAGATTACAAAATTTAGCAGTTTTAGTGCGATTTGGCTTAGGAAAGCTTCCTAAATCCTTCCAAACTCTATATAAATCCTATTCTAAATCAAATTGAAGGTTACACATCATTACACAACATTAGATACATCAATATACAACTAAAACTTTAGCCATTAAAGAGAGGAAAGCAAGGAGAAGAAAAAGAAGACCAAGGATTCCCATGGCCTCCTCCATCAACCTCTTGCTGTTCATCAATTCTATGGCCAACTAAACCTAGATCTAGGGTTTCAATGAAACCCTAGCCGAGTAATAGGGTTTTATTTATGTTTTTATTTTAGATTTATTATGTATGGATGATGATTACATGTTTAGAGGATTTTTATAAATAAATCGTACTTTTATTGATTAAATCATTACTTTCAAAGTTTATTCTTGTCTTAGATCTATTTTGACTGTGATGTGCTCAATGATCTATATTTGATGTGCTTGTATGGATTGTTTACATGTAATGGTGCTTTATTGAATTGTGCTATCAAGTATCCGAATAGTCCATGCCTAGATTAGACGGATTATACCACAACCCTAGTTTAGTGTGGGATAATTCATGCTAACCGAAGATGGATTATGTTGGTGCTTGAACCATAGTTATTTTCTTGACGGAGGAATTGGGCTTGTAGCTACAATTCCCCATTATCATCCAACTTAATAGGCTAAAGTAATTCATAAATATTCCTTATTATGAATCTAGTGGTGGATTTGCAATCCTAGGTTCCTTAAACATATTTATAAAAACAATTTTAAATTGCTTTCGTAATTTAGATTTATTTTCATTGTTATTAGTGTAATTAAAATTCAAATCAAAATCTCGTTTTCATAATTAATTAGATTTAGGTTTTAAAATTAAGAGTCGTAGTAATTCAATCTCTGTGGGTTCGACCTTTACTTCCACACTGCAAATCTTTAGAAAAGTAAAGTATACTTTTACATCTTGATATTGACAACACACTCCCAAATGCACCCTAAGTGAGTTACAACTCACTTGATCTCTTTATATTGATGTTATACAAGTTATTATGAGGATTGGATGTATTAAATGCATGATTTCTATGTTTATATATGTTGTATTATTTATCTGCTGGTGAAGATGAAGTGTTAATCGATTGGAATAATTCCCAATCGATTTCCATTAGTTTGGACCCAATCGATTGGATAGAATCCCAATTGATTGACATCCCAATCGGTTGCTAATGTTAGTAATGGATTGACATTGTTTTGGACCCAATCGATTATAAGTTTTCTCAATCGGTTGTTATGATTTTTGTCCCAATCAATTAAACCTTATCCCAATCGATTGGTATTGGCAAAACATGGATTCCTTTGCCAATTTATTATATTAGGGGTTCGATTATTCGATTCTCAATTCAGACTTCTATTTTGCGACTATAACTTAAATAGGGGTAATGTAACACAAAAGAATAAAGGATATTTTGATAAATGGAAGAATGTGACTACGTGGGTAATATGTTGATTCGTGTATGAATTTGATATTCATTTTCTTTAATCAGAGTAGTCAGGCCACATTGGGAATTGTCATGTGTCGATATTAGAACGTAACTTAGGTATGTTTGGTAAGTTCTAGGAATGATACGTGGTCGGACGTTTTGGTCCTGATATGTTCTTAAAAGTTGATGAACTGATAAATGTTCTAAAAAGGCGATGAGCTGGACCAAGTAGTCCTAGGATAAATCAGAGGATTCATGATATGCTCTTAAAAGCCGGTGAATTGATAAATGTTATTAAAGAGGCGGTGAGCTAGAAAGTATGGTAGATGACACTGAGTTGTGGAAATAGATGATATGCCTTGTTCGAAACATTATGTCCCTGAAATGTAGTGAGCAAGATATATTGTTCTTAAAAGCTAGGGACGGACTAACGTGGAGTCCATGATATGCGGTGAACAGAATATATTGCTCTTAAAAGTGATGGACGGAATAAGGGTGTATCCCTAGAGTTAAACGATTGAGTCTGTTCCATTTAGTCAGAGCATGTTGAATCTCGGTCTTCGAGTAACAAGATGACAAAGGTTGGTTAACGGCGTTGAATAAAGGAGAAATATATTATTATAGTAGAATTTTTAACTTGTATCTTCATAACTTGTTATTGCTTCAGATAACTAGTACCTTGTTAGTTCATATTCACTTAACTCTCAGTAAGCTTACGGCCTTTTATTGCCTGGATTTTCCCCATCCAGACTATCTTGTACCTTATTCTGCAGGTGACGGAGCCTATGATGACGGTTACTATCCAGGAGGGGAATACGTAGAGGGTGGTACCACTGATGATGTCTATGCCGGGGAGGACTACTACGCTGATGTTTTTGCCAACTAAAGATCTGGATGTAGTTATTAATTTATTATTTCTATTTAGACTATTTTGTTATATTTGGTACTTGGGCCTATGTTGCTTCCAAACCTTCTATACTTCCGTTGTAGCTTTACTGTTATAATAACTTTTATGTTTGTAATAGAAGCAATGACTATTTATATCCAGTTTGTTTTTATTATTATTCTTGTTATAAACTAGTACTGTGTGGTGTGGATTATTAGTGACATTCACCAGTCATTCCCTATGGACCCAAAAAGGAAAAAAAATTCTCTATTTTTGCTGCTCCGGAGCGTGACATGATTTTTAGTATTAGAGCTTTAGGTTATGATACTTTTGTTCACTAAATATTCCACACCATCTGTGGATATCGCAGGTTCTCTTACCCACAGCTGTTCTTTTAAAGTTCTTTTAAAATTTCAACATTCCAAACGAATGAGTCACCACTTAATTTTTAAAAGAAAAATTAAGAAACCATTTAAAAAGGAAACTGATCTTTTGCGAAACCAAAGATTAACTAGGTCCGGGGATTATGGAATGAGAGAGGAAGGAGCCCGTTGGACTAAAACACCCTCTCTCATCCTATCTTGCGATAGGCCTCTACTCAACATCCCTTTAATCAAATTTATTAATCTAAGCATGCCTTCAACTAATACATATATATATATATATATATATACATCACAAAATCACGTCCAAAAGGTGTAAAATTGCAATTGACAAAATATCATTCAAAAGTCAAGTAGTTCAGGTAGCAAGCGATATGATATGCAATATAGAATAAGTGAACTTACCCGGGGTCTAGCAGCGATATTAAATGTGCAATGCATGCGGACAAAAGAAAATCCTAAAAAGGAGTCTCTAATCACGTATACACATAAGACAAAACCTAATTCTAAGGTGTCGCGCATTAAGTAAAAAAATCAATAAAAATCAAAGAATGCAATAAATTAGAGAGGGGTTGAGAAATCGTACCTCGATAGCGCTACAAAACAACGGGTTAGTCCACATAATATACAAGATATAAAGTTGGATCTTGAATAACAATCCTAGACTTCTAGCTTAGATCTATTAAGTATAGTTAAATCTAAAGTATACAAGTCCTAATTACAAGCATTAAACTACATGGATGAATATGTACATGAATAAGAATAAATCATGAAATGCTCAATGACTTGGATTATTTAAACCTTGAATTCAAGCTTAACTAATCATTATTAAAACATGTTTTGAACCTTAATTCATGAAAATATCATCTAAGCCATTATTCACAAGATTGATGAAAACCATTGCAGAATTCTAGAAATTGCTGGGAGCAGGTCATATCTTTGGAAAATGGAAAAACATGGTTCTTGTGGTTTGATCTTGATGATTTTCGGATATGATATGTCTCTGTGAGTCTAGTTTACAACCCAAAAAGAAAATCAAAGTTTCAACGGTGAGATCTCCGGGAATTGGGAAGAAACCAGACATCACTCAGCATTTTACAACCCTCTGTCCAGCGTTCTTGCACGATTTTCTAAAATTAGCAAAAAGTTCCAAAATGCTTTGTTCTTTTTAGGGTGACTTCCTGACACATTAATCTACTTAGAAAAAATTATTTTGGGCCACAAACACTTTATTAGAACCCCGATTTACTAATTTCAAAAGAATGTTACTGTTCTGGAATTCTGGACAGATTATTGTTACCTCACAAAACTTATGATCAAACCATTTTAAACATGAAACCAACTTAAAACAAAAATTACAGCAGTAGATCATTGTGTTATTAACACTTTCCCATTGGTTTCACTTGATTTCAACGGTTAGATTTTGAACTAAAAATCTTTGATCAAAAACATTTTGTGAACTCACTGTTTTCATTTATCAAGCTCAACTTTTACTTGGTGACTCTAACTATTAAACCATGAAGTTGGATTTAAACCAAGCCACTTCTCCTACCATTTGATGGTCATTGGAGGCTAAAGACCTTTATTTTCATAGATTTCAAATGAAGTATGGATAGACTTCATGAAATCTACAAGGTAGAGAATCTAAACCATGGAGATGGGCCTAGACTTAAAACTACATTCTCCTACCATTTGATGGTCATTGGAGATGAATATATGGCTAACATTCATGAGTCTCAAAGGAATATAGAAAGGATTCCATGAAACATCAAGTTAGAGGACCTAAGTCATGAGTATGGACTTAGATTCATCTATTTGTTTGTGAAATGAAGTAGTGATCAAACCTTGACTCTCATGTGAAGCATGAGCTTACATGGGATTCAAAGGATCATACTCAAGAGATTTTAAGGGAGATATTGAAGATCTCCAAGAATCTCAAGAGAAAAAAAATAAACAAAGCAATAGAAAAAAAAAGAATTAGAAACAAAGACTCTTAAGCTTATTTGACAAACAAAGAGAATAACAAAAGGGTTTTAGGATTAGAGTTTCAAAAGAAAGAGAGTAAGTAAATAATCCATGGTTAGAGGATCACCTCCAAATTATCCTCAAAGTTCTCTCTTCTTTGAAGATCCTCCAAGCTCTTCTAGTTTTCTCAACTCTCTTTTTTTTTTCTCTAAAAAATGTTGGTGGAGTAATGGCTATTTTTTGTGTGTTATGTTGCATATAGTGGGTAGCTCTTCTTTTTTTTTTCTCCCAAGGAAGATCCCTTCTCTTTTATAGGCAAAATAACCCAGGTATTTTCAGTGAATTCGGAGTAAAAGACATGTGTAAACATCTCATTTGGTGGTACAATATGTACTTCCTGAAATTGGACAGACTGCTGCACAGGGCGACAGTCAAGAAACTGCTGCGGCAGTCCGTGAATGCCGCGACGGCACTCCATGACTGCCGTACGACACTCATTGAGAGCTGCGACAAGTTATTAACTGCCGCATTTTAGTCAGCCTTACTTTATCAGTTTTTTGTTTTTATCCGCCTACATATACGTATTGTACCACAAAATACGGACTTTAAAAGCAAACGGCAGTTAGGAAATGTCGGCGGCATTCAGTAAATGCCGGGCCGACATTCTATGACTGCCGTGCGACACTCACTGAATGCCGTTCGGCACTCACTGAGTGCCGCGAAATACTGCCGTGTGCCGTTTTCTACTAAACTTCTCTTTTTAGGTCTTTTCTTTCTTCCTTTTTCTTAAAGAAACTTATTTTCGAAGATATTTTCCAAAAATGGTGTTTTATGCCTGAATTCCCCTAAATACCTGATATTTTCTTCTTTCTGTGAAATTTTATTGCACTCGGAGAACTTTCTGAAGAGCTTAGAATACTTCGAATCTTTCGGTCCTTATCATCATCGGACTTGGAGGTGACACTCTCCTAAATTCGACGTTAGGTCAAAATTGGGGTGTCTACAGTTTGCCCCTCTTCGGCAGAGCTTGTGAAGCAACGCGTGCTACAAGTAAAATGTCGAAGCCTGTGTGAAGACAAGCCTTTGACCAGACTGTCGAATTTAGGTAAAACAAAATTGCGTTGCAACAACGGTTTCACACACGGTTCATGTTGGTCGTGCTCAACAGTGAGCTGCCTACGTATCCTATCAAGAATCAGACCAAGACGTAGTTCGGGCATGGCTCGAACATACACAATCGCAAGTAGTCACACGGATGGATGCACCTATCCTATCGTGATGCAAGTGCCATGCAATGGTATTTTTCTGAATTGAGCTGTTTGCACAAGCGTCATTCTTATCATGTTCTCCCTACATATGACACACATTGTGCGACGTATTAGTTAGGGAAAATCATCTGATTCTTTAGCGATGTGAAAATCTGCTTATACGGGTCGCGAAAAAAAAGTGCTTTTGGTTTGGTTTTGAAAGATCAACGGAAATCTCTTACGTGGATCGGGAATATAAATCTGTTATATTCCCAAAACGAGGGTTAACGCAAATCTATTACGAGAACCGAGGACGTAAATCCGTTACATTCCCAAAACTAAAAGATCAACGGAAATCTATTACGTGGATTGGGAATATAAATCTGTTATATTCCCAAAACGAGGGTTAACGCAAATCTGTTACGAGAACCGAGGGCGTAAATCCGTTACATTCCCAAAACTGAAAGATCAACGGAAATCTGTTACGTGGATCGGGAATATAAATCTGTTATATTCCCAAAACGAGGGTTAACGCAAATCTGTTGCGAGAACCGAGGACGTAAATTCGTTACATTCCCAAAACTGAAAGATCAACGGAAATCTGTTACGTGGATTGGGAATATAAATCTGTTATATTCCCAAAACGAGGGTTAACGCAAATCTGTTGCGAAAACCGAGAATATAAATCCGTTATATTCTCAAAATGAGGGTTAACGCGAATCTGTTGCGGAAACCGAGAATGTAAATCCATTACACTCCTAAAACGAAAGATCGACGTAAATTTGTCACGTGGACTGAGAATATAAATCTGTTATATTTTCAAAATGAGGGTTAACGCAATCTGTTACAAAAATCGAGAATATAAATCCGTTACACTCCCAAAACGAAAGATTGACGTAAATCTGTCACGTGGATCGGAATATAAGTCTGTTATATTTTCAAAATCTTTGGTCAATTTTCCAGATTTTGGGCCCACGGGCTCAAGTTTTCAAATTTGGGAGCCCACGGGCTCGAAAAATTTTCGGTTTTCAAAATTCGGGAGCCCACGGGCTCAAATATCTTCACTTTTCAAAAATTCGGGCCCATGGGCTCAAATATTTTCAATTTTCAAAAAATTCGGAGCCTACGGGCTCAAATATTTTCAATTTTCAAAAAATTCGGAGCCCACGGGCTCAAATATTTTCAATTTTCCAAAATTCGGAGCCCACGGGCTCATATATACTCCTAAATTTTGAAATTTGTAGTCAATGTGTACCTAAAAACGACCCCGAGGGCCAAAAGTGTAATGAGGGCAAATTTTGGGGGCCTCAAATTCAATTTTCGGGACTTTGTTTGAATTTTGTGGGGAAAATGATGGATCTTTGAACCGCCTTAATCGCGGCACATGCGGTTTTCTGCGGCAGTCCGTGACTGCCGTGCGGCACTCACGGAGTGCCGTTGCGGCAGTTAGTGAGTGTCGCGCGGCAGTCCATCAACTGCCGCGCACGAAAAACTGAGTGCCGCGAATGAGTGGCAGTGGCTAAAACCGAGAGGTTCAAAACATTTCTTTCATTCTCTCAACTCTCTCCATCTCGAAATCTCTTTGGAGAAATTTTCTCCCATCCTCTCTTTGCTTCTGTATTGATCCACGACACTCACAGGTATGTTCTTTTTGATCAAGACTTGATCAAACTTTTGTATTTCATTGTTTTTCTGAATTTTCATGAATTTTAACGTGTCGATCTATTCTTTTTCTTGACAGACATGGCGAGCGGTTCAGGGAGGAAGAAGAGGGCCAAGTATACGGCCACCCATCATCCAGACGCTACGCTCCTGCTCCGGGACCCGGACGAGCATTTATCGGCCCGCGCATTTAAGCGCGAGGTAAACGCTTCCCTCTTATTTATTTCTCGTATTTCTTTCTCGCATTTCCTTCTCTATGTGAATGTAACGTAGGATTGTCACAACTTTTAGATACCCTATTCCGAATGTCATGCTTGTGGCGCCCTCGAGCATCTCGAACGCTTTATTCCATGCCCCTTATAAAGAAGTTTTATTTTTATTTTGTTCCTATGAACTTCAGAAATTGAATGTTACGCTGGAATTTTTCGAACACTTATCCTTTATTTTCCTCTTTGGCTTTTCTCAACGACTTTTGAAAGCCATTTGTGTTAATTGAAATCCCGAGCACTTCTTGTGAAAAAAGAATCTTATGCTTACGGATCTTTCTTTCCTTTTTTTTTCTCAAGACTTACGGATGCGACGCCTTTTAAATGAAATCCTGAACTTTCTCCCCTTTATTATACTTGTGAATTTCTTTGAATGTTCCAGACGCCCTTTTATTATTTGAAATTGACTCTTGAATGCTTGCGACCACATACTTCCTTGTGAAACTGTAGTTCTTTTGGATTCAAAACCTTATATATGCATGTATTTCAAAAAAATGCGGACAAACTACTTTTCCTCTTCCCTTTCTTTTGCTAGAACATTGAGTGTTTTCCTTTTGCTCTTTTCCTCTTGAATGCAACTGAATGTCATGCTCGTGAAATCTCTTATGGAAATTTCTAGATTTTCCGCTTCTTTATTATTATTATTATTTTTTTTATGTCGCCTTTCCTTGTCTTTTGCTGCCATTTGTTTATTTGCCCTTTTCTTTTATCCGAGTACTAATATCAAAATTTGTGATTCTTTTCTTGCAGCTGCAGCCCAGGGTGCTGAAGGGGCATGGCAGTCTAGCCCACGACTATGAGTGGTATACAGAGCTGGGCGAGACCGTGAGGGCTCTGGTAGTCGCGGCAGGGTTTGGGGACTTCGTCAAACTTTTGACGAAGAGCTCCAATGACCTACAGTAGATACATGCACTGGCCGAGCAGTGGTGGGATACCACGAGCACCTTCCACTTTGGCTTTGGGGAGATGACGATGACTCCCCTGGATTTTTCGATGATCACAGGGATCGCCTTCGGTGGAGAGCCTCTGAGATATTTGACAGACCAGGAGTGGGACCAGGTGGAGCCGCTGTTGGGGGTGGTCCCGGAGGAGGCTTTGGTTACGGCCCGATGGTTCATGGACACGTTTCGGGGGAAACCCGATTTTACCGACGAGTAGATGGCCGGGGGTTTCTTGATGTACGTGTTGGGGTGCTCTCTGCTGAGCACCAAGGGCGATCGGATTTCTATGTCCCTGATTGCATCGCTGGAGCGTCTGGATCGGGTTGATGAGTATGACTGTGCTGGTACAGGGTTAGCTATCCTGTATAGGCATATGGGCGACATATCCCGGGACAGGCCGACCTCCACTGGTGGTTATTGGAGAGCGTGGGAGGTATACCCTTTCCTATATTCCATTGCTCATTATCATTTTCTTTTAAAACTTATTTAAAATGTGAGACTAACCCTCTTTCTTCTTTTTGTATCACAGATTTGGTCCCACGAGTATCTTCGCATGATGTCTCCTCAGACACGCGACGCTGACGCCCTTATCATGCCCCAGGGGCTGAAATGGGCGAAGGACAGAGTCGGGCGGAAGATCGGGGCCCACGATTTCATTTCATTTAAGAACTTCCTGACGAATCTGAGGGAGGAGCATGTCCACTGGCAGCCATGGCTCAGGGTGCTTCCCGAGGCTCGTGTGGGGGTCCGAGAGTCGGCTGGTTTTGACCCGACGAGGCGACTTCTCGACGGTGGGTCAGAGGGTCAGGCGTGGTATCTAAGAGAGAGAGTGACCAGGCAGTCACTGGCGGCCCCTGGGTTCTTCGTGCCGTTCCCTCCTCCTGACTCTATGAGGGCCACAGACACGCTTCACGGCAGCGATTTCACGGCTGCTCGAGCTGGCTTCGGTATTCACGACTTTTTAGACGACCCTGTAGGATACGCGGTTTTCCGTGCCGCTAAGCTGATGCCGAACTTCCCTTTGATGGAAGTGACTCGGGTGAGTAAGATTCCTTCAACCTTTATATGAATTATCTTTTGTTCTTTATTATTCATGCTTTATTCCTTTTGCTTGCAGCCTGTTCCCGCCGCGGTTTGACCTCCCGCCTTGCCTGAGTGGGACTGGACTATGTCGACCGTCTCATTTGGTGAGTCCCACGTGACGACGATCCCCCGACTTTCACAGGGTGCCCCCACCATCCCTATCCATTACGACGTCGTCCCGCGTGCTTACGCGGAGGAGGGCTTGACGTATGCCCATAGCGTGCGGCAGTGGGTTCTTGGGCGAGAGTGGATGGTAAGAAATTCATCCCTACTTTTCACTTTGACTGGGATTGTCGCTCTTTTGCTAATCTTTTATTCTTTGATTCTCGTTTTCAGGCTGAGGGAGCACGGGCGACTGCTGCGGCTTAGTTGAGGGCCCAGGTATGATCTTTACCCCTTTTTTCTTTATTCTCGGTATTCCATTCGTTTTTTTTTTCAACATTTTCCGGACTTATGTTCTTTTATTTCAGGCAGAGGAGATTAGCGGCCTATCTCAGCAGGTGGGGCAGCTTCAGCAGCGGCTCCAGCAGTTCGGCATCCCTTTCAGCGATGCTCCCGGAGGTAGCAGTGCCGGGCGAGGCGGAGGTGGCGGTGAGGGCACTAGTAGCGGCAGAGGCAGAGGCAGAGGAGGAGGTGGGCGCGATGGGAGCGGCACTGAGTCGGAGGAGGAGCCCCTCAGGCGTACGACCCGCCAGTCTTGCAGCCGGGGCCGGGGCTGATCCTGCTTTTCTTTCTTTTCTTTGAGTGTTTTTGAGAGGATTTATACTTTATTTTGGTGGATGACTGTATATATACACATATGCTTTATTTTGATGGCTGCTCCCTGATAGTTGGTAGGATAGGCATTCCTAATACTTTTATTATTACATTATTGCTTTTCACCGTATGTGTGACAAACTAGTTGCTATGAGGACTTCCTTGTGTCGCTGGCTCAAAGGGTGGAAATGGGCGAAAAAGGTATATAGCTTAGTCCATTTCTTGCCGTATGTGGGATCATGGCTTGATCCCGTTCTTTATTTTTGAAAGCTTTGATTTCCTTTTTCTTTTCTTATTGCGAAGCAAAAATGAATGAATGAATGAATGTTTTGTTTCGATCTTTGTTGCACGTACTGCATGATGCGCGCGTTTTATTGTTCCCTATTCAATTTTCTCTTTGCAGGTGGGCTGAAAGTATTACAAACAGACTCTGGCCAATGAAAATCCTAGAACGGCACTCGGTTAGGTCTCCGCGGCACTCAATGACTGCCGCGGCGGCAGTCAGTAAGTGCCGCAACGGCATTCACGGACTGCCGCGCGGCACTTCATTGAGTGCCGCTGCACTTTATCGAGTGCCGCGGGTAGGTGGATTCCCATTCTCCTATTTGTACTTCTTCCTCTCCCAATACTCCGCAAAACACCATCTTCCTTTCTTCCCCTCTTTTCAAAATGGCCCCCGTTAGCCCCCAAATCCTCTTTCCGTGGATGGACACTCTCTCTGGTATTGACAAGCTTAACTTTGAGTGTTTTAGACTGAATGATCTCTTTTCTTTCCGACAGATGAATTTGAATGAGGGTCTTCTTCGAGCCGCCATTCAGTGTTGGGATCCTGCTTTCAACGTCTTCCGCTTTGGCTCTCAAGAGATTTGCCCCTTGTTTGAGGAGTTCAGCGCCATTCTTCATACTGACCCTTCTGCTGAATTAATGGTTCCCCGAGTTCAGGCCAGGTATGTCCGGGACTTAGCCACTCTTCTCCACATATCTCGGAATGCGGCGGGCTCTATTGTTCATGATAAGCAGATCGACTTTGAGCGCCTTTCTTCAGTTTATGCTCCCATAGGGGACCCTTACGATGGTGAGCATCAGATCATCCGACGTAGTGCCTTGTCAATTGCTATGCTCTCTTACTTCCTCTTTCAGTCATCTTCCAACATTCTCATACCCATCGCCTATGGTTTGCAGGAGATGAAAAGTGTTGTTATGCTGGTCCTTGGTGAAACTCTGATTGGATTGGGCCATGCTCGCGCTACCGGGGCCGTATTATCTGTCGGGGCACCTTTTGTTCTGCAGATCTGGCTCATGGAGTGTTTGGACCTCTTTATACACCCCTCCCGTATTCGAGGGTCACTTCCATATGACCGCATGGAGATTCACAACTTATTTCACTCTACCGATGCATGGCTTGGTTGGCTCCAGGGCCTCTCTTCCAGCGATATCTGCTGGATTTGTCTGCTGTGGATTTGTCGCTCCATTGCTGTGCGTCTTCCTGGGCGACCTGACATTTGGTTACCGGGCTTGAGTGCCACTACTTTCTACATTCCCAATCGGGTGGTCCGTCAGTTTGGACTTCTACAAGATACTACTGAATCTGTGACTGCTGATTTCACCAGGGGGTCCACTTTGCGCCCTTCTATTGTGAAAGCTTTCATTGAGGCTTGGCTGAGCAGGATGGCTGCTCCGTGGCCGAGGATTCTTGCTTCGACTGTACCTACTGCCCAGTATCTTCTAGAGATCCAGGCCTTGGTTGCGAGACAGACTTGACAAGACATATGCACAATAAAGTAGACAAAAATGGGGAAAAGCTTGCTATTTTACAGAACTTTCTGACAGACCCCGCCTACTCTTTGCTCACGCTTTTGAATCTGATTTTCCTTATTTATTATTTTTTTTTTTGCTTTTCAAGAAGTGTTGTCATGCTAAATCAAAAGTGCTCATCCCTTCGATTAATCTCTTATGAAGAGTTCTCCTTTTGGTGTCTTTACTCGGCTCTTTACTTTGCTTCTTTGTTTAAGTTTTAATCCTTCTATACTATGAATTCTCGTTTGTTTCTTTATAGTACTTATCCTGATAGTCAGATGATCCAAGGGGGGGGGGGGTTTCGTATTTGGGTTCCTCGGCTAGAAAACGAAGTTTGCCCCTGGTTTTAGGGCTTTGAAGTGGTTTCGGGCAAACGCCAGTTTGCCTCTAGTTTAGCACGACTTTTTTTTTTTTTGGAAATGACCGAACTAGGTTGGTTGCCTACGTATCCCCTAGTGGGAATCAGGTCAAGCGTAGTTCATCAAGGTAGGAGGTTTTGAAAGAAACGGTTTTAAGCAAAATTTTTCTTGAGGCGATCAAGGTTGATTGGCTGTTTAAATTCAACTCCGTCTAGGTCCATAAGATAGGTTGCTCCTTCGGAAAGGAGAGTCTTAATGATGTATGGTCCGACCCAGTTGGGTTTGAATTTTCCTCTGGGGTCATAAACAGGCACTTTCAGTTCCTTGAGGACTAGATCACCCTCAGCAAGCTTCCTTGGGCGGACCTTTTTGTTGAAAGCACGAGCTATCCTCTTCTGGTACCCCCGAGTATGGTTTATTGCGGCCAGTCTCTTCTCATCGAGCAACATCAACTCCTCGTACCTTCCTTGTATCCATTCTGATTCGGTGATCTCACATTCCGCCAAAACCCTAAGGGAGGGTATTTCTACCTCGACTGGGAGAACGACCTCCATGCCGTAAACCAGTGAATAAGGTGTAGCCCCTGTGGAAGTCCTTACAGAGGTTCGGTATCCCCACAAAGCGAATGGCAGCTTCTCATGCCAATCCTTATATGTATCCGTCGTTTTCCCCAAGATTGCTTTAATATTCTTATTCGCTGCCTCTACTGCTCCATTCGTCTGGGGCCTATACGGGGATGACTGATGACGAGTGATCTTATACTTTTCCAAGAGTGGGATAACTTCTCCCTGGAAATGACTGCCATGATCAGAGATAAGCTCATTCGGGACCCCATACCTACAGATTATGTTTTTCTCAATGAAACTCACCACGTCCTTGGCTTTCAAGGTTGCATAGGAGGCCGCTTCTACCCATTTCGTAAAATAATCGATTGCCACGATTATATACCGGTGTCCATTGGAAGCCTTCGGAACTATCTCACCAATGATATCAATTCCCCACACGGAAAATGGCCAAGGGGTGGTCATGCTATAGAGCTGTGATGGAGGGGTATGCATCAGATTTGCATGAATCTGACACTTGTGGCATCTTCTAACATACTCGCAACAGTCTTTGTCCAAGGTCGTCCAGTAGTACCCCTGTCGAATGATTTTTTTTGCCAGCATGTGCCCATTCATATGGGGCCCACACACTCCCTCGTGTATTTCCTCCATCATTCTCTTAGCTTCTTTTCCATATAAACACTCCAGATTATATCCAGTGTATGATTTCTTCCATAGCTTATCCGCGTAAATCACAAACTGAGCGGCGAATCGTCGAATCGCCTTTCTGTCCTTTTCTGAGGCTCCTTCGGGGTATTTTCCTCCCTTAATGAATATCCAGACATCTTTGTACCAAGGCGCTTCGTCCTCTTCTTCCACGGCCGCGATCATTTCGAATGACGGCTAATTCCTCACTTCTATGGATAGCAGGATCATGAAAATTTTGGGAGGGATTTAGATCATTGAGGCTAAGGTAGCCAAAGAGTCGGCTAGTTGGTTTTCTTTGTGAGGGAGGTAGTAGAAAGAAATCCTTTGGAACTGCGCTTTCAGACTCTCCAGATAATCATGATAAGGTCTCAATTTCTCATGCTTTACCCTTCAATCTCCTCGGACTTGGGATATGATCAAGTTGGAAGCTCCGAAGACGTCAATCTTTCCGACTTTCAAAGCCAAGGCTGCTTCCATCCCAATTATGCATGCTTCGTACTCCGCGGTGTTATTGGTTGAGTTATACTTGAGTTTGACGGCTAGTGGGGTAGGGGACCCATCGGGTGCTATGAGGATAACCCCGACTCCGTATCCTAATTGATTGGCTGCTCCATCGAAGTACATCTTCCACAGATCTTCCCTTATCTCCATCACTTCTTCATCAGGGAACTTGAATTCTCCTTTTTCCCCAGTTTCTATGGCGAAGTCAGCTAGGTACTCGGCGATGGTCCTCCCTTTGACGGATTTGGAGGTGACATATCTGATATCGAACTCGGCTAGCATCATGGTCCATCGGGAAATTCTACTGGTCAGAACGGGCTTTTTGAACAAGTATTTCAAAGGGTCCATTCGAGATATCAGGATTACGGGGAAGGCTAACATATAATGTCTAAGGCGACTGGTGCACCAGACTAAGGCCCAACATGCTTTTTCTAACGGTGAGTACTTCAACTCGTATCCAGTCATCCTTTTGCTCAAATAGTAAATGGCCTTCTCCACGTGCCCCTCTTCTCCTTCTTGGGCCAACATACATCC
The DNA here is from genome assembly GCA_033977485.1 of Hydrangea macrophylla. Lineage (NCBI taxonomy): Eukaryota > Viridiplantae > Streptophyta > Magnoliopsida > Cornales > Hydrangeaceae > Hydrangea > Hydrangea macrophylla. The sequence continues at coordinate 68,679,076 of CM066986.1, read as the reverse complement.
CATCAAATCTTCGGATACGTAGAAATAAAGCAACAAGGGTCTCCCAGGTGAGGGCGGTGACTGGACAGGTGGGTTCTGGAGGTAGGTTTTGATTTTGTCGAAGGCTTGCTGACATAAGGTATCCCACTCGAATCTTTCTCATTTTCTGAGTAATTTGAATAGCGGGTCGCAGGTCATGGTAAGTTTTGAGATAAAACGACTTATAAATTGTATTCTACCTAGGAACCCTCTCAACTCTTTCTCATTTTTCGGTGGGTTCATTTCGGTTATGGCTTTTATCTTGGTAGGATCCACCTCTATTCCCCTCTGAGTAATGAGGAAACCTAATAATTTCCCAGTGGTGACTCCGAACGTGCATTTCTGCGGGTTTAGCCTCATTTTGAACTCCCTCAATCTCTCAAAGAACTTTCTCAAAGCTTCTAGGTGTCCTCCCCTCTCTTTGGATTTCACAATCATATCATCCACATACACCTCCACCTCTTTGTGGATCATGTCGTGTAGTAAGGTGGTGTCAGCCCTTTGATAGGTTGCACCTGCATTCTTAAGTCCGAATGGCATGACCCTATAGCAATATGTCCTCCATGGAGTGATGAACGTGGTTTTCTCCCTATCCTCGGGTGCCACGAGGATTTGATTATACCCAGAGAATCCATCCATGAAAGATAGAAGCTCATGTCCCGCAGTGTTATCGACCAACACGTCGATGTGGGGTAGTGGGAAATCATCTTTAGGGCATGCCTTGTTTAAATCTCGAAAATCAATGCAAACCCTAACACGACCATCCTTCTTCGGGACAGGCACAATGTTGGCAATCCACTCAGGATACTCGGTGACCATCAAGAATCCAGCTCTTAATTGCTTTTCAACGTCCTCTTTTACCTTAAGTGCCAATTCTGGCCTCATTCGCCTCAATTTTTGTTTCATGGGTTTTGAATTGGGAAAGAGAGGGATGTGGTGCTGGACTATTTTCGGATCGATACCTGGCATATCATTATAAGACCATGCAAAAACATCTTTGAATTCATTTAATAGACTGATTAGTTCTTTGCTTTCTTTATTGCTAAGCGTAGAGCCGATAAAGACATTTTGAGGATTATTCTCATTTCCCAGATTAATTGTTAGAGTGTCCTTAATGATTTTACATGCAAATTCTTTTTCTTTTTCAATTAATTTTTGCAGTTCAATGGGTATTTCATGATCATCACATTCATCACATTCATTAAGCGCGTTCGAGTAGGCGGAATCAATCATACTTTCATTGATTTTCTTTGGAGTGATTACAACAGACATAGAGATTGATAGACGCCTCATTTGGGCCATTACAGACTCTGGGTGTGGGGGGAACCTATCACTAGACTCAAAAATCCACTCTTTCTTGTTTCTCCCCCTAGATCGGTGATGAAGCACTCTTCCAAATTTCCGGTCTTGGTAATCTCTCTCATTCCTTCTTCTTCGGCCTTTCCCTCGTTGGTCCCCCTCTCATTTTCCTCATCTTCCTTGCTTTCGGCTGCTTCTTCCACCAGACCTTTGACGTATTCACCTTTGGCTCTTCCGGGATCCTCTTTCATGACCTCTGTGTTCCCTTCGCCTAACAGATTTTCCATAGCAGAGCCGTCTAACGCACCAATCCAGTCCTTGGCAGCGACATGCTTTTTAGACATTTGCAGGAACGGGTCTTTGTACTTGGAAAATTCGTGGGAGAAGATGATCTCGAATCCTAGCTTTAGACTTTTGTCCTTTTGGTTCATCCACGGCTCCGGGAAACCACAGAAGGGGAAATCCTCTCCTTCCTTCACAAAATACCCATTGAGCGTCTTCAGGTAAGGGTCTAGCGGCGCATTGATGGCCTTTTTCTTCATCCTCAGTTCCTTCTTTGTTGGTTGGTATCCCAGACCGTGAGTGTGAGTCTGAGTAGGGATTCTCGAAGACTCCGGCAGGCCCTGAAGGTTCTTCCCCAACCCCAATCCTGGAAAGAAGCCCATTTTCTTAATGATTCCTGCGACCACTGGACTAGCATATTGATCAAAATGGGGCGGTAGAAACTCTCTCAGCTTCCCTTCTTCTAGCATGCTGATGAACTCGAACCCTCCCATTTTTGCCTCTTCTTATTGTAGCTGTAATTCTAGGACCGGTGCGCTTGACGATGCTTCGGACGAACGAACCCAGCTGTCCCCGAGGATATCACAAACTTTGTTTTCCCAGACATACTTAACCTTTTGATAGATCGTTGACGGTATAGCACCCAAACTGTCCAACCAAGGCCTTCCTAGCAATAGGTTGAAGGAAGCGGGGATATCGATGATTTGGAACTCGGCTTCTTTGTCCATCGGCCCAATAGCAAGATTAAGAAAGATGATGCCCATGACTGCTCTTTGGGTGTTATCGTATGCCCGGACCTTTTGTTGAGATGGCACAAAGGAAGATTCATCTAAGCCCATTTGCTTGGCTGTGCGGAAAGGGACATATATTAAGAGCAGACCCGTTGTCAACGAGACAAGCGGGTACGGTGTTCCCCAAACATTCGACGGTGATATACAACGACTTGTTGAGCGTGGGTCCTCCCAGAGGCAAGTCATTTGATGAAAAGGTAATAGTCGAAGTCAGAATTTTGCTAATCAGCCCTATGAGGTCCTCCGGGGTGGTGTCGATAGACACGTCAGCTTGGTTCAGAGCGTCTAGGACTGCCTGTCTATGGCGTTTGGAGGCAATCAGCAACCCCCAAACAGTGATGTTTGCCTGAGTCTTCTTCATCTGCTTTAGGACCATGTCTTCTTCCTCTTCCTCATTCATCTTTCCTTTTCCTTTATCTTGATCTCTCCCCGGGTGATCTTCCTCTAGTTCGTTTGGTTTGAAGTGTCTGTCAGACCGAGTCAAGTGGTCGATCTCCTCTTTTGCCCAAATGTTGTCGGTTTCCAAAACGGTCTCCGAGCCCTCCTTTGCCTCTTCGTCGCTTTGATACCACAGATCATCATCCCCTACCTGGTCTATGTTCCGATCATTGCTTTCTTGAATCCACCAATCTGACTGCATCGTCACTTCGTTTTTCCATATCTCTGGCTGGCTTCCAAGCATACAAATCCCCCGATTTTCTGGTAATTGATAAAACTTCCTTGGTTCCCTGACTTTTGTGATTAGCTTGGACGGATTGAATGTCATTCCCTCTACCCCTAAGAAATAAAGACCCCGCGGTGGCGGCACAACACGATGGTTTGGTAGAGGATTCTTGGTGACATTGGGGGCTTTGACAGGTGGTTCGGATATCACTTTGTTGTCAATGAGGTCTTGGATTTCTTGCCTTAACCTCATGCACCGATCCGTCAAGTGGCCCTTCTGTTGATGATATTTGTAGTAGAGATCTCCTTTGAAATGCGGCAGGAGTGGACTTGGCGGGGGTCGAGGTTCTAACTGACGAAGATGCCCTTTTGCTAACAGTCTGTCGAGGGCGGTTGATAATGATACTCCCAAATCTGAAAACTTCCTCAGTGGCTTATCCTCCCCCCCTCTTGGATGGTTCCTGGTGATATCGAATCTTTTCTCCAGCTCGCTAAGCGTATTGACATCGGTGGGGCCAGAGTGACCCCTCGTTTGTCCTCCGTTGGATCCATAGTTTGGCCTCCTATATCGGTTCGGTTGCTCCTCTTTCTTGATTGTCCCTTCCTGGATCGCATCTTCAATCCTTGTCCCAACATCAAAAATCTCAGCAAAGGTGTTGATCGACTGGAATCTCATCTTTTCTTGATACACTGGCTGTAGATTCTTCATCAGCATTCGGATCTGGTCTTTCTCAGATGGCCTTTGTACCATTTTAGCTGCCTTTCCCCTCCATCTGCTCAGGTATTCGGCGAATGATTCTTTGTTCCCTTGCCTAGTGGTCTCCAAATCTCGGACAGTGACATCCAAATCTTGATTGTATTCGTACTGTGCCACAAATGCCTTAATCACTTCTTCCCACACCCTGGTTTTGTTTGGTTCGAGAGTAAGATACCAAGATAGAGCAGCTCCAGTCAAAGTCTGTTGGAACAGGACTGCCCCAATACACATTCTTACGTGGCTGCGAGGATTGCCGATCCCATCAAATTTGTCAAAAACTGGCATCTTGAACCCGGCATGCAGTGTTTCGCGTACTCCGTCATATAACCCTTCCAGTTCCATCAGATAGGTATCCACTCCCTGAGCCTTGTGCATTACCCTTTCCAACTTTTCTATCTTCTCGGTCAGCAGCTTCTCCTTCTCATCTTTCTCTCTGTCCCTGTTGGCCCTTAGTGCGTCATTCCATTGTGCTTCCTGATCGTCTAACCAATCTCCGTCCCCTCCTCCCAAAGGCGGGTCCATAACAGGTGGATTCATATGTGGTGGTCGGCGATTCAGCTCTTCTATCATTCCCATCATGCGGTTCATGTTCTCGGCCTGTCTTCTCATTTGTTCCGCTTGCTGTTCGACTAGTACCCTCAACCCGGCCATCTCTTCGTTGTTTCTCTCTTCGGCCATGTCAGTGTATTCTCTTCTTACCAATCTTGCCGCGGGATCCCTAAACCACGCTTGATTTGCTATTTTTGCTCCTACAACAAATTTTGAAATTTTCTCTTTAAAAATTTTATTTTCATTTTATCAAACAAAGGTATTTTGAAAAACAATTTCCCCCCCCCCCCCCCCTTTTTTTATACGTGACATGCGGATGCAATGCATGTGTGCGTGTGTGCCTATTCTATATGCCAAAGAAAAGAAAACCCTAGTCCTAACACGTAAGCATGTAAGCACATAAAATCTTCACCCATGTCAAGTGTGCTAACTTCTCTTTTCATTGTGACCCTTTTTACCCTCCACGGTTTGAATTTTTTTTAGGATTTTTGAAATTCATTTGGGAAGCATTTCTGATGAAATCTTTAGAAATAATTTTCAAGAATTTTGGATCATGCTTTTGGGTCGAAACTCCTGTTTTGAAAAGTGTTTTAGCTGGTGAATAACCGTTTTGAAGTTTTGATCAAAAAGTGAACTCCCGAGTTTCTCTGAAAGAGCGGTTTTAAATAAAGGCCGTGGAAATCTTAATTTGTTTTCGAAAATTGATTAAAGATTCTCTAGGTGGAAGGGTCACATGATCGGATTATCACCATACTTTCCATGGGTTTGGATACATACAAGATCAATGATGCTTAGCTAAACATGATATAAGAAATATAATCTTATAATCAGGGTTCGGCATGTTCCCCAAATGTCGTGGAACATGAGGAGAAACTGCCAAAAGGTGATTAAAAGATTATACGTCTTTCATCAAGCAAGTATCGTCATCATCTCAAGTAATCCCTTCCGGGCATACAAAACTTCCTAGCACATAGTCCTAATCAAAAATTGATTTCCTAAGTTTGAAGGGTTCTATAGAAACTACTATGCAAAGGCTGGGTTTTGGTCAGATAAGGGACCCCTGACACACATCCGATAGGATGCTTAATATACCAAATCATGGTACGAGATCAAGGGTGATCACACAGTCCCATGATGACTTGACCGACCGGGTTGCCCCGAGCCTCCAAGGTCATAGTTCAGTGCAATCGACTGGCTGGGCATGCAAGTCAAATGCAACAGGCACACAAAGATTAATTAATTCGATTAAAAGGATGTTTTTCAAGTCTTATCCTCAAGTGAACCCAAAATCAGAATTCTGGTCTGCGAAACCAGAGATTCTGGGTTTGATCCCCAGCAGAGTCGCCAGATTGTGGATATCGCAGGTTCTCTTACCCATAGCTGTTCTTTTAAAGTTCTTTTAAAATTTCAACACTCAAAACGAATGAGTCGCCACTTAATTTTTAAAAGGAAAATTAAGAAAGCATTTAAAAAGGAAACTGATCTTTTGCGAAACCAAAGATTAACTAGGTCCGGGGATTATGGAATGAGAGAGGAAGGAGCCCGTCGGACTAAAACACCCTCTCTCATCCTATCTTGCGATAGGCCTCTACTCAACATCCCTTTAATCAAATTTATTAATCTAAGCATGCACGTCCAAAGGGTGTAAAATTGCAATTGACAAAATATCATTCAAAAGTCAAGTAGTTCAGGTAGCAAGCGATATGATATGCAATAGAGAATAAGTGAACTTACCCGGGGTCCAGCAGCGATATTAAATGTGCAATGCATGCGGACAAAAGAAAATCCTAAAAAGGAGTCTCTAATCACGTATACACATAAGACAAAACCTAATTCTAAGGTGTCGCGCATTAAGTCGAAAAATCAATAAAAATCAAAGAATGCAATAAATTAGAGAGGGGTTGAGAAATCGTACCTCGATAGCGCTACAAAACAACGGGTTAGTCCACATAATATACAAGATATAAAGTTGGATCTTGAATAACAATCCTAGACTTCTAGCTTAGATCTATTAAGTATAGTTATATCTAAAGCATACAAGTCCTAATTACAAGCATTAACCTACATGGATGAATATGTACATGAATAAGAATAAATCATGAAATGCTCAATGAATTGGATTATTTAAACCTTGAATTCAAGCTTAACTAATCATTATTAAAACATGTTTTGAACCTTAATTCATGAAAATATCATCTAAGCCATTATTCACAAGATTGATGAAAACCATTGCAGAATTCTAGAAATTGCTGGGAGCAGGTCATATCTTTGGAAAATGGAAAAACATGGTTCTTGTGGTTTGATCTTGATGATTTTCGGATATGATATGCCTCTGTGAGTCTAGTTTACAACTCAAAACGAAAATCAAAGTTTCAACGGTTAGATCTCCGGGAATTGGGAAGAAACCAGACATCGTTCAGCATTTTACAACTCTCTGTCCAGCGTTCTTGCACGATTTTCTAAAAATAGCAAAAAGTTCCAAAATGCTTTGTTCTTTTTAGGGTGACTTCCTAACACATTAATCTACTTAGAAAAAATTATTTTGGGCCACAAACACTTTATTAGGACCCCGATTTACTAATTTCAAAAGAATGTTACTGTTCTGGAAATCTGGACAGATTATTGTTACCTCACAAAACTCATGATCAAACCATTTTAAACATGAAACCAACTTAAAACAAAAATTACAGCGGTAGATCATTGTGTTATTAACACTTTCCTGTTGGTTTCACTTGATTTCAACGGTTAGATTTTGACCTAAAAATCTTTGATCAAAAACAGTTTGTGAACTCACTGTTTTCATTTATCAAGCTCAACTTTTACTTGGTGACTCTAACTATTAAACCATGAAGTTGGATTTAAACCAAGCCACTTCTCCTACCATTTGATGGTCATTGGAGGCTAAAGACCTTTATTTTCATAGATTTCAAATGAAGTATGGATAGACTTCATGAAATCTACAAGGTAGGGAATCTAAACCATGGAGATGGGCCTAGACTTAAAACTACATTCTCCTACCATTTGATGGTCATTGGAGATGAATATATGGCTAACATTCATGAGTCTCAAAGGAATATAGAAAGGATTCCATGAAACATCAAGTTAGAGGACCTAAGTCATGAGTATGGACTTAGATTCATCTATTTGTTTGTGAAATGAAGTGGTGATCAAACCTTGACTCTCATGTAAAGCATGAGCTTACATGGGATTCAAAGGATCATACTCAAGAGATTTTAAGGGAGATATTGAAGATCTCCAAGAATCTCAAGAGAAAAAAAAATAAACAAAGCAATAGAAAAAAAAAAGAATTAGAAACAAAGACTCTTAAGCTTATTTGACAAACAAAGAGAATAACAAAAGGGTTTTAGGATTAGAGTTTCAAAAGAAAGAGAGTAAGTAAATAATCCATGGTTAGAGGATCACCTCCAAATTATCCTCAAAGTTCTCTCTTCTTTGAAGATCCTCCAAGCTCTTCTAGTTTTCTCAACTCTCTTTTTTTTTTTTCTCTAAAAAATGTTGGTGGAGTAATGGCTATTTTTTGTGTGTTATGTTGCATATAGTGGGTAGCTCTTCTTTTTTTTTTTCTCCCAAGGAAGATCCCTTCTCTTTTATAGGCAAAATAACCCAGGTATTTTCAGTGAATTCGGAGTAAAAGACATGTGTAAACATCTCATTTGGTGGTACAATATGTACTTCCTGAAATTGGACAGACTGCTGCACAGGGCGGCAGTCAAGAAACTGCTGCGGCAGTCCGTGAATGCCGCGACGGCACTCCATGAATGCCGCGGCGGCACTCCATGACTGCCGTACGACACTCATTGAGAGCCGCGGCAAGTTATTAACTGCCGCGTTTTAGTCAGCCTTACTTTATCAGTTTTTTGTTTTTATCCACCTACATATACGTATTGTACCACAAAATACGGACTTTAAAAGCAAACGGCAGTCAGAAAATGTCGGCGGCATTCAGTAAATGCCGGGCCGACATTCTATGACTGCCGTGCGACACTCACTGAATGCCGTTCGGCACTCACTGAGTGCCGCGAAATACTGCCGTGTGCCGTTTTCTACTAAACTTCTCTTTTTAGGTCTTTTCTTTCTTCCTTTTTCTTAAAGAAACTTATTTTCGAAGATATTTTCCAAAAATGGTGTTTTATGCCGGAATTCCCCTAAATACCTGGTATTTTATTCTTTCTGTGAAATTTTATTGCACTCGGAGAACGTTCTGAAGAGTTTAGAATACTTCGAATCTTTCGGTCCTTATCATCATCGGACTTGGAGGTGACACTCTCCTAAATTCGACGTTAGGTCAAAATTGGGGTGTCTACACCATCTAGTCTTAGAAATTTTCGATCCCTGAGATGAGATCTGAGTTTTAGATAAGATCATCCTTTTGACGATAGATAGTTTTTCTTGCAGGTTAGCATAGATCCAGCGTTTCATAGATTTGTGGATGACCTTTATAGAGGACACGTGATCCATGGGGATACTGTGGAGCCAGCTGACCTAGAGCATTACCAGGATCGTGTGTGACAAATAGCCAGTCGTCATTTAGAGGAGGATATGTGGAAGGCCATCTATGTTGATGGACGGACTCACGCGACCTAGATGCGTATGGATGCTTACCATTCAGTGATGATTGGCAGAGACATTTATTATGAGATTTTACATTTGATCTAGAGTAAGCTAGAGATGGATGATATCGAGTTACGAGCTATTCTTGGAGGACCTATTGAGGCAGCAGCTATAGTAGTGCTACCATCACCAGTACTTGAGGTACCCATTATAGAGCCACAAGAGGAGCCTGAGGAGCCAGAGTCACTAGAGGCCGAGCCGATGGTAGATCCTGACCCAGAAGAGGACACTATGGCATACCAAGTCAAGGAATACAAGGACCTCTAGATTAGACTCTAATAAATGCTATAATCCCAGGGGAAGTAGGTTTTAATGCCGAAGAACAGCAACATTTGGAAGGTACGCTTATACTCTTTCATAGTCCAGTTCAAGCTTTATTTGATACTAGAGCTGCACATTAATTTATTGCTGTTAAGATTGTACATCAGTTGGGTTTAGAACCCTAGATACTTGAGCCAGCATTAAATGTTGTGTCACTATTGGGAGTTACTATTAAGTTGGGTAAAATATGTAAAGATTGCCCATTCACTTTGGGAGATAGGAATCTTCTAGCAAACTTGGTAGTTCTATCGATATCGGAGTTTGACATTATCCTATGGATGGATTGGTTGACTAAGTATAGTGCCAATTTGGACTGCCCTACTAGGACTATCGTGTTTCCGATACCAGGATGTCCGACGATTAGATTCCAATGTCAGTCAATGAGCGATATGTTCTTGACGAGTGGTTTGGCTATAATCGGGAGTATGAGTACGGAACTAAAGATAGATCATATTCCTACTATACAAGACTTTCAGGATATTCCAAGATATTAAAGGACTTCCTCCAAAAAGGGAAATAGACTTTTGTGCGGAGCTAGTACCTGGAACATTGCCTATTTCCAAGACTCCATATCGGATGGCACCAACTGAGATGTTGGAACTGAAGAATCAAGTCCAAGAACTTGAAGATCTTGGATTTATTCATTCAAGCACGTCACCTTGGGGAGCACCAGTTCTATTCGTGAAGAAGAAGGAAGGGACACTTCGACTCTGTATGGACTACAGGGAGTTGAACAAGGTCACGATTAAAGAATAGATATCCACTACCTCGGATTGACGATCTATTCGACCGGTTACAAGGATTAAAGATCTTTTCAAAGATCAATTTACGTTTGGGATATTATCAGTTATTAGTTCAACCGGAGGATGTGTCGAAGACTGCATTCAGGACGAGATACGGGCATTGTGGGTTTCTAGTTATGCCTTTTGGATTAACGAACGCTCTAGCAGTATTCATGGACTTAATGAATAGATTATTCAGACCATATCTGGATAAATTCATTATAGTATTTATCGACAATATTTTGATCTATTCAAAGATGGAAGAAGATCACAAAGACCACTTGCAGATTGCTTTACAGACACTTCGAGATAATAAGTTGTATACAAAGTTCAGCAAGTGTGAATTTTGGCTACAGGAAGTCAAATTCTTGGGACATTATATCTTAAGATGGTATCTCAGTAGACTCATCTAAGATTGATGCAGTCTTAAGCTTGAACAGACCGACTAATGCGACCGAGGTCAGAAGTTTTCTTGGTCTAGTAGGATATTATAGAAGATTTGTTGAAGGATTCGCCAAGATAGCAGGACCTTTGACGAATTTGACGAGAAAGGAGATGAAGTATGAGTGGACAGACAAGCATGAGAGTGCATTCCAAGAGTTAAAAGAAAGATTAACTTCTGCACCAGTACTCGCGATACCTAAGAGTGGATAAAGGTAAGTGATCTATAGTGACGCATCGCACCAAGGACTTGGTTGTGTGCTTATACAAGATGCAAACGTGATTGCATATGGATCAAGACAGTTGAAGGTATAGGAAAAAATTATCTAACGCATGATTTGGAACTAGCCACAATAGTATTTGCATTAAAGATTTAGAGACACTATCTCTATGGAGAAAAGTTTGATCTATTTTTCGATCATAAGAGTTTGAAGTATTTGTTCTCTCAGAAGGAGTTGAACATGCGACAACGAAGATGGATGGAGTTACTCAAAGACTGTGACTTTTTGCTACAATACCATCCGGGTAAAGCAAATATTATAGCAGATGCTTTGAGTCGTAAACCTCGACTAGTTATTACTAAATCGATAATGGCAAGCATTGGAAGTTTTAGTTAAATTTGATCTTCAGCCAGTAGAACCATTGGAAAGACAACATTTTGGATGTCTTATGATACAACCAACTTTGATCAGTCATATCATAGAAGCTTAGCAGACAACAAAAGATTTAATGTTATGCTTCGCCAAGATGTCAAATAAGGAACCAGAGATCTTGAGTATTAGTACAAATGGAACCTTACAATGTAAAGGTAGACTCTGCGTACCCGACGAAAAAAATCTTCAAAAAGAAATATTGGATGATGTGCATAAGTCACGAATGACTATTCATCCAGGAGGTACAAAGATGTATAATAATTTAAAGAGGAATTTCTGGTGGGAAGGAATGAAATGAGAAATAGCAGAGTATGTATCTCAATGTCTTACTTGTAAACAAGTAAAGGTAGAACACCAAAAGTCACCTGGGTTACTACAACCATTATCGATTCCTCAATGGAAGTGGGAACACATCACTATGGATTTCGTGGTAGGATTGGCGAAGTCACAACAGAACCATGATGCTATTTCGGTAATTGTGGATTGACTTACAAAGACGACACACTTTATCACCTACAGTATGACATATCTAGTAGAACGTTTGAGCCGGATGTATCTAAAACACGTAGTACAGTTACACGGAGTACCTGTGTCTATCGTGTCAGATCGAGATTCATGTTTTACTATAGAATTTTATAAGAGTCTCCAAATAGCGATAGGAACAACACTAAACCTGAGTTTGACTTTTCATCCACAGACAGAGAGAGTTAATTAAGTGATGGAAGACATGTTACGTGCTTATGTTATTGATTTTGAGAGTTCTTAGAAATGCACTTACCTTTGATTGAGTTTGCCTACAACAACAGTTATCATTCGAGCATAGGAATGGCGCCGTTTAAAGCTTTGTACAGAAGACCTTGTCGATGCCGCTGTGTTGGACCAAAGTCGGAGATACTCAACTTCTTGGGCCAGAGATGGTACGAGAGACAAGCGAGAAGATTCATATTGTACGTGAGAAGATGAAGACAGCTCAAATGCGACACAAGAGTTATGCTGACAAGAGACACAAAGACTTGGAGTTTGCCCATTGGAGATCACGTGCTACTCAAGGGTTCACTTGTTCGAGGCATTGTCAGATTTGGTCAAAAGAGAGGCAAGTTATCGCCATGATTCATCGGAACATTCGAGATTCTAGAGCGTGTTGGGAAAGTTGCTTATCGCCTTGCATTGCCGCCGAAGATGTCAGGAGTGCACAATATTTTCCACATCAGTATGCTAAGGAAGTATGCCCACAACCCAGTGCACGAGATCAATTTCGAAGATATTGAAGTCAACGATATGTTACATTCAATGAAGGACCGGTTTGCCTTTTAGATCGAGGGATCAAGAAGCTCAGTAACAAGGAGATTTCGTTGGTGAAGATTCAGTGGAAGCATCATGATGAAGGAGAAGCTTCACAGGAACTAGAGTCAGAGATACGAGAGAAGTCTCTGTTTTTCTTTCAGACTTGTTTGTTTTTGATTTCGAGGACGAAATCCTTAATGAGTGGTGGATGATGTAATACCCTGTATTTTGGTTATATATTAACACCTGGTATTCGTTTCTATATACTTGTATAACCCTTTACCTTTTATTTGGTAAATTTAAGTACCAATCAATTGCCCTTGCTTCCCACTCGATTGCCACTTTTTGGTTACCAATCGATTGCTATTCTACCGACTTGAATTCATTATGTGGCAACATACCAATCAATTGCCATCTATTCCAATCGATTGCCTTCAAATATCTGTTACCAATCGATTGCCATTACTACCAATCGATTGGCATAAGCTGAGACAAGTTTTCTTCTTTGCTTGAGCTTTAGACGTGTGGCACCTTTCCCCTCTATATATATGAACTTATTTATGGCCTTAGGCTAGTTTCCACAATCTTGAGAGAGAGAGAGAGAGAGAGAGAGAGAGAGAGAGAGAGAGAGACCTTGTGGGTTTATATACACAAACACACATATATCTATATATATACCCACATAACCACACACACTTTGCCTTGGGCAGATAAAGAAGAAGAACAAGAACAAGAAGAAAGAAGAAGGAGAGGAAGAGGACGGAGAGCCAGAAGATAGAGGAAGGAGAGAAAGAGAAGGAGGAGAGAGAGAGAGAGCGAGAGAGAGAACTTGAGGTTTCAAGCTCATACACACTCCCAAACGTACCCTAGGGGAGTTACAACTCACTTGGTCTCTTTATATTGATGTTATATAAGTTATTATGAGGGTTGAATGTATTAAATACGTGATTTCTACGTTTATACATACTGTTTTATTTATCTGCTGGTGAAGACAAAGTGTCAATCGATTGCCATAAATCAGGACTCAATCGATTGCCAATGTTAGCAATCGATTGACATTGTTTTGGACCCAATCGATTGTAAGTTTTCTCAATCGATTGTTATGATTTTTGTCCCAATCGATTGGAACTTATCCCAATAGATTGGTATTGGCAGAACATGGATTCCTTTGCCCATTTATTATATTAAGGGTTTGATTATTCGATTCTCGATTCAGACTTTTATTTTGCGACTATGAGTTAGACATGGGTAATGTAACACTAAAGAATAAAGGATATTTTGATAAACGAAAGAATATGACTACGTTGGTAATATATTGATTCGTGTATGAGTTTGATATTCATTTTTTTAATCAGAGTAGTCAGGCCACATTAGGAATTGTTATGTGTCGATATTAGAACGTAACTTAGGTAGGTTTGGTAAGTTCTGGGAATGGTACGTGGATAGACGTTTGGTCATGATATGTTCTTAAAAGCCGGTGAATTGATAAATATTCTTAAAAGGCGGTGAGCTGGACCAAGTAGTCTTAGGATAAATCAGAGGATTCATGATATGCTCTTAAAAGCCGGTGAACTGATAAATGTTCTTAAAGAGGTGGTGAGATGGAAAGTATGGTAGATGACGCTGAGTCATGGCAATAGATAATATGCCTTGTTCGAAACATTATGTCCCTGAAATGCGGTGAACAAGATATATTGTTCTTAAAAGATGGGGATGGACTGACGTGGAGTCCATGACATGCTGTGAGCAGGATATATTGCTCTTAAAAGCGATGGACGGAATAAGGGTGTATCGTTAGAGTTAAACGATTGAGTCTGTTCTATTTAGTTAGAGTATGTTGAATCTCGCTCTTCGAGTAACAAGACGGTAAGGGTTGGTTAACGGCGTTGAATAAAGGAGGAAGATATTATTATAGTAGAATTGTTAACTTGTGTCTTCATAACTTGTTATTGCTTCTGATAACTGGTACCTTGTTAGTTCATATTCACTCAGCTCTCAGTAAGCTGACGGCCTTTTATTGCCTGGATTTTCCCCATCCAGTCTATCCTGTACCTTATTCTGTAGGTGACGGAGCCTATGATGATGGTTACTATCCGGGAGGGGAATACGCAGAGGGTGGTACTATTGATGATGTCTATGTCGGGGAGGACTACTACGCTGATGTTTATGGCAGCTGAAGATCTGGAGATAGTTATTAGTTCATTATTTCTATTTAGATTGTTTTGTTATATTTGGTACTTGGGCGTATGTTGCTTCCAAACCTTATATACTTCCGTTGTAGCTTTACTATTGTAATAACTCTGATGTTTGTAATAGAAGTAACGGCTATTCATATCTAGTTTGTTTTTATTACTATTCTTGTTATAGACTAGTACTGTATGGTGTGGATCATTAGTGACATTCACCAAACATTTCCTATGGACCCAAAATGGAAATTTATTTTTGTCTATTTTTGCTGCTCCCATGCATGACAACACATCCATGCATACATAATAAATATATGTAACTTTTAAAAACTCTTTACATACTGAATTAGAACTTAAAACAACATCTTTGTTCTGTGTCACACTTCGATCGATCAACAAAAAGTTCGATTGCTCGAACCTTCGATCGATTGAACATAGTTCAATCGATTGAACTTTCAGTTTCACACAATGATTTGAAAAAATTCATAGGATAATAAAAAATTAAAATAAATTATTTTAAAATCTTTTAAAGCTGTTAAAAGAACATCTAGACAGATAATCGCATTTAATCGATCGAACCCCATTCAATTGATCGAACAAAACAAAGTTCGATCGATTGAAACCAGTTCGATCGCTTAAGAACATATAGGTTCAATCGATCGAAAATACTTCTATCGATCGAACTCACCATGCATCCAATGCAATCACAGATTTGTATTCTGCTGCGAGACTGCTGCAGAAACAGATCTGTGACGATGCAGTTTTCAAAACAGTTCTAAAATCGACATGCAAATCAAAACTAGTGTTCCAATATTCATCTATAGATCTAAACAAGCGAGACACTGATACCAATTAAAGGAAAATTAGGTTTAAAATTATTTTAAACGCGCAACAGAAAGATTAAGTTTCAAAAAACTTATTGGTAGCCCAGATCTACTACTCATTAATTCTGTAGATGCGTAGAAGAGAAGGGACAAGAACTATACCTCACAGTCTTGAACCCAATTCTGAAATCTCTAACTTCTAGTAGCCTCCACTAGATGGTCTTCACTCTTATGACCCCTACAGATGCTCCCGGAGAGGCTAGGGTTGGTGGGAACCCTAATGTAGAGGATAGAGTAGGTTTGGGAATCCTAAAATAGTTTTTGCAGCTTCTGGTTTAAAAAACAATGAACTCCTTTTTTTGGACGTAGCTGCCCTATTTATAGATTACCAAAACCGACCTAATGTTCAAGCGATCGATGTGGATTCGATTGATCGAAGCTTCGATCGATTGAACCATCTTCGATTGATCGAACCTATCTACACTTCGATCGATCGAGACCCGTTGATCGATCGAACCTGTCTTGACAAAATCTTTATGTGCCTTTCTAAGCATCCTAGCGGAGCTAAGAGTGGGACCTCCTAGGCTCTTTATTGTTGGTTTAGACCAGCTGTTAATTCCCATGACCAAACTCTTTAATCAGCAAATTAACTAACTGGTCAGTTAACGTTTACTCCCATATAAAAAGATAACTAAACTCCAATGCAAAAGAATATATCCGAAGCGATAACTAGACTTGCATGGTGTACTAATGTCCTTCTACCATTAGCATTCGTAATCACATTCAGGTAGTCCGATAAACGGTTACTATCAACCTGAATCATGATTACTTCTTGTATTCCTTGAGTCCCATTCACCATTCATGATTACCTAACATGTTGATAACTATTTATCAACAGGACTGCAGTTATCAGTAATCAACTTGGTGACATTCTCAAGGGAATGCTTACTCTTTAACAGAGGGTAGATTCTATATTGACAATATATGTTCACAACCCTATGAACATGACATACCCAAGATACCTAGGTATTGATCTTGAAGACCTCACTGATTGGTAACTCAAAGTAGTCATATCCACAATCTGTGTTCATAATCGTCTCAAGATAGAGAACACGTACCTTATACAAGTTATGAGTTCCTATCGACTATTGACAGTCTTGAGTGTCAATAGGAAAGCTCAGGTTCGTCAATGCACTATAAGTACTAGCATATTAACTAAGAGATATACTCTAGTGATTGAGATTCATCACTCCATCCAATGGTAGTTAATAATGCTATAGTGTAAACATGATGAGATATCTAGTCTCATCATCCACTGTGACAAATTCTAAGTATCAAGGGATAGTAATTTGCATCTCACTTGTATGTATCTCATACACACACGAATTGCTTACTATGATACTTAAGGTATAACAATCATCTCATGAAAGAAACATACACAATGAAATGTAAAGATGATATCCATATATTAAAATGTCAATGTCTAATACATAAAGTAATGGTTTGAGGGCACAAATCCAACAATATACACGCATGAACACTCATATGAACATAGTTGAGTTGTGATGTCAAAGTTGACGTACGTATGGTTAGTCGGGGAGACTAACCCAGCTGTATTGTCACACATGTTTGGGTGGACCGCTATGGTTCAAGTAGTATTGTCAAATCAATGGTATACAACTTATAGTGCTATTGCGGCCTCGGGATAAGGCAATGATAGCTCAAGTACCCATTCGAATGAATATGGTCAAGTCACTCGAGTTAGTGGTTTACAAAGCCATTACGGCCCCCGGCGAAGGTGACGATAGCAAGATACACCAACCAAGTATGGAATATAATGGTTATTACTTTTAATGCTATTGCGGCCTCGGGCAAAGGCTATGATAGCGCTTTAACTATTCTATTCCCTATATAAGGTCACAAGAACCTACGAGTCAAGTGATTACACTCTTTTAAAACCAAAATTACTATTTTTGGGCAAAGGCGATGATAGTAACGTAATCATTTTGCTCTAGGTTAAAAGTGTTACACTGGTAATGTAACAAGTTGCACGAGTTAGTTTTAGTGTTTGAAATCCCAAAGTGATCGAGTAAAGTCGAATATATCGATGATGCATTGTATCACTACTATCTCACTCATATTCTTATACCATACATGTTTATCGAATGTTTAGTTCAAGACATTATTGTACTTGTATATTATGATTTGTATTAGGAGTGATCGGTTAGGTCAACTCACTTAGCTTCAAAAGCTAACGACTCTACTGCCTTGGACATATCACGTGTAGGTTATGATGAATAAGCTTATACCGGTAACTATGAAGATGGATACCCTGATCCTTGAGAGGGAGGCTATTAGGAAGATTACCTTGAGGGGGACTATTCAGAAGAGTATGCTAATGAAGGGCATGGATATGCCAATTGAACAGAAGAATCTAGCTTATTATTATGTTAGGATTTCCCTTATGTTTTAGAACTATCTCTTGTTAATTGTAATATCGTCCGAACTTATATTTTTGTGATTTTCTTTTGGAACTATTATAATAGCTTAGTACTCAAACTTTCAAAGTTCTCTCATAAATACCATTAGATATTTTGTACTTTCCCTCTTATGTTATAACCATGACAGAATGCTTGCATGGACAGGTCAGTCTTATGTAACTACTCATTGCTCACAGATCTGGAAAGAAAAATTTTATTTCCCTTTAATTTTTGCTACTTCGGGGCGTGACAGAATTTTTGGGATCAGAGCACTAGGTTTAGTTGTGCTCACTGACTGTCTTACACTTTGAGCTATAGACCTTAAGATACTTTGAACTAGTGCCCATACTAAGATAGTTTCTTTTGATGAAATAGGTAACATAAAACCCACCTACATCACCGACGACTTCGGAGGATGTCTAATCTTTCCCAATCATATAGTGCCGATAAACCCAGACATGTATCATCACAAGATCTGACAAATCTCTAGGGATGGGAGAAAGAGAAACTTGTGGATAGATATTAGTAAACATAATATCAATGACCCGAAAATATTACTCCTAGAAGCTATTTACGATGCTGAGATCATCAAGGAGGTCCATGATGAAATGATAAAGTTACTCAAGGACCCTGAAGATTTCCAAGGGATGTATACCAGCGCTTATTAGATGCCCCTACCACCTCTAATATTTATCCAACAACCCCCTCCTTTCCAGGGAGTACCTGTGAATTTGGCATAATTCCAACAACCATGCTACCATTGATACCACATCTCTGACCCTCACCTACTTCAAGTTGAGGCCATTCATACCTCATATACGCAAGGGTTAATGCACGAAGAAATAAGGAGACTTGCAATGGATGACAAAACCTTCCAACCATTAGTGAACCAAATACTACAAGAAACATCACTCTACCCAGAAGACAACCCTGTTTTGGCACCTATTGAGAAGGTCCCTGCAAAAATGGCACCCCCAGTGGTAGAGCCTGCTACAAACCCTAACAATGCATATATGTCTAATGATGAACCGGATATGTACTTGGAGGAAGAGGACAACAAAGAGGATATCCTGAAGAAGAGAACCCTAAAGAGGAGAATTCGAAGGAAAATAAAGGAGGAGAGGAACCCGAAAAGGTGGTACCCCTTCATCCTATATGGGATGTTATAGCTGATGATGAATAACCCACAATGGCTCTATTGATTGTTGAGATCCTAGCACCACATATGGCGGGCCCTCATCCTATGTGGCACCAACCCATAGTAGAAATGCCCATGGACGATAATGATAACAATGATGAGTATAATGAGGACATTTTTGACATCGACGATTGGCACATTGGTGAACCCAATCCAGATGGGGATGGACCTCGCGATTTTGACATGGGAGAGATCATATCCGAGTCAGATATGGACTAATTCAAGATAAACTATTGTAATAGACTAGTAGTCTTAAGATTATTTGTATTTATGCTAACTTGGGTTGGCAACCCTTTTGTGGTAAGAATACATGTAATAGGGTAATATTCCCACTTTTGCACTCATGTATTCTAGAAGAACTCTAATTATGTAACCTTATTTTATTTATAAAAGAAGACGTTTTAGTACCATACTTGTTCCAATGATTGTATTGCTTACTTGATTGTTTTATAACATATTCTTATATACCCAAGTAAACCCTATGTGCAAGATTTATAAGTAAAACAATTCTGTAGGTAAACAAGACGACCAATGGCAGGCAGACCAAGGAGAATTTGACTCGTAGGACCCCCAAACCCTGTGGGAGGAGCACCGGAACCCATCCCTATAGAAATGGACCCAACTGGAGTATTTGGCACATTTTTACAATGCCTAGAACACATTAGGAACAACCACACAACAATGCCAACAACAACCCTATAGTCCCACCTAGACCACATGAGGATTGTACGGTGGAACGTTTTCGTGGAATGCGTCCAGACAATTTGGGCCATGTACTTATAGTGAAGCTTCACTTTGGGCCCTATACTTATAGCTAAGTTTCGCTTTGGGCCCTCCAGGTTGTCCATTTCATTACAACTTTTTAACGTCGTTAATAATTGTCTTTAATTGAACAAGACTGAAATTTGAGGACCCAAAGTCTTATAATCGGAAGTATATAGGACCCAAAGTGAAACTTGGGTATGAGTGCAGAGAATCAAAGTGTTTAACTTTCTAACTACAATTTATATTATACAGAGAGCACACACACACATATATATATATATATACATGTAATATACATATATTTTTACTTATCTATTTGTATGCATATATATATAGAGAGAGAGGTGGTCTCTTGAGTGGACCACCCACAAATTAACTTTTAAGGGGCCTTTTTGACTACTTTAAGCTCAAAAAGTAGAACTCATCCTCCCTCATGGGCCCTACAAATTACATCATTTCCCAACAATTTTTTTGGGACTTGTCTCTCTCTCTCTCTCTCTCTCTCTCTAAAACAAAGACCAATAATGAATAATCTGTAAATTAGTTTTATGACCCAAGAAAACGCTCTCTCTCTCTTTCTCTCAAACAAATACTAACAATAATATGTAAATTAATTTGTGACCTAACAAAGAACAGGGTATGGAATCTATGGATCTAGCATATTCTCTCATCGGCAAAGAACATGGTAAGGAAATCCGACGCCGGCGATGAATGCAACCCAACTGGTGACGGCGATGACCACGGCCCACCACTTCGGCAATCTGGGTAACATTTTCTTTTGTTTTTTTTCTCTTTTTTTTCATCCTACTTATTGAATCTTTGATTACTAATTTTAATGTCTCTTAAACACCCTCATTTTCTATCCCAAAAAAAAAATGAAAAGAAAACCCTTACTTATGAATATATGATTAAATTGTAACCAATGGAATTATTCAGAACAAAATATTAGGATTTTACTTGAATTTTGTTATAGTTGATGTGGGTATGTGTTGAATTTTTAAATTTTTTGTTTATTTACTGCTATTGGGTTTGATTTTTTTGGGGGGGGGATTTCATTTGTTAGTATAATAGAAAACGTGGACCTGGATGTACTAGGGGATGAATGTGGGGAACTAAATGAAGAGTCGAATTCCAACTTTGATGATGAGATTTACAATCCTGAAGTAAGACATGATCTAAAGCCTAAAAAATGTGAAGAATTTGAAACACTAGATGCTGTAAAATCTTTTACACTGCATATGCAAAAGAAGTTGGGTTTAGTATTCGAAATTGATATGCTAAGAAGAGGGATGTCGATGGAATACTAAGAAAAAAATATGTTTGTTTTAAGCAAGGAAAAAGTTCAAGAATATCAGACATTGGAAAAAAAAAAGGCATCGGGGAACCACAAAAGAGAGTTATAATGCAAAACTTGCTGTGGTGAAGTCCAAATCTGGCACATCTGTAGTTAGTGTATTTGTTGAGGTCATAGTCACCCATTGTCAACCCCACGAAGAACCCATCTATTGAGATATCATCACAATGTTTCAATCGCAAAAAAATGCTTAACCCAATAAATGGCCATGGTTAATATACCACCACACCAACAATTTAGTTTTCTTGGAGTGCAAGCAAGAGGGGTAGAAAAATATTGGTTATACACAAAAGGATTTATATAACTGTGAAAGGGATAGGCATAATGCGAGGAAGGGGCATGACGGAAATATGTTGCTTGAGTTTTTTAAATTATAACAAGGAAGAGATCTGTCATTCACATTCAAAATTGAGGCAGATGAACAAAATAGAATAACTAGCTATTTTTGGTCTGATGCAACTTCTAGACGAGCTTACGATTTTTATGGTGATGTTGTAATTTTTGATACTACATACAACACCAATTGGTATGCCATGATTTTTGCACCATTGATGGGGGTTAATAACCATGGCCAAACAATAATTTTTGGGTGTGCATTCTTGAGTGATGAGACCATAGATTCTTTTGTTTGCTACTCAACAAATTCTTACAAGTTATGCCAGGTGATGCCCCAAAAATGATTATTACTGATTAAGATCCTGAGATGAGAAAAGTAATTTCTCAATCTCTCCCATGTGCTTTTTATAGGTTCTGTTGTTATCACATATTGATGAAATTTTCTGAAAAGTTGGATTCAATAAAATACAGTGCATACTATAAGGAGTTTTCAGATTGCATATGGAATTCAGAGAACAAGGAAGTGTTTGACTCCAAGTGGATGGGGCTTGTTGAGAGAAGTGGGTTAAATGATAACCGGTGGCTACATAATTTATATGAGATTCGTTCTACATGTTCTTACATATGTAAATCATATTTTCTCGGCTGATATGTCACATAGCCAACGAGCGCTAAGCGCTCACTCATTTTCAAGAGATATGTTTCAAAAAGTAATTCTGAATGCTTCATGACTTCTTAGTGCAAATGGTTGGCCTATGTACATGTGGAATTTTTTATAAGTTTCAAGATGAGTTGTAGGAGAGCTTGAATTATAGATTTGAGCTTATCAAAGATGTGAAAGATCACCGAGTGTATAAGATTTCAAGAAAAAAATATTGACAAGTATAAAGTGCGAGAAATCATTTATGACAAGGACTTGGATGTAGCTTCATCTAGTTGCTAAAAATTTGAGAGCTCGAGTATCCCATGTAGACATATTTTGGCATATTTGAACAAAATGCATGATTTGGATAAATTGCCTGATCAATACATTATAAAAAGGTGGACTAAATTTGCAAAATATGGGCTAGCAGTGGATCATTGTGGTATGCAAATTACTGATGATAAATCATTTTTCAAGAAGCGTAGTTGATTATTTCACACTCGTTCCAGAATTTTATTTTTTTTAACATGCATAGTGAGATTTTGAGCATTATTAATGTTATTTAATAATGGTGGATGAGGTTGACTGTGGGTCAACGACGAGGTGTCAGTAAGGACACTGAAACTTGAAAGTTTATTTTTCACCAGCACAATTAAATGACATTTATGTGATTTAAATGTTATATGAGATATATGGTATTTTGTGAATAGTAAACTAACCCGTGCAGAGTAAATTTTTGGCAGTTTGATATTGTTATATATCATTTTGAAGATTGTGGTGAGAACGTGAGTGTTACACTACATAAAAAGGTAGGTGGTATAGAGATTCAACGAAATTTAGTTTTGGATCTTTATTTTGGACCCAAACGGAACTTAGTCAAAAACTGTTATAACTTTTAGTTTTCACTCGTGAAATAATAAAGTAGACATATAAGACGTTTTGGGAGATAAGTAGAAGTTTTGGAAACTCGTGGAGAGGTGAGTATAATTTCCATAAATAGATGAGGTTGAGATTCTTTTTGCAAAACTTTCTAAAAATATCTAGAGAGGAAAGAGAAAAAGGAGATTTTGTTGCCATGAGCTTTGCGACGCCGATCGACGACCGTTCGTCCGTTAGATTTTCTCCAGATTCTAGATTTGGACTCCTGGAGGTAAGACCTACCTTTTGATACCTCTTAGGCCACGTTTGGATAACTTTTTTCAAAAATCTAATTTCTAGAAATTTGGGGACACCCAGTAAAACCTGTAGGAATCGCGTGTAATATGAGATCTGACGATTATCAGGCCTCTAGTCGATCCTTCAAAGTTTGAGAGAGATCGCACGAGGTATGAATTCTAGATCTATGAAATATATGGGATTTTTATATTTTGGATATCGACTTTGATATTTTGGATCTGGGCGAAATTCATGTGTTAATTAAGCCCGTTAATTATGCACGTGAAATTGCGATGAAAGCATGTATAACTGTTTATGTGAGCATACTATGTGTCTATTTGGGTCAAAGGGGATTTTGGCATAATTTCATTCGGGGGATAAGCTCCTCGAACCTTGAGGATTGTGATATTGATTGTGGTGGTGTCTGGTATGGAGGAAGGCCTAACCAGGATACGGTACCTGGTATGGAGGAAGACCCAACTAGTGTACGGGATGCGTGGGAGAGGTGTGCCTTTCGCGACATCGATTTCATTTACCGGATGAATGAGTACCACTCATACATGTTTAAACCATGGATTGTCATATAAGCATACATTTAGAATTGTGCACTCATCACATATCTAAGCTGTGGAGATTTACTCCATTGTAAGTGATAAGAAGCGAGGAAAGAAGAAACGTGATGAGTGAGGCCGAGGAATGCTGGGGGAACACACTTGTTTATACTTTTGTTTTCATCCAACTTATAACATGAATTGGAAGTTGTAATGCGTCGTAATAGAATCTTGTCTTGGATTAGTAATTGTAATCCTTAGTAAACTCTTGAAATTATGGTTTAAATCATGGTAATATAGAGGTGTTATGTTGGATTTGGTTTGGGAGAACCTTGTTTTGAGTTTGTTGCAGATTGGGCAATTCTGAGATAAATTAGTTGATTGCGCCCCGACATAGTCGACTGGACCCCTTTTTCATAAAGTTAATTCTTCAGTTTTCGGAGGCATCAGTCGAATGAAGGGTGAATATCAGTCGACTGGTTTCTGTACAAAAACATAGCATTCTGCATGCATACTGTCCAGTCGACTGGACAAGGCACCAGTCGACTGAACAATTGAGGCCCGAGTCGATTGAGTCCCCGACATAGTCGACTGGACAAGGCTTGTGGACATTTAATACTTACTACTTTTGATCTTCAGTTGACCGGGTCCCACCTCCAGTCGACTGAACCTCTATTTTTCAAAATGAATTCTTTGGAAGTGTTTTAATTGGGCAAAACATTTTATAACTTTGATTTTTACTTATGTTTTCCGCTGCTATTTTACTTTAATAGAATTAGATGAGTCTTGGTGGTGTGCCATATGTCCTATTTTTGCGCGTAGCGAGATGGGCCATGACATTTAGTGGTATCAAAGCTAGAGGTAACAAAAACTTTGGGAACATTCGACGCCGAGTGGAGTGTTGAGTGATTT
Organism: Hydrangea macrophylla; assembly: GCA_033977485.1. Taxonomy (NCBI): domain Eukaryota; kingdom Viridiplantae; phylum Streptophyta; class Magnoliopsida; order Cornales; family Hydrangeaceae; genus Hydrangea; species Hydrangea macrophylla. Next base: position 68,654,200 of record CM066986.1, on the reverse strand, counting down.
GGCGTATATTGTAGATTGCATCTATACATTGTAGAGATGTTTGATGCATATGTTATTTTACATGCATATTATAGATATTGGTGTGCATGTATAGTGTTTATGCATCGAGATTAACAGGATTGTAATCATGAGTGACGACCAAGAATTATCGTCGCATACCCGACGTATGAATGAAATGACAAAAATGATTGGAAACATAGGGGATATGATACGGAATATAGCAGAGCGATTGCCTCCAACACCTCCATTTGAAACAGCATCGATAGCTGTAATGCCAGTACATGAGAATGGGGGTATGAGATCTGTGTCAGAATAATTTATGAAGAAGAAGCTGACAGAATTCCATGGGACATGTAACACGACACTCGCAGAACATTGGATTATGGATATGGAAAGAATTTTTAGATCTATTCCGATGACTGATAAGGAGAAAATTGAGAACGCTAGTGATATACTCAGGGGTGAGGTCCAGAATTGGTGGGTGAACATTCTCGATCAGGGAGCCCCAATAACTTGGGAGGGATTTAAAGCAGAGTTTAATCGTCGATTCTTTCCGAGGGCTGCTCTTAATGAGAAGAAGAGAGAATTTGATAATCTTTGGTAGGGGGATATGATTGTCACCGAGTACACTTCATGGCATAATGCTTTTTGAGATTTGGAAAGGGGTCTGTGTTGATCGAGGAAGATAGAGCAAGGAATTTGAAGAAGGTTTGAGAGACAGCATTCATTTATGGGTGGAGACCTACGAACATTCAACCGTGGCAACGGTGAAACAAGCAACGCTGGTAGCCGAAAGTAGGATGGAACAATCAAGACAGACTCAGTAAGGAAAGCGAGGGTATGAGGGTAGTGATCGACACCAGGGTGGATCTTTTAAGAGGCCGTTCTCACGAGGCTTTGGTTCTAGTTTTAGTGATTCCCGAAGAGTACCCAATAATATACCATTGTGTTCACTTTACAATCGACCATACACTGGCCGAATTTTTCTGACTAACTCCCAGAGTAAGACTAGAGGGAAAAATAGTGCAAGTTTTGCATTCTATTTGTAACTGAAGTGTTTTGATTGTGGTATTTTGGGACATCGAGCAAAGGATTGTCCAAGGAAGCGTTCTCAACAAGGAACAAGTTCTATGGCTTTAGTGGTTCGAAGCCTCACCAGACAAATGAGAAGAGACTAAGGATAGAACAGCATAAGGAAAGATCTTTTCAGATATACCCTAGAGACGTGGCTGCTACTGATACAGTGGTCTCGGGCATGGTGCTTGTATGTTTGCACTTCACACGCATACTCGTTGATTCGGGATCAACATATTTGTCTGTATCTCATAATTTTGTTGAACATTTGAATATTAAGTACGTGCCATTAGGATATGATTTATCCATTGCCGTACCGCTTAGTAAACCAGTAATAACATCTACGATATATAAGAATTGTGAGATCAAACTAGGCAAAAAGTTTATGACCGTTGGCCTTATACCGATTATTGTGAACCATTTCGATGTGATATTAGGAATGGATTGGTTAGCTCTTAACCAAGCTACTATAGACTGGAAATGGAAAGAAGTTAATTTTTTTATCACCGGTGTATGGAAACTTTTGTTTTCAAGGGAGTTGAGTTATACCCACCGCCGTATTTGATTTCAACTATCTGAGCGGGTAAGTTGTTGAAAAAGGGATGTCAGGGATTTTTGTGTTCAGTAACTGATACTTCAGTGCCCGAATTGAAGGTAGAAAATATTCCAATAGTATGGGAGTACGCGGATGTATTTCCACATGACTAACCAGATGTTCTCATTAAGAGGGAAATTGAGTTTCCTATTGAGATAATGCTAGATGCAAGACCCGTATCGAAAGCACTGTATAGAATGGCACCCGTAGAATTGAAAGAGCTGAAAATCCAACTACAAGAACTGCTTGACAAAGGTTTTATTCGACCTAGTGTATCGCCGTGGGGAGCTACAGTTTTGTTTGTAAAGAAGAAAGATGGTTTAATGAGAATGTGTATTGACTATCGAGAGTTAAACAAGCTGACAATCAAGAACAAGTATCCATTGCCGAGAATTGATGATCTATTTGATCAACTTCATGGGGCACAAGTGTCATGCCCCGAAGCAGTAAAAATAGAGAAAAATAAATTTCCTTTTTGAGTTCATAGGGAATGACAAGTGAAAGTCACTAAAATATCCACACCATACAGTACTAGTCCCCAAGAAAAGTAACATAATTAAAACTGAATATATAATAACAGTGTATCGATTACAACATCAGAGTGTGGTCCTCAGGATCACAACAGGTCTGGAGATAACATATGCCCAAGTACCCATTAACTATAAGTTTAACAAAATAACAGAAATATAAACTAGATATAACTATCTTCAGATCTTCAGCTGGCGTAAGGGCACTCGTCAGCATAACAGCCTTCTCCAGTGTAACCGGCATCAGTGGGTCACAATCTGTATATTCTTCCTCAGGGTAGTAGCCATCATCATAGGCTCCATTATCTGCATTAAAAGGGGTAGGATAATCTAGACGGGGAATGTCCAAGCAATAACGGTCGTCAACTTACTGAGAGCTGAGTGAACAGAAACTCACAGGGTATCAATGATATAACAAAATAACAATTTATGGAAGTGTCTAAGATATAGTGTTACAATAGTATCTTTGTCTTTATTACAACGTCAATACTTACCCTTATCGTCTTATTAACCAGAGACCAAAATTCAACATACTCTGCTTAGAAAGAACAGACTCAATCGTTTCATATATGTAGGCATACCATCATTCTATTCATCGCTCGTTAAGGATATAAACCATCCACCGCATGTCATAGACACCACATCAGTCCATCCCCCGCTCGTTAAGAATATAAACCATCCACCGTATGTCAGGAATACAACGCTTTGAATAATAGCATATCAAATATATTGCAATGACTCATCACTGTATACCAGTGATCCCCATCCACTACTCGTTAAGGATATAAAACATCCACTGCTCGTTAAGGATATAACATGGATCATCTGGCTACCTTAGGACTAGTTAGTCCTGCCCACTGCTCGTTAAGGATGTAAACCATCCACCGCATGTGAAGCATATCATGACCAGGCATCCGCCCACGTACCATTTCCAAAACCTATCAAACCTACCTATGTTCCGCACTAACATTGATACATGACTTCCCACTATGGCCTGACTACTCTGATTGAAAAGGATCGAATAATGAACTCATACAAGAATCGCCTAGTATCTAACGCTATTACGTTAATCCATTATTCTTAAGCTTACTCTACCTATGTTGTCACATAACCCTGATTAACCCATAATCGCATAATAGGAGTTTGAATCGAGAATCAGACAACTGAACCTCATATATAATAAACAACAGAAACAATCCATGTTCTTCAAATACCAATCGATTGGGACAAAGGTCAATCGATTGGGATAAAATATGTAACAATCGATTGGGAAAACATGGCAATCAATTGGATCCAAACAATGCCAATCGATTGCTAACTTTGGCAATCAATTGGGTTACAAATAATGGCAGTGGATTGGGAATCTCTCCAATTGATTGAGACTCAACTGATGTCAATCGATTAGGAAAAGTCCAATTGATTGGGACTATGTCTTCTCTAGCAGACTCATAAAACAGATTATATAAATGTTTTAAGGACGTATTTAATACATCTAAACATCCCATAAGCTTGTAAAAACATTATATAGTGAGACCAAGTGGGTAAAGACTGACCTAAGGCTTATTTGGGTGGGTATAATCATAGAACCTCCAAGCTTTTTCTCCCATCCTTCTCTTTCTCCTCTGTCTCTGTCTTTTCTCTGTCTCTCCTTCTTTTTTCTGTCTTTCTCTTCTCATCCTCTTCTTCCATGCCAAGGCAGTGTGTGTGTGGTTATGGGTATATACATATATATGTATAGGTGTTTGGTTGTATATATATGATATACAATCACTCTCTCTCAAACTCAACTGAACCAAACAGACCCAAGGCCTGAAATGAAGGTGTATATATAAGAAATGAGAGTGCCACACATCCAAAGCTCAAGAAAAGAAAAAAAACTTGTCTATATCCATGCCAATCGATTGGTAATGATGGCAATTGGTTATAGATATTTGAAGGCAATGGATTAGTATATTGCCACGTAATGAATTCAGGTCGGTAGAATAGCAATCGATTGGAAAGATGTCAATCAATTAGTATACAAAAAGTAGCAATCGATTGGGATACAAAGACAATCGATTGGTAACCAAATTACGAAATGAAAGGTAAGGGTTATATAAGTACAATTACGAAGTCTTATTTAATTAATACTCTCTAGAAATTTAGGGTATTACAACAAGTATTTTCAAAAATAGATTTGAGATTGGGTTATCATCAGTTGAAAGTAAAAGCGAAAGATGTAGAGAAGACAGCTTTCAGAACGCCTTATGGACACTATAAGTTCCTAGTTATGCCATTTGGAGTTATAAATGCACCAGCCGCATTCATAGATCTTATGAACTGAGTCGTCAAGGACTACTTAGACGATTTTGTGATAGTGTTCATCGACGATACTCTTATCTACTCGCCTAGTGAGATGCAACATGGGAATCATTGAGACTGATACTTCAGAGTCTGAGAGAGAAACAACTATTTGGTAAATTGAAGAAGTGTGAATTTTGGTTACCTAGTGATGATGCCGAAAACTGGTAAGTAAGATTTGGACAGGAAGTAAAGCAAGAAAAGATCTGTATGTGGTTCGGTCCCGTTAACAAGGTGACCTATGTCCACGGTTGCGTCTGTGCGCTTCTCACTAGCAGAACACCGGCGGGCCTGGTGAGCCAACAAAGAGGGGCGGCACTACCAGTAATACCGGTCGGGTGTATGTGTGCAGATGGTGAGTTTTCTCTTAAGTGCCTGTATCCTTGGAGAATATATGTTTGGATCCCTTTAACAGGGTAGGTGGGCTCTTTTATAGATGCAAGAGTCCACCCTTACATGGTAAGTTAATAGGATTAGGAAACCCAATCCGATTACAACTTAGCTTGCGTGATCTTTGGAGAGTTTCCTAAGTGGTTTAGGAAACTGCTATATCTCCTTCCTCAGATATCCAACCGATTTAGGAAACTGCTGGCTGGACGGGATCCCGAGTGGCTGAGACCATCGTACCCGACCGACAGAACCGTCCGGTCCCGAGGCTGCCTCGGGAATGCTTGGTTGTGTGCGCCCTCAGCGGAAGAACCGGCTCTACCTAGAGACGTGGCACTGTCCCATTGGCTAGATTATTTTGGACATATCACCTAGCATTACCTTTCTTGGTCACGTGATTGACAAGAATGAAGTTTCAGTTGATCCTCACAAAGTAGAAGCAGTATCTCATTAGCAAAAACTGACATCCATATCCGAAGTTCAAAGTTTCTTGGGATTAGCGGGATACTACCACTGTTTTATCGAGAATTTCTCGAAGATTTCATTGCCGATGACAAGTTGATGAGGAAGGGTGCTTCTTTTGAGTGGAGTTTGGAGTATGAAGACGGTTTTTAAGAGTTGAAGTCGCGATTGACGAGAGCACCAATCTTGACGATACCATCTGGAACTGAGGGATTTGTGATTTGTAGTGATGTTTTGCATCAAGGCTTGGGGTGTGTGCTTATGCATGGTAGTTGCTTACGCCTCAAGACAGTTGAAGTAACGTGAAGTAAATTATCTGACTCACAACTTGGAATTGGCAGCGGCAATCTATACTTTGAAAATTTGGAGACATTACTTGTACGGGAAGAAATGTAAGATCTTCACAGACCACAAGAGCGTAAAATATATGTTTACTCAATGAGACTTGAATATGAGACAGAGAAGATGATTATAGTTAATGAAGAATTATGACCTTTCGATTGAGTATCATCAAGGGAAGGCTAATGTAGTAGCCAATGCATTTAGCTGGAAGATGACAAGGAACTTAGCCGACGAGCTAACTCAACAGAAAGAATTGGTAAAAGAAATGGAGCATTTGGAGTTAGATGTGATTCCAGAGACAAATGGTGGCTTGATGATGGCGGTCATAGCTCCCAGACATTATTGATGAAATCAAGGCAGAATAATTTAACGATCTCTACTTGTGCAAGATGAGAGACGAGATATCTTTGGAAAAATGACCAGGGTTTAACTTAGAACAATGAGTATTGATGCTTGGGAACCGATTGTGTGTACTAAATGTTAAAGAGTTGAAATAAGATGTACCGGAACTTACAGGAGAGCTTTTGGTGGAAAGGTATGTAGTGTGAAATTGCTAAGTATGTTTCTGAGTGTTCGGTATATCAGTAAGTCAAGGTAGAAAGACAAGTACCTGCGGAGTTACTACAACCATTACCTGTATTAAAATGGAAATGGGATGAGATCACGATGGACTTTGTTTTCGAATTTCCACGATCATTCAACAAGAATGACAAAATTTTGGTAATATTTGATCGATTAACAAAATCAGCGCATTTCTTACTGATCAAGACAACTATACCTTCAAGGTTGGCAGAATTGTATGTGAAAGAGATTGTAAGACTACACGGGATTCCAGCATTGATTATATCATATCGTGATAGTAGTTTTATGTCAAGATTTTGGAGAAGTCTACAGAAAGCTATGGGTACTAAGTTAAGTTTTAGTACTGCTTTCCATCCTTAGACAGATGGGTAGACAGAGCTAATGATCCAAACCTTGGAAAACATGTTGAGACTTTGTGTTTTAGATTTTGGAAGTGACTGGGAGAAACACTAACCACTAATCAAGTTTGCTTATAACAATGGATTTCAGTCAAGTATCAAAATGGCATTTAATGTGCTCATGAGTGCTGCCCATTAACTGGACGATGCTCATATACAGCTTTACATGGCTTTTCAGGTTTCCGGTTCCATTAAAGCGGTCAATGGCGAGCATCTTGAAATTTTCTGGTAGTTTCAGCTTAACCTGCTCGAAAAGCCCTTCCAAGTGCAGCATATAATCATCAACCCCCTTGCTCTTCCTCAATACACTTTTTAGCTTATCAATTTTGTCCATTTTTCCTAGAGCTTTTTCTCATATACGGGCGGTGGGACCCCTTGAATCCAATCTTCTTCTCCATTATTCTAATGTACAGTGACGGGAGGTGGTACAAACCCTGGCGATGGTGGTGGCATGAATCCTGGTAGTGGTGGGAACCCAGGTGGGTACTGTGGGTGCTGCTATTTTAATTCTTCCATAAACTTTAAAACTTGGTCTAGGCTATCAGACTGTTGGCTTAAGGTTGCACCCGACTCGGTGACCTTGTTTTCCAACTCTTCTTGGTTCATGCTGAAATAACTTGGTGGGCTGATTCTGACCAAGTGATTATCTAAATTTCTGACCCAAGACGAGGATCCCAGCTACTGACTTTGGGAATCTATACTGACCTACAGATTTTGAGAGGACTGTATCAGGTTCTGACAGTGACAACTTTAGATAGACAACGACAGTGATGTTAACAAACATGGACTGACCGGTGTACAGACTGATTGAAAACAGTTCGTGCAGACTAATAGGAAAGGTGTATGCAAATGAGACAAGCATGCCAATGCAAGCCCTAATCTACATGATGCTCCTATTTCTAGCAGATAGTAGTTCAACAAGTAAGGTCTTAGCCATACATAGTGTGCTAACCTAACCTTCCAGTATGATCACCAGGGGATCATAGGGGTTTCCAGAATATTTCGAGAAGTTTGGATAGAGTTTCTATTGGGTTTGTGCCCTCAAACCATTACTTTATGTATGAGACATTGGCATTTTAATATATAGATATCAGCTTTATATTTCATTGTGTATGTTTCTTTCATGAGATGATTGTTAATCCTTAAGTATCATAGTAAGTAATTCATATATGTATGAGATACATACAAGTGAGATACGAATTACTATTCTTTGATACTTAAAGCTTGTCACAGTGGATGATGAGACTGGATATCTCATTAGGTTTACACTGTAGCATGATTAACTACCATTGGATGGAGTGATTAATCTCAATCACTAGAGTGTAACTCTTAGTTAATATGCTAGTGCTTATAGTGCATTGACGGACCTGAGCTTTCCTATTGACACTCAAGACTGTCAACAGTCAATAGGAACTCATAACTTGTATAAGATATATGTTCTCAATCTTGAGACGATTATAAACATAGACTATGAATATGGCTGCTTTGACTTACCAATCAGTGACGTCTATAAAAGATCAACACCTGGGTATCTTGGGTATATCATGTTCATAGGATTTTGAACATATATTGTCAAGATGGAATCTACCCTCTGATTCAGAGTAAGCATTCCCTTGAGAATGCCACCAAGTTGATTACTGAGAACTGCAGTCTTGTTGATAAGTAGTTATCAACATGTTTGGTAATCATAAGAGGTGAATAGGACTCAAGGAATACAAGAAGTAATCATGATTCAGGTTGACAGTACCCGTTTATCCGACTACCTGAATATGATTACGAATGCTGACGATAGAGGGACATTAGTACACCATACAAGTCTAGTTACCGCTTCGGATATGTTCTTTTGCATTGGAGTTCAGTTATCATTTTATACTGGAGTAAACGCTAACTGATCAGTTGGTTAGTTTGCTGATCAAAGAGTTTAGTCATGGGAATTAACAACTGTTTTGAGCCAGCAATAAAGAGCCTAGGAGGTCCCACTCTTAGCTCCGTTAGGATGCTTGGAAAGGCACATAAGGATGATGTCAAGACAGGTTCGATCGATCAAAGTTGTCTCGATTGATTGAAGTCTGGACAGGTTCGATCGCTTGAAGGTGGTTCGATCGATCGAATGTTCGATCAATCGAAGCCACTTCGATTGCTCAAACATTAGGTCAGTTTTGGGGATCTATAAATAGTGCAGCTGCGTCCAAAAAAAAAGTTTGTCATTTTAACACGCCAGAAGCTACATAAACTATTTTTAGAGCTCCCAATCCTTTACTATCCTCTCTATTAGAGATCCCACCGTCTCTAGTCTCTCCAGGAAGCATTCATAGGAGTCATAAGGGTGAAGATAGTCTAGTGGAGGCTGCTGCACCATCAAGGAGAAAGAAAATCAGAATTAGGTTCAAGACCTGAGGTATAGTTCTTCTCCCTCTTTAGTATACGCATCTATGGAATTGACGAGTAGTAGATCCTGGGCTACCAATAAGTTTTTGTAACTCAACCTTTCCATTGTGCGCTTAAAATTATTTTAAACCTGTGTTTCCTTTAATTGGTATCAGAACCACACTTGTTTGGATCTATAGATGCATTTTGGAACACTAGTTTTGATTTGCATGTTGATTTTAGGATTGTCTTTGAAACTGCATCATCACAGATCTACTTCTGTGGTGTTTTCACAACAGAATACAAATCTGTGAATTCATGGGATGCATGATGATTTTGATCAATCGAAGTAGGTTCAATCGATCGAGATCCTGCTGTTCTCAAGCGATCGAAGGACCTTCGATTGATCGAACTTGATTTTGTTTGATCGATTGAACTATGTTCGATCCATCGAGAAAGATTTTTTTGTCCAGGTGTACTTTTCACAGATTCAAAAGTTTTTAAAATTATACGTTTTAAATTTTAAATTCTGTAAAAAATTTCAAACCTATCTGTGAAACTAAAAATTCAATCGATTGAAAGTTCAATCGATCGAAGGTTTGATCGATCGAACCTCTGTGGATCGATCGAAGTGTGACAAAGAACTGAGATGTTGTTTTAGTGTTCTAAATCAGTGCGTAAAGAGTTTATGTACTGTGTAAATCAATTAAGGGTTCTAATGGATTATATATATTTGTTATATACGTGGATGTGTGTACGACTAACCCTTTTGCAACAAGATTAGTCCGCTCTCCCATGGCACCGATCATCAACAAATATTTTATTTTGTATTTTAATGTTTGTGTTTGGTGATTGTTGTTTTAATTTTTGGTTTGGTTTTAACTCATGTGTAAAGGGCGCTGCGACTTCAATCCCACGAAAAGGAAAGTCGCACCGGTTTTCCTAGCCTTCTTTATTTTCTTGTTGATTTCTATTTCTAGATAAATTATAAGCTTCGAAAGAAGCATAGGAGCAATGTAATAGAATTAGAAAACCCATGAAGATAGAGGAGCAAGCCGTTGTCCATGAAGATGGAGCTAAAGGCAATCAAACCAAGAAGGAGGTTCTATGGAGATAGAGCCATGGGAGATAGAGGCATCATTTGGATGCTTTTATTTCATTTTAGTTTTTTTTTTGTTTTATGTGATTTGTTTGTGATTGGCATTTAATTATATTTTTATAACTTGCATGCACGTAAAACAAGTTTTCTAAAATAAAATTCAAAAACTGTTTTCAACGCATTAGTAAACATTGAATGTTTATGGGTAATGTGTGGAAACAATTTTTTTAAAAGCAAAATCCTTTATACAAATCTAATGGGAGAGGGTCTTATTATAACACCCACGATCTTCCATTAACGATTCTCTGAGATGAGTAGTGCATTCTGTGTCACATCGCCAGGGGTGATCATTCCATACGAAGGATACACTACTCATTGGTTACTAGATGTGATCTTCCTATGGATAGGATCAATCAGACGTGTTAGAGGGTGACCACCACACGGAGGCACTACTTGAGGCGGTTGTGATTGGATCCTAGTTAACGGTACATACTAGCTAAGCTATGGATAAGGGATCCCACATGGGTCATTATTCAGAAACTTAGAGATCAAATCGGTTCGGGAGTCATAACTTGTTTTGCAAGAGTTGCATAGCGGACAAGTCATGATAAATCAATAGATCGAGTATTGACCACCACACGGAGGCTTAACTTTTTCATTTTGATATTCCGATGATTTTATTTTAAAATAAGAGTTTTAAGGATTCTTTTATTTCAAACTGTCAAATTCTAGTATCCATATTTATTTTGTCTTTTGATTTTTTCAGTAAATCATAATGTCAGGATCTACATTTAGTCCACTTGCCACCATACTCACTCACAACAAGTTAACTGGAAATAACTACACTAAATGGAAACGAAATCTTGACATCGTATTAACTGTGGAGGATCACATATATGTCCTCACCACCCCATGCCCCGAAGAACCCGCGGCAAATGCTTTGGCAGCTGCCAAACACGAGTTTGATAAATGGAAGAAGTCGAATGGAATGGCCCGTTGCTATATTCTGGCCTCAGTGGCTGATTTGTTGCAACACCAATTCCAGTCGAACAATTCTACCAATGACATTATCGAATCCCTAAAAAGATGTTTGGGGAGCATGGCAGGCCTGCTAGACAAGAAGCCATGCAGAAGATACTGAGTGCAAAGATGTCGGAAGGGACTCCAGTCAAAGAACATGTTTTAAAAATGATTGGTTATTTGAACTAGCTGGAGACCCTAGGTGCCAACATTGACACACAGACACAAGTTAATATGATCCTCAATACGTTGTCGCCGTCATTCGCTCATTTAAACTAAATTATTATATGAATAAAATGGATTTCTCAATGAGCAAATTAATGAGTTCTTTATAGGTAGCGGAAGGGGTGATCAAACCTAGGGGCAACGTTCTGAACGTTGAGAAAAGTTCTTCATCCTCCCAATCTATGCCGAAAGGAAAATAAGGGAAGAAGAAGGCTGGAACTGGTGGTCCAAGTGTTGGACCGGTCCCTAAGATTGCAAAATCTAAGGGAAAAGGTAAGGGCAAAGGGAAGGTGAGTGGCTAAGGCAAAGGAAAGTGTTTCCAATGCGGTGAGAAGGGTCACTGGAAGAGGAACTCTCCAGAATTCTTAGCTACAAGAGTTCAAGGTATGATTGAATCATATGTGATTGAAGTAAGTTTTATAACAGATACTTCAAACACTTGGTGCATTGATTCTGGTGTGACTAACCATATCTGTAATTCATTACAGGGGTTCAGATCAACTAGGAAATGCAGTGATGGGGAGATTGTGCTGGCTCTGGGTTTTAGCGCCATCGTTTCTGCGGTTGATAGGAGTAGTAGTTTTAGAGTTTTTGGATAATAAGACAATAGTTTTATCATATGTACTTTATGTCCCTTTAATGAGACGTAATTTAATTTCACTTTCAAATTTATCGAATAATGGTTATTCTTTTCATTTTGGAACAAAAATTGTCATTAAAATAAATAGTTTTTTTATATGTTCTAGTTTTAAAACTAATGGCTTGTATGTGATTACTCCTTATATTTCTAAAGACTCTTGTATGGAACTTAATAACTCAGTGGTAACTGTACCATCTAAAATAAAGAAGCCTTCCACTAATCCAACAAGGCTTTGGCATATGAGGCTTGGCCATATCAATCTAAATAGGATTGGCAGACTAGTCAAAGAAAGTGTCTTAGGCGATTTGGTTCTCGAACCAATGGAAGTCTGCGAGTCTTGTTTGGAGCCTGGAGGGTAAGATGACCAAAAGGCCTTTTCCCGCAAAGGGCAATAGGACCAATGCATTGTTGAAATTAGTTCATACTAATGTGTATGGACCAATAAATATTAGAGCACGGGGTGGTTATGAGTATTTCATAACATTTACTAATGACCACTCTAGGTATGGATATGTGTACCTAATGCAGCACAAGTCTGAAGCCTTTGAACAGTTCAAAGAGTTTAGGGCTGTGATGGAGAAGCAATTAGGAACACATATCAAGGCCATTCGATCTGATCGAGGTGGCGAGTACATCTCTACTGAGTTTATTGATCACCTTGTACAGAATGGGATTCTGTCACAGTTGATTGCACCTAGCACGCCTCAACAGAACGATGTAGCGGAGAGAAGGAATCGGACTCTTTTAGACATGACTAGGTCGATGATGAGTTATTCCAAGTTGCCATTATTCCTTTGGGGTTATGCTTTGGAAATCACTACATACATACTAAATCTAGTACCAAGCAAATCTATTCCCAGGGCACCACGAGAGATGTGGATTGGGCACAAGCCTTCTTTGCAACATTTCTGGACATGGGGTGTCCGGCACATGTGCTGAAAGGAAATATGAGCAAATTGGATTCTAGATCGAAAGTATGTTAATTTATAGGGTATCCAAAGGGTACTTATGGAAGGTATTTTTATGATCCAAGAGAACAGAAAAGTGTTTGTTAGTGTCGCGCCCGCCCCGAAGTTATTTCTTTTTTTGGCAGGTCAAAATGGGGTGTCTACAGCTAGTATAAACGCTGTTTTCTTGGAGAATGATTATATCTTAAACCATAAACTTAAGGGAAGACTAGATCTTAGAGAGATAAAAGGAGAGCCCTCAGTCTTACCCGCGGTTGAAAATGATGTAAATTAAGAAAATACCACTTCTTTACACAATCCCATACCGTACCTCGTCGTAGTGGGATGATGGTTAGCCAGCCTGACAGATACATGTTCTTAGGAGAAGTTTTTTAAGCTGTCTCCATAGAATCTGAATATGATCCTGCCACGTTTGAAGAGGGAATGGTTGATGTAGACTCAGCTCATTGGGTCAATGCTATGAAGGTTGAATTGGAATCTATGGATTCCATTCAGGTCTGGGATCTTGTAGAACTTCCAGCCAATATTAAAACCATTGGTTGTAAATGGGTCTACAAGAGCAAAAGAGGATCTGATGGAAAGGTTGAGACCTATAAGGCCAGGCTTGTAGCGAAAGGTTACACTCAGAGGGAGGGCATTGACTATGAAAAAACCTTCTCGTCGGTAGCCATGCTCAAGTTCATCAGAAAACTCTTATGATCTTATTCATTGCTGCATGCCTAGATTATGAGATCTGGTAGATGGACGTTAAGACTGCATTCTTGAATGGCAATCTTGAGGAGGAAAACTATATATAACAACCAGAAGGGTTCAAAGCTGGTCGGAAAGGTAACTTGGTATACAAGTTGCAAAAGTCCATTTATGGGATTAAGTAGGCATCTAGGAGTTGGAACATCTTATTTGACCAAGCGGTCAAATCGTTTGGTTTCATACAAAATCTGGATGAACCTTGTGTATATAAGAAGAGTGAAGGAAAAGTGGTGGCTTTTCTTGTGCTTTACGTTGACGACATTCTACTCATTGGGAATGATATAGCGGCATTGTCAACGGTTAAGGTTTGGCTAGCTAGTACTTTCGATATGAAAGATGTAAGAGAGGCGAGCTATATCCTTGGGATAAAGCTCTTTCGAGATCATACGCGAAAGATAATAGGATTATCTCAAGCTGGTTATATCGATAAGGAGCTTGATCGGGAGAGAACAAATCCTATTTATACGCCTTAACTTACGTTTGTTAGTACCTTTTTATTCTATTTTTGTATATTTTTACTTCGTTTTCTATTTTCTGATAGGTTTTGGAAGAAATCAAGTAAACCAAGTTAAATGGGGTGAAAAAGCAAAGCAAAAGAAGCAAGAAAATCCACATCGCGAGCGCGATCTGCTCGTGCGAAGATCCAGAAAATCGCTCGCGTGATCCGCGCGCGCGAGGTCCCAATATCGCACTCGCGCGGCCCGCGCGCGCTACATGTGTAAAAATGGAACTTGCGTATTTTACTCTACTGATGATTCTTACATGAACGAAACTGCCTAATTGCGTCCAGACTGTAAAATATAGCAGTTTTAGTGCAATTCGAGTTAGGAAAGCTCCCAAAACTTGCCTAAAATCTATATATACCCTATTTTACTTCAATTTAAGGTTTGACAATTATTATACACACAATATACAACCATACTTTCAGCCATTGAAGGGAGGGAAGCAAGGAGTAGAAGAAGAAGACCAAGGATTTCCATGGCCTCCTCCATCAACTACTTGCCATCTACCGCTTCTATAGACAACTAAACCTAGATCTAGGGTTTCAATGAAACCCTAGCCAAGTATTAGGGTGTATTTTATGTTTTTATTTTAGTTTTATTATGTATGGATGACAGTTACATGTTTTAAGGATTTTTATAAATAAATTGTGCTTTTATTGATTAAATCGTTACTTTCAAAGTTTACTCGTCTTAGATCTATTTTGATGGTAGTGTGCTCAATGATCTATGCTTGCTGTGCTTGTTTAGATTATTTACATGTAATGGTGCTTAAATTGAATTGTGCTATCAAGTATCTGAATAGTCCATGCCTAGATTAGACGGATTATACCACAATCCTAGTCTAGTGTGGGATTATTCGTGCTAACCGAAGATGGATTATGTTGGTGCTTGAACCATAGTTATTTTCTTGACGGAGGAATTGGGCTTGTAGCTACAATTCCCCATTATCATCCAACTTAATAGGCTAAAGTAATTCGTAAATTTATTATGAAGCTAGTGGTGGATTTGTAATCCTAGGTTCCCTTCAAATATCTTTAAAATAACTTTAATTGCTTTCATAATTTAGATTTATTTTTATTGTTCTTAGTTTAATTAAAATCAAATCACAATCTGTTCTTCTTAATTAATTAGATTTAGGTTTTAAAATTAAAGCACTGTAGTATTTCAATCTCTGTGGGTTCGACCTTTACTTCCACACTGCAAATCTTTAGAAAAGTAAAGTATACTTTTATATCTTGATATTGACAACATCAGAGCTAACTAGGTTTTCAAGGGATAATTCGAAGAAAGGTTTGTTACCTTTTAGGCATAGTTTAGCGTTCTCCAAGGACCAGTGTCTAAGAACACAGGAGGAGAGGAATCGCATGGCAGGAATTCCCTATGCTTCAGTAGTGGGAAGACTCATGTATGCAATGTTGTGCACTAGACCATATATCTGTTTTGCCATTGGCATAGTTAGTAGATATCAATCGAATCCAGGTACAGAGCACTAGACAGCCGTTAAGCACATTCTTAAGTACTTGAAAAGGACTAAAGATTACATGCTTATGTACGACGGTAGTGAGTTAATTCTAGTGGGATATACTGACTCAGATTTTATGTTAGATAAAGATTCGAGGAAGTCGACATCTGGACATCTCTTTACCTTGGGAGGTGGTGTTGTTAGTTAGCGGAGCATTAAGCAGAAATGCATTGCAGACTCAACTACAGAAGTTGAGTATGTGGTTGCTTGTGAAGCCGCAAAGGAAGCTGTTTGGCTCAAGAAGTTCCTTATAGAGCTCAAGGTGGTACCAGCATCCCTGTCACCTATTACGCTATATTACGATAATAGTGGGGCAGTGGCTCAGTCCAAGGAGCCAAGGAACCACAAAAAAGGAAAACACGTAGAGCGGAAATATCATCTAATTCGAGATATTGTTCAACGTGGAGATGTGACTGTCATCAAGATTGCCACCATTGACAATCTTGCAGATCCGTTTAAAGGCCTTGCCACAGAAGGTCTTTGATTGTCATCTAGATAGTTTATGTCTCAGATGTAGTCCTGAATGGTTATGAGTGCAAGTTGGAGTTTGTTGGGTTTGTGCCCTCAAGCCATTACTTTATGTATGAGACATTGACATTTTAATATATGGATATCAGCTTTACATTTCATTGTGTATGTTTCTTTCATGAGATGATTGTTAATCCTTCAGTATCATAGTAAGTAATTCGTGTGTGTACATACAAGTGAGATACGAATTACTATTCTTTGATACTTAGAGCTTGTCATAGTGGATGATGAGACTGGATATCTCATTAGGTTTACACTATAGCATGATTAACAACCATTGGATGGAGTGATTAATCTCAATCACTAAAGTGTAACTCTAGTTAATTTGCTAGTGCTTATAGTGTATTGACGAACCTGAGCTTTCCTATTGACACTCCAGACTGTCAACAGTCAATAGGAACTCATAACTTGTATAAGGTACGTGTTCTCAACCTTAAGACGATTATGAACATAGACTATGAATATGGCTGCTTTGACTTACCAATCAGTGAGGTCTATAAAGATCAACACCTAGATATCTTGGGTATGTCATGTTCATAGGGTTGTGAACATATATATTGTCAAGATAGAGTCTACCCTTTGATTCAGAGTAAGCATTCCCTTAAGGATGTCACCAAGTTGATTACTAAGAACTGTAGTCTTGTTGATAAGTAGGTATCAACATGTTTGGTAATCATGAGAGGTGAATGGGACTCAAGGAATACAAGAAGTAATCATGATTCAGGTTGACAGGAACCGTTTATCCGACTACCTGAATGTGATTACGAATACTGATGGTAGAAGGGCATTAGTACACCATACAAGTCTAGTTACCGCTTTGAATATGTTCTTTTGCGTTGGAGTTCAGTTATCGTTTTGTAGTGGAGTAAACGTTAACTGGTCAGTTGGTTAGTTTGCTAATCAAAGAGTTTGGTCATGGGAATTAACAACTGGTTTGAGCCAACAATAAAGAGCCTAGGAGGTCCCACTCTTAGATCCGTTAGGATGCTTGGAAAGGCACATGAGGATGATGTCAAGATAGGTTCGATCGATCGAAGTTGTCTCGATCGATTGAAGTGTGGAAAGTGCTCCCATTGGTCTCAAACATCTGTGAACATAAAACTACATCGTTTTGGTCTTCAATTATTATATTTGGACCTCCAAAATAAATTACAAATATGAACTCTGCGGGGGTTGAGTGCCGTCGCGGCACTAGTCCTCAGACGCCCAGAAATTTGTATTTAGTCCCCCAGAGGTTCCGGTATTCGTAAAAAGGCCCTATTTCGTCCGAAATACACAAAAAATGCGTATGAACTCCAAACTGAGGTTGTGATATACCATTGAAAAGGTAATGGAGTCTAATTTACATTAAAAAAAATAGTTTAGAGATAGGTCACTTTGAAAAGTTTTACGGTATTCGCGATAAAAGCTTATTTGATCGCCTTTTTCACCTTCGAAAATTTATAAAAATTCGTTTTAAATCCAGGAATTATGTACGAAATACCGTTGGAAAGATATTGACCTCTAGTATCCATGAAAAATGTTTGAAAAATGGTACGGTGCTCTGGTTTTAAAGTCAACTTTTGGTCAAACTGGTTAAACAAGGGACCTCTAGGAAGTTTTGGGAACCTCTGGGAGCTCCCGGGAGCTGACATTTTCGTCCGATTTTTTTTAATACTTTTCTCATGATCTAGAATTATCTCGGAACTTTTTGGCAAAATTGGATGATTTCGGTCAAACCTTGATCAAATCTGGTCAAACCTTGGTCAAACTGGTCAACGGAGACTTTCCGGGAACTTCCGAGACTTCCGGGGGTTTCTAAGTGTTGACAATTTCATCTGATTTTGCTTCAAAACTCATTTTTAGTATTTTTTTTTATGACGTAGCATTTTTTTCACAACTTTTGGTCCAAATCCGGGAGTTTTGGGGCTTTCAACGGCATTTTGGTCATTCTGAGCATTTTGAGAGATAGAACTAACTTCCAGGAGTCCTTTTTGAGTTTTTTTTCAATCATTGTGAACCACCAAGCTATGGGTCTCCTAAATTTGATAGCCGACAAAATGGGGTGTCTACAATACGCATCTATGGAATTGACGAGTAGTAGATCCTGGGCTACCAATAAGTTTTTGTAACTCAACCTTTCCGCTGCGCATTTAAAATTATTTTAAACCTATTTTTCCTTCAATTTCTGGGAGAAAATGGTCATATCTGGATGTTTCTGGGATATATGGACGGAGTTTCTGGGAGGATTTGGTTATATCTGGATGAGTCGGACAGAGTTTCTGGGAGAAATTGGTCGTATCTGGATGTTTCTAGGATATATGGACAGAGTTTTCGGGATAAACTGGTTATATCTGGGTGAGTCGGACAGAGTTTCTGGGATAAACCGGTTGTATCTGGACGTTTCTGGGATATATAGACAGAGTTTCTGGGAGAAACTTATTGTATCTGGATGAGTCGGACAGAGTTTCTGGGAGAAACCGGTCGTATCTGGATGTTTCTAGGATATATGGACAGAGTTTCTGGGAGAAACTGGTCGTATCTGGGAGAAACTGGTCATACCTGGATGTTTCTGGGATATATGGATAGAGTTTCCGGAAGAAACTGGTTAAATATGATGGTGATCATACTGTCTAGTAAGTTTTCATACTCCTATGTCTTAGGACCAACAAACAAGGTTTGCGGTGTATATCTTTGTGAACATGGAGTAGACATCCTTACCATGGTGCCTAGGTATGTCAACTAAATGTGGTCACATGTGAGTGATTGCCTTGAAAATCATAAGAAAGAGGTTTTGCCTCATGCCACATAAGCCTCTACACCGCGCAGGTAATCCCATCAGGGCATACATTAGTTATATCACATTATCCTATCTAAAAAGATAAATGAACAGTCCTATGAAAGATTCTACAGGAATCTGTATGCAAAAGCTGGGTTTAGTCAAAGAAGGTCCATTGACGAGAGTTCCAATATACCGTCAGAGAGACAGTACAAAGGTTTTTACTCTTTTTGATATACCTTAGAAGGTACAGTATCAACAGTGACTTGTGCCTTGGCACGGCAAAACCTGAACAATGTCAGCGCCGCGTTTCAGACACAGTCGGAGGGGAAATGTAGGAGTGCAATGCGGTGAAGTAGACACAGTAAAGTGATGATTTTAAGGATGCTTCTTATGAGTCAAATCTCTGTATTATTTTATTTTCAAATAAAAAATCACCAGCAGAGTCGCCAGATTATGGACATGCAGAATCGGTTTTCCACTTTTAGTTTTGAAATTGATTTGAAGAAAAGTAGGTCTGTTGAAAACAAATACAAAATCGCTACTTGGTCTTTGAGGAACCAAGAAACCTAATTTTGACTCACCCAAATAGATAAAGGCCACCAGCCCTTCATAACCAAAGAACTTGGCTCGGGGTTTTGGTACGAGAAAGCAAAGAGCCTTTATCGCGACTAAAACACCCTCAACTTGCCCTATCTCTCGAGTGGCCGCAATTAATATCCAAATAATCATCTTTTACTATGTTTGGTTCGACAATTAATACTATGATAGTATATTACATCACATAAGAATTTTGAAATGGAAAATCTAAAGGTAAGATATCATCCATAAGATCTAAGCCAAGTATCACACAATGCAAAAGTGAAAGATCACACAAGTAAACCTAGGAAAAATCGTCTAATCACATATCAAGTTATCAAGTTTTCCTAATCTAAAGGAGATATGAATTGTTCTTGAAACAAATAATCAAAGAAATCAAAAAATGCTTAGCAAGTTAGAATGATGCATGTTAACCTTTGAGAAAGGAAGACCTCTCAATCCCCGGGACGGATGAAAAAGGAAGATTAGATCGAGGGGAAGCATGAACGTATGATCAAGTTCATTCCTTATAATCTTCTTACATTAGGAGTCACTAAAACTCCAAATCTTGCATGGATCAAATGTATGATCCTAGGATATGCAAAGGTTGTAGTGTGTTTGTGCTCATGGATTTGCTAAAGTGATTAAGAAATCTAAATATATGCATGGATTAATGAAGGATGTTATTATAGGATGTATACAAATGTAGTACGAACTACTTCCTAAGACATGAGCTAATTTGGATTGCATGTAAGCATCAAATCAAAGGAAAGAACTCAAAACATGCTTGCTGTGAATAGTGGACAGAACAGTGAGTTCAATTAGTAAAAATGGAAAAGTGGGTTAGATATGTTTTTAGTTCATGATTTTTTATGGAGATCATCCTTATTGTGTCTAGAACACGTATCAAAAAGCCAAACTACAATATCACAGATTGAGAGAAATCAGATAAACAATAGAGGTTACTCAGAAATAGAATCCGTATTGTCGACTGAAATGTTGAAAAATCTTAGAAAATTAAAACAAAACATCTAGAGGCCCATATTATATTAAAAGTTCCCTAAGATACTGAAGTTCAAGGTAAAAATGAGTTGGGACCACTCCCTTTGGAAATTTTGTTTTGAAAACAAGTTGAAAGTCAACCTAGCTGCTGTGCAGTAAAAACAGAGTGTTTGGAAGAAATGTTTGGACCAAAATTGACCCTTTCAAGTGTCTTCAAGTCAAACCAAAAATCATGGGTGTTCCGTAATAAGTTAGGAAGACCTTCCAAGTGGTCTTGTAATCACCCATTGAGTATGGAACTCAGAATGTTATTTTGAAGTTGAACAACTCACTGTTTTTGAAGATTTTTTAGGAAAACAAGGTTTATTCTTGGAATCTAAACATTGGAGTTTTAGAGGGGTTTTGAAATAGGGGTTTTTGAAAGTATATTTTCAACATCAAATGGAGATTACAACCTTTTGGAATATCAACATCAAACTCACGTCAAGAACTTCCAAGATTGTTGAAGAGAATTGTTTTTCATTTGAATATGACTTCAAGAATACATATGAATGTATTGAAGTTATAATCATCATCTATCAAACATGTTTTTGAGGTCAAGAGCTACTATCCATTAGGATTCACTCACCTCAAACATCATGTCATCATTTAGGTGATGATGAACTAGTAAGTAAATAAAGAAAAATAAAAAAGAAATAAGATTAAGAATAGATGAACATAGTATGTAAATAAGCAAGTAAAGCAATCAATAGATGATATTCAATGAGATTTTGGACTTGTAGCTTGGTGTTTCACTCATATATGATGACTTTGGATATGGAAGTAGCTTCCTATGTCATAAATACTCACTAAAATGGTGGTTGGGTGTATTGAATGTGAAATAAAGAGGAGTAATGAAGTAAAAACAAGGTTGAGAACTCACTTTCTATTGAAAATCAAAAGGAAGAAGCTCACTTTCACTATTCTAACCTTATCTCTACAACTTTCTCTCTACAGCTTTCTCTAAACTTGTGTTTGCACCCCCCCCTGAAATGAGAAGTCAAGGGGGGTTTATATAGGCCAATTTGGGATGATTTTGGGATTTAAAGAGTACTCTCATTGGTCCCAAACATCTGTGAACAAGAAATTACGTCGTTTTGGTTTTCAATTAATCAAATTGGACCCCCAAAATAAATTACAAAAATGGACTATTCTGGGGGAGAGTGTCGCGGCGACACTGCTCCTCCGACGTCCAGATAATGTTGTTTAGGCCCCAGAGGTTCAGATATTTGTGAAAAGGTCCTATTTCATCCGAAATTCACAGAAAATGCGTACGAACCCCAAATTGAGCTTATGATATACCGTTAGAAAGGTAATGGAGTCTACTTTCATTAAAAAAAATAGTTTGGAGTTAGGTCACTTTGAAAAGTTTTGCGGTATTTGCGATAAAAGCCGATTTGATCGTCTTTTTCACCTTCAAAAATTCATAATAAATTCGTTTTAAATCCAGAAATTATGTCCGATATACCGTTGAAAAGATATTAACCTGTAGTATCCATGAAAAATGTTTAAAAAATGATACGGAACTTTGGTTTCCAAGTTAACTTTTAGGTCAAATCGGTCAAACCTAGGATCTCCAAGAAGTTCTAGGAACCTCTGGGAGCTCCCAGGAGCTGACGTTTTCATCCGATTTTCTTTTAAAACTCGTTTCAGTACTTTCACATGATCTAGAATGATCTCAAAACTTTTCGGCGAATTTGGATGATTTCGGTCAAACCCTGGTCAAACCTAGGTCAAATTGGTCAATGGAGACTTTCTAGGAACTTCCGGGACTTCTAAGGGTCTCTGGGAGCCGACGATTTCATCTGATTTTGCTTTAAAACTCATTTTACCACTTTTTTTATGACGTAGCATATTTCCAAAACTTTTAGTCCAATTCCGGGAGTTTTTGGGTTTTCAGGGGTATTTTGGTCATTCTGAGCATTTTGAGAGATAGAACTAACTTCCAAAAGTCATTTTGAGTCCTTTCGATCATCATGAACCACCAAGCTATGGGTCTCCTAAATCTGATAGCCGACAAAATGGGGTGTCTACACACACATAAAACACGTAGTCGCATTGATCCGTTATACCATGACATGTTTTCAAATGAATAGCACTTAAAGTTAAATTTTTTTGTTTGTTCTTTTTTTTGTACAATTTAATTTTTTAGTAAAGCCATTACCAATAATGCATTGGTGATCAGTTAGCAATTCAAACTGAAGTTGCTTTTGTAGTTTATGGTCTTGTAGTTTAAAGCTAAGTCTCCAAATTGTTGGAAATTTTTTTAGACGTAAACTTCTCTTTTTTTTTTTGAAAAATATAATAGACGTAAACTTGTTAGTACAATAATGGAAATCTAGCCCATCTAAAATATTTGGCCTAATATATTTTCCTAGTATAGCCCAATCTGATTAATGATGCAATTTGTACAAAAAAAAACATATACTGCTATATTAAACTCACATTTAAAATGTATAGAGGAAATTTAACAAACAGTAATTTGAAAAATAAAAATTAACACACATTTTTATCCATTTTCCAATTTATGCATCTTTTCAACATTTATTTATGTACACAATTAAACACAAACTTATGTTTTACAAAATCAATGATTTTCAAAAAAAAAAATATATATGAAAATTTAGAAAAATCTGTACAAAGGAAATTTAACAAACATTTGGAAAATAAAAATTAACGCATGTTTTTATCCATTTTCCAATTTTATGCATCTTTTCAGCATTTATGTATGTAAACAATTAAACACAAACTTATGTTTTTCATAATCAATTATTTCCAAAAAAAAAAAAAAAAAAAATTGAAAATTTAGAATAATCTTATTACGAAAATTTTCAAAAACCCGTTATCTAAAATGAATATTTGCAAAGTTATGTTTTCCAAATTCAATGTCTTCCAACATTTTCTAAAACAATGTCCAACGGAAATATAGGAAACATTAAATTAGGAACTAATAAACACAAATAGTCTAAGAAATAATAATAAACAAAATTTGGACAAAAATATTAAAATACACATCAAAAATGTATAAAGGAAGTTTAGGAAACATTATTTTAGGAAATAATAATAAATACATAATGTTACCCATTTCCAAATTTCATGTGGTTTTTCAAATTGTATGGAAACAAATAAATACAAATTTATGTTCTTCAAATTTCATGTTTCCAAAATTTTCCAAATTTAGTAACAATTATTATGGAAACAACTAAAAGCCCATTATGTTCTCCAAACTTATTAATAAATGTCCAATGTTCCTAAATTTTTCTAAACTATGTTTAAAGGAAATTCTGAAAATAATGAGCACACAACTAATATAGGAAATGATATTAAACACAATTATGGAAAGAACTAATTTGAAATGTTCAAAGGATATTGTAGAAACATTAAATTAGGAAATAATAAACTATTTTACCCGCTACCAAATTCTAGGACTATTTTTAGCATTTAATACCATTTATATGGAAACAATTAGAGCACATTTCTATAATTTTCAACATTTAGGTATAAATTATTCTAGAAACAATTAAACACACAATAGTTTTGAAATAATAAATACCCAATTTTCTAAATTTTCTACATTTACAATTTTCCATAATAATAATTTTTCATACTAATGCTGACAAATAATTTGCATAATAGGCACTTTCCTCAATTAATGAACACACTTTTCCAAAAAAAAAATGATCGATGCTTCACTCTTAAAGAGCATTGATTCCATGAGAATTTTTAATATAAAATAGTACAAACCACATAATCATTAAGGGGCAAAATTGTAAAAAAGAAAACACAATTTAGGGAAAGCAATTAAAACTAGGGGCATCACAATTTAGACAAATAAAATAAAAAAATCAATGTGCTCACTCAAATCAAAGCTTACTGTAATTGTAAAGAACATTTAAAAAAAAACACATAAAAACCACAAAAGCGAGCAGACCCATATAGTCAAAACCTTAGAACAAATACCCTACATATCCATTTTTTTGTTTACAACCAATGTAAATTGAATTATTATTAAAAAGAAAAAGAGAAGACATAAAAAAAAAAGGGGAAAAAAAAAAAGAAAGAAAGAAAAAGATAATGAAAAAGAAGACTTCACTAAATTTTATAAGAATGAGCAATATTCAAATGAAGCCACTGGCGACTGAATTAAAAAGAAAAAGAGAATGAAAGAGAAATGAAACTAACAACAAAAAGAACATTTGTAGTTTCACTCTCTTCAACATCTCTGCAAAAGACATAAAGAAGGGAAACTTCTAAATTCCATATTCTCTTTAAAAAAAAAAAAACTGAAAGATGAATAGTAATTTTATGTAGACAATGATTTATACTTTTGATCATCGTTCTCTCATATCCCAAAAGTAGCTTCAATGGAGGGAGAAATAGAGACAATGATTTTTGTTGAAGCAAGAACCAATTAGGGGGCAGGGGAAGAGAGAGATCATAAAATCAAGATCGAGAGAAAGAGTACCAAATCAATTTTTTTGTTGAGAAAGATGTTGGAAATATTTCATCTTCAAAACTGTAGGAAATATTTCATTGATATAATTGGAAAAACATAAACAGATTCTGATTACAACTAATGAAAACAGAAAATTACAGTTGGACATAAACAGGAAAAATAAACAGGAGAATTATCAAACCGAGGCCTGTGATTTTATTCACAGTTTCCTTAAAACAGATTCGCCGCCCTCACCGGATGTGCTTGAGGAAATCGTCGGCGTCTGTCTCCCAGGATACAGCGGCTTCTAGCAGTGGTACTTGCACAACGTACAACTGCTCTGGCGAACTAACTATATTCTGTGACTCTCTCTCTGAAACTGGGACTAGAAGGAAGAACACTTTGAAGAACAGTATTTTTCTAAACTGTGTTGGAATAATGTTCAAGATGTGTATAGACTGTTGGATAGTTAGAATATATTTGTGTCTTCATCATTTCAGAAATTCCAAAGGTTGTAACTACAACCTTTTGGAGTTCTGTAACTCTTCCAGAAATCCCAAAGGTTTTTGCAATGTAAAACATGTGCAGAAATACTAAGGGTCTCTCATTACACATTGGAAAAAACTAAACTTGAGGGGTCTAAAAAGAAATATTCTGTGCGGGCCGCACCCACACCCACGACCCCGACCCGGCACGGCCGGTCGGTCGGTCGGACAGCGGCGGCGGCGCGCGCGCGTGTGTGGAGTAAACCCAAAGGGCCTTAGGTCCTCCCCCTTCCACAAAAGTGGGTACCCCTTGGGGCCCAAACCCAAAACATGAAGTAGCCTTATAAATACATTAGAGGCTACTTCTAGTTTTCCTATGTGGGACAAGGCAAGTTGTGGATCTCTTTCATTTCAACAACTCCTTGTATGGGGCAACCTTTAACCATTAATTTCTCATTCACCCATCAATAGTTTTGGACATGTGAATATCCAAATTTCATCTCCTCATGGAGGAGAACACAAATCCACAAGGACCCCACTTAAACTCTAAGTGGGTCCCACTTTTATTAGCCCTTAAACATGGCCAAAACACATATTTATCCAATAATCCCCCACATGAATGAAATTAACCGAAACGATGTGAGACAGTGACTCGACAAGAGAGAGAGAGCACAACGGATCACTCCTGCAAAGGATAGGTAGCTTTTGGCTTTGAACCTTCCCTTGTGACAATCTATCAGATTTACTGGCTGACCAGTGAACGTATAGTCTTGAACTGATTGCCATTAGTGTAAACAACCGACAGACCTCACAAAAGAGCTTTCCAACCATAGTTTAGTTCTTACACTTGTGTTCAATTTGGCCTTGAACACTCGCCTGGTTCAGTAAATGTTTATCAAAGAATTTCGCCATTCTCAAATTCTTTTAGAAGCGACCCCACTTCACATTCACATAGGTGACTATTTAGAGTATCCTGCTATACTCCGCTTGGTTACCAACGCACATAGTCATTAAAAGCTAAGCTTACCCTCACACTAACAGGTATCACTGTTGAATCATAGAAATGGGCAGAAGAACATTTCTTCTCAGTGATTCTCTTAAGGTACATGAAATTAGGTTGTCCCTTTGAACCTAGATCTTGGGATCTCCAGTCAACTAGGTTGGGTTTCCATTCCATTCCCTTGTAACGTCATAGGCTTTAGTCCCATTCCTCTAGATGATTTATTAACTAACTCTCGATTTAACCCTTTGGTTAGCGGATCCGCAATATTGTCCTTTGACTTTACATAGTCAATTGTGACAATCCCACTTGAGAGTAGTTGTTTAATGGTATTGTGTCTACGACGAATATGTCTAGACTTACCATTATACATATTACTTTGTGCCCTTCCAATAGCAGATTGGCTATCGCAGTGTATGCAAATAGCTGGTACAGGTTTTGACCATCTAGGAATATCTTCTACAAAATGGCGAAGCCATTCAGCCTCTTCAGCTGCCTTGTCTAGCGCAATGAATTCAGATTCCATTGTCGATCTAGCAATACAAGTTTGTTTTGAAGATTTCCATGATACAGCTGCACCACCAAGTGTGAAAACATATCCACTTGTAGATTTTGAATCTTTCATATCGGATATCCAGTTTGCATCACTGTATCCTTCCAATACAGCTGGATATCTCATGTAGTGCAATCCCTAATCACGTGTATATCGTAAGTACCGCAGTACCCTTACTATCCCTTTCCAGTGTTCAGTACTAGGATTACTAGTATATCTACTTAGTCTACTAACAGAATAAGCAATGCCAGGCCTTGTACAACTCATTAAGTACATCAAACTTCCTATCACTTGAGAATATTCTAGTTGAGAAACACTCTCACCAGTATTCTTAGATAGGTGTAGACTTAAGTCCACAGGCGTCCTGGCTATACTAGTATCAGACTTGTTGAACTTCTCTAGGATCTTGTCTACATAATGTGACTGTGACAGAACAAGTCCATTAGTATTTCTAGAGATCTTGATGCCCAATATAACATCAGCAAGTCCCATATCTTTCATGTCAAATTTAGAATTCAACATTTTCTTAGTGGATTTAATGATTTTATCATTACTACCCACTATGAGCATGTCATCAACATAAAGACATAGGATGACATAGCCTTCAATTGTGTCTTTGACATAAACACATTTATCACACTCATTGATTTTAAACCCACTAGAGTACATAGCTTGATCAAATTTTTCATGCCATTGTTTTGGAGCTTGCTTTAAGCCATACAATGATTTGACAAGCTTACACACTTTATTTTTTTGCCCTGGAGCAGAAAATCCTTCAGGTTGTTCCATGTAGATTTCTTCATTCAAATCTCCATTAAGGAATGCAGTCTTAACATCCATTTGATGTATTTCGAGACCTCGCAACGCTGCGATCGCAATAATCATACGAATGGATGTTATTCTCGTAACAGGAGAATACGTATCAAAGTAGTCTAGACCCTCCTTTTGTCTATACCCTTTGATGACAAGCCTTGCTTTATACTTATCAATAGTACCATCCGTCTTCATTTTCTTTTTAAAAATCCATTTGTAGCCCAATGGCTTTCAACCAGGAGGGAGATCTACCAGTTCCCAAGTATGGTTTTGTAGGATAGAATCAATTTCACTCTTGATTGCTTCTTTCCACAATGGACCATCTGGTGATCTAATAGCTTCATTATAGCTTTGGGGCTCACTTTCTATAACATAAGTTAGAAAGTCTGGACCAAAAGATTTTGAGGTTCTAGCTCGTTTCCCACGTCTAGGCTCAATGTCTACATTTTCTTCTTGGGTTTTACTAGTTTCCCCAACAGTCTCAAATGTGCATTTTTTAGAACTATATTCCTCTTTACAAGGAAATATATTCTCAAAGAAAAACGCATTTCTAGACTCCATGATCATGTTCTTGTGTATATCTGGGTTTTCAGATTTATGTACAAGAAACCGATACGCACTACTATTATGTGCATAGCCAATAAATAAACAATCAACAGTTTTTGGACCTATCCTTTCTTTCTTAGGAGTAGGTGCAAGAACTTTTGCAAGACACCCCCACATTCGTAAGAACTTGTAGGAAGGTTTTCGACCATTCCATTGTTCATACGGGGTTTGATCAACTTTCTTTCGAGGTACCTTATTTAAAATATAATTTGCGGAGAGAATTGCCTCCCCCCACAAGTTCTGTGGCAATCCAGAACTTATTAACATAGCATTCATCATTTCTTTTAAGGTACGATTTTTCCTTTCAGCAACTCCATTTGATGGATGTGAATAAGGTGCGGTGGTTTGGTGAATAATTCCATTTTGTGCACAAAACTCACCATATAGCGCTACATATTCACCACCCCTATCACTTCTCAACACCTTAATCTTTTTACTTAGTTGATTCTCAACCTCTGTCTTGTATAGAATGAACTTAGCCAAAGCTTCATCCTTACTTTTTAGCAAATACACATAACAGTATTTAGTGCAATCATCAACAAAAGTAATAAAATACTTATTACCACCTCTAGATTGAACCATTTTTAAATCACATACATCAGTGTGGATTAATTCCAGAGGTTCAGTGCTTCTTTCAATTTATTGAAATGAAGTCTTTGTTAACTTTGCTTCAACACAAGTTTCACACTTATAACTTGCATCAATATGAAAGTTTGGTATGTGGTCTAATTTAATTAATCTTCGCAAAGAATTAAAATTAACATGTCCTAGTCTACCATGCCACAAATTGGAAGACTCAAGCAAGTAAACAGAAGAGGTACTCATTTTATTAACTTTTGGGAATACAATTGCTACATTAAGTTTGAACATCCCATTACACATGTACCCCTTCCCCACATACATTCCCGCTTTGGTCAATACCACCTTGTCTGACTCAAAGACCATTCGGAAGCCATGCTTGCTTAGGAGAGATCCAGATACCAAATTCTTACGAATTTCTGGTACATAAAGGACATTGTTAAGAGTTAGCTCCTTTCCTGAAGTCATCTTCAGAATTATTTTCCCTTGCCCTTCAACATCTGAGGAGGCGGAATTTCCCATATACATCTTCTCACCATTAGTAATTGGTTCGAAGGAAGTGAACATAGCTTTGTCGGAGCATATGTGGCGTGTAGCACCAGTGTCTATCCACCATTCCCTTGGATTTGAATCCACCAAGTTCACTTCAGAGACCACAGCAGACAGATTAATGTCAGACACATCTCTTGAGATATAATCTAACTCCGTCACATTTGCCTCATGGACTTGACTGATTACAGTCTTTGAGTCCACCACTTCTAAGGACTCCCACAGTTCCTTAGCAGTGGTCTTGACCCTATACACATTATAGAGTGTATCGTCTAAGCCATTCAAGACATAGTTTCGGCACAAAAAGTCCGAGTGCTTCAAAGCGTCAATAGCTAGCACAACCTTTTGATCTTGTTCATTTTCATTAAATTTATCGGGTTTCTCCCCGTGGTTAACAGGAATCATTTGGATTGAGGGAATCTTAACACTCATCGAACCAATCACCACGGTGTTGGTAGCACCATCGGTCGCAACAGAGTTCAGGGTGTCATTTCCCATTTCTGAAATTGTGACAAGAGAAAAGAAATTAAATCTAATATTTTCTTTTTAATTTTAACAGCAGCAGAATTTCTTATCCCAAATAATTGTTAGAAAACGAATGAATTTTAAGATTCTGCTCGCATTGTCTCAAGCAAAACACAATTCTGCACACTTTTCGTCTAATGCAATTTTCCCAGATTCTGCACCGTTTGGGCAGAAAATGATAATTACAGTAGCAGTTTTTGTAAAACTGTTTTTTCCAAAATAGTTTCTGTTTTCCCAAAACCGAATCTGTTTTTGTTTTGAAAAATATATCGAATCTGTTTTAAGATTGTTGGAAATATTTCATCTTCAAAACTGTAGGAAATATTTCATTGATATAATTGGAAAAACAGAAACAGATTCTGATTACAACTAATGAAAACAGAAAATTACAGTTGGACATAAACAGGAAAAATAAACAGGAGAATTATCAAACCGAGGCCTGTGATTTTATTCACAGTTTCCTTAAAACAGATTC
This sequence comes from Hydrangea macrophylla, assembly GCA_033977485.1. Classification (NCBI taxonomy): domain Eukaryota; kingdom Viridiplantae; phylum Streptophyta; class Magnoliopsida; order Cornales; family Hydrangeaceae; genus Hydrangea; species Hydrangea macrophylla. The sequence continues at coordinate 68,623,473 of CM066986.1, read as the reverse complement.
GCCGCCCTCACCGGATGTGCTTGAGGAAATCGTCGGCGTCTGTCTCCCAGGATACAGCGGCTTCTAGCAGTGGTACTTGCACAACGTACAACTGCTCTGGCGAACTAACTATATTCTGTGACTCTCTCTCTGAAACTGGGACTAGAAGGAAGAACACTTTGAAGAACAATATTTTATTTTTCTAAACTGTGTTGGAATAATGTTCAAGATGTGTATAGACTGTTGATAGTTAGAATATATTTGTGTCTTCATCATTTCAGAAATTCCAAAGGTTGTAACTACAACCTTTTGGAGTTCTGTAACTCTTCCAGAAATCCCAAAGGTTTCTGCAATGTAAAACATGTGCAGAAATACTAAGGGTCTCTCATTACACATTGGAAAAAACTAAACTTGAGGGGTCTAAAAAGAAATATTCTGTGCGGGCCGCACCCGCACCCACACCCACGACCCCGACCCCGACCCGGCACGGCCTGTCGGACGGCTGCGGCGGCGCGCGCGCGTGTGTGGAGTAAACCCAAAGGGCCTTAGGTCCTCCCCCTTCCACAAAAGTGGGTACCCCTTGGGGCCCAAACCCAAAACATGAAGTAGCCTTATAAATACATTAGAGGCTACTTCTAGTTTTCCTATGTGGGACAAGGCAAGTTGTGAATCTCTTTCATTTCAACAACTCCTTGTATGGGGCAACCTTTAACCATTAATTTCTCATTCACCCATCAATAGTTTTGGACATGTGAATATCCAAATTTCATCTCCTCATGGAGGAGAACACAAATCCACAAGGACCCCACTTAAACTCTAAGTGGGTCCCACTTTTATTAGCCCTTAAACATGGCCAAAACACATATTTATCCAACAAAAGAGAGTACCATATCATTTTTACATATCATTTTTACAAATCATTTTTGTAACTATTTTTTTTTTCTGAGAGAGAGTTCCAGATTGAAATGAGAGAGAGGGAGAGAGAGAGAGAGAAAGAGAGAGAAGGTGGTGGCTATCAGTGGTGGTGGTGGCTACATGGTGGTGGCAGAGATGGGAGGCGCTAGATTGAGATGTCCACACCATAAAAAAAAATATGAAGAAGAAGGAAAAATAATAATAATAGTAACCCAAAATCACAAATGATTAGGGCAGCAGAGGTAGAGAGAGAGAGAGAGAGAGAGAGAGAGAGAGAGAGAGAGAGAGAGTACCAAATGTAAACTGAATTTTTCAACAATTCAAATTTTTTTACTATATTTTTCTTGAGAAATAGATTACCAATTTCTTTAGATCGTTGATGGTGGTTGTCAGTGGAAAAGATCGTCGAAGTTCGGAAGCGGCCATATCCAATTATCGCCGCCTCGGAAATCACTGATGCCAAGAGTTTGGAGTCGTCGCCGCCTCGAAGGAAGCCACTAACAAATTGACTCTTTGATTCCGAGAGAGAGAGAGAGAGAGAGAGAGAGAGAAAGAGAGAGAGAAGGAGGAAGAGGAGGAGGAGGAGGAGGCAGATCTGTGGTCGATGGAGGAGGTGGAGATGGGGGCTGGAGTAGAGAGAGACGGAAGATTAGATTATGTGAGATATTTGTTTGGGTTTTTGGTGATGGGTGAGTCAACAAAGAGGGTGAGTCATCAAACAAAATTAACCAATCACATTAATTTGTTAATCCTAGGCACAACCTAGCTTGTCCTAGTCATAAAACTTTTAGTGACAAACTGATGTCTAATATTACATATATCTATATATATGTATACATGATACACATCTACTCATACATAATCTTTAGATTTGCATATACATAATTAAATTCATCTATATACACGATATATATACGGGGAATGCTAACTTACAACACGGAGCCCTTTTAGCGACAAAAAAAGAAGTTATTTTTGTGACAAAAATTTTCACCTTTAGCGACATTTTTTTCACCTTTAGCAATAAAATATATTAAAAATACGCTAAAAGTGGGTGTACAATGCTATCCTACAACCTTCATGTTGTAGGATAACAACCCCCTAAATATATATGAGTCATATGACACAAGACCTCAAGCATCGTCTCTTATCTCCACTTTGAGGAAGATTATACTCCATAGTAAAATTGTTTCATGACCCGATCCTCGAAGTGACCTAATTCCTAATTGGGTTATTTTCCATTGTTCTGTTACAACTCACTTCATCATTTGTTCAAATTTTGATTTTTTGCTGGATATTGTGGCGATGATCTGAGGTAGGTATCAACTTTAGTTTGAGTTTAATTTTGATTTTTCTAAAATTATTGTTTATTGAAAAATAGAAAAGAGGGAGAAAATTGTGGGTACAGAGAGTAATGGGAAATGGTTTAGACTTTTTAAGATTAGGGTAATTTTGGGATTAAAGGTGGGTGTAAAGAGTAATTTGTTTTATTCTGAATTATAATGGTGGGCGTAGAGAGTAAAGTTTATGTGTGGATAGAATTTTCCTATGTTGAGACCGAATCACAACATGTTGGGACCTAAAATAAAGGTTGTATAATATAGTCCAAATCATTAGGTTGCATTGTAGACACTGTTTTTTGCCCAATTCCAAAAGAGAGAGAGAGAGAGAGAGAGAGAGAGAGAGAGAGAGAAAAGTGGGGGTAATTTAAAAAATTAAAGCCAAACATCGCTTCTTCTTTCTCTCTCTCTCTCTCTCCCCCCCTCCCTTTTTTTTTTTTTTTTTTTTTGCAAAAACTTAGGTTCATTGGAAACTTTTTTAAAAACAAAATCAATTTTTTTGGGGAATAAATGGGTCATTTGAAATTATTATTACTTTCTTTTTGGGACACTGAACGAAAAAAGTAATGTCCCAAACCACTTCAGGTTAGAGTGCTCGTCAAAGTGAGCTCACAGTTCTTGAATCGTCCCAATCAGGATCTCAAATGAAAAAAATATTGCAATTTAATGTTTTTTTGGTCAAAATGTCAATAAGTGCACCTATACACATCACACCTAGAAAAATTCCAAAGTCAATGGAGACATATATTGATATCTATACTAATATCTAAAGGTTGAATTAAAACAAAGCTTCTAACTTATATGCTATGCCAAGTAGCATTTTCTATATTTTTCTGTTGTCCACATAGGATTTTCTAATTTTTCATTTTGTCAACATAAAATGTTCATGCTCTCTCTGTGTGTGTGTGTGTGTGTGTGAGAGAGAGAGAGAGAGAGAGAGAGAGATTAAAGCTTACTATTTAGTGGAGTACGTCTTTTCCAATTTCCAATCATTTCTAGTATACATATATCGATACTAATATCTAAAAGGAGAGCTAAATCCCATCCTCCAACCTATGCCACTTGGCATTTTATATTTTACCATTTTGCTACATCATTTTCTAAATTTCCCATGTGCCATGTTCTCATTTCTTCCTTCTTTTTTTTTTTTTTTTTTTGTTTTGATTTTATTTTATTTCTATTTATTTATCTATAAAAAAACACAAAGCATTTTGCCCCTCCTTATGAAGCCATTTGGCATCATAGTTTCTTTAAGCTACATGACACTCTTTTTTTCTTTTTCTTTTTTATATATATTCCCAAAAGCCTTTTAACTTTCCCACTAGAAACAAACATAAATGTCTTTTGGGAAACTGGAACAAAAACTTGATTAGACTTGACTCTCTCTCTCTCTCTCTCTCTCTCTTCAAAGAACCTCAAAAGTCTACGTCTTTGGAAAATGAAACAATCTTTACACACTGCATCTTCTCTCTCTACATAGTACTAGCGGTGAGGCACACGTGTTGTGTGTGCAACGTGTTGTAGGTGATGTAAACTTCTAAACATAACGAATTAAAAAAAGTCTACAAATAATAATCTTGACATTAATTAAAGAAATAGCACATAAATTGCTAACATACATTATATTCATTATATTCATCATATTCACAAAGGAACACACTAAATAGTACACTTTTGCACAAATCTATCCACTGTAATTTTCCCAATTGTTATTTTCACCCACTAAACTCTAACTATACTAATCAAATTAGTATTCATTATCTGCAAATGTTGTTGAAGAACTTGATAAGGAAGATGCATAAAATGAGATTGAGAATGCTGGTATTGGGTTGGATGACTTGGATGCATCATTTTGTGCTGCATTAGCACTAAATGGTAAAAAATCAGCAGAATCTTGTAGTCAATGATGGAAAAGAAATCGTCAAAACAGTGACAACTTACTAGAAGAAATAAGAGAGGCAGGAATCATAATGGGTACGGAGATGAGGGAGTCGACCAACAAATTGACAGAAGCACTTTGCTATGATGTAGCTGTTGCTGAAAAGAGGGTGAAGATTAACGAAGAACTATTGAAGATACTTGCTATTTACATGTTTGAACGACACAAAAACAACTCTCGAAATTGCTCGTGATCATGAGACAACCTATATATTTTTCACCATGGTTGATGATGAGAAGGAAGAATAGGTGAAAGCATTACTTAAGGGTGATATTTGAACTTTTTGTTATTTTGTGGTTTGAAAAATAAAATTTGTTGTGAAGAACAAAGCTGAATAACTATACTCGTTGCTTATTTTTCTATTAAATAAAAATGTACTTGTTCCTTGTCTTAAATTCTTAATTATGTGTGATACTTGATGCTTGTAATGTATTGGTTGTCAAATAAATTGTTAGGCGAAAAAAGTTTCTCCACTTGTAGTACATTGGTATAGTGTTAATGAACTCCTTGAAAATTATTAATTAGTTTATAACCGTAAACTAGAATGTTTGACTAAAGTATAATTCCATTCCATTAGTTAGAATGATCAAACCAAACACTGGAATATAATTGGTCATTCTATTCCTAGACATTTTATCTAAACATATGAATGAAATGTCGATTTTTATCCCATTCCATTCCTGAACCAATTCTATTATTGCATACCAAACGTGCCCTAATATGAAGAAATATACATATAACGCATGAAACACACTTAATGATTGGAAGTTTTGCCATCACTTTGTGATATTTCATTTTAATTTGATTGTCACTACACGGTAATGCATAAGTACCACTATAAAATAATGTAGCAACCTGTATTTTCGCGCCCCTAATAATAAATAAAAGATGTTAGTTTTTATTTATTTACTAATTGTCAATTTTTAGTTGGGGTATTATTCTAATTATTAAATAATGCTCGTGTTATTAGTTACTAATACAATGCCATTTTACTTTGCTGTTATGTGTTATTTTTAATTGTAGTATTAATTCCATAAATGAAAAATACTTATGTTGATTTACTATAATTACATGACTTTAATTTTGTGACCCTTTTAGTAATTTTATTTGAATTAATAATGCTTAAGACTGCGCCCCTAAGTTACCCCATAATATGATATTAAAACTATTAATAAAAATATTAATCACGTCGACTACATTTTTGGTCCCTAATATTTATTTGGGGTATTTTCCTAGACTATCCGGACCAACCTAACTGGACTAACTGAACCAAATGGATTAAACGGACTAACTGTATAATTTACGAAGTGACTGCATCAATCAACCAGCTGTGAAATATTCTTCTCATCATCACTTCTACATAATTGATCTTGCAAGTTGCTAAGCCAAAGCCTTTGCCTATATGTTCACACTTGAAATTCATAAACAACTACAAGGCATAGCATTCTCATTTCAGTAGTACATTTCAATTTGGAGAAATAACTCTCACAGTAGCTCTATATCCCTCTCTCTCTCTCTCGGCCATAATACACACCCACATACACCTCTCCCCTTCTCAATCAGTCCACACACACACCTACAATCTGCTGGAAATATAAGTATATCACAGCAAAGGAGTAATATCACAGTAAGCTCTAGAGGAGCCATAGCCATTCCAAGCTTGAAGCTTTTATATTTTCGAAATTTTCGTCTTTCTTCGGCAAGTCGCGCCGCCTTATCTACAGACCGATGAGTCTTTCGAACCCACTCATAATGTAGTATTTGTCATTACGAACAAGCCGGGGGTATCGAAAGTAAGTATATACGCCTATATATGTATATATAGCCATGGAGGTCCAAAATTAGCGGTACCGTAAAACTCAACGAAATTCAATTCTGTAAATTGGAAATGAAAGATCTTAGTCCCAATAAGCTGCGGTTCGAATACTACGGCTTAATTCATCCGTATCGCGACGTACTGTTGATTTAAAGTTTTGTCACCTCTCGGTTTTACGTGAAATCTAAGAGCTACGATTGAAATTAGTTAAAACCGACTGCGTATTCATAATCCTTGCGAAAAAACGAAGAAATCCATATAATATTACATGTCTTGGTTGAAGCAGAATTGAGAAATGGGTCAAAAACAGACTTCAAATTCGTAACAGGGGAGAAACTGCTGATACCAATCGATTGGAAACATATTCAATCGATTGACATGTCATCCAATCGATTGACACTTTTGTCAATCGATTGACATGTTTCAGCACTGACGACTTTTACTAAAACGACCATAACTCCCTCTAGAAAACTCGAAAACGCGCACCGTTCGAAGCGTTGGAAACTAGACTCAGAGACCTTTCATTTGATATATAATTCATCCATAAAAATTATAACTCACTTTTGAGGACATCGCTTCAAAGTGGACCCACTTGTGTACTGGTAGCTGAAAAAGCGTATTAAAGCATTCTTTGATGAAATTTCCTATTGTCTCATATGTAACTTGATAATTTAGATCGTGGATGTTAACTAAATGATTTTAAATACATTGTACCTTGTTAATAAGGAAAGGAAAATAGATTTTGAAGGCGAGAATTAGATAAGTTGTTTTAATCAATAAATAATGACAAGAAGAAACTACTCTGATACCTTTTATAAAACAAATGTGAAAAAGGATTTAAGTCATATCGCTCTGATATCTTCTATAAAGCAAATGTGAAATAGGATTTAAGTCATATCGCTCTGATACCTTTATGAGAAAATATGTAAAGAAAGAACAAGTCGTACACCCGCTCTGATACCTCTATATAAACAAGAAGAGAATAAATTACTCATTTGCATAAGTCGAGATGGCATGTATGGAAAGGGGGTTGTTGGTCAGCATATATGTTGTGAGAGTGTCTCGGGACGAGTAACCTTAATTATCCCAGGTCGCTTGAGATACGGTAGGTTAATTAAGAAGGATTGAACCCAGGCCGCTTTTGATACGGTAGGTCAATCAGAGTCTTGTGATAACCTTAATTATTCCAGGCCACTGCAGATACGGTAGATTAATTAAGAGGGCTGAGCCTAGGCCGCTTTTGATACGGTAGGTCAGTCTGGTGGTAGCTTTAAATTATTCCAGGCCGCTTCAGATACAGTAGAGTAATTAAAGTATTCCACAGGTTATTGTAACCGTGAATGTCTAGGTACGTCCAAGCCGCCCTAAATACGGTTGACATATCGACAGACCTTCTAAACTAACGGCATTGTGCCAGATGGTTCTAGGTGAACCGAATGAGTCAAGAGATTTTGATTGAGATAAAAGAGTCAGTGATATGAGATGGTTTTATTGTTCATGCATGGTCTTAAATATTCATTACTCAACTGTTACTAATTATTATTATGCAATGACTGAATAATGGATTAATCGTACTCTAAGGTACCAAACATTTATAATAATTGTTAATGTCCTTTTACATACATTGCTTGTGTGTTCGTTATACTCACTCGGCTTTCATGAGCTGATGACTTTATTTTGTCCTGGACATCCAAAATGTTCAGGAAATGGTTATGCAGGGCAATATGATTATGCCAGCTAGAGGAGCCTGCAGCGTTACTTTTCTAATTTAATAAAAATGTAATAAAGGACACAGATAATGTTTTTATTTGATTAAGGCGGTCTGTGCCTTAAGGATATTTGAAACTTAAGCCTGTGATATTTGAAGTTGTTATATGTTTAATATAATCTTCCCTGTTGCTTTTATATACTCCATTTTTCTGGTACATGTTAAGCTAAGTACAGGACAAGCGATCCATCACCTGTCATGACCTACGGGTCCAAAACGGAAATGAAAAAACTTCCTTATTTTGCTACGCTGGGGCATGACAAATAATAAGGAGGAGGAGAGGAAGAGGCACTAGTGTTAGAATGCCGTATCTGGACTCGATATGACTGTTTATGGGAGACGAAAAGGAACTGGTAGATTTTCTACATCTAGGAGGCAAGAGGACGCTCAAATAGGAGGGAGGGTTTCAAATTAATAAGGATGAAGATTCATTGGGAGAGAGGAATCGCTAGGAGGCTAGAAGAAATTCATAGGAGAAAGCCACAAAAATATGATTCTGTAACTGGAGAACACCAAGTAGGCGCCACATAGATAGTCTAATAGAAGGTTTTTAGGCTTGAAAATTAGATATATCTAATAGATTTATTTAGTGTTTTTGTTACAAAAATAAATTTTGTTTTAATATTAGCCCATGTCTTTAAGAATTTTTTGATCCACCCTGTTTCAGATATGAGGTCCGTACCCGAATCCGTTTCAGATGTGAGAAATTTCATTCTTCTGTGAAGGTTTTCCTGGGGTTTCTTCCAATTTTTCAGTGATTAGCCTTTTTTTTTTGTTCTTCTTCTAGCCGTGTGTCTCCCAATGTTCTATTTGGGTTTAAGGAGTTAGATGTTGGCTAGACCAGTCTTAAAATAGTAGATTGATTTTGGTCATCGTTCGAATATGGTTGGTGGCTTTTGGCCTATCTTTTGCTGCAGTGCTGCTTTTCATGGTGTAATTTTTTCTACCATGGAAGCTTTTCAAGCAATTTTGGTTGCTCTATTTAGTGAAGCTTCTTCACTTTTTTGGGCTTGGCTCTATGACACCTTCTTTCTTTGGGTGGTCATTACTATCTACAAGGTTAAAGTAGCCATGAGTTTTGGTTCTCTACTCGCGACTGTCTATGTGGGATGGTTTCTCCTGCAACTAACGAAGTAGTTTCTTTGGCTTTCTCTAGATTCCCAACTATTGTACATTTTGTTTTTGTTCTTTTTTGTGGTTATTTATGTTTTTTTTTTCTCTCTTTGGAATGTTTGATCCTAGTTCACTTGGAGACTTTCCTCTTTCTCTGTTGGAAGAAAGTTACATGTGCTACATCTTGTTTGTCCTTTCTTTTAAATGAATGAACATATGTTTTTTTTTTAAAAAAAGGGTTAATTATATTTTATCATGTGATTAGGCTCATTTTCACTTTATCCCTCTAGTTTAAAATTGGACACTTAATCCTCTTGTGATTTTGTTTAAAGTGAAATCTCTCAAAGTAGTCCCGTATGGGGATTTAGTATTAAAATTAGCCCCACAAAAAAAGTTAAGTTTCAAAATTGATTGTACATACATAGTTAACCCCAAAATTAGCCCCTAGGGATTAAGTGTTGTAAAAATTAGCCCTCACATAGGTGGGCTAAATGACAGAATTATCTCCGCATAGATAATTAACCCAAAAACTAACCTCATAAAGAGGGCTAAGTGTTAATATGTTTGGTCAATTTCAGAGTTTTCATCAATTTTAAGAGAAATCTTAACAATTTTAATTTAGTCCAAAATCACATAAATAATTAAATGTCCAATTTAAAATTACATAGAATAAAGTGGAAATGAGCCTAACTATACGAATAAAATATTTTTTAACCCAAAAAAAAATAATAAGAACGTATTTATTGTATTTGGTAGAGTCCACGCTGTTTATTTGTATGATTGGACAACTCAAGCTTTTTTACGGAGATAGGACAAGGTGTGTTAATTTCGTAGTGGACATGATTATCACATTCCACGTTAACTACGAGGGGTGCGATGCAATTTCCTAACCTTGAATGGTCGGAAGTGCAATTAAAAATAAAGTGTATTTTTATTTACTCAAATTTGATTTATTATTACTTAGTCATGTTTTCATTGCCTGATATGTAAAAGGGGACAAACGCCAAGCAGTGAAGACATGAATGAACAATAATAAATTAAATTTGAGTAAATAAAAATACTCTCTTAAAAAAAGGTACACCCTACTAATCACTGCATAAAGCTTTTTTCAAATTAACAACTGTGCCCCGGATTGTTTTGACAAATTACAAAAAAGACAAGACCTTTCTTGCAAATTTCAAGAAAGGGCTTGGTGCCTAAAGTGAGCAATTGACGTCTCTGTCTTCACTCAGAAGTACCCATACTATAAATGGATCACATCAAAAGAGATAGACACGTTATAATATTTGTGAATTGTTATCTGTCGGACACATTATATATTTGATTAATACTTTACGCACAATTTTCACTCCACACACAAAAAAAATTGTGTCTCTCTCCAATATGTTACTGTGAGACCACCGGACAAAAACACATTTTTTGTAAAGGGTAATACTTAGGACATAACTTTAGGACATAACCTTCATTTTGTATTTATCTCTCTCCTAACGGACTCCATAGTATCAGACTATCAGTAGACTCCACTAAGACCATTAAGAGATAGACAAAAAAAAAAATGGAAATTGTGTTTTAAGTTCGTGTCTTTTGTTGTGTGCTAAGTACTCCGTATTACTCTTTTGTCAAATTGTGGTTAAAAGGTTGTGTGTGAAAGTTGTGTTTATTGACAGTCCTCATTTGCTCACTCTCTCTCTCTCTCTCTTTGAACGAAACTAGACGAATGCCACGGTTGTTCAATCGGTAATGCACCATCACTATCTCTTTGACGATTGTTTTTGTTTGTTAAATCTGCTATCCTTGTCAATTTCTTAATTTTCACACACACACAGACACACAGATTTTGTGTTTGTGAATATACATGTACTATCATCATGTACATGTATGATATAACTAGCTCTAACATCTGATAAACCTCCCCAGAAACCCTAATTGATGCTCGAGAAAGCGCTTCGGAGGACATGAATTCGTCATCAAAAGAGGTGGGTCCCACCGAGGATGTTATTCAGGCGTTGTTGGACCACTTGGTTGATCCTATGTTACCTCTGAAGTCAGCTTCTAGAGAAACCCCTTCTCTTTCTCAACAACATTCGGTCGCTAAACAGGTGTCTCTCTCATTTTTTTTTTTTTTTTGATTCATTTGATCAGTTATTATTGTGTTGAGTGATTTATTGCTTCACTCATTTGAGGTTCATACTAAATGTCCTACTGAAATTTTGTTTTATCTAGTTACTAGTACTTGTGACTACTACTTTTTAAATTTTGTGTGGTACTGTAGGTTCACATGCTTTCTCCACATTGTTGTGTTTTCACCAAGTTGGCTGTAGCTACGGGTGTACACGAGCTGAGCCGCTCAACAAGGGCCCACGGCTCGGCTCGACGGCTCGGCTCGTATAATAAATGAGCCAAGCTCGAGCTTAAATACATGGCTCTTCTAATAAATGAACCAAGCTTGAACAAACATGGGCTCGGCTCGTGAACAGTTTGATTGAGGCTCGTATTGTAAACTCGTGAAAAAACTCGATAATAGGCTTGATAATCACTTGTTTAATTATATAAATATATATATATATATATATAGGGAGCGGCTCTTAAGTGAACTGGGTCGAGTGAGCGGGCTGCCCCGAATTGACTTTTAAGTCTAAAAGAACCCGTGGGTCAGCGGGGCAGTCCGCGGGTTCTTTTAGGTTTAAAAGCCAGTTTACTGGGTAAGTTTACTCAACCCAATTCACTTAAGAGCCTCTCCCTATGTATAGGGCTGCCCCGAACTGGTTTTTAAGCCTAAAAGAACCAGCAGGTCAGCGGGGCAGCCCGCGGGTTCTTTTAGGCTTAAAAGCCAGATCACTGGGTAAGTTTACTCAACCCAATTCACTTAAGAGCCTCTCCCTATGTATAGGGCTGCCCCGAACTGGTTTTTAAGCCTAAAAGAACCAGCAGGTCAGCAGGGCAGCCCACGGGTTCTTTTAGGCTTAAAAGCCAGTTCACTGGGTAAGTTCACTCGACCCAATTCACTTAAGAGCCTCTCCCTATATATATATATATAATATTATACAAGTCATTATCAAGCCTATTAACGAGTTTTTTCACGAGTCTACAATACGAGCTCAATCGAACTGTTCACGAGCCGATCCATGCATTTGGTTATTAAAATAAAATAAAAATATTTAAGTATTTTGTTTCATCAATATCAAAAGTAGTATTCATCACAAATGTTTCCCAAATATTTGGGAAGTACTATTTGTATTTGAAAAATATTTGGGATGCAAAATTTGGGAAGCATAGCATTGCTCATTAATTAAAGAGTAATGCTATAATTTATTTTTTTTGACTCGTGAATCTTCATTATTAACAGTAGATACCAGAAAGGAACTCGTACAAGCAAAAGAAGTAACTTAATACTTTCCAGTTTTTGTATTCCAAATAATATTTTCCAAATATACGTAGTAGTAGGTTCACAAGATTTTAATTGGAGGATGTTAAAGTGGTCTCACCATTATTAAAGGTGATATCAGTGCCACATGCATTTGGAGCATTGGGAAAGTATTTGGAATACAAAATTTGAGAAGCATTTGAGATGCAAAGTAATTAAAATTGAAAGAATATTAATATATTATAATATGCATAATCCTAAATTCATGTGCCAAACAATTGTTTAGGGAAAAAAAATGCCAACTGCCAAGCATTGAGCTTAGTCCGTGGACTGTGCGGTTTGGTTGGCAGTTGGCAACTTAAACTTGTTACTATACTTATCCCACATCGGAATTCTATGAGAAAGTGATTTGGAGTGATGCTTAAAAAATAGAGCAAATGCCATGGGGAAATAGAGCAAATGCTATGGGGAAACACGATTGGGCCTGGCACCATTCGAGCCGAGCTCTCATAATCGAGCCTGATTTCGAGCTTGATTTTGAGCTTGAGCTTGAACTTGATTTCGAGCTTGATTTTGAGCTTGAGCTTGAATTTGATTTGGTAAGGTTAATCGAGCTGAGCTCGTTCTTAGTGGTTTTGTAACGAGTTGAGCTCGAGCTAGCTCGTTTAATATTTTACCGAGCTCGAGCCGAGCCTGAGCAAGGTGGTAACCTCACAAGCCGAGCTCGAGCTCGAGCTCGAGCCGAGCCGAGCATCCAAACTCGGCTCGAATACACCCCTAGTTTTACCATTGTTGCGTTTTCACTTGATCTAAGGATAACGAGCTCCGACATTTTGTTCAAACAAAACTGCTCGCTGCCCAAGTCAGGATACCATTTGAAGTGTTTCTATTTTTGCGGGTGTTCTGTGTAATTGCAAACTTTTGAATTCAGTGTAAAAAAAATGAGAATTCTTACAGTTAGAATGCATTTGCGTCTCGGGTTGCTTTACAACTTTCGTTAAGGGTATGTTCCTTCGCACTCCATTGGCCAACATGTCAAATATGACATCTGTTCATTTGTGGACTAATACCATTCTTTGATTTATCAACACTGGTTGTCCGCATCACATCTAGGTTAGTGAAATAGCAAAGTCCACTTGATAAGTTCTTAAAGTGAGGCAGTTTGAATATTGCTGAATGTGGTTTTGGTTCCACCTCACATTGAAGAAATGAAAATCTAGAAACTTTTGGTGTCAATTGTTTATACATCTATTTGAATGATCTCAAGCTGGAGTCATATTCTTCCTGTTGAACTCATGACTGGAAATGTATTAGATATTTTGTTTTCTTGGGAGAACCAAAAGTCTTATCTGCATATAATGCGGGAAAATGGACTACATGCCCTAAAAGTAAAATTAGAGAAAAAGAAAATGGAATAAATTGCCTTAAAATGATTCCTGTCCTTTTTGGCTGTATCCCTCGTGGTTTTGCCTTCTGGAACCTCTTAGTCTGTTGTTGAACAAAACTATCTAATGGTGGGAACTGTCTTAAGTAGTTATTAAAGGTTAAGGCACAGGGTGCACTTAGGCGCAAATGCCTCCTGAGCCTAGGCGCAAGGCACAAGGCTGGAAAAGAAGAAGAAGAAGCACTGCCTAAGCAACGTAAGGTGTACTTTAAAGAAAATTATAAATTAAATACATGTAATCAATTACAAAGAACTCGAAAATTAATATGTACATACGAACTTGCTTAACACCAAAGGAGTGAACATTTTGACCTTTTAGCTTGATTGGTCAATTAGTAAGTTGCCTATCACCAAATAGTTTAACATAGTAAAGACCCAAGGAAGTATGAAACTACCACAAAATTTCAAAATTAATCTCCATGTAGATGTTTGTACAATAAGGCCTTCTCCTTCCTCTTTTTTTTTTTTCTTCTTTGACTTCGTGAACCGGATAGAGAGTTAGTGTTAGTCACAAAGGATGATATTCTTCTATGTGAAAGAATGTGACCCTTGTGTTAGAAGTTGAAATTGGTCTCTGTAGATAGTGGTTGATAACTCATACAGTTTGACCAGTACACATCACCAACTCCTCTGCGTGTACCAATATCACCACTGATTATGGGCTCCACCAACAACCGCTAGCCCACTTAAGAATGCTCACAAATGGGGCCCACCCCGCGGAGCCCATTGTGAAACTCCACGACTGAGAAACTCGTCCTGATACCCACCTCAAGTAGCCTATTCCGAAGCCTCACTTCGGATGAGCCCACTCTGAAGCCTCACCTTTGAATAGCCCACTCTGAAGCCTCACCTTAAACGGGGCCCACCCCGCGGAGCCTACTGTGAAACTCCACGACTGAGAAACTCGCCTTGAGGCCCACCTCAAGTAGCCCACTCTGAAGCCTCACTTCGGATGAGCCTCACCACTCCGAAGCCTATGAGTCCACTACGAAGCCTTACCTCTCCTAAGCCTCACCTCAAACGGGCCCACCCCGTGGAGCCCACTATGAAACTCCATGACTGCGAAGCTCACCTCAAGTAGCTCACTCTAAGTAGTAGCCCACAAAGGAAGCACACTTCAAATATACACACTTACTTCTCGGACACCCACCCTTGGTCTGGAAGCAGTACCTAAGGATGGTCAAGTGCGCTAGGGTTTCGGAAGCTCATGGTTAGGTGGCTAGAGCCGAATGGATCTCCCTAGCCTGCGCCTCATGGGCAAGGTTAGAATTGGTCCCAAAGAGAGAGAGAGACACGTGACTTTCACGTGCCTTACCCCCAACCAGTCTCACAACCAATGAGTGAAGCCCATCACTGCAAAACGTGCCCAAACCTTTGACCATCAGTACTTAGTCATTTCAAGCTTGCTTAATGGACTGCACCAATAGAAATAGCCTCGGTTCCCTCCCTCGTTGAAACCCTCTGCACGCCTCGACACTCGCTCTCGCTTACCCTCTCGGAACCAATAGCGAAGGCCTTGGTACACCCACTCGCTTAAAGCTCTGCACGACTGCACCAGTAGTATTCCTTCCCCCCTTTTGACCAACCAATGGTATTAGTTCACCAATACACCGCTTTGTCTACATACCATTTAATGATCCAAACCACCTTAAGCATGAGCATTTAAGCCTCACATCTACCTTAAATAAACAGCCAACTAAGAGGATGGCAACTCGGCTTTGCTTATCACATCTAATATTTGCAGCTCCCCATGACCTCTAGTATAAATAAGTAGCCTCATTTACTACATCCAACGAACAACCCAACCCAACCCAACTCAACCTAATCCTATCCTACAGCAAAGGATCAACAGTGACTACTACTCTTACCCACTTACAAAACGTTCTTATTGTCTTTAGCACAACTGGACCCTTCGCCTAATCTTACCCTTCGCCTTACTTGATCCTCCGTCTTACAAGACCCTCCGGGACCCTTCGTCTTATAAGACCCTTCGTCTTACATTACCCTTTGTCTCACCTTATCTTTCGTTTCACCCTATCCTCCACCCCACTTCAATACTTACTCACTCTACCTTTGACCTACTTCAACACACAACACCTGGACACTCACTGCTTTCTCTCTCTCTCTCTCTCTCTCTCTCTCTCTCTCTCTCTCTCATTTGGGGCTACTTCGGTTCTCATCCGATTCGAAGTCTCTCCGAATCCCATTATTCTGCTATATTTTTAGATATTTATTATTCCACATTTTTTGCATTATTTTTTTATCATATTTTAGTTGTTCCACCTGAACTAACATGCTTACGTGTTATACCCATCCGTATTTCTTACACACATCACATTAGAACCTACCACAGTCTCAATATGGGTTCAATGTTTAAAAGAGTTGGGTCTAAAGCTAATATTTGTTGATCTAAATATGGGTTTCAGTGTGAGGTCTAATTAAGTTGTTGATGCATAATTTTATTGAGGTGTGGGCTTCCCACCTTGGGCTTTATTCAAAAGTGCACCCAGACTGGGCTGTTTGAATGATCTTCGCCTATGGCAAGGTAAGCCCAAGGTTGAGCCCGCCCGAGCCTGAGATGCGCCTTTAACAACGGAGATTTTAATTGTCGCCTTTAACACTTCCCTAAAACTTTGTCTTAGACTTATGTGATGTTATATCAGTATTCATCACTTGCTCCCTATAAACGGGGATATCTATATCAACTATTCCATAAAACATTGCTATATTAGTATTTTTGTGCTGTGATTCTTAAGTCACCACATGCTTTGAAAGCTTAAACTGTTAGAAAATGGGACTAACAATGTACATCAAGCTTAATGTGTGACCCCGTCTCGCACGTGGAGACGCGATAGAGATGGATAAGAAAGGGTAACGTGCAAATCATATGGGAACGAAGACGTGAACGCAAGACCTCCCAATACCAAGGCTCTGATGCCATATTAAGTCACTCAATACTTCAAAACTTTTAAGTATAAGAGAATGGGCCCAATAATGTCAATCGAGCTCCAACATGTGTTCCCTTTTATGGATACGAGTAATCTTGTGAATTTAGTTCTACTTTTCAGAATTTGCGTCTCAAGCACCAAAACTTTGCATTGCGCCCCTTTGGGTGGACTTCATGGTTTTGAATTGCTATTTACCTTCCGAAACGATTGCTGTTGCTGATTGGTTGGCCATGTGTGTGTGTGGACTACTCATGTATCTAATTGCTATTATGCATTGTTTATATATAGAATTTTTATTATTTCTCTTTACATCTGCCTGTTTGTCTTACTGCCACTCTTGCTTCAGGTTCATGCTGTTGTGTTACTCTACAACTACTATCAGCGGAAACGACATATAGAATTAGAGTTTCTAAGTTTTGAGCCATTTTGCAAGTTAGCCGTAACTTTAAAACCCACCTTGATGGCACACATGAAACTAATGCATGAATCAGATTATAGTAAGTTGGATGACCTAGAAAATCAGCTTTCACTAACTGAGAAAGCAATTATGAGTGCATGTGATATAGCTTTAGTTCTAGATGCATCAAAAGATGTACCTACCACAGAGGGATGGCCGATTTCCAAAGTTGCGGTTTTATTGGTTGACTCTAAGAAAGAGAACTGCTTGCTGCAATTTTGTTCTATAACTCAAGGGGTCTGGTCAGTTATTGAAAAAGATCTAGCTGTCTCAAATACAAGTTCTGAAGGTACAATGGAGGGAAAGTATGTAAACAAAAGGAAAAGAGTTGCTAAAACACCCATGAAAGATGAATTGAATGGTGATGAAGCTGGCTTGCAGCAACTTGCATATTCAGCTGTTAAAGAAGCAACAGGTATGCTATATTCTTGACTCACTGGAAAGATGGTTTAGAGCCAGTTTGGGCTAACTTTTAAAACAATCACTGTTAAGTAACCAGCTTTTTTTAAATAAGAGATTTATTTAAAAGCTACAAACTGTAGCTTTTTAAAAAACTGTAGCCTTTTTTTAAAAAAAAAGCTAATCTGATTGGTCCCCCAAAATAGCTATCCCAAGCGGTCTACAATATCATTCATTTGTATCTAATGCCAGAGTATGATGAGTGACTGTAGAACATCTACGTTTTGTGCTACAAAGACACAAGAGTGCTATAATGACCTGTGATCAACCCAAAACTAAACCAATTGCCATCTGATATTAATAGAGTTTACCTTCATATTATCTCATGACAAAGTGTGATAAGTGGCCGTGAACATCTAAATATCTCCCTTGACTTGAATATTCCACTTCCGCCCCCGATTGAAAATCCTTTCCCAATCCATAAAAAGTTTCAGAGTATGTAGGTGATTTACAAATTAAGCGAGTTGGTACTGGTTTGGCTCTTGAGGCCAAGATTCGTGCCCTTTTCGAGGACCGAGAGGATGCTTATTCTATGAATAGGATCCTTGTGCAATTGTGGGCGAGATGGATATGGTGGTGGGTGGCAGAGTGCAAAATTTTAGTTTGTGGCTTAGCTGTAAACCTGTGGGAGATTTTTTTTTTTTTGGAGTTAGATTATTCTTTGGAGTCTGATATTTGTTGGATGCCTAGTCAAATTTAATCAAGGACAAAGCTGATCTACTTGTCTGGATAGAAGCAAGGGATCATTTATACTTCCACAGAGCTGTTTTTTGCTATAATTTTTTTTTTTTTGGAAGTGGTGTAAAAAAGTTCTTTATTTGTTTTATTCGTATTTGTCTGATACATGTATATGATTCTTAAATTTGAAACAGGAATTATTCAGACCGATCTCGTGGTTTTGGAGAGCCATGTTGTATATTCTTTAAGTAAAGAAAAGACTGCCTCTCGCTTTTATATAGTGCAATGTACCCAATCAACCAATGAGGATCTTCAAGTTCCTATCGAAGATGCTATTGAGAGGTTGGTTCTAGTCATTATTTTACTTGTGGTAAGCTCCTGATTACTGGTTTCTTGCAGCAGGTAAGGGATTTATGGGGCGTTTTCTGCAGATAAGTCTGTCTTCTTCTACAATCAAAGAGCCTGTTGGATAAAGCTTATTTGGAATTATTAAGATATTTGCCTCACATTCGCAAAACTTGTTTACAGCCTTTTTAGAAATCGAATCCACTTTGTACCAGAAAAATATCTTAAATCAGAAGCAATAACTTTGCGACCCTTTCGAAAATATGTGAAAGAATATTTTCTTCCCCACCAATACCAAACGGGCTCAAATAGATGCACTCTCTGAAAAAAAGGGCCTGATGTGTTTTGAACTCAGGAATGGGCAGTAAACTATATACCTTGCACCCAGTTGTGAGCAAAGCACTAGCTAATATGAGAAATTTGGTTTTTTCACCCCTTCAAATTTAAAAATTCTGTAAACCTAGAATTGAGGTTTTGGACATATTGCCTCAATGGTTGTCGATATTGTTGGAGATATATTTGGATCTTTGGAGATATGTCTTAATCCAGTCAAATCCCATGATTTGATATCACTTATGTTTAAGGATTTGATTGTAATGTGATTTTATTTCCTATGATTTTTATTTTTTTTTTAGTTCTCTAGCTTGTATATAATTATTGGACCTTACAGTTGAGTAATACAAGAAATTACTTCTCAATATTGGATTTCTTCTGATTAAAATGTCCATCCAAGCCTTGAACCATCGATTTAGTCATTTTTTCAAGGTTATGCTGCCATGCATATCTGCCATTGTGTATAAAGTTTTTCTTATCTTCTGGCAAGAGAAGAAGCTTATGCTTGTTTGGTAGCTGTTCTTGCAAGGGTTCTGATTGTGGTTTCTTATTGGAAGTTTGGACCTTGAGCTCTGCTTTCAGAATTTCTAGTGCTTTAAAGGTCTTGAAAATGTTGTATTTGCTGTGATAAAAAATATCTTTTGCTTTATTGATTTCGAGCTAACTATGCATCCGTATATATTCTGGTGCTGGAATATGGGTGGGGCAACTAAGAGGTTGATTTCCGTTCCTTTGTTGTCTAGGGGTGTAAAAATAAATGCCTTGGCGGCCGAACCGGACCGATTGTACATGTTTTGGTCGGTTTTTCACAGGGTCGGTCGGTTGGCGGTTTGCCTTCTGAGAAAAACCGATTTGGCGACGCATTCCCGGTGTCATAAGATTTCTTGACTTTACCGGTCAAAACCTATCCGCCTGTTTAATATATACATACATTTCATAGTAACATACAATTACTAATGTTTTAAGGAACCCTAGCCGCATAGACCCACATTCGCTCGTCACTCTCTCTCTCTCTCTCCACTCTTTGTCAAAAACACGGTAAGCCCTAATCCTAGCTGTCGCCGCCTCCTCTCCTCTCACACCAACCACCTTTCTCCATACGCCTTTTCTCTCTCTTAGAGCAAGAAACTGTATCTACTTCAAAGCCCTCTCGAAGGTCCGATTTGAAGCTCTCACCTGATGTTTGGAACCCTCTCAATCTCTCATGAGATTTGAAATTTGAAACCTCTCACTCTCTCCTGTGATGTTTGGAAGGTCCGCATATCCATAGCCCTTTCAAGCTCTCTCTCGAAGGTTTGGTAATCCATTCTCTCTCTCTCTCTCTCTCTAAACAAAGGTAATCCATTCTCTTCAATCTTTGTTGATCTGATTTAGGTTTTTTTTTAAAATTTTTTTATTATCTCATTTGGCGTTTTTGTGGGTAATTTTTCTGTGATTAATTACAGAAAATGATCCAATCTCTCTCTCTCTCTCTCTCTCTCTTTTTGAGGGAAAAATGATCCAATCTCTGATTTGGGGTTTTTGTTGATGTGATTTGGTTTTTTGTTGATATGATTTGGGGTTTTGATCTGCTCTGACTGAACTGACCGACAATCGTAGAATACAGTCTGTTTGGTTCGGTTGTATACACCTATTGGTCTGTTTCCAATTCAAGTAGGTGGGATTTTTACTATGAAAACCGACCAAACTGAATGGATGACACTCCTATTGTTGTCTACTTTTCTTTTTCTGTTTTCTGATTTCTTGTGGTTCAAATCATTTATTTGGAAGCATTCATTAATACATACATATATGTTTCTTGTTGCAAATTTCTTGTGTTGAATGTGTTAACACTTAACAATGTAATTTGGTAAAGCTTAGGGTTAATCACAACAGATTAACCCTTATATATTATTTAGAGAGCATAAAGTCTCAAATTACAATAGTGTCCTTGACACTTACATGAAATATGAAATAACACAAAAGACTAATATCTAACACTCCCCCTCAAGCTGGTACAAAGATATCTCTCAATCCCAGCTTGCTTAATACATCATGAAACTGTCTAGAACCAACCCCCTTAGTCAGAATGTCTGCTAGTTCTTCACAAATGGAGTGCAAATATTTCCATTATTCAGGTTCTCTTTAATGAAATGTCTGTCAATCTCAACGTGCTTGGTCCTGTCATATTGTACTGGATTGTGTGCAATACTAATAGCAGCCTTACTATCACAGTGTAATTTCATTGGATCACCAACCTCTAGTTTTAGGTCTTTTAACAACTTGACCCATAGTAGCTCACATACACCTTGAGCCATGGCTCTAAATTTGGTATTGGCACTCGATCTGGCTACCACATTTTGTTTCTTACTTCTCCAACTAACGAGATTGCCTCCTACAAAAGTGCAGTATCCCGAAGTAGATAACCTGCCCAATTCGCATTTGTGTGTGCCTCGACTCTGAGATGATCATGTGTCCCGAAGTATAAGCCTTTACCAGGTGCAGACTTAAGATACCTCAGGATTTTGTTAACTGCATCCATATGTGTTTTCCGAGGAGCATGCATGAACTGACTCACCACACTTACAGCAAAGGCAATATTAGGATATGTATGAGAGAGATAAATGAGGTTCCCAACAAGTCTCTGATATCTCCCCCTATCATTGTTCCATTGCTATCATCACTAAGTTTTTGATTGAACTCAATAGGAGTATCACAAACTCTACTTCCAAGCATCCCAGTGTCACCTAGGAGATCAAGGACATACTTCCTTTGAGAAATGTAGATCCCATGTTTAGACCTTGCAACTTCAATCCCAAGAAAGTATTTCAGCTCTCCTAGGTCTTTTATTTCACTTTGTGCCATATATTCCTTGAGACGTTGCATTTCTCCTAAGTCATCTCCTGTGAGGACAATATCATCCACATACACAATAAGTGCGGTAGTCTTACCTTGCAAGGAGTGTTTGATGAATAGAGTGTGGTTAGCTTGACTTTGCTTAAAACCATATATGCACATTGCTTGTGTAAATCTCTCAAACCATGCCCTAGGAGACTGCTTAAGACCATACAACTCCTTTTTTTTTTTTTTTTAAAACCTGCACACCTTCCTTCTGTTTTGTAACTCTGAGGAATGTCCATGTACACCTCTTCTTCCAGGTCACTATGCAAAAATGCATCTTTAACATCGAATTGGTGAAGTGGCCAATCCCGGTTGGCTGCTAGGGATAAAAGAATCCTAACAGAATTCATCTTAGCCACCGGTGCAAAAGTCTCCTGATAATCCACTCCATCGTTCTGAGTGAAACCTTTGGCAACGAGACGGGCTTTAAACCTCTCAACAAAACCATCTGCTCTATGCTTCACTGTATACACCCACTTGCACCCTATAGTTCTTTTGCCCATAGGTAACTTAGTTAACTCCCAAGTACCATTCTTGTGAAGAGCATTCATCTCCTCATCCATGGCATGGTTCCACTTGGAATCATTGAGAGCATCCTGAACATGATTAGGTACAGCAACAAAGGCAATACTTGAAAGAAAGACATGGTAAGCAGGAGATAAGTGAGAGTAGGACACAAAATTTGAAATAGGGTATTGAGTACAAGATCTAACACCCTTACGGAAGGCAGTAGGAACATCAAGATCACTAGAAACGGGTAAGGAGTTATTTAAATTCCTGAATCACAATCAAGGTCAGTTGGAGCCTCACTAGTTGGAGTAGATGGCAGTAAAGGAATGGCCCAATGGGAGTATTGGTCTCGACGTCTTTGCTTCTTCTCTCACTCCATGTACCCTTGGAATAAACCAACAATTCTTTTTCCTTTGGCAACTACTCTCCTTGTTTAGGAGTACTTGGCTCTACTTCCATCACTTCCTCTGCCCCTACATTTCCAGTTTCCTTCTCTTTCTTGAGGTGACACACCAATGGGGATAACAGGAATTTCCGGTAAAATACCAAGAATCTCTTCACTTTGCTTCTCCCCCTGAAGTGGTCTTGGAATGCCCAAAAATAGGAACAAACTCATGAAATGTGACATCTATAGACACATACCACTTCCTAGACTCAGGATGATAACATTTGTAGCTTTTCTGGGTAGGAGAGTATCCCACGAAGACACACTTAAGAGCCCGAAGATCTAACTTCCCACGAGTAGGTGAGTGATTGTGAACAAAACAGACACACCCAAAGACCCGAGGAGTGATAGAAAATAGAGAAGAAGAAGATTCAGATAAGAATTCAATGGACCTGAGTGGACAGTCTATTAATGAGGTATGCAGCCGTAAAGACTGCGTCACCCCAATATGATTTGGGAGCATTAGCCGTGAAAAGCATAGAATAAGCAATATTAAGTAAATGATGGTTCTTGCGTTCTGCTACCCCATTTTGCTGCGGGGTGTCAGTGCAAGACGTCTGATGAATAATCCCTTTGGAAGCAAAAAGCTTTTCTAGACCCGAATCTATGTATTCTCTCCCTGGATCAAAACATAGCATCCGAATTCCCTTTCCACATTGTGTCAACACCATTTGATAGAAGTTTTGAAAAATGGAAAAAGCTTCATTTTTGTTTTTCATCAGGTAAATCCATGTGGTTCGTGAATAATCATCAACAGAGCTAACAAACCAACAATAACCTTTTAAAGACAAAACACGAGGACCCCATACATCATAATGCACCATAAAAGGGGCTAAACTTTTATTAATACTCGGTGCAAAAGATATCTGGTGATGTTTCCCAAGTTCAGATGACTCACATAAATACTCGGAAACATCTTTATTAACAAGTAAAGACGGAAATAAATGCTTAAAGTAAATAAAAGGAGTGATGGCCTAATCTCTTATGCCAAAGCCAAATGTCTGCAGACTTGTTCTCAGAAACTAAAGTGTGGTGTGCTCCTTTGGTTCCTACATCCAACAGGTAAAGACCATGCTCCTCTCTACCACTGCCAATTGTCCTCCGTGTGATAAGGTCCTGGAAACACAATAGGAAGGAAAAAAGGTTACACTACTATTAAGATCACGAGTTATGCGACTAATAGATAAAAAGGTTAGAAGTGAAACTCAGAACATGGAACACAAAAGACTGAGGAAGAGATGGAGTGGCATGAATGACACCCTTTCTTGAAACAGAAGAAAATGTGTCATCGGCAATACGAATTTTCTCTTGACCTGAAGGAGTATACACAGAGAACAAATCAGATGAACTAGATGAATGATCTGAAGCACCAGAATCAATAATCCAAGGGAGCGATGAGTGAGACAAACATGTTGTGGCAGAGTGTACTAAGTTACTTGTCTGAGCAAATGAAGTGGAAGCACCTGTGGAAGTAGACAAAGAGCGACAAGTCATCAGGCTACAAAGAGCATCTAAACCCCGCAAGGCATCCTCATACTCCGTGGTAGATAAAGGAGCTGATGGAGATATCCCAGGCTGCGCTGTGGACTCCGAGTCTGTAACATCAATGACCTCAGTATGGTGAGCAAGAGATTGCCCTCCACGGCCGCCACGTCCTCCACGATCACCAGATCGATCACCACGTGTCCTAGGTGGATGACCATGAAGACTCCAACAAGTAGCCCTAATATGTCCACGACGGTTGCAATATTCACACTATTTCTGCGACTTCTCAGAAGAGTCAGTCCCACTCAGAGAAGTTGTACCTCGAGGCTGTGGAGGACCCTCTGGAGGAGAAGGAGCAGAAACAAGGGCAGAGCATTCCGTAGAGGTAACCGGAAGCATAGCAGAACAGTGACTCTCCTCGTTCTGAACAAAAGCAAATGCTTCCCTAAGCGTGGGAAGCGTATCCATCCCAAGTACCCTACTACGAACATAATCATACTCGGAATTAACCCTCTGAAGAAACTTGAATACCCGTTGTTTCTCTAGAAGTTTCTGATAACCATCAACATCCCGAGGATAAGCCGGATGATAATCCTGAAAATGATCAACACGTTTCCACTGGGTAGTGAGAAAAGTGTAGTACTGAATAACCGTCATAGTCCCCTGCTCTGAGCTATCAATCGCCCTAGACAGCTCTAACTCCTGAGCATAATTTCCCTTACGGGAGTAGGTATGAGCAACTGTATCCCAAATATCACGGGTTGTAGTCATGCCCAGAAAACCTTCACCAATTTTGGGTACAATATAATGAATTAGTCATGCCCTAACAAGAGCATTCTCAACCTTCCACTTACCATAACTAGCATTAGCAACACTTGGTGCTTGGATAGTCCCATCAATATATCCCTCCTTCGCTTTCCCATCCAAGTAAAGGAGAACAGACTGTGACCAAGGAACATAATTGTGGCCATTGAACAGAGAGGTCGTGATTTTAAGAGTTGGGTTATCCTGTGGAGCAACTAACTGGCTTATCTGAGGCTGTTGCGGATCTCCAGACGACGTAGTTTTATCGCCAACCATGGTTCCAACATGCGAAGGGAATACCCACAATAATCACACCAAAAAACACAAAGGTAGGGAACAACTAGGGACTTTAAGACATACGGATCAGCACGAGGCTGATTTGGGGTCCATGAAGGGACCCAAAAACTAGGATGAACTTAAACGTCAATCAAAACAAAGGCGCCTCGTAATGATGTGAGGGTGAATGAAAGAGACTAGAATAGATGAGGAATATATGGATGTAGCAGATCTAGGTCAACATAGGACAATTGGAGCGCTGGAATATAGTGTATGGAGTTCGGATATGGTGGGGTTGGAATATATGAGGCTCGGCTGCAATAGTGTGATGTCGGCGAAGGCTGAGGAAGGATTGGGAGGCTTCGGCGAGGTGTTGGTTGGCTGAAGTGGCTTCGCCGAGGTGTGGGTTGGCTGGGGTGAGGTCGCAAGGTGTAGGTGGGCTTGGGTAATAGCGGCGTAGGTTTGGTGAGGCTTAGAGGAGGCGGCGCAAATGGTGTTGTATTGTAAGGGGGTTGCGGCACTGGTGGGTAGAGGGTAGAGGGTTGCGACACTGGTGGTTGGTGATGTGGGCTGGCCGGCGAAGGCTTAGGTCGAGGTTAAGGTTGCCGACTGGTAGTGGTGGTGGATTTAGGTGGCTTTGATACCATGTTAACAATGTAATTTGGTAAAGCTTAGGGTTAATCACAACATATTAACTCTTATATATTATTTAGAGAGCATAAAATCTCGAATTACAATAGTGTCCTTGACACTTATATGAAATAACACATAAAAGACTAATATCTAACAGAATGACCTCAGAGCTATATAGGGAGCTGAAATTAGTTGACGTTTTTTTTGTCTGTTTACATAAGTCGGATAATATGATTTGGAGCTTGTTTGGGACAGCTTATACTTTACGGTTGTGATACCTTTGCAGTAGCTTTTGTCAAAATAGAGTATGGTTAAAATAGATTATGATTGTTGTATTGTTTGGGTAATGTATTGTAAAAGTGGTTATGGTGGCAGAATTAATTATGTAAATTGTAGAAGTGATTTTGAAAGTCCAAAGGGCAATTGTGCCCTTTATGTTGTATTGAATACATAATTTATTTTGTTAATATATTTCACCAATTGTTAACAATTATCAATTAATATATGATTAACTAATTAAATATATTTCATAAATAATATTTATACTAACATATCATTACATTACTAATGGTGGTTTTTACTACTATGGATATTTTAATTAAATGCAACAACATTTTGACATCATTGCACTAGAGTGGTACTAAATTGTTGTAGTATTTACATCTTAAACCACTAGAATGTATCTCATATTTTTATCTCAAAGGTGGTTCCCAACACATGTGACAGTGAGCTCACTTGATTTTCATTGGAGGATGTTGAAGTGGTCCCACCATTAATTTGGGAAGCATAACATTACTCGTTTCAATAAATATATGCTAGTTGAGGGTATAATGGAAAAAAATTCTTGACGCACAAATGTGCGATGGGTCATAAGCTAGCCATTGCCAACTTTTGTGCCATCGCACATTTTTGTCTTGAGAAATGGAATCGCTTGTCTGTTTAGATGGCCAAACATTCAAACCGCCACAATTTGGTACCCAATCCACGTTTGGCACACCCAATCGGGTTGCCAAACGGCCTCTTTGAGCGTTCTATGGAATTCGGAGGATGGAACGAGAATCATTATTTTATCTCATTATTGGACACGATCATTAAGGATTTTAATATTTTGTATTTGCAAGAACCAGATTTTTGTCTAACTTCGAGTAGTTGTCAGGACACTGAATAATTATTTTGATGCTGAACCATCAGTGCAGCGAAATTCTACCTTTCTAACTTTATCTTATCAAACTTCATGTGACTGCTATTTGAGCAGCTTGCAAGGTCCGTTGGTCAAAAAGAGTTCCAGCAGTTGGACGGTGACACCAGTCGTGGAGTATTTTCATGTGCTTCCTTATGCTGCGATTGTGTCAGACTGGCTTTCTAGGTACAAATGTGATCTCTGTTATGTTCCCCCAATCCCAAATAGATGTTATTTGTTATATGTTATGTGTCGTAATTTAGAGTTCATAATTTCAACTTGTATGAGCCCTTTTGGGGATATCTTTTATAATAACCACGTTTTTGGGATAGGGGAGTTTTTAAAAAGCTACAAGTTGGAGCATTTAAAAAAGCTGTTTTTTAGCTTTCAAAAGGAATTAGATTTTTAAAAAGCTGTGAAAAAGCTATTCCAAGCGTTGCAGCCGGAAAAACTATCCCAAATGGCCTCTAAGTGTGTTTTAATCTGCCTCTTTATCAAAGGTTTGTTGGATTTGCAAACCGAACTCTAGCTATAAGCCTATAATATTGTAAGATTTGTACTCTTGTGAACAGTCATTGATACTGTGTTAGACTGCTGCTACATTTTTTGGGCTTGTAACATCTATTATTACTAAAAACCTATATGCCAATTGTTATTTTCTCTTATTCTTAAGTGCCTCAAATTAGCTCAGCCTTAATCATTCTGTAAACAATGTCACCAAACTTGTCTCCTCACTCACCATACTGTGATTACAATAGTTTCCCTTTGGTATAAAAAGCGAGGATGTAAGATCATCATTTTTGATTTCTCTATCTTTGAGAAGAGTCCATTGTAAAAGAAGTGAAATTGGTATATGACGAAAAACTGAAACCCACTGTACTGGAGAAGGGGATATATGGGTGTGGGGCACCATCTTGACCTCAGGCCAAGACATCCATTGAAAATGGTGGAAAATAGTCCCTGGACTGCATAACCTTTAGGAGTCTGTTTATTCTCTCTGTCCAAGATTCAAAGTATGCGGGCCTGGACATGGACATTTTTTTGGAAGGCCCTTTTAGCGGATACAAGGGGTACATCTTTTATGTTTCAATCAGCCAGCCTGCATCTGGACTCGACTTGATAACCTTAAACTGACCACTAAAAATCTAATAATATCCACTTTCCTCGCTGTCATTGGATGTTGTAAAAAAGGTAGAATCAGATGTTCTTTGCTTCATGGTTCATAATGGAATCACCCCGATAGGTGTTATCCCTTCCCCTGCAATTATGAGCCTTATTTATGCTTCGTTTGGAATGGAAACAACTTTTTTTTGCACTACATAATCAATATTGATATACTTTTGCATAAAAAGAGTAAAGGCAAGACAGAGGGGTGGGAATTGAGATAGAAACATGATAGAGTGAGAGTTATTTGTTTTAGAATTTGAGGAGCATGGAGTTACATCCACTCCCAATTTAGGTCCTCACATGCAAAACAGCATCCCCAACTTAAAAGCAGAAGCTAATAAGTCTTGCTTGTTTGAAAAGGTAAGAATTCATCTTTATCTTAACGTAAAAGAAGTTAAAATGAAGGGGATGATGTGATTACAATGGCTGACAATGGATTCCGTATATGTCATTCCAAACATTATTTGATCTGAGCATTTCTCGCAACTGAAAGAGTAAAACCTTATGAGCAGAAGCATTATTTTGACAAATCAGAGATGGCACAACGAACCTTTTAGTCCGTACAGTGTTTGTCAATCTATGCATCTCTCGCGCTCTCTCAATATTAGCAAAGTGCCCTTCATTAAGGCTAGGTCTGAAGTAATTAGTTTTAGGCCTCTTCGGGAATGCTTAGAATAGGATCTGGTTCAGTCCCATTATCATTTTTCTGTCTAGTTTTTATGAGAATCAAGATTATATTGGTTTGACAAAGTGCCAGTTCTAACAGAGAGCTTAGAATGTGCACGGCCAAAAACATGGAATTTATAGAACTGGTGTACTTATGAACCAAGAAAACGGTTCTTCCTTCCCAAGCAGCCCCTTTGAGGATTGGGATCGGATCATTGGAGAGTGCTCAGTACCTGCTTCCCTGCGACGTCTTTCTCCATCATAACCGCATCTTTTATCTTTGATTTGGAGAAATAACTGAGATTTCCCTGAATCTCTTAGCTCCACTTCTAAGTCACATTCTTTGAACAAAATGAGATTATTGTTTTCGATTAATATCTTGAAGCACTTTCATTCTATCTTTTGCTTTCTGGTTCAGGTAGCATTTCTGCTACCTTAAAATCGAATACGCCAAACTTCTACGAGCATTATTTTTTACTCATATCTTCTCCATCTAAGTCTCCTTTATTATCCTGACCTCTCTCTTCAAACTTTTAGCTTCTTGTGAGAATGAAATTTGCAAAACTCGATGAAAAAAAAATAAGAAACTAGTTAGTTTTTCTTCCTTATTTGCGAGGAAGCACGGGGTGAGGGGATACGGATGTGGGGCATTCGTCAATTTTCCAAAAAGCAAGGGTGACGGTGCGAGGGTACTTTTATACCCTATTAAAAGATAAACTTTTATGATCTGTACATTGTCTTGATTTTGTTTTATGTAAGTCAGACAAATAACAAATATAAATAAGCAATATTAGCCTTTTGACGTGTAATCCAACTCTCAACTTACTTAAATTGACTCCAAAGTTTATAAAATTATGTTAAAAGTCCCCCCTTTTTCTTAAAATAAAAAAAACTAATTAGAAAAAAACAAGAAGTCGCATCCAAGAAGAATCCACGTCAGTGCGGGTATGGTTTCTTCGTCTTTTTAGAAGAATCCGAGCTGCCTTGCTTATTTGACTTTATTAGTTTCTATAAAATTAAAACTTGTAACCCTACTGATGATTGCGCTTGTGGTAAGTGTATTATACACTTGGTCTTCCACTAGTTATATATAGAATTTTCCCTTATATTCTAAACATGCAGTGGAGTGTTCAGTAATGGCTAATTCCTGCTGAAAAAGTTCCCTTATTGAATGTAGTGAACATGTTTCACTTCTCATTGCAAGCATGAACCTCTCCTGAGTATTTTGAACCAGTGGCTTTAGTCATGTGATTTTCACAAGTCTACCTCCTTGCTTTGCTTTATGGAACGTTTTTTGGTTGCTTCTTGCCATTCTTGCCACTTTTATGCTGTAAAATTTTGTATTTAAATAGATATAATATGATATATGCATAGTATGGTTTACAAAAACTATATACTGCTGTTGTATTTGTGGCGTGGGACAATTGGTAGCTTGGTGATAAGGAATTTTGTCATGAAAATGAGTAACCGACTTTCCCTTTTCTGGATGGTTTTTCCTTGGAAATGAGATGACTATATCGTGCCTGACTTTTGTGTCATTTATGCAATTGGTCAAATAAACTGGCATCAGACTTCACTTCACACATAATTTTCTGTCATTATAATTAATTTTCGTTTCTTTTATCATCTTGTTCTGTAAGCAAACAACAACAATGATGCTTCCAAAAAATTATGTTATTTTGTTTCTCATGGAAAATTGCCACGCTGGTCTTCATGAAGCAATGGCATTCCGTACAATTGTCTATAATTAGACCTGTGTATATCTCTGCTATGGCTGGCACTGGCAGTCATGTGATTGCCGAGAATCTCTTGTGGTTCGATCCATGGTTGTTAGAATCGGTTGATTCTTACGAGTCGATTCGAGTTTCATATGATGCAAAACTTTTCAGTATTCACGATCAATAAGGTTCACATTTCATGATTTTTAACTTAGAAGTTTTAAGTGAAAACTTTTGAAATTTTAAGTCTTGATATTACATGAAACTTGTGTTAAATTGCTATTTTGTTCATTTTCATGAGATAGTACGTATATGTTACTATTTATTTTCTATAAAAGTGAATCTTACCATTCAAGATTTGATAATATTTTTTTGGAGATGATGCAGACTTAGTACTTCAAATTGTCTTATTTGGAACCTCATGAAATGTGTAGGGAAAGGTTCTCGAATACTATGCAAGATTTGAAGGTGGGACTCGGTAATGTAAATGTCAACAGTCCTCAGAGGCCAGTGAATTCTTGTGACGTCGAAGCTACTGACAACAAAAATGATTCAAGCAAAAATTGTGTCATAGCAGATTCTATTGGCAATGTGACAAAAGAGGCTAATACTGAATCTCCAACGCAGAAAGATAATAATGGCAATCACACAATTTGTCTTCCTGAATCCCTCTGTAGGCCCCATGACATGGATGTGGATAACTCTTTTATGGTTTGCACCCAGAATGAACAGAAGAGCAAGAATACGAGCCAGATAATCAAGGTCTACCATCACCGGAGACAGACGACGTCTAGGGAGAATGCTACTATAAATGGCTTGACAGGTGGTGTCAAGGTTAAGGTAAGACGGACTTTTTGATTCAGTTTTGGCCCTGGTTGGGTGTTCCATGAATTTGAATTACTAATTCACAACTTGTAAAGCAATTTAGCCATGCAGTTCCCTCATCTTGATTTTGTCCATTGAGAAAAATGGAGAACTTCATCAAGTTTCTTTCAATGTGATCATTTCTGGGTTTTCTTAAGATGATATAACTGTTAATGTTTAGCCTAAATCCTTACAAAACTACCACTTTTCAAATGGCCTCACTAAAGAAGATGGGCTTTTACATTGGAATGCTCTAAAACTTGTGAACAAGCTTATGCAAATACAAGGGACGTGCAAATAGGCCGTTAAATGAATTTCTTTGTTCTTTCTTATCTTAATTCTACCATGAGAGTCTTCTCCATCAATTTTTTTTTTTTTGGTATTTGACCTAAAAGTGCTTATTTAATGAACATTTTTCGTTTGGAGAGAAGTCCTTTGTCGCTATTCATAATTGAGAAGTTCATTGATAATAGAGGGTAGTTTAGCTTACACTTAGACTGAAGCCCGTTTGGCCAACTATCACTTACAAGTGATTGTTGAAAACCTAATTCATTTTTTAAAGATAAATAACAGCTTTTTTAAAAAGCTCCCATTTGTAGATTTTTAAGAAATCTCTTATTCCAAAAAATATTATTTCAAAGCTAACTCAAATGGGCTCTAAATATAATGTCTTAATTTCTGTTTAATGCGACAGTCGTTAATGCTTGGCAGGAAGAGATGGTTGACTCTGTGAAGTCGTCTGCTGGGGAATGCAGAGATGAAGAAATATTTGATTTAAAGAAGTCATCTGTTACCGAATGCAAAGATGAGAAAATTGATACTGGTAACAAGATATGCAGTGTCATCCCATCTGATCAAGATGGAACGCCTGTAGAAGATCACGCTCTTGTCCCTTTTCAGTTGAATACTAAATATCAAGAGAAACTCCAAGTCACCCTTGCTTCGAAGGAAAATGCATTGTCGCAGACTGCCCTAAGAGTTCTTCTTCGGAAAAGAGATAAACTGGTAACACTTTTTTTCTTAGAAGCAAAAACCTTCCAAAGTGCAACTTAACTCTTTTTAGCTTTAATTCTAGTACATGTTATGTTCTTGTGTATGGGTTCTCTTAACAGGTTCACCTTTCAAGTTGGAAAGGAAAATCCCCATTGCACTCTAGACTATTACACCCTAAATCATTGTCGAATCGTGAATCATAAGTCACTTTCTAAAAAAATAGATAGCAACTTTTTTTTGTTTTTTTGTTTTTTTTGTTTTGTACTTTACACATGTACAAAGCTTAAAACAAATAAAATAACAATATAAAACACGTTTCATGCCATATTAAGTCTCCGAATGTTGAAACATAAAAACCTCAAAGTTCAAAGTTATGAATCGTAAATCGTATTGTACAAAACTCGAATCGACCAATTCATACAACCATACCCTAATCTTTTATTCTGGAGTTGTGAAATGAATACAAATCTGTGAATTCATTATTAACTCGAGTTTTCTTCCTTCGATTCTAAGTTTTTCCACATGCATTGCAAAAAATCATGTGATTTCTGGTGATGATGATACTGAAGATTCATTGTAATGATTCAAGCAGTAATAGTGTCTGATTTGGCTGGAGAAGGGGGTAGGTGTATGGTGGTGATTGGTGGAGCTTAGAGTGTGGTTTTGCAAAAATGGAATATGAGTAAAAAAGGCTTATATATTTGCAAAATTATCCCTATGAGTTTAAATTGAAGTCTAAGCTCTGAAGATCATCTTTGTTTAATGAGAGATTGCACATTGTCTTCCTAATTCAGAGCAACGTAGGTTAGGACTATATATATGTATGCATGATTGTATTTATCCATGGATGTTAGGTTACTTAGGTATGACCCTTTTGTGTTTGTTGAGATAAAGGAATGTGGAGGAAACTACAGGCAGTGGCTCGGTGCCCATGTGTGTGCATTGGTATGTGTAAACCAATGGAATCTTACCGATTCAAGTATGGAGCCATTTCTTTGTTTAAAACGTAGAATTGTCCTTCAAAATGTTATTAATGAGATGATTGCAATTATTCAATCAATTTGGCTACCCACATTTGAATTATTTTCAATTCTATGCGATTGCCGATTCATAGTTTTGGCAAACTGATTCACTACGTGGTTCACGATTTGACAACGATGCATATACTGCTCTTTTATTTATAGATTACTATTTCAATAGAAGCTATGACTTCCTTCTTGCTGTTGATGCCAAGGTTACTGATTTATGTTCTTCGATCTGATTTGCAGTCTCGTCATCTCCGCAATCTAGAAGATGAAATTGCCTTGTGTGATAAACATATCGAAACAATTTTAGATGGTATGTTCTTTTTGTCTTTTAAAATTGTTCTTGGAATTTCAATTTTCTATTTTTTGTTCCTTTCTGTAAGTTGCTTTAAAGTTATATGCTTCGAATTTATGAAAGTGGTTTTAATTCTCTTTAAGTAGGCATTAGTTCGGCTGTTACTAAATCAATAAAACTTTAGTCACTTGCACTCATTGTGAGGTTACTTGCGCACCAGGCTAAAAGTTGGACTCAGAATTTAGCTTAGAATTTATGCTCGTAATTCATTTATAAACTGTCGCACCCCGAATCCTGTGACCCGAAGGCGACGATTGGAAAAAGGGAGAAAGAAAAAGAGAGAGAGAGAGAGAGAGAGAGAGAGAGAGAGAGAGAGAGAGAGAGAGAGAGAGAGAGAGAGAGAGAGAGAGAGAGAGAGAGAGAGAGAGTCCTATGTGACACAATCAAGACAAATGCAAATGTGTGAAATCTTTGATGAGTTCCTGTTCAAATTGAAGGACCTTTGGTTATAAAAAGAATAAATGACTGGAAAATTAAGTAGTAAATCATGGTAAATATCAATGGAGCGAAGCTAGGTGAATAAAGCTCGAGTTCAAAACCGTTTATAAAAAATTCAGGACCAGGGAAATTTGATCCCTCGTATCTACAACTCGATGGATTGAGTTTCTGACTGATGTAAAAAATTCTTTGAAGAATCTTGATGGGTCGAGTATGATTTTGGATGGGTCGATTTCACTTTTTTGTTCTGCAAACACTCAGATGCATCGAATTTCAATTTCGATGGGTCGAATTAAGACTCGATGGATCGAGTTTCTGCTGTAAAAAAATCCTGCCAGTTTTTCCAGATTTTTGAAATGGATTTGAAACTCATTTTTCTTGAAATGCTAATAAAGTATAATTGCAAGGTCATAATCAAATTTAACATGGATATAAAATGTATTAAGATAAATTTGAAGGTATCTCTTGTACTGCAAATAAAAAACTCAAATTTACTTTCAAAGAGGTAAACGCTAGCATTACTTCAAACCAAAGCAAGAAGTTATTCATGAACATATTAAAAAGTTGCACATGTGGCTCCCCATCATTTAATCCAAGTTTGATACACATGATTTCCATTGCATAGTCATTATTGGCAAATCCGAATACAACACACACGTGAGGATTTAAGTTTTGCGACGTTCGGCTCACAAAACGGAATTGTCTAGAATTCCTCATACCCAAATGTTGTAGAGTGTGCGAAATACATGAAAGGTAGTTTGCCAACTTGATTCAAACAGAAGTACATTTTATGACAACTCCCCAGATAGCTTTCCAAATCCAACTTCTAGAAGCCGATTACATCATACCCTTTCCTTGGTCTCATTGAGTGATGCTTACACTCCAAGTGCAAACCAGCTATGAAACCATCCAAGTTTCAACACATGTACCCTGTATCATCTTCTTTTTCTTTACTCCACTAGCATTTGCCAACAAGAACTACTCTCGTTGAGTCCCGAATGTCAAACACCACCCAAAACACAATTGTACCAAGTAGCGCTACCCACATGATGTTAGAGTTAGTTTGTAGTTATGTTTTTTATTTTGTTATAGGTCCAAGGACCTATTTGTAATATCTGTACTCTTCTCTTTTATGGTCAATATAAAAGGTTCTAACTAATGTTAGAAACAAAGTTTTTACCAAAATACAATTCATCATGGTATCAGAGCCACCTAAACACAAACCCTAACCCTAAACCACCACTACAAGCTGTGCCGCCACTCCCCACCACCATACGCTGCGCCACCCCTCCCTTGTACCACCCTGGCCGTTGCCGATAACCAGCCCTCACCCTGGCCTTGCACCGCACCTCACTCACCAACCAGACCCCTGCGCCGCACCTCCCTTGCCCCACTACCCAGCCAAAGCTCCCTAATCACCATAGATACCCAGCCGACCACCCTGGCCTGATTACCCATATCTCTTTACCCCTTCTACACACCTAACAGAGCTGATTCATCCCAAACACCATTGCTTAAGTGTTGTTTTGGTGATTTCTTTGGTTGTTCTTTGGTCCTTTTGTGGACCCTTGATTAGTTTTGTAAAGATTTTTCTTCATACCCATCTCCTTCGTCTTCCTTCATATTTTGTGGGTTTTCCATTCGGAACACGGAATTATATCTGACCTCGATAAACCAATGGGTACTACCACCGTTCAAAGCGTGGCTTCTCCCTTGGATCCCAACCTCAAAATTACTACCGTCCCTTTCAATGGCCAAATTTACTTGAAGTGGTCACAGGCGATAGAACTTTATCTGAAGGCACGTGGGAAGATGGGACATCTGGATGGGCGTGTTACAACCCATCTACTACTAATCCAGGATATGATAAGTGGGAGAGTGCGAACTCCATTATCATGTCTTGGCTCATCAATTCAATCGTCTCTGAGATTGGTGAGAGTTTTTATCGTATGAAGACCGCTAGAGCTATTTGGGACACCGTTGCCTCCATTTTCTAGACAGGGGAACTATGCTCAAGAGTTTGAGCTGCTTTGCTCCATTGACCGTTCATAGTAGGGTGATATGACCGTCATCCAATACTACACTTCTCTTGCTACTAGTTGGGATCGTCTTGATCACCTGCACTCTTTCCAGCCAGCCTGTACTACTAATGTAGAGGAGTACCAGAAATTTCTGGAGAGGCAACGGGTCTTTAAGTTTCTTCAGGGATTTCATTCGGATTATGATGCTGTTCGTAGTCGGGTTTTTGGGATGGATACCCTTCCTCCTCTTCAGGAGACCTTTGCTTATGTTCAGAACGAAGAGAGTCGTCGTTTTGTTATGCTTCCATCTGCTTTCACTGAGCGCTCTGCACTTGTTTCTTTCGTGTTTCTTTCGCGCTTAGAGAGGGGACCAGCAATCTACTCCTTCAGATCGGCCTGTTGTAATTGCGATTTTTGTCATCGGCCCCATCACACTCGACCAATTGTTGGAGCCTTCGTGGTCGTCCCCCTGTTGCTCGGGGAGGTCGTGGGGTGGTCGTGAAGGTCGTTCGGGTGGCCGAGGAGGTGGTACTCGTGCTCATCATACTACTGCTGATACTGAGACTCCACCGAGTGGTGATACTGCACCTACTTCTAGCAGGGTCTGTTATCTCTTGCCGAGCTTGACACTGTCAAGAATTTGATGACTCGATGTACTTCATCGGCAGTTGCTAATACCTCATCCTCTTTTGCACAATCAGGTAACATTGTCACGTCCGCAAGAGCCTTTCTTTCACCTTCATCTTCCCATTGGATTATTGATTGAGGTGCTTCTGACTATATGTCTCGTTCTACTGATTTTTTATTTTTATTTTTGTGATTATAAGCCTTGCTCAGGTCAGGACAAAGTTAGAATTGCCGATGGTACCTTTTCCTCCGTCTCGGGGAAAGGTCTTATTCATGTCACTCCTTCTTTATCCCTGACCTTTGTTTTACATGTCCCTAGTTTCTCTCATTATCTTTTATCCTTGAGTCGTATTACTTTACATGTCCCTAGTTTCTCTCAATATATTTTATCCTTAAGTCGTATTACTCGGGATTTGAATTGTTCTGTAACCTTTTTTCCCTCTCATTGTGTCTTTCAGGATCTTATCACGAAGAGGATGATTGGCAGAGGATGATTGGCAGTGGTAGAGAGACACAGGGGCTCTATATTCTGGAAGAGGGAGAGACGAATCTGTATGAGGGAGAAAAGCTTGCTACTAATACCGTCATTTTGAAAAATAAGGCGGAAGATTTAGTGCTTTGGCATAGGAGATTAGGACACCCTTCTTTGTCTTTACTTAAATATATGTTCCCTTCTCTTGTTGATAATACTGGTAGCTCAAAAGAGATTGAGAGAAAAGGATAATTTCTCATTACTGTAAGGTCCTATATATATACAACTCTTATAGAGCAATAATAAAGGAAAGACAATCAAAGGAAATCAAAGAAATAAATAACGCATTAACTGGGTCAACATGACCAATATAGAAATTAGAAAATTCTAAATTGTTTCCTAATTCCAACACTCCCCCTCAAGCTGAGACGAAGATATCAACGAGTCCCAGCTTTCCAAGAGATGACTGAAGCAATCCTGGACCAACGGACTTAGTAAACATATCTGCAGTTTGATTGGATGATGACACAAAGCTAGGTTTGACAACTCCAGACCGAACTTTCTCACGAATAAAATGAACATCAACTTCTATGTGTTTCGTTCTCTCATGAAGGACTGAGTCGGAGGACGGCATGATAACATATTTATTATCACAAAATAGAGAAGATGAATCGATGACTGGGAAGCCCAACTCATCAAGAAGTGAACGAAGCCAGAGAAGTTCACATGTGCCCTGAGCCATGGCACGATACTCAGCTTCGGCCGATGAACGCGAGACGACTGCTTGTGTCTTACTTTTCCAGGATATAAGATGATTACCACGAAAAGTACAGAAACCAGAAGTAGAACGTCTATCACTTTTGGAACCCGCGTAATCTGCATCAGTGAAACAGGAGAGACCCGACTGTGCTCCTGATTTAAAGAAGAGTCCAAGACCCGGACAAGTCTTGAGGTATTGAAGAATATGGTATACAGCATCCAAGTGTGAAGAGCGCGGTGAGTGCATAAATTGACTGACAACACTAACAACGAATGTAAGATCCGGACGAGTATTTGTCAAGTAAATAAGACGACCCACAAGACGCTGGTACATTGAAGGATATGGCAAAACATCCCCCATTTCTGCAGTCAACTTGAGATTAGGATCCATAGGTGAGGAGGCTGACCTACACCCAAGCATACCAGTATCCTGAAGAAGATCTAGAGAGATACCATAACGAGATCTAGCCACCTCAACACCAAGAAAATATCTTAGGGGACCAAAATCCTTAATATCAAATGGCATCCCAAGATTTTGCTTCACTTGCACAATACCTGATGCATCGTCACCGGTAATAATAATATCATCGACATAAACTGAGATAATAATGCACTTTCCTTGGGAGTTACGGCGAATAAAACAAGTATGGTCAGAGTGACATCGAATAAATCCCATGATAAGCACCACATCACTAAATCGGCTGAACCATGCACGAGGCCATTGTTTCAACCCATAGAGAGATTTGAGCAGGCGACATACTTTCCCCGAATACTCCCCTGAGCCCGAAAACCTGGAGGAGGATCCATGTAGATAACCTCAGACAAATCACCATTAAGAAAAGCATTCTTGACATCTAGTTGATGAAGAGGCCAAGAATAGGAAGCAGCAAGGGAAACCATAAGCCGAACTGTAGTGAGCTTAGCAACAGGTGCGAAAGTAGCACCAAAATCCTTTCCAGGAATCTGAGTGAAGCCCTTAGCAACCAAACGAGCCTTATAGCGATCAATACTCCCATCTGC
Organism: Hydrangea macrophylla; assembly: GCA_033977485.1. Taxonomy (NCBI): domain Eukaryota; kingdom Viridiplantae; phylum Streptophyta; class Magnoliopsida; order Cornales; family Hydrangeaceae; genus Hydrangea; species Hydrangea macrophylla. Next base: position 68,584,240 of record CM066986.1, on the reverse strand, counting down.
TAAATACTTCAGGCTGAAGACCCATTTACAACCAACTGTGCGCTCACCAGCAGGTAAATCAACAAGTTCCCATGTCTGATTGCCATGAAGAGCATCCATTTTCGCTTGCATAGCAGCCACCCACTGAGGATCCTGGAGAGCTTCATTAACAGAACGAGGAATAGGGACCGAATCAACCTGACTTAAATATGACTGATAAGAAGGAGACAAACCCTGAAAAGAAAGATACTTAGAAATGGGGTGGTTAGAACTATCAGATAAAAGAAAGCGAGTAGGGGGGTGGCGAACACGAGAAGGGTAATAGGGAGGAACAGGTGCAGGAGTAATACTAGGAGATAGAGGAAGAGTAGTACCTGAACTCGGAGAAGACGGTGGCAGAGGATCAGAGGAGCGTGGCCGGCAAGAGTAAACCTGGGAAGGATCACTAGTAATGACAGGAGGTAAGGTTTCACCGGTGGAGTCAAGAATAGGAACAGGGAGTGGCAGGATAGAATCATCCACGACAACAGAAGGTTCCACCAGTGCGAGCTCTGCAGGAGAAGAAGACCCTGGAAAAATGGAACAGTTTCCAAAAAAGTAACATCCAAAGAATGATATAAATGGCGAGTGACAGGATCATAGCACCTATACCCCTTTGACATTGAAGGGTACCCCAAAAACACACAACGAATAGCCTTATTGTCAAGTTTTGTGCGGTTAGGACTCCTATTTTGAACAAAACAAGTGCACTCAAAGATCCGAGGTATAAGATGAAACAGGGTGCTAGATGGCTTAAGAACATGAAGTGGGGCCTTCCCATCAAGGATACGACTAGGAGTACGATTAATAAGATCTGTGGCAGTGAGGACAGCCATATGCCAAAAATTTAGGAACATTCATTCCATACAGAAGACATCTAACTACAGCCATGAGGTGACGGTTTTTACGTTCTGCCACACCATTCTGTTCAGGGGTGTAGGGACAAGTAAGTTGTTGAAGGATCCATCTTTGTTAAGGGCAGCCCAAAATTCATCAGTTATATATTCACGACCATTATCAGACCGTATATTACGCACAATAGTGTGGTATTGGGTTCTAATCATTTGTAGAAAATTTCTGGAGTGAAAACTTCAGATTTTTTTCTCATAAGATAGACCCATGTACAACGAGTGTAATCGTCAATAAACGTGACATAGTAACGGTGCTGTGACAAGGCCGTGACAGGTAAGGGGCCCACACATCAGAATGAATAAGATCAAATGCACTTGGCGCTCTATGCATACGAGGAAAATAAGATGTGCGAGTATGTTTAGACAATTCACAAACCACACATTTAAAATCAAAATCTTTGCAAGCTTTATTCAAAGGAGGAAAGAGCCAACATAAATACTGGAAATTCACATGTCCTAGATGGGCATGCCACAAATCTAAAGTTTTAAAATTAAAAACATATGTATTAGAATCTGGTAAAACATAATTATTAGTAGAGACTGGCGAAATGGAGGCTTGCATACTGGAAGAGGGCACCCTGGAAGGAGGATCACCAAAGTAGTAGAGACCGTCACGCTCATACCCCCTGCCAAAAATCCTCTTCGAATTCAGGTCCTGCAAATAACAATAGGTAGGTAAGAACACAACGGCACAGTTAAGGGTTTTGGCAAGACGATTAACATATAGAAGATTATATGCAAAATTAGGTACATAATAAACAGAGGAAAGAGCAATATCAGGGGATAGACGAGCATCACCCTGACTATGAATAGGAATAGACGACCCATCAGTAATACGAACAGATTGGTCAATTTGGGTAAAAGGAGACGTGAAGGACGAAAGCTCACCAGTCATATGATTATTAGCACCCGAATCCAGAATCCAGGTGGGATTTGCTGACTTACCATGCAAAGCGGTTGGATTACCTGCAACAATAGCAGCCGTGGGACCTGAAGAGGAAGATGTACCAATGCCGATCTGAGACTGTAACTGGGCAATTTGAGCCTGAATGTGATCAAGATCCGGTGGAGTAGGAGTGGAAACGATCTCAACAATAGCACCCATACGAGGAGTTCCTCTACCACGGCCAGTGGGACGATTACGATATTGTTGCTTCAACTCAGGATGAAGATCAAAGAAACGATCAATAGTGTGACCCGGAGTGCGACAATGCTGTTAAAAAGGAAGGTTACCCCCAACATAGGAACGGTGACCGCCGGTAGGTGGACGATTGCCCCCAGGACGAGAGCCATAGGGAGCAGCAAATGCCATCTGATCTTGAACCGTAGGAGAAGGCTCGGGAACCCGAGAGGGTAATAGGATCCGGCGTCGCCGTTCATCACCATCTACAGTTGCAAAGGCTTCATAAAGAGAAGGCATAGGAGTAGTATTCAGGATTTGGGTCTGAAGAGTTTCAAATTCGGGCTTCAAGCCCATAAAAAACTGGTAAGTATGACGACGATCAAGGCGCTTTAACTCAACAGCACCATCAGTAGTAAACTCCCTAAGGGGCTCATATTGAGCCAATTTCTCCCAACGGGTCTGAAGATACCCAAAATAATCAACGACTGTAAGACCCAAAGTTTCCTGAGAGGCGTGAGAGATGTCCCGGTAGAGCTCAAAGATACGGGAATCATTATGAGCATGAACATACATTTTAGACAAAGCAGTCCACAAACCATGAACGGTATCGTGATAGACCTGTTCCTCCATAGCATTAAACATCCATCCTAAGATGACACAATTATCAGTGTACCACTCTTCATACTTAGGATCCGCCTCAAGAGGAGTAAGTACTTTCCCCTTACGTTTACCACCAAGATAGAGACGAAAGGAGCGAGACCTCGCGGATTGGTATTCATTGCGCACCATCCGTCTTTCCATTTAACAACATGCTCGTGACATGTTGAGCCAATGTTGTAGGATGGGAAAGAGACAAATCTTGGCGTGGAACAGGAGCAATCGGATTTTGTTGAGTAGGGTTGATAAGGTCGTTGCCCGAATCTTTACCATCGGTGGCCATTGATTGCAATAGAAATTAGTAACAGTAGATTATGGAGGAACAGAGACAGCCGGAGACTCGGCTACTGACGACGGGGGTAACCTGACAAATGGTTACCTAGACTGAAGACAAAGAGAGTAGAGAGAGCTCTAATACATCACGAAGGAGGCCCTACTTAGGGCTTAACAGAGCAGCCAAAGGGCTGCGACACCAGGTAGTGGCCTGGGGGGGGGGGGGGGGGTGGCTGCGGCACTGCTGTGAGGGCCTGGGGGGCTGCGGCACAGGCTGTGGTGAGTGAAGAGGGTCTCGACTAGGGCTTGTAGCCCTCGGCTAGAGTTTGTATTTGGTGGCGCAGCCTTGGCTGGGTGTTGAAAGCTACGACACAGGCTGGTGGGTGATGATGGTTAGCTCTGATACCAAAAAGAGATTGAGAAAAAGGATAATTTCTCATTACTGTAAGGTCCTATATATATACAACTCTATAAAGCAATAATAAAGGAAAGACAATCAAAGGAAATCAAAGAAATAAATACCGCATTAACTGGGTCAACATGACCAATATAGAAATTAGAAAATTCTAAATTGTTTCCTAATTCCAACAAGCTCAAACTCGAATATTTTTTGTGATACTTGTGAACTTGGGAAACATTTTCGAGCTTCTTATGCTCCTAGTAATATTAAAAGTTTTGTTCCTTTTGCATTAATTCATTCTGATGATTGGGGTCCTTCCCGGACTGTGTCCTTGAAGGGTCATAGATGGTTTGTGTCCTTTATTGATGATTGTTTGCGTACTATGTGGTTGTATATGATGAAGGAAAAACGAGAAGTCTTCTCTATTTTTCAAAATTTTCACAAAATGATAAGTCCCAGTTTGGGGCAGTAGTGAAAGTCTTAAGATCTGATAATGGGGTTGAGTATATTGATTCGAGTCTAGGTAAGTATTTCGGTTACCATGGGATTATCCACCAAACTTCTTGCACTAACACTCCACAACAAAATTGAGTGGCTGAGCGTAAGAATCGTCACCTTCTTGATGTTGCCCGGTCTTTACTCTTCCAGGTTCAAGCTCCTTGCTCCTATTGGAGTGAGGCGGTGTTAACCGCAGCTTACCTTATCAACCGTCTCCCTACTCATGTGTTGGATAAGAGAATACCTCTACATGTTCTTTCTCATTCATCCTCATCCATTCCTTCTCGTGTCTTTAGTTTTGTTTGCTTTGTTCACAATCATAGCCCAACCCGTGGAAAATTAGACCCTCGTGCCATTAAGTGTGTGTTCGTCGATTACTTCCCTATTCAAAAGGGCTACAAGTGCTATCATCCCCCGTCTAGCAAGTGGTTCGTCACTATGGATGTCACATTTCATTTCGTGAGTCCCAGTCTTACTTCCTTGACTCTCCGGTACCCCTTCAGGGGGAGACGAGGTGTGAAGAGATACCTGTTTTGTCTTTGCCTACGATGATTGAAGTACATAGTGTTGAGACAAAAGAGACTGAAATAGAGAGAGTTGAACCAGAGAGAAAGTGAGAAAAGTGAGAGGGAGCCTGCAGAAGAAGAGGAAATTGAGGGGCGAGGGGAAAATGAGTTGAGAGTTTATTCCAGGGGAACATGGAGTAAAAGAAAAATCAGAGAGACTCCAGAAGTTAGTACTACTCTTGCTCGGCTGCTCCACTGCCACTGCATGTCTCTGTAAGTGTTGAAGATTCAAGTAATTCCTCTAATACACCCTCTCTTGACTTAGATGAGTTAGATGTTCCTATTGCTGTTCGAAAAGGGTGTTCGATCCTGTACTCAACATCGTATATCTAACTTTGTGTCTTATTTTCATCTTTCAACCTTCATATAAAGCCTTCCTTTCACAAATTTCCTCTATTAGTATTCCTAACCATGTACAAGAAGCTCTTGCTGATCCCAAGTGGAAACATGCCATGATCGAGGAGATGAAAGCTCTTTGAAAGACTGGTACTAGGGAGTTGACCATGTTACCCAAAGGAAAGAGAACTGTGGGGCGTAAGTGGGTGTACACTGTGAAGCATCGGGCTGATGGTTCTATTGAGAAGTATAAAGCTCGGTTGGTGGCAAAAGGGTTCACTCAGACCTACGGGGTGGATTATGAGGAGACCTTTGCTCCTGTCGCAAAGATGTGCTCAATTAGAATCCATCTTTCCTTAGCAGCTAACCAGGATTGGCCACTTTACCAGTTTGATGTGAAGAATGCCTTATTACATGGTGATTTAGAAAAAGAGGTCTACATGGATATTCCTCCAGGGTTCGTAGATTCCAAGACAGATGGGAAAGTTTGTAGGATTAGAAAATCACTGTATGGCCTAAAACAGTCCCCTAGAGCCTGGTTTGAGAGATTCACACAGGCTATGCTTCGATTTGGATGCAGACAGAGTCATGCGGATCACACATTGTTCATCAAACACTCATCGCAGGGTAAGACTTCTGCTCTTATTGTCTACGTTGATGATATTGTGCTGACAGAAGATGACTTGGGGGAAATGGAAAGGTTGAAGAAGCAGTTAGCCACTGAGTTTGAGATTAAAGACTTTGGTGCCTTGAAGTTATTTCCTGGGATCGAACTTGCTCGGTCCAAACATGGGATTTTAATTTCCCAAAGGAAGTATGTTCTTGACTTGTTGGAGGAAATAAGGATGCTTGGTAGCAAAACTTGCGATACTCCTATGGAACAAAATCAGAAACTTGGCTATGATAGCAGTGGGGAATTAGTGGACATGGGGAGTTATCAGAGACTCGTTGTTGAACTTATTTATCTGTCTCATACTCGTCCAGATATTGCTTTTGCAGTTAGTGTTGTCAGTTAGTTCATGCATTCTCCACGAGAGTTACATCAAGAGGGTGTTTTTCGGATTCTGAGGTATTTAAAGTCTGCTCCTGGAAAAGGCTTGCATTTTGCGAGACATGGCCACCTAAGGGTGGAAGTGTACACTGATGCAGATTGGGCTGGTTCTATTACAGATAGGAGGTCCACTTCAGGGTACTGCACGTTCGTAGGAGGTAATCTTGTTACTTGGAGGAGTAAGAAGCAGAATGTAGTGGCCAGGTCTAGTGCAGAAGCTGAATTTAGGGCTATGGCCCAAGGTATTTGTGAGTTATTGTGGATCAAGTCTTTGCTGAAGGACTTGGAGATCGATCTGACGGATTCTATGAAACTATACTGTAACAACAAAGCAGACATCAATATAGCTCATAACCTGCTCAATATAATAGAACAAAGCACATGGAGATTGATCGACACCTCATCAAAGAAAATGGTAGTAGTGGTACTATTGTGTTCCCTCCGTGAAGTCTTGCGATCAAGTTGCTGATTTTCTTACTAAAGCCGTTGGGAGTCGTTCGTTTCATACTATCCTGAACAAACTGGGAATGAGAGATATTTGTACCAGCTTGAGGGGGAGTGTTAGAATTAGTTTGTAGTTATGTTTTTTATTTTGTTATAAGTCCAAGGACCTATTTGTAATATTTGTACTCTTCTCTTTTATGGTCAATATAAAGGGTTCTAACTAAGGTTAGAAACCCAAGTTTTTACCAAAATACAATTCATCACATGACATACGATTCCTTTACTGTGCCATGTCCAACTGAAGCACAGGACTCGCCCCATTGAGGTTCTCTTGTCAACCAAGACTTCATGCCAATTGCACATTCGTGCCACTTGAAAGTCCTTCCCACAGCTAGGCCTTCCATGTAAGCAATCGACACTGTTTGTGCAATAATAGTGCATCAGTCTTCCAAGCTGCCAAACTATTTGTGAGCATTGGTCTTACCTAGCTGACATGCCCACATCTTATATGGGTCCTCCTCTTTGCTCACCTCCTATGATCATGGAGCCATCTGGCCCCATAGAATATACTAAGGGTCACCACCATGCCCTAGAGGTGAAATTGGTTCAGTTCGATTGGTTCTGATCAGATGGTTCGGTTTTTCAGAGGGAGAAAACTGAAACAGACCGCGGGGGGGGGGGGGGGGTTTACCAAACCAAACCAATCGATTCGGTTTCGTTTTTTTTTTTTGTTGGTTGGGCAATTAATTGGACTTCATTTAGCAAACAAACTGGAGAGTTTTGCGCAAAGCTTAGGATTCTTGTTCAATTTACTCAAAAGTTTAAATATAGAGTTGCAAAATTTTGGATTTACTAAAAACAGCCAAGAATTATTAACCCAGAAAGGTTTAGAGTATCCACTGTTACAAATAAATAAATAAAATGGAAAAAGACAAGTACAAGTAAAGATCTGTCAACACTCAACAAGAACATTGGAAAAAGAAAAACACAGAACAATGGAACACAAGATCTAAGTGCTGAATACTAAAGTTACAAGAAACTTACCAGATTCTGTTGAGAGTTATTTTTTCTTGATCCTAAGGCTACTCTTGTAATTTCTTGAATAATATAATGAGAGAGTGGCAATTAGCCCTCTCTAAGCTTTCTGCAAACTAACATGGTATCAGAGCCCCACCCCAAGGGAGGGAGTCAATTCACCCAACCTAAACCACCAAACAACCAACACCACCTGCCTCGCCGCAACACCTACACCCACCACCTGCCTCGCCGATTCACCACACACCACCACCAGTCTCGCCGTGACCTTACCCAACCCCACCATCATCCCCGCAACCCTAACCCACCCTCCCAACCTCGCGCAAACCTAATCCACCCTCACAGCCACGTGGCAACTCAACAACCCCCTCACAGCAGCACCGCAACACCCTGGCTTGGTAAACCTTCACCAGCATACCTTTCTCTTTTCATCTTTCTTATCTAGATCAGATTGGGTTCCAATAATTGCCTAGATCTAATCACAACCTTTGTGACCGTCTGTTCTTAGGTCCATATTTGGGCCACATGATTTGTCCATAGATTGGACAATTGCACCAGAGTGGTGCTTGTGATTACTAGGTACCTTGATTCCACCACCATTACGACTGTTAGAGTGTCCTCTTCAAGATGACGAAAGATGATTTGCCTACGAAGTTTATCGAAGTGATGAGTTCTCCTGTAGGTAACGAAAGAGTAACCCTTATTGAGAACCCTGGGGCCAAAATCACCACAACTCTGCTTAAAAGTGCAAACTATTTATCATGGTCTCAGTCGGCTACGTTCTGGTTCAAAAGTAGGTCGAAGTTTGGGTATGTGGATGGCACAATCAAGGTTCCTAGTCGAGAAGATACCGCATTTGGCAATGGGAAGTTGATAATTATCCTGTGATGAGCTGGCTCACTCATTCCATGGAGCCAGATATTGCTGAAACCTTTTTTTGAAATAGCGACCACCCAAGACATTTGGGAGACCCTTGCTGAGTTGTATTCTCGCAAAGGGAATGTTGCACAGATCTATGAGCTACGTCGGGCGACTAAAGCAGAGGTACATGGCGATCGCTCTATTTTACAATATTTCACTGCTCTTGGAGTTCTTTGGAAGGGGATTGATCATCTTCTTACCTTTCATCCAGTATGTTCCACTGATGTTACTAATTTTAAGACATATATCGAGAGTGAGAGAATATTTAAATTCCTTGCTGGTCTTAATCCTGGGCTGGATCTGGTTAGAAGTAGAATACTTGGCATGGAACCACTTCCGACACTCAGAGAGGCTTTCGCTCATGTTCAGAATGAGCAAAGTCGTCGCTCAGTCATGCTTCGACAGTTCTCTGAGCGTTTTGCACTGAGCTCTTCCACTCATCGTGGTGGCCCGACCCCAGAAGACAAAGATATACCGTCATGCGATTACTGTAATCGTCTTGGACATACTCGTGACAAGTGTTGGAGCCTTCACAGACGTCCTTTGATGTCTGGAGGCCGTGGGGGTCATAGTGGTGGCAATCGTCGTGGCCGTGGTGGCCGTGTTAGTGGACCCCGGGGTAACTTGTCTTCTGGCTCCGATGTTCCTCAGGAGGAGGTCTTTAGTTCTCATCCGTCTTCCGGATCTAGTTCACTTAGTAGTACAGATATTGAGACTCTCTGACCCATAATGGCCCAGCTACATACCTCCACTAGTGCTTCAACTTCTTTTGCTCATAAAGGTAATGTTGCTAATTCTTTTAGTGCCTTATGTACTGGTTCTGTACAACCATGGATAATTGATTCAGGAGCTTCTGACCACATGACCCGTCGTTCCAATAGTTTTTTCACTTATAACCCCTGTTCAGGAAAAGATAAAGTTCGCACCGCAGATGGTACTTCTTTCCCAATTACTGGTAAAGGTGTTGTAAATGTCTCTAGTTCTCTTGCTTTATCCTCTGTTCTTCATGTACCACGTTTCTCGACTAATCTTCTCTCTATTAGTCGTGTTACTCGGGATTTTAATTGCAGTATAACCTTTTTCCCTTCTTACTGTGTCTTTTAGTATCTCTCCATGAAGAAGACGATTGACAGTGGTAGGGAGGAGAATGGTCTTTACTTTCTGTTGCCCGAGGGACTACAAAGGAGGAGTTGACACCAGTTGCTCATAATTCACAAAGAGATATTCTTCCTAAGGAGACATGGCTGTGGCACTAGAGATTGGGACTTCCGTCTTTTTATTTATTGCGATTTTTATTTCCTGCTTTAGTTCCTAGTAAAAGTGTTTCTGAGATATCTTGTGAGGCTTGTGAACTTGGAAAACACCCCTACTTTTGATTCTAGTATCAATAAAAGTACGATTCCTTTTTCAATTATACATGCCGATGTTTGGGGTCCATCACATATTCCTACTTTGAATGGCTTTCAAAGGTTTGTTACTTTTGATGACTGTATTCACACAACATTGGTGTATTTGATGAAAGAAAAAAATGCAGTATTTCCCATCTTTAAAAATTTCCACTAGATGATTTGTACTCAGTTTAACACTGTTGGCAAAGTTGTTAGGTTGGATAAAGAGGGGGGGGGGGGGGAATACATCTATGGCGGTCTCTCACACTACTTTTCTGAGCACGGTATGCTTCATCAAACCTCATGCACTAATACCCCTCAGCAGAATGGTGTTGCCGAGAGAAAAAATCGTCATTTGTTAGAAACAGCTAGGTCTATGATGTTCTCAATGCAGGTCCCTACAATATTCTGGGGAGAAGCAGTATGCTGCTTATCCTATCAACCACCTTCCTTCTCGTTTGTTAGGTAAGAAATCACCTATTGAACTTCTTACTCTCTATATTCTCTGTTCCTCCGAAAGTATTTGGTTGTGTTTGTTTCGTTCACAATCATTCTCTCACTCGGAAAAAATTAGATCCTCAAGCCCTTAAATGTGTCTTCGTGGGTTATTCTCCCACACAAAAGGGGTACAAGTGTTACCATCCTCCGTCTCATAAGTGGTTTGTGTCCATGGATGTTATGAATATTCTTCCTACTTCCAGCCATCTCAGTCATCTCTTCAGGGGGAGAGTAGGTTATGGGAAGAGAAGCCTGCTCCTGTTCCATTTATTTTAGTAGAAGAGGAAGAAGGGAAGAATAGAACAGAGGGGGAGTTAGAAAAAAAAAAAATAGAGAGGAGGAAAGAGAAGTGAACATAAGAGTTAGAAAAAAATTGTAGAAGAAAGTGGAGGTGGAGATAAAGAAGAAAGAGTTGTTGACTTACTCCAAGAATAAGGAAAGGAAGAGGTTTGGGGCAACAGAAGAAAAGACCACGTCTCCATTCCCACCTCAATTGTCTCCTTCCTGTGTTGATGATCCAAGTACTCCTAGTTCCTCTTTTATACATGTTACCACTAGTCCTTCAACTACTCATTTGGATTGTGACTTAGACATACCTATTGCTCTTAGCAACGGTATTAGGGAATGTACTAAGCATCCCATCTCAAATTTTGTTTCCTACACTCGTTTATCTCCCTCGTATAAGGCTTTTGTGTCCAAACTCGATTCTGTTTCCGTCCTTAACCATGTATTGGAAGCTCTTGCTGATACTAAGTGGAAACTTGCTATGGTTGAGGAGATGAATGCTCTTAAGAAAAATGGCACTTGGAATTTGTAGAGTTACCTCATGGGAAAAGGACAGTTGGGTGCAACTGGGTGTTTTACATTGAAACATAGAGCAAATGTGACAGTTGAAAGATTTAAAGCCAAACTAGTGGCCAAAGGCTTCACTCAAACATATGGAGTGGACTATAAGGAGACGTTTGCCCCAGTTGCAAAGATGAAATCGATCAGAATCTTGTTGTCCCTAGCAGTCAATTTGGAGTGGCCCTTACATCAATTTGATGTAAAAAAAATGCCTTTCTCCATGGAGACTAAGAAGAAGAAGTTTACATGGATGTTCCCCCTGGGTTTGAGGGTGACCAAGACCAGAGGGAAAGTGTGTTATCTCAAGAAGTCGTCGTACAATCTCAAACAGTCTCCTAGAGCCTGGTTTGACAGGTTCTCCCAGGCCATGATTAGGTATGGTTTTAGGCAAAGCCAAGGTGATCACACTCTTTTTATTAAGCACTCTTCACAAGGAAATGTGACTGCCCTAATTGTCTATGTAGATGACATTGTTCTTACATGGAATAATTTAGAAGAGATGAAATGCCTAAAATCATATCTTGCGAAAGAATTTGAAATTAAGGACTTGGGAAATTTGAAATACTTCTTGGGAATTGAAGTGGCCTGATCCAAGGAGGGGATATTCATCTTCCAAAGAAAGTATGTTCTTGACTTACCCAAGGAGACAAGCATGTTTGGATGTAAAGCTTTTGATACTCCCATGGATCCAAATGTGAAACTTGGAGATGATCCAGGTGGGGAAGTGGTTGATAAAGGTAGCTACTAGAGGTTAGTAGGAAAATTGATTTATTTAGCTCATACTAGACTCAGATATTGCATTTGATGTTAGCGTAGTTAGTTTATGCACAATCGTAAGCAACCCCATCTGGATGCTGTACTCCGAATTGTGAGGTACCTAAAGTCGACGCTAGGGAAAGGGCTATGTTTTGCAAAACATGGACACACTGGTGTTGAGGCCTATACTGATGCATACTGGGCCGGCTCCATAACAGACAGAAGATCAACCATGGGTTATTGTACATTTGTGGGTGGTAATTTAGTAACTTGGAGGAGTAAGAAACAATCAGTAGTGGCCAGGTCTAGTGCTGAAGCAAAGTTCAGAGCCATGGCCCAAGGTGTGTGTGAGTTGCTTTAGGTCAAAATTATTCTGTCAGATCTTGGTTTATATCCGACAGAGAAGAGAGGATGAAGGATGAAGAGAGAAGGATGAAGAGGGATGGGCAAGAGGGCTGCGCCGCTCATCTGAAGGGAAAGGGAGTCAAAAGATTTAGGGTTTTCTTTTGTTCCTCCTTTATATATGTAAGTATAAATATTTTATATTATTATGTATAATATAAATGTATCAAGTATACTTTCGGTTGGTTCGGTTCGGTTTGGTTACGGTGTAAATACCGACCAAATCAAAACTGAAACCGAACTTTTCAATTACTAAAACCCGAAACTGACCGATGCATGGGGAAAACCAAACGGAACCAAACCAAACCAGTCGGTTGATTTGGTTTTCGTTGCACCCCTATCCCACAACATACTGCTCGTGCACACACGCTATCCACAATCCCATAGGTCATTGCACCTCCATGGCAGGGGCTAACTCATAGCCTGAGTATGACAATGTCTGTAGCCCACAAGTACGACCTTACATGTAGTCACGTCTAGCATTTGGTGCCTAGCACGGTATAGTGATTGGTAGCATATTGATAGCCCATATGTGCAACGTTGACTCCATGCTGCTTCTAGCCACGAGACCACCATAGGTTAGCACACGAGGTCACAATGGTGCTTTGACAGTCCATTCAGTTCATAGCAAGATCATTGAAGTGTTTATAGCAAGAGACACAGTGGCATCCGGCTCAAGAGCACTATGCGGTGCATGCTCGACCAACCTTTGGCCTTGTCCATCAAAACTACACCATCTCCTATGGATACCATCAAACCCCGCCCCAAGTCACCTTGGGGTATGCCCACTTGGTGCCCATACATGGTACAGGGGTGGTAGGAAGCACGCCAGCAATCTCTCTCTCTCTCTTCCCCCCCCCCCCCCCCCCCCCCCCCCCCCCCCCCCCCCCCCCCCCATATATTCAAACTGAACATTCACTTCGAAATTTTCATCTCTGTTTTTTTTTTACTTTTTATAGGTGGTGAAGATGATTTGGCTTTAAAGATAGAAGCCATCATAGATGGTTGCAATGACGTATGCCTAAAACGCGATAACCAAATCCAAGAGAGTTCTCATGAACATTTTGAAGATCGAGGCTTACATCAGTATGTGAAGAGGAAGAGATTGTCTGAGGCCATCCTTACTTTACGAAATCCATGTCAGGTAAGTTCGGATATTAGAGTTTCGTTTTTTTTTTTACCGTTCATTTTATGATTTAAGTTTTCATTATAATCTCTTGGTTTTCTAAATTGAAATCCTATTATCTAGAATTGAATCAAGAACATTATTTGCCCAAAAGTATACAAAAATTACGTGCTCTTTTGTACTAATACATGCCATTTTTTCTCATCAATGATATCGCCCCATCTTTTCTAACTTTTCTAGTTGGTTGTCTGAGTCATGGTCCTTAGAATCGGTCGATTCATGAGTCGGTTCGAGTTTCATACATCCCGATACATTCGCGATTCTATATGTTACATGATCCCTAATTTTTAAGTGGAAAAATTCCAACATTTCAACTTCTATTAATTTGTTGGTAATAGAAGTTCTATTAACTTTGATATTGCAGGAAACTTCTTTTAATTTGTTATTTTATTCATTTGAAGAATTGTGCATGTGGTTATATATGTATATATTATTTATTTGCAATTCATAATTCATGATTCATACCACATACTTTACTAGCAATATTCCTCGTAAAATATATATATATATCAGATCTGCTATGAGTTTACTTTATGAAGTTCGTAGATCCTATTTGATATTCTATGTTGCTCTTTGTATTGTACATAATAGTTTGTAAACAATTTCACTCAGCAGGAATTGGATGATATATGCTATGAAAACAATTGGAGATTGCCAACATATCGTGTATCCCCATCAGATGGTAAGATATTTACATTTTTTTATTGTTGTGAAATTCTTCAACTTTCCATTATTGTCCTTTTAAGTTTAAAATTCCAGTGTCACATCAAATGAATAGTGAATGTTGTGATATAATAAAGGGTAAACTTGGTAAATTGTCTGGTGAAAGTACATTGACTTTCAAAGAGGACTCTGGAAATGAGATTTCCCAAAACGAAATAAAGGACTCTAATTGGGACGGACAGAGTATAAGCTTAAGCTCTATTATGCCATAATGAAACCATAGTCATATATATTTTTTTTATTAATTCTCTATGAGATGATCGTAGCTTATATTTGTGCCAAAGTTGTAGACAAAATAGAAATAAGATCTTTATATGAATATCATCTATTAACCATTTTTTTTGGAAATTCCGTTTCCAAATTTATTTCATAGCTAAAGGTTAGAGAAGTTGGGGGGAGGGTGAAAGGGGGAACAAAGTACATGCACTTCAATTTGCGTGCTGAGTACATGTCGGACATGCGGCGATACGTCAGACATGTGAAAATTGTGTCTTAGTTTTGTGTTGCGTCGGGCACAGTCCGGACAAGCGGCTGACACCACCGCTTGACAAGAGAGTGGACACGGCACAGTGTCTCATTATGTTTTTAAAAGTTTTGAGGTAAAGTTTCAGTATAATAACCCGGGAGATAAGTAATGGGTTTATTTGAAAATTTATGAAGCATGAGTGGACACGACACAATAATTTACTATTAATTGAAAAGTTACATTTTTTATTTCAACGTGTCTAGTCGTGTCCGTATCCTACATCTTGTGAAAATTGTTCGTGTTCTGCTTGTCGTGTCTGTGTCCGGTGTCCATATCCGTGCTAAATATATCTAGCAATTGTTATATTGTTTAGTTGCATCTATCCAACACATTCCTTGAATGTCATTCTTAACTCTGAACTGATCTAAAATGATGTTTCTTGCCATATGTTTGGCCTTCTGAATATCCTTTTGGGTGAATCCTTAGTTTCTGCTTTACTGGCCTTCATCTAGTAACTAGTGCCAATACTTATCCTTTTTCCTTTATTTCTTCTCTTTTTATCTTTTCCTCTTTCCTTCTTAAGGTCCGTTTAGGAATGCTTAAATTGGGGTTAACCTTTAAAACCGGTATTGTGTTTTCCTGGATTATTTTTAAATCTGGCACGGATTCCTAACTAGAAAGCACACAAACATCAAACTATTACCAAAACTGGCTCCTTTCTGAACCACAAAACCGGGTTTTTTTTTCTTTCCAAACAGCCCCTTCTTAACCTCTGACAATTTACAGTTCAATTACATGGGTATTGTTTGTAACACCTTACTGAATGAACTAAAGTTTTGTAGTCATTCCCTTTTGCAGGTGGATTTCTAGCCAACGTAGTTGTGAAAGGTATGGATTTTGAGTTTTCAGGTGGGGGTGACCTGGGTTCAAATCCTCGTGAAGCAAGAGACTCGGCTGCTGCACAGATGATTGCCAAATTACAAAGTATGGCAGGCCAGAGCAAGTAGATTTTAGGTTGTTTTAGTAGGGCTTTACGTTATAGTAGTAGCATGGTAAACTAGGACTCTTACCTCTCACCGGGATTCTCAACATCCAAGCTAAATTAAGAGGTTAACTTCAATTTCAAATGAGTTGGAGATTGGGTTGCTCCGTGACTATATCATGTATATCTGTGTAAAATATCATATGGGTGTGCATTTTGTGCTTGTACAATATATGGCTTCATAGCTCTTATCTGACCTTGGGAAGAGTATAAGCGTTAAAAGTTTTCTAGTAGGCATGGGTGAATTTAGTTATGTTGTGTTGTGTTGCACTGGTAATCTGGAGTTCATTTTAGATTCTTCTGGCCTTGTCTGCTTCTTGTTTCACCATTGCCATGGCTCTGGGTATGAGTAAATGCATGGGACTGTTTGAATCTAAACCTCTGTTATCTGTTGTTAAAGAGTCAGTCTATGACAATGGGTGTAGTTTCCATAATTACACTTGCCTTTCTTCTTCTTTTTTTTTTTTTTTTTTTTTTTTTTTTTTTTCTTTTGATCTACCTATGGATACACACACTAACACTATCCAACCCAAACCCAATTAAAAGCTCAAGATTATAAATCATACTGACCTTCTTGATGTTTGGGTTGAGTAATACTTTCCTCATTCTGTCAGTCAACGGTCAGTTGACCGTTGCTGTGATTATTAAACTCTTTGATAATGACTAATTTACGCTTACAAAAGTTAATAAAAATTTCATACAACATTTTGTCTATAACGTGAACATGAATATATATATATATATATATATATATATATATATATATATATATATATATATTTGCCTAATGGTAAATTTGCCGATAAATAATGTGTTATTTTTTAAAATCAAGTTTTATTTTA
The DNA here is from genome assembly GCA_033977485.1 of Hydrangea macrophylla. Taxonomy (NCBI): domain Eukaryota; kingdom Viridiplantae; phylum Streptophyta; class Magnoliopsida; order Cornales; family Hydrangeaceae; genus Hydrangea; species Hydrangea macrophylla. The sequence goes on along the minus strand of CM066986.1, from coordinate 68,567,858 downwards.
GGAGAAGTTAATACCAAAGTGCAATCACAAAGATGGTACAACACACATAATAGGTATAGGATCAAATAAGAGAGAAGAGAGAGAAAGATATTACAAAGAAAGCTTCATTCATTTAGATGATTTTTACAATGGAGAATCCTCTCCTTTTATAGACTAAGGAGATAGAAAGCACAGCTCATTTGAGAACTTGAGCAAGTTTCATTACCCACAAATCAAGCTATGCCATGTTAACCAGATAGAACTTGCTAGTGTTCCCTCGGAATTTCTCTACAAAAATACCTGCGATTGGCACAATGTTGGTCTCTGCCTTGTGGATTATTGTCAACTGTTTTGTAGCATCCTGGCAGATTTCCATGACCAGTATGGTTGGGACACCTCACACCCAGATCACCCAATGTATTGTGTTCATCAACTTGCTTACCCACTCAGAAATAGGAACAGATTAGACAATTCAGATAGCTCAGACAACTTAGACACTGATTAAAGCTTCCACATCTACTTTTGTAAAAGAATAATGCTATGTGCACTGAAAATATGCACCGAAAATGTGCACCGAAATAATAAAGGCCATTGATTTCGATGGGCTCCACGCCTGCGCGCATGGGGCCCGACGAAAGCAATGGCCTTGATTATTTCGGTGCACATTTTCGGTGCACTTTTCGGTGCACATAGCATTACTCTTTGTAAAATAGTGTGTAATAGTATTGTTGTACTATTCTTTATGCTTTATCTTTATGTTACGTTTCTCTACTTTATCTTTGTCAGAGTTTAAACTGTTTTTACTATTTTCTCCTGTTTGTACTTTACTTTATGTTGTAAACCCATGTTTGCTTTGCTTTCTATCTCCTTAGTCTATAAAAGGAGAGGATTCCCCATTGTAAAAATCATTTGAATGAATGAAGCTTCCTTTGTGATATCTTTATCTCTCCTCTCTCATCTCTCTTATTTGATCCTATACCTCCTATGTGTGTTGTACCCTCTGTGTGATTGCACGTAATACTAACTTTGCTAGGCTTCCATCTCTGACAAGAGAGGTTAGAGTAATTATACAAACCACGAGGAAGGTCCGTATATTTTATTACCTCGGGAGAAGTTAGTGACTTAGTGCAATTAACCTGTAAATTCATCATCTAAAATGAGAACATCATGTTTCTTGATGTTAAAGCACAATTTATTTAGCTGCCCTTTAACTTTTCGAAATGGATTGTGTTCTAGAGGGTGAATTTCTCATTGGTTCGGATCCTTCAGCCACCCTCCAGAAAGTCTAGCACATATATCATGGTACAATTGTTTGTTTCAGAAACTATGCTAGGATCTCATCTGCATCGCACCCGTTTGACCACTACTTCTGCTTTTACAATTCATTTACAAAAAAATTGCTTTTGGCTGATCACAAATTTTTGCAGTTGACTTAACATATTTTCCAAAATGAATACAGCAAAAGTTGGTATGCCCAAATAGTTTCATTTTAATTTTCGGAGTTTCAGAATCACTTGTTGAATTTAATAGCTACTTCCCGTTGGGGTCTAATTCGTTCAACACAGCAATCATGACTCCTTCAAATATTCACATAGCATGCGCAACAAACGCTATTGGACAACATTTGTAAGTATCATATCACAGGTTCAAACTTACAAAGATGTCTCAAGAATAAATATACATGAAAAAACATCAGTCCACATAACATACTTTAAGAATAATACCTTGGTAAAACAAAACTTCTAAATATGAGACTTAGTATCACAATTATGGTAAATATGGGACAGCAAACAATTCCTAAAGAGTGGTTAGATTGAAACTAAACATTGTTTTCTGGCACACAGTAAGAAGCCTCTTTATAGAGGTACTCACATGTAAATTGTTGCACTAACTTACTAGATATATACACTCACCTCCCTTGAATTTAGATAAAAGTACATTAATCCTCCCTGAGATTTACATATACTACAATTTCCACCTCGAAGGATGAGATGTTACACGAGAATCCTCCCTTAATCTAATTTTTCCATTACAGATTCCCTCAAGTAGGTAAACTATCTAGTAGATAACTAACCCACTTTTGTTTTTTTTGCATTGTGAGTATGAAGATTTTATCTTTTGGTATTCTAATTAACAAAGAAGTGTAAAGGTTCTAATGAGGGAGAGTAAATTGGTCATTAAAGGAAGTTCTTGTAATATCTCATACCTCAAGGGTGGGATATGCTAATAAAAGGAACTTACCTAGTATCCTCCTCTACAAGATAAGGCCTTAGGGTAACGATGGAATGACAACTTTGGAATATTTTCTTACCAATTGTAATTACATAATCATCTTCATTAGCAACTTGTTTTAAACATGCATGCTAATATAATATTTACTTTTCACAAAAGTAAATCTTACTTGCTTATGCTTTTAAGTTATAAATGATATTTTGCACACGAGGACACCAGTAGGGAGTTAAACGGAATTCAATGCTCCTAAATTTCTATAGTACATTAATCTCACTCTATAATGTTTCTATCTCCATCTATATTCTTCTTCCGGTTGTATTCTCTCTCTAATACATAAATATGTATATCAATATTGATACGAGGGGAGAAAAAAAATAATAATAATAATACAAATGGCGTGCTACTCCATAACGTTTGCAGAAATCTAACTAGGATCTGGATCTGGAGCTTATAAGGGATACAGTGGCAAGAGATTTATCAGCATAGCCAACACAATCAACATAAAATTTGCATATCAACTAAGCAACTAACTGGCTCCAAGAAGGGAGGGAGAGAAATCACCCAATTATCTCACAGAAAAATAATAATAATAATAATAATAATAATAATAATAATAATAATAATAAAAAACAAAAGATTATATACAAAAAACTGTAGTCCCAGTAAAAGAAGGAATGACTGATATGGGGAAAAAGGTGGCGTATCAAAAATTTGCCCCATTTTCAGCAAATTCCAACAAAAACTTCAAAATTGAAGGCTTGAGATCTTCCCCAATGCCAGTATCTTTGGTTTCAAATAAACCCTTCATAACACGAGTGTAAAGCCTTTCAAGCTGTGGAATGCCATAATCTTCGGTACGTTGTATGAAAAGACTCTTGACAGACTCAATTTTGCCGGACATCTCTCCATCCGACATTATAACATCTTGGGATCTGCACCCACTAGCTTCCTCGGCAGATTGAACCTGACTGTCATCGGGAAGAGAGATTTCAGGTCCTTGTGGATTTGTATCATCTGCTTCGGTTTCTTGGGATAACTTCAATGGCTCTTCTTGAGGTCCTGATCCATCTTCTGCTTCTGAAACTGAAACTGGAACTTATAAAGATGACCAATAAATCAATGACTGGAGATCTAAAAAACTTCCAGAACTTGAGTCCGCATTACGTATTTTGAGTAGCCAAAATACCTTACTTGATTTGTGTTTTAGCTACCAGAATGGCTCTCTTTATTAATAATGCAATACAACCCTAGAAACAAAACTAGTTGCCGTTTTAATATATCAAGTATGTTGATACACTCCAACCATTAGTTTAAAAGCAATCCAAGGACTTCTAATTTCCCTCCAATTTTGGCTCACCCTCTCCCTCTCTTTCTCTAGATTACCGGGAGGCATTTTGCCTCTCCCATTGGAGTGCCATTTTAAAAAAAAAATATTTAACCTTTGGGGGAGTCAAATGCGGTGGTTATGGTAGTTGCCTACCATTTGCATATCCCACTAGAAGGGTAATCAGTCCTCTGAACGTCAGCTTAAAAAAAAAGGAATGAACATCTGTGGCGGGTATACGTGCTATAATGTGAAAAGCAAACATTCAAGCAACTACTGAATAATGGGAAGTACAATGTGCACCCTTCTACTTGTGGCTAACTACTTGAATTAGATTGTCTATGTTTGGTTCTGAATGCTTAATTCTTTTGAATCAGTGTGATAATAGTCTTTCTAAATGCACGAATTGAAAGGATAGATGACAACTACATTTTACTTGGCTAAGTGGGCTTCTAATTTTAGTTGATGCCAAAATTCACCTTTTCATTTTGAAACTGTTGACTTTTTATGATTGCATATTTTGATTGTAAAAATTATATATTAGCTTTTAGTTGAAAGCATATGCAAATTGAAAGGACCAACTAAATTGATTAGCTAGCCCTCTTACTTGACATGCCAATAAATTCTCTTTTTAGGGTTTTGACAAAAGCATGTGTCGCATGTTTTAAAATGTTTTAACTGCTAATACACCACTCATTACTATTAAGTTTTGCAACTGCATATTATTTTGTTCAGGCCAGCGTCTTATATCTGCACCTTTCCCTATGCTCAAGGATGCCTTGTACTTTGATCTAGGAAACCTCAGCACCTTTAGATGTGACCTGAGCCATCAAAAACTCTACAACTCAAGTTTTATACAAATAGCCAATATTTATATTTTAAGTTAGTATGTTTCTCTAATATATACATAGCATGGATTTTATGGGTACGAAAACAGCCAAAACGATTAAAAGAAGTAAAAAAAATTGTCATTGAACCTGGTTCACAAACCAACAAAGCAAGCTACAAGTGCTCAGTCTTCGCTTGACAATTAAATGACCATAGAAAAGAGCCTGACCTCAAGCACGTTTGGAAAATAAATGAGCGCGAATGATCTAGCAGACTAGCACACAAGCCGAATCTGAGACATTCAAAAACTGGCAATCCATTGTAGTCTTAGTTATGTGCTCCTTCCAATAATTTGACTTGAATGTTTACCTTATAATACACCACATGACATTCTTGCTATCAACCACTATCAAGACATGGTCCTCATCAATTTTCAAGCTAAACAACCACTATAACCAAAGAAGAAATTTAATGGCCACTTCCACGAATGGATTGTGAAACTATATACAAGACAAATATATTACATGGGCTCAGGTAAGTGTGTTTGTTGGGTGCTACTACGTGTCTAAATATCGTACGTCTTAAATACATGAATCCAAGGACACGAGGACGCATCAATGAATCTATATTTCCCTCGTACTTCCAAGATAATAGTGTTTTATGCAATAATAAGACTTGGGTTGGAACATTTCGTCCATTTTGAAAGAACTTTGAAGCAACGGAATACAGTTAGAGATGTAAATATATTGTTAGACAAGTACTAGCTTCTTGGTGTGGATCGAAGCAGTGTTGGATTGGACACATAACCGATATTCTTGTTTGAGAGTGAGTGTCTGACATGACTACAACATTTTAAGAAGGGTCCAAACAGAATTTCGTTATTTGATTGATAGAACTTCAAAATGACCTTTTCTCCTCTCTTTTTTTTTTCCTTATCTATTTTTGGGTTGTAACTTGTAAGTGAACTTCGATATGGCTAAGTAAAAAAACAGTCCAAAGTAATACCTGCATGAGCAGCATCAACATTCTTCTTTGGTCGCTTAAGTGCTTCATAGCTTTGATCCAGATTGACCTCCGGCTGGACATTACGAAGCCTTGCACTTGCTCTAGTTACAGTTGCCAACTGAACAACAGGAGTGGATAGAAATGTAGAAGCCCCAGCATCATCTTCTGGGATAGGCAGAGGGCCCCCTTCAGCAGCAATCTTATCACAGAATGAAACGAGTGCGGGGTCCATTTGTGAGAGCATTCCGTGCACCTGAACCAAAGTATTTCTTAAATGCATTGTTGTCAAATCGTGAATCAGTTTCCAAAATTATGAATGAATAGTATTGAATCATGAATTGTAAGATTCCCTTTTCAGAAAATAAGTAATATGTACGAATATACTATGTAATTATAAAAAACAAAAGTACAATGCTCAAAATGAACAAAATAACACTTTTAACACCAGTTTCACGCAACATCAAGGCTCTCGAAATTTTTCCACTTAAAATTTTAAAGTTCAAACTTCAAAATTATGAGTCCGGACTTGTATTGAGTCAATGAATGTATCGTGTTATATGAAACTTGCTGAATGAATCCGCAGATGCTAACAACCATGCTCAAATGTTAAATGCAAGCAACCAATGCCCTCAAAAGAAAACTGAGCAATATTGGCAAAGAGAACATACTGCATCTCGAAGCTCGTGAGCTCTACTCACAATCCTAGCCCCATTGTAGTCGTCGCCATTGTATCTCTGTGATAGGGACATCAGAAACATCAAACACTGGATGAAAAAGAATCAAGAAAAGCATTAGGAAATAAAAGCTTTTTACTACTGTGGTTCAATCAGTCTCTGACATTGGCCATGAAGCTTGGTGTTGGAAAAGATATGATGTACACCAATAACCCCTCTTAAGTCTTATCTCATTGGTGAGTCTCCAGATAATAGAGGCAGTGTTGTTAACTAGACACAAGTGTGATGTAAAATAAACAATAAAAATCCAGTCTAATACAAAATAAGAAGTGAACTAAACAAACAATCAATAAGATGGTTACACTGCTAAATAGAGTGTCAAGCCACAAAATGAAGAGCCCCTTGATAACAAAATCTAATATCAGTTAAAACAAGAAAACAGACGGGCCTTACTTATTTACGAGTCTCATTTTGCGCAATATTGATTCTATAAAACCATATGAAAGTGGTTTTATGAAAGAAATTAAGGGTGTGTTTGGATTGACGACTTTGGAATGCATTCTCACCAAACGTAAATTACTACCTCCGTCCCATTTTATGTATCCATCTTTGGGAATCCAACTATTTAAGGGGACAAAAAGAATCTACACCTACTTTCCACAAATGTCCATAATCATTGCACTTTCTTTTTTTATTTTGTTTTGGTGTTGATTGCAAGGAAGGGTAGTTAGGGAAACTAAGTAAAATTTATATACTAATTTAAGAAAGTGGACAACAATTTTGGGACATCCCAAAAAGGAAAGATGGACACATAAAATGGGACGGAGGGAGTACATTATTGTGTTCATCATCAACTTATTTTAAAGATGCATGATTGCATTCTAATACAATTTTACTTTTTCACAAAAGCAATCTTACTTGCTTCAGTTTTAAGTTGGAAATGATGTTTTGCATATGAAGACATGAGTTGGGGGTGGCCAAAAACCCATGCTGCTTCACTTCTACAGCAAATAACTCTCTATATAATGTTCTTATGTTCATCTCTACCTGTCCTTCGCTTTTTTTCTTTTCTTTTTCTACGGTTGAAGTATATCAATATTGATATATTTACTACGAAACAAAAGTCTCACTTACGTATTGAGCGGAACATAAAACATATGAAACTACAATAAAGTTACAGTACTTAACGCACACCTTTGCGTTGGTCAAGATAAGATCAACATCTTCCAGTAAAGCTTTAGACGTGATATACTTCCCACTGTCAACACGCTGTAGCATAGTTGCCATGTCCATAGGATTCTGGATGATTGTACGATAATTTGGTGCATCCTCATCCATGACTGGATAATGAAAGACACTGAACCGCTTATCATACAAAATTCTGCATTACAAGGAAATAAATTAATACAGGATAAACGGGGTTGAGAGAGTCTTCAAGTGCTCTCAGTATCCATGATTAGCTTTCATTGTAATTCATGTTCAACACCCATAAAACCCAATTGGGCAATGAAGTGCAATAGCTTACAACAGAAAGAACACCAGTATGAATTGTTTAATTCAAGAACCTAACACAATAGGACTATCTTACCGGTTGCAAACATCACGAAGGCACATACGCAATCGACGAAGAGCATGTTGCTCGGCTTCAGTCTTGGCTTTTAACTCGGAGGCCTTTGGTCCACTGGCCACTATTGGAGCTTTAGGGAGTTCGGCATGGGAAGCAAGTTTCTGCGATTTTTCTGTCATGCCCTCAGATGCTATCGACAGAGCAGCTTCAATGAAACGGTCAAAAAATATAGACCTATCTTCAGTTAATGGTTTACCCACTTGATAGCTGCGAAGAAGTAAAGATAACACATTACAGTTATTTTAGAATAAAAAACCAATGCACAAATATAGAAGACGATGTATTAGATAAAATACTGCGAAACTTAATCAGAGTTTCCAAGTTTCCTATTTTTGACTCTTAGGTCTTTGTTTTTTTTTGGGAGGTATTTTGATTCTTAGTCCAAGTATTAGTAGGACTTCTAGAAGTCTCTAAATATCGTTATAATGTCTTCATCTCAGTAAGTTTGTGATAATATGATATTGTGTTTCTGAAATAAATAAGGCCCTTCTTAGAGCAATGGTAGAAACTTGGGCTAACACCCAAGAGTGAGGGCAGCCATCCAGTGCAAAAGTGCCACAGGGCTTGTCTTTACTCTCTGGTCTACCTCATAGCACCTTGCATAGGCGCTGGTCCACCTCTAGGTAATAGCCCTTTCTGTCAATTGGATAAACCATGGCGAGCATAGGTATACAAGTAATGTGGAAATTTAGACACAAAATAATCTTGAATGGAAATTTCATTTCGTAAAAAACTGCTCAGCAAGCATAGATGTACAAAGCAAAATGAGACCGATTGATTAGATAGCATCACTGAGTGTTGCAACTAATAAATGGCAAAACTTGTACAACGTACACACTACGGAGAGGAAATACTGAATAAGGCTCAGCGTCAAATCGATCAAGTGGTAGTGAGGATGATCCGAGTAATAATATGGGAAAGTCAGACGGCAACTCGTCAAGCAAAGTCAGTAGCACAGCTCTAAGCTGCTCGTGCGCCTGCAAGATCAAATTCATCTTGTTCAGATTGAGAAAAGAGTAATATATATAGTCTGGTCATTCAAATTAAATGATCAGGAAAACAAAATGATTTATTCTGAGAATGTACTCTGAAAATTGGTTATGCATAAATTGGAGAAAATAAAAGACAATTTACATTTGCACTCACATTCTCCCACCAAAGATTAAATTGAGGTATGTAGAGTATGGATGGTGTAGTTCTCCTTGCTTCACCAAATATATGCACTAGTGCTTCCTCGGGTGTCTTCGCACTAGGGTCTGATAGAAGAGATGGAAGTCCAAGAGAATGAACAGGAAATTTCTCTAATTCATGTAAAATTGCAGGTCCTAGATGATCCTGTAAAATTAAATCAGTAGGTACTCCAAGTCAGCAGTGTTCATTATCACCAACTAGTATGGTGGTTAGAATCTATTGATGCACAAATGAATTCAAGTTTCATACAATCCAATATGCTTTATGATTTTCAACATTTTGAGCCTTGAAATTGCTTGAAACATGTGTTAAATTGTTATTGTCCATTTTAAGCATTGTACAGGGGTTTTTATATGTATATAAAATATATTAACATATATTACAATATATTTTTTTTTATTTTAAAAAAGAGTGATTCTTATCATCTTATGGTTCAAGATTCAATATGATTCCCGATTCATAATTTTGGCAAACCATTCATGATTTGATTTGCGACTTGACAACCATGCCAATCAGTACATATCAAGAGGTACCAAGATAACTACCAGTCCAACACCTTCATCACCACATAGCAGAAGCCGAGGCCTGTATACAAGAGGAATAGCAGAACCATTGGAGAGCACAGAGAGCTTGGTTAAATCCGATGACATTGCAAGAGCAGGAAAAATGTCGGATATAAAATCCATGGCTTTCTGTAAATGTCTTTGTAGACAAGGTGCAACAACAGATGACAATGGCCTAGAGTGCACAATCGACCCTCTGTGAGCCGCAGGAGTGATTGTGGACATTGCTTCTATAAAGTGATACTTTTCCACATTTACTGAATCAACATCTATCAGAAACTTGTCATCACTAGTGTAAACTTGAGGATACTTCTCACGGAAAGCACGAATGGCAGCTTCAGTGCACAGAGCCTTTAAATCAGCACCACAATATCCCACACAATTAGCTGCAAGCTCCGATTTTAGCTCCTGTGAAGGTGGTTTTTTCCACTTCCGAGTGTGAATGTCTAAGATTTCAGCACGAGCCTCACAACCCGGCAAAGGAAAGTTGAATTCACGATCAAATCGACCGGGACGGCGTAAAGCTCCGTCAATGGCATCAACCCTGTTGGTTGCTCCAATCAAAACGACTTGTCCCCTAGAATCAAGACCATCCATCAAGGCAAGCAAAGTTGAGACAATTGAATTGTGAATTTGCTCCTGTTTGCTAGACCTAACTGGGGCAAGCCCATCAATTTCATCGAAAAATATAATAGAAGGCTGGTTCCTCTGGGCTTCTTCAAATAGCAGTTTCAATTGCCTCTCGGCCTCACCAACCCATTTGCTCAGCACATCAGCACCCTTTCGCATGTAAAAACTGACCTTCTGGCCAGCCTTTGAAGCAGCACAGGCTAGTGCTCTTGCGATGAGAGTTTTCCCAGTGCCGGGGGGGCCACATAACAAGACCCCCCTTGGAGGGGTGATGTGGTAACTTGCAAAGAAATCTGGGTACAACAATGGAAAGAAGACCATTTCTTTCAAAGCATCAATATATTCGGACAGTCCTCCTATTTCGTCAAAGGTTACACTCTCATCGACCTGCAAAGGCTGAATATCCGCCCCTCCCTTGGAGCTCGGCCCGGCAGTTTGGATACCAGAAGTCAAGTTAGTCAAGGCGTCACTCTGGTTACCCCAACCAGATGCTGCAACATTCAATCCCCACGCTGTTGTCCCATGCATGTCTAGTCCTCCAAAAAGACAAGGCGGCCCAGATCGAGTCCCACCTCTCCCCCAAGGAATAGGAGGGCCTTGCCCTTGGTCCAGCTCATCCACGAGAAGCGAATCGTCAGAGTCTTCCGCTCTTGTCAAGCGATGGCGCTTATGAACACGAGATCCACCCTTCCTCGCATCCCTGCTAACCTTGGTCCCCATTCCTTGGTGTAATACTCTACGAGGAGATCTTGGTCTTTGCTTACCCTCCTCCATAGAGAGCCTACGAACATCTGGACGATTGCGAAGATCGTAGCGCCGCCTGCCTTCCTGTTCCTCTTCACCCCCTTCATCATCACCATCTTCCTCTCCTTCATCTTCTTCACCCTCACCCTCATCCTCACCATCACCTTCACCATCACCCTCATGCTCGCCCTCACCATCATCTTCATCATTATCCTCAACGTAATTCCCATTTTCTGTTTCATCTTGGCCAACCTTTTCACCGGAACTACCTTCTTCATCATCAGATGCTAAGGTTAACTTTTGTTCTCTTACAACTGCCTTCGAACGACGAGGTCGTAATCCTTCACGCCGAGGCAATGATTTGGTCTCAAGAATCTTTTTACGCTTGGGAAATGACAGCTCATCTTGACTCACACTGTTGTCAATCTGATTCCTAGACGTTCGATACGTGGGTCGCTGAAACATAATTTCACAAAAACTGTTAAAGCCCGTTTGGAATAGCTTTATTGGGGCCAACAATCACTTATAAGTGATTGTTTAAAAAGTAGAGACAATTTGGATAAGCTTTTTCACAGTTTTTTTTTTGTCCAATTTTTAGGCTTTTATAAATCTCTTATCCCAAAAATAATTATTTTAAAAGCTAAACTAAACGGGTTCTTAGTCTGAAAATAATCTTATCTTGTACAGTGAGTGTGTTAAGCTTTGAAAGCCATCAAAGCCAAGCCAATAACTGCCTCAGTAAACAGAACATGCTGGGGAGAGTATAAAACCTCACCATTAGGTCATCATCGGTTCCAGAACTGTCCGTGTATCCTTCCAAATTAACGGGAAGCCTTCTCGTTCTGGTAGAACGTCTAAGGTTGGTTGCAACTGACTGCTACAAACCGAGGGGAATAACTATCAAGAATTATTAATAAAAAAAATGATGTAATCAGAAAGCATGTTCATATTGGTAAAACATCAAATCCTGTGTCTAACTGTGTCTACACCGTTACAAGATTAAGCAGTGAAAGGGTAGTGCAGATTAATGAAGATGAATGGTTTTAGAGCTTACACAATAAGTTAGAAGGGTATCTTTCCAATTCTTGTAATGTACTTTAGAATATAAATAGAGAGGTGCAAAGCTGAGATAACCTTTCTACACTATTCCCTAATTATTATTTTCTTTCCTCTGCTATTCCTCTTCACAAACCCTAAACAATCAACCTCCGTATTCCAACTAATGGTTATGTGCAGTTCTCCAACTATTGATGATAAAGAAAAACATGGAATGACAGAACTACTAAAGAACATCTAATAATAGAACGGGATTTTCCAAATATGCCCATTCCGAAGCCCGAGAAATTGAAGCTTGAAACTACAGTGATCTTTCAAGTTCCAACAGCCAAGGGCATGCATGTCATGAACCCGGGCAATAATTTTTAAGGCTGCCTTATAATCCTATCCTTTGGCAAACAATAACATATGCATTTGAAATGCATTTATAAAATAATAATCTCGTGTACATCTATTGTTTTATTTGATGCTTTTCTCTTTTCCCTACTAGCAGCAAGACCATTATTGCTCAATAAAGTGAATCTATTGTTAAGACAAAATCTACAACTTTGAAGAGCCCAATCGGGTTAGCTAATAAACAATCACTTTTTCGAAAATGATAGTTTAAAGAAAGTTCCATTATTGAAGCTTTTTCTCAAAAAAAAAAAAAAAAAAAAAAGGTCGTTTTTCACCTTTAAAAAGGAATCAGATTTTTGAAATAGCTGCAAAAAAGCTAATCCAAACAGTCACAGCCTTTTAACCAATCATTTATAATTGATTGATTGTTGAACCCAGAAAAACTATCCCAAACGGGCTGAACGACATCAAGTATGCAAATCTATGTTACAAAGTCCCAGGGATGAAAACAAGAGACAACATGTCCACCTTCAACAAACGAGAAATCCTTTATCTTAGATTACTCTAACACAGCAGTTTGGGAAAATAAATACAAGACATAAGCACATACATTAGAATTTGTGGTTCGCATTGGCCGATTACCGGGGCGCAACATTTTGGCAATCTGAGAAGCTGCTGTCCTCGTCTTAGTCTTGCTTCTCTTGGGGCGAATGAGGGTTGGAGTATAATAGATGTACGGACGAAGTTTAGTCCTTCTCCGGAGCCTATCACTTGTTCGTACTGGCCTAGATACGGGCCCATCTCCTTGATCAGATCGTTTAGAATACATGGACAATCACTAGCCTTGGAGATTCTATCCTCTCATTAGCAATAGACAACCAGCCTAAGTACACGAATACACATCAGCAAACTCAACTTGCAGTCACATATATCCAAAATTATGAATCGTGAATCGTAAAATTCACTTTTTATATGTACAAAATTAACAGATATCTATTATTACTTATTTTTTCATTTTTTCTAAAAGTTTTTTTTTTTAAAGTAATAAAACAAAAAACGATAAAATATAATATAAAAAAAAGGGTTAAATACATTTACATCCCCTGTGGTTTGGTCAATTTGCACTTACCCCCTTGTGGTTTAAATTTTGGCACTAATAGCCCCTATGGTTCGGACTAAAGAGCAACGTTAAAATTTGTTAAGGAATTGAAGGGGGTAAGTGCAAATCGGCCAAACCACAGGGGGTATTAGCGCTAAAATTATTCACACCGTATTTAACGATTGTACTTCAGTCCGAACCATAGGGTGCATTAGTGCTAAAATTTAAACCACAAGGGGATAAGTGCAAATTGGCCAAATCACAAGGGATATAAGTGTATTTAACCTTAAAAAAAACCAACACTTGAATCTTGCACCTCTGACTTTAGGGTGGCAAGAGTAGCACACAAGTTAGCAATTGGTGATCACATACATTAACGAGATAGAAAGATCATAACCTGCCGTTGGAGCTGCTAACTTGAAAGTCTTTTTGTTCCTATTCTCTCTCTTTTTTTTTCCCCATCTTTCAATTCAAGTTATACCATTCAAAAACTCATGCCCAGGATAGTGTCAAAAATAATTACACACAGCTAAAAGAATCTCAAACTAGATAGCCTTTTTCTTGGTGTAGTTTTGGAGCATAAGGGTGAGGAATAAGAATAGAGTTGTCAAATAAAAAGAATGGTAAAAATGAAAAATGAAATTCACCAGTGTCCAAACTCCAAAGTCCCTTAGAAAGAAGAATGTATACAAGAAGGATTATGATCAGATGATACCCATATCTTTAAAATCAAATCTACGTGAAGAGGACTACCATTGGTTCTAAATCTTGCAAAATGTTATACTATAAGGTATTATTAAACTTGCATGTTAGTTTCTTGTTAGCTTAGGCTTAGACTCGAGTTAGTTCAGGACAATGTTGTCAGTAGTGCACAATATGATGTTTGGTTTTACATTGTTTCCCAAGGAGCTTGGACTCAAGTTCCTAGGTTAGAGCATATATATATATATATTAAATGTTCTAAAAATCGCTAGGCGGGTGGTGGAGGGGGGCCTAGCACCTAGGAGCATAGGCGGAGGCCTAGGGTGTGTATTTCGTCCCCAATGTTTAGTCAACTGGTTCTTCGTTCTTCAACTGGATAAAGAGAGTAATCATCGTGTTCAGAGAGAGAGAGAGAGAGAGAGAGAGAGAGAGAGAGAGAGAGCGCATCCCATCCCATGTGAAAACAACTGAAAAGTAAGTGGGTGTTTCAAATTTCAATCAATTTGGAATCAATCAAAAAATGCATAAATGAAAAATTGGGGAAAACCAAAGAGAGAGAGAGAGAGAGAGAGATTGATTCTCTGGGAAAAAAAAAAATGATGAAATTGATTTTGAGGGTTTTTGGTTTAAAATCACTTACCTGGTTGAGGAGTCGATTCGAGTCTCCAACAGTCTTCGTCCGATCTGGAGTAGGGTTTCCACTTGCACTCAGTCACTCTTTTTCTTCTTCTTCTTGGCCTTCTAGCCTAGGGTTCCAGTTCCTGCCTTGCTAAGTTGCTGGTTGGTCTCTCCAGTAGTAGTGAAAAAAACACTCCACATGAGATGAAAAGTTAAAGGGGTAATTACAGTTACACTCCCTGTGCTTTCACCGATTTGCACTTACTCCTTATGTTTTAAATTTTTTCATTAATACCTCTTGTTCTTTAAGGCAAATATATAACGGAGACCCATAGAATGACCAAACTACCCTCACATGTTAACGTGTTACAAAACTCCCTTGGACTTTCTTTTTCCCAAACGTTCTTGACAGAGGGAAAGACCAACTAGGGTTTTATAAAGTGTGAAAAATGTTGATCAATAGCTGATCGAGGAGAACAACTTGATCAATATCTCATAATCTTCAACAAACTTACTTACAACTCTAAAAGGTATGAATTCAATCGATTTTTGTATATATGTGTGTGTATGCGTGTTTGTCTTCATCTATTTATCTACGTGAGTGTCTTCGCAAAAGATTTGGTCGGGTGGGGCACCTCCATGGTAGAAAGGTTTTTTGTTTTGTTTTATTTTTTTATTTTTTTATTTTTGTTTTTAGTTTTTAGTTTTTTGTTTTTTGTTTTTGTTTTTTTTTTTTGTAGAAAAGGGGACAATGGGCCATTGTTTTTGTTTATTTGTAAAGTGCAATTCTTTATCAAATCGATACTTTTGTGCAATGTTATATAATGTGTTGTAGAAAATAGAGGCGAAGTTTTGCCTGAAAATCCATCACGGGGGGTATTTTGCAAGTGATAAACCAATGGTGTACAAAGGTGGAATATTTTGAAATTTGTGATCCTGACTTAATGTCTTACTTTGAGTTACAACACATGTATGTGAAATTGGGGTATCCAACTAATAGCCACATCCACATGTATTATAGGTTACCCGGTAAAACCTTAGTGAAGGTTTAATGAGTCTCTCCTCTGACAATGAGGTAGTGGATTTAATGTGTATTTATGAAGGGTTGCCACATATTGATGTATATGTTGAAAAGGAGATGGAAGTGAATACAACAACAAATGAGGTGGGTGTGGAAGTAAATATTGTAGTACAAGAGGATGATGTGGGAGTGAATGCAACACATGAGGGTTTGAACCCACATGAGGCATTTTACCAAGGACATGGAGATGATATATGATTTGATGTAGAGGTTGAAGTGGATGATATAGATGTAGGGTCCGATGAAAGTGATGCTCCTGGGAGCCTTCAAAGTCGTGTTGAAGCAGGGCGGGGACAGGATACCTGCAGTCTTTAGTAGCCAAAGACCAATTCCTTGTTTATACCCAACTCTAAAGTGTTTATTACTTTACTGCCGGCTCGCTCTAAAGTCTAAAGAACTCCACTTCTCTCTCTAGCATCTTCCGGCAGAAAGAAAGCCGTTCCTTAGAGTCCGTTCTGTCGGTATTAGATTAGATGTTTGTAGAACCGACTGAACGTTCAGTCGTTGTGATGCTGGGATCTTGGGTAGAGATGGGGGATATTTTAGTAGGAAAATTAACGCCCCAGATATGACCCAAGCTAGATGAATGAAGGGCTAGAGGGTAATTCTAATGAGGACATTTTTCAAGAAAAAGAAAGTGAAGAGGTTTGTAAAGCTGCAAAAGGTGCCAAAAACTACCAAGATTTGGATGATGAAGATTGGTTATCTGATACCTGCCATGATGATGATCTACATAGCTTGAATGGCTCCTCAGATGATGTGATGATGGATAAGTATCCTGAATTCAATGAAGATACAGATATGGAAAAACCAGTGCTAAAAGTAGGAATGTAATTTGCTAATGTCCAAGTTTTCAAGAATGCATTAAGAGAATGGAACAATCAAAATGGGTATGATGTGAAGTTTTTGGAAGCTAAGGACAAGCCTATTGTCACAATGCTTGAATGAATAAGAAGAAAATTGATGAGTAGATTCAAATGAAGAAGCAGGGAATGAACAAGTATACTAGACAGATTTGTCCAAGAATTCAACAGAAGCTGGAGAATAATAAGGAATTGCTTTCCTAGTTGGTATGGGAATATGGAGTTTGAGGTTGATTGTTTGAATACAATATATGGAGTTGACCTAAAAAAATCACTCATGTGGATGTAGGATGTGGGATTTAACTGGAATCCCTTGTAAACATGCAATTGGACCAATCTATATACTTAGGCAGCAACTAGAAACTATGTTCATCCATACTACAATAGAGAGACCTATCTCAGTGCATATGTTTCCATGATACATCCTAGTCCAGGACAACACGACTGGGTTGAGACTGGCCTAGATGCCATAGTTCTTCCAAAGTAACAACCTGGTATGCCTAAACAGCTTAGGAGAAAAGAAGCTGATGAGTCAAGAAACCAACATTTAGTTTCTAGGACGAACAAGTATGTCACTTGTAATAAGTACTTGAAACCAGGTCACAATAGTAGGACATGCAAAGGTCCAATGCATCCTAACTCGAAGTTGGTGAAAAAAAGAAACTATAGTCAAACTCAAGGGAACTCTACTTCCCAACCTACTCCAACTCAAAGGAACTCCTCTTCACAAACTACTCCAACTCAAAGGAACTCTGCTTCCCAACCTTTTGTAGCTATTGCAAAGTTACATGACACCAACCAGGGAAAGAAGGCATTTGATTCTTTGAAGGGTTCAAAGGAAAGATGGTTTAGACATGTTAAGTTTTACTCACAACAACCACCTATGGTTCCAACAAGTTCTGCATCAACTCATACTTCAAACTCACAGAAACATTCTACCAATTTATTTTAGATTGTTTTTTGGTTGGGTTTGATTTATACACTATATTTATCTTGTAGCATGTGTATGCTGCTCCTCGAGGTGGGATTGCAAGAGGTGGAACCACACAAGTGTTGGGTTTGTGCCCTCAAACCATTACTTAATGTATAAGACTTTGGCATTTTAATATATGGATATCAGCTTTACATTTCATTGTGTATGTTTCTTTCATGAGATGATTGTTAATCCGTAAGTGTCATAGTAAGTAATTCGTGTGTGTATGAGATACATACAAGTGAGATACGAACTACTATTCTTTGACACTTAGAATTTGTCACAGTGATGAGACTGGATATCTCATCAAGTCTACACTGTAGCATGATTAACTACCATTAGATGAAGTGATGAATCTGAATCACTAGAGTGTAACTCTTAGTTAATATGCTAGTGCATTGACGGACATGAGCTTTCCTATTGACACTTAAGACTGTCAACAGTTGATAGGAACTCATAACTTGTATAAGGTACATGTTCTTAATCTGGAGACGATTATGGACACAAACTAGAGGTCTATAAAAGATCAACACCTGGGTATCTTGGGTATGTCATGTTCATAGGGTTATGAATATATATTGTCAACATAGAATCTACCCTCTAATATAGAGTAAGCATTCCCTTGAGAATGTCACCAAGGTGATTACTGAGAATTGCAGTCTTGTTGATAAGTAGTTATCAACATGTTTGGTAATCATGAGTGGTGAATGAAACTCAAGGACTACAAGAAATAATCATGATTCAGGTTGACAGTAACAGTTATCCGACTACCTGAATATGATTACGAATGCTGAAGGTAGAAGGACATTAGTACACCATACAAGTCTAGTCAACGCTTCGGATTTGTTCTTTTGCGTTGGAGTTTAGTTATCGTTTTATAGTGGAGTAAACGTTAACTGATCAGTTGGTTAGTTTGCTGATCAAAGAGTTTGGTTATGGGAATTAATAACTGATCTGAGCCAATAATAAAGAACCTAGGAGGTCCCACTCTTAGCTCCGCTAGGATGCTTGGAAAGGCACATAAGGATCCTATCAAGACATATTCGATCGATCGATCGAAGTAGTCTCGATCGATTGAAGTCTAGATAGGTTCGATCGCTAGAAGATAGTTCGATCGATCGAAGTGGCTTTGATCGCTTGAGCGTTAGGTCGGTTCCGAGAATCTATAAATAGGGCAGATGCGTCAAGAAAAAGAAGTTCGCCGTTTTAATATGTCAGAAGCTGCAAAAACTGTTTTAAGGTTCCCAAATCTTCTCTTTCCTCTCTATTAGAGATTCCACCATCTCTAGCCTCTCCGGGAAGTATTCATAGGAGACATAAGGGTGAAGACTACCTAGTGGAGGCTACTGCATTACCAAGAAAGAAGAATATCAGAATTGGGTTCAAGACCTGAGGTCTAATTCTTGTCCCTTCTTGTTAGTACGCATCTATGGAATTGACGAGTAGTAGATCATGGGCTACCAATAAGTTTTGAAACTTAACTGTTCCGCTGTGCGTTTAAAAATAAATTTTAAACCTAATTTTCCTTACAACAAGAGGAACCATTGTTGCACCTAGAGGTGGGATTACAAGAGATGGAAACATTGTTGCACCTAAAGGTGCTTTTAATTCACCAACCAAAGGTGGAACAACAAGAGGATCCATTGCTACTCCTAGAGGTGCTTTTAATTCACCAACCAAAGGTGGAACAACAAGAGGATCCATTGCTCCTCCTAGAGGTGCTTTTAATTCACCAAAGAAAGGTGGAACTACAAGAGGTGGAGCTGGTGCAAGAGGTGGCCATGCTACTGGTAGTGCTAGAAAAGACAAAGGAAATGCTGATTTGAATGGTTAGGATAGTTGCAATTCTGTAATTTTTGTGAGCAGTTTGGACATGTTCAAGTTTTTGCTTATGCTTTTATGGAAGTGAACTGGTCTTATAAACTTGTTTTGGGTTAAAGTTTGGACTTGTTTTGGGTCTACTCGTAACTGTAATATGAACTAGTTTTTAGTTCTTATGGACTTGTTTTGGGTCTGCTTCCAGATGTTAATATTTTGCAATATTTGAATGAAAATTTTAGCTATGGTATTTAATCCAATTAGTTTGTTTCATTACTGAACTTGCAATCTGAATAGACAACAAATTGCATCAACATAACAATAGAACATACAAACTTTAGGCTAGCAACTATGAGTCTACAACTACAATCCTTTGAAAACAGAGCACTAGGTGCAACAACAGAAAATAAGTCATTCTTACTTCAAAGGTAGAGCTACTACAGCTACAAACAATGTCAATCCAGACATAAACAAACTTGTGTTCATCATTGTCTTTATCAATCCCTGAGATCCCTCAATCCTTTGAACATGGGATAAAATGGTCCTAGATTTAGCCCGTAGCTCTGTAACTTCTGCTTCCCAATGGTTTTCCAGAGTTTCACTCCTCTCAATCCCAATAGTTGAGGATAGATAAATGGGATTACACTAGTCCCAAATTATGCATGACCCAGAAGCACAAACGAAGTACAATCTTCCATTGTTCTTCCCATTCTCAGTCACTCGAATAGCTGCTCGTTGCCCATAATTACAAAGCCTACACTTATACCTTAACATGCCGCCGCAACTTGCTTCAATGTTTGATGACGCCATTGGACAATCTTCTAAGCCTTGACAATCTAAGCCTTGGATCTTCCTTTCATCTTTCTTCTTTCTCTTTTTCTTTAGCAAGAGTCATATCAAGAGTTGTGTGCTTGTCTCTCTTCCTTTTAATAAGACTAGAAGTATAAATCAGTCATTTTGTTGGTTATCTAGGCGGAAAAATTCCCCCCCAAGCAAATTGGATAGAGATTCTGTCAAAAGAGACGGATAAGTTAACAGTTTCAGTTTGCCTTAAAACACAGGGCGTATTAGTGAAAAAATTTAAACCACAGGGGGTAAGTACAAATCGGTGAAAGCACAGGGGGTGTAAGTGTAATTAACCCAAAGTTAAAAGGTTTAAATTTCAATCATTTATTTTTATTTCTAGTTATTTTTAACTCCTTGACATATTTCCTTATGTTAGTAGAACCTTTAATTAATTATGTATCTCATGCATAGTTTTATTAAGTGTGATGCTATTACCACTTCATCATTGAACTAAGACACTCTATGGTACTACTCTTAAAGTATGTGGTACTATGCATGTCATGCATTGCACCATAATATCACATACTTTGAAAGTGGTACCATGGAGTGACTTAGTTCAATGATGGAGTGGCAATAACAATTCCCTTTATTAATTTTATTTATTTGTTTATATTAAAACATTTTAGCTTATGAGAGCAGCATGAATGATGCTACTACGAGAGAGGAATTCTGCCCACATACCATTCAATCGGTCGAAGGTACCCCATCACTATAGATATAATCTCATGTGCTGGGTACACACATCCAAGTTGATAACATTCTTTTCTTTTTCTTTTCCCTCGTAAAATCCAAGAACCAAACAGAGGTTAAATTGAACATTTCTCAATTCCACTCTAGAGAAAGACTTGATTTGAGCAATGTTATGGACACACCCAAATACAAACCCTACTCACATCACTCTGGTGAACCCCATACTGATAGTGGACCCCGCAGTCTCTTTCTTTCTTCCTATTGGTCCACCTTAGGGTGTGGACTTGGGTGTGTGGGTTTTGTGTGTGTCCTAAACTTTACAATTTTGGTTTAATTTTATTTTTCTCATTCCAAAAAGGAATAATTAGCGTTAATTCCCTAATTTTGAACTTAAGAGTCTAAAGGACCTTAAAATTTTACAGTTTTGTGAAAAGTCCCTACTTACATACATTTTTGTGAATTTGTGAATTTCATAAAACTGCTTTTTTTAAGTTCGTAGTTTTGTGAAATTTTAAAATATAAGTGCAATGTACATATATAAGTGCAGAGCTTTTTACTAAAGTGATTTTTTTGTTAGACCTACCAAACACCACTCTGTTAGAGACCAAATCTAGCAACTACCTCACTAAATCGTCCAAACCAAGCATGAGGGGACTGTTTCAGGCCATACAGGGACTTCTTCAATCGACATACCATACTAGACTCCCCCTGCTCAACAAACCCATGTGGTTGATCCATATACACTTCTTCCGAAAAAAGTACCATTCAGAAAAGCATTCTTGACATTCGACTGATGTAAATGCCAGTGATAAGTAGTAGCGAGGGACAAAAGTTAGGGAAAAGCAACTTATAGGGCCTGAAATTGTGCAAATCACTACCGACAAAATCAAGTTAGTTAAACAACGGCTACAAATAGTACAGAGTCGTTACAAAAGCTACGCGGATACAGGTAGAAGACCGTTGGAATTTGAGGTAGGTGATTATGTTTACTTGAAGGTATCGCCTTCGAAAGGCATTGCACGGTTTGGTAAGCGAGGCAAGTTAAGTCCGAGGTTTGTAGGGCCTTATCTGATCTTGGATAGAGTTGGTCCAGTTGTATATTGATTGGAATGGCCACAAGAGTTGGCTAATGTTTATAATGTGTTTCATGTTTCTATGTTGTGACATTGTCTATTATATTTGAGTCACCGTATCACTCCGGAACCATTGATGGTTCGAGAAGACTTGACTTATGTTGAACATCCAGTTCGAATCCTAGATAGGAAGGATCGGGTGCTCAGAACTAAAGTCATTCCTCTATTTATGGTGTTATGGGGTAATCATTCAGTAGAGGAGGCAACTTGGGAACGTGAAGATAAGATCTGAGAGAAATATCCTCACCTGTTTGATTCTTGAGGTAAGAAAAGTTTGGGGACAAAGTTCCTAAAAGGGAGAGAGAGATGTAATACCCGTACCCGGAAAATGGAAGTAATATTTATTTTTCATGCAATTGCATTTATGTGATTAAATGAATAATTGTGTAATTATTTTGAATATTTATTGTTAGTTACGACCTTTTATGGTGCCAATTTGAGTAGTCAAGTGAGGGCGAATTGGAATATGGTTCATAGTTAGTAGGCTAATTAGCAACTTCATAAAATATTTGGGGCCACTTTTGGGACGCATACGTAACATAGACACATACTCACTTAGATATTGGGTAGTTAATATAATTATTAAGGGATTTCATACCAGACTTTAGAAACTTATGGGGGTATAAATGAAAATATGATAAAATTATAACGTATCCTTTAGTATATAAAGATATATTAGTCGGCTAGTATAAAAAAGATTAAAGCAACTTATAGAGAGTAGAGGTTCAATGAGAAGGAAAGAAAAATAAAGGGTTTCGCGTCATTTTGTCGCCGTAGCTTTACCGTACGACCTCTATTTCGCAAACCGAAGGCATATTCGGACTCGTGAAGGTAAGAGGAATATTTCTCTGTCTTTCTTTTACAGTTTTGGTACTGTTTTTCTACGACCTATTTTGAGGGGTGATACTGACGACATCCTATTGACGCGTTTTCTTATCACACCCAAGTGTAGGTAATCGTACAAGTAATAAAGTTCTGGAAGTCCAGGTCGAACCCATAGGGAATGGAAAATAAAGATAGGCAATAACTATTTTGTCACTAAAAAGAAAATAAAAGATGATAGATTTTTGTGGGGTTTTACTAAACTATTAGTTTTATATTTTTGCAATAAATTTAATTAAAAGCTATTTTTTTTAATAACAGTTTACGGTAAAGATTTTAACAGTGCAAAATAAATTAACTAAGATACTAGTAAAAAAATGAAAAATAAATAAATAAAAGCTAAATTTACATCAAATGACTTTATGTATATTATTATAGCGAAAGATGGAAATAATACAAATATTTAAGCAAAGCTATTAAAAACAGGAAATATTAATTAACTTGGTAGAAATGATTTAAATGAATTGGGAATATGCAAAACCAACACTAGATCCCACAACTTTTGTGCATTTGGAAAAGATTTGGTATTTAAGACCGCATAGTCATTCTTGATTTGAAAATAAACTTTCTCTAGTCAGTGTCATATCAAGTGTGTCAGGTTTGATATGAAACGACGTCGTTTGATTTAAAGAAAAATAAAAAGGCAATTGGACAGTAGCCAGGTTTGAACCGTGACCCGCCGCGGACGGGTGTTATTCGACACCCAATCCCCATCACTCTGTCACTACACAATTGCATGTCCATTAGTGGATAGAAATATATATATAAACACATATTTGAAATATAAATTTGTAAAATCTGCAAGATAACAAAGTTTAGTACAACTAGGCTAATCAAACATAAATAAATGGAAATACTGAATCAATAATAAAATACTAAACTTTTGACTTTGGATTCTTGTGGGGTCACGGTAGTTGAACTCCAAGAACACAAATAAGGCCAAACCAAATCCTAATCTAATTTTGGAGTGAGATATGAGTATGTGTGCTTTGGACTTTAGTGGGTGATTATAACAACTACGTGGCTAAGAAATCTGGCATTTACTTGCAAAATCTGTTTTCTAGTGAATGAAAATATTGTTATAAAAACTGAAAATATGGGGTTTCAAACTATTTTAGGGGACAACTATAATTACCACTAGACTAAAAATATTAAATCTAATTTTAAATATGACTATTTTACTACTACAAAGTGGCAAAGGTTATACAAGAAAATAAATATTTTATTTTGAGAAATACAGCACACAAAGTTTTGCTATATATTTTTGAACATGAAATTATCAATTACATAAAAGTAAATTTTTACAACTATTAGATCTAGAAAAAGGCAAGGGAAAAACTAAAGTTTCCTACTTCTAGGGACAATATGAAGTGCTCACATGATAACCTCCCTAAACTAATTTCTCCCTAACAGTGTGTGTTGTGAAGCTGTTGCAGCTTGTGTTTCCCACTTTGGCTTCTACTCGTCTCTTTCTATAGGCGAAGTTTTTGACGAATTTCGTCACTTCGCTCGTCATGTGGTAATTTTTTCCTTCGCATGTTCAGTTTTCTTCTTCCCTCTGACAATTTGTTTGACTATCCTGCAACTGAGAGAGAGAGAGAGAGAGAGAGAGAGAGAGAGAGAGAGAAAACGTGAAAGGAAAAACAAGTATATAAAAAAAAAATACATCCAAGCTTCAAGCTTGGATGTTTACGTCTTCCCTTTTTTTTTTTTACCAAACAGTGATTGTTACTGTTTGGTTACTATTCACATATTTGACTATGGAATATACTTTGGTGTGGTTGCTACTTATTTCCTTCCCTTTATTTCACTTCATTTTTACCTAAAGATATAAAATATGTAAAAACAAATAATTACACGCATTTGAGTGACATCACCATTAAATTATATTAATTTAAATATGCATGAAAAACTAGGAATTTGAGAGATTAAATGAGCATTATGTCTATTATATTGACACATGACTGTGCAATATTCAGTGTTTGTCACACCCCTCAACTAACTTATTGCTAGTCCCTAGCAATGAAGTGAAAAGAGAAATTATTCTAAAAGTTTTATTTAAAAGTAGGAATAAACTATGGAAAATAAAATTACCTAACTCACTATCGCAGGAATCACGATTCCATTAAGCGTATGCAACAAGCCATTAAACCCTTAGGTTACCCCTTGTGGACGAGTATTGTCTCGTGAGGGTTTGCGTTTGCAGTGAATATACCCACAAAATTCAAATTATTTTTTAATGTAAAAATAAAGTAAAATAAAAATAAAGGTAGACTTTCTACTTTTACAGCAGATAAGATTAAATTTTATAATAAAATAAAATTTCCAAGTATGTAATAGTAATACAACACATACACTCACAGTTTGTCAATGGTAACATTTTTTTTTATACTTTTTAAACTTACAGTGTGTACTTAAAAAGTCAAGCAACTGATCTTAACTTCAAAGTTTACATAACTATTAACAGTCATAAAATTTGTACTTTTAACTCAAATCTCACTAGGATTTCACTCTTTTAAGGAGTAACTCTCAGAAACCGATGTAGAGAACATCTTACTTGGTAGGGAAGCAAAGATAGAGAAATTACTTCCATTTTTTTAATGACTCAATATATAGGCATTTGGAGTACAATAAGTCTCATGAAAGAATACTTAGCATTAGAAGAGCGATCTACCGTGGAAAACAACCTTATTACTTAAATTTAAAAATTAATTTCTTTTAAATCATTAGGACTTTGACTGGTAGGTTAGAAATTAAGATGAGTAGGAGATTTGAGGTGTATTTGTTCTAAGCATGTGATTGGAGTGTTTCCGCAATTCTTTCCAACCTCTTCTCTTTTTTTTTTTTCCTTCTCCTTTTTATCATTTGTACTGTCTTTTTTTTTTTGTAGTTTCTCATTTTTTTTAAATCAACTCCTTTCTTTCTTTACCACTTCTTACAATATTATTACAGTCTAATCATATACCAGGATATAGAAGTGAGGTTTGTACTCTCAGTTGGAGCAATGTATGATTTGGAAAGAATTGAGAATAAGGTAATATAAGGTGAAGGGTGGTGCATTTGAAAGAAAAGATGACCTAAATCATTTTAAAAATAGATGGACTTTGTTCATTTAAGCAATTTAGAAGTTCTAATGATATATCCTGACGTTCTCTTCTAATGATCAGTCAAAGGAAAAAATAATGAGACTTTCAACGAGTGATATGATAAAGAGAATAAAATGAGACTGAAAAGAATAGTAACCCTCATAAAGGAAGATTGACACAAAAGCTCACATGGGTTAATTAGTTTCCACTACTTGTCTTTAAATTGCATAGTTTATGCTTACTCATCCAATTAGATTCAGTAAATATTTTCACACTGTTTCAAATTGATTTAAAGTTTAAAAAGTTTCTAGCATTTGAAAATAGTTAAACATGTGATTTCAAATCAGATTGGGAGACCCACTTGACATTAGTGGAATTCTCTTACAATAATAGCTTTCAAACGAGTATTGGTATAGCTCCTTATGAGGTATTATATGGCCGAAAGTATAGATCACCGGTGTGTTGGACAGAAGTTGAGGAAAAGCAACTTATAGGGCCTGAAATTGTGCAAATCACTACCGACAAAATCAAGTTAGTTAAACAATGGCTACAAATAGCACAGAATCGTTACAAAAGCTATGCGGATACAGGTAGAAAACCGTTGAAATTTGAGGTAGGTGATTGTGTTTACTTGAAAGTATCGCCTTCGAATGGCATTGCACGGTTTGGTAAGCGAGGCAAGTTAAGTCCGAGGTTTGTAGGGCCTTATCTGATCTTAGATAGAGCTGGTCCAGTTGCAAATCGGTTGGAATTGCCACAAGAGTTGGCTAATGTTCATAATGTGTTTCATGTTTCTATGTTGCGACGTTGTCTATCAGATTTGAGTCACCTTATCACTCCGGAATCATTGATGGTTCGAGAAGACTTGACTTATGTTGAACATCTAGTTCGAATCCTAGATAGGAAGGATCAGGTGCTTAGAACTAAGTCATTCCTCTAGTTATGGTGTTATGGCGTAATCATTCAATAAAGGAGGCAACTGGGGAACGTGAAGATGAGATCCGAGAGAAATATCCTCACCTATTTGATTCTCGAGACAAGAAAAGTTTGGGGACAAACTTCCTAAAAGGGAGGGAGAAATGTAATACCCGTACCCGAAAAATGGAAGTAATATTTATTTTTTTATGCATTAATTAGTATAATTAATTGCATGTGATATTTAGGTAAGTTCTAGTTACCCCGATGTGATAAGTGCTTTGATAAGGGCACAGTTGGACATATGTGAAATGGGACCCACGAGAGGTCCAGATTAGATAAATTGCATTTAGTTACATTTATGTGATTAAATGAATAATTGTGTAATTATTTTGAATATTTATTGCTAGTTACGACCTTTTATGGTGTCAATTTGAGTACCCATGTGAGGGCGAATTGGAATATGATTCATAATTAGTAAACTATTTAGCAACTTCATAAAATATTTGGGACCACTTTTGGGACCCATACATGACATAGACACATACTCACTTAGATATTGGGTAGTTAATATAATTATTAGGGGGTTTCATAATAGACTTTAGAAACTTATGGGGGTATAAATAAAAATATGATAAAATTATAACATATCCTTTAGTATATTGTGGATACCGCATTTTTTCTTACCCACAGCTTTTCTTTTAAAATCTTTTTCAATTTAAAACACAAAACAATGAGCCACCACTTAATTTTTCAAAGGAAAATTAAGAAACCATTTTTAAAGCAAACTGATCTTTTAGAAACCAGAGATTAACTAGGTCCGGGGATTATGGAACGAGAAGGGAAGGAGCCCATCAGACTAAAACACCCCTTCTCATCCTATCTCGCGATAGGCCTCTACTTAACATCATTTTAATTGAATTATTAATTTAAATGTGCCCTCAACTAATATATATGTATAAATATACATTACAAAAGCATGTCTAAAGGGTGTAAGATTGCAAGTGATAAAATATCATTCAAAAATCATATAATTCAAGTAGCAAGCAATATGGTTTGCAATAGGGAACAAGGGAACTTACCCGGGATTCAGCCGCAATATTAAACGTGTAATGCATACAAATGAAAGAAAATCCTAGAAAAGAGTCTCTAATCACATGTATTCACATAAGACAAAATCCTAATTCCAATGTGTCGTGCATGAGGTTGAAAAATCAATAAAATTAAGAAATTAAAATAAACTAAAGAGGAATTCAAGAAATCATACCTTAATAGCGCTACAAAACAAAGGGTTAGTCCACATGGTATACAAGGTATAAAGTTGGATCTTAAATAACAATCCTAGACTTCTAGCTTAAATCTATCAAATGTAATTAAATCTAAAGCAAATAAGTCCTAATTACAAGCATCAAGCCACATGGATGAATATGTACATGAACAAGAATAAATTATGAAATACTTAGTGATTTAGATCACTTAAACTTTGAATTCAAGCTTAACTAATCGTTATTGAAACATGGTTTGAACCTTAACTCATGAATATATCATCTAAGCCATTATCCATAAGATTGATCAAAATTGTTACAGAATTCTGGAAATTGCTGAGAGCAGATCAGAACTTCAAAGAAATAAAAAGCATGGTTCCCATGGTTTGATCTTGATGAATTTTGGACACAAGATGCCTCTGTGTGTCTAGTTTTTAACCCAAAAGAGAAATCAAAGTTTCAACGGTTAAATCTCTGGAAATTGGACAAAAACCAGACATCACTCAGGATTCTACAACCTCCTGTCCAGAGTTCTTGCATGATTTTCTAAAAATAGCAAAAAAATCAGAAATACTTTGTTCTTTTTAGGGTAGCTTCCTAACATATTAATCTACTTAGAAAAAATTATTTTGGGTCACAAGTGCTTGATCAAGGTTCTGATTTGCTTGCTTCAAAAGAATGTTACTGTTCTGAATCTCTGGACAGATTATGGTTGCTCCACAAAACCCTTGATCAAACCACACAAAACATGAAACTATCTTAAAACAAAAATTACAGTGGTATAACTTTGAGTATAAACACTTTCCCGTTGGTTTCATTCCATTCCAACGGTTAGATGTTCGGCTAAAAATTCATGATCGAAAATAGATTGTGAACTCACTGCTCATTGGGTTAATTCACTTTATTCCTATTAACTTTAGACAAATAAGCCATGGGATTAGGCTTGTCTAAAGCTAATTCTCCTACCTTTTGATGGTCATTGGAGACTAAATATGCTTATGTTTGTAAATTTCAAAGAAGTATGGAAGAACTTCATGAAACTTAGTCATAATAAACCTCAAACCATGAAGATAAGTTTGGGTCCATTAGCTAAATATTCTAGTACCCACCTTAATCCTCTCATAAATAATAAAACTACAAAGAGATTAAGGAATTTCAAACCAAAAGATTCAAGTGAGGCATTGAAAGCTTTATGAACCCAAAGGATGAACACAACAAATGAAAAGAGAAATTAAAGAACTCCATGCATGTTTATAATTAAACTTGAATAAAGACTAACTATTCTAAAGTCTTACCTCCAAAGTATCCTCAACTTGGTGATTTTGGAGAATTTCCAAAGACTAATCAAGCTCTTCTACACTAATTCACACAACTCTTTCTTTTAAACTATTCTAAACTCACTCCTAATTATGAAAATTAAGGCAAGAAGAACACTTATACAACCTATAGATTCAAAAGAAAAATCTCCCTTGCAAGTGAATATTCATCCTCTATTTATAGACAATTTTAAAGGGGTATTTCAGGACTGAAAACCCTAATTCAGTCGTCCTTTTTATAGTACAAAACGTGTTGTATACCAGCTGTCTATTGCAAAAATGCGGCATTCACCGGAGATGGAAGCGGCACTCAGTAAATGCCGCATCGGCATTCAGTGAAAGCTTGCGCGGCATTCACTGGCTGTCGGAACTGCATTCACTGAATGCCGCAGACAACTCTAGGGACTGCCATTTTTTTAGTAAAATTCATTATTTTTGCGGCACTTGATGAAATTCACGGCAATCACCAAATGCCGTCCGACAGTCTAGAGACTGCTTATTCTTTTCCTTTTCCTTCTTTTTTTCTTTTTGTTTTGGGTGGGGGAGTCTTTCGAAGAGCTTGAATCATCTTTGGAAGTCCTAGATAAGTTCGGACATTGTCATCATCAGATATGGAGGTAATACTCTCCTTAATTCGACGTTTGGTCAAAATCGAGGTGTCTACATATATAAAGATATGTTAGTCGGCTAGTATAAAAAAAAAATCAAAACAACTTACAGAGAGTAGAGGTTCAACGAGAAGGAAAGAAAATTAAAGGATTTCGCGCCATTTTGTCACCGTAGCTTCGCCGTACGACCTCTATTTCGCGAACCGAAGCCATATTCGGACTCGTGAAGGTAAGAGGAATATTTCTCTGTCTTTCTTTTTCAGTTTTGGTAATATTTTTCTGCGACCTATTTTAAGGGATTATACATATATGTGATATGTAAATGTAGGAATATCATTGGGAGTACCTAGAGCTAGTTTTGTGAAGGAATTTGGGAATTCTAGACTTATTTGGACCTATTCGTAAGGTGTGTCTTAATCCCAAAATTGGATGTTTAATGTCTTTTAATTGTTATTAAATGCTTAGAATGCTTAATTTATGATTAAGTGAAAAGGTATGTGATTATTTATTAATTAACATGTCCAAAATTATGAAATTGCTATGTTGACATGTGAGTTGCTTATATGCTTATTTGGGTCAAAGGGTCTCAAGTGATAATCATCATTAGTTAGCCCATATATAAGGGATAGAGAGATGATGAAATCTTCGGAGCAAAGGGGATAGTGGTGACGACCACAACGAATTGACTACGCTCACTAATAAATGAGTGTGATTTCGCTATATGCGACGGAAAAGTGAGAATGGCTCGGAATCAGGGGTCCATAACGATGGTGATTGATTACTTGACACGCCTACGACCATTTATTGTTGTGAATGCTTAATTGGTGTTATGAATCATTAAATACTCCAATTACATGATTAGTACCACGTACTCACTGAGCGAAAGTTTATTCGATTTTGTGACTAATGACCACGCAGGTTCGGACGAACATCACAGTGAGAAGAGTTGAAGTGTGGGGGTTCTGGGATAGCTCGAGATTAATGGTTTTTGTTTAATATGTTCATATGTAAATGAGTTTAGATAAGTAGTTATAATCCTAGTGTTTGAATTTTGGAGACCAGTTTATGTTTTAGCGTTATATTAAATCCTTGTAATATGAATTGTGGATTGAAGTTTTGAAGGTATTTCCAAGTGTTTTGGTGATGTTTTCGTATTTCAATTCTTGTTTAACAGGGGGAATGGTGCTTAAATAGGGGGAACTCTGTCCAAGTACCATTCGACGATTTTTAAAACTTTATTTTTGTTTTACTGTTTGGTTGGTAGCTATGAAATAGGAAACCCGCAGGTATATTTTTAGCCTGACAACTTTTACGAAAATAGACATAACTCTTTCTAGAAAATTCGGATTCATGCGCCACTTTTTGTGTTGGAACTGAGACTCGCAATGCTATCTTTTGATGTAAAATCTGGGGCACATTTTCTTAATGAAAATTTTACCCTTGCACTAGTTTAAGCTAACGAATTTCTTTTACTGTGGTATTTCTTGTTTTATTGCTATTAAGGGGTGATTTTGGTTTTGGTAATCCTTTGTCACACGTGTCCTAGCCCACCGGGGCGAGTTGGGGTGTGACAAGTAGAGACCATCAGACTCATGCCCTATGCCAATCATCTTCCGAGTCATTAAATTCTGAATAAGAACAGAATCAGGAAAGAAAGAAACACATGCATTAAGATTTTTAGTCAACTTGGCAATAGATATTAAATTAAAAGGGGAACGAGATATATAAAGGACTGATGATAAGGACAAAGATGAGGATAATTGGATAGTTCTTATTCCTTCAACAGGCATAGAAGAGCCATGCATCTGCCAAGGTATAAGAGGGTAATGAAGATGACGAAGCAAGATATGAAAAAAGGTTTGACATCCCTGTTTGATGATCGGTGACAGCAGAGTCAATTACCCAAGGTGCAGAATGGGGAGTAAGACAGGCAATGGATGTACCTTTCTGAGCCAATAAGGTACTAGGAGCAGATACCTGCTGAGAGGCTTGGAACTGGAGGAATTGAGAGTACTCTTCACGAGAGACAAAAAAGTGATCATCAACAACTAGGGCAGGATGGTGAGTATCACCAGTAACAATGGCATTTGCAAACCGTGCATGGTGACCAATGAGCTCCCAACATATTTCCCTAGTATGGCCATCCTTATCACAATTTGTGCAATGTCGTGGGGGACCACCTCTGCCACGGCCCCCACACCTACCACGATAACGGCCACCACGACGGGATTACTACCACCTCTACCGGTAGTGGACTATGGAGCCTGAGTGACAAGGGCAGAGTGATCAGTAATAGAAGGATTGGGAGCTTGATCCCAAGAAGTACTCTGCAAGATATGCTAATAGGTTTTAGTAAGAGAGGGCAGAGTGGCACCCCCAATAATTTGGGACTGAATTGGCTCATCGGAGTTCAATCTAGCAAGAAATTTCATAATAGCCATTTGCTGCCACTGTTTCTATTGCTCCTTTGCATCAGTAGTAATAGGAAGAACACTATTCAACTCTTCAACCTACAGTTTAAACGAAGCAAAATAATTAGTCACTGACAAATCGTTTTGCTGTAACTGAAAATACTGAAAAGAGAGATCGTACATCCAAGTCAAATCACTGGAGTACAAGAGATGAGCATACTCCCAACTCTCCTTACACTTACCCAAGTGACCACACATATCCGCAACGTGAGGTTCCATTGAATTCCCAACTCTCCTTACACAAGAGATGAGCATACTCCCAACTCTCCTTACACTTACCCAAGTGACCACACATATCCGCAACGTGCGGTTCCATTGAATTCTAAAGCAATGCAATAATCTGAGCATCCATTTGTCTCCATTTTTTAACCGCCTTCTCATCAGTGTCTAGGGGATCGTCAAGGCCCAAGCCAGTGAGGGCAATAGTGACAGTCCTAGACTATTGAAGGAAATTTAATCCATTCAACTTGCGATTGGTAACGTGATGAAATTTAGAGAACATATCAAAACGAAACAGATCAAATGGAACAAGATCTAAGCAGTGAATAATGTTGTGTGAATAGTGCGTGATGAACGGTGCTGCAATGAACAGTGCGTATGAACAGTAACTTCACGGTGAACCTCTCGACCCAACTTGGGTCGGCTAGGGTTTTGATTTTTTCCTATATTTTTTTTTCTAAGTCAGATCGACCCACACTGATACCATATAAAAGTGGATATTTTATACATTCAACACGAAAAGAGGATACAAGAGCCATATATATATATATATACTTAACTTACCTAACCTACTTTTATAGATAACCGATGTGGGACAACATATACATATTAACACTAATTACAAAACTACCCATTTAACAGTAACAATGCCAATGCATGACGAATCTTAATCCAACATTTTAGTTAGTTCTAAACATATAAAAGTTGCTAGTTAAATTCTAAGTTTCAGTCCACACAGTACAGAATTGGGAAAAACTCGAGGAAAGAATAGTGTGCACAATCATGTATTACACAGGTTAAGCCGACCGAACATAAAAAAAAATTAGAAAAGCATGAATTTACACATTTATTAAGTTTTAGCCACCTTTAAAAAAAATCTATGAACGGTTATATGAAATATTTTGTATTAAATTCATCATTCCCTAGACAGGACTGGCCATGGTATATAAAATTGTAGGTCCCGGCCTAAAGCCCCCATTATTTTGGATAATTGTAGGCCTCCAATCTCAAATACTAAATAGTAATTGTTAAGCCCAAAGGCCCCAAACACAACCTAAAAACCCCAAGACCCAAGGAAGTCAGCTACTTTGCGATGAACTTATCCACTTTTAGGGGCTTGTTTGGGGGAAAAAAAACTACTCATTAGGTGCACAAAACTGGTGTACCTAGCATTTTCCTTATAAAAAAAAATGCCTTCTCAACTTTCCCAAATATAAGACTTTTCAATGTTTTTGGTCATTTTTCTTACATTTTATTTATAGAACTGAATATTTGAAATTTATTGAGCTTACTTGCAGTTTTTTTGGGGTATCTTTGTACTAAAGCACTCAAATTCTTAGGGCAATCCCCTTCCTAAAAAAACAATTTAGGTTTCCCTAAATAAACCCAAATGGCTTTTAGGAACTACATTTCTGGATTTGATAACTGGTTCATGCTTATATATAGAGGGCCTCATTTTATAAGTTCGTCTAAGGCCCCCAAAATCTCAGGGCCGACCCTGGCCCTAGAATCTCCTAACGATTCCATAACGAGTCTAATGATTTGTAAATATAACTATCAAGATCACATAACATCATGAAGAACCAATATAGATTCAACATATAAACGTGCATGTATTACGATAACAACACACGATACGAACTACATACACGGATTCACTCGATACCACGTACACAAATATACACCTATATATGTACATACATATACTCATATATTTAACTCACCATTTTTAAGATGTAATGTCGAGCGAACGGACTCGAACCCAAAACTGAACCCATCCCCTCTCTTTCTTATCTCTCTGTTCTGATCTCTCTCTCTCTCTCTCTTCCTTCTCGGCCTGTTCTCACTTTTGTTCACTCTCTTCTTTTTTAGTTTTAGGGTTATATATACTAATATTTATCCTAATATCGTACACACACACACACACACACACACACACATACATACACATACACACACACACATACACATACACATTACCCACACACACATACTAACACACACCATACTTTAATTAATAAAATAACTACCTCGCTAAGGCACAAATAATATATATGTATATATATTTATACAAGAAAAGAATAAAAAGGGAAAAAAAAAAAAAAGGTCGTTACAAACCCCAGACAATTTTTGTAGGGTGTATTTATACATTTTTTAGGGTATGATTTTTGTGTCAAAAATATTATATTTTTCCCATGTGAGATTTTTTGCTCCATTTTGAGAGTTGGGAGTTAGGTGGTTGTCACCGTTATTGCATATTGTAGTCTTTTGGCTTATAGCTTACGGCATTGAGTGTTATAATTTTTCTTTAATATAACAACCTAACACAGTTACTACTCAATGTGTAATACCTGCAATTTTCGTTGTACTTCTATATTCCTTTATATATAATAAGATTCAGTATGTTTGTACTTACCTTTCCTATAATGCCCTTCCCAATCGATTGGCGGGGTACATCAATTGCCTTAGTGTACCCCGCCAATTGATTGAACATTTCTCAATTGATTAAACTCTGACTGACATGAATCAATCAATTGATCCCCACTCAATCGATTGCACTCTAGCCGCCTCTGCCCAATCGATTGGACTGGACTGAACTTGGTCACCAAGTTTACTTCGTGCGGTTCTCATTCACTTCCCTATCATATATATATATGTATCATATACACACACATACACATGTTTTGCTGAGTTTAGGGAGAGAAAGAGAGACAAAGAGAGAGAGTTATACTTATTTATATACACACACTCATATATTATATATACACCCACCCGTATATATATACATACGTATATACATACACTCTCACACATACAGAGAGAAGAAGAAGAGAAGCAGAAGAAGGAGAAGAAGACAGAGAGAGATAGAAAAGAGAAGGAAGGAAAATGGGAAAGAGAAGAGAGATGAAATACCTCGAAGAACCTGCAGCCACCCCGAGCTCTATCGGTGTTACTGAACCTTACCGGTGAGTGTTTAAACTCACTTAGTAGCGTAAATATGTCGTATATATGTGTTTCGATAAGAAAAAATGGACCTCAAATGTTCGCATAGCGTCCAGTTCAATTCGGGGAAGAAGATGACTTCCCAATCGATTGAACAGGGTTTCAATTGATTGACATAGGACCCAATCGATTGGACTTTATCCAATCAATTGAACAGGGCCTACTCGATCGAATAGGATTCAATCAATTGAACTTGACTTCAATCGATTGAATGGGTCACAATCGATTAGAAAGGATTTCCAATCGATTGGATAGGTTAGAATGTTAAATGTTTAGGATGTTTATACATGATGAAATGTTAACTTGTTTTATATCATCCATTGATTATTGGAAGCTGTATCGGAATAATACACATATTGAATAATGGGCTTAATGCATTAAACAACGGAACTAGTTACATAATTATGATATAATGTTGTTAATAGAATTGAGAAACTGACATGCATAATAGTGAGTCTATCAACCACAGAGGTCGATACTGTTCATGATTTTTGTGTAGAGATGCAATAGCGGAGATAATGTGATGTCCAGCGTAGGATCCTACTGAGTTGGGATAATCAGGAGTGATCATTTGTAAAGCATGCGGGTTTTAGGGAGGTGTTGGGAAGTTTAGGACTACATGTCAAGCATAAGTGTTGTGGGCTAGGACTACGTGTTTGGCTTATATGTAGAGAATGTTGAGAAAGCTAGGACTACGTGTCTGGCTCATATGTCGATAATGTCGAGAAAGCTAGGACTACGTGTTTGGCTCATATGTCGAGAATGTCGAGAAAGTTAAGACTACGTGTTTGGCTCAAATGTCGAGAATGTTGAGAAAGCTAGGACTACGTGTCTGGCTTATATGTCGAGAAAGCTAGGACTACGTGTCTATCTTATA
Source organism: Hydrangea macrophylla (assembly GCA_033977485.1). Lineage (NCBI taxonomy): Eukaryota > Viridiplantae > Streptophyta > Magnoliopsida > Cornales > Hydrangeaceae > Hydrangea > Hydrangea macrophylla. The sequence continues at coordinate 68,531,204 of CM066986.1, read as the reverse complement.
TGTCAAGAATGCCGAGAAAAGTAGGACTACATGTCTGACTTTTATATGTCGAGAATGTCGAGAAAGCTAGGACTACGTGTCTGGCTTATATGTTGAGAATGTCGAGAAAGTTGGAACTATGTATCAGGCTTATATGTTAGGAAAGTTGGGACTATGTGTCAGGCTTATGAGTCAGGTAAGTTTGGACTACGTGTTAGGCTTACGTGTGGTAAAGTTGGGACTGCGTGTCGGGTTCGATAGATTATGATGTATGGGGCTACGTGCGAAATGTGGACCCAAGAGTCCATGTTACGATTGGGATTGGTTAGGATGATGTCAGTTACTGTTTATAGTGGGTTGGTGCATACGTAATGTGAATGACGAGATAATCTTTAATAATGTTGTTTTATATACTGCATATCTATTTATACTCTGTAAGTATTTAAATTCACTCGGCTTTCATAAGCTCATGGCGTTTTATGCCACTGGATATTCTACGTCCAGCTTGTTAGGGTTATGAGAATACAAGGGAAGAATATACTACGAGAGGCTATGAGGAAGAAGCCTACGTTGATGGGTTATGCTGGAGATGACTACTACGCAAGCTGAAGAGTTGGAGTTGCGTCGTAGTTTATTATGTTTATGTTTTAGAGACTTTTTTGTATTAGTATAAAGTTTGTAATCGGCATACGTTGCCATTACACTTTATTTCATTTCCGTTGCTACTTATGATTTGTAATAGTTAGTAAACTCTAATTATAATATGTTGACTTAGATATTCTTAATGCGTCATTTGATTAATTACTATGATGATTAGACTTGGTTTATGGACAATGTGGTGGCTTTCAACTGTCACGGCCTATGGGTCCAAAAAAGATTGATTTTTTTTTTTTTGCTACTGCGGGCGTGACACAATGGCACTAAGTTTGCAATGAAATGGTACATTGTTATCACAAATTAGAGCTAAAAAAATTGGTGGTCATAAGATGGGGTATCTTGTAAAAGTCAAAAACTTGGAGGAGCCAATTTGTAAGATAATTTAAAACTTCAAAATACATACTGGTTCCAAAAATTTTACAAAATTTTGGAGGGGCCAACTTGGTCTCACTTTGGCCTCTTTTTTGATCCGCCCCTGAGATAGATAGATAGATAGAAAGGTAGACAATAGATATATAAAAAGAAGCACAACTTGCCATCTCATTAGCTAATAAAAAATGATAGGGATACACACCAAACGACTCACTAAACGATTCATTCACTTTAAATGCATGTACCTTGTGCTATGCTAGTGATGCACAGAAAAGTGTGAAAAATTCAAACAGCACAAGGTACATGTATTTAAAGCACAATGTGTCATTTGGTGTGTATCCCTATCATTGTTGCTAACTAATAGCTCTGGTGTTGTTAAGGGCGTAATAGAGCCCATTTGGTTGGGTGTTTAGAGAGCGATTCGATAGCTTTTCGAGCCCAAACGTGATCGTGGGCCGTTTGGCAACAAATATTAGATCACTATTCGATCACATACGTGAGTCTAGGCGTGTTTGTACAGCTATCGGGCCAAGCTGGGGTTAGGCAGCTTCAGCCTAAGTGCGGTTAACAAGTTGGTCAACACGATGGGATGCATTTTTGTTGTGCATCTAGCATTACTCGATGGGACAAGGGACAATTACCATTGGGCTCCTGACTTTTTCCAAGTTTGACTGGCGTGTACTCACTAATTGACAAGTATCACGACCCATTTTACTAGCGTTTAGTATCATTTGCTGTGATGGACAAATTGTTGAAAAGCACAAGAAATTTGTGTTTAAAAAATTGTCAAAAGTTAGCAGTTCATTTTATATTAATTATTTATGTCATAAATACTGTATTAGTATTATATAAATTGAGTAAGGCTCCAGTGCGCACTGGGTGAACGCACTGAGCTTTTAAGTCTAAAAAAACCGCGGGGCGCTCCATTGACCTGTGCCCCGTCTTGCCGCCCCGTTGACTCACGATTTTTTTAGACTTAAAAACCCTGTGCGCTTACCCGGTGCGCACTGGAGTCGGACTCTATATATATTACCAAGCATTACCATAAATATTGTAGTGATACAGTATTGTATATACGAAATAATTGATTTATTAATTATCACAATTCTTAATTTTTAATAACAAATACTAGTATATGTTAATCAACCTTAATTATGTATGCAATAGTAATATAGTAGTATTTTAACAGAAGGGCATAATTGTCTTTGAGCACACAAAATCACTTATTTCACTCAGGTAACCAAACACTTACATAATCTATTATGTTATCATAATCACTTTTACAATACATTACCAAAACGCCACATCTATCATAATATATTTTAACCGGATAACTCTTAGAGCACATAAGAATCTCACATAAACAAGATACATAGACTTTATGTGTCTATCTCTCTCCTGATGGGATCCACTGACACTGTGAGATCCACAGAAGAGAGAGAGAGAGAGACACACATAAAGTCTATGTATCTTGTTTATGTGAAATTCTTATGTGCCCCAAGAGTTATCCATTTTAACCATAGTCTATTATCCCAAAAGTTATCGCAAAACTACCGCTGTGCCAAACAGGCGCATAGTCTCTATTTGTCGGCTCAAGAAAGCGACCATCGGAAATAATTTACAAGGTGGTATTTAACCCAGTTTGCCATTATGCAATCCCACATTATTTTTCTCCACTTTCGTAAAATTTCGATCAAATCACACCACACAATGGCATGAGATTGCCAAATGAAAGAAGGGTGGAATGAGCCCTTATGACAAGAAATTTCTCAAGAAGAACACATAACAAGTACAATTAAAACAAAGTTCATAAAAACCATTTGAACACCAGTAAAATGTACTGTAGAGGTGAAGTGTTCATATACATCTTTAAATATTATGGAATGTAAACAAATACCTATAAGACAATCGCGCGCAATTAGAAACGAACAAATAAACGAAACATCATTCTTTTTCCCCCACTCTACCATCTTCTTCCTGCCCATTTCACACATTATGGGCACAAAGTAGAAGCATCTAAACAATCTGAAAAACTGTTTTACAACTATCGATGTAATGCGTGGGCTGCTAAAACAAAGAAAGAAAAAAATTACCCAACCTCTTGGTGAGGAAACAAATATATCCATCTATAGGCATATACATATATATATACATATATGTATATTTATATATATATAGAGAGAGAGAGAGGGAGAGAGGAACTATTATGTTCATTTATATGGCACGCCAAATTTCTTTAGCATCCAGCCGCTTTCATGAATTTGTCATAGGGGCTCGAAGGAGGTAGTTTGAAAGATTGTTGTCCATTTTCACGTGAACAGACAACGATCTGATCTGCTCCCCGGAGTTGCTCGATATTTATCAGTTTTAAATTCCCTTCATAAAGCTCCATTGCCTGAAAGAAATCCAGGAAAAAACAATCAAGAACAACATTTCCTATGCAAGAACATATCAGTATATGATCACCCTAATGTCAAGAATTGCTTCTGACAATTTTAAAATGCATATAGAAATCTGGAATATGTAAGTGAGAGAGAATGAGAGAAAATAAACCCTCTCTAAAGAGGGCAACAAACCAAAACTCACATTGAAAATGAAAATATATGCAGAAAATACAAAAACAAAAAGGAGATGCTGAACAGAGTACACATCAATATGAGCAACCTTCATCTTTCTGACGTAAATATCATCAATCAGACTACCAAGAGTTAAGAATCAATGACCTCAGTTACCGGACATGCTTTCAAATCTAATGCTAAGAATGCAGTATTCCCCTACCCTTTCCATTTTCAATAAACCTCATGTTGAAGCTTGATATACATTGTTGGCCCGTTCTCTGACACGACTTTTGAAGCAACTGGTGTCATCAGAGCCTTGGTTTTGGTTTGTCATGGGTTCACGTCTTTGTCCCCAGTCCTGTGCAGGCTTGCACTTCGTTATTTGTCTCCATTATGATGGTGTTTGTTAGCTCAGTTTGTTTTCTCCACGTGCGAGACGGGATCGGGTCGCATGTGAGAGAGGTTGTTGAAGCTAATTTTTTATTATCGGGTAACAGTTTCAGATTTTGGAGCTCTTCACTCTCAATCAAGTGGTCAAAAATGGAATTTATTGATAAATCAGAAGCAATCGATATATCCCTAAAGGAAGGTGACTACTATCATTGAAACCTCAGTTTAGGTTTATGATGCTCATGAGTACCATGTGCAACTTATCCAAAGTATGGAAGTGTGGGGATGAAAATTGAAAACTATCTTAGTGCCAACGAAGAGAGCAGCCTAGTGCACAGAATTCTTGTCATTGCCTGGGTCAGCCTTACATTACACCTACATGTGGGAAGGCTGTTTCTGTGCTTCGAACCTATGATGCCCAGGTCACAATGGAGCAACCCTTCTGTTGCTCCAGGGCCAAACCTCATTTAGTGCCAATAATTGAATTTCTTTTTTTTTTTTTTTTAATCCTAAATGATTTCTCTTACAAGCACACGAGGAAGAAGAAGAAGAAGAGAACTTTACCATGCTTGATAAGTAGGGTCCATTCTCTTCATTTTCACTGGAGAGGACTATGGCTTTGGCTTCCTGATGCAGCTTCAAACTATGAAGAACTGACATCTTTTGTTGTTTGCCTGTTACAAGAGCCTCGCACTGGTTCTTGACTTGGTCATATGGAATGGGTGTGGAGGACACAGGGAAACTAGCAACTTGTCGGGCTGTCTCCAAAACCTGCCCATAATATAGACCGATAGTATAAAAGATACAGAACTAACACTCAAAAATCACAACAAAATAAGGAAAGATCATAGAACATAAGTTAAACAAAACACCAAGACTGTGTCAGTTGTATTTTGGGACATGGCTCAGTTTACTTAGAGTTCAGTTGAGTATCACCCTAAGGCTCTATTTGGTTTGCAGATTTAGAGAAGGAAAAGAACAAGGAAAGAATACGAGAAGGAAAACTAGTCCTCATGTGTTTTCCTCCATGCTTCAATAATGTTAAAATAAAAGAAAAATCAAAATATAATAGGACAAGAACCAAGGAGGGGAAGTGTCTGACAACAATCAAAATTTAATTTATATATTGCTCTATTTCCTTTTCCTTCCTACTTTCCTTAATGTTATCTTTGTTAACAATACAAAGAGAAGTGCTTTCCTTCATGTTTTCTTTTATTTTCCCTCACAAAATCCATGAACCAAGCAGAGCCTGAGAAAACTAGCTAATAAAAAGGAAAATAAGAAGAAATAGACGTACTGATTCCAAGAGCTGGTTAACACTTAGAATGTCAAGTGAATTGATGGACAGAGATGTTTTCCGACCTGATTGGCTTCCATGCGGTTCAGGAAAAGCTTCTTCATCTGTCATGGCATCTGGGGCCATGACCTAAAAGAAATCCAACCTCGGTTATAAAACAGTGTCTTTAATAACGGATGCTATAGGGGACTCGCACGGATACGGGGGTGGACACGACAAGATGGCTTCTTTGAAATGTTGTTGAAAATTAAGGAAGAAGTTTTGGTATAGTACGAGAGAAATATGATGGTTTTATTTGAAAATTTGGTGGACATGGCACCGTATTTTAATAACTAACAAAATAAATGTCCGCATCCTACATCTTTAAGATTTTCAGTGTCGCTATTTCGGTATCGGGTCGTCTCCAAGTCCATATCCGTGTTAAGTAGATGGTAGGAGCAAGTATATGGGAATATGATCTTTCCAGATATTACCTCATCAAAAGCTTGAGACTCCATATGGGCAAGGGGAGAACATGGCCGTGGTGTGTCCATGAATAATGGAGCTCCTAAAGGATATGCATCATCTGGTGAAAATCCTTGAGAAAGCTGTTCCTTTATGCTCGACAACTCATTCTGTAAACAAATCATATATAGAAGACATATAAATACAGAGATGCCCGATATGTTTAAGCGTAACTATTGGAAAGTGAAAAGCAATCTAAATTAACTACCCAAAAAAAGAAAAAAAAGAAAAAAGAAAAGCAATCTAAAATACTGAGGTAGTGCCTGATTCAGCTGAATATCAGATCAGATGGTGCAATGACACCATAACACCAATTTATCAATTGTATATAAAGCTAAATGACTCATCAAACTCAAATGAACCTTGAGTAATACAAAAAAAGGAAGAAGAAGAAGAAGAAGAAGAAAAAGAAATAAGATTGGGTTAAACTTCTTGCCCAGCATCAAGCTTTGACTAAAGAAAGGCAAAATGGGGCAGACCATTTTAAGCTGTGGGACCCACTCTACTGCTATCCGTGGTTTCCTTAGAAGCTTGGAACATAAAATGGTACTAAGAACATTAGAGACATATAGCTCACAAACATTTGACTTTCCGGTTATATTTTGATACATGCCAAAAGATTGATAAAATGACATTCCTTATCTTTAGTAGTGTGGTGTTTGACCAGGGTAATTCAAACCAGAGCATAAGACCCACAATTTCGTCCAATCCTTTTAATAAGCCCAATTGTGGTTGTCCAGAGCAAGCCTCCTAAACCTTCATCTGACTGCTGTAACTCGTCATTACTTAAACCAGCTAAGAAAATACTATTATTTTCATGCAAATTCTGAGCATGGTTGTTAGAATTGACCGATTCACAAAACGATTTGAGTTTCATACAACCTCCTATGATTCAGGATTCAATAGAATTTCCAACTCAAAATTTTCAACTTCGAAGTTTCAAGTGGAAGTCTTTTAACATTTTAGACCTCAATATTGCAAGCAACATTGTGTTAAATTGTCATTTTATTCATTTTAAGCACGATACTTGATTATATATTTCTATTGTATATGCATATAAATTATTATTTATCTTCTGAAAAAGTGAACTATACGATTCACGATTCATAGTATTGGCAAACTGCTTATCGATACTATTCGCAATTTGACAACAATGCATCTGAGGGACTCTTCATAGATGGATCTTGTCCATTACATTCTAACAGATCGCAAAACAAGTAACTGAATCCAACAAAATCGTGCTTCCATCTTGTTGACAACCAACTCGTCTAATTTAACCCATCACCACGCATGGTCATGGTAGCTAAACTCTCCCCCCATGAACGGTTGAAACACGTGGATGAAAGTTGAAACATGTGATTAAAAAGTCACCAAGCTTTTCATGCAGGACTTGCCTTCTTTTTTAGAATGTTGAACCATTTCCTTCACAAGCTTGAGCTGCCTGAGAGGGTGTTGGATAGGTACTTATAACATCAGCATCTAGTGTATTAAACATACATAAATAACATTCTATACCTTGGCAGTATATTGTCTTCCAGCAGGGCATTTCCCTCATTTAAGACCTTCACATCCAAACATGTTCCTATCGACAGCTTAATGGGACAAACAGAGAAGGATTCGAAAATAACCTTTCATCAATTAAATAATCCTCACCATGGTTTTCTAATCGTAAATAATCAGTTTGCCAGAATTATGAATCGTATCGCATTGTGAACATTTAGATTGATCTTTTAAAAAAATAAATAAATGATAATATATCCAATAATAGACTCTATATATAAAACCCATGCACAATACTTAAAATGAACAAAATAACAAGTTAACACAAGCATCATGGAATATCAAGGCTCAAGATGTTGAGATTTTCCCTTACTGACTTAAAACTTCAAAGTTAAAAAATGCCAAGACTTCCAAATCGTATTGTATCATGAATCGTATCGGGCTGAACGGAACTCCAGACGACTCCTATGAATCAACTATGAACCAACCCATGCCAACAACCATGGTCCCTACTTTGGCAGTAATAACCGAAAATTTCCACCCCAAAAGGATTGAATAATAGATTGATTACAAAACCACCACAAATTGGGTGTTGATTACCATGCAATAATATCCTCTAAGAGTCAATTCTATAATTATCTCTGAAAAACACTTAAGCAGAATTAAAACCCAACAAACTCATAAGATACAAGATCGGCATACAGTGATTGGTTAGTTTACCTCGGACAATTCAGAAAATTTAGGCAATAAGTGAAATATGACGGTTTCTTTCAACTGTTTGTCACCCAAATCTATTGCTGACAGGGACTTCATTGCAGCAACCTCGTCTTCCTGTGATCCATAACCTTCCATCTCCCTACCGTGTTGTATACAAACAGCCTGAAGTCTGATATCGTCAAATGACTGAAGATAAGGATCAACCTGTTAAAGGGAATATTTTTCAGCAAATTGAACTGTCAAATTCAACAACGGACTAGGCTCAAAAAAATTTAGCCTGTTTGGAATCACTTCCAGAAGTGTTTATGGGACCCAAAGCATGTATATTAGCTTCTCCGGATTAATTTTAGAAAGCATTTTAGAGTCTCAGAAGCACATTTTTGCTAAAGCAGGTCCAGAGTTACTTTAGCCCAAACCTGAGCAGGAAGTATAGTGGGATTTTTAACGAATTTTTCCTAATGATTAGGGCTTCTATTTCTGCTTCTGCCTAAATACAAAAGCCAAAGCCAATCCAAAGGGGCCATAATTCTCTGAAAAATTAGACAAAAAAAAGTAAAATGATGGTAAGATGTGAAATTAACTGTTTCATCCGTCAAAGATGATTTAACAATAGGAATTAGATCTGGAAGACTGCTCGCCCTGGCCGAAAATAAGAGCATGTATGATGCCATAGTGAAGAGAGACCTTCTGCGAGATGGTTGCAAACCTCCTTCAATATGCAGCAAACAACTGATATTAGAAGTATTATTCACTAAAGTAACATCACATGTAAATTTCAAGAAATAGGTTTCACATCACAAAAGAAACAATGACTAAATGATATGATATAGTACTTAACGAAAATACGCCATAGAAGGAGGTGATACAAAATCCCTGATGTTTCTCTTTGAACAAAGACAACATTACAAGGTCAATCGATGCATTAAAGAGAAGATGAACCAAAAAGATAATCTCCCCGTACCCTGTCCCTTGTCTCGTGCCCTCCCTCCTCCTACCCCCCCCCCCCCCCCCCCTCTCTCTCTCTCTCTCTCTCTCTAACAAGAAGTTAAAGGCACTTAATAATTGATTGAACTAACCTTCTCGATCCAAAGAGATGCTCCTGAGGGAGAATGCCAGCTGGAAACACCGAACCAATGCCACGTGACTAGAGGTCTGTTACAAGTGAGATGAGTCATTATACAAGTGGAGAAAGTAGTCATCATATACAAAAAATCATACAAGATGCAATCTCAGATCACAAAGGCTTAAGCAAAGACTACTTAAAATAGCAACGAAAATTCCATACTCTTCCTAGCATGATGCATTTCACGAATACATGAATAGAACTTTTATATCATTTACTAATAAGAATGGAACATTATAGAAGAAAAAAAGAGTTCAATTGGGATGACACATCCTATAGTAAATTTTTGTGGTCACCAGAAGATTCATTGAGGCATAGTACACACTGTTAAAATTTTCCTCATGTTAGTACGTACCTCTCTTGGGTTAGAGGTCAGGGTTACAAATTAGCCTACCCACAAAAATCCAAAGGAAATATATACTTCTCTTCTTGCTTAAAGTAAAAGAAACTCCTACCTTGATGGGAACAAAACTATCTCAGATAAGAAAGTTACCTAATGCCAGGATGCTTGTTTAAAAATGAGTCAAACAGTCGAGAAATGTTTTTTAAAGCTAGAAATTGGGGCTTTTGTGAAAAAAGCTGTTTCTCTTTAAAAAAAAAAGAAAGGAATCAGACTTCTTACAGAGCTGTGAAAAAGCTAATCTAAACAGTCCCAACTTTTTAGACAATCTCTTATAAGTGATTGTTAGCCCCCGAAAAACTATCACAAACAGGCTCTAAGAAGAATTGTTAGCTACAATTTAAAAACCTAAAAATTCTTCCATTTTCTTTAGTTACAGAATCCTTCACACTTCATTCAAGATTATGCTTGGACATGCCACCAAATTTACCGCTAGCGGCAAACTGAAAGTTTTCCATTTCCATGAAACTTACTCTCCAACCTAGTGGCTAGGTCTCGTAAGTATATGCAGAGCGCACACTGATAGGTGCTTAAATGCCATTCAATTAAGCCCTTAAAAGTGCCTTTGTTATGTCTTGTGTAGTGCTTTTAATGAATAATTGTTTCTTGTAGATTTTGGAGCAAATTAGGTGAAAAAGCAGCAGCTGGGGAGAGGGAAAATGCAACCCCAGACACACAGCATTTTGATCGATCAAGACCCAATTCGATAGATCGAAATCGCAAGGTCCTGTTTGGCTTTCAAGACTTCTATCCCATGTTTTCTCGACCCAAAGGAGGATGTTTGGCTGCAAGAATACCCAGCAAAGCTGCATATATAGAGAGATACAAAGAAAAGGGCTCCAAAAGTTAAAGGTTTAAAATCACTTTATGCTTTTCGGCCAACTCGCGAGAGAGAGAGAGAGAGAGAGAGAGAGAGAGAGAGAGAGGAGTCAAATCGCAAGGAAAAGGGGCCTTTCAAGAGAGAGACAGCAGATTTTAGTCTTGGAAAAAGAGAGGAAGCTTCCTAAAGACGCTAGAGATAAGATATTTTGTAATAGGAAGTATATTCACACATAGTTACACTCACTAATCTCTACACATTTTCGCTCTCTAGTTCTTCCAAGCTTGGAGCTCCCAAGGAAGAAGAAGAAGAAGATTCAAAGCTACTCCAAGCCAAGGGTCTCCTCCACCATCCAAAGCTAAGTTGCCCGAAGCGGGAGAGGGAGAGGGGGCGGGGGCGGGGGCGGGGGCGGGAGCGGGAGCGGGAGCGGAAAGCGCTAAACGTTATGAGGTTTCAAAGGAAGCGGGGTTGGGAGCGGGGGCGGGGGCGGAGAGCGTGATCACTTTTAAAGATTCCTGCTTCTAAGATCCAAAGGGTCTCCATGGCCATGGAGAGCTAAATCCTCCATCCAAGGATGGATCCAGCGGGGGGGCAAAGCAGAGCGACTACACCCTAGATTTGAAAAAACCTTCTATTTACACTAGTGTTATACATAAATATGCATAATGTATACATACTCGCAACCTCTAATTTTTATTTTTTTTGAAAATTATTAAGCTCGCCCCCCTAAGCTTGATTCCTGGATTCGTCCCTACGTCCATCTAGGGTGTTATTTCTAGTATGAGGGTTACACAATAGTGCTTCATTGTTGTGATTGAAATATGAAATATGATTCATGCCTAGAGAAATGATTTGTGCCACCATCTTAGTTTAACTTAGTTTAGTGTATTTTAGGGTGGACAAATCATTCCTATCATAGATGATTCATGCTAGTATTTGAGTTACTTATCTTTCTAGATATTCATAGTCTTGTAGTCTCTGTGTTCTTTTCAAGTTCATGAGTTAACTAGTGAAGAAACATGACTTTCCAAACAAATAAATGGTTATAAGCGGATTCAACACTCTAGGTCTCACCTTCATTCACACTCACGTCATTTCAAAACCTTCTCATTTTCATTTCAATAGCTATAGTTGCTTTTACATTGTCGCCTTTACATTCCAAGTATGATAATCTCTTTCTCAATTAACTTCATAGATTTCATCCGGAATTCTTGCATTTCACTCCATATCCCTATGGACTCAACACCCTACTTATCATTACCTATATTGTTTTAATAGGGTTAAATTCATCTTGATTGCCGACATGATCACACACTAAACAAAGAGTCAGTCCTGACTAAACCACCGGAAAGAAATATACAGTTCAGGAAGCAACTATCATTTGGTAGGCCAATGGCCATAACCTTGTGTCTTGTGAGTCTCAAAACAGAAAAATTGTACATTCTTATTGTAGGCCATCGCTAGCAGGAGTCTAAGAAAAATCCACGAATCAGACCGGCACTGCTTTATTTTATTTTATTTTTTGGGTTTAAACCTGACGCGGGAGATTTCCACCACAGAACATCTACAAATCCAAAGAGCCATCTGCAACAGGGGATTAATTCTCGACTTTTCTAATCTACACCCAATGCATTGTACATACGTGCTTGGAAAATATATTAAGATAAAAGTGCACCGAATTACGAACAATGTAGGGGCAGGAACTCACCTTAGATCGGGTAAACAATAAGGCAATGTTATAAGTATGAGCCATTGCCTCGAAATTTGCAGGGGAATTTTCTGTGGATGTTGCTTGAACCCAAATTGATGAAAGCAAAAGACTCACTTGGTGACTACTCAATCGAAATGAAGTCAGCTCCTGGAATAGTTCAGACATATAAGACAAGTAAGAGTAGCCCAGAAAAGAAAAGGATCACCAACCATGGTTCAAAGCCGTGGTGTTGGACACCGTCTCGGGAGGCTCTGAGACGAGTCGGTGATGGCGTCAGGTTGCCGTATCGTCTGATACACAATGATATGCAGCATTGTGATTCAGAATCTTTTTTAAAACATAAAAATGTGAAAAACAATAGGAACATCAACATTGGTCCATTAGATATCAAAATTAACCATCAACACCAATAATACTGTTAATATTCAAGAGGCATTACTGAACAAGTATATGACAGGATTATACAATAACATGGTTATAAAATTTTCACAAATAATTCAAAATTACTTATTTATACATAAAATATGCTAGATAGATACAATTTAATCAACATCTTCTTTGTTCTTACTTCTTATCTTTATTGCCCCCAAAAACACCATGATACAAATGAGCTAATATTCTCTCACTGAAATTGTATTGCGGGTTGCGGCCTCATCTTGATGACCAGCTAAACCCAGACGACCGGACGAGACGTCTTGGTCACGGACGATACTTTGTATGATGACACAAACTAAAATGAAAATGTAAAAATAGATCATTGTTGACTTTCAAAGATAAAGAGTATTTCTTGTACCGTTTTTCCATCAGTCATAGCGTGCTTGAAGCCATATGACTGACCACGAGATGGGTTCTGTATACCATGATTCATACCACCTATCAGTCCAGGTTTTTCTTTGCTTTCATCTTCAACGGAGACACATTCACTCTTCGCCTGTTGTGAATGAACTCGCAAAAACTCAGGAAGAGCTTGTGAAGGTTTACCATCAGGGCCGAACCAAGGACATATAAGAGATGGCATAAGAACAAGGGAAAAAATGTGGTGGGCCCCAACTCGGGTTTCATGGTCTGGGTGGGCCATGGCTAAAAGCAACTGATGAAAAAGAGCATCAGGAAAGGCCTGAAGCAGAAAATACCATCCCAAAGTTAGACGACATTTATTCACCGGTAAACATTGTATAAACTGATAAAAGAAAAAAGTTGTTCTTGCCTTCTTATAATATGACATGTTGGGAATGGAAGAAATAATTTCTGCAGTTCGGTAAACAGCAGAGATTGTTGTTCTAGAAACAACAGCGCTAGCTGGGATGTTCTCTAGCACCACGGCCATCATATCAAGAATGGGCCCTGCATCCCCAACCTGTTCATCACATACCATCTTTACTATGTAACCACATGACTAAATAAGAAATATTACCTACCACCCAGTATCTTATTTCCATCTTATTCGTTCTCAAAGTTGGTCAATCTTTCACCGGCAGATTGGTAAAACCTTCCAGGCAATTTCAAACGGGACAAGGAAGAGAATTCTGGAGTTTCACAACTGCTAGAGAACTGTCTATAATGATCTAACCAGATCTACAATGTTCAAAGAAAGAAAACGAAAAAGAAAAAGATGTTGCTGAATTTATCAAGGACAGACTTCATAATTAAGCAGTTTCGATATAAATGGTTGGGAACTTGACGGCTCAAAGTGATAGTCTTTTGTACAATGGCATGAATAGCTTTCAAAATTATATGATTTAAGTAAAGGTATAGCCATCTTCATTGCTCCGTGATGATCCCAACTCAACTAATCCTTTGTCCCAAATTATTTGGGTCAGCAATATCAATCCTTTTTCTCCATTCCGCTCGTGCAATGGCATTGCTTCACTCAACCTACCCGTTATCATGTCTTTCTTTGCTATCTCTACCTATGCCAATTTTGGTCTTCCCCTACCCCTAGCATTACCTTCAATATCAGTTACCTTCAAGATCACTAACTGGTGCAGTTACTGGTCTTCTTTGTACATGTCCAAACCATCTTAATCTATCTCCCGAATTTATCTGGAATTGGTGCTATTTGTACCGTTACATGAATATAGTCGTTTCTAATTTATCCTTTCTTGTTTTACCACACATCCATCTTACTGCTACACTTGGTCCCATAAGGCATAGCTGTCCTATAAATTTTCCCTTTAATTTTATTGGTATGCGACGGTCGTCATAATATACCAGAAGTACTCTTCCATGTGCCCGCCCTTATTTAATTCTATGAACTATATCAACTCTAGTCTCACCGTCCTTATCTACAATTAAACCTAAATAACAAAAGTTATTTCTTTTTGGTATCTAGTGAAAATCAATCTTTACCACTTCTCTATTTGTGTTACTAGTCTTACTAAAGTTGTATTCCATATTATGTTTTCGACCTACTAATCCTAAACCCTTGGACTCTAAAGCTTCTCACCAAATTCTGATTTAGCACTTAATCCTCCCTTACTCTCGTCAATTCAAACAATATCATCAGCGATAAGCATGCACCATGGAATCTCCTCTAAAATATGTTCACTTAGTTCCCATAACTAAGGAAAAAGGACATAGGTTTTGTGTTGATCCCCGACGCAAACCTAGACATTGGAAACTCACCTGATTCTCCCTCAGTCATTCTATAGTCAAACTCCCCCATACACATCCTTAAGCAAGTCAATAGACCTATCCGTGTAACTCCTTTCTTCCCTGAGGCCCACCATATCATATCTCTAGGGACTCTATCATGTAGTTTGTCCAAATTTATAAAAAGCTTACATTAGTCTCCATAATGAATATATCGCTTCCATAGTCGATCTCCCTGGCATAAATCCAAATAGGATATCTGAACGGTGTTTTCTCAACCACCCTCTCCCAAAATTGTATGGTATGACTCGTTAACGTAATGCCATGATAGTTTGTACAGCTTTGATCATCTCCTTTCTTTTTATTAATAGGTATTATGTTACTTTTCTCCAATCGTCGGGAATTCCCTTTGTCGTTATAATCTAATTAAATAACCTTGTGACCAGCCGACCCCAACTGATTGGGACAAGGCTTGGTTTGGTTTGGTTAAATAACATTGTGACCAAGATACTTCATCCTCTAAACACTTTCAAAATCTAATTAAATAACTTTGTGACTAAAATACTCCTTCATCCTCTAAATGTTGATTTTCACTTTTTCAAGATGTGGAAATAGATAACCGTACTTAAAGAGAGGAAAAGCACGCCTTGTTTGGTTCTCTGGAGTTCCAGAGTTGGTTTACACATTTGATATATGGTTAAAATCTTAATTATTTTACCCCTAAATTTAGCAAGTTTAGCCTGTCGTACCTTGTTCAGTGATGATCCCAGTGATTTTAAAAATGTGTCATTGCCAACCATGTTGACAATAATGATGGCAACCATGGGCCTATTTGAAATCCCTTCCGAAACGCACTTTGGGCCCAGACGTGCTTCAGGGACTCTAAAGCCACACATTAGCCTGTTTGGATTAATATCAGGAAGCACTTTAAAGTCCCAAAGGCACATTGTGGCTGAAGCATGTGATGCAGGAAGCAGATTGTGGTTTCAAAGAATTTTTCTTATTTTCCGCCTGCCCATGTGATTAGGTGCTTCTACGTTTGCCTAAACGCAAAAGCCACAACCAATAAAAAAATTAAGCTCTCGTGGCCAAAAAGCTAATCTTAGTAATCCACCTACCGAATGAATTGGAAATTTGCAAAGTGTAAAGCTCTCCACTACCCAGTTTGAGAATAGGTAACTACTTTAGAAGGAATGACTAAAAAAAAGGTGACGTGTTTGTTCCACAAAGTCTTACAAGTTCAATGATTGGAAATATATAGAAAATACACCCCGGTCTAAATAGGCATGGTTTCGAACTCCATAAACTACCAAGGAGTACCCGGAATTCGCAAGTGTCGAACTTCAAAAGAGCACACTTATGTTGATCTTTTTGGTCTGATATTATATGACCTTCCAATAATTAACACCATTCTTGGAGTTTTGAAGTTATAACCCCAAGATGAAGCTTTCTTGACACTTGGGCTCCGCTTGGATTTTAGATTTCGAGAAGGAAAAGAAAATGGAGAGGAAAATGAGAAGGAAAACTATATCTCTAGTGTGTTCCTCAATGCTTATATAAAATTAAATTTAATAGGAACTCAAGAAAAGAGGAAGGGGAGTGATGCAGTGCACTTGTCCCACATCGGTGGTGTACTGGGTGGTCCTTGGGCTAATATAGAGGATGACCCCTCCCTCCCATCAGCTTATGCTTTGGAAGTGGATGTCACGCCATTAGGGAGAGACTCACAAACTTTAAAATTCTTAATTTATTTTCACTCTATTTTTTTTTTCCTACTTATTCTCCTCACTATTTTCCTTGTTAACCAAACAAAGAAAAGAGTTCTCCTTAGTGTTTCTTTTCCTCATCCATCGCCAAGTCCACGAAACAAACATATCCTTAAAGGCCAGCGACAAACCTTATTTGAGAGCTGCAAGATGCATTTTTCTAATGCAGGCTGAAGATAGGTGTTCCATACATCCGAATCAGCTGTAGGACTCGACGCTTCAGCTGAGTATTGCATGCACTTGCGTAAATGTTTAATCAGATCAGTTATTGCACCAATTATGGCAACTGAGGCTTCCTGCTTTGCATTCTGTGCAAGCTGTGTGGTTGTATTAACAATATTTGTCTGTAAAGTAGGCTGTTTGGCAACATTCTTATGATCCAAATGCTTGACCAAGATTGATAATAATAGATGGGAATTTAACCCTGATGTGCACAAAAATACAAAAATAGAGATCAAATCAGTTTAAAACTAGTTGTAATGGAAACATTCATTCAGGCTCTGTTTGGTTCATGGATACACAGAACGAGAAGAAAAGGGAAAGGAGAACAAGAAAAAAAAAACTATTCCCTTTTATCCATGCTTAAATAATATTAGAAATCAATCTTTTTCCAAAATTTAACAGAAACTCAAGAAAAGAGGAAGGGAAGAGACTCACAAAATTCAAAATTTTAAATTTTATGTTTATCCTACTTTCTCTTCCTTTCTATTTTCCTGACTGTTTTCCTTATTAATCAAACAAAAAAGTGTTTTCAAATCAGTGCTTCTTTCCCTTTCCCTCGCTAAATCCATGAACCAGACAAAGCCTTAAGGCTCTGTTTGGTTTGCAGAGTAATAGAAGGAAAAGAAAAAGGAAATGAAAGCGAGAAGGAAAATTGTTTCCCTACTGTTTTCCCTTCGTGTTTTCCTTCATGCTTAAATAAAATAAGGAATTGGACATAATATAATAGGAGCTCAAGAAAACGGGAAGGGAAGTGACTCACAAACATTTTTGTATTTTTTTTATTTAATTTTCTCAATTTTCTTTTGCTTCCTATTTTCTTCATTGTTTACCTTGTTAACCAAACAAAGAAAAGTGTTTTCCTTGGTTTTTTCTTTTCTTTTCTTTTCCTCACTAAATCCATGAACCAAACACGCCTAATGGGGAAACAGGAGAATTATGGTTCCAGGTATAACCTGATTCCTCCAACAGTAGTTGCATATATGTCAGAACAGAGCAGGCAAGTCCTTTCTCCGAGGACCAATGGTTTTCGGTATCAAAACTATGAAAAAGAGGTTCAAGTACACGCCGCACTGTTGTGGCTTCCTTTGCCAATCGGGCCATATTATACAAGCAAACCCTAGACCAGTAAGAAGGGCTTTTTGATGCATCCCTATTTAGCAGATACAAATCAAACAACATTTAGAACACTTCGCTTCTTCATAAACAAAGAAACATCAACACTAAAAAATATGGGCCCTTACTCTTTGGGATCCAATTCAGGTTTGGGATGGATGAGGTTTGGTACAAAAGGGACTTTCTTGCTTATATCTGGAAATGACGAGCAATGATCCTCTGCTTTTAGAACACCTTGAACCCACTGGTCCTGAGTCTGAGTGCCTTGTTTGGCATTTTCGTAGTTCAATGCCAGATCCATGTAATTCTCCAAAGTCACTGATATAATCTATTTTAGAATGAATACATTCCAAATTGACACCAAAAGCCAACAAATAGCAAACTTGTCAGTGTACTCCATGATCTAATTTCCGAGTAAATAAAATTTCCAGTCTAACCCAAATCAGCCATGAGCTATGTAGCACGGATACAGATAGGTGACACGAGACACAGCTAGAACACGGCGAATGAAATATACAAAATACCGTGCTGAGTTCGCTCCTGTTTCCTACATTTTCCAAATAAACACACTAATTATCCCCTATTCTATTATATGAAGACTTTTACCTCAAGACTTTAAAAACATTTTCGAAGGAGCCAACGTGCTGTGTCCATTCCCATGTCTGGCCATTTCGAGTTTGGGGTGTTAAAAATTAAGACGCGTTTTTTTTTTCTTCGTGTGTACGATATGTCGAAGCATGTCCCGCATGTGTCACTGTTCAATACATGTCCGACATGGACACAGCACCCAAATTGAAGTGTCTGTGCTACATAGGCCATGAGCCCCTTTAGCTGTGTGTTTCTATCCAGTCTCTCACTGAGAACAGCTACAATAGGAAAGACAACTCACATTATCAAAGTCCATCGAGATGTGAGAGTGTTCCCCCATGAACCACACCTAGTACATCAATGAGAAAAACAAAAAGCCTTTAGAAATGAGAGAAGCTTAGTACACTGAAGACAAACAACCTTGGAATAGAGCAGAGAGAGGAGAAAAAAGTAACAAAGAGCAATGTAACAGTAAAGGAACAAGACAAAGGGACTAAACCAGAAAACAGTAACAAAATGAAAACTCAAAATTTAAGTAACTTCAAACAAAATGAAATAAATAAGAAACAAATCAAACTGCTGCCCCACATCCAATATTACATTGCTTCATTATGAGGGAGTGAAAACAATGCAAAGGAGCACATATAGCCTGTATGGGGTAGCTTTTTTGGGGCCAACAATCACTTATAAGCAATGTTTTGAAAACCGGACCGTTCATCGAACCGGAAAAATGACCGGGCCACAGGTTACCGGTTTAACCGTTGGGTGAACCGGAATTGAACCCTGATGTCATAATTATGTAATAAATATATTTATTTTTACAACTAAATAATAATATGAAGTTAAAAATTATAAAAAAAAACACAAATAAATTTTAACTTTGAATTTCACAAATTTATGTAATTATAATAAGGTGCATCATAAATTTTTCCAATAACATATAATTTCTTTAGCTGAGAGTGCTCAACGGCCAACTTTCCAATATCAAAGCATGAGTTGGAAGCCTAAAAAGTAGATAGCAATCATGCATTAAATGTAGGACTGTAGTCTACATCATTAAAGGTAGGTCAGTTGACTCACTACTGCACAGTCTACACTCATTTCGTTTGGAAAGAAATCAAAGAATAGAGGAAGAGAGAGAGAGAGACAAGGAGAAAAGCAACGGTCAGTCCTCTAAAACCGTGGCCGGTTCTCCGGTTTTCAGGTTTAATCGATCTGCCCACCGGTTCTGGGCGGTTCCTTCTCCACCAACAGTTTCCGGATCAAACCGAACCGGAAATCCGACCGGTGGACGGTTCAACCGGTCGAAACGGCCGGTCCGGTCCGGTTTTTAAAACCATGCTTATAAGTGATTGTTCAAAAAGCTGTCACCATGTGGATTAGCTTTTTCAAAAATCCAATTCCTTTTGTAAAGCTACAAATTTTTGTAGCCAACAAGTGAGTCCAGGACACCTCCTCCCAAGCGGGCCCCGCCTAATACTCCATCATGGACAGAAGTCATGAACAGTTTGGAACTTCAGTAGCCATGCCAAATATCAGATGCAGGGAAACAAAATAAAATTTGTTTATGCATGTATGTGTTTAGTAAGCTATATGTGCCCTCAGCATCACAGAAGAACTACTTGAGACAGGAAAGCAAAACTGTACCATGAAGGCTAATGCTTGGAGTCCTGCTGATCTTAAACGTAAAGCTCTTTCATCATCTCCAACTTCTTGAGACAATTGACAAAGTCTCGGAATTAGGCCTTCTAAGTTGAACATGTATGTTCCATCAGTCTGCTTTTTGTTAAAGAAGGCAATATCAAACGTATTAAAACAACTAAAACGTAGACTCCATGAAGCCCAGATACAGACATGCCGACATGGACACGACGAGAAAGAAAATCCTACATGGTGGGGCTGGGGAAAATTTTATTTTATGCCCAATTCTTACATATTTAGTAGATGTAACACAATTCTTACACTCACCCCATCCCATATTAAGAGTCCACCATTCAATTTTGGGATGTCCCGTTTTAAGGGACCTCTTTGAAAAGTCAATGTACATTAACTAGATACTTTCCAACTTTACCCTTCATCATATAGACTCTCCCACTTTTCATTTGATGTGACATTGAAATTTTAAATTCAAAAAGGACAACAAATGTAACGTAAAAATTTCACTACAATAAAGTAAGTTTCCTTAAATAGTTGGAAATTACCCAAAATAGTCCCACAATTTGGGACCGAGGGAGCATATTTTATCTAGAGTTCCTATCTATTTAAAATTGCTTCAGTTTTTTTGGCTTAAAAAGATAAAAGATTTTTTATTAAAAAAAAGTGTTGCCGTGTCACTGATAGTGTAGAGTGGATGATTTATGGATTGTATTGTATAATCTAGCTTCAGCATACTGATGCGCTGTCACATGGTAAACATATTGCCAGGGACAACTACCCTATATAGTAATTCCAGGATCATAAACAGATCAAATGATCTATTAGGATCCCTTTCTGCAATAGCTACCACTTTTTCCTCTTCAACGTCCACGAATTGTCTGTCTTGAACAACTAAGAGTTTATAGAAAAAAAATTAACTTTCCAGTGGGGAGAGCAAACAACTCTTCTCCGCCACCTACAGATGCATGTGGCCCACGGAGCTTTAGAGACTGTTCGGGTAATACAAGAACCAATTCTGTTGTCCAGGAAAGAACCGGTTCCAAATAGTTCAGTGTTTTTCTAGCTATTTTTGGTTATATAGGTGTTAGTGCCTGACTTAATAGTACCTCAAGAACTAGTTCTTTATCAAAACCAATACAAGGTTGGTTTTCATAAAAGCCACAAAAAAGGAGGCTGGGCGAACTTAATCTTGATTTAAGAATTCCCAAACACGCCCTTACCTTTCCATCTTTTATGCTAATGTGTACCTGGCTATTTATGAAGTCGACAAGAGTACTGCAACTAAGGATCCGTATTTCATCTTGCCGTGTTTGTTCTAAAAGAGTCCGAATAATCCCCAATAAACTGCTAGCAAAAAGGGGCCTGCAAACATTGACCGATACTCACATAAAAAATATGAATAGTTTGCAATTCCGATACGACCAACATGTAATATTAAAAACATAACATGTAGCAACCCAACTGCAAAATCATACAAATGATCCCTCTTTATCAGCAACCAAGGAAACAAAATACTTATAAAAGATAGATCCTAAGATATAGCAAGACTACATGCAAAATAATTTTTTAATATAACATGTTATTACTTATACCAGCGTTTGCAACTTCTACAACATACATCCTATTTGGGTAATTAGTATTGTCAAGTGTAATTAGGGTTAGGGGTATTCTAAACTTCACATTCTCTTGTCTAGCCCTACTGTATAAAGCGCTGTTTATTATTCTCTACAGTTGTCTTTTGGAATACACACAATTTGCACTAATAAGGCTCTCCCATCCCTCTGTCTTTTCTTCCCCGCCTCCTTTTTTATGTCCAAAGTTGTCAAGGTAACAGAGCTTTGTTCACATGAATCACATCCATCTGCTCCTAACTCTATTCTCTGACTCCAAGTCTCTATGATATAGACAGAATAAGAGATGACCATTTCCTAGTAAATTAAAATACTAAATGGTACACTAACATATTTCCATTGCCTCTCTTTGTTCTTAACCCTAAGTTGTTCCCCACTTCCCAGCTAAAATCTGGTCATGTTTTTTTTTTTTTTTTTTTTTTTCTGCCTTGCTCATTGCATCTGTCTTGCTGCATATTTGTCTCAAAATACGCTTGCATACACACCCCGTTAATTCAATAAAGTACCGAGAGCTTTACAAGGATTGAGACAATTAATGAAAGATTTAAATACTTCAAAACTTACATCTGCTCTTTGCAGGAAGATAGCAATTTCCCATAAATACAAATCACAACTTTTACAGACCCAAAGTGCTCATTCCTCAAGTCCTTGTAACATCTCTGCTCTAGGTAATTAGTAATCTGCATAAGAAGACACATTGTGAGACATGTGAAGGGTATTGCAGGCATTCACATCCCATAATTTTCACACAAAAAAATGGGGAATTCAACAGGATTTCTGAGTTCTGACGCATCGACAATAATTTTCTGAAACCAAGGGCTCATTTGGTAACGTTGCGGTTTTCTGTTTCTGTTTTAATTTTTTATGAAAACAAAAACTGGAAACACGTTTGATAACATTTCTGTTTTTTATTTTTTTTATTTTTTTTTTTAAATGTTTTCAAATTTTGGGCAAAAACCAAAAACAGAAAAATATCTGTTTTCAAAAATTTTGAAAACCAAAATGCGTCCTTCCAACTTAAATCAATCAAGGAGCAACAAGTGACTCAGAAACCCTGTCAGTCGGTAACATCTGAGCCCAATTGAGTGCAAACCTCTCTCCAGCGCAAGCGTCTAAAAATTGTGTATATACTTTATACACACATGACACACCGCTATATAAACAGTAGTATGAGGGACTTATGTAGAGATCCTTCTGTGCTAAGATGTGAGAGTGGTACAGTATATATACGCACACCCCTATATATATACCCCATATATATACACACCCCTATAATATGTAATGTGGAGGGGTATTATTTTGAAGAAAATATTTTCATACTAGGTCATTTGTATCACCTCATTAATACACATAGATAAGCATTTTCTGTTTATGTTTTTTTTTTTTTAATTTTTTTTTTTTAAATTTTATAAATCAACAATGTTAACAAATGCTTTTTCTGCTTTCATTTATTAAAAAAAAACAGAGAAATTGGCTTTCGTTTTACAAAAAAAAAACTAAAAACAAAAAATGTTATCATGCGAGCCCCAAGAAATTGAATTTGTGACATTTCAAATCGTTTGCTATTTGCACATATTTCTCAACAATAACCCAATATTTTGAGACGATTTGGAGTAAAATCTAGATTTGTTATCTCTTATGTAACAGAATAAAACATTGTTATAGTTGTAACTAGAAAAATCATTCTAAAAGGGATCGTCCATTAACACGGTTACAAAGACCAAACGGTCAGTGTGCTAACTTGAACCTTAGGATCGCATTTGTAGAAATATTAAATTCACGAAGCTGGAACCCATCCAAGACAAAATTTAACAGAGAGCCCGCAAGTTGACAATACAATACAAACAAAAAATTAAACTAGCAGCCTCTTAATACACAGGACAATCACCCTTACCTTTGGTATTCGTAATGGATTTTTCGAAGCATATTCACAAAGCCTCCCAATTTTCCGATCATTTGGTTCAGCATCCTGCAGAAGGTGATTGGAGGCAAAAAAAAAAAAAAAGATATCAAACTTATCAATAAACAAAGGCCACATGCATAACGATCCACACCAAAATGATAAACACGACAAGAA
Source organism: Hydrangea macrophylla (assembly GCA_033977485.1). Classification (NCBI taxonomy): domain Eukaryota; kingdom Viridiplantae; phylum Streptophyta; class Magnoliopsida; order Cornales; family Hydrangeaceae; genus Hydrangea; species Hydrangea macrophylla. The sequence goes on along the minus strand of CM066986.1, from coordinate 68,507,531 downwards.
GAAAGATAACCACAGCTCGGAACATAAGTGGCTATTTGAGTAATACAAGAACCGGTTCTGATTGTTCTGAATTGAACCGATTCTAAACAGTTAGATTTTGCTTAGCAGCATTTTGGTTATACTTCGAGTTCCCAAGAACTGGTTCTTTACCAAACTAATACAATATGGGTTTTCAAAAAAAAAAAAAAAAAAACCTAGATAAACTGAGACCCATTTTCAATGTTGGAAAACCCAAATTGTACATTTCGTTATCAAAGTGAACTACAAATACAAATCTATAAACTAAACTTCCAAATTATAGATTCAACTGGTTTCTACTTGATGATAAAGTATTCAATTCATACAAAATCAACCCAAATTTTCTGTCCAAGTAGCAAAATCAATCAAAATTACTAAGGAAAACAAGTTTAAAGTAAACCAGATACCTGAGATCGAGGGAATATTTCTGCAAGAAGCTTCTTGTACCTTTTCACGGGCTGTCTTGACCTTGCACGCATTGAAGGACAGAAAAAACACAAGTTGCCACAAACTGGAACAACCTTTCTAGACATAACCCCCATTTTTTTTTTTTAATTTTTTCTAAGGAAATTCTAGCCCCCTGCCTCTACCCCTGCCCCTGCCCCTGCCCCTGCCCCTGCCTTTGCCCTGGAAACCAAATCAAAAATTCAGATCGCAGTTCAATCAAAATAGACACAAGAGTGAATACCCAACAATTCACAAAAAAAATATATATATATATCTCTGAGAAATGTGTTTCTATTTTGATTCCAACTATGATTCCATATATAATACCAAAAATCTAGATAAAAAATTATTAAACTTGAGAAATTCAATAATTCAAATCAAACTGACCAAGCTCAAAAATCACAAAATTCTCTGAGAAATGGGGTGGTGATTCCAATAATTCGATTCCAGACGATATCAAAACCTAGATAAAATTATTAAACTTGATAGCATCGACATCAACATGGGTGGATCTATGTAGGGGCAAGAGGGATGCTCAAACCCCCCTGAGTTTAGGAAATCTTTATATACCCTATTAAAAAAAAAGTTATATTTAAGTTAAGTTTTTCCTTAAATTTAATTAAGCTAATTTCATATTATATTCTGTCTCATTTGGCAGGTGGAATAAAATTGGTAGAAAGTACAAGATGGAGACAGAATTGGACAGGATAGTAATTATATCGAATTAGCTTGTCGTGTGTTTGAAACGTGCCCGGACATAAGTTTTGGATAATAACTAAGGACTCACATGATAACGTTGTGATTTTTGGATTTCAATTTTAATTTTAATTTTTTATATTGAATTAGAGGCACGCATCAATACAAAAACTGAAAACCGAAAACTACAACATTACCCTACGAGCCTTAAATGATTGTCTTGTTAATTTTTTTTTAAAATAAACCCATATTTGAAAATAAAAAATAAAAATAAAAAAGATGTGCAAAAAAACAAAACAGATATGAGAATGAAAAAAAGAAAAAGAATAAAGAGATCTGAAAAAAAAAATTATTCCAATAAATTATCCCAAATTTCTAATCCCACCTAATAACTCCCCCCAATGGGCAATGGGTCAGAGTTTTCCCACTCTCCGAGTCTCCATGGGATAAAAACCTATTTCATGACTAATTTTTCATGTCCGATGGTGCCACCAAACGCCAAATAGGATAAAAGTTATCTGAGTCTTATCCTGACCACCAAAAAAGTTTAGGGGTCGTGTTGCGGAAATCAAATTAGGAAACTTCTCTCTGTTCGAACGAAAAACTTAGGGTAAAAAGCATTTTGCCCCCTTAAACTATACACGCTTTTGCAATTTGCACCCCGAACTTTAAAAAGTTGCAATGTCCCCCCTGAACTATCTTCAGGGTAGCAATGTCCCCCCTGAACTTCAAAAAGTTGAAATGTCCCCCCTGAACTATTGTCTGTGTTGCAATGTCTCCCCTGAACTATCTTTCGTGTTGCAATGTCAACCCTGCCATTACATTCCGTCAAAAAATGTGATAAAATTTACTCGTGTGGGACGCACATGCTAAATTTCAAAGGCATTTATGACATTTTACTGTCCCCATCTAAATTAACAATCATAAAACTTAGGGTAAATTACAGTCTAGTCCATCAAACTATATATATGTTTTCAATTGGATCCATAAACTATTTTTTTTTCAATTGGTTCCTTGAACTTCAAAAATTCATTCAATCAGACCCAAATTCTTACACTGTTAGCTTAAATTATTAGAAATTGTCACGTATGTTGCGCGTAATGCTTATCTGTCACATGCTAGGTTAAGAAAAACATAGAGGATTGTGAATAGTACAAAAAATCGCATTCAATCAGATCCAAAATCGCGTTTAATCAAATTCGAAAGCACATTTGACTAGATCCAAAATCGCATTCAATCATACCAAAAATCGCATAATTTTTTAGCCATTCACAATCTCCCGTGCTTGTCTTAACCTAACATGTGATAGGTAAGCATTACGCGTAACGTAAGTGACAATATCTAATAATTTAAGCTAACAGTGTCAGAATTTAGGTCTGATTGAATGATTTTTAGAAGTTCAAGGACCTAATTGAAAAAAAAAATTAGTTTATGGACTTAATTGAAAACAGGTGTATAGCATGATGGACTAAAGTGTAATTTTTCCAAATATTTATAATTGTTAATTTAGATGGGGATAGTAAAATGTCATAAATGCCTTTGAAATTTAGCATGTGCGTCCCACACGAGTAAATTTTATCACATTTTTTGACAGAATGTGATGGCAGGGTTGACATTGCAACACGAAAGATAGTTCAGGGGAGACATTGCAACACAGACAATAGTTCAGGGGGGACATTTCAACCTTTTGAAGTTCAGGGGGGACATTGCTATCCTGAAGATAGTTCAGGGGGGACATTGTAACTTTTTAAAGTTCGGGGTGCAAATTGCAAAAGCGTGTATAGTTTGAGGGGGCAAAATGCCTTTTACCCAAAAACTTATAGAACGTTTCCTGTGCTATAGGTGGTTTTGCATGGATATGCGTTTAGGGGAGAGAGAGAGTGAGAGAGAGCTTTTGGATAAATAAGCGGAGGTTAATTACATGTTACTCCCAGTGGTAAAATTCACAGTTTAAATTTACAGCCAAACACTCCCACATGCCTCGTCTCAACTTTTCACTTGTAAAGAAAAAAGAAACAAAAATTCAAATTAACATGACCTTTGTAGTAAAATGGGTTTGTACCTACTCGATTGGTATAGACATTTGGTTTGAGTTAAAATATACAATAAAGATAAATAAATTAATATTGAGAATTTTTTTTTATAATTTTATATAAGTCAAATATGTCTTAATTTAGAACAAACAACACCTAAGATTAGTATTGATCAAAGGTAAAGATACCATGTATTAGTTCGTCCATTTTTCTTACAATTCTCATAAATACTGATCATACCACAACTTTGATAAGTATACGGTGGAGGAGAGAGGTCTGGTGCCCAATTTCTTTTTAAAATGTCACATTTTGGTGCAGTTGAACTGTAAACAAAACAAGCTAATATCATTATTAAAAAAATAATAATAATAAGTAGTTTATTTGGGTGTATCTAGCATTAAGTTCTTTAGCCAAAAAAAAAAAGTATTTAGCATTAAGTTAGAAATGTATAGATGGATGTCAACAAGAGTGGATCTAGTAAAAACTCGGTAGGGGCATCTGCCTCCACTGAAATTTTAAATTTTTTTATTTATACTTCAATATTCCTATAGACGAAACAATAGATGGTGTAGAATGCTCGAAACTCCTAGACTTAAAAGGGAATCATCGAATTATCTAGAATATTTTAGAGACTTGTACAACGAGACTGAATATACTTTAAATTTTTTCAAATAAAGTAGTTCTAGTCTTTCTAGAACCAGAAGTTGTTACAATCACAATTGCAACAACCCTACAGTCTCATAAAAATCAAACTGCGTAGTTCACAGTTCATCATTTCAACCGTCAAGGTTAGCTAGTTAAAATTTTTTTTGATCGATGATACAACACTTATAAATAAATTGATTTAGAGAAAGTAATTTGATGAATTGTTTCTGAATTTATATGTTATTAAGTAAGCATCATCTTTAAGGTGGTATGGATGTCAGATATATGCCAAAGTTTAACTCATCTAAAATATATTTAAAAAAAATATGCAAAATTTTGTAAACAAACAAACAATTTAATCGTTCAACCGACCGATTTTTATTGATCCAATCAAAATTTTACTATTTCAGCCCTAGTTTTTATCAATTTAATTATATAAGCCATTTATAATTGAACCGGCCAATTCAGCCCAATTTTGATAACTACGGCAGCCTAACTCGACTATATTAAATGAGTTTATGTTGAATGTGAGACTAGTCTAGATCTCGTTAATCCCAAACTTAAGATCTATTTGGAAATATAACAGGTTACCAAGGTGAATTTAGAAGATTGCAAGGCAGGGATATATTGTAACATCACTGGACATGCCCAATTTCTAGAGAGCAATTTTGCTCATTCAAAAAATGGTTCACCAATACTCACCCAAGCATCTCATTTGCAAATGCAGTGAGATTCAGGATTAACCAACATTTGTTTAATCCTGGGTCTCACTACATTGGCCAATAGGATTTGTTTAATCCTGGGTCCCACTGCATTGGCTAATGTGATACTTGGGTGGGCATTAATGAACCCTTTTTTGTATGAACAAAAGTATTTTCCAATTTCTAATGCATCAATTGATGTTGTCCAAGGTAATCGACCTGTTGAAGTGTGACCAGTTTGTGTTACGAAGGGAGCCAGAATTGATCACATTTTGAGAGAGAGAGTTCACAATAAATCCATTTCCAAACTAATTGACTATCTCCTACGCATTGGGCATTTTTGGGGAAGGACGAGGACGTATACACATATTTTGAACCAGAGCTTCCCTCTAAAACAATAGTGTCACGCCCCGACGTAGCATAATTCAGGAAAGCATTTAATTTCCTTTATGGACTCGTAGCTCGTGACAAGTGAGTATGACCAATTGTCCCTGCAACAAATAACTTAACAACATTTCTAAAAGAAAGGATACTAATAATCATAAGCTCCGAAATTTAAAACTTACTAAACTATTACATAAGTCAAGGTCTTAGGCACAAACCGCCCTTATTCAAAACTATCATAAAGTCTATTACAACCCCAAATAAAAGATAATAGAGATATAAAGCAGCTTCCTGGAAAGACTCCTGCCTCTAACTAGCATAGTCAACAAACTCTGGCTGCTCCTGACCCTGAAAATCTGGACATACAGTCCAGGACGCATCGACGCCGTCAGCTTTTGCAAGCTGGTGAGCAAAATAAACAAGTGCTCGCAATGTGTATATAAGTATATAAAACAAAAGTCCAATTAAACATTAACAGTAATATATATTCAAGGTTCCAATTCCAACATAAGCCATGGGGGAAACATAGTAAGCAATAAATATGTAATCGCACATAAATCTTGTAACATCTTACCTTACCAATTCTGTTCTATAAAGCAACTCAATTCGATCAACACATCATCTCAGATACCAGGGGTAATAACTACTCATTCATCTGATTTACACGCTATACTATCGCCTCCAATACCAGGAATACTATCCAATCGGTATGAAAGTCACAAACCACATTTTCGCCTCAGATACCCGGAATACTATCCGATCAGTATCTAAACCGAACACAACAACGTCACCTCCAATACCAGGAATACTATCCGATCGATATTAAAGTCATATAACACGCTATCGTCTCAGATACCAGGAATACTATCCGATCGATATCTAGGCCGTACTCAATACCATCGCTTCGGATACCAGGAAAAATATCCGATCGCTATCCGAAACGCGCGCCTTAGATACCAGGAAAACTATCCGATCGATATCTAAGTCGTACTCAATACCATCGCTTCGGATACCAGGAAAAATATCCGATCGCTATCCGAAACGCGCGCCTTAGATACCAGGAAAACTATCCGATCGATATCTAAGTCGTACTCAATACCATCGCTTCGGATACCAGGAAAAATATCCGATCGCTATCCGAAACGCGCGCCTTAGATACCAGGAAAACTATCCGATCGATATCTAAGTCGTACTCAATACCAGACCGCCACTCTTTACTCTTTTCACGCTTTCTGACACACATGCATGTTGACACAACCTCAACCCTAATATGTATGTCAATGTTTCATAAATAACACCCTTAATAAATCACAAAGCCGGAATAATCGTACGAGCATAAATTTCGGCCTAAGTTGTTCTTGTTTCGTACAATCATTAAAACATAGGCCTTTAAAACAATATTTTTGCCAAACTGTTCTTTAAAAACTTTTAAAACATTTTCCAAACAGTCCCTACTAAGGAAACATAGAAACTGCTCAAACTGCCAAGTCGCGCGAGCGGGTCGCGCGAGCGGGAGAGAGGAGATGTCGCGCGCGCGGGTCGCGCGAGCGAAGGGGAAGGCCAGATCGCGCGAGCGGGTCGCGCGCGCGAAGGGGCTGGACAGGTCGCGCGAGCGGATCGCGCGCGCGAGGGGGGGGAAAGGTCCGCGCGAGCGAACCTCGCGCGAGCGGGTCGCGCGCGCGAGTTCTTGCAGAATGTCATCTTCTTCGTCTTCTCCCCTGTTTTCAGTTTCTGACTGTATTTTTACCCATTTCCAGTTTCTGTTTCCAACATGTCATATGATATACGGTTTTCTTCGGTTTTCCGCGTAGATTATGAATACGCGATCAATTTTAATTAATACGGATTGTATCTCTTGATTTTCGTGATTAAAGTTAGAGTGACAAAACTTAAAATCATCAATACGTCGCCATACGGATGAATTACTCCGTAGGATTCGAACCGTAGCCTATTGGGATCAATATCTTACAATTACAATTCACGGATTCGATTTTGATTAACTTTTTCAAAGCTCCATTTTTAAGCTCTAATGGTGTATCATATATATATACACATATATACACATATACATACAGAAATACACATATATAACATGGCGAGTGAGTTTATAATACTCACCGAAGTTAATTAGACCGAGAATTTGAGACCGATAAATTTCCGTCGAAGTTTCCGCCGATAGAATTCTCCTCCGATTTCTCTTGATCTTGAGATATATATAGCTATATATCTATGTATGTGTGTATGTATATAGTATATAATCTGTGTGTGTGTGTGATCTTGAGAGCAAGAGAGTGATAGAGAGAATTTGGGAGAGAATTGAGAGAGTTTGAGAGTGAGAGATGAGGGACTGTCAGTGAGAGAGAGAAACCAACGTATATATATAAACTGAGAAATTTGGGCTCCAAGCAAGCCATAGAAATCGCACGGTGTGGTTGAGCTCATGTGCTCCCACACCCAAATCGCGGTATAGACGCAGATTGATACATAAAACTGGTATTTACGGTTGAAAGAAAATACAGGAAAATAATATCAGTGTAGGAAATAAATTCCCGGTTTATACAAAAATATAGATATTGCTTTTGAAACCATAGAAAATATTTTTATTTAAAGAAATTACAATTTGACCCCAGATAATTATTACAAAGAGGAATTAAATCAAATACTCATGGAAATGAAATGCAGTATTTATTTATTAATGATAATAAAATACAGGGCGTTACAAATAGGTACTCCAAGAACCAAGCCAACCGATGCATCACAACTACCCGGAGAGAGATCACCATCTTTAGGGCTTCAAACTAGTAGAAGTGGCTCAAAATCATCTCACGGTAAGACTCAACTGCCTTTACTAAGCCCTGACAAGAAATCCGGCAGCCATGCCTCAGGTGCTAGCCGACGGCCATCACCACAAAGGACATTGTGGATCCTCAAGAAGGAAAATTGCTTCTCATGTTCGATTGGGTGAATTCGTACAAATGCTATGTTTATTCTTGGATCATCAAATCATGTGGTCTTGTTTCTCAAGGAACTAAAGTCTATCATCAACGATAACCAGGACATCTTTCTCATGTTCGTCATCAACATGTAAACGTATTTAGAACCATAGATTTGGAGGTAGAGTACTAGCATTGGCATTTTTAAGTTTTAACATAATGAAACCATGTAAACCTCAGTATGATTGAAAGTTTCAAACTTGAGAGGAAACAGTTTCTTTATTTAAAAAATTCCCATTCTAATTCTACTTCTACTTCTGATTTAAATGAAATTAGCATCATTTGTGTTAGCAATGTTTTTTTTTTTTTTATCTTACACAAACTGTTTAGTAAAAAGAATCTCCGAAACTCTCAGATCTCATGATCATATGGGATCTATGTGAAAATAAGGGAATTATTATTATTATTATTATTTTTTATAAACGGGGTTCTTCTATAACGATTTCTTAAAAACTGTTTAGTGATTGGTATTGTTGTAGGATTAAGAGAAAAATAAATTTAAATATGGAATGACCAAAAAGACGAAAAATATATATTTCGAATCATAGAGATGACATCGAGACAATTTTGAAGTATAGTAGGGATATTTTTGTAAAATAACAATTTCACTAGTTCGATCTTTTTGAAAATTTTGATTCTTAAAAAATCTGAAAAAGCAAGAAATTATTCAGTGAGTCTGTCACACCACATTAGCGTGTTGATGCAGTGTGACCCTTTCAACTAGCTAGGCCATACACTTGCCCTCTATTTCCAAGGGTATCATGACAACTTGTTCGTAAAATTTCAAATTTCAAATTTTAAATCTACCAATTGTTTGTCATGATCCTCTAGAAACTGGGGCACATGTATGGTATGGATTAACAGGTTAGACTACATTAGTATGCGCAAAAATTGGTTACCAAATGAACTCAACTTTTTTTAATAATTTTAAATGATCTAGGATAATTGGCTCTATTTATTTATTTTTTTTGCTCAAACTCTAAAATTCCATTAATGAAAATCAAACGTTGCAGAGGCTCTTAATTATGTAGTATCAATACTTCCGTAAAAATTAGTGTCGGTTCTGCAGTTCCAAACAATTCATAACCTAGAAAAAGGAAAAAAAAAAGTGAGGACTATCACAAAAAAAAAATGTTACAGTCGCACTAAATTTCATAGCAAATTTCACACCCAATACCTAACATTTGATTTCTGTGGGTTCCACGTAGGATTCATGTAAGACTCATATGAAATCTACTGAAATTGAAGGTCAAAGTTGCTTGATGTGAAATTTGACGTGAGTGTAACACTACTCCCACCAAAAAATTGAAATAAATCAATACAAGTCAATTCAGGGATAGATATGGGCCCCTTACTGAAAAGTTATTTGTGTAGAGAGAGCCGTGACTTTAAGATTGAATGACTCTTGTGACTATAGTTATTCTTACAGAGCATGATGTTGTGTGATCATAAACATAAATTTTTAATCAATTAATGCTAAATGCGCCTAACGGTTCCGGAGTTATAAGGGTTGTTTCTTGTTTATTTATTTTTCTTTTTCTTTTTGTTTTGGGCCAAAAATTATTTTTCTTTCTAACAAGGGTTGTTTCTTGTTCCTTCCGAACCTTTGTTGAGACCAAGTTTTATTTTTATTGGTTCTTAATTTTTATGTTAGATTAAAAAAAAAACTAGTTCTTGAGTTCTTTTTGAGCTAGACATGATCTTTTATGCATCTAAAAATCAACTACACAAATACAAAATTATTGAGATAAGGAAATATTTGGCACACTTTTTGACACACTATGCTTTAAATGTATATTTTTTGTGCTGTTTGAATTTTTCACACTTTCTGTGCACCACTTACACAGCACATGATACATGCATTTAAAGCGAGGTATCAAAAAGTGTGTGTAGCACTACTCATTGAGATATGGTTCATTTCGAACCACAGAAACCAGTACTTGTGTTATACAAACACCCTCCTACGATTAATGTTATGGTAAATTACAACAACACCTCATCAATTATGACTCTTTTTCAAATGCCCCCTTAAAATATAAAAGTCGGCAAATTGAGCCTTCAACTACTACAAATTTTCACTAACACCCTCTTCTACAAAAAATTGTCCAAAAAATTAGCTTTTTGGCATCATGTGAGCAACATATAGTACAAAAATATTAACAATATGATATTTATTTATTCCTCCTTTGAGTCGTTGAAATTTTAGGAAATTTTAGGACTATATTACCTAAAATTTTGTGGATAACAAAGAATAATTATGTGTGCAACAAATAATAATCTTATCCTAAATTTTCAACAGCTCAAAGAAAAGGCACAAATGTATTATTGTGAGCACTTTTATATCATATGATGGTAACGTGATACAAAATTATTGAATTTTTTGGACGACAACATAATCGAAGGGCTGTTAGTGAAAAAATGTAATAATTGAGGGGGTCAGTTTGTTGAGTTTTGTAGTTCAAGGGATATTTGAAAAAAAGGTCATAATTGATGGGGTTTTAGCATAATTTTCCCTTAATGTTATGATTATTAATTTGCATTCCATATTTGCGTTCAAACACATGCCATTAGAGCATCTACAATGGGCAAAAATATACCAAAAAACATAGTAAACTTGCCAAAAGGACGTTAACAATAGATTACGTTGTACAACAAACTTTGTGGAATCTAACTTTGATGTATGCTTAAATTCCACTATTGTACAAGCCATACATCACACAATATATCGTGAGAGTCCAAATGACACATATAGAGCCGAGGGATTTACTAGGCAGCTTAGCGTATACTGTCCTGTGGATACGGGACCCTGGATGTGCTTTTTAACTTTTCGATGTTTAAAACAAAAAGAGTCGCCACTTAATTTTGAGGAAAATTTAGAAACTATTTTAAAAGCAAACTGATCATTTGGAAACCAGAGACTTCTAGGTCCGGGGATTATAGAATGAGAAGCGAAAGAGCCTGGCAGACTAAAACACCCCCTCTCATCCTATCTCATGATAGGCCTATACTCAACATCCTTTTTAATCAAATTATTAATCTAAGTATGCCTTCAACTAATACATAAATGTAGATATACATTTCAAAAGCATGTTGAAAGGGTGTAAGATTGCTAACGATAAAAGGCATACAAAACCACATAATTCACACAGCAAGCAAATTGACGTGCAAATAGAGAACAAAGAAACCTACCTGGGATCCAGCTGCGATATAGAAACGTGCAATGCATACAAATATATATATATACATGTAAAAAAACCTAGAAAAAGAGTCTCTAATTCACATTGATGACGTCCAACTAACGCGTTTTCTTATTAACACCCAAGTGTAAGTGATCATACAAGTAATAAAGTTTTGGTAAGACCAGGTCGAAACCACAAAGAACGGTAAAAAGATTTTAAAGAAAAATAAAGAGACAATCGGGTAGTAGTCAGGTTCGAACTCAAGCCCGCGGACGTGGGTTATTCGGCGCTCAGTCCTCACCACTTTGCTGCTACATGATTGCCTATCCATTAATGGATAAATAAATAAATAAATAAATATATATATATACACACACACATACTTGAAATATAAACTTTATTAATTAAATTATTTTATATGCTAGGTGTTTTTTATGACAAAAGGCATAGTTTGACAATTTACATAATTAAATTCTTATTTCAAATACGTAATCTTTTAAAGTTCAATATAGGCATAGTCTGTAAATATGTTAAATAGTCATAAATTATAGATATTTTGCAGAAATGGAAAAATAACCCATCTAAATAAATCTGCCCATTTAAGATTAGTGCACAGATGCTGTGATTTTTGAGCTTTTATTGCATATACCCAATTAAGGTTTTAACCTACCATTTTTAGAATTGAAACTGTCTTCTAAATAAATTCTAAAGAAAGATTAAATATATGTACAAAATCACTATCCAATTAAGATTAATGTCATAACACCAAGGTAAGAGTGAAAACTAATATTAATACACTTTTTCTTCACTTTAACATGAGTTGGGATTAAATTAGTGGAATCTGCAAAATAACAAAGTTTAGTACAACTAAGCTAATAAAAGATAAATAAATTGAAATACTGAGCCAAAAATAAGATACTAAACCTTTGACTTTGAATTCTTGCTGGGTCACAGTGGATGAACTCCAAGAACACAAACAAGGTCAAATCAAATTCTAATATAAGTTGGGAGTGGAATATGGGTAGGGCAAGCTTGGGGTTTCTAATAGGTGATTATAACAACTACGTGGCAAAGAAATCTAAAATTTAATTGAAAATTGTGTCGTACAGTGAATGGAATTTTGTTACAAACACTGGAAATTTGAGGTTTCAAACTATTTTAGGGAATATCTACAACTACCAACTATACTAAAAACATTAATAACACTAAAATCTAAAAACTAATTTTTCATACAGTAGATGAAAATAATTACAAAAAATTTTGAACATGATATCATTAATTACAGAAAAGAAAATCTTTACAACTTTTAGAACTAGAAAAAGCAAAGAAAAGCTTAAATTTCTACATGGTAACTTTGGCTATGGAATTCCTCCTATGATTTTCTCTCTAGCCATTGGCTGTGTTTGTTGTGTGTTTTGTGTCTTGTGTGAGTCCCCCTCTTCTTCTTCATTGGCTATCTATTTATAGATGAAAATCATTTGCTATAACACCCGTCTTTGTGTTATTGCATTTCATTACATTGTCATGCATGATAATGTGATGTGTTGTGTCTTATGACACCTGTGAGAGTGAGTTTTGACTCACGAGTCGATTTGGGTGTCTGTGTTAGAGAACCCATTGAGACGGTGTTGATTGAGTGTTATGATATTGTGACGTCTCTCCGAGTGTGAGACGGTCATTGTGGAATACTTAAATGTTTATATGAAAATAAATGTTTACCTGTGTATTTCACTATCTGTATTATTTTCTGGATTAGAATATATTTCTGTTGCTAGATTTAGTATCCTGGTGAGGACGAATTAACACGCTAATAATTTGGTAGGCTAATTAGCAACTTCAAAAAAGTCATGTAGTAATTTGCGTTTTAGCAACCAAACAGAATTTAGTCGGAAACTTTCATAATTTTGAGGTTTCACTTGTAAAGCTATGAATTAGCTGTGTAGAAAGTTTCAAAGACTAATTAGGAGTTTTGAAAACTCGTGGGGAGGTAAACACAATTTCTGGAAGTGTTGCCTATATATAGATAGAGATGACTTTAGATTTTTTCTAAACTCTTAACCTAAACTTCAAGAAGGAGGCCAAAAGGGTGATTTAGGAGCTTAGAGCTTTACGGCGCCAAATGACGACCTTCTGTCCGTCTGATTTCTTTTAGATTTCGTCTTCGAGCTCCTCGAGGTAAGAGTTTTGTTTTTATACCTATTAGGCCATGTTTGGCTAAGTTTTTTGAAAAATTATTTTTTAGAAATTTTCATAAAAGTTGATATTTGAACTTTTGATCTATAGGAACTGTACTAGATGAACTTCTGCACGTTCTTTGTGCACGGGTTTTCTTTGAATTTAATTATAGGAGCGTTATTCAGAGATGAGTGATTCAACTATGTTCTTAGAATGATATATGTATTGATGTTGTGATATGAAAAGTATGTGTTAGTATAGATATGTATTGTGTAGCTAATATTGGGCAAGTATATTGATAAGTAGGCCCAATAGTATGGTGACATGTTTTGTTTACCGCGAGTATGGTGATATGTATTTGAGCATGTTGAGTTGCTTATTTGGGTCAAAGGAACACGTGGTTACTAAGCAATTTTGTGGAGCCGATATAGGCATTAATGTTGCACGATTGAAGAGAAGAATCGCGGGACTTACCCTTTCGCGTGGACTTATTGGCGAGGAGTCACAGATTGGGAGTATGGGACATACACGTGAGGCTCCGGAGACTAGTATGAAATGTAGAGATGTGAATGTGGCCATGTTTATCATTCATTTGCATTTGTTATTTTGTTCACTAAGCGTTAGCTTAAACAAATCAAAATATGTGTGGTTATTCAAATAACCATTGTAGGTGTTAATGCTGGCGAGGAATCGCAGAAGTGAGCACGTGGGTTTGGGAGTTCTGGTAGAGGGTGACTTATCATGCGTAGTTTTGATTTACAATGTTGTAATAAGGATTGATGACCTTTAGTTATGTTTAACTTAGTATCGTATGTTGAATTTGAGATGTTGTAATAGACAGTAACATGTTGTAATTATGTTTTAGTAATGTTATAGTACAGTTAGTATCACTTTGGCATGAGTGTGGTGTGTGTTCTTGGTGCCTTGGTCCCTGGAGATTTTCAAAAAGCTTTAAAACTTGGAAATTCTGCAGAATGTGCTGCTGCCATAAATTAGTCGACTGGTTTGTGGAACAGTCGACTAGACCCTCTTTTTCAGCAACTCACTGTATCTTTTTATAGAGGATCAGTCGACTGGGTCATGTTTTCAAATCAGATATTTTTATCTAGGCTGGACTTTAGTCGACCAGACCGTACCAGTCGACTGAAAATTTAATGCCCCAGTTGACTGGACATAGAAAATAGTCGACTGGATTATGTTCTAAATTCAAACTTTCTGTTGGACCAGTATTAGTCTACTGGGCCTAAGGTGCAGTCGACTGGACTGCTGCTTTTCAAAATGTTTTGTTTTGTTCTGCTGTGTGTGTTCTTCAAACTAAATTTTGGGAATGTTAATGAATTGGTTTAGTCTTGGTGGAGTGCCACGAGCTCCGGTTCTGCTATTGTGGGACTGAGCTGTGACATTTAGTGGTATTAGAGCAATAGGTTTAGAGCCTTGGGAACGAGTGACGTTATATGTTAAGTGATGTCGAGTAGAGTGTATGTTTATGAAGATAATATTGTTATCATTATAGAAATGCTCGTATGTTAGCATCTGTTGATTGTGTTGGTGAACTGTGCACATTTATATATTGTGGCATGGCATGCATAGTTACTATGCATTGAACTCAATAGGGTAAATATTTGAAACATCATGACTGAGTCGGTAAGAGATTTGTCACCGCATTTATGAATGGTCCAATTAGTGAACATGGTAGGAAATTTCGTTTAAGTTGTAAGTGAGCGAGAACAGATGAATGTTCAGGTCCCACCAGTTGAAGTTTGTTATATTAATGCACCCCAGTACCAAGACCTCAACACACCATCATAGAATAGTTCCACAAAGGAAAACTGACTTTGTATTACGGACAAACCGACATAGACTTGGGCGACCATTGGATGATGGATTTGGAAATACATTTCTGTCAGGTAATACGCACTAACGAGGAGAAAATTCTTTGCGCATCTGATACGTTGATGGGAGAAGCATTGGATTGGTGGAACAATGTGCTTGAACAAGGAAAGTTGACCATGTGGGAAGCATTTAAAGAAGAATTCAACCGACGGTTCTTTCCGCAATTAGCTTATACCCAGAAACGTAAAGAGTTTGCGAGTTTGGTTTAGGGAGATATGACCGTGGGTGAGTATGTTTCTCGTTACAATGCCTTGTTGGGCTTTGGAAAAACTACCGTTCCTACATACGGGGATAAGGCTCGTAAGTTTGAGGAAGGACTTAAAGAGAATATACATGGCCATGTCGACACGTTGCAATACCCGATCGTTTCTTTCATTGAAGAAGCTGCTCATATAGTTGAGAAAAGTGTCGATCAATATCGGCAAGGACAACAAGGAAAGAGATCCAATGATAATAGAAGCAAGGGGTAAAGGAATGCGAAGAAATCGTTTATACAAAGTTCAGGATTGTATATGAGTAACCAATCAGGGAGTATGTTCATGGGAGACTTGAGACCGTTATGTCCAACATGTAACCGGCGACACAGGGGGACTTGCTATCAATTGAGCACCTGCTACCTTTGCAAGCAACTAGGACACATATCCCGCAATTGTCCTATGAATGCGAATACAACTACACTGAACACTACCTCGAACACAAAGAGCTACAATCCAGAGATGAGGGAAAAATGTTTTGAGTGTGGACAACTAGGGCATATAGCAAAAAATTGTCTAAGTAAGAGACAACCGGGAATGAGTATCGGGGCATCGAGTATACCGAGTGGCTCAAAGGCAAGACAACAAGTGGATAAAGGAAAGGGAGTCGAACAACAACAAGGACAATACTTCCAACGCAGGCTATGGAATATGGATGATATAGTCATATCAGGTATTCTTCCTATTTTCTCGTATCCTGCACATATACTTATGGATTCTGGTTCAACGCATTCATTTATATCACGTGATTTCGTTAAGCATTTAACTGTTGAGTCTTAACCACTAGGATATGATTTGTGTGTATCATTGCCTAGTAGTGAACCATTAGTAACTTCCTCGGTATTCAAGTCATGTGAGATCAAGAGAGGTGAAAAGGTCTTGAGCGTTGATTTGATTCCATTGGTAGTAAATTACTTTGATGTTATCTTGGGCATGGATTGGTTGTCGGTCAATCAAGCTAAGATCGATTGTGAGTAGAAACGAGTTAGTGTCTATCCGTCAGGTCAAGAGAAGTTTACTTTTCACGGTAAGGGTGTGACCATACCGCCGTACTTAGTATCGATGATTCAAACGAATAGGATGTTAAAGAGAGGTTGCTCGGGTTTCTTATGTTCAATTGTCGACACAAGAGTTCTTGGACCACTAGTAGAAGATATTCTAGTAGTTTGAGAATTTTTAGATGTTTTTCCTGATGAGTTACCCGACGTATTGATTGAAAGAGAGCTTGAGTTCACGATAGAAGTAGTACCAGCGTCACAACCAGTATCTAAAGCACCGTACCGAATGGCACTGGTAGAATTGAAAGAATTGAAAATTCAGTTAGAAGAACTATTGGAGAAGGGCTTTATCTGACCGAGTGTTTCGCCATGGGGAGCTCCAATCTTGTTCGTAAAGAAGAAGGATAGGATAATGCCTATATGCATCGACTATCGAGAGTTGAATAAGTTAACCGTCAAGAACAAGTATCCGTTGCTGCGAATAGATGACTTGTTTGATCCATTTCAAGGAGCCTAAGTATTTTCGAAAATTGACTTGAGATCTGGTTACCATCATTTGAAAGTCAAAGAAGAAGGTGTTGAGAAGACAACTTTCAGGACTAAATATGGTCACTTTGAATTTTTGGTTATGCCATTTGGAGTGACTAACGCACCAGTTGCTTTCATAGACTTGATGAATCGTGTTTTCAAAGACTATTTAGATGAGTTTATTATCGTATTTATAGATGACATTCTAATCTATTCCAAGAGTGTTGAAGATCACGAACACCATTTGCGATTAGCCTTATAACGATTACGTGAGAAGATATTGTTCGACAAATTGAAGAACTGTGAGTTTTGGTTGACAGAGATTGCTTTCCTTGGACATATAGTATCAACGAAGGGAATTTCAGTAGATCCTCAAAAGATAGAAGCTGTTACTGTTAGGGATATATACTAAAAGCCATGCTTTATGTAGTTGATTTATTATTCATTTAATAAAATCAGTTAATCCATTTTTATGAGAATCTGTGTGGGCAATATTTGTATTATATTGTTTATTTAATATTATGTATGTGTGTCTTTCATTCTACATAGTAAGTGGTTTGGTGTGTAGAGTTCGACTTACACACGGAAGATCAGACCATCGGATCTTGTAGAATGTAAGATTTTGGTTTACAGTCTTAGATGGAATGGACACACCATCGGTAGGACTGCAGCATGGTGTTGTAGTAGGTTTGTCTTGACTACGGGAAATGGTATAGTTTCAACTCACCATACTGGTACACTTTATGTATTAAACAGGACCGACTTGGGGTAATTATCTTTATACTGACTTATAAGATAATTAATACCTCATGACTATTATGAGTGCTTATGCTCTAAATCCTAAGTTAATTTATAGACACGTACATTTGATATTTACACTTTGATCCCTAAAAGGGTGAGATCCTTAAATGGGTCAATATCTCATTGGATTGGGTGACAATATTAATTGTGTGGTGGATATTAATTAATGATGGAATCCATGTCTCATTTTTGGGATTGATGATATCCCCTTGAGAAAACTTATAAGTTTTGATTATGTCAAACCCTGTAGGTGGATTTTGTATCCGACATATCAGATAAGTTAAGCAGAGGATCTCAAGTAATTTTAAAAGATTAATTAAATATGATTGTCAGTAATTATATTTAATTAATTGATATCTGTAATCTTAACATGGAGAGACAATAAGCATTTAATAACATGGAGCTCGAAATATATTTTTGAGATAAGGGTAGGAGTGTAATTATAATTCTTTAGTGGTATGAATTATAATTTATGAAAATAGAAATCTGATTCAGTTCGAATTAGGGTTTCCTAATTCCATAAGGAAGCCTATTCCTTATTGACTTCTTATGGTCCCTATTGTAGCCTATATATATATGCTGCTTTGGCTCTCTCCTCAGTTTGCGTTTTTCCATCAAGAGCATTATAACTCGGAATATAAAAGAGAGCGTAAAAAGAGAGAGCAGAAACATAAAGGATTTCGAAGGAGCCCACACTCAGTTCGATATTCTGGCAGTAAAGGAATATGGTAGAAGATTGTGAGCTATTATCGAGCCTGTGTTCTCGATTCGTCTACTACAGCAATCCGTTTTAGCAGTTTAAGGTAACCCTAGTTCCGCCCTTATAGGGTTATTGTAGTTTTTACGTAATTTTTGCGGTACCAACTTATACGCGCTGTCAATGGATTCTGGGAACACATTTTCCTAACAGTTACCAATTGGTTGAGACCAACGAATGTGACAGAGATTCAAAGTTTCCTAGGATTAGCTGGTTACTATCGGAGGTTCGTAAAAGACTTTTCATATATTGCAATGCCGATGACACAGTTGATGAGGAAAGATGTTGCTTTTGTATGGAGTCTGGAATGTGAAGAAAGTTTCAAGAATTGAAAGGTCGACTAGTGAAGGCACCAATCTTAGCCGTTCCGACGGGGACTGAAGGGTTTATTATTTACAATGATGCTTCATATAGAGGTTTAGGTTGGGTTCTTATGCAAGGTGACAAAGTCATTGCCTATGCATCGAGACAACTTAGACTGCACGAGAAGAACTTTCCGACACATTATCTATAATTGGCCGCCGTGATTTTTGCATTGAAAATTTGGCGTCATTACCTATACGGGGAGAAATATGAGATATATACTGATCATAAGAGTTTGAAATACCTGTTCACACAACGAGATTTGAACATGAGGCAAAGGAGGTGTTTAGAGTTGATGAAGGACTATGATTTGTCAATTCAGTATCATCCGTGCAAAGCGAATGTAGTTACCGATGCTTTTAGCCGTAAGGCACCAACCAATACCGCATCAAATTTGACTTCTCCAAAAGAATTGATTCGAGATATGGAGAATTTGCAGCTTGAGGTGATTCCAAAGATTGAAAGTGGATTGATGTCGATGATTGTGGCACAACTACTCTAGATTCACGAGATTACAGAGAAACAACTTCAAGATGTAGCTTTGAAGAAGATTTGTGATGAGAGTCCAATGGGAAAATAACTAGGTTTTACTTTTGAGAATAATGTTTTGAGATTGAGGGGTAGAATTTGTGTACCTGTCGAGAAGGAGTTGAAATAGAACAACCTAGAGGAAGCATACAATACGAAGTACACTGTTCATCCGGGAAGCACCAAGATGTACATAGATTTGAGACATGTTTATTGTTGGCCGGGGATGAAGAGAGAAATAGCACGCTATGTTTCACGTTGTACGAGTTGTCAACAAGTGAAGGCTGAACGTCAAGTACCTTCAGGACTGTTACAACCATTACCGATACCCGAGTGGAAAATGGGAACACATAACAATGGAATTTGTTAGTGGGTTTTCGAGGTCGAAGAAATCAAATACTATTATTTGGGTGATCATTGACCGTTTGATGAAGTCGTCCCACTTCCTTCCACTTCGAACAACTAAGCCAATGACGTTAGCTAAGTTATATATTCATGAAATCGTGAGACTATATGGTATTCTAGTTCCTATTATTTCAGATAGAGATAGTAGTTTTACCTCAAAGTTTTGGACAGCCATGCAAGAAGCAATGGGTACCAAATTGCATTTTTTCAATATCGCTTTTCATCCTCAGATCGATGGTCAATCGAAAAGAGTAATCCAGATTTTGGAAGATATGCTTCGGTATGTGTACTTGATTTCCAAGGTGATTGGGAAGACCATTTTCCATTGATTGAGTTTGCGTACAACAACAACTTTCAATCGAGTATAGGAATGGCTCCTTATGAAGCTTTGCATGGTCGTGTATGTAGTTCACCAATTAGTTGGACGGAAGTCGGAGAAAGAATGATTGAAGGGCCAAAAATTGTACAAGAAACAACGGACAAGACAAAGTTGATTCGACAATGGTTACTGACAGCTCAGAGTAGGTATAAGAGTTATGCCGACAAGCGTAGACGACCGTTAGAATTTGATGTGGGAGATTTGGTTTACTTGAAGGTGTCACCTTTAAAGGGGATCACTAGATTTGGAAGATACGAGAAACTTAATCCGAGGTACGTAGGACCTTTTGAGATCATTGGGAGAGTTGGACGTGTAGCGTATCGTTTGAACTTGTCGAGTGAGTATGCTCAAGTTCATAATGTATTCCATGTGTCATTATTGCAAAAATATTTGACTGACGATAGAGATCAAGTGATGACTTCGATACTGAATAAGATTCAGAGTGATTTGACATATGTTGCGTACCCGGTAGAGATCTTGGATCGGAAGGATCAAGTCTTGCAAAATAAAGTGATATCGAAAGTGAAAGTATTGTGGCGTAGCCAAACGACGGAAGAGATGACATGGAAAATAGAAGATGAGATGCGTACTCAGTATTCGCACCTAATCGATACATGAGGTATAAGTTTGGGGACAAACTTCTTTTAAGGAGGAGAGTATTATAACACCCGTCTTTGTGTTATTGCATTTCATTACATTGCCATGCATGATAATGTGATGTGTTGTGTCTTATGACACATGTGAGAGTGAGTTTTGACTCACGACTCGATTTGGGTGTCTGTGTTAGAGAACCCATTGAGACGGTGTTGATTGAATGTTATGATGTTGTGATGTCTCTCTGAGTGTGAGACAATTACTGTGGAATACTTAAATGTTTATCTAAAAATAAATGTTTACCTGTGTATTTCACTATTTGTATTATTTTCTGGATTAGAATATATTTCTGTTCTTAGATTTAGTATCCCGGTGAGGACGAATTAACACGCTATTAATTTGGTAGGCTAATTAGCAACTTCGAAAAAGTCATGTAAAAATTTGCGTTTTAGCAACCGAACGGAACTTAGTCGAAAACTTTCATAATTTCGAGGTTTCACTTGTAAAGCTATGAATTAGCTGTGTAGAAAGTTTCATAGACCAATTAGGAGTTTTGAAAACTCGTGGAGAGGTAAACAGAATTTCTGGAAGTGTTGCCTATATATATATAGAGATGACTTTAGATTTTTTCTAAACTCTTAACCTAAAATTCAAGGAGGCCAAAAGGGTGATTTAGGAGCTTAGAGCTTTGCGGCGCCAAACAACTACCTTCTGTCCATCTGATTTCTTCTAGATTTTGTATTCGAGCTCCTTGAGGTAAGAGCTTCATTTTGATACCTATTAGGCCATGTTTGGCTAAGTTTTCTGAAAAGTTATTTTCTAGAATTTTTCATAAAAGTTGATATTTGGACTTTTGATCCATAGGAATTGTACTAGATGAACTTCTGCACGTTCTCTGTGCACAGGTTTTCTTCGAATTTAATTACAGGAGCGTTATTCAGAGGTGAGTGATCAACTATGTTCTTAGAATGGTATATGTATTGATGTTGTGATATGAAAAGTATGTGTTAGTATAGTGACACGAGATTTTTTCTGTGCGCTCTTGTGCAATACCCAAGTGTAGGTAGACGTGCAAGTAATATCTGGTAAGACCAGGTCGATCCCACAGGGAAGGTGTTGACCTATTGAATTAGACTAACCTCAAAAGAAAGCAAAATAAAATGAATAAGATTCAACAATAATGCGGAACACAAAGTTCCACCACTAAAATTACTAATGAACTTAATTCAGATTAACTAACGACCTAACTAGCTAATTAAAACAGTACTTGAAATTAGGATGTTTAACTTTAAAAGAAAGTGTTGGGATTACACGAATCCGCAGTAATCTAACTATCTACCATGCAGTTGCCTTGAAGCACAACGGAGTATATTGCCCACAGTTTTCCGTATTCCTCTAAAGATGGAGAATCCATGGCCCTTTCATGACCGGGACCATATCATCACAGTTAAGTTTAAGATACGTGAAAGCGGTTTAATCCAATAGTTAAGACTCGCATCCTCAATGGTGTTAGCATTGAAGATGGTTTGCAAAATGTATTGAAAGAAAATGCCTTAGGGCCTTAGTTTTAAAAACTGTTTTGACAAACTGAGCATTTATTTGGGACAGAATGATAACAATTCTTAAAATAAAAGGTCCTGGAATACTGCAGGGAACATCCTCAAGAATCAGAGAGTTCGATCGATCGACGCGCTTTCGATCGATCGAAGACCTTCATCCCTCAATCGATCGAACTGACTTCGATCGATTGACTGTCTCTGGTTCGATCGATCGAACTAACTTCGATCGATCGAACACAGCGATTATTCTGCTGCATGGCAGAAGCTGGAGATCACTGTTTCATCGTGTTCTCCCAACCTGGGACTACTCAGACATCGTCTGGGACGTCACAGATTGATATTCAACGTAAAAAAACATTAACACCTTGTTTGGTTGCGAGTTTTTCATGGGAAATCTAAAAACTATGGTTTTACGAATATTTAGCATGCAATACTATAAGATGAGCGATTAAACTACGACTACCAAGTGCAGAATCTAAATAAACAATATATAAATAACCTGGAACAGAAAACACTTGTATTAAACTTAAGAAATCCACTGCACAAATGAAACTTCAATGCAAAACCTACAAAACCAAACACAAACTCTCTATCTCTCTCTCTAAACTGTGAAAAAATGTAAAGTGGGCGTCCCTCTGGACGTGTACAATACACATATATATAAGAAAACCTAAGAAACTAGGGTTAAAACCCGCATTGCTGCGCACACGAATGTTACTGGAAATACCCCGTTCGATCGATCGAACTGCTCTCGATCGATCGAACCCTTACTCTTCAAGCGCTTCAACACTCGTCAAGCGATCGAACGCTCGATCGATCGAACGGTCTTAGATCGATCGAACTCCACATTTCAGCTTTGACTTCTTTTGTTTTCATTCCAGCATTCCATTTATTCTGATGTTCATCTGTTTAGTCCACACAGCAGTGATCTGCACCAACAACAGCTAAAACAATACAACTTATCATAGATTAATCATATTGTATGAAAATTAGCCTTGCAATGCAAATCGCAGATAAAACGGGAAGTTGTGATAAAAACTAATACAATTCTTTCTTTTAGCGCGGTTGTATTTTACAAATACCCCCGCTTTGCACAACCCCCAACTAGCTTATTGCTAGTCCCTAGCGATAAAGCGAAAATAAAATGAAATAAAAACTCCTAAACTAATACTGCCACAACTAATGAAAACAAAGGAAAACTAAAAACAACCTAAACTAAGATAGAAAGAAAGATCCTAACTCACTTTCGCAGGAATCGCGGTTGCATTTAGCAAATGCAACAAGCCGTTAAACCCCTAGGTTCCCCCTAGTGGACGAGTGTTGTCTCGTGAGGGTTTGCAGTGAATATACCCACAAAATTCTCCAATTTTAAGCTTAAAACGATTTAGAATAACTTGTAGAATTCCCCCTTCCATTCAATTGTTAATTAAGCTCCACAATAATATACTATCCTCTATCAACCCATGAAAGAGACCCACATGCTCCCCTATATCACCAAGTAAAATATAACAAATGTATTACCATCATGCACCCGTGTGTGTGTGAAATTAACAACCATGCGTCCAACCCTATTAAGAGTTATCTAGACTATTGTACTTTGGAAAACTTGCAGTTTTAGCTCAATTCTCACATTGGTCACA
Organism: Hydrangea macrophylla; assembly: GCA_033977485.1. NCBI lineage: Eukaryota > Viridiplantae > Streptophyta > Magnoliopsida > Cornales > Hydrangeaceae > Hydrangea > Hydrangea macrophylla. The sequence goes on along the minus strand of CM066986.1, from coordinate 68,483,561 downwards.
CTAAAAAAAAACGTCTCTCAGAAACTTGCTTTACAATGATCACACATCGTATGAAAGCTTTGATAAGGATGATATTATAAGTGCTAATGCTTTCATACTCGACTCTATGAAAAACGGACATTTAAGAGTGTATAGTCTCAGGAATGGAACACTACTTACTAGAGGAGCGAATTACCGTGGATAACTCAACTCACACTTCCATGTTCAAATCAATTATTGAGAATCTTCAAGACTTTGACTTGCGACTTTTATTTAGTAGGGGGGGAGTGTTGTAGAGAAGAGTGTGCTTTTTAGTATGTGATGGAATTTCAACTTCTCTTTTTATTCTTACTTCTTTTCTCCACCCAATCTCCCATTCATTTCATATGCTCTTTTTTTTTTTTTTTTTCATCATTCATTTTTTCATTTTTTTTTTAAACATCCCACAACTACTTTCTTCCATTTCACATACTTTGATGACTCATTCTCAACAAATATATCAAACGGCTCGATGAGGTAAAGGTATAGATCAAGGGTATAGATTCTTGTGATTACATTGGAAATATTTAATTGGTGTGGGATTAGGAATGAAACAGTTCAATGAATGTAGGTACAAATTATATCAGGTAAAAGAATGGGTAAACGATGGCTTAAATCATTTTCTCAACTTTCAATTTTTAGCACTTAAGTGTTCATTGAGTGTAATTGGTAAATCCTGAACGTTCTCCTCTAACAAACAGTCAAAACTTTTTAAAGAAAAATGAGACTTAACAACGAATTCACCAAGTATATGCAAGAAAGACCATTCGACAATATATGAGAATCCCCTCAGAAATGACGATTGGCTCAATAGCTCACAAAGGGTTATTAGCTTCCACTACTTGTTCTTTTCGCACAATATTCATATTAACTCAATTTTCAGGTTTTCTACATAGCTGCCAATTAGTGCACAAAAGTATTGGGTACATAAATAGCTTTACAAATGCAATTCATTTTAGTGATACAGAAAACGCGTGGATTTAATCCATAAAAAAAATGAGAATACTACAAATGTGTCATTGTCTAATCAACAAGCAGGGGAGATTATTCAGAGTTATTCTAACAATACGACTTAATATTAAAAATCTCAAAATTTTCAAAATTTTAACAGACTGTGTTCTCATTAAATTTAAAACATGTCCAAGTGCAAAACCTGATCATTACGGGTGTATACCTATCTATTATCTCCTACCCCCAACTGAAAACAACAAAGTCCCCAGAAGTTGATTTTCAATAAATAAAATAGATGGGTATCACCTGTATGGAGCAAATTGATGATCCCAAGCAAGCAACCTAGCATAGAAAAACAGAACACAATCTCCAAAACAAACAGGATCAATAGATAAGAGTAACACGCTAAAAACCATGATCCAAACAATCGAAACCACTGTAATATGAACAGAATAAAATAAAAGCAGTGATACATAATGTCCATATAGAATCAACCAACCAAAACAACCAACCAGTCCAACCAACCAAAACCATACCCAAAATAGTACAACAATAACCAGAAAAACAAAAAAAAAACACCACCTCCCCAACTAAAACTAATCGACCCCGGACGGCGCATCATCAGCTATATCAGAAGGGATATCGATAGGAGCAGGCGGCAACGAGGTAGTAGCGGGGGCTGCAGCAGATGGATCAGCAAGTGGTGGATCGGCTGCAGCAGATGATGGATCAGTAGTAGGTGGTGCAGACGGGGCCATCGATGGATGCGGAGTAGAATGAACAGTCGAATCAACCCCAATCTGGATCAATATGGACTCCAGCAAAGTCTGGAGATGGTCTATCCGGCCCTCGAGTCTAATCCTGGCCTCTCTCTCCTCCAATAGTAGCTCGTGAACCGTCGGGAGAGGCACAGAGGAAGAAGACTCTCCCTGGGCCTGAGTCTGCGACCGCTGTCGCAGCTCAAACTGCCTAACTGCAGCAACTGGATCATCCTCATCATCATCAGAATCAAGCTCCTCCACCTCGGTGGGTGTCCCTGAAGCTCCCGCCTCCGTGTCCGACCCACCACGCCTCTTCTTCCTCCCCCTCATCTTCGCTTTCCCTTTTCCCTTTCGCTTCCTCTTCTGAGCGTCGGAGCGGCGAGCAGCCGCCTCGCTAAATCTGCGGGGAGAAGGACGAACATCATCGCCAGCAAGCACGGGGAAACCGGCCTCAGCCATCACCCTCTGAATAGCCCAAGCACCCTTCAGGTGCTTCTTAGACGAAATAAAACGGGTGGGGTGGACCATAAAGTCAATATAGAGGCGTGGTATGCAAACTGGCTGTCCCGTCCCCACTGTATATAAGACTCGCGCATACCAAGCCGCGATCTTCTCTCGATAGGACGTCACTAGGAGGCAGTTGCTAAGGACCAGGTGGATCATGTGGTAGCCATCAGTGAGAAAATGGTCCTCAATCAAAGCATCGCCATCCCAAGATGGAACAGCGCCTCCTGTGAGCTCACGGATAATAGTGGATGGTGGGGTCACGGGTGTATCAGGCCGGTAGGGGCAAACATAATCAGGTACCTCTGGTACCTCCAACGCGGCTGAAACAGTAGCTGGACTGATAATGAATGAGCGACTCCGGAAGAAGGCATGGTAGGTGAATGGTGCAACCGGGTCGCGGATCATAGTCGCACAAGCACCACGAATCCAGGACAGATTGACACTCTTGGCCAATGAAAGGAGATGGAACCAGTGAGGCATAGAACGGATCCGCGTCAGGAACCATGGGCTCTCTGTCCAGACATACTCAATAGGGCGCTCGACCATCACCATCCTCGTCTGAAAGTGCCGCTCGTACCACAGCCTATCCTCGTCATTCCGGAACCCATGTGCGGGTACCGGATCTGGTATAATAAGGCTGAGGGGCTTATGTTGGGAATATGCCCTCAAACCAGTTAGTTGGACAATGGAATATCATAATGCATTTATGCATGTTAGTTCATGAGATGAATATTAGACTGGAATCCTTAAACAACATTGTATGTGGTTCATTTGTGTATGTGATTACACATGTGAGATATGAATCACAAATCCTTGTTGTTTCAAATAAGTCACAGTGGATGATAAGTCTGGATAACTTATCAGGTATACACTGTAGCATGATTAACGTCTACGGGGTAGAATGATGAATCTCATTCATAAGAGTCTTTGACTCTTGGTTAATATGCTAGTGCACTCGGTGCATTGACGGACCTGAGTTAAACCTATTGACACCTAAACGCTGTCACTGTCAATAGGAACTCAAAACTTGTATAGGGATACATGTCCTTAATCCTGAGACAGTTATGGACGCAAGTTGTATGCTTGGTTGCTTTGACTTACCAATCAGTGAGGTCTTGCAAGATCAACACCTGGGTATCTTGGGTAAATCAAGTATGCAACGTTGGGAACATATATTGTCAAGATGGAATTCTACCCTCTTCAATAAAACGAAGAGTAAGTATTCCCTCGAGAATGTCACTAGGAGTGATTACTGAGAGCTGGCCAGCCTTGTCAACAAAGTGTTGTTGTTGACATGTTTAGTAATCCAAGCGTAGTGAATGATACTTGAGGAATATAAGATGTACTATCTATTGGGTCGACAGTATCTTAAGACATACATCCCAATGATAGATACGAATACTGCCTGGTAGAGGGACATCCGTATCATATTATACAAGTCTAGCAATCACTTATGTATGTGTGATTATGTTCTTATGCACTGGAGTGCAATTATCATTTTATAGTGGCATTAATGATAATTGATTAATTATTGATTCCTTAGTCAAGAGTACTGACTAGATGGAATAATAATTAATCGGAGCCAGTAATTAAGAACCTAGGAGGTCCCACTCTTAGCTCCGCCAGAATGCTTGGAAAGGCAAATGAGAATGTTGTCAAGACTGGTTCGATCGATCGAAGTTGTTTCGATCGATTGAAGTCTAGACAGGTTCGATCGATCGAACAAGGTTCGATCGATCGACAGTTCGATCGATCGAAGTCACTTCGATCGATTGAAAGTAAGGTCGGTTCTGGGAATCTATAAATAGGGCAGCTTCGTCCAGAAATCAGAGTTCATCGTTTTTAACGTACCAGTTGCTGCAGAACCTGTTTAGAGTTCCCAAACCTTCCCTATTCTCACTATTAGGGTTCCCACCAACCCTAGCCACTCTGGGAGCATTCGAGGAGACATAAGGGTGAAGATTTCCTAGAGGTTGCTGCTGCACACACAAGGAGAAGGACAAAAATCAGAATTGGGTTCAAGACCTAAGGTATAGAATCTTCTCCATCTTGTTATGCGCATCTATAGAGTTAATAAGTAGTAGATCCAAGGCTACCAATAAAAGTTTTGAACTTTGTTTTCCGCTGCGCGTTTAGATTTAATTTTAAACCTGTTTTTCTCACAATTGGTATCAGAGCCACGCTTGTTTGGATCTATAGATGCGTTTTGGAACACTAGTTTTGATTTGCATGTTGATTTTAGGACTGTTTTCAAAACTGCATCGTCACAGATCCGTTTCTGCAGTGTTTATGCAGCAGAATACAAATCTGTGATTGCATTGGATGCAAGGTGGGTTCGATCGATCGAAGTAGTCTCGATCGATCGAACATCATCTGTTCTCAAGCGATCGAACTAGTTTCGATCGATCGAACTTTGGTTCTGTTCGATCGATCGAATGTTGGTCGATCGATCGAGACTGCTCTTTTGTCCAGGTTTTCAGTTTACAGATTTAAAGGTTTTAAAAATATTTACTTTAAAATTTTATTTATGCTATAAGTTTTTCAAAACATTCTGTGAAACTGAAAGTTCAATCAATTGAACTATGTTCAATCGATCGAAGGTTCAATCGATCTAACTTTTTCGATCGATCGAAGTGTGACAGAGAACAGTGATGCTGTTTTGAGTTCTAATTCAGTATGTAAAGAGTTTATATACTGTGTGAATCAATTAGGGGTTCCAATGGTACATATATTTGTTATATATATGCGTGGTTGTGCGTGTGACTAACCCTTTTGCAGCAAGCTTAGTCCGCTATCTCCCATGGCACCAAGACTTTTAAATTTTGTATTTAATTGTTGGTTTGGATTTAAGGCTTATGTAAAGGGCGCTGCGACTTCAATCCTATGAAAAGGAAAGTCGCACCGGTTTCCCTAGCCTTTTATTTTATTGTTGTTATTTCTATTTCTAGATAAATTGTAAGCTTCGAGAGAAGTATAGGACCAATGTAATAGAATTAGAAAATCCATGAAGATGGAGGAGCAAGCCGTTGTCCATGAAGATGGAGTCGGAGGCAATCAAACCAAGAAGGAGGTTCTATGGAGATAGAGCCATGGGAGATAGAGGCATTGTTGAATGTTTTTATTTCATTTTAGTTTTTGTTTTATGTGCTTAGTTGTGATTGGAATTTTATATATTGTTACTACTTGCATGCACGTAAAACAGGTTTTCTAAAATGAAATTCAAAAACCTTTTTTCCAACACATTAGTAAACACTTGATGTTTATGGGCAATGTGAAGAAACATTTTTTTTATTGAAAAATTCCTATTAGTTCATTGTAAGTATGAGAAATACTCTGTGTCACTCATTTATGAGTGATCATTCCATACGGAGGGTATTTCTTATTGATTACTAGATATGAACTTCTTATAAAAATCTAGTGGGAGAGGGACTTATTTTATAACTCCCACGGTCTTCCATAAACGGTTCATTGTAAGGTGGGTAGTATATTCTGTGTCATCCAGCCATGGGTGATCATTCCATACGGAGGATAGACTATTCATTGGTTACTAGGTATGAACTTCCTTTGGATAGAATCAATGAGACGCGTTAGAGGGTGACCACTACACTGAGGCACTACTTGAGGCGGTTGTCATTGGATTCTAGTTAATGGTAAACACTAGAATAAGCTATGGGTAAGGGATTCCACACGGAGCATTATCCAGAAACTTAGAGACCAAAAGTTCAGGAGTCATGAATTGTTTTGTAAGAGTTGCATGACATTCATGATGGGTTTCCCAATCAGGCTATGAGGTTATGATCGCCACACGGAGACTTAATTTCATAGGCTTGACATCCTGAAGACAATTAATGAGTTGGTTAAGGGAATTCAATGTATCATATAAATTGTCATATTCATGATTTCCATATTGTAATTCTGTTACATTATTTGTATTTCAGATTCATAATGTCTAGCCCACTTGCTATAACCATGATCCAGAATAAGCTAATTGGAAATAACTACGTTGAATGGAAACTGGAACTGGATGAATTGTTAACTGCTAATGGATGTAAATACGTTCTTACCATTCCCTGTCCACCTATTCCATACCATGACACCCCAACTGATCTTGCGGATCAATATTGGCAGTGGATAAGATTTGATGGTATAGCTCGCTCTAGCATCTTAGACTCTTTGTCTGATGTGTTGAAGCAGCAACATCAACCTTTGAACACTGCCCGTGCTATAATATTGAACCTCGAGGAGATGTTTGGGGAACTGAGCCGTACTGCAAGGCTTAGAGCCTTGGAGTTAGTCATGGACACCAGAATGTTGGAAGGAACTTCAATAAGAGAGCATGTTTTTAAAATGATTACTTATTTCAAAGTAATGGAAGTTCTTGGTTCCGACATTGATGGTGAGACTCAAGTTGACATAATCTTGCATTCGTTGCCTTCATCATTCACTCAATTTAAAAAGGTTTTTAAAATGAGTAAAACAGTTTTTTCAACAAGTGAGTTGATGAGCTCTCTTGAGGCAACGATGGATATAGTCAAAGAGGAGTCAAATGTTCAGAACATTGGAATGGCTTCATCTTCTGGAACTAAGCCTAAGAGCATAAGTTCAGAGAAGGAGAAGCAAGACTCAAGGATAGGTGAGCCTAAGCCAACTGTTGGGAAGAAGGCAAGACTTGGAAAGGGAAAGGCTGGTGCCGTGCCAAAAGGAAAGTGTTTCCATTGTGGCATGAGAGGGCATTGGAAAAGGAACTGTATGGAATACTTGACTGCCAAAAGGCAAGGTACGATCCTTTCACTAGTTTTTGAAGTAAGTTGAAAAACTGATACTTCAACTACTATGGGCACTAATTCTATATTTTCTAAATTATATCTGTAATTGTTGCAGGGAATTGGAAAATAAGAATGTGCAGTGATTAGAAGATCTTGATTGCCTTTTGGGATCTGATGCAAGAGTTGCTATTAGATTAATAGTTTTATATTGTAATAAAACTTTGGAGTTATTAGATGGATTTCAGTTTTGAATTAATGAATAATATTTATTCTTTTGATTTTGTTACTGAAATTCTTGATTAAAAGAAAGCTTTCTTTTATGTGATCTAAATAACTTGTCAAGCAAGTATCTCACCAATTTACTCTTGTTTCTCATATATTATCTAATGTAGTATTTAAATGACTCATGGGTATTTTACCATCTAAAAGGATAGCACCCTCAACTAATTCTATGACTTTTTGGTTTTGAGGTTAGATCATATTTAATCTAAATAGGATAAATGGGGAGTAAAGGATAGGATCCTAAACTCTTTCGGTTGCTAAGACCATTGCCTATTTGTCAATCCTATTTAGAGAGTAAATGTGATCAGATCATATTAATCTAAATTAGGATAAATGGGGAGTAAAGGATTGGATCCTAAAACTCTTTTGGTTGTTGAAACCACTACCTGTTTGTCAATCCTATTTAGAGGCTAATATGATCAGGTGACTTTTCTTTTGAAAATCACACGACCAAGGACTTATTAGAATTAGGACATACTCATGTATGTAGGGCAATAAACATTAGAGTTGAAAAGTAGTTTCGGCTACTTTGGATACTGATATACATTTACTTATTGCATCTTCATCCTCAATTTTGAAGAAATTCAAAAGTTTTGGAATGAAGAGTAATTGGTAAAAGAATATCGTTGCCTTTTGATTTGATCAAAATGGTGAGTATCTATCTAATGTATTTATTGTCCAAAGGAGATAAGAATGAGATTCTTTCTCGACAGTCTACACCTAGTGCGCCTCCACGGGATGGTGTAGCAGGTAGAAGGAACTATCTTCTTTTAGATATGACTGGGTCATGGGATGAGTTATTTAGAGTTACTACTATTCCTTGTTTTTCTCGATGGAACTACAATGTATATACTGGATCTTATTCAAAAGCAAATCTTTTCGATAGACATCCCCAAAGTTGTGAAAAGAATGCGACTTCTTTCTCATGGTAACTTTGGATAAGGATGTCTAGCACTTTGGTGTAAAGAAATGATGAGCCTTTTGAATCTAGATTAGAAGTATAATACTTTTGTAGTGTTTCCAGAGAAAACAAAAGTTGGTTGGAGACCAAATTTTGCAAAGGAAAGATAATATAAAAGAGTAAAGTAATTTATATCTTAAAGCAATCTATAAATCATCTAGAACTAAAATCTACTACCTCTTCATCCATTCCTACATTGGTACTTCATTGCAGTGGGAGAATTCTCAACATTGTTGAAATTCCCTGGTGCATTGAAGTTTTGTGATAAGGAAGCTCTGGTATGTGATTTGCATAAGTCTATGGACTAAAGCAATCATCCAGAGATAAGGACATCTGTTTTGACATATTGGTCAAAATACTTTGGATTCATCTAAAGTATGGATGTAGCTTAAGTGGATGAAAGGATCCTTGCGCAAAGGAAGTGTGGTGGTGATTATGGTTCCATATATTGATGACATCTTTATCATTGTGATATGTTAAAGTAGTATCATCAATGATTAAGGTTAAGTTTCTACAGTATACTTGATATTTATGATCTCGGTGAGGCGAGCTATAATCTTATGATTTTTGCTCATTCAAGATCAGAAAGTTAAGATAATGAGATTGTCTCAAACTTCTATATCAGAAAGTTGCTGGCTAGATTCAACGTGGAACGTTTCGATAAAGGTTTTTCACCTTTGAACATAACCTATTGCTTTTTCAAGATTTGTATCTTGGGATACAAGATGAAAGAGATCACATGAACGGTATATCATAAGCCTTCGCTATTGATAAACTTTGTATGTGATGTTAGGTATGGATATCAGTTATACCGTTGAGGTTGTTCACAGATATCAGTCCAAATGAATGTTCAGTTTTCTGAACTATCATAAAGTATATATTCTCTAGGGCTTGAGAAAGAACTAGCGGATATATGCAGGGTGATGGTGTTTTGGACAATGTTCAAATTAGCTTTACTGGATACATGTCATGTGACGTCTTTTGTCTAGGGATATAGTATAACATGAAGATGTTTTACTATGGATTGTTTCAGTCGATGATCATCAGTCCCTATGCAAAACCTTACGGGTTAAGGATTTTGACAAGTCACAGAGACTATGCTAGTGTTAGTACTAACGCTATATGGTTATGAGTGCAAGTGGGAGTTTGTTGGGAATATGCCCTCAAACCAGTTAGTTGGACAATGGAATATCATAATGCATTTATGCATGTTAGTTCATGAGATGAATATTAGACTGGAATCCTTAAACAACATTGTATGTGGTTCATTTGTGTATGTGATTACACATGTGAGATATGAATCACAAATCCTTGTTGTTTCAAATAAGTCACAGTGGATGATAAGTCTGGATAACTTATCAGGTATACACTGTAGCATGATTAACGTCTACGGGGTAGAATGATGAATCTCATTCATAAGAGTCTTTGACTCTTGGTTAATATGCTAGTGCACTCGGTGCATTGACGGACCTGAGTTAAACCTATTGACACCTAAACGCTGTCACTGTCAATAGGAACTCAAAACTTGTATAGGGATACATGTCCTTAATCCTGAGACAGTTATGGACGCAAGTTGTATGCTTGGTTGCTTTGACTTACCAATCAGTGAGGTCTTGCAAGATCAACACCTGGGTATCTTGGGTAAATCAAGTATGCAACGTTGGGAACATATATTGTCAAGATGGAATTCTACCCTCTTCAATAAAACGAAGAGTAAGTATTCCCTCGAGAATGTCACTAGGAGTGATTACTGAGAGCTGGCCAGCCTTGTCAACAAAGTGTTGTTGTTGACATGTTTAGTAATCCAAGCGTAGTGAATGATACTTGAGGAATATAAGATGTACTATCTATTGGGTCGACAGTATCTTAAGACATACATCCCAATGATAGATACGAATACTGCCTGGTAGAGGGACATCCGTATCATATTATACAAGTCTAGCAATCACTTATGTATGTGTGATTATGTTCTTATGCACTGGAGTGCAATTATCATTTTATAGTGGCATTAATGATAATTGATTAATTATTGATTCCTTAGTCAAGAGTACTGACTAGATGGAATAATAATTAATCGGAGCCAGTAATTAAGAACCTAGGAGGTCCCACTCTTAGCTCCGCCAGAATGCTTGGAAAGGCAAATGAGAATGTTGTCAAGACTGGTTCGATCGATCGAAGTTGTTTCGATCGATTGAAGTCTAGACAGGTTCGATCGATCGAACAAGGTTCGATCGATCGACAGTTCGATCGATCGAAGTCACTTCGATCGATTGAAAGTAAGGTCGGTTCTGGGAATCTATAAATAGGGCAGCTTCGTCCAGAAATCAGAGTTCATCGTTTTTAACGTACCAGTTGCTGCAGAACCTGTTTAGAGTTCCCAAACCTTCCCTATTCTCACTATTAGGGTTCCCACCAACCCTAGCCACTCTGGGAGCATTCGAGGAGACATAAGGGTGAAGATTTCCTAGAGGTTGCTGCTGCACACACAAGGAGAAGGACAAAAATCAGAATTGGGTTCAAGACCTAAGGTATAGAATCTTCTCCATCTTGTTATGCGCATCTATAGAGTTAATAAGTAGTAGATCCAAGGCTACCAATAAAAGTTTTGAACTTTGTTTTCCGCTGCGCGTTTAGATTTAATTTTAAACCTGTTTTTCTCACAGCTTAGACTTATGGTAGCCCGTCACTGGATTCATATGGCAGCCCTGAAAATAAGACACAACATGATACAGATAAGAATAGGGAGAAAAAGAAACAAAACTGCCACTGCTTGAGTTCGATCGATTGAACTGGAGTGGGCTTCGATCGCTTGAACATTGTTCGATCGCTCGAACAGTTCCCCTTCGATCGCTCGAAATTAGTTCGAGCGATCGAACACAGCGGTGTGCAGTGATCGCAGAAACGCTAAGGAAACAACAAATGCACTAACAAAAGGAGATCCTAAGACCAAGGGGACACCCCCTTGGGATTTTCTAACACAATCACTAAGGAAATAAAGGACAAAAACAAATGGGGCCTACCTCGGTGTAGAACACGCAGTGGAGGTGGAGGGGGTGCTGGTATGACGATGAGGATGATTAGATGGTTGATCAGGGCGTCTTATTGAGTGCCAGGAATCGAAAATTTCCGAGTCGCCCCCTCCTCTGTGTTCGAGCGCTCGAGAGTGAAAGTGAGGGAATTGAAGAAGTGTTCTGAAGACGCTTCGTTTAAAAGCTTCGTTCGATCGATCGAACTATGGTCGATCGATCGAAAACAACTCCCTCAATCGATTGAACACAAAACACAAGCGCTTGAACTTCCAGGTTTCGATCGATCGAAATGAGTTCGATCGATCGAACACAAAAATTTCAGAATTCAATGGGGAGCATAAACACATCACCCCTAACTATCGGAAACAATTCTGGACATACAGAGAGACTAAAAAGCAGTTTAAGCACAGGCATGTAGGACAGAAATTCATCCTCAGAATAGAAAATTGCAATTTATATAGAAATAAAACTTTATAATTGCACCCAAATTGCAACGTTATTACCCCTAACTGTGTTTAAGACCTTATTTAACTAAAGAAAACCAAAAAAAAATAAAACTAAAACCAATAACATTTTGTCAAGGATTACACTCCAGTTGATAAACAAAAGATGAAATTGAATAGAAACAACTGAAATGCAACACTAATCTTCGAGTATAAAGATTTCCTCTTCCACAATCTCTTCATAACCCGCGGAATCTTCTGAAGTGAAGTCCAAACTCGATGATTCCCTTTCCCAAAACAATCGAAAAGCAGCAAGGACATCATCAAATAAGTCTGGCGTCTCCAAAGAATTGAAAGCCCATGCAAGAGGTGATCCGGCTGGAGACAAGGATAACGGAGTATAATTTCGCAACGGACTATCCTCTCGCGGCGGAGTGTGTGGGGGCCTTATGTAAGGCCCAAGACCATGAATCAGTTGATGTGGAAGGAATACCGGAATGCCATTTAGGAACATAGTGACAATCCTGGACAAAAGACAACAAACCGAAATTAAAATAACAGAACACAAGAAACACGGATTAACACGAAAAGAAAAAAAAACAATGAACAAAAACAAAAATACAAAGAGATGTGACAAGTTCAAACCTCACTATTGGCATAGGTTCCCAAAATGCACTGGCTGGTAGGGGGCATTGGAGCCTGAATAGGAAGAAGCTCAGGTGCACATAGCGGTTTGGGACCAACTCAGGAACAAGGAAATCATCCACAAAAATAAAGACGGCATTGTGGCGGTCTGGGACGACATCCTGGAGGTCATGATCTTCCCATGGCTCCCACATATCATCATTTTCCCATTGGGCCATGAGTGCATCGTCCACCATTCGTCCCATGTACAGGTCTTCATCCTCCTCCACATCCTCGTCATCCTGAAATCCCATATTTTTGTATGGATTGATGTCCAGGAGGGCTGGTGGATATGGAATGTACCCTTGAGCAGCATCAATAAGAGAATGAGCTTCAGGATCTTGATGAAGCAAGGGGCAGGGTATGAGTTCACCCTCAATCCAGATGCCACAACGACATTCTGAATTAGCCCAAGACCCGACAGAATGAACATCATCCCCTCGCATCTATGTACCTGCAACAGAGTGGTTTAAAGTATAATGGATTAGAACTAGATCACAAACACAAAAGAACGAACAAAACTAAAAGAAAACAAAAGAGAGAAATTAAAATGCAAGGAAAGAAAAAGGAATACAACAACAATTTGGAACTCCACTTTGGATTTTTAAGCGTGAGAATAGCTGGGCTCATCTAGCTGGATGTGCTCAACTTCAGAGTGGAAGTTCTCCAAGAACGGTTTCAATCTTTGGCCATTGACCTTGAAACAATCATCGTTCTTTGGATTGACAATCTCAACCGCCCCATGTGGAAAAACAGTTTTTACGATGAACGGGCCTGTCCAACCGGAACGGAGTTTTCCTGGAAAAAGGTGGAGGCGAGAGTCATACAGCAAAACTTTCTGCCCCGGCTCAAATGATTTACGACAAATCGTACGATCATGGCGAGCCTTCAACTTTTCCTTATGCAACTTTGCAGAGTCATACGCATCTCGTCGTATTTCCTCTAGCTCTGCAAGTTGGAGCTTGCGTAGCTGACCTCCCTCTTGAATGTTAAAGTTCAATGAGCGTGTCGCCCAGTAAGCTTTATGTTCAATTTCAACAGGGAGGTGGCAAGCTTTCCCGTAAACCAGTCTATACGGGGACATACCAAGATTCGTCTTATAAGCAGTACGGTATGCCTATAACGCGTCAGTCAATTTGTATGCCCAGTCTTTTCGATTGGAACTAACCGTCTTTTCGAGAATATGCTTGATTTCTCGGTTAGCCAATTCTGCTTGCCCATTTGACTGTGGATGATAGGCAAGAGCGATTTTATGATGGACCCCGTATTTCTTGAGAAGTGACTCCAAGGGTCTATTGCAGAAATGCTTGCCTTGGTCACTTAGTAAAGCTTTCGGAGTACCAAAACGAGACAGAATGTGCTCTCTCAGAAATGACATGACCGTTCTGTGGTCATTTCGTCTCGTTGGTATCGCTTCTACGCATTTCGATACATACTCCACAGCAAGGAGTATGTATTCACAGTTGTCAGACTTGGGAAATGGGCCCATAAAATCTATGCCCCAACAATCAAATATCTCAATTGTGATGATAGGGGTTAAAGGCATAGAGTTCCTTTTAGAAATCGTTCCAAGCTTTTGACAGCGTTGGCATGTCTTGCAAAAGGAATAAGCATCTTTGAAGACTGTGGGCCAGTAAAAACTGCTTTGTAAGACTTTTTGTGCGGTCTTCTGTGAAGCAAAGTGGCCACCGCATGCCTCAGAATGGCATGACGCTAATATTACGGTTATATCCTCATTGGGGACGCAGCGCCTGATGACCTGATCAGCACAGTACTTGAAAAGGTATGGGTCATCAAAGAAGAAATGGCGCGCGAACGAGAGGAACCGTTTCCTATCTTGGTTCGACCAATGAGTCGGTGTCTCACCCGTGACAAGGTAGTTTACAATATCAGCATACCAAGGCAGACTACTTACTGCCAGTAGCTGTTCGTCTGGGAACTCGTCCTTAATGGGTTGGGATTCAGTGTTGTCTACAAAAGTCAACCGGGACAAATGATCCGCAACCACATTCTCTATTCCTTTCTTGTCCTTTATTGTTAAATCAAACTCTTGGAGTAAGAGTATCCAGCGAATAAGCCGTTGCTTAGCGTCTTTCTTTGACAAAAGATACTTGAGGGCTGAATGATCTGTAAAACAAACGATTGGAGACCCTATCAGGTAAGACCTAAACTTATCCAGGGCGAATACTACTGCCAGCAGCTCCTTTTCAGTAGTAGTGTAATTCATTTGAGCTTCATTTAAAGTTTGGCTGGCATAGTATATCACATACGGCTTATTGTCCTTTCTCTGGCCTAGGACCGCGCCAATGGCGTAATCACTAGCATCGCACATTAATTCAAAAGGCAAACTCCAGTCGGGTGCCTGTATTATAGGTGCAGAAGTGAGGAGCTCTTTTAGATCCTCAAAGGACTTTTGGCAACTCTCTGACCACTCGAACGGTGCATCTTTGACAAGAAGTTGACAAAGGGGTCGAGAGACTGCACTGAAATTCTGGATAAATCGACGATAAAATCCTGCATGCCCCAAGAATGAACGAATGTCTCTTACTGTACGGGGAACAGGTAGATTTGAGATTATGTCGATTTTAGCCTTATCCACTTGGATTCCTTCATCGGAGATTATATGGCCGAGGACTATTCCCTTGGTCACCATGAAATGACACTTCTCCCAATTCAAGACTAGGTGTTTGTCCTCACACCTCATTAAAACCTGCTCGAGATTGCTGAGGCAATCTTCGAAGCTATGGCCGAACACTGAAAAATCATCCATGAAGACTTCAAGGATGTTTTCGACCATGTCACTAAAGATACTCAGCATGCACCGCAGAAAGGTAGCTGGTGCATTACATAGGCCAAACGGCATTCGTCGGTAGGCAAAAGTACCGAATGGACAAGTGAACGTGGTTTTCTCCTGATCTTCAGGAGCAATTTCAATTTGATTATATCCACTATATCCATCCAAGAAGCAGTAATACTTGTGACCCGCCACCCGTTCTAGCATTTGATCCATGAAAGGCAAAGGAAAATGGTCCTTTCGGGTCACAGTATTTAACTTCCTGTAGTCAATACACATCCTCCATCCAGTGGGGATACGTGTTGGTACCAATTCACCATCTTTGTTCGGGATGACTGTTATGCCTGCTTTCTTTGGCACTACTTGGGTAGGACTAACCCAAGGACTATCAGATATCGGATATATCATTCCAACATCAAGTAGTTTAAGCACTTCCTTTTTAACTACTTCTTGCATGTTGGGATTCAGACGCCTTTGCATTTGCCTTGAGGGTTTAGCGTCTTCCTCCAGATATATCTTATGCGTGCATATGGATGGGCTTATGCCTTTGAGGTCAGCAATTGTCCATCCCATAGCATCCTTATGCTTTGTCAACACTTCCACTAGCTTACTTTCCTGTTCATGAGTTAAAACGGATGAAATGATCACAGGATAAGTCTCTCCAGCCCCCAGGAATGCATATTTTAGCTCTTCGGGGAGCTCCTTCAATTCTAACTCCGGAAACTGGAAACTAGAGGGCATTACCAACTTGGTTTTAGGAGGCAGTTGTTCATATGGCATTACCCACATGCAATCAGCTCTATCCTTCTCTATCGTATCCATCATAAGACACGTCTGGTTCAGGTCAGCATCCAATGGGGTTGACTCAGCAGGCTGATAGATATCACCAAATTGAGTCATCACAACTTCCAAAGGATCTTTATAGTCGACCAAGTCAACTTCATCTTCAATGACCGTGTCTATGTAATGGATTTCTTCCTCATCATCGTATTCTTCAGGTCGGGGATTAGAAAAGATCTTGACATTCAATGTCATGTTCCCGAATACGATAGTCATGATACCACTTCTAATCTTGATTGTGGCATCAATGGTGTTGAGGAATGGACGTCCAAAAATAACCGGGATATGTGCACCAGGATTAGACACAGGTTCTGTGTCCAATATCATGAAATCAACCGGAAATACAAAAGAGTCTATTTGGACCAGGACGTCCTCCAACACCCCTCTAGGGTACTTCACAGATCTGTCTGCCAATTGCAAAGCGACTCGGGTGGGTTTGAGTTCACCCAACCCTAGCTGTTTATAGACTGAATATGGCAGCAGGTTCACGCTTGCTCCTAAATCGAGGAGTGCGTTGTCTATCTTTTGATTCCCAATTCTGCATGAGACAGTAGGTGTACCGGGATCTTTGAGTTTTGGAGGCAACTCATTTTGAATGATCGCGCTTGCTTGGCACGCGACATAAACATGTTTCTTCACGCTTTGCCTCCTCTTGACCGTGCATAGATCTTTGAGATACTTAGCATAGGCCGGCACTTGCTTGATAGCATCTAGGAGTGGAAGGTTAATTTTAACTTGCTTAAACAATTCCAAAAACTCCTGATTCTTTGTCTCATTCTTGGGTTTCTTCAACCGTTGAGGATAAGGTGCAGGAAAGGGGCATTTTGGTGGTTCCTCCTTAACAGACTCCTTCCCAGGCCTTCGCTCAACTTCTTCCTCTACTCTAGGAGCTTCAATGTTTGCTTTTATTGCCTCGTCATTAGTAGACGGCTCCTCCTCTTGAGTAGATGGTAGCTCAACTTCTTCATCCACCACTTCCTCCTCTTTGTACACTTCGGGAGTGGACAGAGGCATGCTTTTTTCTATGATTTTTCCACTTCTCAATGTAGTCATAGCTTTAGCATGTTCTTGATTGTTAGGACCATTGTTATGTCCCTTTGGATTTGGAAGTGGTTGGGCAGGGAATGTTCCTCCTGAGCCCTCTTGCCGTGCATCTATCCTTTCTAATGTGGCAGACATTCTACTCATCATCTGTATGAGTTGCTGCGTTAGATTGGCATTAGCAAGTGGCTCTTCTTCTTGTACCTTCTTGTGCGGTGGCACATAGGTATTGGTTTGTGGTGCATTGGAGGGTTGAGCTTGGTTGTAATTATTGGTTCTGTTTTGATTGTATTGCTGGAACGGCCTATTGTTTTGCCCTTGATATTGATTGTTGTTGTAGGGCTGCTGTTGATATTGATTTTGGGTCCCAGCATTATTTCTCCAATCAAAACCGGGGTGATTCCATCTATTGTTACTTTGAAAATTATTGTTGGAATTCCCCGCCCCTCGAAAACCTTGCATGGCATTCATCTCTATAGGGGCTTGCTCTTGAAAATATGGCACATTAGGACAATATTGGGTTGTATGTCCCAACATGTTGCATGTGCCACATGGTTCCTCAGGCATGACTTGCCTAGAGCTCTCTCCTTTCATGCTTAACTCTTCTACCTTCTTTGCTAGCTCTGTATACTTAGTCATGAGGTGATCTTCACTGGTTAGCTGGTATAGGCTTTTCTCTTCTACACAGGATATTTGTGAGCGTGAGACATTGTCAGAATTTGACCATTCATGAGCGTATTTAGCTAACCATTCAAAGTGGGCTTCAGCCTCTTCAGTGTTTTTACGCAGGAATGGTCCAGAGCTCATTGTTTCCACCAACTTCTTTGTTTCACCATTCAATCCTTGATAAAAGAAGCTGATAGTTCGCCATTTCTCAAACCCATGGTGTGGGCACGAGAGAAGCAAATCTTTGAAATGCTCCCACGCTTGTGTGAAGGTTTCATTGCTCTTTTGTTTATAGGAATTGATTTGACGCTGAAGGTCTGTGGTCATGCGAGTAGGATAGAATTTCTTCAGAAACGCGGTGCTCATCGCATGCCAGGTGAAAATTGAATTAGGTTTTAGGGAGTGGAGCCACGCCTTCGCTTTATCTTTCAAAGTGAAGGGGAATAGCATTAAATGTGTCACCTCCCTAGGACAATTTTGCGAGAATGTTTTGCAAACATCCTCGAAGTCAGTGACATGTAAATACGCCTTCTCACTTTCCATCCCATGAAAAGTGGGAAACAATTGGATCATCCCATTGCGAAACTGAAATTCGCCATTATGCGGTGGGATTTGAATGCAAGAGGGCGTAAGTGCATGTTCTGGTTGCATGAGATCGCAGAGAGGACGGAGTGCCTCATCAATTGGTACCACAACATTGTCACCATTTTCACTCTGATGATCATCCATTGATGCAGTTGGAGTGGCTATTGGGTTGATGGAACTATCCGAGTCAGAGCGGTAGAAAGGATTTCCAAAAATTCCTTCAATAGAATTCTCGGACATGAACTGGGAGAGTCCCTAGGGTGAGAACTTACCCAAAAGAACTGAAAAGAAGAGAAAATGAAAATAGAAAGAGATGAAGAGAGACTGAGGTGATATAAGGAATTGATCGTCGCCTTCCCCGGCAACGGCGCCAAAAACTTGACACGAGATTCTTTCTGTGCGCTCTTGTGCAATACCCAAGTGTAGGTAGACGTGCAAGTAATATCTGGTAAGACCAGGTCGATCCCACAGGGAAGGTGTTGACCTATTGAATTAGACTAACCTCAAAAGAAAGCAAAATAAAATGAATAAGATTCAACAATAATGCGGAACACAAAGTTCCACCACTAAAATTACTAATGAACTTAATTCAGATTAACTAACGACCTAACTAGCTAATTAAAATAGTACTTGAAATTAGGATGTTTAACTTTAAAAGAAAGTGTTGGGATTACACGAATCCGCAGTAATCTAACTATCTACCATGCAGTTGCCTTGAAGCACAACGGAGTATATTGCCCACAGTTTTCCGTATTCCTCTAAAGATGGAGAATCCATGGCCCTTTCATGACCGGGACCATATCATCACAGTTAAGTTTAAGATACGTGAAAGCGGTTTAATCCAATAGTTAAGACTCGCATCCTCAATGGTGTTAGCATTGAAGATGGTTTGCAAAATATTTTGAAAGAAAATGCCTTAGGGTCTTAGTTTTAAAAACTGTTTTGACAAACTGAGCATTTATTTGGGACAGAACGATAACAATTCTTAAAACAAAAGGTCCTGGAATACTGCAGGGAACATCCTCAAGAATCAGAGAGTTCGATCGATCGACGCGCTTTCGATCGATCGAAGACCTTCATCCCACAATCGATCGAACTGACTTCGATCGATTGACTGTCTCTGGTTCGATCGATCGAACTAACTTCTATCGATCGAACACAGCGATTATTCTGCTGCATGGCAGAAGCTGGAGATCACTGTTTCATCGTGTTATCCCAACCTGGGACTACTCAGACATCGTCTGGGACGTCACAGATTGATATTCAACGTAAAAAAACATTAACACCTTGTTTGGTTGCGAGTTTTTCATGGGAAATCTAAAAACTATGGTTTTACGAATATTTAGCATGCAATACTATAAGATGAGCGATTAAACTACGACTACCAAGTGCAGAATCTAAATAAACAATATATAAATAACCTGGAACAGAAAACACTTGTATTAAACTTAAGAAATCCACTGCACAAATGAAACTTCAATGCAAAACCTACAAAACCAAACACAAACTCTCTATCTCTCTCTCTAAACTGTGAAAAAATGTAAAGTGGGCGTCCCTCTGGACGTGTACAATACACATATATATAAGAAAACCTAAGAAACTAGGGTTAAAACCCGCATCTGCTGCGCACACGAATGTTACTGGAAATACCCCGTTCGATCGATCGAACTGCTCTCGATCGATCGAACCCTTACTCTTCAAGCGCTTCAACACTCGTCAAGCGATCGAACGCTCGATCGATCGAACGGTCTTAGATCGATCGAACTCCACATTTCAGCTTTGACTTCTTTTGTTTTCATTCCAGCATTCCATTTATTCTGATGTTCATCTGTTTAGTCCACACAGCAGTGATCTGCACCAACAATAGCTAAAACAATACAACTTATCATAGATTAATCATATTGTATGAAAATTAGCCTTGCAATGCAAATCGCAGATAAAATGGGAAGTTGTGATAAAAACTAATACAATTCTTTCTTTTAGCGCGGTTATATTTTACAAATACCCCCGCTTTGCATATAGATATGTATTGTGTAGCTAATATTGGGCAAGTATATTGATAAGTAGGCCCAATAGTATGGTGACATGTTTTGTTTACAGCGAGTATGGTGATATGTATTTGAACATGTTGAGTTGCTTATTTGGGTCAAAGGAGCACGTGGTTATTGAGCCATTTTGTGGAGCCGATATAGGCATTAAGGTCGCACGATTGAAGAGAAGAATCATGGGTCTTACCCTTTCGCGTGGACTTATTGGCGAGGAGTCGTGGATTAGGAGTATGTGACATACACGTGAGGCTCCGGAGACTAGTATGAAATGTAGAGATGTGAATGCAGCCATATTTATCATTCATGTGCATTTGTTATTTTATTCACTAAGCATTAGCTTAAACAAATCGAAATATGTATGGTTATTCAAATATCCATTGCAGGTGTTAATATTGGCGAGGAATCGCAGAAGTGAGCACGTGGGTTTGGGAGTTCTGGTAGAGGGTGACTTATCATGCGTAGTTTTGATTTACAACGTTGTAATAAGGATTTATGACATTTATTTATGTTTAACTTAGTATCGTAGGTTGAATTCGAGATGTTGTAATAGACAGTAACATGTTGTAATTATGTTTTAGTAATGTTATAGTATAGTTAGTATCACTTTGGCATGAGTGTGGTGTGTGTGCTTGGTGCCTTGGTCCCTGGAGATTTTCAAAAAGCTTTAAAGCTTGGAAATTCCGCAGAATGTGCTGCTGCCATAAATTAGTCGACTGGTTTGTGGAACAGTCGACAGGACCCTCTTTTTTAGCAACTCACTGCATCTTTTTATAGAGGATCAGTCGACTGGGTCCCTGACATAGTCGACTGGGTCATGTTTTCAAATAAGATATTTTTGTCTAGGCTGGACTTCAGTCGATCGAACCCTACCAGTCGACTGAAAATTTAATGCCCCAGTCGACTGGACATAGAAAACAGTCGACTGGATTATGTTCTAAATTCAAACTTTCTGTTAGACCAGTATCTGTCGATTGGACTGTTGCTTTTCAAAATATTTTGTTTTGTTTCACTGCGTGTGTTTTTCAAACTAAATTTTGGGAACGTTAATGAATTGGTTTAGCCTCGGTGGAGTGCCACGGGCTCCGGTTCTGCTATTGTGGGACCGGGCTGTGACATCTGCTTTGCTGAGAAAATTTGTCATCCAGTTCGTCATTGAACAGCTATGAAAGTGAGGGTTTTCTATTTTTTTCAATCCTCGCCCATTTTTCTTCTGACACCATTTGAGTTAATCTGCAGAGTGAGAAAAAAATAGAGAAAGAGAAAAAAGATTTCCAAATTGTTACATATACGTAGAGATGTCACTGTCAAGGCATTCAATGTCTTGTTTCATTTTTTCTTCATGGTTTGGTTTTTTTTTTTTTTTGCTCTGTCTTGTTTTTTCTTTTCTTTTCTTTTTTTTTTGTTAACTATTACTTGGGAGTTGTAATAAGCATGGACATGAGAGATAATCCTATGTGTTTGCTGCTTATTTCCTTCCTTTTATTGCATTATTTCAACTTTATTTTTACCTAATCAATAAAACATGTAAAAGTACAAAATTACACACATTTTAGTGATATCATCATTAGATCATATTAATTCCAAAATGCATGTAAAACTAAGGATTTGAGGATGCAATGAGCACTACATCTATTATATTGGCACATGAATATGCCATATTCATTGTTTGTCATATCCCTCAACTACCTTATTGCTAGTCCCTAATAATGAAGTGAAACAGAAATTGTTCTAAAAGTTTTATTTAAAAGTATAAGTAGACTAGGGAAAATAAAACTTAACTCACTGTCGTAGGAATCACGATTGCATTTAGTGTATGCAACAAGCCGTTAAACCCCTAGGTTATCGCTAGTGGACGAGTGTTTTCTCGTGAGGATTTGCAGTGAATATACCCACAAAATTCAATTTTAAATTTTAAAATGTAAAAATAAAGGTAGATTTTCTCCTTTTACAACAGATAAGATTAAATTTGACAATAAAATAAAGTTTTCAAATATGTAATAGTAATGCAACACACATACTCACAGTTTGTCAATAGCAACATTTTTTTATACTCTTTAAACTTACAGTGTATACTTGAAAAGTCAAGCAGCTGATCTTAACTTCAAAGTTTACATAACTAACAGCAGTCATCAAACTTGTAGTTTTAACTCAAATCTCATTGGAATTTCACTTTTTTAATGAGAAACTCTCAGAAACCAGTGTAGAGAACATCTCACATGGTAGGAAAGCAAAGACATGGAAGTTGCTTCCATTTTGATGACTCAATATATAGGCATTTGGAGTACAATAAGTCTCATGAAAAGATACTTAGCACTAGAAGATCGATCTACCATGGAGAACATCCTTATCACTTAAATTTAAAAATTAATTTATTTCAAATCATTAGGACTTTGACTGGTATTGGGTGGAAATTAAGATGATTAGGAGATTTGGGGTGTATTTGTTCTAAGCATGTGATTGGAGTGTTTGCTTAATTCATTCCAATCTCTTCTTCTTCTTTTTTTTTTTCCCGTCATTTGTCAGTTTTTACACCACTCCTTTGTTTCCTTACCACTTGTTTCTTTTCTTGCAATATCATTACAATCCAATTACATACCTGAATATAGAAGTGAGGTTTGTACTCCTAGGTGGAGCAAGGCTTGATTTGGAGAGAACTGAGAATAAGGCAATATTAGGTGAGGTGCATTTGACAGAAAAGATGGCCTAAATCATTTTCAAAATAGATTGACTTTGTTCATTTAAGCAATTTAGAAGTTCTAATTTTGGTAAATCCTGGACATTCTCTTCTAATGATCAGTCAAAATTAATAATGAGACTTTCAACGAATGATATAACAAAAAGAATAAGACTGAAAAGAACAGCAACCCTCAAAAAGGAAGATTGGCACAAAAGCTCACATGGCCGATCTGTGAGAGAAGCTTCCGTTTTTGTTTTAATTCTATTACTTCCGATTTGGAGGACAAAATCTTTTTTATAAGTGGTGGATGATGTAATATCCTGTATTTTTAGTATTTTTATAATACAAAGAGACTCTATATACTTCCCTGGAACATAATGGTAATTTTACTTTTGATCGATTGAGCATGTTTCAAGCAATCGAGAATTTCTTCCTTCAATCGATCGAAGTCTTTTCAAGCTCTTGACAATTCCATTCCTCAAGCGATCGAACACTATTCAAGAGATCAAAACTCTACCAACATACATTAATTATGTGTCCTCTTTTTCAATCAATCGAATCGGTCTCAATCGAACGAACCTGGCCAATCTTCTCTCAAGCAATCGAAGTCGCTTCAATCGATTGACCTTGTCAGAAAACTTATCCCAATTTTGTGCACTGGAATGCCACCTTATCATCTTCCTTTCCCTATATATATGAGTGTGTTGTGTATGTGGGAGGTTGTTGACAGCCTTGGGAGTTAGAGAGAGAGAGCTTGTATTTTACATATACAGACACATCTATATATATACACACACTCTATACACATATATAATTCAGTATGGGAAAGAGAGAGACGGACAAAGAAGAGAAGAAGAGGATTAGGAGGAGAAGAGAAGGAGAGACAGAGACCAAGAGGAGAAGAGGAGAGAGAGATAGGAAGAAGCCATTGGAGGGAAAGCTCATCCTTGGAGGTTGCCAAACGCGCCCTTAACGACGTTCTCTGAGTCTCGAACTCACTCGATAGCTTAGTTATAATGTTTTACATGTTTTGGATGTAAAATAATAACCCAAACATGCCTTAACAGATTCTGGACGTTCACTGCTAGAGTCTCAATTGATCGAAATAACTTCAATCGATCGAGACCACTTCAAAGTATTGAAACCACCATAGATCAAGAAAAATCAGTTTATCAAAGTATTGAGGCTTGTGGTGTGTTTACTTACCAAGTTTCACATACATGGAAGTTCGGTACATAGCTGCAAGAAGTCAACAAACATAGATGAAGTATTGAAACCTCTGAGTCAAGAAAGAAATAAAGAAAATGTAAGAAAAATAGAAAAAGACCTGAACATCGAGTCTTAAAATCTCTGAGCCAAAGTTCGATCACATGGGTGGGTCTTTAACCAACACCCTCCTGAAAACACCAAGGAAGAGATATACATAAAAGCCCTAAATCAATTAATCAGATATCTATTAATCAGTTTTAATATCCAAATCAAGTATAGCCCTAAATTAACTCAAAGATATTCAATATAGAGAGGAATTACAAACCCAGGCGATGCCCGTCTACGGTGGGGTGCGAGTTGACCATCGGTGGATGAGAGATACAGAGAGAGAGAGAGAGAGAGAGAGAGAGAGAGAGCGGTGAGAACGCCGACTCCTCACAGTACAAAAATTACAATCCACCTGGTTGGGTGAGAAGTTGGTCTGTGTTCTTCCTTCAGGTGTCCGCGATGATGATGATGGAGAAGCTAGCCTAGTTCTTCCTCCAGGTGTCCGCGATGATGATGATGGAGAAGCTGGTCTGTGTTCTTCCTCCTGGTGGGGCGATGGGGAAGCTCTTTTGGCAAGATCAGATGGCGATCCTAGTGAGGCTAGGAAGAGAATGAGAGAGAGAGAGAGAGTAAGGGAGAGAGAAATGATAAATATCTGCCCTAGAACAAAAATAAAAGATGTCTTAGGCTTGGGGGAAAATTGGGTGCTCAATTATTTGGGAAAAAATGAATTGTTATTTGTGACGGATTTATTCAATTCGACACAAATAATTATTTTTTGTGTCAGATAAATACGTTTTCGTCACGAATAAAAATTTATTTGTGTCGGATAGGCATGTTTCTGTCACAAATAAAATTTACTTGTGTCGGATAAGTATTTTTTTGTCGCTAATAAAATATTATTTGTGACGGATACATTTCTGTCACAAAATCTATCACAAAAACGTTCGTCACAAAATGCATGGTTTTTTGTAAGCTGACTTCTAATCTAGGCCATTCATTTTTTATTTTGATTTTTGATTTTGATACTAACAAGGGTAACCCCATCATTCATTTCAGTTTGATGAACATGTTCAGCAATACCATATTGAGTCAGGGTTTTAACCAGTTTTTGGCAGATGCATATAATTGGTTCCAGTTTGGATTTTTATTTTTTTCATATGTCACACCCCGAAGTAACAAAAGTAGAGAAAATTAAATTCCTTTTTGGGTGCGTAGACCATGACTGGTGAATGTCACTTAATTGTCCATACCACACTATTCTAAATAATAAACTAACAGATAATAAAAATTGCATCTTATATAAAGATGATAAGAAGTCACTAAGATTATTACATCAGAGTTCAGAATAGAAATACTAGAGTGTTATGGCAACATATGGCTGATTACAAAATAGAAGATATAGTTGATAGACAGGAATAGAAACTAAAATCCATCCTAGTCTTCAGTTGGCATATACATAGTAGTCAGCATAGTAGTCCTCCCCGGTGCCTCCATCCTCAACAAGTTCACCCTCGATATATCCTTCTGCCGGGTAGTAGCCATCATTGTACGATTCGTTACCTGCATGATCATACAAAGGATAGGTAGGACAGGGAATGTCCAGGCATAAAGGCTGATAGCTTACTGAAAGTTGAGTGAGTAGAAACTAACATATAGCATCATGAGTATAAAGTAATTATAGGTTATGGATTGATATCTCGTTAATGCTACTAATGATATCTTCTCTTTATTCTAACCCATTATCCAATTACTAACGTCTTGCTACCTAAATGCCGACAAAGTACTCATGATTGGAGAACAAACTCAATACCTTAACTCTATGGATATATCATTATTGCATCCACTACTTTTAAGAACATATTCATAGCTCACCGTATGGCATGGACTCCCGTCAGTCCTTCCCCAGCTTTTAAGAACATATTCACAGCTCACCGCATTATACAGACATAACGTTTCGAACAAGGCATATCAATCTATTGCCACAACTTAGCGACGTCTACCAGTGATCCCAGGTCACCACCTTTTAAGAACATATCAACATCTCACCAGCTTTTAAGAACATATCATGTAATACCCTGCATCTTCGGATACATGGTTATATAAATAAGACCCTATATGCTTGCGTGAACCCTTGGTGTAGAACTTTTCTCAATCGATTGACCTTGTTTCTTTCTCAAGCGATTGAACTATTCTCAATCGATTGAACTTGTGCATTCTCAATCGATCGAACATACTTCGAGCAATCAAAACTCTGTCGACCTGATTCTGTGTCATGGACACTTTCTCAAGCGATCGAACATCTTTCAATCGATTGAACCCTGGCCGACCTGCTTTAAATTAATCAAACTTCTTTAATTGATCAAAAGTGTTATTATTCTTATCCCCGTGTCTTCTACCTACCCCTCCCTCTTGCCTACATACATGTGTTATTTGTATGTATGGATGTTTTGGCAGTTTAGAGAGTTTAGAGGGAGAGAGTCTGTGTGTGTATGTGTTCTATATATATATATATAACTGTGTATGTGTATATATGATTTATACATATATATATATACATATATATATATATATACCTCTCAGGCAGGAGAGAAGAGAAGAGAAGAGAAGAGAAGAGAGGAACAAGAAGGAGAGTAAGAAGAAGGATAGGAGAACAGTGAGAGAGAAAAATAAGAAGAAAGGGATAGAGAGAGCTCACCATAGCCACTGCCACCGAGCTCGGGATGCCATCACCGGAACGCCGAAGTAAGGTGAGTTTGTTAACTTACTTAAGGAGATATTTATAGGACATTTTATGTATGTTTAGATGTGTATCTGGTGACCTCGAGACATCACTTCGTCTCTACCCAGTTTCTGGGTAGAAGATGATTCTCGATCGATTGAACTTGGTTCAATCGATCGAACTCGTGTCACCTCAATCGATCGAAAAGACTTCAATCGATCGAACTTTCTATTTCTTCAATCCATCGAAAGGACTTCAATCGATCGAACTACTATTTTCTTCAATTAATCGAAAGGACTTCAATCGATCGACATGACTTTAATCGATCGAACTTACTTTTTCTTCAATATATTGATACTGTTGAATTGTTGTTTAAATGTTGTACTATGATTCTATATGTTGATACTATTGAACTGTACAGTAGAATAGAACACGACTGCATGTTAATAACCAGGTAAAGAGTAGATATGATAAATATAGAGCATGTGATAGTCCTGTTATCTAGAGCATGAGCATTGCATGACATGTACGTGGTCAACATGCATGGGATGGTAGTATGAAGAGATCAGAGAATATGATGAGACTCGGGAACTGTGCCTTATGAAGAATAATGTGATATATGTACTTTGAATCCGTGGGATCAACGACTGACAAGCTGGGTGGACATGAGATGGTTAGAGTTCCAAGTGCGTGTGTCGTTGTTAAAGACGTCTAGTGATGCGTATGCATTATTGAAGACATCCAGTGTACCATTGAAGACGTCCGATTAGTGCTCTAATGTATTCTCAGCTGTGTAGACGACCAATGAGAATATATACATCAGTGAAGATGTCTGATGTGCTGCTCCCATTGTTTATAGATAGGATGTATCGCGTAGACAACCGGTAGCCTATCAAGGAATTGTATGGCGTAAGACACCACTGGGTAACCGACGACATGCTAGCTCAGTTGTGTGGTATTGACGTATAGATATCAGATTAGTATTATTATATCGATGTATGGATATTGATGAGAATAAGAATATGGATATGAACATAGATATGGGTATGGATAGAATAAATGATGGTTCAATCATGGATTCAGCGTCCTAACGTAAAGATAGATGCATAGGTTGCATGTATGCATTTAGTGAATAGCGTGATGAGATGTTATACCATGATCTTTATTATTGTCTTCTCTATGCTTCCTATGATTCTTGTTATCATTGATTTCATGTATAGTTTAATGAAACCTCTGCTATGTCCGTGAGTGACATCATTAATAAGAGATTAACCACATTTTAAGATGCTAAACAGTGACGGGTGAGGAGTGTGTTTGATGTACTCGCTCAGCTCTGCATTCAAAGCTGATGGCGTTTATGCCCTGGACATTCCAATGTCTAGAGTTTTGCAGGTAGTGAGGACGGGTGACTGATGTTTCACCGGACTTGGAACTACATGCTTGAAGACAAAGACGTGCCGCTTTGTAATAGTTAGTTTATATATCTGTTGTACTACTGTTATTACTATTACAGGCTTCAGACTATAAGCCAGCAATTGTAATAGTTTTTAGTAGATTGCGACTTGTGAGTTTGTCATGACCCAATTTTCACTTCAAAATGATTGAAATAGTTACATAGAATTTTTCAAATACTTAAGTGTTTTCCAAATGCACTGATAAAACAAAAACACTGACTTCTACCAAAATACAATGATTTTCTTTACAAAAGTAGGGCTAACTAATTCGGGCCATCACAATGCTCTAAACAGTGCCCTAACTCAAACTCCTCTATTCCCTCTGCCACTGGCACCATCTATGTCTGAAATAAATACACCAATTTAAAACAATGTTGAAAAGCCTTCCCAAACATGGACTTACTTGCCAAGTACCTCCTTTATTTAGCTAAGACCAAACATGGCCCTAGCAGTCCCTACATCTCTCTCTCTCTCTCTCTCTTATTCTTATGTCCTAGTGAGACATTTATTTTTTTTGTATCATCACTTAATATAGAAATTCTAATTATGACCAAACTATGTGTCTTATTGACATGTGTACCACTAACTCATCTAAATGAAACATGTGTCCTAGTAACTTTGATTAGTGGCAATCTCTTGCCTTGTGACTCACCTTCTATCTTTAGATATTATATATAAAATATATTATAGTTAAGATATTACCTTATGTTTATTTAACTGGAATGCTCATCATTTCCTTGTATTTATCTCCATTCTCCCATTATTAATAAGCATACTAGATGTGGCACTTGATGATAAATGGCACCCTAGAAGGCCACTAAGAAATGATATACATATGATTAACCAAGATGTCTACTAGCAACAAATTAAATTAAGCCATTGTGTCTCAATCAATTGGGGTTGGTTATATGATAAGTCATGTATTATATATAACCTACTAGAAATGTATCAATTAATGTCACACAAGGTTCCCATAAGTGATGTGACTATAATAAATAATTACGTGAAAATACTTGTTATCACACTGTACTCTCCTTAAATGGAATTTTATCCCCAAAATTGAACATGTACCTTCTCCGTCTACATCATGTGTCAAATAAGACATCAATTTACGGAAGTAAAATACTAAACTCCAATGATTTGAATTAAAGTAGACCAAAATTGCTATAACTTGTACCTTCAGAAACCAATAATACAAACATTCATTTGCCCATTTTTTTTTATAGAAGGGCCAACTAAACTTTTCAACTCAATGATTTTTATCTTCCATCTGACAAATTTTAATGATGCCACATGCTCAGTAAAAGATTTTTTTTTCATTTACTCAAAAATATTTTATTTGTCATCATTTGTTATTGGCAACATAAATCACATCTCACACATATAAGCTTATACTGAATTTCACACTGTCTAATGCATACATATGCCATAATTCATATTTTTGTTTTCATCTTTACTGGTTATCAACCAGTCATTAACATATTGTACACACATCAGTCTAGCTCGAAATGTGTATAATCACATGGTCACAGCACCCAGCCCCGCTCGAAAGGTGTATACTATCCACCAACTCCGCTCGAAATACAATAGTATATTAGTGCACTAACTATAGGACTATCTCAGTCTGGGTCATCACATGACCATAGCACCCCAGCCCCACTCGAAAGGTGTATACCATCCACCAGCACATCTCGAAATTGAAGAGTATATTAGTGCACTAACTGCAGGACTATCTTAGTCCTAGCCATCTCAACATACCACAATTGTTTTTTTTTTTTTATGTTCTTTCAAAACAACTTAAGGTCTTGACCTTATCAAATATATTATTGATATGAATTCAACATTATGCATCCATTAGACTATAGCATCTGCATAGATAATATATGACACATTAGCCAAAACAGTACCTTAACAACATTTTACCAAAAAAAGAAAAGAAAAGAAAATACATGAATTCCAATAAAAGAACAACATTATTCAAAGAAATTACGAATAGGGATAGCAAAGAAAATACTTCAGAGATTTAGAGCATATTGTACACAACCTCGTACCACAAAGCAAAATTCACAATTCCCCAAACACAGCCTACCTTGGTCTTTCCTAATCAAGCAGCTTCTTTGTTATTATCCCAAAGCCAAACGTGGCCATAATTGGGGTTCACCACTACCACTACACACAAACCACACGAATTGTATTATTATTATTATATTTTTTTCTACTCACCTTCTTCTTCTTCTTCTTTTTTTTTTTTTTTTTTTGTTTTTTTTTTCCTTTGACTATGCCTTGATTCTTTATATATGATTATGTACATACAATATACACACATCACCTAGTCTTCCAACTAATGACACAACACACACACGTACCACACAATTAACACACATCACGTGTTCATTGACTTGCCAAATTTTTAACCATTTACATACAAACCCCCCAATAAATATAATAATTTCTATTCTAACCCCATAAAATTTAATAATTAACTAAAAGAAATAAAAGTGGGATATATGGGTATTACAATATCCCACCTTTTAGAAAGTTCATCCTAAAATTCAAATGAAATCATTTGCTAACAACTCCAAATATTTGAAAATTATTATTTTTTCTTTAAATAAAACAAATATAGTACTATATTCTCTAACTTCCTCAGACGATGTGAGACTAAGTATCATACTTGTTTAAATCAACAACTTTGATCATCACACTCTACACTCAGTCTCACACTTTCGGCTGGAGAAAGGCTCTGATACCATTTTGTCACGACCCAATTTTCACTTAAAAAATAATTGAAATATTTACATAGAATTTATCAAATAGTCAAGTGTTTTCCAAATACACGGATAAAACAAAAACACTGACTTTCACCAAAATATAATGATTTTTTTTACAAAAATAGGGCCAAATAATCTGAGCCATCACAGTGCTCTAAATAGTGCCCTAACTCAAATTCCTTTGTTCCCTCTGCCACTGGCACCATCTATGTCTGAATTAAATACACCAATTTAAAACTATGTTGAAAAGCCTTCCCAAACATGGCCTTACTTGCCAAGCACCTCCTTTATTTAGCTAAAACCAAACATGGCCTTAGCAATCTCTACATCTCTCTCTCTCTCTGGTTCTTATTCTTCTGTCCTAGTGAGACATTCATTTTTTTTTTGTATCATCACTTAATATAGAACTTCTAATTATGACCAAACCATGTGACTCATTGACACGTGTCCCACTAACTCATCTAAATGATACGTGTGGCCTGGTAACTTTGATTAGTGGCAATCTCTTGTCTTGTGACTCACCTTATATCTTTATTTATTATACATAAAATATATTATAGTTAAGATATTACCTTATGTTTATCCAACTGGAATGCTCATCATTTCCTTGTATTTATCTCCATTCTCCCATTACTTATAAGCATAGTACATGTGTCACATTACACTTTTTCACATGTGGTACTTGGTACTAAATGGCACCCTAGAAGGCCACTAGGAAATGATATAAATTTGATTAATCAAGATGTCTACTATCAACAAATTAAATTAAGCCATTGTGTCTCAATCAATTAAGGTTGTTTATATGATAAGTATTGTATTATATATGACATACTAGAAATGTATCAATTAATGTCACACATGGTTCCCATAAGTGATGTGACCATAACAAATAACTACGTGAAAATACAGGTTATCACAAAGTTTTTGTTGTAGCCTCTAATTGTGTTAATAAGATATGTTCTATGAATAACATCCTCCCTATCGTTGTGTTTGTTGGTTTGAGTAGATGACAATGCGATGATTCACTAGTCACGGGCCTACGGGACCAAAAAGGAATTTATTTTTTCTATTTTTGCTTCTCTGGGGCGTGACATATCATGGATCACCTGGCTATCTTAGGACTACTTGGTCCAGTTGTGGATATCGCAGGTTATTCTTTCTTTACCCACTTTTAAAACAAATATTTTCCAAATTCAAAGAGTCGCCACTTAATTTTTAAAAGGAAAATTAAGAAACCATTTAAAAGGAAACTGATCTTTTGCGAAACCAAAGATAAACTGGGTCCGGGGATTATGGAATGAAAGGGGAAGGAGCCCGGCGGACTAAAACACCCCCTTTCATCCTATCTCACGATAGGCTTCTACTCAACATCTTTTTTAATCAAGTTATTAATCTAAGCATGCCCTCAATTAATACATATATAGGTATACATAACACAAGCATGTTGAAAGGGTGCAAAATTGCTAACGGTAAAATATCATTCATAAGTCACATAATTCAACTAGCAAACATCTTGATATGCAATAGAGAACTAGAAAACATACCCGGGATCCGGCCGCGAATATCAAACGTGCAATGCATGCAAAAATAAACCTAAGAAAGGTCTCTAACACATATATACACATAAGGCAAAACCTAAGCTAAGGTATCGCACATGAGGTTGAAAAATCAATTAAAATCAATGAAGTAAATTAAACTAGAGAAGGGTTGAGAAATTGTACCTCAAAGCGCTACAAAACAAAGGTTAGTACACATGCCTCATACTAGATATAATATCAAAAGGTAATCAATCCTAAGTCATGTTCAATTAAATTCAATTAAGCCCAACTTTGTCCAAGAACTATTTCTAACTATAAGCATCAATGTATATGAATGAATGAATGATTATGAACAATAATAAGATATGAATTTATTCACTAATTTGGATCACTTAGCCTCTGGGTTTAATCTAAATTATCATTATTCAAAACATGGTTTGAGTCCTAAGCCATTAGGAGACTATCTAAGTTGAAATAAATAAGGTTAGACAAAAACAATAGCAGTTTTTTGTGATTTACAGAGAGCAGACCCGACGTTCAAAAATGAACATAAAATACTTTCAATGGTTGGATCTTACTGATTTTTGGATATGTTATGCCTCTGTGAGTCTAGTGTCTAACCCAAAAAGAAAATCAAGGTTTCAACGGTTAGATCTCCGGGAATACTGAAAATACTAGACCTCACTCAGGATTCTGCAACCCTCTGTCCAGAGATCTTGTATGATTTTCTAAAAATAGTAAAAAAATGAGAAACACTTAGATCTTTTTAGGATACCTTCCTAACATATTAAGGTACTTATAAAAAATTATTTGAGACCCCGAAAACTTTATTAGGGTTCTGATTCATTAATTTCAAAACAGACTTATTATTCTGAAAGCATTCTAGAACTCTGGACAGATTGTGATTAGCTCACAAAAATCATGATCAAACCTCTCTAATCCCAAAATCTTGCTAAAACAAAAATCACAGTGGTAAAACAATGTGTTACTGATATTTTCCCGTTGGTTTGACTTGATTTCAACGGTTAGATCTTAAACTAAAAATCTTTGATCAAAAACAGTTTGTGAACCCACTATTTTTGTCTTGCTAGTTCAAGTTTGTTGATTGGCCTCAACTATTAAAACATGAAGTTGGGACTCAAACCAAACTACTTCTTCTACCATTTGATGGTCATTGAAGACTATGAGGCATACTACACTTATGGATCTTGATGAAGCATTGAAATGAACCTCACAAAATCCTCAAATAAAGAACTCAAACCTATGGACCCAAGTTTGAATTCAACTTATCACTCCTACCATTTGATGGTCATTGGAGTTAGAGACATACTCATATGTAGGTTTTAGATGAAGTATGAAAGACTTCTTAAAACCTAAGAGAAAGATAAGTCCAAGCCATGGGAGTAGACTTGAACTAACCCATTTTCTCCTACCATTTGATGGTCATTGGAGACTATGAGGCATATATGCTCATAGGTTTGAATGAAGTATAGCATGGATTTCACAAGATCCAAAAAACAATGAACTTAAATCCATGGATAAAAGTTTGGATTCAAATCACTACTCCTACCATTTGATGGTCATTGGAGATTAAATGAAGTTAAAATTTACTCAAACCTCATTGGAATATAGTAAGGATTCCATAAGATTTCTTAATGAAGAGATTCAAATCATGGATTAAGACTTGAATCTCACTAATTATATGTAGATTAAGACTATGATTCATTCTAATCTCCATATAGATCATAAGATCATAGGAAATTAAATAATCAAACTCAAAGAGGTTCAATGAGATATGGAAGATCTCATGCACCTTTTTAATGAAATAGAAATAAGGAAAATCAAGGATTACTTAGAAGACTAAGGATACAAACTCTTTAAAGTTGAATTTGTCTTAAACCCAAAGCTAATTACATCCAAATTGATGAAATGTCATGAGATTCAATCACAAGTTCTTGGTGGTGTGTGATGAAATGGGATAAGAAGAGAGGTTTTGAAAATGTGAAAAAGTTCCTAGAACTATGAACTTGTGATTGAATGGTCCTAAATCTATCAAGGATTAAGAGGTTACCTCTAGGACCTCAAGTATTTCTTCAACTTCTTGTGAGGATCTTCCAAGATTTCCCAAACTCTCTTCAAGATTCTTCAAATTCTTCAAGCTCTTCAAGAAATTCTTCTTCTCTCTCTCTAAAAATCTATATAATTCTTGTATATATGTATCTCTTGATTTTCAAATTCAAGTCCTCTAAAATGGAAGAGAAGGTTTTGATTATATAGGCCATTATTCCAGGGATAGATGGGTAAATTCGGGTGGAAACCCATGTGCAAGGTTTTCTTCTAGAACATGTGAGAAGATGCAGTCTGTTACAGCCAGCGGCACTTGCTGGGTGCCGGCGGCACTCACTGAGTGCCGGGTGGCACTTGCTGAGTGCCGGGCGGCAAACAGTGAGTGCCGGCGCGGCACTCAGTGAGTGCCGCCGCATTTTCCGCGTGCCGGGGCTAACTGAATTTTGTCCCTCTTTTTGATTTTTCAAAAGTATGTTGGTGTAAACAAAATTTTTTTATTTTATGTATGTATATATTTACATTAAGATCCCCCATGTGCATGGTATCAACCATGTGCATGGTATATTTTGAATATACTATTTCTTTTTTGTATTTTCTCTTTTTCAAAAAATCTTTTCATTTATTTTGTCCTTCCTTTTTTCAAGGAAACTTCCTCTTTCTCTCTTTCTTTTTTTTTTTTTTGTTTTTTTTTTGTTTATAAATTCTCTCTTTTTTTTTCTTTAAAATAAAATGGATTTCCAGACTGGGTTTCTCACATGTTCTTCGTCGTTCAGGTTTCCCTCCCGAATGCCTGAATCCTCTCCCTTTATCATTTTTATTATTTTCTAAAAATTTTATTGAAGATTTTGAATTTCTTGGGAAAATCCTCGAATGTCACGGATATCATCATCATCGGTCTTTGAGAGGTAACCAATCCCTGGATTTGACGTTTGGTCAAAATTGGGGTGTCTACAGTTTGCCCCTCTTTGACAGAGCTCGTGAAGCAACGCATATCACAAGCGAATGTCAAAGCCTGTGTGAAAGACAAGCCTTTGACCAAATAGTCGAATCCAGGTAAAAAAAAACAAAAGTGCGTTGCAAAATTGGGTGTGCAGATAGCCAAATGCTGGTCGTGCTCAAGGGTGAGCTGCCTACGTATCCCAATGGGAATCAGACCGGGACGTAGTTCGGGCAAAGGACAACAATACACCAACGCAGGTAGTCACACAGATGAATGCACCTATCTTATCGTGATGCACATGCTCATGCAATCTTATACCTTATGCTCCCAAACGTGATGATCCTGAGTCACGTTACTCTTCCTATTATCAGAAATGCACCATATACATCGAATCATCCTATTATGATACCGTCTTACTCTAGGAACATTATGACTGATGTATATACATTTCACATGCGTATGAGAATCGTCTGATTGACTGAGATGCGCCTTGCGCCTTATACTCCATAGTCGAATCAGGTAGCACGCTGAAAGATTGAGCCGCTTCATGCCTTACGCTCTATAATCTCCCAAAATCATCTGATCGACTAAGTCGAATCAGGTAGCACGCTGAAAGATTGAGCCGCTTCATGCCTTACGCTCCATAATCTCCCAAAATCATCTGATCGACTAAGTCGAATCAGGTAGCACGCTGAAAGATTGAGCCGCTTAATGCCTTACGCTCCATAATCTCCCAAAATCATCTGATCGACTAAGTCGAATCAGGTAGCACGCTGAAAGATTGAGCCGCTTCATGCCTTACGCTCCAAAATCTCCCAAAATCATCTGATCGACTAAGTCGAATCAGGTAGCACGCTGAAAGATTGAGCCGCTTCATGCCTTACGCTCCAAAATCTCCCAAAATCATCTGATCGACTAAGTCGAATCAGGTAGCACGCTGAAAGATTGAGCCGCTTCATGCCTTACGCTCCAAAATCTCCCAAAATCATCTGATCGACTAAGTCGAATCAGGTAGCACGCTGAAAGATTGAGCCGCTTCATGCCTTACGCTCCAAAATCTCCCAAAATCATCTGATCGACTAAGTCGAATCAGGTAGCACGCTGAAAGATTGAGCCACTTCATGCCTTACGCTCCAAAATCTCCCAAAATCATCTGATCGACTAAGTCGAATCAGGTAGCACGCTGAAAGATTGAGTCACTTCATGCCTTACGCTCCAAAATCTCCCAAAATCATCTGATCGACTAAGTCGAATCAGGTAGCACGCTGAAAGATTGAGCCGCTTCATGCCTTACGCTCCAAAATCTCCCAAAATCATCTGATCGACTAAGTCGAATCAGGTAGCACGCTGAAAGATTGAGCCGCTTCATGCCTTACGCTCCAAAATCTCCCAAAATCATCTGATCGACTAAGTCGAATCAGGTAGCACGCTGAAAGATTGAGCCGCTTCATGCCTTACGCTCCAAAATCTCCCAAAATCATCTGATCGACAGATTTGTTTGGTGAAGACCAGAGAAACAAATGTATTTTTCTTCTATGCAAAGTCAAACTCAACTCTTATTTTTCCCTTTTTGAGTTACTCTCCTTTTCAAGATTTATTTTACAATTTTCCTAGATCTGAAAATACTCAAATGCGTATCCATTTCATTTCTGGGATTCGATGGTCCATCAGATTATCTTAACTTCTCAAATCAATTCATTCTTCTGAACTTTGGAGTTGATCAGATCACAAACCAGATCACATTTTTCAAAATCGGAGACATCCAAGCTTAGATCAAATTGTCTTTCAAATAGTTGGAGCCAAAGCAAGCTCAAACCGTATCGACTTTTCAAAATTTGGAGTTGATTAGGCTCATACCGAATACTCTATTGAAAGGATCGGAACCAATCAGTCTCGAACATATCATTTTTCAAACAAGCTCAAACCAAATTATTTTTCAGAGAAATAGAGTCAATCCCGCTTATATCAAATCAATTTTTCCAAAATTTGGGAGTCAGTTAGACTCCAATCAAATTCAATTACAAAGAAATCCGGAGTCGATCAAACTCAATTTTCTTATTTTCTAAAATTGGGAGTCAATTAGACTCCAATCAAATTCAATTACAAAGAAATCAGGAGTCGATCAGACTCAATTTTCTTATTTTCTAAAATTGGGAGTCAATTAGACTCCAATCAAATTCAATTTTATAGAAATCCGGAGTTGATTAACCTATTTATTGCAAACGGGTGTTCCTTGACAAAATTTTCAACAAGCAGGGGCTAATTCCCATTTACAAGAGGGCTTTAAAACTCATTTTTCAAACCTCGGGGGTCTTTTTGAAACGAGGGAAAATTTATAAGGACATGGGAGCAAAATTCGGGGGTTCTTTTGTAAATAGTGAAGATCAGGGGTAAAAGAGCCATTTGGCAACGCGGCGGCACTCAGCAAAAAGGAACCGGCACTCACGGAGTGCCGGCCGGCCATCACCAAATGCCGGGCGGCATTCAGTGAATGCCGGCCCCCTTTTCACCGAGTGCCGGCCTGACTGGCAGTTCATAAAAGACTACTAGGCCTCTTCTTCTTTCTTTTCAATCTCTTCCTCTTCTTTCTTCGGGTTTCCTCTCCACAACTCCATTCTCTTTTGATCTTCTCTTCAAGAATCATTCATAATCAAGGTAAGTTCACATAAAGATTACATCTTTGCTTGATTTTATAAGTAGAATCATAGTTATCCCCATGGTATTTTACTTTCCTCCCCCAAAACTCTCATATGAAAAATATTTTCTTTGTTTGTAGTTCTCCCCATGGCTAGTGGTTCAGGGTCTTATGGCCCTCCTAAGAAGAAATATAAACCCAATCCAGTCCACAGTTCATCAGTTTTACTTGCCGATCCTGGGGCACATCTCTCGGCACGGGCCTTCAATCGATTGGTACACTTCCAAACTTCCCTCTTTATGCTTATGATGAGATAATGCAATGCAGTGCTATGAATGATGAGCAATGCATGCATGAATGCCCTTCCCCCCTTTCTATGCCAATGTAGTATATGATAATCAATGCATGCATGTTTGAAAATTCAACCTATTCACCAATCCCCTC
Source organism: Hydrangea macrophylla (assembly GCA_033977485.1). Lineage (NCBI taxonomy): Eukaryota > Viridiplantae > Streptophyta > Magnoliopsida > Cornales > Hydrangeaceae > Hydrangea > Hydrangea macrophylla. Next base: position 68,444,680 of record CM066986.1, on the reverse strand, counting down.
TTTCATGATTAGGATTCAATGCTTGGTATTGTGCCCCCCTCTTTTTATTATTGCCCTTAGTTGGACACATTGATTTCATTATTCCATTTATTCATTGCTAATGGGCGGTTGTGTTAATCTGGATGAATTTTGCGTATGCTTAATATTTTGAATGAACTTAAAATCCAATCATTGCTTACGACCCACAAGCATTTGTGTTTTTAGACTTCACAAGAGATCCCCTTTTATTTCAAATCGCCGAGTCGCCTCGACTCCAAAGAATTTCATTATTTTTCAAATCAACGAGTCGCCTCGACTCCAAAGAATTTCATTATTTTTCAAATCAATGAGTCGCCTCGACTCCAAAGAATTTCATTATTTTTCAAATCAACGAGTCGCCTCGACTCTCAAAGAATTTTATTCTTATTTTTCAAATCAACGAGTCGCTTAGACTCTCAAAGAATTTTATTCTTATTTTTCAAATCAACGAGTCGCTTAGACTCGGGAATTATTTTCCTTATTCACTAAATTGCATTGCTTGAATCCCCAAAAGAAAACATTTATTATTCCCTCCTTTTCTTATTTTCTTTTCTCTCTTTTTTTTTTTTTTTTTTTTTTTTTTTTTTTTGCAGACTCCAGAATTTGTCCTCAAGGGTCATGGGAGCATGGCCCATGGCCGAAGGTGGTATGTGGAGCTCTCTGATGATGTGAGAACCTTGGTCAACAATGCTGGATTTGGGCTCTTTGCTTTGCTTCTGGAGAAGAGTACAAATGACCGGACCCACATTCAAGCCTTGGCGGAAAGGTGGTGGGACACGACGAACACCTTCCACATGCCTTTCGGGGAGATGACGATGACTCTCTTAGACTTCGCCATGATCACTGGCGTCCCATTTGGTGGCCTCCCTATTGCTCGTTATGACGATCTTCAGAATCGTCATGAAGAAATTATTGACTTGCTTGGGGCTCATCCAGGGGATTTCATAGTTCCCGCAAAATGGTTCTTGGATACCTTCAAGAATCAGGCCTTCACTGACGATCAAATGGCCAGGGCCTTCATCATGTATGTGCTGGGTTGCTCGCTGATGAGTACAAAGGGTGACACAATCAGTCTTGGGTATTTGGCTTCTCTCACAGACGTCGATCGCATCTCCCAATACAATTGGGGAGGGGCAGGTTTGGCCACTCTCTACAACCACATGAGTGAGGTTTCTAGGGGAAATTCCCCCTCCACGGGCGGGTACTGGAGAGCTTGGGAGGTAAAGCTTCAATTGTATTATTTATTTATTCATTCATTTCATCCTTATTCCTTTTATTTTTATTGCATTCATTTCCTCCAATCTTGAAAACTGAATTTGCCTCTTTATTTTGCCTTGCAGATATGGTCGCATGAATACCTCCGGATGAGAGCTCCCAGTACTCGGGACAACGAGGCGGCTATCATGCCTCAGGGCTTGAAGTGGAGGAAGGAGGCAACGGGCCGAAAAGTCGGGGCTCATGATTTTGTTGGCTACCGGAACCTCCTAATTAATTTGCGTGAGATTCATGTGATATGGAACCCGTGGGCAGCGGCCCTCCCAGAGGCAAGTGAAGCAATTCAGGCAGCGGTGGCCTATTCTAGATTGAGGATTCTGATGGTGGGTGAGGTGTGCCGGGAGTGGTACCTTGGTGAGAGGGTGACTAGGCAGTCTCTTGCTGCCCCAAACTTTTATGTGCTGTGGGTCCCCCCAGCTACTATGAGGAGCACAGAGACCCTGGATCATGACGACCTGGTGGCCGCTCTAGACGGGGAGAACATTGCAAATCTTCTGGACGGCCCAGATGGTTATGCAGCCTTTAGATTGAATTCTCTTATGCATAATTTTCCCCTTATGGATGTCGTCCGGGTAACAAACCTTATTCACATATGTATATTTCTTTCATTTCTGCTTTCCATTCCTTTTCAATCTTTTAAGTCAAAAAAACTCTTATTTGCAGCCTGTTCCTGGGGTCGCTGAACCCCCAGCCCTTCCGCAGTGGAATTGGAGCGTTCCCATGGTCGACATGGGTCAAGAGACCATGTACCAGCTGACCCCTTACACTCAGAATGTCCCGACTATCCCTCTACAATATGATACAGTTCCCCGGGATTATGCTGAAGAGGGTCTGTCATATGCTCACACCGTCCAGCACTGGATTCATGGACGTGAATGGAGGGTAAATCCCTTTTTGTTTGGAACAAAATTCTCTTTTTTTTTTCTTTTTTTTTTATTATTCTTTTTTTTATTATTTGCAAAAATTCAAATAGCCATAAAAAAACTCAAAAGATATTCTTATTTATCTTCAAAAAGAATCCAAATGATCACCTTTATTCTAATAACTGCATTCTAATTCTCTCTTTTCTTTCTCTTTCTTCTTCTTTTTTTTTTTTTTTTCAGGCTGATGGAGCAAGGACCAACGCCGATCTTCAGGCTAGAGCTATGGTATTACACTCCCTCTCTTCTTTTCCTTTCTCCTCTCTTTTTTTTTTTTTTTTTTTTTTTTTTTGCATTACTTATTTCGCCTGTTCTTTCTTACAGGAAGCTGAGATGGCAGCTCTGAGGAGACAAATCCAGGAGTTCCAATTGAGCCAGGGTAGCGGCTATCAGGAAGGTGCTGGCGGTAGTGGCCAAGGCGGCGACTACCAAGGAGGTGATGGAGATGGGGGAGATGGAGGAGATGGAGGTGATGGCGGAGATGGAGGCGATGGCGGAGCTGGGAGAGGTCAGGCAGCTCAGCAAACGCCCAGAAGGAATCCTCGTCGTAGACGAGGATAGCTTATCTCCTTTATGTTATGTTATGTCCCTGCAAGGACAAAAGAATTTCGAATTCTCTTATCTAGGCAAACTTAGCAATACTTATGCATGGTGGCCTGCGTGCCCATTTTGAATTTGTTTATATTCAATCTTGATTGCTTCCCCGTATTAGTTCTTGAATCTTATTCCTTTTTGCTTATTTAGATTATGAATACCCTTTCTTAGCTTTATTTTAATGAGTGGTGCAAACAATGATGCTTAAAATGATGATTGGCAGCATTTTTATTCAAATTCTGTGCAGGTTTGGGCTGATTGAAGTTACAAAATGACCCATGTGCTTTTTAAACCTGGGCCGGCACTCGGTGAGGCTGGGCGGCACTCCGTGAATGCCGTGCGACATTCAGTAATTGCCGGCCGGCACTCAGTGAGTGCCGCCGCTTTACATCGAGTACCGGTCCGGCCCCTTTTTCTATATAAGCTGCCATTTACCCATTCCTAGGTTCGTTCAGGATTTCTAGAGCCATTTTGCCTTCTTTGCATTCAAACTTTTTTCCTTTTATATCCCCCTTCTTTCTTCATGGCCCCTATCAGTTCCGACATCTTGTACCCATGGATGGATTCCCTTTCTGGCATAGATCGACTCAACCTTGAATCCCACAGACTGACGGGCCTTTTCGCTTTTCGCCATACAGCTCTGGATGAGGACTTGCTTCGAGCAGCTATCATGTGTTGGGACCCTTCTCTTCACGTCTTTCGATTTGGTCACGAGGAGGTCTGTCCTCTCTTTGAGGAGTTTAGTGCCATCCTTCATACCGATCCGTATGCCGATTTGATCATTCCACAGATCCAGGCAGGATATATTCAGGATTTATCGGCCCTTCTTGGCATTTCTCGGGGCACTGCCGGCTCCCTTGTTCATGATCGTCATATTGATTTTGACCGCCTCTCCTCCACTTACGCACCCATTGACGATCCCGACGATAGGAGGTATCAGGTCATCAGGCGGAATGCCCTTTCTCTGGCGATGCTTTCACACTTCTTATTTCAGTCTTCCACTGACATCCTGATTCCGATCGTATGTGGCCTCTGAGAGATGCGGAGTGCTGTTATGCTCGTTCTGGGGGAGACTTTTCTAGGTCTGGATCATGCACATACCGCGGGATCAATGCTGCTTTAGGGGTCACCCCACGTTTTACAGATTTGGCTCATCGAGCGCTTGGGCTTCTTTGCTCACCTTCCCCTCGGGAGACTGCTCCCTTATGATCGCATGGACGTCCATTACCCCTCCCGCACAGTTACCAGCTGGCTTGCTTGGTTTCGAGGCTTGAGTTACGAGGACATCTGTTGGATATGCCCTCGCTGGTCTTATTGTTCTATCGCGGTACGTCTTCCTGGGCGTCCCGGGATTTGGTTGACTGGTCTGCGAGTTACCACCTTTTACATTCCCAGCCGGGTAGCCCGTCAATTCGGCTTGCTCCAAGATGTCCCCGATGTTATTACTGCTGATTTCTCGAGGAGCTCCGCCCTACGTCCTTCGACAGTGAGGATATTCGCAGAGGCTTGGTATGATAGGGTATCAGCTCCCTTTCGGAGGATTCCAGCTTCAGTCGTCCCGTCCGCAGAGTATTTGCTTGAGATTCAGTCTCTGGTCAGGGGGTAGCTTCCCGATAGACAAAATAAAAAGGAACGAAGCAAGATTTTAAAAGTTTTGACAAATTCTGCTTAACTTTGGCTAGGTTTATTTTCTGTGATGCATTTTTTCTTTCTTTTTTTTTTTTTTTTTTTTTTAATTATATTTCAAAAAATGCCCTGATCATGAAGAATCAAAGTTAGCACTTCTTTAATTTCTCTGGGCTATGAACAGTTTTCCCCTCAATGCCTCCTTCGGCTTTTATTACTCCTTCATGAGTCTTGCTTAGTTTTAATCCCTCTATGTAATGAATTCTTGTTTGTTTCTACATGATGCACATTTTGATAGCCAGTATATCCAGAAATGGGTTTAAGCTTTGTCTGGGTTCATCTGCTCTAGCAAACGAAGTTTGCCCCTGGTTTCGGGATTTAGATGTGGTTCTAGGACAAACGCAAGTTTGCCCCTAGTTTGACATGGTGAAAACTTGGGGCTCTTAAATTTGTTTTGGGTTTTGGACCGAGGGCCTTGTGAGCCCGCCTACTTATCCCCGAACGGGTATCAGGTCCGCAGTAGTTCAGCCAAGGCTAGAAAGAACACACATACATCTTTTGTTTTGTGACCGAACCGAGCAGGTTGCCTACGTATCCCCTACCGGGAATTAGGTCAAGTGTAGTTCATCAATTCTGGAGGTTTTGAAAGACAAGGTTTCAAGCAAAGTATTTTTTGAGGCGATCGAGGTTGATTGGTTGTTTAAACTCAACTCCATCTAGGTCCATGAGATAGGCAGCTCCCCCGGAGAGGAGTGTCTTGATGATATATGGTCCGACCTAGTTGGGTTTGAATTTTCCTCGTGGGTCATAAACGGGCGCTTTAAGTTCTTTGAGGACCAGGTCGCCCTCAGCAAGCTTCCTTGGGTGAACCTTTTTGTTGAAAGCACGAGCTATCCTTTTCTGATATCCCCGAGTATGGTTTACAGCAGCCAACCTCCTTTCATCGAATAACATCAATTCCTCATATCTCCCCCGCAACCATTCCAGTTCAGTTACCTCGCATTCTGCCAGAACTCTTAGAGATGGTATTTCAACTTCCACCGGTAAAACAGCCTCCATCCCGTAGACCAATGAGTATGGTGTAGCCCCGGTTGAGGTTCTCACGGAAGTTCGATATCCCCACAAAGCGAACGGTAATTTTTCATGCCAATCCCTATATGTATCTGTCATTTTCCCCAGGATGGCTTTCACATTTTTGTTTGCTGCCTCTACTGCTCCATTTGTTTGTGGTCTGTATGGTGAGATTGGTGGTGGGTGATCCTATACTTCTCTAGGAATGGAATAACCTCTCCCTGAAAATGACTCCCGTGGTCTGAAATAAGCTCATTTGGCACCCCGTATCTGCAGATTACATTCTTCTGGATAAAATTCACCACATCTTTTGCCTTCAAAGTTGCGTATGATGCCGCTTCCACCCATTTGGTAAAATAGTCTATTGCCACAATTATGTACCGGTGCCCATTTGAAGCTTTTGGAATTACTTCTCCGATGATATCAATACCCCACACAGAAAATGGCCAAGGGGTGGTCATGCTATAGAGCTGGGAAGGTGGGGTATGCATTAAATTTGCATGAACCTGACATTTATGGCATCTCTTAACATACTCACAGCAATCCTTATCTAAAGTCGTCCAATAGTATCCTTGCCGAATTATCTTTTTGGCCAACATATGTCCGCTCATGTGGGGCCCACAGACTCCTTCATGTACTTCTTCCATCATTTTCCCTGCTTCCCTTCCATATAGACATTCTAAATTATAACCGGTGTAGGACTTCTTCCACAACTTTCCCGCATAGATTACAAATTGAGCTGACAATCTACGAATCGCCCTCTTATCCTTCTCTGAAGCTCCTCCGGGATATTCTCCTTTCTCAACAAAATTCCAAACATCTATATACCATGGTATCTCAACCTCTCCCTCTTCTTCAATGGCGGCGATTATTTCATACGAAGGTCGGGTTCTCTCTTTTATAGACAAAGGAATCATGGAGACTCCTACAAGAATTTGGATCATTGAGGCTAAGGTTGCTAGGGAATCTGCCAATTGGTTCTCCTCACGGGGAAGGTAATAGAACGAAATTCTTTTGAATTGCACCTTCAGGCTCTCTAGGTATTCATGGTAAGGTCTCAACTTCTTATGCTTTATTCTCCAGTCACCCCTCACTTGTGATATTATTAGATTAGAGTCTCCGAAAACATCGATCTTTTCTACTCCCAAAGTCAAGGCTGCTTCCATCCCAATTATACATGCTTCATACTCTGCCGTGTTATTAGTCGAATTATACTTGAGCTTAATGGCCAAAGGAGTGGGGACCCCGCTAGGTGATACGAGGATAATCCCTACCCCGTATCCTATTTGATTAGCTGCTCCATCGAAGTACATTTTCCAAAGGTTCTCTTTTACTTCCATTACTTCTTCATCTGGAAACTTAAATTCTCCCCTTTCTTCAGATTCTATGGCGAGGTCGGCTAAATACTCGGCGACAGCCCTCCCCTTGACAGATTTGGAAGTGACATATCTAATATCAAATTCAGCTAGCATCATGGTCCAACGGGATATCCTACTGGTCAGGGCAGGTTTTTCAAAGAGGTATTTGAGTGGGTCCATTCGGGATATCAGGGTGATAGGAAAGGCTAGCATGTAATGCCTAAGGCGACGGGTACACCAAACTAGGGCCCAACAAGCTTTCTCCAACGGTGAATAGTTCAACTCATACCCAGTCATCCTCTTACTCAAGTAGTATATGGCTTTTTCCACACGCCCCTCTTCTTCTTCTTGGGCCAACATATACCCCATTGAGTTCTCGGTTATGGATAGGTATAGCAATAGAGGTTTCCCGGGCTTAGGAGGTGATAGGACAGGTGGGTTTTGAAGGTAGGTTTTGATCTTTTCAAAGGCTTTTTGGCACTGGTTATCCCATTCGAACTTTTCCCCCTTTCTCAATAATTTGAACAACGGGTCACAGGTCATGGTGAGTTTGGATATGAAGCGGCTGATGAACTGTATTCTTCCTAAGAATCCTCTTAACTCTTTTTCATTCCTAGGTGGCAGCATTTCGGCTATAGCTTGGATTTTGGTGGGATCTACCTCAATTCCTCTCTGGGTGATCAGAAACCCTAGTAGTTTCCCAGTGGTGACCCCAAAGGTGCATTTTTGCGGATTTAGCCTCATTCCGAACTTTCTCAGCCTTCCAAAAAACTTTCTTAATGCCTCCAGATGCCCTCCCCTTTCTTTGGATTTTACTATCATGTCATCCACATATACTTCTACTTCTTTATGAATCATGTCGTGTAATAAAGTGGTGGCAGCTCTCTAGTAAGTTGCACCTGCATTCTTAAGCCCAAACGGCATAACTCTATAACAGTAAGTCCCCCAAGGTGTGATAAAAGTTGTTTTCTCTCTATCCTCTGGTGCCATCAAGATCTGGTTATACCCTGAAAACTCATCCATGAAAGATAGAATTCATGCCCTAATACGTCGATGTGGGGTAAAGGGAAATCATCTTTAGGGCTGGCTTTGTTCAAATCTCGGAAATCTACACAAACCCTAACACGACCATCCTTTTTAGGAACCGGTACAATATTGGCAACCCAATCAGGATACTCGGTTACAATCAAGAATCCAGCCTTCAATTGCTTTTCAACCTCCTCTTTCACTTTAAGAACCCATTCAGGCCTCATTCGCCTCAATTTTTGTTTCACGGGTTTCGAATTTGGAAAAAGAGGAATATGGTGTTGGACAATTTCTGGATCAATTCCTGGCATATCATCATAGGACCATGCAAATACATCCTTGAATTCTTTTAATAGATTGATTAATTCTTTGCTTTCCTCATTATTAAGTGTGGAGCCAATAAAAACATTTTGTGGATTGTCTTCATTTCCCAAATTAATGTTTAAAGTGCTTTCCATGATTTTGCATGCAGGTTCATTTTCTTTTTCAATTAATTTTTGCAATTCATGGGGTATTTCATCATTTTCATTACATGCATCACAGTTATTATCATGCGCAGTTAAGTAAGCAGAATTAGTCACATTCTCATTAACTTTCTTGGGAGCAATTATAACAGACATAGAAATGGAAAGACGCCTCATTTGGGCCAATACAGACTCTGGGTGAGGGGGGTACCTATCACTAGACTCAAAGACCCACTCTTTCTTGCTTTCCCCTCCCATATCAGCTATGAAATGATCTTCCCGTTCCTCTTCCTGAGTAATCTCTTCTATTTCCACTTCTTCCGGCTTCCCTTTGTACTCTGGTTTCTCCCTTTCTTTATTCTCATTACTGTCTTCTTTATCCCGACTCTTCTCACCTTCATCTTTGATCTCTGCAGAGCTCCCTTTTTCGTCCTTCTTGTATCCTCCTTCTAGCAGGTTCTTCATTGCCGAGCCATCCATAGTACAGACCCAGTCCTGAGTAACGGCAGATTTTTCAGGCTGCTGAAGATAAGGGTCCTCATACTCAGAAAAGTCATGCGCAAAGAAAATCTCGAATCCTGGCTTCATACTCTTCTCTGCTTCATCCATCCACAACTCTGGAAAACCACAAAACGGAAAATCTTCTCCCTGTTTGACGAAGTACCCATTAAGAGTTTTCAGGTATGGTTCCATCGGTGCATCCGTTGCTTTCTTCTTCTTCTTCAACTCTTCCTTGGTTGGCGAGTATCCTAGCCCATGGGTGTGGGTTTGTGTGACGATACTTAGGAATTCTGACAGTCCTTGGTGTTTCTTACCTAAACCCATCCCTGGGAAGAACCTCATTTTTCTCATGATCCCGGCCACCAATGGACTGGCGTATTGATCAAAATACAGTGGTAAAAATTCCTTCGACTTCCCCTCTTCTATGACGTTAATGAACTCAAACCCACCCAAACTTGCTTCACCTTCTTGTATCTGTACTTCTAAAATCGGAGCACTTGATGAGGCCCCAGACACATTTATCCAGCTATCCCCCAGAAGATCACATACCTTGTTTTTCCAAATGTACTTAACTTTCTGATGGATGGTTGATGGAATGGCACCCAAACTATCAAGCCACGGCCTTCCCAAAAGCAGGTTGAATGATGCAGGAATGTCAATGATTTGGAATTCTGTTTCCCTTTCACCAGTCCCGACAGAGAGATTCAGAAAGATGATCCCCATCACTGCCCGTAGAGTGTTATCATAAGCCCTCACCTTTTGTTCCGATGGTATAAATGTAGATTCATCGAGCCCCATCCTTTTAGCTGTTCAAAAAGGGCATACATTTAATGCAGACCCGTTGTCGACGAGGCAAACAGGTAGAGAATTTCCTAGGCACTCAACGATGATGTGCAACGACTTATTGAAAACAGGTCCCCCAGGAGGTAAGTCAGCTTCAGAGAATGATATAGCCAGGGTTGGGTTTCTGCCGATCATGCCGATGAGATCTTCCGGAGTAACATCGATGGAAACATCCGACTGATTGAGAGCGTCAAGGACTGCTTGCCTATGACGCTTGGAAGCGATTAGCAACCCCCAAATAGTGATATTGGCCTGTGTCTTCTTCATCTGTCTTAAGACTCTGTCCTCCTCTTCTTCCTCATTCAGTTTCCCCTTTCCTTTATTCATTTCTTGTTCCGGGTGATCCTCCTCAAGTTCGTGCGGTTTAAAATGCCTCCCAGATCGTGTGAGGTGACTAATACCTTCTTTGACCCAAAGTCTATCTTGTGCTTCAACAATTTTCAAACCTTCCTCCTCACTTTCATACCAAAGGTCCTCCTTAACTTTATTAGGATCCTGAATACCGTCCCCTTTGTACCAAAGTGAATTGTCAGCTTCCGGTGCCCACCAATCTGCGTCAACAGTCCCTTCTATTTCTTTTCTTTTGCCTTCATCTACCAACCCTTTTAGAGTGCAGATTTGCGGACCCTCCAACATCTGATAAGCTTTTCTCGGACTTCCCAACTTAGTGATCAATGCTGATGGGTCAAAAGAGCTCTCCTCATTTCCCAAGTAGTAAATTCTGGGTGGTGGTACGGCATGATGATCAGGTAGCGGATTTCTGGTAACATTTGGTGGGTTGGCGGGTGGTTCAGATATTATTTTCTTGTTAATCAAATCTTGAATCTCATGCCTTAGTCTTAAACACCGGTCAGTTGAGTGCCCCTGCTCCTGATGGAACTTGCAATATAAATCAGGTTTGAAATTCGGAGGTGGTGGATTTGGTCTGGGTCGCGGCTCCAGTAGACGAAGATGTCCTTTTGCTACCAGCCTATCGAGAGCCGTGGACAAAGATACTCCCAACTCTGAAAACCTCCTTAAAGGCTTATCCCCTCCCCTCTTTGGGTAATTTCTGGTTACATCAAACTTTTTCTCAGGTTCGCTCAGCGCGTTCACATCCGTAGGCCCTGAATGACCTCCCGAATGTCCTCCTCCTGTTCCATAGTTCGGTCGTCTATACCTGTTCACTGGCTCTTCCTTCTTAATGACCCCTTCCTGTATCGCATCTTCAATTCTGGTTCCTATATCGAACACCTCGGTGAAGGTATTGAGGGATTGGAACCTCATCTTCTCCTGATAGATGGGTTGGAGGTTCTTCATCAGCATTCGGATTTGCTCTTTTTCAGTCGGCCTTTGTATCATCTTAGCAGCCTTTCCTCTCCATCGGCTTAGAAATTCAGCAAAAGATTCTTTGTTCCCCTGTCGGGTAGTCTCCAAATCCCTGATAGTAACATCCAGATCTTGATTGTATTCGTATTGGGCCACAAATGCTTTTACCACTTCTTCCCAATTTCTAGTCTTCCCTGGTTCCAGAGTGAGATACCAAGACAAAGCAGCCCCAGTCAACGTCTGTTGAAACAAGACTGCCATCATGACCGTGCTTAGACCGCTAGGCTGAAATGCCCCTATACACATTCTGATGTGGCTACGAGGGTTCCCTGTTCCATCAAACTTGTCGAATACAGGCATTTTAAATCCTGCGGGCAATACCTCACAAACCCCTTCATACAACCCTTCCAACTCCAACAAATAGGTGTCAACTCCATGGGCCTTTCGGACCACCCTTTCCAACTTCTCCATTTTCTCAGTCATCAACTTGTCTTTCTCAGCCCTTTCTTTTTCTAGTTTCTCCCTTGCTTCAATCCCTTCTGTTTCATCAAACCAATCTTCATCCCTGTGAGGAGGATCATTGCCTGGCTGCTGTCGTGCTAGTGCTTCTATCATGGTCATCATTCTAGTCATTTGTCCCGCTTGCTGTTCCACCATTGTCCTTAACTCTGCCATCTCCCTTGCATTAGCCTCTTGTGCCATCTATTTTCTCACTAGTCTTGCAGTAGAATCTCTGTACCAGGCTATGCTCGTAGTTGATTCTATGTTTTACCTACAATCATATTTATTTTAGTCATTTTAACAACTTTTTCCTCCCTTTTCACCATTATTTGTTTACCTTTTACTTTTATTATTGATTCATATGCTTTCATGAATGATTCGTATGCCATACGGATGCAAATGCATGTGTGTGTGTGTGCCTATTCTATATGCTAAATAAAAGAAAATTCTAATCCTAACACATAAACACATAAGCACATAAAATCCTCCTCCATGTTGAGTGTGCTAATTTCTCCTTTCATTGTGATCCTTTTTTACCCCTTTAAGGTTTCAGAATTTTGAAATCCATTTAACAAGTATTTCCCCTAGATGATGGGACCTTTTCAAAACAACAACATTTCTTTTGAAAATGATTTCTTTAATTGCAGAGATTTCTTGGATTATATTCTTTAACAAAAAAAAGGTGATTAGGTCCGAATTTTGCTTTGAAAAAGAAGCATTACTTTTAGTTGGTAAAACTTTTCAACCTTTTTCAAGAATTTTGGGTTCCAAGATTTTTAGGTTCTTCCTTCAGATATGGTCGATTTGAAATTTTAATTCAAAAGTGAACTCCAAAAAATTTTGAAAGAGTGATTGAATGCCTTGGAATAGAGATACCAAAATCTATTTGCTTCCGAAAATGTATTTTAAAATTCTTTGGGTAGGAGGATCACATGATCGGATTATTGTCATACTCTTCATGAATTCGGATGCATACAAGGTCAATGATGCTTAGCTAAACATGATACAAGAGATGTAATCTTATAATCAAGATTTGGCTTATTCTTAAATGTCATAGGGCATGAAAAGGAATTGCTCAAAAGTGATTAAGAGGTTACACATCTTTTATCAAGCAAACATCGTCATCATCTCAAGTAATCCCTTTCGGGCACACAAAACTCCCTAGCACATAATCCTAATCAAGAGTTGATTTCCTAATTTTGAAAGGTTCTATAAAAGTGATATTGTCAATATCAAAATATAAAAGTATACTTTACTTTTCTAAAGATTTGTAGCGTGGAAGTAAAGGTCGAACCCACAGAGATTGAATTACTACGACTTTAATTTTAAAACCTAAGTCCAATTAATTATGAAAACGAGATTTTGATTTTGAATTTAATTAAACTAAGAACAATAAAATAAATCTAAATTATGAAAGCGATTTAAAAGTATTTTTCTAAATATGTTTAAAGGAACCTAGGATTGCAAATCCACCACTAGCTTCATAATAGGAATATTTATGCATTCAATTAGATTATTAAGTTGGATGATAATGGAGAATTGTAGCTACAAGCCCAATTCCTCCGTCAAGAAAATAACTATGGTTCAAGCACCAACATAATCCATCTTCGGTTAGCACGAATTATCCCACACTAAACTAGGGTTGTGGTATAATCCATCTAATCTAGGCATGGACTATTCGGATACTTGATAGCACAATTCAATAAAGCACCATTACATGTAAATAATCTAAACAAGCACAGCAAGTATAGATCATTGAGCACATCACAGTCAAAATAGATCTAAGACAAGAATAAACTTTGAAAGTAATGATTTAATCAATAGAAGTACGATTTTATTATAAAAAATCCTCTAAACATGTAATCATCATCCATACATAATAAATCTAAAATAAAAACATAAATAAAACCCTATTACTTGGCTAGGGTTTCATTGAAACCCTAGATCTAGAGTTTAGTTGTCCATAGAATTGATGAATAGCAAGAGGTTGATGGAGGAGGCCATGGGAATCCTTGGTCTTCTTCTTCTTCTCCTTGCTTTTTTTCTCTTCAATGGCTGAAAATAATGTATAATATGGCTGTATATTGATGTGTATAATGATGTGTAATGATTTGTATATCTAAAGTTGATTTAGAATAGGATTTGTATAGAGTTTGGAAGGATTTAGGAAGCTTTCCTAAGTCAAATCGCGCTAAAACTGCTGTTTTTACGTTTCTGGACGTATTTAACCAATTCGGATCGCACAGGGCTCTTCAGGGCTTCAAAATACACAACTTTGACTTTTTCAAAGGGTCGCTCGCGCGGGTCGCTCCAGCGACCTGGGCATTTTCCAGAATTTTCTCAGATTTTTCGCTGCTCTGCACCACTTTCGTAGAATTGCGATAACTTTTGACTCGGACCTCGGATTGACTCACCGTTTGCGGCCACGCGTCCGTAACTCGAAGATCTACATTTTATATCTGTGGAGAAATTTCTCAAATCTGAAGTATTACTTGTCAAAAATGCAATTTTCCGAGGCTGTTACAATATTCTTCCTTCACCGGAACCATCTTTTAAGCCCAGAATGACTTCCAAAGCCTCTAATCATTGGATTTTTGTGCATTTTCATGTTAAAGCTCCAAAATCTACAAAATATAGAATACCTATTAAAAATCACTTAATAATTACATGAAATGGGCTAACAAAGCGTATTTTTAGGACTATAAACGGCAACTATTCGTCGCCGATCACACCCCCAAACCTACTCTTTGCTAGTCCTCGAGCAAAGAAAAACATAAAACTAAATACTACTATACTTAACAATCCTAACTCACTGTCGCAGGCAACACGATTGCATTTAGCATATGCAACAAGCCTTTTAAACCCCTAAGTGTCCCTAGTCGGACGAGTGAAGTCTCGTGAGGGTTCTCGTCAACAAGTCACCCACAACCATCTTTATTAACTTATACATTCAAAAACTTTTATTAAAAATGAAAAACATAATATTCAATACTCCTTATTATAAAACAATGATTCGAAATAGAATAACGAACAAGAAGAAATGGAATCAAACGTCCACTTAAATCATGAAAAACAATCCCACGTACATGCATCGTATAAATCAATAGAGTTTCTCATAAAATTGCACGTGTGTGATATGGTAGTCAAATGAACACGCGCATGTCATGAACTTGGAATATAACTCGGATGACCATCTAACTATGTCTTGACTACGAATCTCACAATGTCAATCACACTCTCAAATGAAACACTCAGAAACAGGTGTAATTTTTCTAATATATGGGAGCAAAGGAAATATATTTTCAAAACGATAAATGCTCACATATGACTCAAAAAAGACGCATGACACGAAAGAACAATAGTCTCATGGATAGGATGCCAATCAATCAAGAAAAATTAATCATTACCATGTTTTAATCCCCCTCCCATCGTTTTCATATCCGAACCATGTTTCCTAGGATCAAATAGGACTTTTCAAAGGTTGTAATGTGGCTCAGGCAATGAAAAATGATAGAAAGGATTAATTGGGT
The DNA here is from genome assembly GCA_033977485.1 of Hydrangea macrophylla. NCBI lineage: Eukaryota > Viridiplantae > Streptophyta > Magnoliopsida > Cornales > Hydrangeaceae > Hydrangea > Hydrangea macrophylla. The sequence continues at coordinate 68,429,645 of CM066986.1, read as the reverse complement.
AGGTTTACGAATGGCATTGTAAGGCATGTTTGATCTCTTTCATTCTTCTTCTACAAACTCTCATCTTTTCTTTCTCTTCATTCCTTTTCATTCATTTTTCTTCTTTTCTTTCATTTTTTTTCAACCTTCCTCTTCTTTATTTTGTTTCTTTTCCTTTTTCTTTTCTCGCTTCTCAAATGACTATGCATTGAATACCAAGTAACTACCCCAATAGCATCTTGTCTTCTTCTTCTCAATCACACATCGCCTTAACACCACTAAAAGTTGACAAATCTCTCAGTGGTGAACTCCAAGTTTGTCAAGTCAGAGCAAAAACAAGGATAATGGTAATTAAAGAAAGAAATGGCATTTTAACGACTCAAAGGGCGAACTAAGGAAATTTTTCATTTATCGGTCGGTAATAAACAAAGAAGGCCTATAATCATGTCCTATGGTTATATGGTTCTTCAACATGTACGACAGAAGATTATTTAGCATGGTAGTAACTATTTTAACTTGACTATCAACCAAAACAAGAATAATGAGACTAAACAACGAGTTAATGCGCTATTTCAATGAAATTCGATAATATGTACTTATAACCCTCGAAAAAGAAAAGATAGGCTCAAAACCTCACCGGGTCTAGTCTCCACCATGTGTTATCTAGAAATCCGAATCATATTATAGTTCACATCAAACATGTATTCAAGCGACTACGTGCAGTGCATAGGTTTATGTGCAAATCTATGATATAAAACTACGATTCAAACGATACATGACCTAAAACATTACATCATGACTTTAGCAAACATTTAATCACATCTTCTCTTATTTACCATTCTATAACAATCCAAGTTACATAACAAGATCTATCAAATTTATATTGCAAAAACGTCGATAACATCGTTTATTTAAGCACAAGTATCGATTTTTTTTTTAAATTAGTGCATAATAATGTGCGTGTGTGCATACCCCCAAACCTAAACCTTTCATTGTCCCCAATGAAACACTAAAATGAAAGAAAGGAGAGTACGTAAAGAAGGAACGATATTACCTCGATCTTGACAAGCATAGAACAGGTGAACACAAAGGAATATGGCTATAAAGTTCAATGTTACCTGTTACTTCTTAACAAAAGAAAATTAAACAAACAAAATAATAAAAACAGCTAAAAGAATTATAACTAAGCTAAACGAAACTAAATAAACTATAAGAAGAAACAAAACTACGAAGACAACACGAAAATAAGCTATAAAAGGAAATAAAACATTACCAGAATTATGAAAACAATCAAAGACTCGATCTAAAAGTACCTAAGAAACAATAACAGAAATGGTGAAAACTGTGTGACAGGTGTGGAGGACTGATATAGAAAACAAAAGAAAATATCCAGAAAAGGGAAAATCGCGCGAGCGGTCCGCGCGAGCGAATCCCTAGTTTTTTTTTTTTTAATAACTATCGCGCCAGCGAGGTACCTCGCGCCCGCGAGATCAGGCGCGAGGAGAACCTGAGGGCTCATATAAAGAAAACGACAGAAAAATCACTAAGGCACATTCTCGCGCGAGCGGGCCGCGCGAGCGATGTCTCGCGCGAGCGGGCCGCGCGCGCGAGAATGATATTTTCCATTTTTTAGCTAAAATTATGTATAGTATATTAAAATAAATTAATTCCAACCCCCAAACCTGTCCAGAATGTCCAAAACAAACTCAAAATTAAGAGAAACGAACGAAATAAAGCTTGGGTTGCCTCCCAAGAAGCGCTAACTTTTACGTCTTCAGCTAGACCGTTCCAGCTCAAGAATCATGGAGGTTGAAAATCAGACTGTGAACCCTTTAAGATGTCAGGAAGAGCCCGATGGTAAGTTGAAAGCATGTCGCTTCGAATTAATTCAATCGACTGTTCATCCTGATTATATTCAATTCGATTTTTCACCTTTCTAGTAAATTCTTCATTAGGGGCCGAGGTATTAGGATTCATCCACTCATCATCCACTATATTATTCTCCGCACTGTTATTTATTACGTTAGTAAGTTCATTATTCCGTTTAACCTCACTTTTTGCCTCACATAGGTAATCGTCGTCTTTAGGAGGTTGATCCATAGCATTAAAAACGTTTAATTTTAAGTTCATGTTCCCAAACGACACTTTCATTACCCCCGTCCGGCAGTTAACACGTGCGTTAGCGGTTGCTAAGAATGGACGGCCTAGAATGACAGGAGTGTGTTTCCTAGCATCTAGCATGGGTTCAGTGTCAAGGACCATGAAGTCGACAGGATAATAGCATTTATCAACCTTAACCAAGACGTCCTCGACGATTCCTCTAGGTATTTTAATAGAACGATCCACTAATTGTATTGTAGCGGCCGTAGGTTTCAGTTCACCTAGACCTAATTGTTTATAGACGTGATAAGGTATGAGATTAACACTAGCACCTAAGTCAAGGAGAGCCCTATAAATGACAGTGTCACCTATGACACATGATATCGTAGGCGTACCGGGATCCTTATATTTTGGAGGTGAGTGTTGAAAGATTGAGCTTACTTTTTCCGTGAGGAAGACCTTTTTCGGAGTATGACTCCGCAATTTACGTTTTTGCGTACATAGGTCTTTAAGACATTTAGCGTAAGCGGGAATTTGTTTTATAGCATCGAGGAATGGAATATTGATTTTAACTTGTTTAAATACCTCGAGTATATCTTCGACTTTTGACTTTTTCTTTGAAAGATGAGACGGTTCCTCAATATTAGGTGGATATGGCATTCTCGGAATATAATTTGTTGGGACCGGTTCATTTTCTTTTCTACCTTGATTCACGTCCCCACCCATCTCTTTATTAGAGTTGATGTTCACATCTATCACATTCTCATTCTTATTAGGGGTTTCTATCACCTCCTCTCGTGTAGTCATCCTAGTTGAGACGGCGTTTACTTGTTCATTCGACCCCTTGACCTCATATTGTCCCTTAGGATTTTGAATTGTTTGACTAGGCAACGTCCCCTCGTTTCTACGACTCACTACAGTAGCTAGTTGTCCCATTTGGGATTCAAGCTTAGCAATGGATTGTGTGTGTGAGTGCACTATTTGTGCTTGTGCCTGTACTTGCATTTCAATTTTATTAAGGGATGCCAACACCTTTTCCTCAAAAATGTTACCCCTTGGAGGATTCGGATTAGGATGCGGTTGTTGGTATTGATTAGGTTGAAACTGAGGTCGATATGCATTAGGAAAATTAGTCGCCTCATTAGGATTATTATTATTATTTTTCCACGAGAAGTTAGGGTGGTTTCTCCATGGCGCATCCGGATTATTAATAGTCGAATTATAATTATTTCGTGGGTATTGTTGAATAGAATTAATGTGTTGCTCCACGAATTCCGGAAATTGACTCGCCGATGGACATGCAAGTATCGAATGTGAAGGATCAGAACATAATGCACAAATTTCATGAGCGGGTGGGGCTGTCGTTTGATTCATTGTTAAAAGTCGGTCAAGTTTGTTAGATAGTTCTTTTATTTCAATTGATTGACTTGACTCGAACTTTGCCTCCCTCTTAGGTTGATTAAGATATCCCTCAGAACGGACAGACACCACTTGGTGCATCGAATTCTCGCTCAAAGTTTCAAAAATTTTCCAGGCCTCGTCGGCGCTTTTGTGTAGGAAAGTTCCCGCACAAACGGCATTGACGGTGTTACGGACCGAAGGAATAAGTCCCTCGTAAAAGACCTGGACCAACTGCCACTTAGGAACCTGATGATGTGGACACGAACGTAATAATTCTTTAAATTTTTCCCACGCGTCATAAAGTGATTCCCCATCTTGCATAACAAAGTTTGTTATAGATTTTCTTATCTGATTCGTACGCATAATCGGGAAAAACTTTTGTAAAAATGCGGTGTGTAAGTCTTCCCATGTTCTAATTGTGTTTGGCTCCAACGATTGAAGCCAATATTTAGCTTTATCTTTTAAAGAGAATGGAAAGAGCCGCAATTTTAATTCATCATCAGTTAAGTTTTGGATTTTCAAAGTAGAACATATATCTTGAAAATCTCTTAAGTGTTTATATGGATCTTCATTTAGACGGCCATGGAAAGATGGAAGTAGCGAGATGGTAGACGACTTTATCTCAAAGTAAGATGCCGTCGCCTCCGGTAAATCAATACATGTTTGTGGCGTGTAAGTCGTAGGAATAAAATAATCTTTAAGTGGAGGAGGTGGTGGTATATTAGGATTATTCAAATTATTTCCGTTGTTATTTTGGTTGTTTTCATTATTATTTTCAATGTCTGCCATTTTAATTGGTTCTATGTTATTCAAGCGTGGTTTCTTTAGTCTTGTAAGAGTACTACGTATTTCAGATTCAAATAAAGACGTTGGTTTTGGTGTCAAATCGTCGTCTATTAAAAATTGTGTTCTAGAAGTTAAGTTTGAAGACTTGTTAAGTCTTAATGTACGTTCAAGTTCAGAGTCAAAAGGTTTTAATTCCGGTTTATTTGAACGTGTACCTAACATAAATTATAAGAAAGTAAACTAAAAACAAAGACTGACTAAACTAAAAAAAAAAAAAAAAACAAATAGCAATCACGCAACTAAGATAACAAGCACTCAACTACTGTGATGCATGAATATTATCCTGTAATGCAATGACCGCGTCAAGCCCAGCGCCCCGGGTTTCCTAGCTAATGCAGTGCAATTAACCCTAAACTAATGCAAATAGTGCGTCACAGCGCCCTGACTTACAGTGGTTTAAAGCGAGTTTCACAAGAAGCAATTTATTTTATTTTATTTATATTTTTATTTGCGTACGCTCCTTTGATGTAATTAGCTGCTCCACTCGGAAACGTTGAAGTGGTTTAAAGAGAGTTTCACAAGAAGCAATTTATTTTATTTTATTTATATTTTTATTTGCGTACGCTCCTTTGATGTAATTAGCTGCTCCACTCAGAAACGTTGACTACAAAATAAAGGAAAAAGTTAATAACTAAAAAGAAAACGGAAAATAAGAAAAATAAAAACTAACCTAATATTTACAAATTAACTAAACTAAGATTATAAAACTAAAGGTAGTAATGCAATCCCCGGCAACGGCGCCAAAAATTGATGTTGTCAATATCAAGATATAAAAGTATACTTTACTTTTCTAAAGATTTGTAGTGTGGAAGTAAAGGTCGAACCCACAGAGATTGAATTACTACAACTTTTAATTTTAAAACCTAAGTCTAATTAATTATGAAAACGAGATTTTGATTTTGAATTTAATTAAACTAAGAACAATAAAATAAATCTAAATTATGAAAGCGATTTAAAAGTATTTTTCTAAATATGTTTAAAGGAACCTAGGATTGCAAATCCACCACTAGCTTCATAATAGGAATATTTATGCATTCAATTAGATTATTAAGTTGGATGATAATGGAGAATTGTAGCTACAAGCCCAATTCCTCCGTCAAGAAAATAACTATGGTTCAAGCACCAACATAATCCATCTTCAGTTAGCACGAATTATCCCACACTAAACTAGGGTTGTGGTATAATCCATCTAATCTAGGCATGGACTATTCGGATACTTGATAGCACAATTCAATAAAGCACCATTACATGTAAATAATCTAAACAAGCACAGCAAGTATAGATCATTGAACACATCACAGTCAAAATAGATCTAAGACAAGAATAAACTTTGAAAGTAATGATTTAATCAATAGAAGTACGATTTTATTATAAAAAATCCTCTAAACATGTAATCATCATCCATACATAATAAATCTAAAATAAAAACATAAATAAAACCCTATTACTTGGCTAGGGTTTCATTGAAACCCTAGATCTAGAGTTTAGTTGTCCATAGAATTGATGAATAGCAAGAGGTTGATGGAGGAGGCCATGGGAATCCTTGGTCTTCTTCTTCTTCTCCTTGCTTTTTTTCTCTTCAATGGCTGAAAATAATGTATAATATGGCTGTATATTGATGTGTATAATGATGTGTAATGATTTGTATATCTAAAGTTGATTTAGAATAGGATTTGTATAGAGTTTGGAAGGATTTAGGAAGCTTTCCTAAGTCAAATCGCGCTAAAACTGCTGTTTTTACGTTTCTGGACGTATTTAACCAATTCGGATCGCACAGGGCTCTTCAGGGCTTCAAAATACACAACTTTGACTTTTTCAAAGGGTCGCTCGCGCGGGTCGAGCGAGCGGGTCGCGCGCGCGGGTCGCTCCAGCGACCTGGGCATTTTCCAGAATTTTCTCAGATTTTTTGCTGCTCTGCACCACTTTCGTAGAATTGCGATAACTTTTGACTCGGACCTCGGATTGACTCACCGTTTGCGGCCACGCGTCCGTAACTCGAAGATCTACATTTTATATCTGTGGAGAAATTTCTCAAATCTGAAGTATTACTTGTCAAAAATGCAATATTCCGAGGCTGTTACAACATTCTTCCTTCACCGGAACCATCTTTTAAGCCCAGAATGACTTCCAAAGCCTCTAATCATTGGATTTTTTTGCATTTTCATGTTAAAGCTCCAAAATCTACAAAATATAGAATACCTATTAAAAATCACTTAATAATTACATGAAATGGGCTAACAAAGCGTATTTTTAGGACTATAAACGGCAACTATTCGTCGCCGATCAAGAAGCTACTATGCAAAGACCGGGTTTTGGTCAAATAAGGGACCCTTGACACACACCCGATAGGATGCTTCATATACCAAAACATGGTACGAGATCAAGGGTGATCACACGGCCCCATGATGGCTTGACCGACCGGGTTGCCCCGAGCCTCCAAGGTCATAGTTCCGTGCAATCGACTGGCGAGACATGCAAGTGCAATGCAACGGGCATACAAAAATTAATTAACTCGATTAAAAGGATGCTTTCAAGTCTAATCCTCGAGTGAACCCAAAATCAGAAATTCTGGTCTGCGAAATCAGAGATTCTGGGTTCGATCCCCAGCAGAGTCGCCAGATTGTGGATATCGCAGGTTATTCTTTCTTTACCCACTTTTAAAACAAATATTTTTCAAATTCAAAGAGTCGCCACTTAATTTTTAAAAGGAAAATTAAGAAACCATTTAAAAGGAAACTGATCTTTTGCGAAACCAAAGATAAACTGGGTCCGGGGATTATGGAATGAAAGGGGAAGGAGCCCGGCGGACTAAAACACCCCCTTTCATCCTATCTCACGATAGGCCTCTACTCAACATCCTTTTTAATCAAGTTATTAATCTAAGCATGCCTTCAATTAATACATATATAGGTATACATAACACAAGCATGTTGAAAGGGTGCAAAATTGCTAACGGTAAAATATCATTCATAAGTCACATAATTCAACTAGCAAACATCTTGATATGCAATAGAGAACTAGAAAACATACCCGGGATCCGGCCGCGAATATCAAACGTACAATGCATGCAAAAATAAACCTAAGAAAGGTCTCTAACACATATATACACATAAGGCAAAACCTAAGCTAAGGTGTCGCACATGAGGTTGAAAAATCAATTAAAATCAATGAAGTAAATTAAACTAGAGAAGGGTTGAGAAATTGTACCTCAAAGCGCTACAAAACAAAGGTTAGTACACATGCCTCATACTAGATATAATATCAAAAGGTAATCAATCCTAAGTCATGTTCAATTAAATTCAATTAAGCCCAACTTTGTCCAAGAACTATTTCTAACTGTAAGCATCAATGTATATGAATGAATGAATGATTATGAACAATAATAAGATATGAATTTATTCACTAATTTGGATCACTTAGCCTCTGGGTTTAATCTAAATTATCATTATTCAAAACATGGTTTGAGTCCTAAGCCATTAGGAGACTATCTAAGTTGAAATAAACAAGGTTAGACAAAAACAATAGCAGTTTTTTGTGATTTACAGAGAGCAGACCTGACGTTCAAAAATGGAAATAAAATACTTTAAATGGTTGGATCTTACTGATTTTTGGATATGTTATGCCTCTGGGAATACTGAAAATCAAGGTTTCAACGGTTAGATCTCTGGGAATACTGAAAATACTAGACCTCACTCAGGATTCTGCAACCCTCTGTCTAGAGATCTTGTATGATTTTCTAAAAATAGTAAAAAAATGAGAAACACTTAGATCTTTTTAGGGTACTTTCCTAACACATTAAGGTACTTATAAAAAATTATTTGAGACCCCGAAAACTTTATTAGGGTTCTGATTTATTAATTTCAAAACAGACTTATTATTCTGAAAGCATTCTAGAACTCTGGACAGATTGTGATTAGCTCACAAAAATCATGATCAAACCTCTCTAATCCCAAAATCTTGCTAAAACAAAAATCACAGTGGTAAAACAATGTGTTACTGATATTTTCCCATTGGTTTGACTTGATTTCAACGGTTAGATCTTAAACTAAAAATCTTTGATCAAAAACAGTTTGTGAACCCACTGTTTTTGTCTTGCTAGTTCAAGTTTGTTGATTGGCCTCAACTATTAAAACATGAAGTTGGGACTCAAACCAAACTACTTCTTCTACCATTTGATAGTCATTGAAGACTATGAGGCATACTACACTTATGGATCTTGATGAAGTATTGAAATGAACCTCACAAAATCCTCAAATAAAGAACTCAAACCTATGGACCCAAGTTTGAATTCAACTTATCACTCCTACCATTTGATGGTCATTGGAGTTAGAGACATACTCATATGTAGGTTTTAGATGAAGTATGAAGGACTTCTTAAAACCTAAGAGAAAGATAAGTCCAAGCCATGGGAGTAGACTTGAACTAACCCATTTTCTCCTACCATTTGATGGTCATTGGAGACTATGAGGCATATATGCTCATAGGTTTGAATGAAGTATAGCATGGATTTCACAAGATCCAAAAAACAATGAACTTAAATCCATGGATAAAAGTTTGGATTCAAATCATTACTCCTACCATTTGATGGTCATTGGAGATTAAATGAAGTTAAAATTTACTCAAACCTCATTGGAATATAGTAAGGATTCCATAAGATTTCTTAATGAAGAGATTCAAATCATGGATTAAGACTTGAATCTCACTAATTATATGTAGATTAAGACTATGATTCATTCTAATCTCCATATAGATCATAAGATCATAGGAAATTAAATAATCAAACTCAAAGAGGTTCAATGAGATATGGAAGATCTCATGCACCTTTTTAATGAAATAGAAATAAGGAAAATCAAGGATTACTTAGAAGACTAAGGATACAAACTCTTTAAAGTTGAATTTGTCTTAAACCCAAAGCTAATTACATCCAAATTGATGAAATGTCATGAGATTCAATCACAAGTTCTTGGTGGTGTGTGATGAAATGGGATAAGAAGAGAGGTTTTGAAAATGTGAAAAAGTTCCTAGAACTATGAACTTGTGATTGAATGGTCCTAAATCTATCAAGGATTAAGAGGTTACCTCTAGGACCTCAAGTATTTCTTCAACTTCTTGTGAGGATCTTCCAAGATTTCCCAAACTCTCTTCAAGATTCTTCAAATTCTTCAAGCTTTTCAAGAAATTCTTCTTCTCTCTCTCTAAAAATCTATATAATTCTTGTATATATGTATCTCTTGATTTTCAAATTCAAGTCCTCTAAAATGGAAGCGAAGGTTTTGATTATATAGGCCATTATTCCAGGGATAGATGGGTAAATTCGGGTGGAAACCCATGTGCAAGATTTTCTTCTAGAACATGTGAGAAGATGCAGTCTGTTACAGCCAGCGGTACTTGCTGGGTGCCGGCGGCACTCACTGAGTGCCGGGCGGCACTTGCTGAGTGCCGGGCGGCAAACAGTGAGTGCCGCGTTGGCACTCACTGTTTGCCGCCCGGCACTCACTGAGTGTCGGGCGGCACTTGCTGAGTGCCGGGCGGCAAACAGTGAGTGCCAACGCGGCACTCAGTGAGTGCCGCCGCGTTTTCTGCGTGCCGGGGCTAACTGAATTTTGTCCCTCTTTTTGATTTTTCAAAAGTATGTTGGTGTAAACAAATTTTTTTTATTTTATGTATGTATATATTTACATTAAGATCCCCCATGTGCATGGTATCAACCATGTGCATGGTATATTTTGAATATACTATTTCTTTTTTGTATTTTCTCTTTTTCAAAAAATCTTTTCATTTATTTTGTCCTTCCTTTTTTCAAGGAAACTTCCTCTTTCTCTCTTTCTTTTTTTTTTTTGTTTTTTTTTGTTTATAAATTCTCTCTTTTTTTTTCTTTAAAATAAAATGGATTTCCAGACTGGGTTTCTCACATGTTCTTCGTCGTTCGGGTTTCCCTCCCGAATGCCTGAATCCTCTCCCTTTATCATTTTTATTATTTTCTAAAAATTTTCTTGAAGATTTTGAATTTCTTGGAAAAATCCTCGAATGTCACGGATATCATCATCATCGGTCTTTGAGAGGTAACCAATCCCTGGATTTGATGTTTGGTCAAAATTGGGGTGTCTACAGTAGCTTACCATCTTTTAAGAACATATTAACAGTTCACCGGCTTCTAAGAACATATCATCACCAAGTGTCCGCCCTCGCAAAATTCCCAGAACTTATCAAACCTATCCCAGTTCCATACTAATATTGATACATGACAATCCCATTGTGGCCTAACTACTCTAAATAAAATGAACGGATGTCAAACTACTTCATGACCACCATGTTGCCTAACGTTATTAACATTACCTCATACTATTAACGTTACCTCATTATCGTGTCTCATTATCTCTTCACTCATCAATGTAGCATATAGAAAGCATGAATCAACATTTAAATAGTTCATATCATAAAACAGCAATGAATGGCACCCTAGAAGGCCACTAGGAAATGATATACATTTGATTAACCAAGATGTCTACTATCAACAAATTAAATTAAGCCATTGTGTCTCAATCAATTAGGGTTGGTTATATGATAAGTCATGTATTATATATGACCTACTAGAAATGTATCAATTAATGTCACACATGGTTCCCATAAGTGATGTGACCATAATAAATAACTATTGGGTTTGTACCCTCAAACCATTACTTTATATATGAGACATTGACATTTTAATATATGAATATCAGCTTTGCATTTAGTTATGTATGTTTCTTTCATGAGATGATTTTTATCCTTAAGTATCATAGTAAGTAATTCGTGTATGTATGAGATACATACAAGTGAGATACGAATTACTATTCTTTGTTACTTAGAATGTGTCACAATGGATGATGAGACTGGATATCTCATCAGGTTTACACTGTAGCATGATTAACTACCATTGGATGGAGTGATTAATCTCAATCACTAGAGTTTAACTCTTAGTTAACATGCTAGTGCTTATAGTGCATTGACGGACCTGAGCTTTCCTATTGACACTCAAGACTGTCAATCAGTCGATAGGAACTCATAACTTATATAAGGTACGTGTTCTTAATCTTGAGACGATTATGAACACAGACTGTGAATATGGCTGTTTTGACTTGCCAATCAGTGAGGTCTATAGAAGATCAACACCTGGGTATCTTGGGTATGTCATATTCATAGGGTTGTGAACATATATTGTCAAGACAGAATCTACCCTCTATTTTAGAGTAAGCATTCCCTTAAGAATGTCACCAAGTCGATTACTGAGTACTGCAGTCTTGTTGATAAGAGTTATCAACATGTTTGGTAATCATGAGAGGTGAATGGGACTCAAGGAATACAAGAAGTAATCATGATTCAGGTTGACAGTAACAGTTATCCGACTACCTGAATAGGATTACGAATGCTGAAGGTAGAGGGACATTAGTACAACATACAAGTCTAGTTATCGCTTCAGATATGTTCTTTTGCGTTGGAGTTCAGTTATTGTTTTATAGTGAAGTAAACGTTAACTGATCAGTTAGTTAGTTTGCTGATCAAAGAGTTTGATCACGGTAATTAACAAACTGGTCTGAGCCAACAATAAAGAGCCTTGGAGGTCCCACTCTTAGCTCTGCCAGGATACTTGAAAAGACACATGAGGAAGTTGTCAAGACAAGTTCGATCGATTGAAGTATGTTCGATCGATTGAAGTCTTGGCAGTCTCGATCGATCGAGAATGGTTCGATCGATCGAAGATCTTCGATCGCTCGAAGTCTAGGTCAGTTATGGAAATCTATAAATAGGGCAGCTGCGTACTGGAAAAGGAGTTCGTCATTTTAGAACGTCAGAAGCTGCAGAAATTGTTTTTAGAACCCCAAACCTTCTTTTTTCTCTCTATTAGAGATCCCACCATCTCTAGTCTCTCCGGCAAGCATCCGCAGGAGACATAAGGGTGAAGACAACCTAGTAGAGGCTGCTGCATCACCAAAGAAGAAGAAGAAAATCAGAATTGGGTTCAAGACACTAAGGTATAACTCTTGTCCCCTCTTGTGCGCATCTATGGAATTAACGAGTAGTAGATCCTGGGCTACCATTAAGTTTTTATAACTTGACTTTTCCGCTACGCGTTTAAACTTTTAACTTAAACCGGTTTTTCCATCAATTGGTATCAGAGCTACGCTTGTTTGGATCTATAGATGCGTTTTGGAACACTAGTTTTGATTTGCATATTGATTTTAGAACTATTTTCGAAACGGCATTGTCATAGATCTGTTTTTGTAGTGTTATCACAACAGAGTACAAATCTGTGATTGCATAGGATGCAAGGCGGGTTCGATCGATTGAACATGTTTCGATCGATCGAACATCCTCTGTACTCGAGCGATCGAACAGTCTTCGATCGATCGAAACCTTCTGGTGTTCGATCGATCGAATGAAGTAAGATCGATCGAGGCAGATTCTTTGTCAGGCTCTCTGTTTCACAGTTTTAAGGAGTTTTGAAATTAAAAGCTTTATTTTTAAAGTATTAAGCAAATTTTTAAAATCATTCTGTGAACAGAAAGTTCAAGCGATTGAACAGAGTTCAAGCGATTGAACAGAGTTCAATCGATTGAAGGTTCGAGCGATCGAACGGTCTTCGATCGATTGAACAGTGACAGAGAAGAAAGATGTTGTTTTAAGTTCTAATTCAGTGCGTAAAGGGTTTATATACTGTGTGAATCAATTAGGGGTTCCAATAGTTAGATATATTTGTTATATATGTGTGGATGCATGTACGACTAACCCTTTTGCAGCAAGTTTAGTCGCTATCTCCCATGGCACCAAGATCTATTTAAATTTTGGTATTCGAATGTTTTGAGATTGGTGTATATCATGTTTATTATTATTTTGGTTTTAAGGCATATGTAAAGGGCGCTGCGATTTCAATCCTACGAAAAGGAAAGTCACACCGGTTTCCCTAGCCTTTTTATTTTATTGTTACTGTTGCATTTTCTATTTCTAGATAAATTGTAAGCTTCGAAAGAAGCATAGGACCAATGTAATAGAATTAAAAGATCCATAAAGAAGGAAGAGCAAGCCGTTGTCCATGAAGATGGAGCTGGAGGCGACCAAACCAAGAGGAGGTTCTATGGAGATAGAGCCATGGGAGATAGAGGCATCGTTTGGATGTCTTTATTTTCATTTTAGTTTTTTATTTTATGTGCTTGTTTTGTCATTGGCATTTAATTATATTGTTACTATTTACATGCACGTAAAACAAGTTTTCTAAAATAAAATTCAAAAACCATTTTTAACGCATTAATAAACATTGGATGTTTATGGGTAATGTATAAAAACAAATTTTTCTTTAAAAGCAAAATCCTTAATTTACCAAATCTAGTAGGAGAGGGTCTTATTTATTGACACCCACGATCTTCCATTAACGGTTCACTGTAAGATGAGTAGTGCATTCTGTGTCACCTCGCCAGGGGTGATCATTCCATACAGAGGGTGCATTACTCATTGGTTACTAGATGTGAACTTCTTTTGATAGGATCAATCAGACGTGTTAGAGGGTGACCACCACCCGGAGGCGCTACTTGAGACGGTTATGATTGGATCTTAGTTAATGGTACACACTAGCTAAGCTATGGATAAGGGATCCCACACGGGACATTATTCAGAAACTTAGAGATCAAAAGGGATCGGGAGTCATAACTTGTTTTGCAAGAGTTGCATAGAGGACAAGTCTTGATTAATCAAAAAATCGAAAATTGACCACCACACGGAGGCTTTATTCTTTTGTTACGATATTCCGGCAACTTTGTTTTAAAATAAGAGTTTTAAGGATTCTTTTATTTCAAACTGTCAAATCTGATATTCATATTTATTTTGTGTTTTGATTTTACAGTAAATCATATTGTCTGGATCTACATTTAGTCCACTTGCCACCATACTCACTCAAAACAAGTTAATTGGAAATAACTGCACTGAATGGAAACGAAACCTTGACATTGTATTAACTGTGGAGGATCACATATATGTCCTCACCACCCTATGCCCCGAAGAACCCGCGACAAATGCTTCAGCAGCTGCCAGACGCGAGTTTGACAAATGGAAGAAGTCGAATGAAATGGCTCATTGCTATATTCTGGCCTCAATGTATAACGCCCTGTATTTTATTATCATTAATAAATAAATATTGCATTTTATTTCCATGAGTAGTTGATTTAATTTCTATTTATAAATAATTATCTGGGGCCAAACCGTAATATTTGAAAATTTAGAAAATACTTTCTATGGTTTCAAAATCGATATCTATATTTTTTTGTATAAACCGGGAATTTATTCCTACGCTAATATTATTTTCTGCATTTTTATATCAACCGTAAAATACCAGTTTATGATTTAATCTGCATCCTTATCGCAGTTTGGGTGAGGGAGCACGTGAGCTCAACCTCACCGGAGGATTTCTTTGCCTTTCTTGGAACCCAAACATATAATTTTATATATATACGTTGGTTTCTCTCTCTCACTGACAGTCTCTCATCTCTCACTCTCAAACTCTCTCAAATTCTCTCAATCACTCTCTTGCTCTCTCAAGATCACACAACACACACACATACAGTTTATATATTCAGTATATACACATACATAGATATATATTTATTCATCTCAAAATCAAGAACGGAGGAGTATAAACTCTATTGACGGAAACTTCGACGGATTATTACAGCGGAATTCTCGATCTCAATTTCTTTGTACTAGCACCTCGGTGAGTATTATAAACTCACTCGCCATGTGTATATATGTATAATTCAGTGTATATATGTGTGTATATATGTATATATATGAAATCACCATTAAAACTTAAAATTAGAGTTTTGTCAAACCCAACCAAATTCAATTCCGTGAATTGATTTTGGAAGATCTTTGTCCCAATAGGCTACGGTTCAAATCCTACGTAGTAATTCATCCATATCGCGACGTACCGTTGATTTTAAGTTTTGACACCCTTACTTTAATCGCGAATATTTAGAGATATAATCCGTATTAGTTAAAATTGATCGCGTATTCTTAATCTACGCGGAAAACCGAAGAGAACCATATATTACATGTCCCGGTTGAAACAGATTCTGAAAATGGGTAAAATGCAGTTTTGAAATTGAAAACAGAGGAAAAACGAAGAAGATGGCATTCTGCAAGAACTCGCGCGCGCGACCCGCTCGCGCGAGGCTCACTCGCGCGGCCCGCTCGCGCGGACCATTCCCCCCCTTCGCGCGCGCGATCCGCTCGCGCGACCTGTTTTTCCCCTTCGCGCGCGCGATTTGTTCTCCCCTTCGCTCGTGCGACCCGCTCGCGCGACCTGGCAGTTTGAGCAGTTTCTATATTTTCTTATTAGGGACTGTTTTGGAAAATGTTTTAAAAAGTTTTTAAAGAACTGTTTGGCAAATACATTGTTTTAAGGGTCTACGTTTTAAGAATTGTACGAACAAGAACAACTTAGGCCGAAATTTATGCTCGTACGACTATCCGGCTTTGTGATTAAGTAATGGTGTTATTTGTAAAACATTTACATACATATTAGGGTTGAGGTGGCGTCAACATGCATGTGTGTGAGAAAGTGTAAAAAGAGTAAAGGGTGGCGGTTTGGTGTGTGACCTCAATATCGATTGGATAGTATTCCTGGTATTGGAGGCGATAGTGTTGTGTACGACTTAGATATTGATCGGATAGTATTCCTGGTATCTAAGGCGCGCGTTTCGGATATTGATCGGATAGTATTTCTGATATCCGAAGCGATGGTGATAGTGTTGTGTACGACTTAGATATCGATCGGATAGTATTCCTGGTATCTAAGGCGCGCGTTTCGGATATTGATCGGATAGTATTCCTGATATCCGGAGCGATGGTTGGTTGTGATCGGTCTAGATATCGATCGGATAGTATTCCTGGTATCTGAGGCAGTAGTGTGGTGTGTGACTTCAATACCGATCGGATAGTATTCCTGGTATTGGAGGCGATAGTGTAGCGTATGAATTGGATGACTGAATACTTATTACTCCTGGTAGCTGAAATGATGTGTTGATTGAATTGGATTGTTCTAAAGGAAAGAATTGGCAAAATAAGATGTTTCACAATTCATGTACAATTTCGTATTTTAATTCTGACTATATTCCCCCGTGATTCATGTTGGAATTGGAACCTTGAATATATTACTGTTAAAGTTAAATGGTACCGTTGTTTATTTGCTTATATATACATTGCGAGTACTTGTTTATTTTACTCACCAGCTTTCATAAGCTGACGGCGTTGATGCGTCCTGGACTGTATGTCCAGATTTTCAGGGGCAGGAGCAGCCAGGGTACTTCGACTATGCTAGTTAGAGGCAGGGAACTTTCCAGGAGGCTGCTTATTATTTTTCCTATGTCTTTCGTTTCTAAAGTTGTAATAGACTGGAGAATAGCTTTTGAATAAGGGCGTTTTGTGCCTAAGACATTGACTTATGTAATAGTTTAGCAAGTTTTAAATTTCGGAGCTTATGTTTATTAGTATCCTTTCTTTTAGAAATGTTGTTAAGTTATTTGTTGCAGGGACAATTGGTCATACTCACTTGTCACGACCTACGAGTCCATAAAGGAAATTAAATGCTTTCCTGAATTATGCTACGTCGGGGCGTGACACAATGGCTGGTGCCAGTGACATTATCACATCCCTGAAAAAGATTCTGCTAGTGACATTATCGAATGATTCTGCCAGTGACATTATCACATCCCTGAAAAAGATGTTCGGGGACCATGGCAGGCCTGCTAAACAGATAGCCATGCAAAAGATAATGAGTGCAAAGATGTCGGAAGGGACTCCAGTCAAGGAACATGTTTTATAAATGATTGGTTATTTAAACGAGTTGGAGACCCTAGGTGCCAACATCGATGCACAGACCCAAGTTGATATGATCCTCAATTCGCTGTCACCTTCATTCGCTCAATTTAAACTTAACTATAATATGAATCAAATGAAATTTTCAATGAGCGAATTGATGAGTTCTCTTTTGGCAGCGGAAGGGGTGATCAAACCTGGGGTCAACGTCTTGAACGTTGAGAAAAGCGCTTCCTCTTTCCGATCAACACCGAAAGGAAAGAAAGGGAAGAAGAAGGCTGGCACTGGTGGTCCAAGTGTTGGACCGGTCCCTAAAATTGCAAAATCTAAGGGAAAAGGTAAGGGAAAAGGGAAGGTGGGTGGCCAAGGCAAAGGAAAGTGTTTCCAATGCGGTGAGAAGGGCCACTGGAAGAGGAACTGTCCAGAATTCTTAGCTACAAGAGTTCAAGGTATGATTGAATCATATGTGATTGAAGTAAGTTTTATTACGGATACTTCAAACACTTGGTGCATTGATTCTGGTGCGACTAACCATATCTGTAATTCATTGCAGGGGTTCAGATAAACCAGGAGGTGCAGTGATGGGAAAATCATATTTACTCTAGGTTCTAGTGCAACCGTTTCTGCGGTTGCTATAGGAGTTGTAGTTTTAGAATTTCTAGACAATAAAGTTTTGATTTTATCAGATGTACTTTACGTCCCTTCAATGAGACGTAATTTAATTTCAGTTTCTAATTTATCGAATAATGGTTATTCTTTTCATTTTGGAACTGAAGTTCTTATTAAAAGAAATAGTTCTTTTATATGTTCTGGTGTTAAATCAAATGGTTTGTATGTGATCACTCCCAATATTTCTAAAGATTCTTACTTGGAACTTAATAACTCAATGGTAACTATACCATCTAAAAGAAAAGAACCTTCCACTAATCCAACAAGACTTTGGCATATGAAGCTTGGCCATATCAATCTAAATAAGATAGGCAGACTAGTCAAAGAAGGGATCTTAGGGGTTTGGTTCTCGAACCAATGGAAGTCTGCGAGTCTTGTTTAGAGGGTAAGATGACCAAAAGGCCCTTTCCTACAAAGGGCAATAGAACCAATGCATTGTTGGAATTAGTTCATACTGATGTGTGTGGACCAATAAATATTATAGCAAGGAGTGGTTATGAGTATTTCATAACATTTACTGATGACCATGTTAGAAAACTGCGTTCCCAGAATCCGTTAACAGTGGGTATAAGTTGGTACTGCAAAAAATTTCATGAAATCTATAATAACCCTACAAGGGCGGAACTAGGGTTACATTGAACTGCAAAATTGGATTGCTGTAGTAGACGAATCGAGAACACGGGCTCGATAACAGCTCACGATCTTCTACCGTATTCCTTTGCTGCCAGAATATCGAACTGAGTGTGGGCTCTTTCGAAATCCTTTTAGTTTTCTGCTCTTCCCTCTTTACGTTCTATTTTCTATTCCCAGTTATAACACTCTCTTTGATTGCTGTGACGATTCAATCCTGATCACATTGATCCAACAAAGATGTGTTCGTCAGGAGGATCAAACGATCTCCGATTTACTTGAATTTTTAACAGCAGCTCCGTCTCGACGTCAGGAACGTTGTGTAAAAAATTCAGCAACTTTCGATCATTATCGAGCAGTCCGAAGCTCTTTTAGTGAGCGTTGTCCGACACTAGCGATCTACACTCCTATGTCTCTTGAATGCTCACAGAGACTAGGGTTTGGTGGAAACCCTTCTAGAAGAAAGCTAGGAGGTCAAGGGAAGCTTAGAATATGAAATCATGCAACCTGAGAGAAGAGCCAAGGCAGCATATATATAGGCTACGATAGGGACCATAAGAAGTCAATAAGGAATAGGCTTCCTTATGGAATTAGGAAACCCTAATTCAAACTGAATCAGATTCCTATTTCCATAAATTATAATTCATACCACTAAAGAATTATAATTGCACTCCTACCCTTATCTCAAAAATATATTTCGAGCTCCATGTTATTAAATGCTTATTATCTCCCCATGTTAAGATTACAGATATCCATTAATTAAATATAATTACTGACAATCATATTTAATTAATTTCTTAAAATTCCTTGAGATCCTCTGCTTAACTTATCTAATATGTCGGATACAAAATCCACCTGCAGGGTTTGACATAATCAAAACTTATAAGCTTTCTCAAGGGGATATCATCAATCCCAAAATTGAGACATGGATTCCATCATTAATTAATATCCACCACACAATTAATATTGCCACCCAATCCAATGAGATATTGACCCATTTAAGGATCTCACCCTTTTAGGGATCAAAGTGTAAATATCAAATGTACGTGTCTACAAATTAACTTAGAATTTAGAGCATAAGCACTCATAATAGCCATGAGGTATTAATTATCTTATAAGTCAGTATAAAGATAATTACCCCAAGTCAGTCCCGTTTAATACACAAAGTGTACCAGCATAGTGAGTTGAAACTATACCGTTTTCCGTAGTCAAAACAAACCAACTACAACACCACGCTGCAGTCCTACCGATGGTGTGTCCAATCCTATCTAAGACTGTAAACCAAAATCTTACATTCTATAATATCTGATGGCCTGATCTTCCGTGTGTAAGCCGAACTCTACACACCAAACCACCTACTATATAGAATGAGAGACACACATGCATAATATTAAATAAATAATATAATACAAACATTGCCCACACAGATTCTCATAAAAATGGATCAACTGATTTTATTAAATGAATAATAAATCAACTACATAAAGCATGGCTTTTAGTATATATCCCTAACAATCTCCCACTTAGACTCAAAGCCATGATGCGACACACCTCACTCCTATCCCTTCTACATGACTGTCAAAAGTCTTGGCCGGTAAGCTCTTGGTGAAAGGATCTGCCAGGTTATTTGCTGATGCTATCTTTGTCACTTCAACATCACCTCTTTGCACGATATGTGTTCTTGGCCCTTCGCAATGAACCCGTCTGGTTGCATCATATAGATGCACTCGTCAAGATTTCCATTTAGAAATGCTGTCTTGACATCCATTTGCCAAATTTCATAATCGAAATGTGCAGCAATGGATAAGAGAATCCGGATAGACTTTAGCATTGCCACCGGCGAAAAAGTTTCCTCATAATCGATTCCTTCTTTTTGAGTGAACCCTTTCGCAACAAGCCTTGCTTTAAAGGTTTCCACCTTACCATCTGCTCCTCTCTTCTTCTTATAGATCCACTTACATCCAATGGGTTTTATTTCATTGGGTGGTTCTACAAGATCCCAGACTTGATTGGAGTACATGGACTCCATTTCAGACTTCATAGCCTTTTGCCAAAGATCTGCATCTTTATCTTGGAGTGCTTCATTGTAGTTACAGGGGTTGGTACCTTGTTCATCAGGGACCCGGTCATAAGACTCTCCCAAGAACATATACCGGTCAGGTCGAATAATAACCCTCCCACTACGACGAGGCACAACCCGTGTCTGTGCATCACTGATATTTCGTTGTGAAGATTCTGAACCTAATACACCATTATCTACACGTTGTACTGGTTCAGGAATCTGCGTGTTAATGGTTGGTTCGGGATCTACACGAGTTTCGATAATCCTCCCACTACGACGTGGTAATGGAATATCGATAACTCTTTCTTGTGGTGTTTTTTCTCATACCGTTGGTATCGAAGAAGTATGTCTCGGTGTCTTTCCTCTCATTTCCTCTAGAACAATACGGCTTCTGGGCTTGTGGTCCATAACATAGTCCTCTTCTAAGAATATGGCATTGGTGCTAACAATAACCTTCTGATCCTTAGGACTATAAAACAGACCACCTTTAATTCCTCTTGGATACCCAACAAAGAAACATACTTCTGTTCTTGATTCCAACTTTTCTGCGTTTCCTTTCAGCACATGTGCTGGACTACCCCAGATCCGAACATGTCGCAGACTAGGCTTTCGCCCAGTCCACAATTCTGTGGGAGTAGTAGGTGCTGACTTAGAAGGTACCAAGTTTAGAATGTATGCGGCTGTCTCTAACGCGTGTCCCCAAAAGGAAATTGGTAAATTCGAATAACTCATCATAGATCTTACCATGTCCATAAGAGTCCTGTTCCTTCTTTCTGCCACACCGTTCTGCTAAGGCATACGGGGTGCAGACAATTGGGATGTAATCCCTTGCTCCAATAAGTATTCCCTAAACTCTCCCAAGAGGTACTCTCCACCACGATCAGATCGTAGTGTCTTGATACATTTACCTAGACGCTTCTCCGTTTCAGCCTTGAAGTCTTTGAATTTCTCAAAGCATTCAGACTTATGCCACATCAAATAAATGTACCCATACCTTGAGTAATCATCGATGAAAGTGACAAAGTACTCAAATCCCCCTCTTGCTTGGACAGTCATAGGACCACACAAATCAGAGTGAACTAGTTCCAACGGCTCTTTTGCTCTATAGCCCTTGGCCGAGAATGGCCTCTTGGTCATTTTACCTTCCAAGCAGGATTCACAAACTGGAAGTGCCTCCACTTCCAATGAGCCTAATGGCCCATTTTGAACCAGTCTTTGAATCCTTTTCAAATTAATATGACCAAGGCGTAAGTGCCAAAGATGCGTTTGGTTCATCCTCGAAGGTTCTTTTCTCTTAAATGGCAAACTATTTGTGTTATTCAATTCATAAAGTTGCAGTATAGGAGAGATAGGATTTATAATATAAAGATCATCCACCAATTGACCAGAACAAATAAAACATTTATTTTCTTTAATAACTACTACTTTATTAAAATGAACTGAATATCCATTCTTTACTAAACTAGAAACTGAAACTAAATTCCTTCTAATAGAAGGTACATAAAAGCAATTTCTTAATATTAAATTCCTATCTCTACCACAACTAAGATGTAGATCTCCTACTGCAACTACTGCTACTCTCATAGCATTTCCCATATATAGATAAATCTCTCCATCACTGAGCTGCCTGGTTCCCTGGAACCCCTGCAAAGAATTGTATACATGATCAGTGGCTCCCGTATCTACACACCAGGTACCGGTAGATCGGACCGCTAAACACGATTCACTAACTAGTAAATGAGATTTACCTTAATTGTTCTGTCTGGCGAGATAAACTGGACATTGCTTCTTCCAGTGTCCTGGCTGCTTGCAAACAAAACATTTGCCTTTAGTCTTTCTCGGTTGCCCTCGTGGCCTTTGGATTGGCGGAGGACCCGCGGCCTTCTTTTGAGCCTTTTTCATTTTCTTCTTGCCTTTCGGCTTTGAAGCAGAACCTTTCTCAAACACAAGAGCACTCCCTAACTTTTTGTTGAGACCCTCAGCTGCCTGGAGTTCTTTAAGCAGCTCCGCCAAGGTATATTTAAATTTATTCATGTTGTAATTGAGGCGGAATTGCTTAAAAGACTCTGGCAGTGACTGGAGTACGATATCGACCTGGGCTTCCCCGTCGATTGTAGCTCCAAGGATCTCTAGTTCATTAAGAAGAGATATCATCTTAAGAACATGATCCCTTGCAGGCGTTCCCTCAGCCATGGTTGTGTTCATCAAGTCTTTCATGGCAACCTGCCTAGCAGCACGACTTTGATCCCCGAACATCTCTCGGAGTCTCTCCATCATGTCATAGGCGCTGGCCATTGACTGATGCTGATGTTGCAGCACATTTGACATGGATGCCAAAATGTAACACCGCGCCATCTCATCAGCCTTGACCCATTTCTCGTGAGCCTGGGTTTCCTCAGCGGTTGCCCCCTCACCAGGTTGCTCAGGACATTCTTCAGTAAGCACAAACTTATACTCTTCAGCAGTTAACACAATATCCAAATTCCTTTTCCAGTCTATATAGTTTGGTCCAGTAAGTTTGTTTTCTTTAAGTATAACAGCAAGTGGATTGAAAGTACCCATTTGAAAGCCTGAGAATCACATAACATAAATAATTACGTTTGGGCAAAATTTACTATGGATTCGAGTTGAAAATATTGGTTCCCTCTACCATATTTGAAAGGAATCCGCCAGCAACCTGATACACCGCGAATAGTATGACTCGATGGGAAGCCATATAATATCCATCATTTGTTCAGATAGACAATTGCCTTTTAATTTTACTATCCAGGCAATGTACTTTCCTAATAAAATTAAACTGCTGACTTGCTTTGGTCCTATAAATAATAACAGTGACTCAGATGGAGAGGATATTATTATTTATAGCTAAGTGTATACCATCACTTAATTCTAGGTCAAGAGTTCTGTGAGGAACACCTCTGATGGAGAGGTGACCCACACCAACAATCACCCAAAACATTCTTTTAAAGAAGTTTGTACTGATGATTCCATGATCAACTACATCCGATGGGGAGGATGACACTAGAGCCATCACATAAAATTAATCATATCATCTACAAACCAGTGATGGAGACCATGGGATTTATACTTGATAAATTCCCTCTCCCACTTAGAATTTTAAAAAAAAAAAATTGAGGGTTATAATTTTTTAGAAAAACTTTTAATTTAATTAATAAAAAATAATAGAATACTTGACAAGGATTAATTCATCCTTACTTGTGAAACCCACATGTGTAGATAATAAAATTATTCTATTCTCATGATTTTAGAAAATAAGTACTTATGTTTTCAAATTATGGAATTAGTTTTATTTCTAAATACACATGTAGTTGTCCATCATTTTAAATTAAAATAAATTAAACATGCAGCTAGACATCTGAAATAGGTCTAGGAATAATTATCCATGTTGTCCTATTCATTAAACATGAAACAATAATAATCATTCAATCACACATAAATAAGGAAACCACAATAAAATAGGAATCCCACTATTATGGTCAAGCTGCAACTCTTGTGAAGAAATCTTCATTAAACCCGATTAGCTCTATGTCGCCACTACGCAACGGGGGTCGAGCTGCTCACACGAACCATATTCACTGGTTTTAGAAAACTGCTTGTAAAACTGCTCACACGAACCATCTTCACAGATTTACTTGAGATATATTACATAAACCCTATGCCTCCGTGAAGGAGTTCACATGCTATATATTTGCAGTAAATTAACCACGCATCAACCAAGCGTGGGATCCAATACATACAAATCCTATGCCTCCATAAAGGAGTTCACATGCTATATCAAAACAGCAATATTAACCACGAATAAACCCATCGTGGGATCCAATCACACAAAACCAGTGACCATAATAGTGAAATAAGAACGCTGCAAAACAAGGGTTAGCATAGATCTACGTTCTATCCATCCATCAATGCACGCATAAGATCTGTTTTATTGGACAACATGGTTGCGTCCAACCTATACGCAGAATCAACGTTGCTCTGATACCACTGTTAGGAAACTGCGTTCCCATAATCCGTTGACAGTGGGTATAAGTTGGTACTGCAAAAAATTTCATGAAATCTATAATAACCCTACAAGGGCGGAACTAGGGTTACCTTGAACTGCAAAATTGGATTGCTGTAGTAGACGAATCGAGAACACGGGCTCGATAACAGCTCACGATCTTCTACCGTATTCCTTTGCTGCCAGAATATCGAACTGAGTGTGGGCTCTTTCGAAATCCTTTTAGTTTTCTGCTCTTCCCTCTTTACGTTCTATTTTCTATTCCCAGTTATAACACTCTCTTTGATTGCTGTGACGATTCAATCCTGATCACATTGATCCGACAAAGATGTGTTCGTCAGGAGGATCAAACGATCTCTGATTTACTTGAATTTTTAACAGAAGCTCCGTCTCGATGTCAGGAACGTTGTGTAAAAAATTCAGCAACTTTCGATCAGTATCGAGCAGTCCGAAGCTCTTTTAGTGAGCGTTGTCCGACGCTAGCGATCTACACTCCTATGTCTCTTGAATGCTCACAGAGACTAGGGTTTGGTGGAAACCCTTCTAGAAGAAAGCTAGGAGGTCAAGGGAAGCTTAGAATATGAAATCATGCAACCTGAGAGAAGAGCCAAGGCAGCATATATATAGGCTACGATAGGGACCATAAGAAGTCAATAAGGAATAGGCTTCCTTATGGAATTAGGAAATCCTAATTCAAACTGAATCAGATTCCTATTTCCATAAATTATAATTCATACCACTAAAGAATTATAATTGCACTCCTACCCTTATCTCAAAAATATATTTCGAGCTCCATGTTATTAAATGCTTATTATCTCCCCATGTTAAGATTACAGATATCCATTAATTAAATATAATTACTGACAATCATATTTAATTAATTTCTTAAAATTCCTTGAGATCCTCTGCTTAACTTATCTAATATGTCGGATACAAAATCCACCTGCAGGGTTTGACATAATCAAAACTTATAAGCTTTCTCAAGGGGATATCATCAATCCCAAAATTGAGACATGGATTCCATCATTAATTAATATCCACCACACAATTAATATTGCCACCCAATCCAATGAGATATTGACCCATTTAAGGATCTCACCCTTTTAGGGATCAAAGTGTAAATATCAAATGTACGTGTCTACAAATTAACTTAGAATTTAGAGCATAAGCACTCATAATAGCCATGAGGTATTAATTATCTTATAAGTCAGTATAAAGATAATTACCCCAAGTCAGTCCCGTTTAATACACAAAGTGTACCAGCATAGTGAGTTGAAACTATACCGTTTTCCGTAGTCAAAACAAACCAACTACAACACCACGCTGCAGTCCTACCGATGGTGTGTCCAATCCCATCTAAGACTGTAAACCAAAATCTTACATTCTATAATATCTGATGGCCTGATCTTCCGTGTGTAAGCCGAACTCTACACACCAAACCACCTACTATATAGAATGAGAGACACACATGCATAATATTAAATAAATAATATAATACAAACATTGCCCACACAGATTCTCATAAAAATGGATCAACTGATTTTATTAAATGAATAATAAATCAACTACATAAAGCATGGCTTTTAGTATATATCCCTAACAGACCACTCTAGGTATGGATATGTGTACCTAATGCAGCACAAGTCTGAAGCCTTTGAAAAGTTCAAAGAGTTTAGGGTTGAAGTGGAGAAGCAATTGGGCTCACATATCAAGGCCATTCGATATGATCGAAGTGGCGTACCTCTCTAATGAGTTTATTGATCACCTCGTACAGAATGGGATTCTGTCACAGTTGACTACACCTGGCACGCCTCAGTAGAATGGTGTAGCGGAGAGAAGGAACCGGACTCTTTTAGACATGACTAGGTCAATGATGAGTTATTCAGAGTTGCCATTATTCTTTTGGGGTTATGCTTTGGAAACCGCTGCATACATACTAAATCTAGTACCAAGCAAATCTATTCCCAAGACACCACGGGAGATGTGGATTGGGCGCAAGCCTTCTTTGCAACATCTCCGGATATGGGGGTGTCCGGCACATGTGCTGAAAGGAAAGATGAGCAAGTTGGATTATAGATCAGAAGTATGTTATTTTGTAGGGTATCCAAAGGGTACTTATGGATGGTATTTTTATGATCCAAGAGAACAGAAAGTGTTTGTTAGTACAAATGCTGTTTTCTTAGAGGATGATTATATCATGAACCATAAACCTAAGGGAAGGATAGATCTGAGAGAAATAGAAGGAGAGCCCTCAGTCCACTCGCAGTTAATAACGATGTAAATCAAGAAAATACCACTTCTTCACCCATTTCCGCACCGGTACCTCGTCGTAGTAGGAGGATTATCAGCCAGCCTGATAGATACATGTTTTTAGGAGAAGTTTTTGAAGCTGTCTCCATAGAATCTGAATTTGATCCTGCCACATATGAAGAGGCAATGGCTGATGCTAATTCAGATCATTGGGTTAAAGCTATGAAGGCTGAATTAGAATATATGGATTCTAATCAGGTTTGGGATCTTGTAGAACTTCCAGCCAATATTAAACCCATTGGTTGTAAGTGGGTCTACAAGAGGAAAAAAGGATCTGATGGAAAGGTTGAGACCTATAAGGCTAGGCTTGTAGCGAAAGGTTATACTCAGAGGGAGGGCATTGATTATGAGAAAACCTTCTCGCTGGTAGCCACACTCAAGTCCATCAGAATACTCTTATCCAGTGCTGCATGCCTAAATTATGAGATCTGGCAGATGGACGTCAAGACTGCATTCTTAAATGGAAATCTTGAGGAGGACATCTATATGCAACAACCAGAGGGGTTCATAGCTGGTCGGAAAGGTAACTCGGTATGCAAGCTGCAAAAGTCCATTTATGGGCTTAAACAGGCATCTAGGAGTTGGAACATCTGATTTGACCAAGCAGTCAAGTCGTTTGGTTTCATACAGAATCTGGATGAACCTTGTATATACAAGAAGTGTGAAGGGAAAGTGGTGGCCTTTCTTGTGTTTTACGTTGACGACATTCTACTCATTGGGAATGATGTAGCGGTATTGTCAACGGTCAAGGTTTGGCTAGCTAGTACTTTCGATATGAAGGATCTAGGAGAGGCGAGCTATATTCTAGGGATAAAGCTCTTTCGAGATCGTAAGCGAAAGATAATGGGATTATCTCAAGCTGGTTATATCGATAAAGTGTTAACTAAGTTTTCAATGGATAATTCGAAGAAAGGTTTGTTACCTTTCAGGCATGGTTTAGCGTTCTCCAAGGACCAGTGTCCTAAGACACAGGAGGAGAAGAATCGCAAGGCAGGAATTCCATATGCTTCGGCAGTTGGAAGTCTCATGTATGCGATGTTATGCACTAGACCATATATCTGTTTTGCCGTTGGCATGGTTAGCAGATATCAATCGAATCTAGGTCCAGAGCACTGGACAGCCGTTAAGCACATTCTTAAGTACTTGAGAAGGACTAAAGATTACATGCTTATGTACGGCGGTAGTGAGTTAATTCCAGTAAGATATACTGACTCAGACTTTATGTCAGATAAAGATTCGAGGAAGTCAACATCCGGACATCTCTTTACCTTGGGAGGTGGTGCTGTTAGTTGGAAGAGCATTAAGCAGAAATGCATTGCAGACTCAACTACAGAAGCTGAGTATGTGGCTGCTTGTGAAGCCGCAAAGGAAGCTGTTTGGCTCAAGAAGTTCCTTATGGAGCTCGAGGTGGTACCAGCGTCATTGTCACCTATTACGCTTTTCTGTGATAATAATGGGGCAGTGGCTCAGTCCAAGGAGCCAAGGAACCATGGGAAGGGAAAGCACGTAGAGCGAAAATATCATCTTATCCAAGATATTGTTCAACGTGGAGATGTGACTGTCACCAAGATTGCCACCGCTGACAATCTTGCTGATCTGTTTACAAAGGCCTTGCCACAGAAGGTCTTTGATCGTCATCTAGATAGTCTAGGTCTTAGATGTAGTTCTGAATGGTTATGAGTATAAGTGGGAGTTTGTTGGGTTTGTGCCCTCAAACCATTACTTTATATGTGAGACATTGACATTTTAATATATGAATATCAGCTTTGCATTTAGTTATGTATGTTTCTTTCATGAGATGATTGTTATTCTTAAGTGTCATAGTAAGTAATTCGTGTATGTATGAGATACATACAAGTGAGATACGAATTACTATTCTTTGTTACTTAGAATGTGTCACAGTGGATGATGAGACTGGATATCTCATCAGGTTTACACTGTAGCATGATTAACTACCATTGGATGGAGTGATTAATCTCAATCACTAGAGTTTAACTCTTAGTTAACATGCTAGTGCTTATAGTGCATTGATGGACCTGAGCTTTCCTTTTGACACTCAAGACTGTCAATCAGTCGATAGGAACTCATAACTTATATAAGGTACGTGTTCTTAATCTTGAGACGATTATGAACACAGACTGTGAATATGGCTGCTTTGACTTACCAATCAGTGAGGTCTATAGAAGATCAACACCTGGGTATCTTGGGTATGTCATATTCATAGGGTTGTGAACATATATTGTCAAGACAGAATCTACCCTCTATTTCAGAATAAGAATTCCCTTGAGAATGTCACCAAGTCGATTACTAAGTACTGCAGTCTTGTTGATAAGAGTTATCAACATGTCTGGAAATCATGAGAGGTGAATGGGACTCAAGGAATACAAGAAGTAATCATGATTTAGGTTGACAGTAATAGTTATCTAACTACCTGAATATGATTACGAATGTTGAAGGTAGAGGGACATTAGTACATCATACAAGTCTAGTTATCGCTTCGGATATGTTCTTTTGCGTTGGAGTTCAGTTATCGTTTTATAGTGGAGTAAACATTAACTGATCAGTTAGTTAGTTTGCTGATCAAAGAGTTTGATCACGGTAATTAACAAACTGGTCTGAGCCAACAATAAAGAGCCTAGGAGGTCCCACTCTTAGCTCCGCCAGGATACTTGGAATGACACATGAGAAAGTTTTCAAGACAAGTTCGATCGATTGAAGTATGTTCGATCGATTGAAGTCTTGGCAGTCTCGATCTATCGAGAATGGTTCGATCGATCGAAGATCTTCGATCGCTCGAAGTCTAGGTCGGTTATGGAAATCTATAAATAGGGCAGCTGCGTTCTGGAAAAGGAGTTCGTCGTTTTAGAATGTCAGAAGCTGCAGAAACTGTTTTTAGAGCCCCAAACCTTCTTTTTCCTCTCTATTAGAGATCCCACCATCTCCAGTCTCTCCGGCAAGCATCCGCAGGAGACATAAGGGTGAAGACAACCTAGTGGAGACTCTGCATCACCAAGGAAGAAGAAGAAAATTAGAATTGGGTTCAAGACACTAAGGTATAACTCTTGTCCTCTCTTGTGCGCATCTATAGAATTAACGAGTAGTAGATCCTGGGCTACCATTAAGTTTTTATAACTTGACTTTTCCGCTGCGCGTTTAAACTTTTAACTTAAACCGGTTTTTCCATCAATAACTACGTAAAAATATTGGTTATCACAAAGTTTTCGTTGTGGCCTCTGATTGTGTTAATAAGATATGTTCTATGAATAGCATCCTCCCTATCGTTGTGTTTGTTGGTTTGAGTAGATGACAATGCGGTTATTCACCAGTCAAGGACCTACGGGACCAAAAAGGAATTTATATTCTCTATTTTTGCTTCTCCGGGGCGTGACATACCATGGATCACCTGGCTATCTTAGGACTACTTGGTCCAGCTTACCATCTTTTAAGAACATATTAACAGTTCACTGGCTTTTAAGAACATATCATCACCAAGTGTCCGCCCACGCAAGATTCCCAGAACTTATCAAACCTATCTCAGTTCCATAGTAATACTGATACATGATAATCACATTGTGGCCTAACTACTCTGAATAAAATGAACAGATATCAAACTGCTTCATGACCACCACGTTGTCTAATGTCATGGCATGTTACTTCGTACTATTAATGTTATCTCATTATCGTGTCTCATTATCTCTTCACTCATCAATGTCGTATATAGAAAGCATGAATCAACATTTAAACAACTAAACAGTTCATATCATAAAACAGCAACGAATAACAGTATTTTTCATGTTCCAATCAATTGAGAAAAAAATAGCTTCAATCGATTGAAGTCATTTTCAATCAATTGGGTAAATAGTAATGTTAATCGATTGAAATCTTTTTTAATTGATTGAGATAATTTTAATCAATTGAGAAGGTCATCTTTTCCATAAACTGGACAGTGACGCCCAGAATTTCTGGGATGCATTTGGGTCATTCCCTTCACATTCAAACTTATAAAAATCCTATACCTAAGCTACTGAGAGATTTTAGAACTCACAAAAGTGATCAAGGGGGTGTTTGGTGTGAGATTTGGAAGCTTGACTCCAATGGAGTCTCCCCTCTCTCTCTCTCTCTCTCTCTCTCTCTCTCTCTCTCTCTCTCTCTTCTTCTTCTTCTTCTTCTTCTTCTTCTCTTCTCCATCTCCTTCTCTTCTCTATTTGGTTAGTCAAAGCAGTCATATTCATAGTCTGTGTCCATAATTGTCTCATGATTAAGAACACGTACCTTGTACAAGTTATGAGTTTCTATCGACTGTTGACAGTTTTAGATGTCAATAAGAAAGCTCATGGTCCGTCAACGCACTATAAGCACTAGCATATTAACTAAGAGTCATACTCTAGTGATTGAGATTTATCACTCCATCTAATGGTAGTTAATCATGCCACAGTGTATCCATAATGAGATATCCAATCTCATTATCCACTGCGACAAGTTCTAAGTATCAAAGAATAGTAATTCGTATCTCACTTGTATGTACCTCATACATACATGAATTACCTACTATGATACTTAAGGATCATAAATAATCATCTCATAACACATACATAAAGAAATGTAAACTGATATTCATATATAAAACATCAATGTCTTATGCATACAGTAATGGTTTGAGGGCACAATCCCAATACAAAAGGAATGAAACAATTTGGGGGAATGGATCGAAGCCTCTGAAAGAAACTCAGACAAGAAGGAAAACTCAGAGTAGAATCAGTGAAAATAACTAGATTTAGACCAAAGCTAAGAGGATTGTCACATGTGATGCATTGAGGCTTAATTTCTGGGAAATATATATGAAGCCACATCTGTAAGATTCATAGAGGTCCACCCATTGTTTTGAAATTGGTTTTAAACATTCTTTGGCAACTTCTATTAATCTGAGCAAGAAGGAAACATACCTAAAGTTTTGACATGGCCATCAACCAGAGCTTGTGCCAAAGGAATATCACTCTTTGTTACTTTGTAAGAGGGTGGACAAGTAATATACCGGCTTACTTAAAAGGACATGAAAGCTAAATATTCTTGGTCAGATACAAGTCCCTCATTTTTCTTGAATGTCTGGATAAAGACCAAATAACCAAGAACATCTTCAAGGTCCATGAAATCAATGAAGATCCCATAGTTCCAAAAAGGCATAAGGACACTGATGAGTTCCCCATCAGGTCTCGCAGCAACTAATGCGGCCAAGTCTAAGAGATTATCGATCATCATTCCATAATGGAAATGGAATGAATTTGTGGAGGTGGACCAGAAAGCGAGGGCTGTTGTGATAACTGAAAGATTGATAGGGAAAGGGGAAGTGGAGAGTTGAAAGAACTCATAATTATGCATTTTTCCCTAGGTTTCCATTTTCTAAGGAGTGACTCTATCTACCCACTGAGACCATTTTAATAAAGGTTTGGAAGGCCAAAATCGAGTATTGGTGTTCCATCGGTTCATTGGGGGGCTATCTAGCTCGAAAAGGAAAAGGTCTTTGCAAGGGAAGAATTCCTTAATCTTTTCTAAAGCAAAAAAAATGAGTCTTTTAAGGGACTAGAATGAGGGATGTGTAAGAAGGGAATGAATCCATTACCTATAGTCTTACAATGTCAAAGGCCGTGTTCTGAAAATGGTTGAAGATTTTATGAGCTTGAGAAATAGGGGTCGAGTCAGCTTGATCACCTTCGTTACTGCAAGACGAGGTAAAGGACGCCTTCTTAGTGGCTATGGTTGTTCACCAATTTGTAGAAGATAATGGTTGAAGATTTCATGAGCCTGAGAAATAGGGGTTGTGTCAGCATGATTACCTTCGTTAATGCGAGAAGAAGTAGAAAACATCTTCTCAGTGGCCATGGTTGTTTACTAACTCATAGAAGAGGCAAGGGATTTGGATATTCTCTCTTTGCTTTGATTTAGGATGCTTGAAATAGGGTTCGTAGGGAAAGAGAGTCCTTATAAAGGAAGAGATGGAAGAGAAGTAAAATTCCTATTAATTCTGGAATTAATGAAGAGTAATTGAAATTTGAAAACTCGTTAAATCAGAAAGCATGTCAGCTAACAAAGGAATTTCATGTCAGGGAAAAGGAAATGGCGGTTAAGAGTCAAAGGAATTTTTGACTTCGATTTTGAGCTTATCTATGTGAATGTCAAATCCAAGAAATAACATTACAATGTACAATTTTGAGCTTCGTTTGGCAGCATCCCTTAAGTGAGTAATCTGATTTATCACTTGAAAGGGATGTTGGGGGGCATTGTTTGCACCTTAAAATAAAACAAGGTTAGCCATTATTATGGAATTGACGCAGGTGGATAGTTGATTTAATTTTTAAGCCGATGAGTGGAATAGTTTCCTTTTGGTAGTTGCTTTGATAATGAGGTGGCAAGACTCTATTTCAAAATGATTACTGAAGTGACACATGGATGGAAGCAATTGTGAAGGAACATAACTGCTATTAACGGTTACTAGAAATTGGAAGCTCTAAAGGGAACGAGCAAGAAAGTGAGGAGATCCTTCGACCAAATTAATATCATAGCTTTACCTTTATGCACATTTCTTCGTTGTACTTTCGATTTACTATTTTTAGGAGTAGATATTTACTGTAAATACAAAAAGCATGTGTTCCCCTTTTGTTAATCAATTTAGAGGTGCGATTACCACTCTGAATTGTTGTCGCGCCCCGGAACAGCAACAATAGAGAAAATAAAATTCTTTTTTGGTTCTGTAGGCCATGACTGGTGAAGTCACTTAATTGTGCACACCACACCGTTCAAGACTGCAATATAAAATAATGCAATGTCTTAAGGCAACTCATGCTAATTACAAAGTATAGTGATAAAGTCAGATAAGCAGGAATAGAAACTATAAGCAATTCTAATTTTCAGCTGGCGTAAATGTAGTCATCAACATACTAGTCCTTCCCAGCATACGCATCCTTAGCAGGCCACCCTCTGCATAATCGCTCTCCAGTTAGAAGCCTTCGTTGTAGGGGTCATTACCTGCATTATCATAAACAAGGTAGGCTGGATGGGGAATGTCCAGGCATAAAATGTTGTTAGCTACTGAGAGCTGAGTGATTAGAAAATAATCGGGTATCATATATATGAAGTAATTACTAGTTTATGAAAAGATATAGGTTATAATTCTACTAGTTATATCTTTGCTTATTCAATCTTTGCAATACTGATTATTCATGTCTTATTATACGAGAACTGACTACCCTACTGATTGATGAATAGACTCCATAGTATTATTCCTGGATACACCAATGATCTGTACACCACTCTTAAAAACATATTCACAGTCCACCACATGTCATGGATACCACGTCAGTCCGTCTCCCACTTTTAAGAACATATGCGCAGTCCACCGAATGTTAGGGACATAATGCTTCGAGCAAAGACACATCATTTCTATTACCATGACTTATCGACATCTACCATTGATCCCGGTCCACCCCTCTTAAGGACATATGAACAGTCCATCACTCTTAAAGACATATGATTCGATCACTAGTCTATCTTAGGGCTCATTGGTCCGGTCCACTGCTTTTAAGAATATATGGATAGTCCACCGCTTTTAAGGACATATGATTGACCAATGCATGTCCACGCAAGTATCCCCAAACCTAGCAAACCTACTTAATGTTTATACTAATACTGACACATGACATTCCCATGCGGCCTGTCTACTCTAAATGAAATGAACAGATATCAAATTGTTTCATGACTGACACACTGTCTAACGTCTTAGAACATTAATCCGTTATTCTAAATGTTGCTATATTACCGCGTCGCATGATCTTTTTGTTATAACAGTGTTACATATGGAAGGCATGAAAAAATATTTAAACAATTGAACAGTTCATATAATAGATAACATAAAATATCATTAATCTATAACTTCTAATCGATACAAAGGTCCAATCGATTGGGGTAAAAGCAATGTCAATCGATTGCATAACTTGGCAATCGATTGGGTAAGAACAGATGCCAATCGATTAGGGAAAGTTCCAATCGATTGGGACTACGTCTTCTTCACAGAGACAAGCAATCCAGAAAAATAGAAGTTCGAGGGATGCTTTGGTTGCATCTTTTCTTCTTAAAAACATGTAAAACACCATATACGAGAGACCGAGTGAATTTGGTACTCACCGAAGGTGTGTGTGAGGGCTATGGAGCTTGAGTTTCTCTCTCTCTATCTCCTCTATCTCTTCTGTTTTTTCTTCTTTCTTTCTTTCTTTCTTTCTTTCTTCTTCCCTACTTTAGCAGTGTGTGTATGTGTGTGTATATATATACATATGTGTGTGTAAGTGTGTATATATATAACAAGGTATATCTCTATCCCAAATTCTATAACAGACCCTCAAGACACGAAATGACTTTTTATATATAGAAAATAGGAGTGCCATGTGTCAACACCCCATGTAAACTTGGTGACCACGTTCAGCTCCCGACCAATCGATTGGCTCCAGTGGCAATCGATTGGGGTCAGATTTTTATGAAGACAATCGATTGGTAAAAGTTTAATTGATTGGTCTAAGGCGGTCACTTGCCAATCGATTGATAAAAGCCTAATTGATTGTTACTCAAATTTTGTCAATGGATTGGTTAAGTCTCATACATACAAGTTCTAAGACAGATACAATTGAATTTTATTTATAAATATATATCAAAAAATACAGGGTATTACAATTGTACTCTGTTTCTCGACATAACGGAAAATTATTTCTATTACAGTTAGCTAGTGTTTGTGTTCACTTGATGCTTTTGCTTGAAAGTCTTTGATTTTGTTAAAGCATTTGAACCTAGAGGGAAAACTGGGTTCCTGTGCTTTCCAACTTGCCTGAATTTAGTTAATTTAGAGGGCGTTTGTGGCTTTCATTCAATTTTTCTGCCATAGACAAACTTAAGAGAAGATTTGCTTAAGTTTGTTGTAACATTGTGAATGCTCTTAGAACTTACATTTGATAATTGTCAGACCACTTAATTCTTAAATTGTGTTAAGTGATTCTACTGTAAAATATGTTAAAAAATATATATATATATATATATATTTGGAATACAACTTTAGTAGCCATAACATTACTCTTGATTTATACCCCTCAAACTCAAAAACCCCACCTTACTTCGTTTATATAGAAATAAATATACATGGACGGGAAATTAGCCTGGATCTTCTTAATCTTAAAAATAGAACTCTATTTTTATTTATTTATTTATTTTGTCATTTGGTGTAGTGATTTCGTACGAGAACATAAATGCCATGAATGGGGGAGGGTGCAAGGTTCGAACCATGGTATAAGGATAACATTAAAGATTTTTTTTACCAAGAAGACTAAGTCGCAGCTTAATAGAAGTGCATTTTAGAATACATAAAACATGAGCATGGTCATTCATGGTCAGTATCACCCTAATTTTGTTTCTGTTTTTATGAAATACCAACATAATTTAGTTTTATCAATAAAATATAGTTTAGTAGTATTTTTTAGGGAAAATTGGTAAAAAGGTCATTAAGCGGTGTTTTATTGGAATTAAGGACAACTTAAAATACATAGTGAGAATAAGTCCTCCTAATATCTATAGACCAAAATACCCTCATCTTCAACCTCTAACTCTAACCAAACCCTAGCCACCACCATTACTACTACTCCACACCACCTCCAACCACCACCCCTGCCACCTCCGGTCTCTACCCTCGCCATTTCTGGCGACCACCACCTCACCATCTCCGTCGACCACCACCTCGCCATCTCCAACAACCACCACAATGCTTGACTCTCACTTGTTTAAGCATAAACTTATGGCAAAAACTCTATGATAAAGCTAATAATTCATGAGAAAAAGTTTTAAATCATGGTTGTCTACTGCATAGCAGATCAAGCTCAAAGAGATACATACAATGGAAATTTGAATTAAGATACCAGAAATCCTAAGTGAAATTTGACTTAGGATATCAAAAATCCTAAGTGAAATTTGACTTAGGATTTCAGACATTAATAGCAAAATTCACTTAGGATATATTATTTTGTTTCTCATAACAACACCATGAACTCCTATATTTATAATTGAAAGTGATGAAATGTGATCAAATCAAAGTTAAGTGAAATTTCACTTTAGATTTTCACTTAAAAACCAAAAAAATTCACTTCAAAATATAGTAAGAGAAATTTCACTTACTGTCAAATTTTAAAAAAAACTGAACAAAAAAATGAAGACAAAACAGAGACTCTAGATCTGCGATCTAGAAGACAACCACGAGCACATTTTGACATTAAAGATGGAGATCGAGACTCTAGATCCGAGATCGGAAGTTGATGACGACGGATGACGACGGTGCTTGCTCGTGATGGTGGTGGTGGTGGCTTGTAGTGGCGCTGGAAGGTGGTGGTGGTAGCTCACAGTGGCATCGGAAGGTGGTGGTGGTGGCTCGATGGTGCTGGTGGTGGCTCGAGATGGTGGTCACAATAACTCGTGGAGAATGGTGGTTGTGGCGGCAGAGGACATCGAATCTGTGGTGTGGTGGCGGCGGCGGTTCGATGATGGTGGCGACAGTAGATCGGTGGTGGTTGTGGTTAGGAGAGAGAGATCTTAGAGAGAGAGATTGTAGAGAGAGAAAGTAGATCTGTGAGTGAGAGAGAGAGAGTGTGAGATAGTCTGTATTTTTTTTTTTGGGAAGATGAAGTGAGGGGTGATTTGGTCAGTTGAAAATTTTGAAATGGACTTGAGGAGTGAATTGCTAGAGGTGTGGATTGGAGTGAATAAATGGACTTAGGCTTTTGTCCTTATGGGGTTTATTATTAATGGACTATCCTTTATTCCAAGAAATACCAATCTTAGGGACCACATATCAAGCCTCCCTTTTTTTACTGTACACAAACTTCTAGTTAACCAAAAGAATCTCCTAAAGTCTATATTGTATAGAATCAATTCTTTTTGTGAAAAACAAAACTAATTTTCGGAGTTATTAAATTTTGGAGTTTTTAATTCAAAAATCAAAAGGATTTAGGGACAGAGATGGATCCAATGTTAAAGAGTTTGATTATGTGGAGTCAGACTGTGACTATAAGATTTGCATGACTCTTGTGACTATAGTTCTTCTTACAGAGCATGTAGTTGTGTGATCATAAAAATAAATTATTAATTAATGCTAAAAGTGTCCAACGGTTCCGGGAATTGAGGTTGCTTTCTTGTTTATTGCTTTGACATATATACCCATCACCGAATTGTCTTTTGACTTTACATCCTCCAATTATGAGTAATATTTGGGACACAACCTTCATACAACTTTCATACAACCTCTCCAAAAGATGTGTCTATCTCTTTCCTGTGTCACAGGAGAGAGATAGACACATCTTTTAAAAAGGTTATATAAAAGTTGTATGAAAGTTGTGTTCCAAGTATTACCCTCCAATTATTTACCCATTTTCAATTTTGTTAGGGTTTGTTTGGTTGTCACTTGAATAATTCAGGCCTTAGAAAAAATTCATTACTTTTGAGCTTTACATACAGGGTCTTTTTTACCTGAGTAATGTTATGCTTCTCAGATTTCTATTTCAAAAAGCGCTTCCCAAATGATGTGGCAGTGGGGTTAGATAAATATCTTTCAATTAAAATTCAACCGATCCCACTGTCAAATCATTTGAGAAGCACTTTTGAGACAAATTTGGAAAGCATAACATTACTCTTTCTACCTAGGGTCGGTGTAGTGGGTTTTCAGAAAAATTGTAATTTTATATAAACTGAACAGAACCGATCGATTTAACTAAAAATTAGACCGAACTGAACCTTTTTTAGCTCTACTAATACCTTCATGTAAATGCAGACGTCGAATAATATAAATGTATACTAACTTAATTCTATTAATCTTTTTGGATATTGACCAAGCACTATATTTGTTTTCAAAGGTTGTTAATTTTACGATAACTAATAAATGCTTCCAACTAATTTCAAACGTACGTGTTGTGCCATAGACCAATTCAAATCTAGATATCTAATGCATACTCATACCAACCATTTTTTTTTTTGGGAGGAAATTACACTTTCACCCGTTATGCTTAAATCCATTTTTATTGTGACCTCATTGTATTTTGGTTTGTGACACTAATACCTTCTTTATTTTCAACTAAAATATCGCCGTTTGAATTTTCATTAAACTTAATAGTACAAAAAACATGCCATGATTATTTTAACATTATGTCATTTACAAATGCACCTACCGTTAGCATATTTTTCAATTACACTTACACCTCATATACATGTTACG
Organism: Hydrangea macrophylla; assembly: GCA_033977485.1. Classification (NCBI taxonomy): domain Eukaryota; kingdom Viridiplantae; phylum Streptophyta; class Magnoliopsida; order Cornales; family Hydrangeaceae; genus Hydrangea; species Hydrangea macrophylla. The sequence continues at coordinate 68,390,498 of CM066986.1, read as the reverse complement.
AATGGTTAAGTTTAACAGATTTATAACTGAATGACAATTCACCAATTAATAGCTACAACTCACAAATGTAAAATATAACTTTGAAATTCCACACATTATATATAACACTATATAGAAGGTCTCAGTTTGTTGAATTGTGTACAAGTAGTTGGAATAAAAGCCATATCTGACATCACTAGAGCCAATAATTTGTCTGCTAAATGAACTGGGCACTGAGAAATGTTAAAGAGAAGTAGCAATTTGTTGCCTTTTATTAGGGGTGCAACTCGGGCGGGACCCAGAGGGTTTTGGCTCTGCCCAAGCCCGAGCCCGAATTCAAGAAGTCTGCCCAAGCCCGAGCCCGAGCCCGACATAAACCCGTACATGTCAACCCGAGCCCGGTTTGTGAATTAGTACTACAACCCGAGCCCGAGCCCGAGCCCGAATTGAGCCCGAATTGCAAATTTTTTTTTGGTGCAAACCCATTTTTAGTATGTAAACAACAATATGTAGAGTTTCAAATCAATTTTTTTTTGTTAATATTTGAGAAAAAACATTTATTTATTAATTTAGTGCTAAAATAATATCTAATAATGTATTATTATCACTAAAAAACACTATAATATATAAATATAATATAACAAATAATACATAAATAGAATTCGGGCTCGGGCTCGGGTTCCACGGGTTAGCAAAATTTTGCCCAAGCCCGGCCCGAATTGAATTCGGGCTTGAATTTTTCGGCCCAAGCCCGCCCATGGTGAAAGTACCGCGGGCCCAAGCCCGGCAATTTTCGGGCTGGGCTCGGGTTGACCGCGGGTTGGCCCGCCCGAGTTGCACCCCTACCTTTTATATGTGTGAACTGCAAACCTCTTTCTTTATATATCCAATTTGTATGTGCCTTTTATATGTGCAAACCTCATCTTCATTTTATGCGAATTGAGGCTATGACTATCTAAATTTCTATTAGGCCTGTTTGGATTAGCTTTGTGACGTACAAGCACTAAAATGGGATTATAGAGAGATATTAGCACGTTTCGAAAAAAAAAAAAACTTTTCACAGTTTTTTCAAAAATCGAATGCACTTTGAAGATAATAAAATAATTTAAATCCAAAGCTGCAATTTGTTGCTTCTTTGAAAATCTTTTAAGGGTGAAGTCTTACTTACACTGCAATGCCAATGGGCTCTAAGTTTTCAACTGTGCAATGTCTCCCTTTTGCTTTTGTTGCTTCTGGCCAGCATTCTGATTTTGTTGTATTTTGTTGGGAAACCATAACGGCATAAACTATGGTTTTTGCCAATTTATGCTTATACTTAGTTGTTACTTAAATTTGAAGATTGATAATTGAAAAACACACACATACACACACACACACTGCTGCATCGAAGAACAATCTGCGCCAGTGCGGGTGCAGTTGCGCATTGGGTGCGGATTCTTCAATTATCTAGAAGAATATACTCCCTCCGTCCCAAATTGCTGGGCACTCTTTCTATTTTGGGCTGTCCCAAAATATTTGTCCATTTTGAAAAGTCAGCACACCAAATTTTTATCTTTCCTAGTTTGCCATTTCTTTTTTCACAATTCCCACAAATCTTAGTTTATAGGAAAACTAAATTAAGGGTAAAGTTGGAAACTAAGAATATTTAAACATGAAAACAGTGTAATAAATTATGTTCCCTTAAAAAGTTGGGTTCCCCAAAAGTGCCCAGCAATTTGAGACGAAGGGAGTAGCATTTAGGTAAAATTATTCATCATGCATGAATTCATTTAGATCCTCTAAAATTTGAATTTTATTTTTGCTTGAACATGATTGTCATTTTGTGCACACACAAAGCAAAACGCTTTATACTCTCGAACGTGTTTGCTCCTTATTATCATGTCTATGCATGGAGTACATTATTTTCTATAAACCATAATATTGCTTAATGCAAATCCCATCTTTACTCTTGCTTATCAAGTTGCCACTCTTTAAGATATTACGGACAATGGCAGAACGAAAGGTAAAATAAACAGAGTTTAGATTTTAAAATTTGTGTGCTTTGCTTCTTTCTTCTCTACAATTGTGAGTATTTTTTCTAGATTACATGACTTACAGTTTCTTTGAAAGCATTTACTTAATCCTTGCTAGCACCAACAAACCTATGGCACAACTTTATTAGTTAGAGGAATTTCATGAGCTTAAATCTCATAACTTGGATGAGCCAAAACCACACTTGTAGATTGACTGAGAGAACTTGAAGTAAAGATACAATCTAGAAGTCAAGTTTCCAAAAGAATAGAGAGTTCATTTTTTCTATTTTTGCTGCACAATCTGCTGCTTTCCTAATATTATATTGATTTAATCTCCCTACTCTTTGCTCCCTAAATGAGCATAATATGCTGGCATGTGGTAGTTTTTTTTCCCCTTTATCTGGCTCCTACATGTGAATCACTTAATTCCTAATACAATTTAACTCTAAAGATGAACATAGAGGGGTCCTAAATAGTCTCTCTCCCTCATACTTGGTAGTATTCCACGTACCCACGCATCACACGGGATCTATGCTAGTAAAATACTAAAAGCTGAAGACTTTCCCTAGAATGAACACTGTGTTGATACGTGGACTGCTTTAATGTTTAAGTATGTAAATATGCATCAAACAAGCATACGGGTCGGGTAAAGGACAAACCTTGCGGAATATACCCGACGGATCATCTTGACGGCGTTGTTACGAGCCTGACGATAATACCCACGAATTACTGCTCTTTAGTGCTTCCGTGTACGCTCTTGTGCTTCGAACGGGTCATGAGAATGCCTATTAGAAACACCCCCTTTGGTTCCTTGCACTAAATCCCAAGCCCTAGTGTGATTTGGCTAGAGAGAGAAAATAACCGAAGAGAGAGAGAGAGAGAGAGAGAGAGAGAGAGAGAGAGAGAGAAAGAGAGGGAGAGATATGGGTGGCTGTTTTCTTGTTGTGTGTAGAGTTGTGTTTATGTATGTGTTACATAAATATATATATACACACACATATACATGACCTAGGACTCCAAGTCATAATCCACATAGGATTTCTTGGACCTAAGCTAAGGTCGTTGGACCCGGTCCATAGATTATGTGGGTGACCCATCACCCACAAAAAATGCTAACATCTCCCACTCACCCACATAGGGCTTGTGCTAAGACAAAATCTCTCAGATTCCAACTTTCATCATCTTCTCATATGGAAAATAGAATGTGCGACGTCATGAAAAGAAGCGTACAGTGATTGGAGTTGAGATGCTAAGTAAATCACATAACTATCAAAACGCATCACTCGGAAGCTTCTCTTGTATTTACCCAGACATGTTCAACCACACTGGATCTAGCACTCTTTATCCCTCAAAAAGCCGTGCTACACCCCCAAATATGTAATGTACCCATGACACTCAGTACGTATACGATTGTCGCTAGCCAGCTAATGAGTCACAAAACATGGTGTGTTATCAAAGATTCTTCCCTGCCTACTAATGTCAATCCAACTAACTCGACTGCTTTCCTAGACGTGCCCCATAGGACGGTATTTGTCTCTTCGTCCCAGGATGGTACGCTAAAGTAGTGTCATCAAGCGTCCTCTTCATGACATAGTCTCGGGTCATAAGGTAACTTGTGTAGAATCCCCATTACAGGGAGACTATGTGGCTCACACAGCAATGAAATAGGGATTAATCCATTGCTCCACAAACAATTATAAAATAGCACATACAGTATGATATGTATGCTATGACATTCTTCCATATAAATGGGCATGTCACTTCGTGGTAAAAGTAACGCCATATGAATTTTAGTCTAGACGTTACATAAATGTCTAACCTGACATTTCCAGCATAGTTGCTACAACCAGCTTCAGTTTGAAAACTCATACTCAGTTATAAACAGGCTACATAGAGTAGTGGGCGTTCTCTATGTTCGACCAAGCACCAAGCTTAAGTCTCATCTTAGCTCTAAGTTAAGGCGATATATAAGGATAACAAGGTTTATATCTAGCTCGCTGTTTTTATACCGCGTAGATATAAGTGTTCTAGCCCGCTTTCCTAGCACTATAGACACACATGTCCTAGCTAGCTATCCAAGTGCCATGAACACAAATGTCTCATCTTGCTCGCCATCTAAGCGCTATGGAAACATATGTCCAACTTAGCTATCTCGGCGCCAAGGTGAATCACCCGTGTCAGCTGGTCGATTCAAGCCTGGTGACACTTTAAAGAAAAAATGTGCATTCATCCCACTAACTACCAATGAATTTGGAAAACCATTTATTTTATTATAATAATAAATATCTGGTAATAATAATGTCAAGAATAATGTTGTTAAAGACATCAGAACCTACGGAGTCCCATACAACTAATGTGGGACAAGAACGAATCTCTAGAAATTGGCTTGATCCAAAAGATCAGCCATCATATCATCAGTAGTGATGTATTGTAAAATAAACTCCCCTTGTGCAACCATATCTTGAATGTAGTGGTGGTGGATCTCTATACGCTTAGACTTCCCGTGGTACTTATGGTCCTTTGCATAAACTAGAGCCGACGTGCTGTCACAATAGACTAACACTGCTTCATCGCCTTGACGCAAGAAGCCTACGCTATGTAAGAACCTCTTTAACCACACAGCCTCCTGAATGGCTGCAGAACAAATCACATACTTAGCTACCATTATGGATAAGGTGATGCATGTCTGCTTCTCGCTACAACAAATGAATGCTTCATCAACTAATGTGAATGCGTAGACAAACATGGACATGCGCTCGTCTCAATCACTGAACCAATGAGCATCGCATCGTCTTCATCACTGCAAAAACTTCACCATCCATAAGGTGAGATCCACAATCATGCGAACATATCGCAGAAAGCTCTTCACTACTCTCTAGTGAGCTGGACCAAGGTTACTCTTGTAATGACTATCTAAACTAACCGCATGGCAGATGTCTGAATAAGAATATAACATAGTATTCATCAGGCTTCCCACTGCGGATGCTTCTAGCACTTTGGACACTTACTTCCTCATCGTTCTCTGACATTGAATTAGGGTCAAGGGTATTCCCTTCTCAACTGGGATGTCTACGATTTTGAGTAGTGTATGCAAGAGTGTTCATGAATCATCTATTATAGGTCTATAACCGGTTCCCACAATCCTAACTTTCAACACATAGTTGGTTTGACCTATGCCTTTTTATCTAAATAAAAAGGATATTGTTGTCATACAATATACGAATTAGAACACCTTTTATGGACTTCTTAATTTACACACACTGGTCTTCTTTAATCATCTTAACGAAAGAAATCGATCAAATCATAAAACCTCAAGTGCCATTTCCTAAATGATTGCTAGAAATCGTAAATAGATTAATTGAGATACCACACTTTGGCTCTTTCCCATCGGTCGTAAAAACCAATAGATTGATCCATGTAGATCTCTTCGTTTGGCTCTTCATTGCGAAAAGTAGTATCAACATCCATTTTAAAAGAGTTCTAAAACTAAATGTGCGACAATCACTGAGATAAGGCAAATGAAAACAAAATATCACCACTAAGGAGATTTTGTCTTCAAGGTCTACACCCACTCTTGGGTTTGACCTCTCACTGCGAGGTCGCCTTTATCTTTGTCAATTGAACCATCCACCTTGAGTCTAACTTCAAAAACCCACTTGTTTCCAATAGTCTTACACTCGGACGGGATATCAACTGTCTCCCAGACAAACCTTATTCTTTGTATATAGAGATCATATCACCCTTCTTAGCAAATATTCACTCAACTTTAGCAGATGAACAAAGCGTTTCTACAGAAGAAGTTGTTGAGACATCATCTACTAATGCGCATAGGAAAACACATCCCACAGATTTCAAAATGCCAATGGAGAACTCATCCTCGTCAACTGCGCTGTGCTACCTAAGAATCCAGAGTGACCAATGGTGCACTCCCACTGTTTGGCACACTTCTCCTAACGTCTAGTGGCCGGTGTACTCCCACTCAGCTGCAGACTAGTACCATTTTCAGTGACTACTGGATGTGGAATCATAATATCTCCCCACCCTCGCTTAAAGATGTTATGTCGTCTACAATTTTCTCTAACTCATAGAGGTCAAGATTCTTATAGCAATGGCAATACTGTGAAAACATTTTCAAACAGGCTGTAAAGTTTGGAAAATAGGTTGTATAGGCACAATTTTGCGTATAAGGGCAGTAGCTAAGAGTGCATCCTTCCAATATTGGAAGGCTAGCTTGGGCCGTCAATGATCCAAACTTATCTAGAAGTATTCTATTCCTCCCTTCTACAATAACATTTTAATGCAGAATTTTCTGAAACAGAAAGTTGTATATATACCCCTTTGTCCTCACACAGTTCTTCTGAACTAACTAGAGAAACTAACACAGTTCCTCTGAACTAATCAGAGAAATGCTGGCGTACGAGACGACTCAAAAGTCTTCTCGAATCTAATTCTCAACCTCAGTTGTAAAGCATTTGATGCAATCTAGTGTTTTATAGTGGTGAGATGACAAGGTGAGGAAAATGGAGTTACCATAACACGCCTTTACAAACATAAGTCCAAGGTGTGAGTGAACTAGCTTTAAAGGTTGATTATCTCTTATAGCTTTGTTTGAAAAAGCTTTTGGCATGCTTTGCTACCAAGGCAGACTCACACTGTCACGCCCCGACGTAGCATAAATAAGGAAAGCGTTTAATTTCCATTATGGACCCGTAGGTCGCGACAGTTTGAAGGATCGATTCCGTCCCAAACGTCAAACAACAAAACATAATAATCAGAGTAAAGCAATCAAGGCTTACAAAAATTTTCTATCTTATTACATCTTATAAACCGGGGTCAACTAAGGCACAGACCGCCTTGAAAATAAAATAATAACTTAGAGTCTGTTACAGTCATCCTTAAAAACAAAACAGTTCATAACTCAAAACAAATAAACTTAAAACATATAATAAATAGCTTCTCGTCCCAACAGCAGCCATTCTTAATTAGCATAATCGTATGATTCCTCCTGATTGTAACCTGAAAAGCCTGAACACGAATGTCCAGGACGCATCAACGTCGTCAGCTTCAAGAAGCTGGTGAGTATTAAAAAAAACATGACTTTGAATGTAAAACATACCAACTTACCTTTTTCCAATTCCCATTTAAATCCACAAGTTTATTATTGAAGTAAGGAGCTCATTTAGAAAACATTCACAACATTATTTAAAAGGGGTAATTTACACAGATGGGACCGTGTATGAGAACAATGCACCACACTCATCTTGCCGACTCTTTTCTCTCGACAGCCACAACAACCCGCTATCCTACTCCTGGTATCTTTGAAACACTCAGATAGCCACACTTTAGCAACGGGGCGCCAGGGAGTGTCCAGTTTGCCTCACACTTTGGTCCGGGGTACCAGGGAGTGTCCAATGCCTCACACTTTGAATACCCTAACCGCCATGCAAATACCGGGGCGACCCCTCACACAGTATCCAAACTCGAGTTATCAGGGAGTGTACGTAGGCCACACTTTAGCACTACCATGGGTGCCAGGGAGTGTCCGAGTTCGGCTTCACACACTTTAATGCTTCCATGAGCGTCAGGGAGTGTCCATATTTTCCACCGTCGCATTTCAAAGATACCCTCTCCACAAACTCAACCACAACCACAACCACAACCACGACTACAACCACAAACGCAACCACAACCACAACCACGACCATAAACACAAACTCATACTCTTTCCCCACTACCTTTACTCTTTTCCACACAGACTGACACCCCTATGCATGTACCACTGACCCACATGAATGGTATGCACTTAAACAAAAACAAAAATGCTGAATTAAAGGAACAACACGCGTACGGGGATTAATGAGTCATACTACAATGTTTTAATCATTCAAACATAACCAATTAGAGTTCTGATTAACTAAATATCCCAAACAGAACCTCAACAGTATATAAATTTCATCCAAACAGTCCCTTAACAGAACAACAGACAAAAACAGAAATTGCAATACCTCGCGCGCGCGGGCCGCTCGTGCGAAGGGTCGCTCGCGCGGGCCGCTCGCGCGATAAGCCCATTTTTTCCTTTATTAATAAACTTTTCTGTCTGCCTGAGGAAAGCAAGGTCGCGCGCGCGGATCGCTCGCACGAAGGGGTTCTCGCGCGACCCTCGCTCGCGCGACCAGCCAATTTCCAATTATATATATATAAACTCTTACGTCTGCCTGAGGAAGCATACCTCGCGCGCGCGGGCCGCTCGCGCGAGGGGTCGCTCGCGCGGGCCGCTCGCGCGATACTCGCGCCCGCGATCGTGGCGCGAGATGAAGCTGAGGCTTCATCTTCTCCGCAGGAACTGCTCTGGTTCAGTAAAATAGGGTCTTTTTAACCCATTTTCAATTCTGTAAGTATGTATATCATGTTATATATGGATCTCTTCCTTTTTAAACAAGGATTAAGAATCTAAGATTAATTTAACATGATTCTAACTATAACTCTCCAATTTCATGAAAAACTAAAACATGTCAAATTTTATTTTCTTATATACTTTCTCATGTGAATAAATTAGGCTCTAAAACTTTGGGTATAGCATATATGACATGTAATCTATCATATTCATCTAACAAAACAGGTTTTGGTTGAGTTTGGAAAATCTCCATTTTTCAAGCTATGAACTTCAACGTGCAACATCAATGGTGATTTACAACATTAACAATTACACAGCAATTAATATGAAATTACATTCTTAGTGAGTTTAGAATACTCACAGAGATTAAGAGAAAAGATGTTGTTGAGAAAGAAATAAGAGATAAGAAGATTCCAACTCAAGCTTTCAAGCTATGGAGGTTAAGAGCTCTCTCTATGAAATTCTGAAATCCTCTGTGAAATCTCTCTCTCTCAACTCTCTGTGTTTAGTGATGTGCAGAATGTGAAGTGTGAAAGAGTGTAGATGATATATATATAGAAGATCAAAACTTGGGGGCCAAGAACTTTCATATATACTCAACAAAATTGGTTTTGATTTTTTTAATTAACTAAGGCTATCATATACACTGATATTTACATACGTAGATACATATATGAGCAGATTGTAGAGACTCCAAAGGCTGGGAAAAAATAGTAGGGGTCAAGTAGCTCCTTAGGGGTCAACATGAAGTTGTTTGGGAAAACAAGCTTATGGCCTAACAACACACACACACATAAAGCATTGCCAAACAAGGCCTAAGCCAATGATCACTTGCCATAAATGGCAATAAAGTAAATGTCCAAATCAGTCACTTCCAAAATCTGTGGAAGTTTAGCATGGCGCGGACAGTTTTGGACATAAACTGGTATTTTCGGGGCGCGGTGGTCACCATAAAAATACAGGAATTTCATTTTAACGTAAGAATTGATTTTCTGGTTTTATAAAAATACTGATTGAGTCAAAAGAAGTTACTTTCACCGTTTTGAAATACAGATTTTGAAATCCACACAGGTATTACTAACTTTTGTAAAATTGCAGTTAGGCCCCCAATAGAATTTAAATGTGAATTAGATAAGACATTAATATTCCAAACAAGTGACTGGAATTACAATAAAAGCAGACCATGCTAATAGAATTTAAATATGCCAATGCAAATACACATAAATTAAATATGGGCATGACTTTTAAATTAAATGGAAATGCAGGTTATTACACCCTTCCTCCCTTAAACAGGATTTCGTCCCCGAAATCAAGACTGACTAATCCTGAAATAACTCCGGGTACTTCTTCCTCATATCAGCTTCAACTTCCCACGAGGCCTCGTTCTCGTCATGGTGATTCCACTGAACCTTCACCAACGGAATGTCTTTATTCCTCAGCTTCTTGATACTCTGATCCAAAATCTTCACAGGTCTCTCCTTGTAAGAAACGTTATGACTTGTCTCAATGTCGTCATAACTAACCACATGTGAGGGGTCTCGTATGTATTTCCTCAACATACTCACGTGAAACACGTTGTGAACCCCAGACATCTTCGGTGGTAGTGCCAGTCGATAAGCTACTTTCCCGACACGTTCCAAAATCTCGAACGGTCCGATAAAACGCGGAGCTAATTTCCCCCTCTTGAGACCAAAATGTACTACTCCTCGGGTTGGTGAAACCTTAAGGAGTACGTGATCTCCAACACTAAACTCCAAATCCTTCCGTCGTCGATCAGCATAACTCTTATACCGGCTCTGAGCGGTTCTCATCCTCTCCTTGACCAAAGTAATCTTCTCATTGGTTTCTCTTACCAAATCTGGTCCCAGCAACTCTGTATCCCTAACTTCAGCCCAACACAAAGGGGAACGACATGGTCGTCCGTACAGTGCTTCGAACGGAGCCATACCGATACTCGTGTGATAACTGTTGTTATAGGCGAATTCAACCAACGGTAAGTGTGCCTCCCAAGATTCTTCAAAATCGATCACACAAGCCCTGAGCATATCTTCCATGATCTGATTAACACGCTCAGTTTGTCCATCTATCTGAGGGTGAAAAGCAGTGCTCATCTTGAGTGAAGTTCCCATAGCTTCTTGCAGACTTTCCCAAAATTCAGAGGTAAAACGCGCGTCACGGTCTGACACAATCGACACAGGTGCACCGTGAAGTTGTACAACTTGTTGTATGTACATCCGGCTCATCTTCTCTACCGGGTATGTCATACTATAAGCAATGAAATGAGCTGACTTCGTCAATCGATCCACGATTACCCAAATGGCGTCATGATTTTGCTGCGAACGAGGTAATCCTACTACAAAATCCATCGTAATGTGCTCCCACTTCCAACCAGGAATAGGTAGCGGTTGCAACAATCCTGACGGTCTCTGATGCTCGGCCTTGACTTGCTGGCATGTCAAACACTTGGATACAAATTTGGCCACGTCTTTCTTCATACCTTCCCACCAGAAATTTCTCTTCAAATCTTTGTACATCTTTGTTCCTCCCGGGTGAACTGTATATCTTGACTTATGCGCTTCTTCCAGGATATCCTTCCTTAACTCTTCATTACCTGGCACACATAATCTATTCCTGCACCGATATCCTCCATCGACTCCCACTTTCCACTCTGTCGGGTCTTTTTCTGACATCTTTATGAACCACGTTTGAAACTTCTCATCTTCTTTCTGAGCTCCAATAATGCGGTCGATAAGAACAGGCTGCAGGATAAGACATCCGAGCAATTGTCCTTCTCCTTCTTCAGCACCCTGTACATCGAATTCCACCAAAGTCTCCAAAGCTCGCCACTCTCTAACCATTAAGGAGGCGATCGTCTCACGAGTCTGTCGACTCAGGGCATCAGCAACCACATTAGCTTTACCCGGGTGATATTCTAATGTGAAGTCGTAATCTTTGATCAACTCCATCCATCTGCGCTGCCTCATGTTCAACTCTTTCTGCGTGAACAAGTATTTCAAACTCTTTTGATCGGAGAACAAATCAAACTTCTCACCGTAGAGATAGTGTCTCCAAATCTTAAGTGCGAAAACTACTGCTGCCAACTCCAAATCATGAATGGGATAGTTCAACTCATTCGGCTTCAGCTGTCTGGATCCATAGGCGATCACTCTGCCATCTTGCATAAGTACACACCCTAGCCCTTGATATGATGCGTCACTAAAGATAGTGAACTTCTCATCAGGCTTGGGTATTGCTAGTACCGGTGCGGTAGTGAGTCTCTCTTTCAACTCTAGAAAGGCTCGCTCATGCTTCTCTATCCATTCGAACTTCAAATTCTTCTTCGTCAACCCAGTTAAAGGTGCTGCTATCTTTGAGAATCCCTCAACGAATCTCCTGTAATAGCCTGCGAGTCCAAGAAAACTCCGAACTTCTGTAGGGTTGCTCGGCCTAACCCAGTTTGATACAGCATCGGTCTTGGATGAATCCACTGAAATTCCTTGAGATGACACCTTGTGTCCCAAAAATTTCACTTCCTGCAACCAGAACTCACACTTACTGAACTTGGCATACAACTGCTGGTCCTTGAGCGTCTGCATCGCAATCCGTAGATGTTGCTCGTGTTCTTCTCTTGACTTAGAATAGATTAAAATATCATCAATAAAGACGATGACAAACTGATCTAAATAAGGTTTGAACACTCTGTTCATCAGATCCATAAACACTGCCGGGGCGTTCGTCATTCCAAACGGCATTACCAGGAATTCATAATGACCATATCGGGTTCTGAAAGCAGTCTTAGGTATGTCTTCCTTCCGTACCCTCAACTGATGATATCCCGACCTCAGGTCTATCTTGGAAAATGCCGTAGCTCCTTGTAGTTGATCAAACAAATCATCAATCCGAGGCAAGGGATACTTGTTCTTGATAGTTACTCGGTTCAATTCTCTGTAGTCGATACACAGTCTAAGTGTCCCGTCCTTCTTCTTCACGAATAACACTGGTGCTCCCCAAGGCGATGTGCTTGGACGCACAAAACCTAGGTTCTCGAGCTCTTGAACTTGTTCCTTCAATTCCAACAGTTCTGTGGGGGCCATTCTGTAGGGAACCTTGGTGATCGGTACGGTACCCGGTATAAGCTCGATACAGAACTCTATACTTCTCTCGGGCAGTAGGCCAGAAACGTCTTCAAACACTTCTTCGAAGTCCTTGACTACAGGTATAGATGACGCTGTCACCTCTGTACTGACGACTTCGATGTTGGCTAAGCATCTCGTGAGGAACATATCTCCCGTAGGGTTACATTGAAAATCAAAGGGTTGATTCTCATTGTCGGGGAATGTAATTCTCTTCCTCGCACAATCCAACTTCACTTGATTCTGAGAGAGCCAATCCATTCCTAGGATTATGTCGAACTCCTTCATCGATAGGACGATCAACCTAGCAGGGATTTCACGGTTTCCTAACCGTAAGGGACAATCCTTGCACACGTGTCCTAATCTGACCGCAGCTCCTAGTGGCGAGGTAGCCTTCAAAGCTTTCTCTAAGCGATGAGGTAAAATACCCAATCTTCGAATTGTATTAACAGATATGAACGAAAGAGCAGCACCCTTATCAAATAACACTTTAACATGGGAGTTAAACAGAGTTAATGTACCTTCTACTGCTTGCTGATCAGGTTGAGCTTCTCCATAATTCCCTTCTTCATACGCAGTTCCATCATATCCAGCGGCATCAGGGATAACAGCATTCAAGCGAGTCTGACCCTGTTGACCATAAGTCACCTGCTTAGGAGCAGTACAGAACCTGCTGATGTGACCTGGTTCACCACAGTTGAAGCAGACTATCCCTTGCTGAGTAGCACGCCTTGGTGCCTTACAATCACGAGCCACATGACCAGGGTTGCCACAGTTGAAACACTTTCCACTACTACTTCCTTCTCCTACTCGAGGTTGAGTCGGATAGGTAATAGCCTGGGTCTTCTTGCTTCCGTCAAAATTCCTCTTCTGCCCTTGGGTACGGTTCATTGGTGGTCTATTCCCAAAATTACCCCTTTGAGGCGGTCGAAATTCAAATTGTTTTCGGCTCACTCGAGCATCCTCTTCCAGATCAGTAGCCAAACCAACAAGTCCTTCGAACGATTTATCTAGGTGGCCGAGAGTCAAGCGGCGAATCTGCGGTGTCAGCCCTTGATTATACTTGCGGATCTTCTTCTCTTCAGTATCAACCAGGTGTGGAGCAAACCGAGACAGTCTTTCGAACTGTGTGGTGTACTCTTGCACCGACTTGGTTCCTTGTGTCAGGTCCATGAATTCCTTCTCTCTCCTGTGCCTCTCCGTGGCCGGGAAATATTTCTCCAAAAATCTCCCCTTGAACGCAGTCCACGTCATTCCCATAGCTGCTCCATTCCCGATAGTAGCTATGACCGAATCCCACCAATCTGCGGCAGCATCGGTCAACTGAAATGTAGCTAATCTTCTCTTGTCTATCTCGTTGCATTGGACAGCTTCGAACATCCGGTCCATCTGTCTCAACCACTGTTCCGCTTTCCAGGGTTCCGCGGTACCCGCAAACTGTTCGGGCCTTAGAGCACGGAATCTTTCTAGCAACTTGTCTCCCGTTTGACGGTCTCTTTGGTTGTCGTTCGTATTACCGATTCTTTCTAACCGTCTGATAAATGCTTCAAACATCCCGGTAGGATCAGCAGCCTCGGGCGCTCCCTCGATCAGGTTCCTGTTTCTCCTGACTCCTCCAGCCATTCTATGCATGATAGTGGTAGTAGAATGAGAAACATGCATGCAACAGTGCTATGAAGTAATTTAAATGACAACAACATTCAAAAGAGTATATCTTATGTATATAATTTCTGTCAAGTAGATACAAAAAGCATGTATGGTCAGATCAATGCCTACCCTGTCTGCCTGGGTTAGGACGCATGCAAGAGTTAATGTTACAAAAATGGGGTCATTGCCCTACACTCTAATGCATGTAATTACAGCTTGCAAAAAGAGATAGAGCTAATAGTTAAAACAGTCAATATGTACAAGGCGATATCTAAACAGTCAGTCATCGCCGTAGGTAGCCATCAACAGGTCAAGCGAGTCGGCCTGATGCAGTCGCTGAACATGGGAGGGGCCTGCCCCAAAGTTACAGCTGTGAGAGGTCATCAGTGAAGCAGGTCCAGGGACATCTGCCTCAGGCAAGGCTGGCTCAAGTGCAAGCGCCTCCTCAAGGTCGACTGCAAAGTCGTCCCATCCTAAGCCATCCTCCTCGGAAATGGAAGCGAGCACAATATCAACGTCACCGTCATCCTCAACAGCAGGGACGAACGGTGGAGGTACCTCCAGCCGTGCAAGGTGGGCCTGCACAACCTGAACCTCAAGGGGAAGATAGAAGGTATCGCTATTAACCAAGCGAACCATCTCAACGAGTACTAAGCGCTGGATTTCTATGAAGTAAAGAATCTCGAGGCGAGCACGAGATAGGTCGACCAGTCCTAAAATATGAATCTGATGCCAGAGGTCTAGCTCGACGGTAGCAGCTGCACGCTGCCCAACAGCAGTGAAATAAAGGGTCGCCGAGGCCGGTACTATAGCTCCTACAGTAACCCAATGCCCTCCAAAAGGATCAGGTACAAACAGAGGCTGAGCTGGATCCATACCTGAAAAGGTACTACTTAAAGTCAGAACAGAATAATCTTAGGCGTTTGGGTTCTGAGTCTATCCCCCCTGTCGTATCATCGGGTGTGTAACACTTAATGGAATGTGGAATCGGGTCTATACTGGTAAACCCTAACCTGGCTAAACTATCTTGTGATAAATAATAACCTGGCTCTGATACCACTAAATCCTGTCACGCCCCGATGTAGCATAAATAAGGAAAGCGTTTAATTTCCATTATGGACCCGTAGGTCGCGACAGTTTGAAGGATCGATTCCGTCCCAAACGTCAAACAACAAAACATAATAATCAGAGTAAAGCAATCAAGGCTTACAAAAATTTTCTATCTTATTACATCTTATAAACCGGGGTCAACTAAGGCACAGACCGCCTTGAAAATAAAATAATAACTTAGAGTCTGTTACAGTCATCCTTAAAAACAAAACAGTTCATAACTCAAAACAAATAAACTTAAAACATATAATAAATAGTTTCTCGTCCCAACAACAGCCATTCTTAATTAGCATAATCGTATGATTCCTCCTGATTGTAACCTGAAAAGCCTGAACACGAATGTCCAGGACGCATCAACGTCGTCAGCTTCAAGAAGCTGGTGAATATTAAAAAAAACATGACTTTGAATGTAAAACATACCAACTTACCTTTTTCCAATTCCCATTTAAATCCACAAGTTTATTATTGAAGTAAGGAGCTCATTTAGAAAACATTCACAACATTATTTAAAAGGGGTAATTTACACAGATGGGACCGTGTATGAGAACAATGCACCACACTCATCTTGCCGACTCTTTTCTCTCGACAGCCACAACAACCCGCAATCCTACTCCTGGTATCTTTGAAACACTCAGATAGCCACACTTTAGCAACGGGGCGCCAGGGAGTGTCCAGTTTGCCTCACACGTTGGTCCGGGGTACCAGGGAGTGTCCAATGCCTCACACTTTGAATACCCTAACCGCCATGCAAATACCGGGGCGACCCCTCACACAGTATCCAGACTCGAGTTATCAGGGAGTGTACGTAGGCCACACTTTAGCACTACCATGGGTGCCAGGGAGTGTCCGAGTTCGGCTTCACACACTTTAACGCTTCCATGAGCGTCAGGGAGTGTCCATATTTGCCACAGTCGCATTTCAAAGATACCCTCTCCACAAACTCAACCACAACCACAACCACAACCACGACTACAACCACAAACTCAACCACAACCACAACCACGACCATAAACACAAACTCATACTCTTTCCCCACTACCTTTACTCTTTTCCACACAGACTGACACCCCTATGCATGTACCACTGACCCACATAAATGGTATGCACTTAAACAAAAACAAAAATGCTGAATTAAAGGAACAACACGCGTACGGGGATTAATGAGTCATACTACAATGTTTTAATCATTCAAACATAACCAATTAGAGTTCTGATTAACTAAATATCCCAAACAGAACCTCAACAGTATATAAATTTCATCCAAACAGTCCCTTAACAGAACAACAGACAAAAATAGAAACTGCAATACCTCGCGCGCGCGGGCCGCTCGCGCGGGCCGCTCTTGCGATAAGCCCATTTTTTCCTTTATTAATAAACTTTTCTGTCTGCCTGAGGAAAGCAAGGTCGCGCGCGCGGATCGCTCGCGCGAAGGGGTTCTCGCGCGACCCTCGCTCGCGCGACCAGCCAATTTCCAATTATATATATATAAACTCTTACGTCTGCCTGAGGAAGCATACCTCGCGCGCGCGGGCCGCTCGCGCGAGGGGTCGCTCGCGCGGGCCGCTCGCGCGATACTCGCGCGCGCGATCGTGGCGCGAGATGAAGCTGAGGCTTCATCTTCTCCGCAGGAACTGCTCTGGTTCAGTAAAACAGGGTCTTTTTAACCCATTTTCAATTCTGTAAGTATGTATATCATGTTATATATGGATCTCTTCCTTTTTAAACAAGGATTAAGAATCTAAGATTAATTTAACATGATTCTAACTATAACTCTCCAATTTCATGAAAAACTAAAACATGTCAAATTTTATTTTCTTATATACTTTCTCATGTGAATAAATTAGGCTCTAAAACTTTGGGTATAGCATATATGACATGTAATCTATCATATTCATCTAACAAAACAGGTTTTGGTTGAGTTTGGAAAATCTCCATTTTTCAAGCTATGAACTTCAACGTGCAACATCAATGGTGATTTACAACATTAACAATTACACAGCAATTAATATGAAATTACATTCTTAGTGAGTTTAGAATACTCACAGAGATTAAGAAAAAAGATGTTGTTGAGAAAGAAATAAGAGATAAGAAGATTCCAACTCAAGCTTTCAAGCTATGGAGGTTAAGAGCTCTCTCTATGAAATTCTGAAATTCTCTGTGAATCTCTCTCTCTCAACTCTCTGTGTTTAGTGATGTGCAGAATGTGAAGTGTGAAAGAGTGTAGATGATATATATATAGAAGATCAAAACTTGGGGGCCAAGAACTTTCATATATACTCAACAAAATTGGTTTTGATTTTTTTAATTAACTAAGGCTATCATATACACTGATATTTACATACGTAGATACATATATGAGCAGATTGTAGAGACTCCAAAGGCTGGGGAAAAATAGTAGGGGTCAAGTAGCTCCTTAGGGGTCAACATGAAGTTGTTTGGGAAAACAAGCTTATGGCCTAACAACACACACACACACATAAAGCATTGCCAAACAAGGCCTAAGCCAATGATCACTTGCCATAAATGGCAATAAAGTAAATGTCCAAATCAGTCACTTCCAAAATCTGTGGAAGTTTAGCATGGCGCGGACAGTTTTGGACATAAACTGGTATTTTCGGGGCGCGGTGGTCACCACAAAAATACAGGAATTTCATTTTAACGTAAGAATTGATTTTCTGGTTTTATAAAAATACTGATTGAGTCAAAAGAAGTTACTTTCACCGTTTTGAAATACAGATTTTGAAATCCACACAGGTATTACTAACTTTTGTAAAATTGCAGTTAGGCCCCCAATAGAATTTAAATGTGAATTAGATAAGACATTAATATTCCAAACAAGTGACTGGAATTACAATAAAAGCAGACCATGCTAATAGAATTTAAATATGCCAATGCAAATACACATAAATTAAATATGGGCATGACTTTTAAATTAAATGGAAATGCAGGTTATTACACACACGTGGGCAAGTCAACTTTAACGAGTGAGCTTATAAGCCACTACGAGCTAATCGAGTCATCACTTTCTTATCCTATGTATCTGAGTTTAGTATGCCAGCTCATAGAATCAAAAAAATGACTTAGTAACTTAAGAAATAGATAAAGTAAAGTTAACATTTTAACTCTTAAGAAATTATTACGTAAATAACCATGTTCAATAAAAACAAACTATGTAACATAATATCCATCCTATTATAGACCCACCCTGCCTCTTAGCCTGCTTAATGCACATGGGCCCACCGGCATCACGCATTCTTCTACTTATGGAAATACTGGTCATGCATACGACCTCTCTTATGGTGGTCTGCTGCCAAGTAAACATGCCGAGAATAATCAGAACAAATCTTAATTATCTCATTCTATGTTATGACCTATTTCATGTGTATCCATGAGTCAGACTAAAAACATATCACAGCCTGAACTTGATTTTCACCAGCACAGGCAGTCCCTAATAGATCTTGAATCATACTGGATTTCAACCTTAGATTCTCGGTCATCAAGTGTTTGGGATTTTTCCTCACTTCAAACTTCAGTACCAAATTCTTCAATCTAGTAGCAGATGTGCTCCAAAAAAAAAATTCAAGTTGGTTCCAAATTCACAGGTCATTGGATAGTTCTTATACTCCCCAATTATATCATCATACATGCTCCTTTATCAAAATAGAGCGCATGTGATGGTCTTACTAGAATTAAATTCTATAGGCCTTTGGCAATATTGGGCCCTAGGTCCAATTTGAGATCAATTGGTTGGATCATTGATTGAGATAAGTTCTCCAAGAGATCTTAGCTCATTCAAACGTATATGTTACTTTTAGTGCCAATTTCTACATTCAATAATATGCACAAGAGATTGACATTATTATGATGTACTTCTTTCTATAAATGTTTGTTTAAAATCTAATTATCAAAATATTTTCCTTTATCACAATTTCAAGATCGAAAATTCGCTAAGCTCGTAATCATCACTTTACTCTTGTAATTCAAGAAAAAAATTTTATAACTGATTTTCTAAACAAACTTGCATCGATAGTACTAAACTTATCTACCATCATCCATAATAATAATATAATTGCGCCATACACACATGAATGCGCATGGGCTCTGCGTGGGCCCAAATTGACAATCTAGAGCTCACGCTAAAATAATTTTGCATATATTATGACAACAAAGAAAATTCATCCCTTTACAAATAGGTTTTTCCCTAAATATAAAATAAAAACACTCATCCTCACTTTACATTTATAGCCATCAAAAAAGGGATGCTTTGTTTTTCACATATATACAAAAACAACCTTAGAACATACATCGTGACAACATAAGCTCAAAATAAATTGTCAATTTAAGTAGCACGTCCATTCATTCAATCCAGATTAATTAATTAATCGTTCATGACAAGCACTCATACGATCTGTATTATAAGAATGAATGGATCATCCATCTCCCTATTTAAGGAAGAGGACAAGATGTCTTATGGCAATCCAATCACAAATAGCATTAAAAAAATGTGCAATGATTCGAGCCTCTAATGCAAAAATAATAAACTAATCACTAAATTTGCCCTTCCAAATCTCTCAAATATTTAAAAACTAATTAAATAGGGCTTCTAAATTAAACACAATAATTTTAGAACCTCATGGAAAAGTTTAAATAACTGAAAAACAAAATTTTTCATTATGAATAAAAGTTTTTAGAATATAATTAGAGCCCAAAAAATATTTTGAATCAATTTAACAAAATAAATTGATCTAGTTAAATAAATTAACTATGAGCAACTAAATTCCTAAAAAAACAAAATTTTTGAGGAATTTGTTCTCTAAGGATTTTCAATGGTCCAATATGGTGTTCTAAATACCCTATATTAATTTCAAAAATTAATAATCCATTTTGGATATTTTAAGCAATTAAAATAATGCCCATAAGCATAAATTTATACTCTAAAATACCAAAAATATGAGAGAATATAACAAAAATTTTCTCAAGTCCCCAAGTAGTGTACAAAATACTATTCATTAATTTCAAGAATTAACAACTTTATTTGCTATATTTTAAACAATTAATATTGTGTACATAACACAATATATGCTCTAAAATATATCCCAAAAAAATGAGAAAGTTCACTAAATAATTTTCTCATATTGCGAATAGTGTACTAAACATATTGTGTTAATTCTATAAATTAACAATCAATAAAAATATTTTAAGCAATTTAATACGTGTACAAAAACACATAATTATATGCTCTAAAATATTGATAGATTTGGATATTTTAACAAAATATTATCTATGGGTCCTACTAAATTTCATATGGTCTCAAAATAGTGCTGTATATATCCCTTATTAATTACAAAAATTAATAATGCATTTTTGCTAATTTAAGTAATTAAATAAATATTTAAAAAATATAAATTATATGCTCTAAAATAACAAAATACATGATGATTTACAAAAAAGTTATCCTAGAGTCTCTTACAGTGTACTAAACACTATATATTAATCACAAAAATCAATATTTTGTTTATGATATTTTAAGCAATTAAAACACGTACAAAACACATCTTTAATGCTCTAAAATACCAAAAACTATGAAATAACTTATCACAAAATTATTTTTGGTCCCACACAGTGTCCTTAATATATAAAAAATAAAATTTGAATTTTTCATTTATTTTCAGAATTTTAAAGCAATTAAATCAGATTTAAAACATTAAAACTTATTTTTTTGATTAACAGAAATTATTTTAATTACTAAATAATTAAATATTTTTCTAATAAAAATATGAAAAATATATATTAAGGACCGGGGCCGATAGACGGACCTCTACTCTCCGGACCCATGGTCGTCAGACCAACGCCAGCCGGCAAGTGGGCCCCACTCTCCTCAGCGAGAGTGGGCATGGTCAATCTCCAGTTCATCTTCCTCCAAAACAAAACCAATCTGGATTTTGGGGGCTGCTCAACCCTCCTACTTTGCAAGTTCATATCTTACTCGTTTTTCGTCGAAAACTTACAAATTTTGTACCGTTGGAAAGCTTTCACGGAGTACTACAAGATCATACCAAAAAACAGATCGATTAAACAAGTAAACTTCCGAAAATAGAGAGCAAAGTTATGAAAAAAATTCATTTTTAACCCAAAACCGAATCTAGTGTTTGTTATATCTCACTCATTTGAGATAATCAAGCCATGGGACTTTGTGAGGGGACTGTAGGGACCATATGGGACACAACTATATAAAAAAATTCGGACTTATATTGGAGTTTTCACGTAGACCCACTTCAAATTCAATTTTATCAAGTTTATGTTAAAAGCTTCACCAAGCTTTAATGGCAGATTTGTTTTGGGCATAATACGGGTGAATCAACAACCTATAGGCACTGATACCAATGTAAATATGTATCAAACAAGCATACGTGTTGGGTAAAGGACATTCCTTGCGGAATACACTCGACGTATCGTCTTGGTGGCGTTGTTATGAGCCCGACGATAATACCCACAAACTGCTACTCTTTAGTACTTTCGTGTATACTCTTGTGCTTCGAACGGGTCATGAGAATGTCTACTAGAAACGCCCCCTTTGGTTCCACGCACTAAATCCCAAGCCCTAATGTGATTTGGCTAGAGAAAGAAAATAACCGAAGAGAGAGAGAGAGGGGTGGCTGTTTTCTTGTTGTGTGTAGAGCTGTGTTTATGTGTGTTATATACATATATATACACACACATATATACATGCCCTATGACTCCAAGTTATAATCTACATAGGATTTCTTGGACCCTAAGCTAAGCCCGTTGGACCCTGTCCATAGATTATATGGGTGACCCACAACCCACAAATGGCATATATAATACTTGGTACTAAATGGCACCCTAGAAGGCCACTAGGAAATGATATACGTTTGATTAACCAAGATGTCTACTATCAACAAATTAAATTAATCCATTGTGTCTCAATCAATTAAGGTTGGTTATATGATAAGTATTGTATTATATATGACATACTAGAAATGTATCAATTAATGTCACACATGGTTCCCATAACTGATGTGACCATAATAAATAACTACATGAAAATACAGGTTATCACAAAGTTTTCGTTGTAGCCTCTGATTGTGTTAATAAGATATGTTCTCCCTATCGTTGTGTTTGTTGGTTTGAGTAGATGACAATGCAGTTATTCACTACTCACGGGCCTACGGGACCAAAAAGGAATTTATTTTCTCTATTTTTGCTTCTTCGGGGCGTGACATATCATAGATCACCTGGCTATCTTAGGACTACTTGGTCTAGCTTACCATCTTTTAAGAACATATTAACATTTCACTGGCTTTTAAGAACATATCATCACCAAGTGTCCGCCCTCGCAAGATTCCCATAACTTATCAAACCTATCCCAGTTCCATACTAATACTGATACATGACAATCCCATTGTGGCCTAACTACTCTAAATAAAATGAACGGATGTCAAACTGCTTCATGACCACCACGTTGTCTAACGTTACGGCATGTTACTTCATACTATTAACGTTATCTCATTATCATGTCTCATTATCTCTTCACTCATTAATGTCACATATAGAAAGCATGAATCAACATTTAAACAGCTAAACAGTTCATATCATAAAACAACAATGAATGGCACCCTAGAAGGCCACTAGGAAATGATATACATTTGATTAACCAAGATGTCTACTATCAACAAATTAAATTAAGCCATTGTGTCTCAATCAATTAGGGTTGGTTATATGATAAGTCATGTATTATATATGACCTACTAGAAATGTATCAATTAATTTCACACATGGTTCCCATAAGTGATGTGACCATAATAAATAACTACGTAAAAATACTGCTTATCACAAAGTTTTCGTTGTAGCCTCTGATTGTGTTAATAAGATATGTTCTGTGAATAGCATCCTCCCTATTGTTGTGTTTGTTGGTTTGAGTAGATGACAATGCGGTTATTCACCAGTCACGGGCCTACGGGACCAAAAAGGAATTTATATTCTCTATTTTTGCTTCTCCGAGCCGTGACATATCATGGATCACCTGGCTATCTTAGAACTACTTGGTCCAGCTTACCATCTTTAAGAACATATTAACAGTTTACTGGCTTTTAAGAACATATCATCACCAAGTGTCCGCCCTCGCAAGATTCCCATAACTTATCAAACCTATATCAGTTCCATAATAATATTGATACATGACAATCCCATTGTGGCCTAACTACTCTGAATAAAATGAACAGATATCAAACTGCTTCATGACCATCACGTTGTCTAATGTCATGGCATGTTACTTCGTACTATTAACGTTATCTCATTATCGTGCCTCATTTTCTCTTCACTCATCAATGTCGCATATAGAAAGCATGAATCAACATTTAAACAACTAAATAGTTCATATCATAAAACAGCAACGAATAACAGTATTTTGCAAGTTCCAATCAATTGAGAAAAAAATAGCTTCAATCGATTGAAGTCATTTTCAATCAATTGGGTAAATAGTAATGTTAATCGATTGAAATCTTTTTTAATTGATTGAGATAATTTTAATCAATTGAGAAGGTCATCTTTTCTATAAACTGGACAGTGACGCCCAGAATTTCTGGGATGCATTTGGGTCATTCCCTTCACATTCAAACTTATAAAAACCCTATACCTAAGCTACTGAGAGATTTTAGAACTCACAAAAGTGATCAAGGGGGTGTTTGGTGTGAGATTTGGAAGCTTGACTCCAATGGAGTCTCCCTCTCTCTCCCCTCTCTCTCTCTCTCTCTCTCTCTCTCTCTCTCTCTCTTCTTCTTCTTCTTCTTCTTCTTCTTCTTCTTCTTCTTCTCTTCTCCGTCTCCTTCTCTTCTCTATTTGGTTAGTCAAAGCAGTCATATTCATAGTCTGTGTACATAATTGTCTCTAGTGATTAAGATTTATCACTCCATCTAATGGTAGTTAATCATGCTACAGTGTATACATAATGAGATATCCAATCTCATTATCCACTGCGACAATAAGTATCAAAGAATAGTAATTCGTATCTCACTTGTATGTACCTCATACATACATGAATTACCTACTATGATACTTAAGGATCATAAACAATCATCTCATAACACATACATAAAGAAATGTAAACTGATATTCATATATAAAACACCAATGGCTTATGCATACAGTAATGGTTTGAGGGCACAATCCCAATACAAAAGGAATGAAACAATTTGGGGGAATGGATCGAAGCCTATGAAAGAAACTCAGACAAGAAGGAAAACTCAGAGTAGAATCAGTGAAAATAACTAGATTTAGACCAAAGCTAAGAGGATTGTCACATGTGATGCATTTAGGCTTAATTTCTGGGAAATACATATGAAGCCACATTTGTAAGATTCATAGAGGTCCACCCATTGTTTTGAAATTGGTTTTAAACATTCTTTGGCAACTTCTATAAATCTGAGTAAGAAGCAAACAGACCTAATGTTTTGACATGGCCATTAACCAGAGCTTGTGCCAAAGGAATATCACTCTTTGTTACTTTGTAAGAGGGTGGACAAGTAATATACCGACTTACTTAAAAAGACATGAAAGCTAAATATTCTTGGTCAGATACAAGTCCCTCATTTTTCTTGAATGTCTGGATAAAGACCAAATAACCAAGAACATCTTCAAGGTCCATGAAATCAACAAAGATCCTATAGTTCCAAAAAGGCACAAGGACACTGATGGGTTCCCCATCAGGTCTCGCAGCAACTAATGCGGCCAAGTCTAAGAGATTATCGTTCATCATTCCATAATGGAAATGGAATGAATTTGTGGAGGTGGACCAGAAAGCGAGGGCTGTTGTGATAGCTGAAAGATTGATAGGGAAAGGGGAAGTGGAGAGTTGAAAGAACTGATAATTATGCATTTTTTTTCCTAGGTTTCCATTTTCTAAGGAGTGACTCTATCTACTCACTGAGACCATTTTAATAAAGGTTTGGAAGGCCAAAATCGAGTATTGGTGTTCCATCGGTTCATTGGGGGGCTATCTAGCTCGAAAAGGAAAAGGTCTTTGCAAGGGAAGAATTCCTTAATCTTTTCTAAAGCAAAAAAACTGAGTCTTTTAAGGGACTAGAATGAGGGATGTGTAAGAAGGGAATGAATCCATTACCTATAGTCTTACAATGCCAAAGGCTGTGTTCTGAAAATGGTTGAAGATTTCATGAGCTTGAGAAATAGGGGTTGAGTCAGCTTGATCACCTTCGTTACTGCGAGACGAGGTAAAGGACGCCTTCTTAGTGGCTATGTCTGTTCACCAATTTGTAGAAGATAATGGTTGAAGATTTCATGAGCCTGAGAAATAGGGGTTGTGTCAGCATGATTACCTTCGTTAATGCGAGAAGAAGTAGAAGACATCTTCTTAGTGGCCATGGTTGTTTACCAATTCATAGAAGAGGCAAGGGATTTGGATATTCTCTCTTTGCTTTGATTTAAGAGGCTTGAAATAGGGTTCGTAGGGAAAGAGAGTCCTTATAAAGGAAGAGATGGAAGAGAAGTAAAATTCCTATTAATTCTGGAATTGATGAAGAGTAATTGAAATTTGAAAACTCATCAAATCAGAAAGCATGTTTGCTAACAAAGGAATTTCACGTCAGGGAAAAGGAAATGGCGGCTAAGAGTCAAAGGAATTTTTGACTTCCAATTTTGAGCTAATCTATGTGAATGTCAAATCCAAGAAATAACATTACAATGTACAATTTTGAGCTTCGTTTGGCAGCATCCCTTAAGTGAGTAATCTGATTTATCACTTGAAAGGGATGTTGGGGGGCATTGTTTGCACCTTAAAATAAACAAGGTTAGCCATTATTATGGAATTGACGCAGGTGGATAGTTGATTTAATTTTTAAGCCGATGAGTGGAATAGTTTCCTTTTGGTAGTTACTTTGATAATGAAGTGGCAAGACTCTATTTCAAAATGATTACTGAAGTGACACGTGGATGGAAGCAATTGTGATGGTACATAACTGCTATTAACGGTTAAAAGAAATTGGAAGCTCTAAAGGGAACGAGCAAGAAAGTGAGGAGATCCTTCGACCAAATTAATATCATAGCTTTACCATTATGCACATTTCTTCGTTGTACTTTTGATTTACTGTTTTTAGGAGTAGATATTTACTGTAAATACAAAAAGCATGTGTTCCCCTTTTGTTAATCAACTTAGAGGTGCGATTACCACTCTAAATTGTTGTCGCGCCCCGGAACAGCAACAATAGAGAACATAAAATTCCTTTTTGGTTCTATAGGCCATGACTGGTGAAGTCACTTAATTGTCCACACTACACTGTTCAAGACTACAATATAAAATAATGCAATGTCTTAAGGCAACTCATGCTAATTACAAAGTATAGTGATAAAGTCAGATAAGCAGGATTAAAAACTATAAGCAATTCTAATCTTCAGCTGGCGTAAATGTAGTCATCAGCATACTAGTCTTTCCCAGCATACGCGTCCTCAATGGGCTACCCTCTGCATAATCGCTCTCCAGTTAGAAGCCTTCGTTGTAGGGGTCATTACCTGCATTATCATAAAGAAGGTAGGCTGGGTGGGGAATGTCCAGGCATAAAATGTTGTTAGCTACTGAGAGCTGAGTGATTAGAAAATAATCGAGTATCATATATATGAAGTAATTACTAGTTTATGAAAAGATATTGGTTATAATTCTACTAGTTATATCTTCGCTTATTCAATCTTTGCAATACTGATTATTCATGTCTTATTATACGAGAACTGACTACCCTACTGATTGATGAATAGACTCCATAGTATTATTCCTGGCTACACCAATGATCTGTACACCACTCTTAAGAACATATTCACAGTCCACCACATGTCATGGACACCACGTCAATCCGTCTCCCACTTTTAAGAACATATGCGCAGTCCACCGAATGTTAGGGACATAATGCTTCGAGCAAAGACATATCATTTCTATTACCATGACTTATCGATGTCTACCATTGATCCCGGTCCACCCTTCTTAAGGACATATGAACAGTCCATCACTCTTAAAGACATATGATTCGATCACTAGTCTATCTTAGGGCTAATTGGTCCGGTCCACTGCTTTTAAGGATATATGGATAGTCCACCGCCTTTAAGGACATATGATTGACCAATGCCCGTCCACGCAAGTATCCCCAAACTTAGCAAACCTACTTAATGTTTATACTAATATCGACATATGACATTCCCATGTGGCCTGTCTACTCTAAATGAAATGAACAAATATCAAATTATTTCATGACTGACACACTGTCTAACGTCTTAGAACATTAGTCCGTTATTCTAAATGTTGCTATATTACCGCGTCGCATGATCTTTTTGTTATAACAGTGTTACGTATGGAAGGCATGAAAAAATATTTAAACAATTGGACTGTTCATATAATAGATAACATAAAATATCGTTAATCTATAACTTCCAATCGATACAAAGGTCCAATCGATTAGGGTAAAAGCAATGTCAATCAATTGCATAACTTGGCAATCGATTGGGTAAGAACAGATGCCAATCGATTACGGAAAGTTCCAATCGATTGGGACTACGTCTTCTTCACAGAGACAAGTAATCTAGAAAAATAGAAGTTCGGGGGATGCTTTGGTTGCATCTTTTCTTCTTAAAACATGTAAAACACCATATACGAGAGACCGAGTGAATTTGGGACTCACTGAAGGTGTGTATGTGTGTGTGTGGGCTATGGAGCTTGAGTTTCTCTCTCTCTATCTCCTTTATCTCTTCTGTTTTTTCTTCTTTCTTTCTTCTTCCCTACTTTAGCAGTGTGTGTATGTGTATGTATATATATATACATATGTGGGTGTAAGTGTGTGTGTGTGTGTGTATATATATAACAAGGTATATCTCTATCCCAAATTCTATAACAGACCCTCAAGACACGAAATGGCATTTTATATATAGAAAATAGGAGTGCCATGTGTCAACACCCCATGTCAATGGATTGGTAAAGTCTCATACATACAAGTTCTAAGACAGATGCAATTGAATTTTATTTATAAATATATATCAAAAAATACAGGGTATTACAATTGTACTCTGTTTCTCGACTTAACGGAAAATTGTTTCTTAGCTAGTGTTTGTGTTCACTTGATGCTTTTGCTTGAAAGTCTTTGATTTTGTTAAAGCATTTGAACCTAGTGGGAAAATTGGGTTCCTGTGCTTTCCAACTTGCCTGAATTTAGTTAATTTAAAGGGCGTTTGTGGCTTTCATTAAATTTTTCTGCCATACACAAACTTAAGCGAAGATTTGCTTAAGTTTGTTGTAACATTGTGAATGCTCTTAGAACTTACATTTGATAATTGTCAGACCGCTTAATTCTTAAATTGTGTTAAGTGATTCTACTGTAAAATATGTTAATATATATATATATATATATATATTTGGAATACAACTTTAGTAGCCATAACATTACTCTTGATTTATACCCCTCAAACTCAAAAACCCCACCTTACTTAGTTTATATAGAAATAAATATACATGGATGGGAAATTAGCCTGGATCTTCTTAATCTTAAAAATAGAACTCTATTTTTATTTATTGTATCATTTGGTGTAGTAATCTCGTACGAGAACATAAATACCATGGATGGAGGAGGGTGTAAGGTTCGAACCCTGATATAAGGATAACACTAAAGATTTTTTTTTACCAACTAGACTAAGTCGCAGCTTAATAGAAGTGTATTTTAGAATACATAAAACATGAGTAGGGTCATTCATGGTCAGTATAACCCTAATTTTGTTTCTGTTTTTATGAAATACCAACATAATTTAGTTTTATCAATAAAATATGGTTTAGTAGTATTTTTTTACTGTACACAAACTTCTAGTTAACCAAAAGAATCTCCTAAAGTCTATATTGTATAGAATCAATTTTTTTTGTGAAAAACAAAACTAATTTTCGGAGTTATTAAATTTTGGAGTTTTTAATTCAAAAATCAAAAGGATTTAGGGACAGAGATGGATCCAATGTTAAAGAGTTTGATAAATGTGGAGTCAGACTGTGACTATAAGATTTGCATGACTCTTGTGACTATAGTTCTTCTTACAGAGCATGTGGTCGTGTGATCATAAAAATAAATTATTAATTAATGAGTAATGCTAGGCACACTTTGAAATCTACATTGAATTTGACATTTAGTTTTAAATGCATATATTTTATGTTGTATAAGTGGTACACAGAAAGTGTGAAAATGTCACATAGCACAAGGTACATGTATTTAAAGCATAGAATGTCAAATTCAATGTGAATTTCAAAGTGTGCCTAGCATTACTCTTAATTAATGCTAAAAGTGTCCAACGGTCCCGGAAATTGAGGTTGCTTTCTTGTTTATTGCTTTGACATATTTACCCATCACCGAATTGTTTTTTGACTTTACATCATGGTTCAAAGTCGCGGTATCAGTTGCGGTATCGGAGTCCGTTCTGATGACTCGGTGTATCGGCGATGCGGCCTGGTATCGGGCGATACACTCCGATACGCTAGATTTAAGGTTAAAAAAATATGAAAAAATAATGAAAAATTCTAAAATAATAAGAATAGCAAAATTAGCCTAACAGATTAACAAAATACACAATGTACCAATTATAGAAGCACCTGTCATTTAATTCAGACGCTGCCAATCTATTGTCTGATAATTGCACACACATAATTGGAGGCATTCTAAATTTATATATATATATATATATATATATATTCTAAGAAATTTAGATATATAGATATACAATGAGTTTAAAAATTTATTTATATATTTAGATAATATTTGTCCAACCTGATTTATTTTAGTATTTTTTTTAGAATATTAAGATAAGATATATACTTAAAAAGTGTTGTTATTATATACTAATGAATAATGAAAAAATAAAAAAGAGAAAGAAATTTACATAATTTCCATCCCCACCCCTCTCTCCTTTTTATCCTAATAAATACCTCTTTTTTTTGGGGGGTGGGGGGGGGGGGGGGGGGGGGGGGGGTGGGGTTGTGGTTTGCTGATCCTGCTTTTTTTTTTACCCCAAAGATGTACTAGTATTTATTTATTTGTTTTTATAAAGAAAACCCTAATATGTATATATCTCTACCATATATATGTATATATCATTACTTAAGACTGAAACCTAAAACACACACTCGACACACACAAACAGATCCACACACACTCGACACACACAAACACAGATCCACACACACACCACACCCCACAGATCCACACACACACACACACTCACACTCACACTCGACACACACAGAGATCGCGACTCATACACACTCGCGACACACACAGAGAGATCGCGACACACAGAGATCGCAACACACACACACAGAGATCGAGGAGACAAACCTTCGGTTCTTGGAGTTCTTCTGAAGAACAGATCTACAATTTCAGAGAGAGATGAAGATGAAGATCTTCAATTTGCGAGAGAGATGAAGATGAAATGAAGCTTGGAGTTATTCGGGGAGTTTTCGACAGAGCAAAAGATGTCTCCAACATTTTTTTTCGGACGATTTTTTTTCACGTTTCGGACGATTTGTGCCGAGTTGCCATTATCTCGTCCGTATCGGCCGAGATAACTCACGATACAAACTTTTTTTGACTCGATGTTGACTCGCCGAGTTGTCTCGTATCGGCACCCTCCGAAACCGAGTTAACTCGGCCGATACGTCTCGGTATTGACCGAGTTTTTGAACCATGCTTTACATCCTCCAATTATTTACCCATTTTCAATTTTGTTAGGGTTTGTTTGGTTGCCACTTGAATAATTCAGGCCTTAGAAAAAATTCATAACTTTTGAGCTTTACATACAGGGTCTTTTTTACCTGAGTAATGTTATGCTTCTCAAATTTCTATTTCAAAAAGCGCTTCCCAAATGATGTGGCAGTGGGGTTAGATAAATATTTTTTAATTAAAATTCAACTGATCCCACTGTCATATCATTTGAGAAGCACTTTTGAGACAAATTTGGAAAGTATAGCATTACTCTTTCTACCTAGGGGCAAATTGCATTCACGACTCACCTCCTAAGGCAACTGGCAAACAAAATGACATTTCCTGTAATTTATTTTCCTGTAATTTTAGAAGGGACATTTTTAAACCCACATCAAGTTGATTTAATAAAAAAAAATATTAAATCATAGGTAAAATTAAGGTTGATCAGATATTTTAAGAATTTTTTATCAAATATTTGAATTTGTAGAACCCTTAGGAGATTCAAATATTATTGTTCAAAATAACATGTAAAATTTTATGATACGACCGCTATATTCTGTTATAGTTTGCTATATGCAAATAATATTCTGTTATAGTTACTATATACAAATAATACTTGAAAATGGCCATAATTTAGACATTTTCTATCCAATTTTGGTGCTTTTGATTTTCTTTGGTGTTTTTTTTTTTTTTTTTGGAGATCTATGCATTTGTACATGTCAATGTTTCAAAATGAGACCATTACTTTTAGATCTAGGCATACATTTTATATTATGCCTTTTGAGTTCAAAATTTGTGCTTTCCAGTAGTATTTTTTTTTATTGTTATTTTGTGTTGCATAATTTCAAAGTCAATACAGATTTTGTTTGATAAATCTTACTTATTCTGTAAAAATAAGATTGTATAACTAAAGATATTGTATTTTGAATTTTTGAACCAACTTGGAAGAAATCTGTTAATAGTTTTTATGAAAGGAACTATTTAAACCGAGTTCTGTTTTTCTTTCAAGTTATGAGACCATATTTTTGTCCAAAACTGAGTCACGGTGGGTTAATATATTCGCTTATGGACTTTATGTCCCAAAAAGTCTTATGAAAGACCTGTGGCTCAGTGCACATATTTTATTTTTCTTCACACCAGAGCAAATTTATTTTTGTTTGTAAGTTAGACTAGTGGTGTAAGCAAATCAATCGAACCGATCAGTTCGGTGCAATCAGTTTTCAAAAAAATGATGTAATTTAAAAAATGAATTGAAATTTTATGTAAATTGAACCGAACCGATCGGTTTGACTAAAAATTAGACCGAACTGAACCTTTTTTTTTTTTTTTTTTACCTCTACTACTACCTTCATGTAAATGCAGACGTCTTGAATAATATAAATATATACTAACTTAATTCTATTAATCTTTTTGGATATTGACCAAGCACTATATTTGTTTTCAAAGGTTGTTAATTTTACTATAACTAATAAATGTTTCCAACTAATTTCAAACGTGTTGTGCCATAGACCAATTCAAATCTAGATATCTAATGAGTAATGCATAATCATATCAATCATTTTTTTTTGGGAGGAAATTACACTTTCACCCGTTATGCTTAAATCCATTTTTATTGTGACCCCATTGTATTTTGATTTGTGACACTAATACCCTCTTTATTTTCAACTAAAATATCGCCGTTTGAATTTTCATTAAACTTAATAGAACAAAAAACATGCCATGATTATTTTAACATTATGTCATTTACAAATGCACCTATCTTTAGCACATTTTCAGTTACACTTACACCTCATATACATGTTAAGAATGGTTAAGTTTAACAGATTTACTGAATGACAATTCACCAATTAATAGCTACAACACACAAATGTAAAATATAACTTTGAAATTCCACACATTTAGTGGTCATGGTACACAAATGACATGACACATCATCAGACATATGAAGATATACTAGTGTCTCAAGAAAAAATAAAAGAAAAGAACGAAAATGAGTTGGGAAAAAAAGCCGAAAAAAGAAAAAGAAAAAGAAAAGACATTGAAGTCATTTTGAAAAAGACACCTTTGAGATTGAACCATAGAAGCCATAACAATTGAGCAATGTTATGTTTTTCAAAATTTTGCATTCCAAATGAATCCCAAATACATTTGACAGTGGGCCTACTCGATTTTCATCGAAGAATGATGAAATATTCCACCATTATTAAATGTGATTTTATTACCACATATATTTAAAATCTATTTAAAATGGGAAATTTAGCAACCACAACATTACTCTTAAAAGTTAGGTAAGTTGTTAATCCTATTTCATTCCACTTGTTTGGACTAAATTGTATAATTTTACAATAATGCTAGGCACACTCCAAAATCTACACTGAAATCCACACAGGACAATCGTGCCCGTTGATTTTGGTGGGGCTCTTGTGGGTCCTCATGGGTTCCGCACGAATCCCACCGAAATCAACAACTACGATTGTCTTGTGTGAATTTCAGTGTGAATTTTGGAGTATGCGTAGCACTACTCATAATTTTATAGGTGGCATCAATTTCCTTGTCTGGCGTTTCTTTGTTTTTCGAAGAAAAAGACCCATCTTTCTGTTGGCAATAAATCTCTAGTGTTGTGTGTCGGGCGTGCCAGAGTCCGAGTGGACTCAAAGTGATGCGGATTACCTAATCTAACTTCTAAACTAAGCGATTTGTTATTTAACAATAAAATAACAGTGGGCTTTTCTCTACTCTGATGCAAGTAAGAAATTACAAATGGAAACTGTAAAAAGGAAACTAAACACAATGATTCAGAATACCTCCATAGACAAACTCTTCTCCATTGATTGAAAGACAAGTGATTACAAATGTTTACCGTAGAATAATAAAGAAAACGAGCACTAAAGAACAAAAGCTCACAGATCACTCAAGAACAAGAAAGGATTGTTATGAGGAAAGGTTAAAATCCTGCTGAGAGCAGAAGTGGCGTGTGTGTTAGCCCCTTTTAAATGTTGCACCACATGCCATATTTATAGACTTGCTTGCACAACCGCTCATGTTAGTGGGGATCATGGAGTAGTGGGGTACGTGGCCCCTAGTTTCTAGGCATATATTAATTTATGCTCCCACTATGTCCCATGATCAACTTCCATGATTTGTGTGATGATCCCACTTCTGCCGCATTCCTTTCTTCTCGCAACTGCTTTTTCTTCCACCTCAGCATGTTCTGAAGACCCACGTTCTCATTCCTACTTGACTATTTTCCAAGTGAATTTACGACCGATTGTGTTTCTCTGTGTAGCTTAATCTCCGCTGATGATATTACTCGGCCTTCTCTTTAGTAGGAAACCTACTCGTGTCTCTCGGTCTTACCCCGATGTTGCTTCTTATCCTTACTAATCCCATGGACTGCTGTTATCCTTCTCTGGTCCTGTTACTGCAAGATCTACAGAGAAAGTCCTCGGCCTTATCCGTTAATGCCGAGGCATCACTGATCTTTTCTGATATCGGCCTTATTTGTTGAGATCGATATCTATATTAGAGCCGTTTTGTCATTGCCGATATTAGGACTCAAATGGTAATAAACCAATTTGGAATCGGTCCTATTTTACCGAAGTTAGGGCTGCAGTTGAGGCTACTCTGCTACTAGTCATACTAAGGTACTTCTCTGAGAACTTCATACCAATTGGTCTTCGGTCTTGATACCGATATTCTTATTTGGAACGTATCATCTTTATCAGTCGCTTGATCAAATATCGGTCTTCCTGAGTCATCGGCCTTGTCCTCGTTCATCTGCCTACGTGGTCTGGTGATAACGTCCTGAGCCCACATGACCGTCACGTGCCCTGGGAAACCCTAATTTAGGGTGTAAACAATGCCCCCAAAACGTCTTGTCAAACGTAGCTTTGTCAGTTTGATGAGACGTTTTGAATTCAAATTTTAAATATCAACTGGAAATTGGCGGCGTACGGCTCCACGTGGCATCCCCCCAATAGTCCTTCCTGCCTCGTTTCTTGAATCGAGGCGTGCCTCTTGGGAACTCGTTCCCAAATCATAATGACCCCTTTCCGTCATCTATATAAGTCACTTACCCTTGTCATTTTCCATTCCATGCTTATTTTCTTGCCTTAATATTTTCTCGAGAAAATATTTTCTTTCCTTTTCAAATTTCCATGGCGTCCTCTTCTGCTCCCAGTGTTTCCCAAACCGCCGGCGCCACCTCTTCTTCTCCTACTGCCACTGAAACTGTGCCGGTGGTTAAAACTAATGCTACCGCCGTTAAGCGAGCCCTTGAGACTATTCCTGGGCTGATAAATCCTCAGGTATTAACCCCTTCATCTTCTGGTTCAATGAGACTTGGTCCCTCCTTCGATTCTTTCCCTCCATCTTCTTTGGACCCATACTTTCCCCTAGTTGTAGATGATAACGAATTACTTTATCGCTCTTCTTCCTTTGATTGGGGTTCTCAGTACACCCCTTCCAATCCTTTGAGGAATTGGCCCATTCCTTCTCCTGATTGGATTTCATGGGTAGACCGATTGGTGGAGGTGAAAAGGGACTTGTGGAAAGCCCTTGACATCTATGATGCCATTATGCTGAGCCGTGAGAAGTTCCTTCTTGACAAACCTCTCTTCTTTTCTTCTTTATTCTTCTGGTCGACTTCGGCCAATGCTTTCTTTTTTCGTTGCGGTCTCATGAGTCCGACAATTCAAGATGTTTGCTTCCTTACCGGTCTTTCCGCTCACGGTGAGGAAGTCACTCCCACCCTTTCCTCCAATCTCGAATTCGAATACCCTAGGACCACATCGGGCAAGGGTTCCAGGGTTGTTACTGGCTTTGGTCCTTTTATAGTAGCCTGTATGGGACAAGGGGATGTTTCTGACCAGGAACACATTGCTTTCCTGGTCTACTGGCTGAACCGCTTTGTGTTTTGCTCGGCCTCATACGCCGTTACTCAAGAATATACTCATATTGCTCTTGCGTTGGCCGAGGGTCGAAGACTTGCTCTTGCTCCTCTTGCCCTTTCTCATCTCTACCGGGGTATTCTTGAACTTATTTTTTCCGATTTTAAAAACTCGGGAGGAGCCCTCTGGCTCCTTCAATGTTGGCTCCAATCTTATTTTCCTGAGAAATGCTCAGTTGACCACTTCGATCCCACCATTCTACCCGAACATTCCTCGGCCTTTGCTTTTCATTTTGCCGGTATCAGCCCTATGGGCCTTTCTTTTGAGCACCTTTTTTCCTTCTTCTACGAACATATGGGTAACCGATCCCCCCAGCAGTTCCTTCCTTTTCATCCTCGACTTAGATGTCCGAGCTGGCTTCTCCACAGTCCTGGCCAGGCTCCTGAGGCTGAGACAAAAGAGCATGAAGCAATCTGGGCCAGCTTCCTAGTTGGCCGAGATTTATTGTATAGTCCTGTTATTCCCCCTCGCAATAACAAGTGTGGGGTGGAATATTATAATGCTCCTGCTTTAGCCCGCCAACTCGGGTTAAAACAACTTATTCCTATTCCCCCTTTTCGGACCCTCAACCGTTCCATGTCAGGGCGGTCTCTTCTTTCCGACCTTGCCAAGGTCGAGAAGTACCAATCTTTTGGCCGAATGGCCAATGAAGGATTGGAATTCATCACCTTCCGAGAGCTTCCTTCAACATCCACCGAGTTTGAGACTTGGTGGTCCAAAATATTATCGGGCTTACGTTCTGAGCCCCTTTTTTCTGTACTTAGACGCATTTCTCCTCCTGTTGCCGAAAAACCATCCCGTTCATCTAATCCTTCTGTGGTTCAGGTTGCAGGTCACAAACGGAAAGCGACGACCTCCAAAGGTAAAACACCGTATCACGCCGTTCTTGCATTTGAGAAGTTCTTTAAATTCAAATTTGACCCGAGATATCCCGAGATCATGCGGTCCGATATGAAGTGGCATTTGAGGGCACTTGAGCGGGAACACAAGGATAAAACCGCAAGGGCATACAAAAAGTACCTCCAGACGGTTGACTATTCATCCGTTATGCCCTTCGAGCAATTCTTCAAGCCCTTTGAATGTCGTCCTCCTCCCTTGCCTGAGGCCGATTTTGCAATTGCGATTCCGATGGTGGATAAACAGGCGTCAATGGCTGAAGCATGGGAGAGGGTTACTTATACCGGATGGCATGATCTCGGCAAGGTTGATCATTCCTCGACCATAAGGGTTGTAGACACTGGAGCACCAGTTTTAGGTATCCTTTTCACTTGTTTTAATCAGCTTTCTATTTCTCTAACTGATTTCATCTCTATTCTTGTCCAGATGCTCTTCCTAGAGAGAACCCTTCTGGGGCAACCGATATTGAGTCGGATGAGGATATCCCCCTTTCAACTCGGCAACGTCGTAACGTTGCCGCGGCTACCGTTAAATCGGCCAAGGTATTGAATTTTTCCTTGTGCTTTGCTTTCGCATATGTACAATTTTTTGACGCTAACCAATACTTGATTTGATTTTAGGGGGCTGGTGGTGCTGCTACCAAGAAGACCGGCCAGGCGGCGATGAAGCCTCCAACCTCTCGGGCAAAGATGCCTCTGCCTCCAAAATCTCCATTGAAACCAACAATTCCAACACCCTCTTCCCAACCTGCCCCTGTGGAGACAGCCCCTCAGATGTCCTATGATCAGCTGATGGCCGAGCTTCAACGATTAAGAGGGCTGGATGAGGCCAGGCAGGCCATCCTGCGTGGTGGGGCCGATATATTATCGCCCGCAACTGACAGCACCGGTGCTGGTGATACCGTGGAGACTACAGAGGATGAGAGACCCTCTGGATCGGATCGCAATGATCCCATCGATCTCAGTGATCCTGGGACTCCTCGGGATGCTGAGGCTATGGGTGAGCAATCTATTCCTGATCATACAGCTTCCACCGATGTTTCCCATACCGAGACATCGGCCTCGCCACCGGTACCAATGCAAGTACCCGTTGTGCCACAACCCCCACCGGCGGCTTCCTCGACTAGCTCTCCCTCAGTCCAGGTAGCTTAACTCATCGACTGACCTTCTCCTGATTGCTTCGTTATTATGCTTGTGCCTAATAGTTGTATTTTTGTGCAGGTTCCCAGTTCTTTTCCAATTCCTGATTTTAGTTCGGTTACTTCCATTGACGCCTTATTCGCTCTTCTTGACCCTGAGAAGCTTCTTCAGGCCGAACCCACGGTAGCCCAGGCCAGCGCTGCTCCCTCCACTGCTGAATATCAAAGGGCTGAGGAATGGTTCAGGACTACCGTTCAGAGGAAACTTTCCCAGCTTCCTGATTTTGAAGAATTTCATTCGGCTATGGGCCTTTTGCTCTCTTGTCTGAACATATCCGATGAGATGAAGGCCGATCTACGGAGTTTGCAGGTTAGATTACCCGATTATCTTAATAGGCACCGGGCAGCCACCAAGGTCGTGTCTGAGATTGAGGAGAAATCCCGAGAGCGAAAAGCCCGAGTAGACAGTCTTGCGGCCTGCAAGGTTCAATATGGGACTTCTAAAGTCATGAAGGAGCGCCTTCTGCAGGAGAAAACAAGGCTCGAGTCTGAGCTGGCCAAGATTCAGAAAGAACTAGACAATGCCGATGCTGGCCTGGCTTTATCTGAGAATGCTATTCTTGACATCGGCCGATCCGCGCGAGAGCATGTCGAGGTTTTGACTAGGACTGCTGCAGAAGCGAGTCGATGGGAGGCCGACAAGACTAACGCCGAGAAGGAACTGGAATACCTAGATCAAGCTTGGGAGGAGCTTAGACTTAAATTTGCTAGGAAATAATGTAATACATTTTTTTTTTTTGTATGGCCGTTACAGAATGTGCGGCTAATATCATGTAACAAGTTGTACATTAATAAAACATTAATAAAAATGAGAATTTATATCATTCATTCTTCATTCATTTATTGTTACTGACTCCCAAAGGGATGGCACATATTGCTTTAAATATTTTCCATTTATCGGTCTTGCATGCATCTCACCATCTAAGTCCATTAACCGATATGCACCCCCCTTGATGACCGATGTCACCTGGAATGGTCCTTCCCATTTAGCTGACCATTTTCCATATCGGGCATTCTTTTCACCCAGTGGTAACACAGCTTTCCAAACAAGGTCTCCCTCGCCAAACGACTTATGTTTGACCCTTTTGTTGTATGCCCGAGTAACCCTATTCTTTTGTGCCTTGATACAATCCAAAGCTTTGAGACGAACGTCATCAAGCTCTTCCAACTCGGCCAACATTGCTTCGGTGTATTCACCTGATTCAAGGCCGAGTTGGAATGCTCGTCTTGTTGACCGGACGGTTACTTCCATAGGCAGCATTGCGTCATGACCGTAAGTCAGCATGAAAGGAGTTATGTTTGTTGCTGATCTTTTAGATGTCCGATATGCCCACAAAGCCTCAGATAATAGCTCGTGCCATATCCTCGGATTGCCTTCCACCATTTTTTCGATTATTCCTTTGATTGTTTTATTGGATGATTCGGCCTGTCCATTCCCTTGAGCAAAATACGGCGTTGAATTAAGGATCTTGATACCTCGGCTTTCTGCAAATGCCTTAACTTCATCCCCCGTGAAGACCGACCCTTGATCTGCTGTAATTGTTTCGGGAAGTCCAAATCGGTGAATTATGTGTTCACTAATGAATTTGATCACATATGCTTGATTTACCGACTTTGCTGGTACTGCCTCCACCCATTTGGTAAAGTAATCAGTAGCTACCACAATAAAACAGTGTTGGCCTGATGATGGTGGGTATATTTTACCAATCAGATCCATGGCCCAGCCCCGGAATGGCCACGGTCTAACGATTACCTGCATCTCGGTGGCTGGTACTCGTTGTATTGGCCCGTGCCTTTGGCATGATTGGCATCCTTTGGCGTAGTCAATGCAATCTTTTAGCATGCTTGGCCAATAGTAATTATACCTCCTAAGAAGCCATTTCATTTTCGTACCAGCCTGGTGTGCACCACAGATTCCTTCGTGTACTTCGGCCATCACTTTCATGGCCTCGAGTTTGTCTAAACATCTTAACAAATTTTCATCCTTTACGCTCTTTTTAAACAACTCACCATCCAATAAGACATACTTGACCGATGACAGCTTGGTTTTTCTCTCGGCCACTCTGTTTGGGCATAAGAGGAATTTAATTATTGGATCTCTCCAATCGTGATCATCCGTGATCACCGAGAAAATTTCTGTTGCCATTTCTCGTTGCCTTACTGAAGGCAAGATTCTCCTTTGCACTCTTATCAATTTTTCGCTATCGGTTACCTCCAATTTTGTTCCCGATGCGACTTGTGCTAGATTATCGGCCTCGTCATTATAGGCACGAGCAACGTGTTGGACCCTAACGTCATCAAACTCTCGTAATAATTGCAAGGCGATTGAGTTGAAAGGTAGCAACTCCCAACTCTTACACCTAAACTCACCACTTAATTGGCCAATCACTAAGTTTGAATCGCCGATGATATGGATTGCTGATATATCCATTTCGGCCATGATTTCAAGGTCGATGATCAGTGCTTCGTATTCTGCCTGGTTACTAGAGCATTCAAACTCTAGTTTAAACGAGAAGACGGTTTTCCGTTTTCTTGGTGATATTACAATTATCCCTGCCCCTGCGCCGTCGGCATTTTTGGATCCGTCAAATATTAACGTCCAAGGGGTCAGAGAAATTGTTGATAATAGTGTGGAATCAATTGCCTCATTAAGTTCTGGACCGACATCCAAACAAGGGTGATCGGCCAAAAAATCAGCGAGGGCTTGGCCTTTTACCGATCTTTGTGGGACGAATTGGAATGTGAACTCCATCATTGCTAGAGTCCATTTCCCTATACGTCCACGCATAATTGGTCTTGATAACATGTATTTAATGACGTCTGTCTGACAAATCAAGTAAACCAACACAGGAAGCATATATACTCTTAATTTTTGTGAAGAAAAATACAAGGCTAGGCATAATTTTTCTATCGGCGTATATTTACGCTCGACAGGAGTTAATACTCTACTCAAATAATAAACAGCCTGTTCTTTTCCCCATTCATTATCCTGTGCCAACATACATGCTATAGACTCTTCGGAGGCCGACAAGTATAACTTAAGTGGCCTTTTTCTTCTTGGAGGCATGATCACTGGTGGTTCAGACAAATATTGTTTGATAGCTTCAAAGGCCTTTTGATGCTGACTTTCCCATTTGAACTCTTCCTCGGCCTTAAGCTTGAGTAACGGCGACCAAACATGTGTTCGTCCCGCACAATTTGAAATGAACCTCCGCAAAAAGTTAATCTGACCGAGCAGCCTTTGTAGTTCCTTCTTGTTCCTCGGCGGCTCAGCTGATTGAATGGATCGGACTTTGTTTTTGTTGATTTCGATCCCTCTCTGGTGTACTAGGAAACCAAGGAAGTTTCCAGCCGATACGCCAAAGGCACACTTTAGAGGATTCATCTTCAACCCATGAGCTCTCATCTTTTCGAATGATCTTCGTAAATCGGCCAAGTGTTTTTCCTGTGTAGCCGATTTTACGACTACATCATCGATGTAAACTTCCATTATCTTCCCTATCATTTCATGAAATATTGCATTCATGGCTCGCTGGTATGTAGCCCCAGCATTCTTCAATCCGAACGGCATTACTACCCATTCAAATGTCCCAATTGCTCCAGGACATCTGAATGCAGTCTTAGGAACGTCTTCCTCGGCAATGTATATTTGATTGTAACCCGAATGCCCGTCCATAAAAGACAAAATTTTATGTTTGGCCGCAGCATCAATCAATTGATCGGCCATTGGCATCGGGTATTCATCCTTCGGCGTTGCCATATTCAAATTCCTAAAGTCTATACAGACCCTTATCTTGCCGTTCTTCTTGACTACCGGCACAATATTAGAAATCCACTCCACATACCTGGTTGTTCTTATGAAACCGGCCTTCAATAGCCGTTCGATTTCCTCTTTTACTTCGAGA
Organism: Hydrangea macrophylla; assembly: GCA_033977485.1. Classification (NCBI taxonomy): domain Eukaryota; kingdom Viridiplantae; phylum Streptophyta; class Magnoliopsida; order Cornales; family Hydrangeaceae; genus Hydrangea; species Hydrangea macrophylla. Next base: position 68,348,531 of record CM066986.1, on the reverse strand, counting down.
ACGACTTCTGGAGACATTCTTCTCGGTAGTTGCTTGAATGGCCTGAAGCCTTCCTTAATTGGTAACCGATGTTCTACCAATTTCCTGGACAACCCTGGCATTTCGTGGTAATTCCAAGCAAAACAATCTTTGAATTCCCTTAAGAGGGCGATCAAAGATGCTTGGAAATCTGGTTCGAGTAGTTGATTTATGAATGTTGGCTGATATTCTCCATTTGCCCCCAGATCAACCTCCAGGAGAGGATCCTGTACATCGGCTTTCAGATCATCGAGCTTCGCGGGGGCCGATGCTAACTCATCCAGATTGATGTAATCGTCAAGTATTTCTTCCTGACACTCGTCGATGACTTCGGCCATACTAGCCGATGATGCTAATGCCTGCTTGTCCGCCAAAAATGCCTGCATCCTAGCCACACTGGCCTGTACGGCCTGTGCCCTTCTATGCTTCAGTAATAATTGGTTCTGGTCCATTGAAGGTATGTTCCTCGTCGTTATCAACCGGCGTAATCACAATGGATGGCCGGTCAAGTTGTCTGTATACCTGTATTAACTGGTTCTTCTGCTCCCTCACCATGGTGGCCGATTTGGGCCTTCCATTCTTGTCCGTCCCGATAAATTTTACGGGACCGATATCGTCCTCGTATAGAACAGCTTCAGAGCAATGTACTCTTGCGACAAAAGGTTTGTGGTCAGCCCACACGACCTCGACCTCGTCTCCATTCCAGAATATCAGAAACTGGTGCAAAGTAGAAGGGATACACCAACTCGTGTGAATCCAATCTCTTCCCAGCAGAGCGTTATATGATGCCCCCGAATCTACCACGAAGAAGGCCGTCATGGTGGTCTTTTTCCCCACCGTGAGCTCTACTGGAAGAATTCCCTTGGTTTTTGCAGGAGTGCCAGTGAATCCGCAAACCGTGAGCTCAGTTGGGATCAACTCGCTCTCATCCCGTTGTAGCTTCAGTAGCATGATCGAGGGAAGGATGTTTACAGCTGCTCCATTGTCGATTAACACCCTTGAGTATGGCACACCATCGATATTTGCATTGATGTATAACGGCTTTAAGTGTTGGGACATCCCTTCCGCAGGTTTCTCAAAGACTACTTTGGCGGGCTTCTTCCCTGCTTCATTTTCGGCCTTCGGCCTTATCACCGAAACCTTTGGTTTTTCGGCCTTTACTTCATGATTAACGAATATCGGTGTTGACGGACCCTTGTGATCCTCATGCACGTCACCTTCCATTTGATTTTCCTGGTTGGATTTCGCTCCGAATGACATCGGTAAAGTGTAAACCATGTTTACCGAAAAATCTTTCGGGATGCTACCGAATTGGATACGTCGCCTTGACTCGTCTTCGTATCCTGAATCAAAATCGGTCATTTCTACGTCCGATTCGTTGACCTCGGGAACAAATGGCTCATCCAATCTTCGTAGTTTGTTGCTCTCCCCTTCAATCTGAGCTTTTCCTTTTTCTTTTTGGCTTGGGATCACCTTCGATCCCACATCTTCCTTCTTGCCAATTTCCTTGTCTGCTCGTTTTTTCTCCATGCGGTACTTGGCCTCCCATTCTCGAGCAGATTGCCTCAAACGCTGTACTCTTCTCTTTTGTGTTTTCGTAAAATAAGACTGCTCCGGGAATTTTGGATGTTCCACTCTTTTCCAGCGATTTACTTCTGGACGTGACGGAACAATCATTCGCGGAGATCGAGTTCTAAATTTCCTTTGGGTAATCCTTCCTCTTGACATCCCTACGTTCCTGCCTCGGCTGTTCTCGCCGATATTCCGTCCGTCCAACCTCGGGCTTTCTGTGGTATTGACTTGGATAGGTTAAACGGCTCTGAATCGGCCTCCTTGGGCTACAAGACCGATACGCCGTTTTAGTCACTGGCTTGGGTTGATTAGTCACACTGGCTTTGCACTTAGGACACATTCCTTTCTCAATTAGATCGATCATCCATTGGAATGTTGTTGGGACTGCTGAATCTGCTTTAGGAACCTCTGTCGTGACTTGGGAAGCCACCCTTGCATTTGGTTTCTGATTGCTTGCTTTTCTGCTTGATTCAGCAACCTCAGCTCTCCGATTGTCCATTTTTTCCCCCGTCCTTCGCAGAAGGGTGAAATCTGGGGAAACCATGTTTGTTCCCAATGTCTCCGGAAACGGATTGCCATCCACTACCATTTCTTTTTCCTTTTCGGCGACCTTCAGGTTGCCCTTTTCGATCATATCCTGCAGAACATTACGAAACACCAAACAATTATTAGTAGCGTGGCGCCAGGAATTGTGCCACTTGCAATACTCCTTCCCTTTTAACTCGTTTGCTGATGGTAGCTTCACATCATGAGGCAACCGAATCTGTCTATCGGCCATCATGAAGTCGAAAATTTGGTCAGCCATAGCAATGTTAAATGAATATTGCTTGCCGGCCTCAAAGGGTTGTTTTTTAACCGATGACAATTGCGCCTCGGTCGGTTTTGGCAATGGCTGACACAGATATGGCCGTTTTGACACAATCTCGGCCACATCTATCTCACTGTTTATCTCACACTCTGTATTATGTATGTCGTAGTTAGGATCTCTATAATACGTCCCCTTGGACGAGTTTTTCCTTTCTTGCTCTTCCTCGAGCATACGTTCATATCGGGCGGCCCGTGTTGCGAGTTCGAAGAGATCTCGGAATCCCATTCCCTCGAACTTTTTCCTGAGTTCAAAGGTAAGTCCGCCTAACGCTATGTTGACGAATTCGTCCTCGGGCAACGTAATTTTACACCGATGTTTAGCTCGTTTAAACCTGGCTATGTATGCTTCTGCTGACTCATTTGGCAGTTGATACAACCGAGTTAAATCGGCCATGGAAACTTCGGGCTCAGTCCGATAAAACTGGGCATGGAATGCTTCTTCCATTTGATTCCAGGTGTAGAAGGAGTTAGCAGGCAGATTAATATACCAACTGAAGGCTACCCCTGTTAAGGAATTAGGGAATAACTTCAGTAGCAAATCTCCTTGGTGGTTCACCTCTCCACTCTGGAGCAAGAAACGACCGATATGCTCTACGGTCGATTGCTCGCTTTCACCTGAAAACATAGTGAAGTTCGGCACCTTATATCCTCGGGGAAAAGGCACTCTCTCAACCGCATCGCAATGAGGCCTTCGGTACACAGGCCTCTGGGTCCTACGTAATAAACCACCGAAGTCTTGGTGAATAACCTAGGCTATCTGTTCCCGATTAACCCTTACCGGCTGATCAGGGGCTATCAGATTTTCGCCTCTGTCATAGGCCAAGAGAGGCCTTTCACAACCGAATATTTCTTGATAGATTTCTTCATGGTTTCCGTACAACGGGTTAACTCTTCCCCACTGTTGATCTTTTCCTAGCCCGTTTTGGCCGAGCGGTTCTATAAAAGGACTTCTTATCGGGATTGAGGTCTGTCTAGGATTCGAGGTCTCACCTAACACCTCTTTGCCACTTCTCTTGGGAGGAGTGACATATTTCTCGGCCTGGGAGCTTGGGGGAACCTCATGACTTGCCCCCACCCCAACCTGAGACAGCAAGGTTGGTGGGATAGAAAGTTGTGGAGGATCATCCGTCGGGTGGTCCTTCCATTTCCTCATTTCTCGGAGCATTTCACCCACTTGGGTGAAGGTTTGGTCTGTCTTGATGGACATCTCAGCCAAGCGCTGGTTGAATATTCCCATCAAGTGGTTACTCATATTAGATAAATCGGCCTGACTTGCTACCGAGCTGATGACCGGATCTATAACAGGTTCAGTAACGGACTCTATGATAGGGTCCAAGAGAGGCTCACGTGAGCCTACCTCTTGGGAAATCCCCTTGGATCGTGTTCCTTTTGCGGCCATTTGACACTGGTCCCACCGGGCGTGCCAAAAAATTGTTGGCAATAAATCTCTAGTGTTGTGTGTCGGGCGTGCCAGAGTCCGAGTGGACTCAAAGTGATGCGGATTACCTAATCTAACTTCTAAACTAAGCGATTTGTTATTTAACAATAAAATAACAGTGGGCTTTTCTCTACTCTGATGCAAGTAAGAAATTACAAATGGAAACTGTAAAAAGGAAACTAAACACAATGATTCAGAATACCTCCATAGACAAACTCTTCTCCATTGATTGAAAGACAAGTGATTACAAATGTTTACCGTAGAATAATAAAGAAAACGAGCACTAAAGAACAAAAGCTCACAGATCACTCAAGAACAAGAAAGGATTGTTATGAGGAAAGGTTAAAATCCTGCTGAGAGCAGAAGTGGCGTGTGTGTTAGCCCCTTTTAAATGTTGCACCACATGCCATATTTATAGACTTGCTTGCACAACCGCTCATGTTAGTGGGGATCATGGAGTAGTGGGGTACGTGGCCCCTAGTTTCTAGGCATATATTAATTTATGCTCCCACTATGTCCCATGATCAACTTCCATGATTTGTGTGATGATCCCACTTCTGCCGCATTCCTTTCTTCTCGCAACTGCTTTTTCTTCCACCTCAGCATGTTCTGAAGACCCACGTTCTCATTCCTACTTGACTATTTTCCAAGTGAATTTACGACCGATTGTGTTTCTCTGTGTAGCTTAATCTCCGCTGATGATATTACTCGGCCTTCTCTTTAGTAGGAAACCTACTCGTGTCTCTCGGTCTTACCCCGATGTTGCTTCTTATCCTTACTAATCCCATGGACTGCTGTTATCCTTCTCTGGTCCTGTTACTGCAAGATCTACAGAGAAAGTCCTCGGCCTTATCCGTTAATGCCGAGGCATCACTGATCTTTTCTGATATCGGCCTTATTTGTTGAGATCGATATCTATATTAGAGCCGTTTTGTCATTGCCGATATTAGGACTCAAATGGTAATAAACCACTTTGGAATCGGTCCTATTTTACCGAAGTTAGGGCTGCAGTTGAGGCTACTCTGCTACTAGTCATACTAAGGTACTTCTCTGAGAACTTCATACCAATTGGTCTTCGGTCTTGATACCGATATTCTTATTTGGAACGTATCATCTTTATCAGTCGCTTGATCAAATATCGGTCTTCCTGAGTCATCGGCCTTGTCCTCGTTCATCTGCCTACGTGGTCTGGTGATAACGTCCTGAGCCCACATGACCGTCACGTGCCCTGGGAAACCCTAATTTAGGGTGTAAACACTTTCTACTTCCACCCACAACGCAAGCTACGCCAATTGATCCCCTTTTTGACTTTATTGGTAGTAATTGTACAGTAATATTAGGTGTACACAAATTTTGTATACATTTTTGCACACAAATGTTTTATATGCATGTATCTTGTGCTGTTTAAATTTTTTACACTTTTCTGTGCACCACTTGCACAGCACATCATACATGTATTTAAAGTATTTGTCTACAAAAATGTGTGCAAATTTATGTCCATCTAGCATTACTCATATATAAAACGCTTACATTTGATGCCGAAAAGATACAATATCAGGGAAATGAATAGAATAGAAGAAGACAAATCTATTATCTTATATATATATAGATTTGCTAACTTACAACATAGGAGACTTTTAATGACGAAAAACAAGATTTTAGTGACGAAATTTTTTTGTCGCTAAAAGTTGGAACCTTTAACGATAAAAATTTCGTCGCTCAAAACCTGCTTTTCGTCGCTAAAGGGCTGTTGTATGCTGCTAACTAACAAGCATTATGTTGTAAGTTAGCAGCCCATATATATCTATATCTATATCTATATCTATCTATCTATTCTTAATGAATAATATTTGGGTGACAAACACTTTACAAACACTTACAAGCACACTCTATATCTCTTCTTTCGAAGGCGGAAGGAAGCTTAATTCACTTGATGACTTCAAAAATTCAAGACTCTCCACTCCAACCGACAGCCTATAACCGGCACAATAAATAGCCCTATTAAAACGTTTCAATGAGTTTTGTGTATGGACTATGGAGTAGGCATAATCCTCTCTATTCAATGTCCTGATCAGGAAAAAATAACATTATGTGGGCTCTCACAGGACGCATTGGACATGATTTGCAGGTACAAAAATAATGTTTGTTTTGCATAGCAAAATGACACTATTTTTGTAGAGTAATGCGACATGTACCGAAAAATACACAGAATTTGCATTGAAGTATCTGGACCACGCGGGGCCATCAAAATGAGTGGTCCGAATCACTTCGGTACACAAATTGTGTGCATTTTTCGGTGCATGAATCAAAACTGATTTTTTTTTTTTACAATTATATTGCTGCCAGTATGGACTTGTATTTAACAGGGTGCTTCTTATTTGTGTCTAATTATATATATATATATATATATATATATATATAACTATATAGAAGGTCTCAATTTGTTGAATTGTGTACAAGTAGTTGGAATAAAAGCCATATCTGACATCACCAGAGCCAATAGTTTGTCTGCTAAATGAGCTGGGCACTGAGAAATGTTAAAGAGAAGTAGCAATTTGTTGCCTTTTATATGTGTGAACTGCAAACCTCTTTCTTTATATGTCCAATTTGTATGTGCCTTTTATATGTGCAAACCTCATCTTCATTTTATGCCAATTGAGGCTATGACTATCTAAATTTCTATTAGGCCTGTTTGGATTAGCTTTGTAACGTACAAGCACTAAAATGGGATTATAGAGAGATATTAGCCCGTTTCACAAAAAAAAAACTTTTCACAGTTTTTTCAAAAATTGAATGCACTTTGAAGATAATAAAATAATTTAAATCCAAAGCTGCAATTTGTTGCTTCTTTGAAAATCTTTTAAGGGTGAAGTCTTACTTACACTGCAATGCCAATGGGCTCTAAGTTTTCAACTATGCAATGTCTCCCTTTTGCTTTTGTTGCTTCTGACCAGCATTCTGATTATTGGAACATATTGGCGTATTATCTATAAGGTAATTCAGAAGTACTGCTATCCTTCACAAATTGGTTGTATTTTGTTGGGAAACCATAACGGCATAAACTATGGTTTTTGCCAATTTATGCTTATACTTAGTTGTTACTTAAATTTGAAGATTGATAATTGAAAAACACACACATACACACACACACTGCTGCATCGAAGAACAATCTGCGCCAGTGCGGGTGCAGTTGCGCATTGGGTGCGGATTCTTCAATTATCTAGAAGAATATACTCCCTCCGTCCCAAATTGCTGGGCACTCTTTCTATTTTGGGCTGTCCCAAAATATTTGTCCATTTTGAAAAGTCAGCACACCAAATTTTTATCTTTCCTAGTTTGCCATTTCTTTTTTCACAATTCTCACAAATCTTAGTTTATAGAAAAACTAAATTAAGGGTAAAGTTGGAAACTAATAATATTTAAACTTGAAAATAGTGTAATAAATTATGTTCCCTTAAAAAGTTGGGTTCCCCAAAAGTGCCCAACCATTTGGGACGAAGGGAGTAGCATTTAGGTAAAATTATTCATTATGCATGAATTCATTTAGATCCTCTAAAATCTGAATTTTATTTTTGCTTGAACATGATTGTCATTTTGTGCACACACAAAGCAAAACGCTTTATACTCTCGAACGTGTTTGCTCCTTATTATCATGTCTATGAAGTACATTATTTTCTATAAACCATAATATTGCTTACTGCAAATGTGACGACCCATCCCGCTACGGGCGGAAATAGGACACGTGGCACGCCACCGAGGCTCATCCAATTCATTCTATAACTCTAGCAGCGGAAAAGAAACTTAAAGAAACTCTTTAAAACAAAGTTCATTTTGGAAGAAAAACATAACATTGAATTATGAGTCCGTAAAATCCGTATCAATTTGAAAAGTTAATAATATTTCAAATTAACTATAAAAGTGTTATTAGGGACCCCAAATGTACCCTAAAAGCAAAATAGAACAGTTCAATATTTTTCGAAAAAGGTACTTCCCTTGTAAAAATACTATTCACGGGCAGACCACTTTTGCCTATTTTTACTTTTTTTGAAAACGTCGCAATTACGTCAAAACTCAACATAAAAAATTCCCAATCGTTCTGAAACTTTACCAAAGGTATATAAACATATTAGACTGCATGTCTAAGCTTTGAAAACATTAACGGAACTCGTTTGGATCAAATCTCTTAAGTGCTACAACAAATTCATAAAACATGAAATTCAACGTGTTAAATATCAAGGCGCGGACTCAAGAGTTCCAAGTCACTTCCAACCAACTTAAAAAGGTTTTCAAAAGAATATTACATCAACTCAATAATAATAATCCAGAGCTTCTATGATTCGGTTACAAAAATTTATATCCCAATTCCTCCGAATGATCCCAACGGCCTCATCCCTCGCATTCCTTCTTTCCTTTCTTCATACCTGCAATGGAGTAAATCTCCATTGCTCAGCTATATGCTGAGTGTACAATTCTAAACATATGCATATGGGCAATTCATGCTTTAAACATCAAAACACCTCAAATTAGTCTCTAGGGTGAGTGGTACGCTTTCATCCGGTAATGAAACCGATGTCGTGGAAGGCACACCTCTTCCACGCACCCCGTACACTGGTTGGGCCTTCCTCCATACCAGACACCACACAATTAATGTTACAATCCTCAAACTTCGAGGAGTTTACCCCCAGATAAAATTGCACCAAATCCCCATTTGATCCAAGTAGACACATAACATGCTCACATAGACAGTTATACATGCTTTTCTAACATTTTTGCGTGCATAATTAACGGGTCTAATTAATACATGAATTTTGCCCGGATCATAATTTCATACACAATATCCAAAGCATCCAAAATTGTCTATATAACACAAGTTCGGAATTCATACCTCGAGCAATCGTCCTATAACTTTGAGAAAAGCACTAGTAGCCTGATTAAACGTCGGATCTCCGATTAGGAGTGATTCCTACAAGTATTTACATGATTTTCCCAAATTTCCATAAATTAGATTTTCGAAAAACTTAGCCAAACGAGGCCTAAGTGGTAACAAAATGTAGCTCTTACCTCGAGGAGTTCGAATATGAAATTTGGTTGAAAGCTGACAGACGAACGGTCGCCGTTTGTCGTCGGGAAGATCGTAGGATCAAATCTCTTTTCTCTCTCCTCTCTCTAGATATTTTGGAAGTTGTGGATAATAATGAAATCTCATCCACTACTATTTATAGGCACAACTCTCGGGAATTACACTTAACTCCCCACGAGTTTTTGAAACTTCTAATCAAATCCTGAAACGTCGCACACGTCCATTTTATAACTTTACGAGTGAAAACTAAAATTTATAAAAGTTTTCGACTATGTTCCGTTTGGGTCGAAAAATCACGTTTTGAAACTAATTTCGTGAAATATCTAGACCACCTACCTTTTATGCTACGCATCACTCACGTTCTCACCACAGTATTCACAATGATCTAAGATAGGATCAAACTACCAGAAATTATACAAAACAGGTATAATTACTATTCATGAAAATCCGATAAAGTCAAATAACATTTAAAATCACATAAATGTCATTTACTCATGTCAATCCCTCATTGATTATCAAATCTTTGTGTCCTCGATTGACACTCACCGTTGACCCACGTCAACCACATCCACAATTATTAATCAACATTAATAATTCACAATAAATCAATTTTGTATTTTAAAATAAATAGATTTCCCAGGACGGGTGTGACAACTCTCCCTTCCAAAAAGGAAGTTTGTCCCCAAACTTAAACCATCTTCTCAAGTCACCAAGACTTCACACAAGTACTTCAAACATTTGCCTCATACACAACCTAATCATTTTACTGAGAAGTCACAGTTTCCCGAGGAAAGTAAATCCTCAGGCTCTTAAGGAATATAAATCCTCAGAGCCCTCGTCTCAATCCGATAGAAGATTCAACTGAATTCTAGCAATTCATCGAAGCATCTCGATAAATAATACATGAGTAGAACTGACTCAATAGTCAAATCTGACATTAAATCACATCACAACGTCCACTCACATATCCATTCATCGTACTTATCACATATACTTTTTGAAAACCAAAGGTTATATCCCAATCACCAAAACGAAGGAAGTAACTCATCTCCCATTCACCTATCTTTCTTTTCAATTAAAAGTCGTTGACATTACGTCTCAATTAGTTAATATCTATACACGATTCTTCGTCCCGAAGTGAACCACAACTGAGTATCACACATATATACCCCGTCGATAAGTCAATGCTTCAATCAATTGTTTCACATACTATAGATTCAATCTCTTACTCTGCTAATCACCAAACCACTTATAGGACTATAACGCATTTCAAACGACTCCCAAGTTTTTATCAATTTCCAATCCTTCTTTCCTAATAAATCCATATCATGGCAACTACAGTTGATATGACTGTCACATAATTGGTAGTGCATTATACTAGTAGTCTCTCTCTGTCTAATAATTCTTATCATTCCATTCAGGTTTTACCAACCTCGTACTATACTCCCATCATTTGTGCCTCGTAAGGTATCAATCAGATTTTCTATTGAAAATTTCACACCATTCTACTCGTTCGAGTCTACACATGTCCCAAATCACCTACAGTGAGGTCAAACACATTCGTCGTTCATCGCTTCCAAGTTTGTACTCGAACTGCCATCAATTAACATAGAAGGTTACCCCTAACATTTTCACTTTAAAATGTGTAACAAAGTCCAATACATTTCTCATTCAGGTTTTAAAACAACTATTTTGAAATCTCACATAATACCTCATCTCTTTCTCAACGCCACCACCCCAATATCCATCGTAACGAATAACATTGTTAATCAAAATTTGACTTAGCCGATCTTGCATGTACCACAGAGTTTATCAAAACATATCCTCTTGTTCATAACATACCCTGTTCCTATCCCAAACCGTTGATCATTCACAATCCATCATGTTTACCTAGTGTACTCACACTTTGAGTCAATCACTTTTCTTTCGAAGATCTCAACTGCAATGTAGTCCATTCTCATATCAGTCCAGGTAAATCCACTGCCATTTATGTAGTTTACAACTCTATACATCTCTGGTGTTTCACTTTCACATTTGCAGAAGTCTATATCGATCACACTTTTGTATCTCAACTCTCACCGAGTTCCTGACAACCGTTCACACTAAGCGTATATTCTTTGTATAACATCTCAAGGCACCATACCTTATTCCAACACTCATTGTTTCATAACCGTAGTCGAATCTGACTCAATTTCCAATTGAAACTATCTAGTCCGTTATTTATGCTATCCGGTCTCCAATCCATTATTCCTGAATAACCTATTGCTCACAGCATTAACACAATCCCCACATACAATCTGAGGATAAGCCGGTAATTAAATCTTCCCACAAAGTACTATAGCCTCACTATGTTCAATAAATTCCATATCGACTTCCAATTCACATACCTTTCACGGCAATACCCCAAGGTAAATTCTCACTCCGGTCACTAATGCCAACCGATTCCTAATTGCCATATTTCAAGTGCTTCACACTTTGCGGGTCTCATCAAGTTCTTGATTAATTAAAGCCTCAAATCATTCATTACCTCAGGTTACTCCAATACTTGCCTTTGGAACAATACTCACGACCACTCTTTTAAGGTCATAACTTCCAATTAGCCAAATTCAAGTACTTGACATTTCACCAACTCCTATAGAATTCCTAAGTTCACAATCTGCCTACATAGAACTCATTCGTTTGACAACCACCGTTATGTCCCAAGCACTAAGCATACCATATCCTTCCACGATACCCGTCTTCCAAGGTCTACTTGATACCTAATCACAAGTATTTAAAACAAATTTTATTACTCAACGAAAGTTTTATTTTAAAACATTTTAAACAGTTTAAAATTTTCTTAGGGTAAAATTCGACATTCTCAAAACTCTCCAACCTTGTTGGAATCTAGGACACTGAGATCGTATTTCATAGCATCCACCATTGTCCTCCAACCATTTTACATTTCTACTATCATATCTGATAATGTACTCAATGTACTACCATGTCTTCCTCCCATTCTTACCGTTTTTGTTCACTTACTCATTAAAGCTTCGTCTTTCCAATTTATATTTCCTCTTCTTAATCTATATCGACTTACCCAAAGTCTAGTACGCAAAGTCCAAGCATGTCTTCTAGTGTCTGAATTGTCCGTTCTGACTGTCCATCGGTTTGAGGATGAAATGTAGTGCTAAAACTCAGTTTAGTACCCGTGGCTTCCTGTAGATTTCCCAAAACCTCGATGTAAAACTACTATCACGATCCGATATAATCACTATTGGAACTCCGTATAGTCTTACAACCTCTTTCACATACAATTTTGTTAACCTTGAAGGTTTAGTCGTATTGATCGGTAGATTGCGATAATTTCGTCAATCTATCAAGCATAACCCAAATCTTATCATTCTTATTAAACGATCGTGGAAATCCCGAAACAAAATCCATCATGTTCCCATCGCACTTCACTCTGACACTAGTATAGTTGTAATAGCCCCGCAGGTATTTGTCTTTCTGACTTGACTTGCTAACATGCTGAACACTCGGACGCAAACTTGGCAACTTCTCGCTTCATACCTCTCCACCAAAAGTTTTCTCGCAAATTCCGGTACATCTTATCGCTCCCCAGATAAATTGAATATTTAGTACTGTGAGCCTCCTCTAAAAGTCGCTCCTGGATTAGCTTTACCTTCTCCGTAGTCAACTGTATCATCTTAGGACTTAACAACTTTCTTTCCCCAACCTCGATCCAACAAATTAGCGATCGACACTTACGCCTATACAACGCTTCATACAGTGCCATTTCCGATACTTGACTGAAACCCGTTACTTCTACTAACTGTAGTTTCAAACCGTCAAAGCATACTCTATCATTCCCGTTCTTAATCCCTCATCCTTGGTTAATCCTTAAATACCACTTCCCACTTATATAATCAATCTAGTTGCTTTACTTACTAACCTTTATATTACATCTGAATCCACCATGGTACCATGAACATTCAAAACCAAGTTCAGTTGAGAGATTCCTCAACAACCACAATACTCATAACTCGTTGAGATATATCTCAATTCCTAATACATACCACAAGATAGGTTCAGGGATTCCTCAACCGTCCAATACATACCGTAAGATAGGTTGAGAGATTCCTCAACCATCCTATTACCTCAATACCGTATAACAAGTTGAAAGATTCTTCAACTACCCAATACATACCGTATAAAAAAAACCATAAGATAACCCGTGCGATCACACTATAGGTTAACACCGTAAGATAGGGTGAGAGATTCCTCACCCATCCCAAACACGAGCAATATATGCTGCTGGACTATCTTGCTACCATAATACCCAACTGCACATCTCTATTCTCTCACATCATGACGTTTAACCCATGTCTGAAGTAGAACTTTTATTAATCAATCCCAATCCCAAAACTCAACCACGAACTTTCTTTCTCTATGTGCACTATAAGGAAATCTCCTCGGATGTTTAAAAAAATTCACCCTTCGATCAAAAATCATTTTATTTTCGTTTAGAAAATTCAACGGTTCATCACCACCAATATATCATCTCTCCCTCGTGCTACCACACAATGCCTATGATAACGCATGGTAAACCTCATCTCATCATACGGCTCCACCCCCGTATGATTCCACCGATTCACAAATGCATAAATACCATGCATGTATAACAATATCATAATCATGTATGTATAGCAACATACCATATGCATACAACATCTCTACAATATGTGGATGCATTCTAGAATATGTAACAATTCACTCAACACTCCACTCAACGTCGAACGTTCCCAAAGGTTTGTTACCTATAGCTCTGATACCAATAAATGTCACGATCCATCCCGCTACGGGCGGAAATAGGACACGTGGCACGCCACCGAGGCTCATCCAATTCATTCTATAACTCTAGCAGCGGAAAAGAAACTTAAAGAAACTCTTTAAAATAAAGTTCATTTTGGAAGAAAAACATAACATTGAACTATGAGTCCGTAAAATCCGTATCATTTTGAAAAGTTAATAATATTTCAAATTAACTATAAAAGTGTTATTAGGGACCCCAAATGTACCCTAAAAGCAAAATAGAACAGTTCAATATTTTTCAAAAAAGGTACTTCCTTTGTAAAAACACTATTCACAGGCAGCCCACTTTTGCCTATTTTTTACTTTTTTTGAAAACGTCGCAATTACGACAAAACTCAACATAAAAAATTCCCAATCGTTCTGAAACTTTACCAAAGGTATATAAACATATTAGACTGCATGTCTAAGCTTTGAAAATATTAACGGACCTCGTTTGGATCAAATCTCTTAAGTGCTACAACAAATTCATAAAACATGAAATTCAACGTGTTAAACATCAAGGCGCGGACTCAAGAGTTCCAAGTCACTTCCAACCAACTTAAAAATGTTTTCAAAAGAATATTACATCAACTCAATAATAATAATCCAGAGCTTCTATGATTCGGTTACAAAAATCTATATCCCAATTCCTCCGAATGATCCCAACGGCCTCATCCCTCGCATTCCTTCTTTCCTTTCTTCATACCTGCAATGGAGTAAATCTCCATTGCTCAGTTATATGCTGAGTGTACAATTCTAAACATATGCATATGGGCAATTCATGCTTTAAACATCAAAACACCTCAAATTAGTTTCTAGGGTGAGTGGTACGCTTTCATCCGGTAATGAAACCGATGTCGTGGAAGGCACACCTCTTCCACACACCCCGTACACTGGTTGGGCCTTTCTCCATACCAGGTACCGTGTCCTGGTTGGGCCTTCCTCCATACCAGACACCACACAATTAATGTTACGATCCTCAAACTTCGAGGAGTTTACCCCCCGGATAAAATTGCACCAAACTCCCCTTTGACCCAAGTAGACACATAACATGCTCACATAGATAGTTATCCATGCTTTTCTAACATTTTTGCGTGCATAATTAACGGGCCTAATTAATACATGAATTTTGCCCGGATCATAATTTCATACACAATATCCAAAGCATCCAAAATTGTCTATATAATACAAGTTCGGAATTCATACCTCGAGCAATCGTCCTATAACTTTGAGGAAAGCACTAGTAGCCTGATTAAACGTCGGATCTCCGATTAGGAGTGATTCCTACAAGTATTTACATGATTTTCCCAAATTTTCATAAATTAGATTTCGAAAAACTTAGCCAAACGAGGCCTAAGTGGTAACAAAATGTAGCTCTTACCTCGAGGAGTTCGAATATGAAATTTGGTTGAAAGCTGACGGACGAATGGTCGCCATTTGTCGTCGGGAAGATCGTAGGATCAAATCTCTTTTCTCTCTCCTCTCTCTAGATATTTTGGAAGTTGTGGATAATAATGAAATATCATCCACTACTATTTATAGGCACAACTCTCGGGAATTACACTTAACTCCCCACGAGTTTTCGAAACTTCTAATCAAATCCTGAAACGTCGCACACGTCCATTTTATAACTTTACGAGTGAAAACTAAAATTTATAAAAGTTTTCGACTATGTTCCGTTTGGGTCCAAAAATCACGTTCTGAAACTGATCGGGAGAGAACAGATCCTATTTATACGCCTTAACATACGTTTGTTAATACCTTTTTATCCTATTTTTGTATATTTTTACTTCATTTTTTATTTTCTGACAGGTTTTGGAAGAAATCAAGTAAACCAGGCTAAATAAGGTGAAAAGGCAGAGCAAAAGAAGCTGAAAAAACCACATCACGCGCGCGACCCGCTCGCGCGAAAACCAAGAAATCGCTCGCGCGAGATCCCAGAATTCGCTCGCGCGAGGTCCCCATATCGCGCTCGCGCGGCCCGCTTGCGCGACATTTTTAAAAATGGAATTTGCGTATTTCAGTATACTGATGATTCCTACGTGAACGAAACTGCCTAATTACGTTTGGAAAGCTAAATACAGCTGTTTTAGTGCGTTTCGGGTTAGGAAAGCTTCCAAAAACTTGTTGTAAATCTATATATACCCTATTTTACTTCAATTTAGGGGTTGGCAAATTATTATACACACAATATACAACCATACTTTCAGCCATTGAAGGGAGGAAAGCAAGGAGAAGAAGAAGAAGACCAAGGATTCCCATGGCCTCCTCCATGAACCTCTTAGCATCTACCGCTTCTATGGGCAACTAGACTCTAGATCTAGGGTTTCAATGAAACCCTAGCCAAGTAATAGGGTTTGATTTATGTTTTTATTTTAGTTTTATTATGTATGGATGACAGTTACATGTTTCGAGGATTTTTATAAATAAATCGTGCTTCTATTGATTAAAATCATTACTTTCAAAGTTTATTCTTGTCTTAGATCTATTTTGACTGTGATGTGCTCAATGATCTATGCTTGTTGTGCTTGTTTAGATTATTTACATGTAATGGTGTTTAAATTGAATTGTGCTATCAAGTATCCGAATAGTCCATGCCTAGATTAGACGGATTATACCACAACCTTAGTTTAGTGTGGGATAATTCGTGCTAACCGAAGATGGATTATGTTGGTGCTTGAACCATAGTTATTTTCTTGACGGAGGAATTGGGCTTGTAGCTACAATTCCCCATTATCATCCAACTTAATAAGCTAAAGTAATTCATAAATACCCTTATTATGAAGCTAGTGGTGGATTTGCAATCCTAGGTTCACTTTAAATATCATTAAAAATAACTATTTTAATTGCTTTCATAATTTAGATTTATTTTTATGTTCTTAGTTTAATTCAAATTAAAATCAAATCCGTTTTCTTAATTAGCTAAATTTAGGTTTTAAAATTAAAGAGCTGTAGTTAATCAATCTTTGTGGGTTCGACCTTTACTTCCACACTGCAAATCTTTAGAAAAGTAAAGTATACTTTTTATATCTTGATATTGACAACATCAGAAACTAATTTCGTGAAATCTCTAGACCACCTACCTTTTTTGCTACGCATCACTCACGTTCTCACCACAGTATTCACAATGATCTAAGATAGGATCAAATTACCAAAAATTATACAAAACATGTATAATTACTATTCATGAAAATTCGGTAAAGTCAAATAACAATTAAAATCACATAAATGTCATTTACTCATGTCAATCCCTCATTGATTAGCAAATCTCTGTGTCCTCGATTGACACTCATCGTTGACCCACGTCAACCACATCCACAATTATTAATCAACATTCATAATTCACAATGAATCAATTTTGTATTTTAAAATAAATAGATTTCCCGGGACGGGTGTGACAACAAATCCCATCTTTACTCTTGCTTATCAAGTTGCCACTCTTTAAGATATTACGGACAATGGCAGAACGAAAGGTAAAATAAACAGAGTTTAGATTTTAAAATTTGTGTGCTTTGCTTCTTTCTTCTCTACAATTGTGAGTATTTTTGCTAGATTACATTACTTACAGTTTTTTTGAAAGCATTTACTTAATCCTTGCTAGCACCAACAAACCTATGGCACAACTTTATTAGTTAGAGGAATTTCGTGAGCTTAAATCTCATAACTTGGATGAGCCAAAACCACACTTCTAGATTGACTGAGAGAACTTGAAGTAAAGATACAATCTAGAAGTCAAGTTTCCAAAAGAATAGAGAGTTCATTTTTTCTATTTTTGCTGCACAATCTGCTGCTTTCCTAATATTATATTGATTTAATCTCCCTACTCTTTGCTCCCTAAATGAGCATAATATGCTGGCATGTGGTAGTTTTTTTTCCCTTTTATCTGGCTCCTACATGTGAATCACTTAATTCCTAATATAATTTAACTCTAAAGATGTACATAGAGGGGTCCTAAATAGTCTCTCTCCCTCATACTTGGTAGTATTCCACGTACCCACGTATCACGCGGGATCTATGCTAGTAAAATACTAAAAGCTGAAGACTTTCCCTAGAATGAACACTGTGTTGATACGTGGACTGCTTTAATGTTTAAGTATGTAAATATGCATCAAACAAGCATACGGGTCGGGTAAAGGACAAACCTTGCGGAATATACCTGATGGATCATCTTGGCGGCGTTGTTACGAGCCTGACGATAATACCCACGAATTACTGCTCTTTAGTGCTTCCGTGTACGCTCTTGTGCTTCGAACGGGTCATGAGAATGCCTATTAGAAACACCCCCTTTGGTTCCTTGCGCTAAATCCCAAGCCCTAGTGTGATTTGGCTAGAGAGAGAAAATAACCGAAGAGAGAGAGAGAGAGAGAGAGAGAGAGGGAGAGAGAGATAGGGGTGGCTATTTTCTTGTTGTGTGTAGAGTTGTGTTTATGTATGTGTTACATAAATATATATATACACACACATATACATGACCTAGGACTCCAAGTCATAATCCACATAGGATTTCTTGGACCTAAGCTAAGGTCGTTGGACCCGGTCCATGGATTATGTGGGTGACCCATCACCCACAAAAAATGCTAACATCTCCCACTCACCCACATAGGGCTTGTGCTAAGACAAAATCTCTCAGATTCCAACTTTCATCATCTTCTCATATGGAAAATAGAATGTGCGACGTCATGAAAAGAAGCGTACAGTGATTGGAGTTGAGATGCTAAGTAAATCACATAACTAGCAAAACGCATCACTTGGAAGCTTCTCTTGTATTTACCCAGACATGTTCAACCATACTGGATCTAGCACTCTTAATCCCTCAAAAAGCGGTACTACAACCCCAAATATGTAATGTATCCATGACACTCAGTACGTATACGATTGTTGCTAGCCAGCTAATGAGTCACAAAACATGGTGTGTTATCAAAGATTCTTCCCTGCCTCAATCCAACTAACTCGACCGCTTTCCTAGACGTGCCCCATAGGACGGTATTTGTCTCTTCGTCCCAGGATGGTACGCTAAAGTAGTGTCATTAAGCGTCCTCTTCATGACATAGTCTCAGGTCATAAGGTAACTTGTGTAGAATCCCCATTACAGGGAGACTATGTGG
Organism: Hydrangea macrophylla; assembly: GCA_033977485.1. Classification (NCBI taxonomy): domain Eukaryota; kingdom Viridiplantae; phylum Streptophyta; class Magnoliopsida; order Cornales; family Hydrangeaceae; genus Hydrangea; species Hydrangea macrophylla. The sequence continues at coordinate 68,329,618 of CM066986.1, read as the reverse complement.
CTCACACAGCAATGAAATAGGGATTAATCCATTGCTCCACAAACGATTATAAAATAGCACATATAGTATGATATGTATGCTATGATGTTTTTCCATATAAATGGGCATGTCACTTCGTGGTAAAAGTAACGCCATACGAATTTTAGTCTAGATGTTACATAAATGTCTAACCTGACATTTCCAGCATAGTTGCTACAACCAGCGTCAGTTTGAAAACTCATACTCGGTTATAAACAGGCTACATAGAGTAGTGGGCGTTCTCTATGTTCGACCAAGCACCAAGCTTAAGTCTCATCTTAGCTCTAAGTTATGGCGATATATAAGGATAACAAGGTTTATATCTAGCTCGCTGTTTTTATACCGCGTAGATATAAGTGTTCTAGCCCACTTTCCTAGCACTATAGACACACATGTCCTAGCTAGCTATCCAAGTGCCATGAACACAAATGTCTCATCTTGCTCGCCATCTAAGCGTTATGGAAACATATGTCCAACTTAGCTATCTCGACGCCAAGGTGAATCACCCGTGTCAGCTGGTCGATTCAAGCCTGGTGACACTTTAAAGAAAAAATGTGCATTCATCCCACTAACAACCAATGAATTTGGAAAACCATTTATTTTATTATAATAATAAATATCTGGTAATAATAATGTCAAGAATAATGTTGTTAAAGACATCAGAACCTACGGAGTCCCATACAACTAATGTGGGACAAGAACGAATCTCTAGAAATTGGCTTGATCCAAAAGATCAGCCATCATATCACCAATAGTGATGTATTGTAAAATAAACTCCCCTTGTGCAACCATAACTCGAATGTAGTGGTGGTGGATCTCTATACGCTTAGACTTCCCGTGGTACTTATGGTCCTTTGCATAAACTAGAGCCGACGTGCTGTCACAATAGACTAACACTGCTTCATTGCCTTGACGCAAGAAGCCTACGCTATGTAAGAACCTCTTTAACCACACAGCCTCCTGAATGGCTGCAGAACAAATCACATACTTAGCTACCATTATGGATAAGGTGATGCATGTCTGCTTCTTGCTACAACAAATGAATGCTTCATCAACTAATGTGAATGCATAGACATACATGGACATGCGCTAGTCTCAATCACTGAACCAATGAGCATCGCATCGCATCGTCTTCATCACTGCAAAAACTCCACCATCCATAAGGTGAGATCCACAATCATGCAAACATATCGCAGAAAGCTCTTCACTACTCTCTAGTGAGCTGGACCAAGGTTACTCTTGTAATGACTATCTAAACTAACCGCATGGCAAATGTCTGAACAAGAATACAACATAGTATTCATCAGGCTTCCCACTGCGGATGCTTCTAGCACTTTGGACACTTACTTCCTCATCATTCTTTGACATTGAATTAGGGTCAAGGGTATTCCCTTCTCAACTGGGATGTCTGCGGTTTTGAGTAGTGTATGCGAGAGTGTTCAAGAATCATCTATTATAGGTCTATAACTGGTTCCCATAATCCTAACTCCCAACACATAGTTGGTTTGACCTATGCCTTTGTATCTAAATAAAAAGGATATTGTTGTTATACAATATACGAATTAGAACATCGTTTATGGACTGCTTAATGTACACACACTGGTCTTCTTTAATCATCTTAACGAAAGAAATCGATCAAATCATGAAACCTCAAGTGCCATTTCCTAAATGATTGCTAGAAATCGTAAATAGATTAATTGAGATACCATACTTTGTCTCTTTCCCATCGGTCGTAAAAACCAATAGATTGATCCATGTAGATCTCTTCGTTTGGCTCTTCATTGAGAAAAGTAGTATCAACATCCATTTTAAAAGAGTTCTAAAACTAAATGTGCGACAATCACTGAGATAAGGCAAATGAAAACAAAATATCACCAGTAAGGAGATTCTGTCTTCAAGGTCTACACCCACTCTTGGATTTGACCGCTCACTGCGAGGTCGCCTTTATCTTTGTCAACTGAACCATCCACCTTGAGTCTAACTTCAAAATCCCACTTGTTTCCAATAGTCTTACACCCGGACGGGATATCAACTGACTCCTAGACAAACCTTATTCTTCTTACATAGAGATCATATCACCCTTCTTAGCAAATATTCACTCAACTTTAACAGATGAACAAAGCAATTCTACAGAAGAAGTTGTTGAGACATCATCTACTAATGCGCATAGGAAAACGCATCCCGTAGATTTCAAAATGCCAATGGAGAACTCATCCTCGTCAATTGTGCTGTGTTACCTAAGAATCCTGAGTGACCAATGGTGCACTCCCACTGTTTGGCACACTTCTCCTAACGTCTAGTGGCCGGTGTACTCCCACTCAGCTGCAGACTAGTACAATTTTCAGTGACTACTAGATGTGGAATCATAATATCTCCCTACCCTCGCTTAAAGATGTTATGTCGTCTACAATTTCCTCTAACTCATAGAGGTCAAGATTCTTATAGCAATGGCAATACTGTGAAAACATTTTCAAACAGGCTGTATAGTTTGGAAAATAGGTTGTAAAGGCACAATTTTGCGTATAAGGGCAGTAGCTAAGAGTGCATCCTTCCAATATTGGAAGGCTAGCTTGGGCCGTCAATGATCCAAACTTATCTAGAAGTATTCTATTCCTCCCTTCTACAATAACATTTCATTGCAGAATTTTCCGAAATAGAAAGTTGTATATATACCGCTTTGTCCTCACACAGTTCTTCTGAACTAACTAGAGAAACTAACACAGTTCCTCTGAACTAATCAGAGAAATGCTGGCGTACGAGACGACTCAAAAGTCTTCTCGAATTTAATTCTCAACCTCAGTTGTAAAGCATTTGATGCAATCTAGTATTTTATAGTGGTGAGATGACAAGGCGAGGAAAATGGAGTTACCATAACACGCCTTTACAAACATAAGTCCAAGGTGTTAGTGAACTAGCTTTAAAGGTTGATTATCTCTTATAGCTTTGTTTGAAAAAGCTTTCGGCATGCTTTGCTACCTAGGCAGACTCACACGTGAGCAAGTCAACTTTAACGAGTGAGCTTATAAGCCACTACGAGCTAATCGAGTCATCATTTTCTTGTCCTACGTATCTGAGTTTAGTATGCCAGCTCATAGAATCAAAAAATGACTTAGTAACTTAAGAAATAGAGAAAGTAAAGTTAACATTTTAACTCTTAAGAAATTATTACGTAAATAACCATGTCCAATAAAAACAAACTATGTAACATAATATCCATCCTATTATAGACACACCCTGCCTCTTAGCCTGCTTAATGCACATGGGTCCACCGGCATCACGCATTCTTCTACTTATGGAAATACTGGTCATGCATACGACCTCTTTTATAGTGGTCTGCTGCCAAGTAAACATGCCGAGAATAATCAGAACAAATCTTAATTATCTCATTCTATGTTATGACATATTTCATGTGTATCCATGAGTCAGACTGAAAACATATCACAGCCTAAACCTGATTTTCACCAGCATAGGCAGTCCCTAATAGATCTTGATTCATACTGGATTTCAACCTTAGATTCTCGGTCATCAAGTGTTTGGGATTTTTCCTCACTTCAAACTTTAGTACCAAATTCTTCAATCTAGTAGCAGATGTGCTCCAAAAAAAAAAATTCAAGTTGGTTCCAAATTCACAGGTCATTGGATAGTTCTTATACTCCCCAATTATATCATCATACATGCTCCTTTATCAAAATAGAGCGTGTGTGATGGTCTTACTAGAATTAAATTCTATAGGCCTTTGGCAATATTGGGCCCTAGGTCCAATTTGAAATCAATTGGTTGGATCATTGATTGAGATAAGTTCTCCAAGAGATCTTAGCTCATTCAAACGTATATGTTACTTTTAGTGCCAATTTCTACATTCAATAATATGCACAAGAGATTGACATTATTATGATGTACTTCTTTCTATAAATGTTTGTTTAAAATCTAATTATCAAAATATTTTCCTTTATCACAATTTCAAGATCGAAAATTCGCTAAGCTCATAATCATCACTTTACTCTTGTAACTCAAGAAAAAATTTTATAACTGATTTTCTAAACAAACTTGCATCGATAGTACTAAACTTATCTACCATCATACATAATAATAATATAATTGCGCCATACACACATGAATGCGCATGGGCCCTGCGTGGAACCAAATTGACAATCTAGAGCTCACGCTAAAGTAATTATGCATATATTATGACAACAAAGAAAATTCATCCCTTTACAAATAGGTTTTTCCCTAAATATAAAATAGAAACACTCATCCTCACTTTACATTTATAGCCATAAAAAAAAGGGATGCTTTGTTTTTCACATATATACAAAAACAACCTAATAGAACATACATCGTGACAACATAAGCTCAAAACAAATTGTCAATTTAAGTAGCACGTCCATTCATTCAATCCAGATTAATTAATTAATCGCACACGACAAGCACTCATGCGATCTGTATTATAAGAATGAATGGATCATCCATCTCCCCATTTAAGGAAGAGGACAAGATGTCTTATGGTAATCCAATCACAAATAGCATTAAAAAAATGTGCAATGGTTCGAGCCTCTAATGCAAAAATAATAAACTAATCACTAAATTTGCACTTCCAAATCTCTCAAATATTTAAAAACTAATTAAATAGGGCTTCTAAATTAAACACAATAATTTTATAACCTCATGGAAAAGTTTAAATAATTGAAAAACAAAATTTTTCATTATAAATAAAAGTTTCCAGAATATTATTAGAGCCCAAAAAATATTTTGAATCAATTTAACAAAATAAATTGATCTAGTTAAATAAATTAACTACGAGCAACTAAATTCCTAAAAATACAAAAATTTTGAGGAATTTGTTCTCAAAGGATTTTCAGTGGTCCAATATGGTGTTCTAAACACCCTATATTAATTTCAAAAATTAATAATCCATTTTGGATAATTTAAGCAATTAAAATAATGCCCATAAGCATAAATTTATACTCTAAAATACCAAAAAATATGAGAGAATATAACAAAAATTTTCTCAAGTCCCCAAGTAGTGTACAAAATACTATTCATTAATTTCAAGAATTAACAACTTTATTTGCTATATTTTAAGCAATTAATATTGGGTACATAACACAATATATGCTCTAAAATATATCCCAAAAAATGAGAAAGTTTACTAAATAATTTTCTCATATTGCGAATAGTGTACTAAACATATTGTGTTAATTCTATAAATTAACAATCAATAAAAATATTTTAAGCAATTTAATACGTGTACAAAAATACATAATTATATGCTCTAAAATATTGATAGGTTTGGATATTTTAACAAAATATTATCTATGGGCCCTACTAAATTTCATATGGTCTCAAAATAGTGCTGTATATATCCCTTATTAATTACAAAAATTAATAATGTATTTTTGCTAATTTAAGCAATTAAATAAATGTTTAAAAAACATAAATTATATGCTCTAAAATAACAAAATACATGATGATTTACAAAAAAGTTATCCTAGAGTCTCTTACAGTGTACTAAACACTATATATTAATCACAAAAATCAATATTTTGTTTATGATATTTTAAGCAATTAAAACACGTACAAAACACATCTTTAATGCTCTAAAATACCAAAAACTATGAAATAACTTATCACAAAATTATTTCTGGTCTCACACAGTGTCCTTAATATAGAAAAAATAAAATTTGAATTTTTCATATATTTTCAGAATTTTAAAGCAATTAAATCAGATTTAAAACATTAAAAACTTATTTTTTTAATCAACAGAAATTGTTTTAATTACTAAATAATTAAATATTTTTCTAATAAAAATATGAAAAATATATATAAAGACCGGGGCCGATAGACGGACCTGTACTCTCCGGACCCATGGTCTTCGGACCAACGCCAGCCGACGAGTGGGCCCCACTCTCCTCAGCGAGAGTGGGCATGGTCAATCTCCAGTTCATCTTCCCTCCAAACAAAACCAATCTGGATTTTGGGAGTTGCTCAACCCTCCTACTTTGCAAGTTCATATCTCACTCGTTTTTTGTCGAAAACTTACAAATTTTGTACCGTTGGAAAGCTTTCACGGAGTACTACAAGATCATACCAAAAAACAGATCGATTAAACAAGTAAACTTCCGAAAATAGATAGCAAAGTTATGAAACAAATTCATTTTTAACCCAAAACCGAATCTAGGGTTTGTTATATCTCACTCATTTGAGATAATCAAGCCATGGGACTTTGTGAGGGGACTGTAGGGACCATATGGGACACAACTATATAAAAAAATTCGGACTTATATTGGAGTTTTCACGTAGACCCACTTCAAATTCAATTTTATCAAATTTATGTTAAAAGCTTCACCAAGCTTTAATGGCAGATTTGTTTTGGGCATAATACGGGTGAATCAACAACCTATAGGCTCTGATACCAATGTAAATATGCATCAAACAAGCATACGTGTTGGGTAAAGGACATTCCTTGCAGAATACACTCGACGTATCGTCTTGCTGGCGTTGTTACGAGCCCGACGATAATACCCACAAACTGCTGCTCTTTAGTACTTTCATGTATACTCTTGTGCTTCGAACGGGTCATGAGAATGTCTACTAGAAACGCCCCCTTTGGTTCCACGCACTAAATCCCAAGCCCTAGTGTGATTTGGCTAGAGAAAGAAAATAACCGGAGAGAGAGAGAGAGAGAGAGAGAGAGAGGGGCGGCTGTTTTCTTGTTGTGTGTAGAGCTGTGTTTATGTGTGTTATATACATATATATATACACACACATATACACACCCTAGGACTCCAAGTTATAATCTACATAGGATTTCTTGTACCCTAAGCTAAGCCCGTTGGACCCTGTCCATAATTTATATGGGTGACCCATAACCCACAAATGGCATATATAATACTTGGTACTAAATGGCACCCTAGAAGGCTACTAGGAAATGATATACATTTGATTAACCAAGATGTCTACTATCAACAAATTAAATTAAGCCATTGTGTCTCAATCAATTAAGGTTGGTTATATGATAAGTATTGTATTATATATGACATACTAGAAATGTATCAATTAATGTCACACATGGTTCCCATAACTGATGTGACCATAATAAATAACTACGTGAAAATACAGGTTATCACAAAGTTTTCGTTGTAGCCTCTGATTGTGTTAATAAGATATGTTCTCCCTATCGTTGTGTTTGTTGGTTTGAGTAGATGACAATGCAGTTATTCACTAGTCACGGGCCTACGTGACCAAAAAGGAATTTATTTTCTCTATTTTTGCTTCTCCGGGACGTGACATATCATGGATCACCTGGCTATCGTAGGATTACTTGGTCCAGCTTACCATCTTTTAAGAACATATTAACAGATCACCGACTTTTAAGAACATATCATCACCAAGTGTCCGCCCTCGCAAAATTCCCAGAACTTATCAAACCTATCTCAGTTCCATACTAATTGATCGGGAGAGAACTAATCCTATTTATACGCTTTAACGAGCATTTGTTAGTACCTTTTTATTCTGTTTTTGTATATTTTTACTTCGTTTTCTAGTTTCTGACAGGTTTTGGAAGAAATCATCTAAACCAGGCTAAACAGGGTGAAAAGTCAGAAAGAAAGAAGCTGAAAAATGCAAGTCGCGCGCGCGGTCCGCGGGCGCGAGAATCCAGAAACCGCGCGCGCGATCCGCTCGCGCGAGACCCCCAATAACTCGCTCGCGCGATCCGCGCGCGCGAAAGTCAAAGTCGCGCTCGCGCGATATGCCCAAAAACCAAAGTTGCGTATTTCAGTATACTGAAGACTCCTGTGCAAACGAGACTGCTAAACGACGTCCAGACTGTAAATTACATGCGTTTCAGTTCGTTTCGAGTTGTAAAGGCTTCCAAAACATGTTGTAAATCTATATAAACTCTATTTTACTTCAATTAGAGGGTTGGCAATTATTATACACACATTCTACAACCATACTTCCAGCCATTGAAGGGAGGGAAGCAAGGAGAAGAAGAAGAAGACCAAGGGTTTCCATGGCCTCCTCCATCAACCTCTTGCTATCTACTACTTCTATGGACGGCTAGATCATTGATCTAGGGTTTCAATGAAGCCCTAGATGAGTAATAGGGTTTTATTTATGCTTTTGTTTTAGTCTATTATGTATGGATGACAGTCACATGTTGAGAGGATTTTTATTAATAAATCGTACTTACATTGATTAAATCATTGCTTTCGGAATTTATTCTTGTCTTAGATCTATTTTGACTGTGATGTGCTCAACGATCTATTCTTGCTGTGCTTGTTTAGATTGTTTACATGTGATGGTGCTTTATTGATTCGTGCTATCAAGTATCCGAATAGTCCATGCCTAGGTTAGACGGATTAGATCACAACCCTAGTTTAGTGTGAGATAATTCGTGCTATCTGCAGATGGATTATGTTGGTGCTTGAACCATGATTATCTTCTTGTCGGAGGAATTGGGCTTGTAGCTACAATTCCCCATATTCATCCATTGTAATAAGCTAAAGTAATTCATAGATATTCCTATTATGAAACTAGTGGTGGATTTGCAATCCTAGGTTTCCTTAAACATTTATTAAAACAATTTTAATTGCTTTCATAGTTTAGATTTATTTTTATTGTTATTAGTTTAATTAAATCCAAATCAAACTCCGTTTTTCCTAATTAATTAGACTTAGGTTTTAAAATTAAGTAGTTGTAGTAATCAATCTCTGTGGGTTCGACCTTTACTTCCACACTGCAAATCCTTTGAAAAGTAAAGAATACTTTTATATCTTGATTCTGACAACATCAATTTTTGGCGCCGTTGCCGAGGATTGCATTACTACTCTTAGTTTTATAATCGTAGTTTAGTTAATTCGTAAATATTAGATTAGTTTTTATTCTTCTTATTTTCTGTTTTTGTTTTTAGTTACTAACTTGTTTTCTTTTATTTTGTAGTCAACGTTTCCGAGTGGAGCGGCTAATTACATCAAAGGAGCTTACGCAAAAATAATACAAATAAAATAAAATAAATTGCTTCTTGTGGAATTCGCTTTAAACCGCTGTAAGTCAGGGCGCTGTGACGCACTATTTGCATTAGTTTAAGGTTAATTGCACTGCATTAGCTAGGAAACCCGGGGCGCTGGGCTTGACGCGGTCATTGCATTACAGGATAATTTTCATGCATCACAGTAGTTGAATGCTTGTTATCTTAGTTGCGTGATTGCTTGCTATTTGTTTTTCTTTTGTTGAGTCAGTTTTTGTTTTTAGTTTCTTTTTCTTTGTTTTAGTTTATGTTAGGTACACGTTCAAATAAACCAGATTTAAAATCTTTCGATCTTGAACTTGAACGTACCTTAAGAACTAGTAAGTCCACAACCCAAGCTTCTAGAGCTAGGTTGCAAGACGACGAATCAATTCCGATTCCGTCGTCGTTGTTTGAGGCCGAAATTCAGAGTACTCGTGAACGGTTAAGGAAAACTCGAACTTTTCAAATTAAACCGATTAAAATGGCTGACGGAGGAAATAACAATAACAATCAAAATGATGGAGCTAATATGAATAATCTTAATATACCGCCACCACCTCCACTTATAAATTATTTTATTCCTACTACTTACACGCCACAAGCTGGTATCGAATTACCGGAGGCGACGGCATCTCACTTTGAGATAAAGTCGTCTACCATCTCGCTACTACCTTCCTTCCATGGCCGTCTAAATGAAGACCCTTACCAACACTTAGGGGATTTTCAGGGTATATGCTCTACTTTGAAAATACAACACCTAAATAATGATGAATTAAAATTGCGGCTCTTCCCATTCTCCTTAAGAGACAAAGCGAAGTATTGGCTTCAATCTTTGGAGCCAAACACAATAAAAACATGGGAAGCTTTACACACCGCCTTTTTACAAAAGTTTTTCCCTATTATGCGTACAAATAAGATAAGAAAAGATATAACTAATTTTGTAATGCAAGATGGGGAATCACTTTATGACACGTGGGAAAAATTTAAAGAATTATTACGTTCGTGTCCACATCATCAGGTGCCCAAGTGGCAATTGGTTCAAGTCTTCTATGAGGGGCTTATTCCCTCTGTTAGGAATACCGTCGATGCCGTTTGTGCGGGAACTTTCCTACACAAAAGCGCCAACGAGGCCTGGAAAATATTTGAAACACTAAGCGAGAATTCGATGCATCAGGCTGTGTCGGTACGTTCTGAGAGGTACCTTCAACCTAAGCGAGAGGTGACAGTTGAGTCAAGTCAATCAATTCAAATACAAGAATTAAATAGAAAACTTGACCGACTTATGCAAATGAACAAAACGTCTAATCCACCCTCTTTAGAAGTATGTGCATTATGTTCTGAACCGTCCCATAATATCTTTGCATGTCCTTCTGCATCTCAATTCCCGGAATTTGTTGAGCAACACGTTAATTCTATGCAACAATTCCCGCGAAATAATTATAATTCTATGTCGAATAATTTTCCTAATACGTACCGACCCCAATATCAACAAGGTCAATACCAACTACCTCCTCCACCTCCACGTAATAGTGCATTCGAGGAGAAGGTGTTGGCCTCACTTGAAAATTTTGGGTCGGTAATTCAGTTAGTGCACTCTCACACTCAGTCTATCGCAAAGCTAGAGTCCCAAATGGGACAAGTAGTTAATACATTAAACCGTTTAACTGAGAGTAAGACGACGAGTCAACCTACTCAGCAACCTAAGGGGAAATACGCAGTGGGTAGTACGAGTGAGAGCGTGAACGCTGTTTCGACTAGGACGACTACTCGAGATGAGGAAGTTGTTGTAATTCCGGATGGGGGTGAGAAAGGTAAAAATTTAAATTTGAATAAAGAAAAGGGTGAGGATGTGAATCAAAGTAGAAAAGAAAATGAACCGGTCTCAACGAATTATATTCCGAGAATGCCATATCCACAAAACGTTGAGGGACCGTCACATTTACCTAAGAAAGGGTCTAAGGTTGAGGATATACTCGAGGTGTTCAAACAAGTTAAAATAAATATTCCTTTCCTCGATGCAATTAAGCAAATTCCCGCTTATGCTAAATGTTTAAAAGATCTTTGTACTCAAAAGCGCAAAATACGGAGTCATACTCCTAAAAAGGTCTTCCTCACGGAAAAAGTAAGTTCTATATTCCAACACGCTCCTCCAAAATATAAAGATCCAGGTACGCCTACGATTTCATGTGTCATAGGTGACACTATCATTCATAGGGCTCTCCTTGACTTAAGAGCTAGTGTTAATCTCATTCCTTATCACGTCTATCAACAATTAGGACTAGGTGAACTGAAACCTACGGCCGCTACTATACAATTAGCGGATCGTTCTATTAAAATTCCTAGAGGAATCGTCGAGGACGTCTTGGTTAAAGTTGATAAATGCTATTATCCTGTCGACTTCATGGTCCTTGACACTGAACCCGTGCTAGATGTTAGGAAACACACTCCTGTCATTCTAGGCCGTCCATTCTTAGCAACTGCTAACGCACGTGTTAATTGTCGGACGGGGGTAATGAAAGTGTCATTTGGGAACATGAATTTAAAATTGAACGTTTTTAACGCTATGGATCAACCTCTTAAAAACGACGATTCCCTATGTGAGGTGGAAGGTGAGGTAACACGGAATATTGCGCCTACCAAAGAAATAAACGTGAGTAACAAAAACGATATAGCGGACGATGATGAGTGGATGAATCCTAATCCCGTGGACCCTAATGCGGACTCTACTCGAAAGGTAAGAAATCGATTCGAACATAATGACAAACCGTTAATCGATTTAATTCAAAGCGATGTTATTTCTGCGTACCATCGGCCTCTTCCTGACATTTTAAAGGGTTCACAATTCGATTTACGGCCTCCATAAAATCTTGAGCTAGAACGGTCTAGCTGAAGACGTAAAAGTTAGCGCTTCTTGGGAGGCAACCCAAGCTTTCTTTCATCCGTTTATCTTGTTTTTGGGCGTTTTTGGGTCTGTTTGTGTCTGTTTTAGACATTCTGGATAGGTTTGGGGGTTAGAATTAATGTATTTTAATAATATACACATAATTTTAGTTACAAAATGGAAAACACCAAACTCGCGCGCGCGGCCCGCTCGCGCGAGACGTCGCTCGCGCGGCCCGCTGGCGCGAGTTTGTCCCTTAACGTTTTCCTTTGCTTTTCTTTATCTTGAGCCTCAGGTTCTCCTCGCGCCTCATTTCGCGGGCGCGAGGTACCTCGCTGGCACGATTTCGAGAATTTAAAAAAAAAAAAAAAAAAAAAAAAAAAAAAATTTTGGGAATTCGCGCGCGCGACGGCCGCTCGCGCGGACCGCTCGCGCGATTTCCCCAATTTCTGTTTTTTCTCTTTTATTTTCTGTATCTTTCCCCCATACTTGTTCTGATTATGTTTTTGTTTCTGTTTTGTTTATTTGTTTCAGTTTAGTTCAATTTGGTCGTTGTTTTCTTTATTACATTTATACTTTTTCGTTTTATTTCTTTTCCTTTTGCTAGTTTAATTTAGTTTTGATTAGTTTATCGATTTATATTTTGTATTTAGATTTCATTTACTTTTAATATTTTTGTTAGTTTCTTTTCGTTTAGCGAATAGTAACAGGTAACATTGAACTTTATTGTCACATGCTTGTGTGTTCACCTGCTCTATGCTTGTCCAGATCGAGGTATTATCGTTCTTTTCTTATGTACTCTCCTTTCTTTGGTTTTATTGTTTCATTGGGGACAATGAAAGGTTTAGGTTTGGGGGTATGCACACACATGCACGCCATTATGCACGCCATTATGCACTAAAATTTTAAAATTTACAATAAGTGTGACGATGTTACCTACGATTTTGCAATCGCTAGTCGATACTTCTTGTTATGTAATGTGATTTGTTATAGAATGATAAACAAGAGAATATGTGATTAAATGTTTGCTAAAGTTATGATGAAACGTTTTAAGTTATGTATTGTTTGAATCGTAGTTTTATATCATAGAATTGCACATAAACTTATGCACTGCACGTAGTCATTGGAATACATGTTGGTTGTGAACTATAATATGATTTGGATTTCTAGATAACATATGGTGGAGACTAGACCCGGTGAGCTTTTGAGCCTATCTTTTCTATTTAGAGGGTTATAAATACATATTGTGTTTGTCGAATTTCATTGAAATAGCGCATCTACTTGTTGATTAGTCTCAGTATTCTTGTTTTGGTTGATAGTCAAGTTAAAATATTTGTTACCATGCTAAATAATCTTCCATTGTAAACACTGAAAAACCATATAACCATAGGACATGATTATAGGCCCTCTTTGTTTATGACCAATAAATGAAAAATTTCCTTAGTTCGCCCTTTGAGCCATTGAAATGCCATTTCTTTCTTAAATTACCATTATCCTTGTTTTTGCTCCAACTTGACCAACTTGGAGTTCACCACTGAAAGATTCGTCACCTTTTAGTGTTGTTAAGGCGGTGTGTGATTGAGAAGAAGAAGAAGAAGAAAATAAGATGATGTTCGGGGTGGTTGCCTTGTTATTTATTGAATATTCGTTTCAAAAGCAACGAGGAGGAAAATAATAAAGAAAAAAAATAAAGAAGAGGAGGGTTGAAAATAAAAAAAAAAATGAAAGAAAATGAATGAAAAGGAATGGAGAGAAAGAAAAGATGAAAAGTTGGTAGAAAAGATGAATGAAAGAGATCGAACATGCCTTACAATGCCATTCTAAAACTACCTAACAAATCCTTTCTATCAGTTTCCATTGTCTGAGCTACAATACAACCTTTGAAAAGTCCTATTTGATCCTAGGAAACATGGTTTGGATATGAAAACGATGGGAGAGGGATTAAAATATGGTAATGATTAATTTCTCTTGATTATTGGCATCTTATCCATGAGACTACTGTTTTTCGTGTCATGCGTCTTTTTCGAGTCATATGTGAGCATTTCTTGTTTTGAAAATATATTTCCTTTGCTCCCATATATTAGAAAAATTACACCTGTTTCTGAGTGTTTCATTTGAGAGTGTAATTGACATTGTGAGATTCGTAGTCAAGACATAGTTAGATGGTCATCCGAGTTATATTCCAAGTTAATGACATGCGCGTGTTCATTTGACTACCATATCACACACGTGCAATTTTATGAGAAACTCTATTGATTTACACGATGCATGTGCTTGAGAGTGTTTTTCATGATGTATGTAGACGTTTGATTCTATTTCTTTATGTTCGTTATTCTATTTCGAATCTTTGTTGTATAATAAGGAGTATTGATTGTTTTATTTTTCGTTTTAATAAAAGTTTTTAAAATTTTAAGTTAATAAAAATGGTTGTGGGTAACTTGTTGACGAGAACCCTCACGAGACTTCACTCGTCCGACTAGGGACACCTAGGGGTTTAAAAGGCTTGTTGCATACGCTAAATGCAATCGTGATCCATACGAAAATGGAATAGATTTTTTATTAGTAGTTTTTATTGTAGTTTTGCTCGAGGACTAGCAAAATGTAGGTTTGGGGGTGTGATCGGGAGAGAACTAATCCTATTTATACGCTTTAACGAGCATTTGTTAGTACCTTTTTATTCTGTTTTTGTATATTTTTACTTCGTTTTCTAGTTTCTGACAGGTTTTGGAAGAAATCATCTAAACCAGGCTAAACAGGGTGAAAAGTCAGAAAGAAAGAAGCTGAAAAATGCAAGTCGCGCGCGCGGTCCGCGGGCGCGAGAATCCAGAAACCGCGCGCGCGATCCGCTCGCGCGAGACCCCCAATAACTCGCTCGCGCGATCCGCGCGCGCGAAAGTCAAAGTCGCGCTCGCGCGATATGCCCAAAAACCAAAGTTGCGTATTTCAGTATACTGAAGACTCCTGTGCAAACGAGACTGCTAAACGACGTCCAGACTATAAATTACATGCGTTTCAGTTCGTTTCGAGTTGTAAAGGCTTCCAAAACATGTTGTAAATCTATATAAACTCTATTTTACTTCAATTAGAGGGTTGGCAATTATTATACACACATTCTACAACCATACTTCCAGCCATTGAAGGGAGGGAAGCAAGGAGAAGAAGAAGAAGACCAAGGGTTTCCATGGCCTCCTCCATCAACCTCTTGCTATCTACTACTTCTATGGACGGCTAGATCATTGATCTAGGGTTTCAATGAAGCCCTAGATGAGTAATAGGGTTTTATTTATGCTTTTGTTTTAGTCTATTATGTATGGATGACAGTCACATGTTGAGAGGATTTTTATTAATAAATCGTACTTACATTGATTAAATCATTGCTTTCGGAATTTATTCTTGTCTTAGATCTATTTTGACTGTGATGTGCTCAACGATCTATTCTTGCTGTGCTTGTTTAGATTGTTTACATGTGATGGTGCTTTATTGATTCGTGCTATCAAGTATCCGAATAGTCCATGCCTAGGTTAGACGGATTAGATCACAACCCTAGTTTAGTGTGAGATAATTCGTGCTATCTGCAGATGGATTATGTTGGTGCTTGAACCATGATTATCTTCTTGTCGGAGGAATTGGGCTTGTAGCTACAATTCCCCATATTCATCCAATGTAATAAGCTAAAGTAATTTCATAGATATTCCTATTATGAAACTAGTGGTGAATTTGCAATCCTAGGTTCCCTTAAACATTTATTAAAACAATTTTAATTGCTTTCATAGTTTAGATTTATTTTTATTGTTATTAGTTTAATTAAATCCAAATCAAACTCCGTTTTTCCTAATTAATTAGACTTAGGTTTTAAAATTAAGTAGTTGTAGTAATCAATCTCTGTGGGTTCGACCTTTACTTCCACACTGCAAATCCTTTGAAAAGTAAAGAATACTTTTATATCTTGATTCTGACAACATCACTAATACTGATACATGACAATCCCATTGTGGCCTAACTACTCTAAATAAAATGAACGGATCTCAAACTGCTTCATGACCACCACGTTGTCTAACGTTACGGCATGTTACTTCATACTATTAATGCTATCTCATTATCATGTCTCTTTATCTCTTCACTCATTAATGTCGCATATAGAAAGCATGAATCAACATTTAAACAGCTAAACAGTTCATAACATAAAACAACAATGAATGGCACACTAGAAGGCCACTAGGAAATGATATACATTTGATTAACCAAGATGTCTACTATCAACAAATTAAATTAAGCCATTGTGTCTCAATCAATTAGGGTTGGTTATATGATAAGTCATGTATTATATATGACCTACTAGAAATGTATCAATTAATTTCACACATGGTTCCCATAAGTGATGTGACCATAATAAATAACTACGTAAAAATACTGCTTATCACAAAGTTTTCGTTGTAGCCTCTGATTGTGTTAATAAGATATGTTCTGTGAATATCATCCTCCCTATTGTTGTGTTTGTTGGTTTGAGTAGATGACAATGCGGTTATTCACCAGTCACGGGCCTACGGGACCAAAAAGGAATTTATATTCTCTATTTTTGCTTCTCCGGGGCGTGACATATCATGGATCACCTGGCTATCTTAGAACTACTTGGTCCAGCTTACCATCTTTAAGAACATATTAACAGTTTACTGGCTTTTAAGAACATATCATCACCAAGTGTCCGCCCTCGCAAGATTCCCATAACTTATCAAACCTATCTCAGTTCCATAATAATATTGATACATGACAATCCCATTGTGGCCTAACTACTCTGAATAAAATGAACATATATCAAACTGCTTCATGACCATCACGTTGTCTAATGTCATGGCATGTTACTTCGTACTCTCATTATCGTGCCTCATTATCTCTTCACTCATCAATGTCTCATATAGAAAGCATGAATCAACATTTAAACAACTAAATAGTTCATATCTTAAAACAGCAACGAATAACAGTATTTTGCAAGTTCCAATCAATTGAGAAAAAAATAGTTTCAATCGATTGAAGTCATTTTCAATCAATTGGGTAAATAGTAATGTTAATCGATTGAAATCTTTTTTAATTGATTGAGATAATTTTAATCAATTGAGAAGGTCATCTTTTCTATAAACTGGACAGTGACGCCCAGAATTTCTGGGATGCATTTGGGTCATTTCCTTCACATTCAAACTAATAAAAACCCTATACCTAAGCTACTGAGAGATTTTAGAACTCACAAAAGTGATCAAGGGGGTGTTTGGTGTGAGATTTGGAAGCTTGACTCCAATGGAGTCTCCTCTCTCTCTCTCTCTCTCTCTCTCTCTCTCTCTCTCTCTCTCTCTCTCTTCTTCTTCTTCTTCTTCTTCTTCTTCTTCTTCTTCTTCTTCTCTTCTCCGTCTCCTTCTCTTCTCTATTTGGTTAGTCAAAGCAGTCATATTCATAGTCTGTGTCCATAATTGTCTCTAGTGATTAAGATTTATCACTCCATCTAATGGTAGTTAATCATGCTACAGTGTATACATAATGAGATATCCAATCTCATTATCCACTGCGACAAGTTCTAAGTATCAAAGAATAGTAATTCGTATCTCACTTGTATGTACCTCATACATACATGAATTACCTACTATGATACTTAAGGATCATAAACAATCATCTCATAACACATACATAAAGAAATGTAAACTGATATTCATATATAAAACACCAATGGCTTATGCATACAGTAATGGTTTGAGGGCACAATCCCAATACAAAAGGAATGAAACAATTTGGGGGAATGGATCGAAGCCTATGAAAGAAACTCAGACAAGAAGGAAAACTCAGAGTAGAATCAGTGAAAATAACTAGATTTAGACCAAAGCTAAGAGGATTGTCACATGTGATGCATTTAGGCTTAATTTCTGGGAAATGCATATGAAGCCACATTTGTAAGATTCATAGAGATCCACCCATTGTTTTGAAATTGGTTTTAAACATTCTTTGGCAACTTCTATAAATCTGAGTAAGAAGCAAACAGACCTAATGTTTTGACATGGCCATTAACCAGAGCTTGTGCCAAAGGAATATCACTCTTTGTTACTTTGTAAGAGGGTGGACAAGTAATATACCGACTTACTTAAAAAGACATGAAAGCTAAATATTCTTGGTCAGATACAAGTCCCTCATTTTTCTTAAATGTCTGGATAAAGACCAAATAACCAAGAACATCTTCAAGGTCCATGAAATCAACAAAGATCCTATAGTTCCAAAAAGGCACAAGGACACTGATGGGTTCCCTATCAGGTCTCGCAGCAACTAATGCGGCCAAGTCTAAGAGATTATCGTTCATCATTCCATAATGGAAATGGAATGAATTTGTGGAGGTGGACCAGAAAGCGAGGGCTGTTGTGATAACTGAAAGATTGATAGGGAAAGGGGAAGTGGAGAGTTGAAAGAACTGATAATTATGCATTTTTTTTCCTAGGTTTCCATTTTCTAAGGAGTGACTCTATCTACTCACTGAGACCATTTTAATAAAGGTTTGGAAGGCCAAAATCGAGTATTGGTGTTCCATCGGTTCATTGGGGGGCTATCTAGCTCGAAAAGGAAAAGGTCTTTGCAAGGGAAGAATTCCTTAATCTTTTCTAAAGCAAAAAAACTAAGTCTTTTAAGGGACTAGAATGAGGGATGTGTAAGAAGGGAATGAATCCATTACCTATAGTCTTACAATGCCAAAGGCTGTGTTCTGAAAATGGTTGAAGATTTCATGAGCTTGAGAAATAGGGGTTGAGTCAGCTTGATCACCTTCGTTACTGCGAGACGAGGTAAAGGACGCCTTCTTAGTGGCTATGTCTGTTCACCAATTTGTAGAAGATAATGGTTGAAGATTTCATGAGCCTGAGAAATAGGGGTTGTGTCAGCATGATTACCTTCGTTAATGCGAGAAGAAGTAGAAGACATCTTCTTAGTGGCCATGGTTGTTTACCAATTCATAGAAGAGGCAAGGGATTTGGATATTCTCTCTTTGCTTTGATTTAGGAGGCTTGAAATAGGGTTCGTAGGGAAAGAGAGTCCTTATAAAGGAAGAGATGGAAGAGAAGTAAAATTCCTATTAATTCTGGAATTGATGAAGAGTAATTGAAATTTGAAAACTCATCAAATCAGAAAGCATGTCTGCTAACAAAGGAATTTCACGTCAGGGAAAAGGAAATGGCAGTTAAGAGTCAAAGGAATTTTTGACTTCCAATTTTGAGCTAATCTATGTGAATGTCAAATCCAAGAAATAACATTACAATGTACAATTTTGAGCTTCGTTTGGCAGCATCCCTTAAGTGAGTAATCTGATTTATCACTTGAAAGGGATGTTGGGGGGCATTGTTTGCACCTTAAAATAAACAAGGTTAGCCATTATTATGGAATTGACGCAGGTGGATAGTTCATTTAATTTTTAAGCCGATGAGTGGAATAGTTTCCTTTTGGTAGTTACTTTGATAATGAAGTGGCAAGACTCTATTTCAAAATGATTACTGAAGTGACACGTGGATGGAAGCAATTGTGATGGTACATAACTGCTATTAACGGTTAATAGAAATTGGAAGCTCTAAAGGGAACGAGCAAGAAAGTGAGGAGATCCTTCGACCAAATTAATATCATAGCTTTACCATTATGCACATTTCTTCGTTGTACTTTTGATTTACTATTTTTAGGAGTAGATATTTACTGTAAATACAAAAAGCATGTGTTCCCCTTTTGTTAATCAACTTAGAGGTGCGATTACCACTCTGAATTGTTGTCGCGCCCCGGAACAGCAACAATAGAGAACATAAAATTCCTTTTTGGTTCTATAGGCCATGACTGGTGAAGTCACTTAATTGTCCACACTACATTGTTCAAGACTGCAATATAAAATAATGCAATGTCTTAAGGAAACTCATGCTAATTACAAAGTATAGTGATAAAGTCAGATAAGCAGGATTAAAAACTATAAGCAATTCTAATCTTCAGCTGGCGTAAATGTAGTCATCAGCATACTAGTCTTTCCCAGCATACGCGTCCTCAATGGGCTACCCTCTGTATAATCGCTCTCCAGTTAGAAGCCTTCGTTGTAGGGGTCATTACCTGCATTATCATAAACAAGGTAGGCTGGGTGGGGAATGTCCAGGCATAAAATACTGTTAGCTACTGAGAGCTGAGTGATTAGAAAATAATCGAGTATCATATATATGAAGTAATTACTAGTTTATGAAAAGATATTGGTTATAATTCTACTAGTTGTATCTTCGCTTATTCAATCTTTGCAGTACTGATTATTCATGTCTTATTATACGAGAACTGACTACCCTACTGATTGATGAATAGACTCCATAGTATTATTCCTGGCTACACCAATGATCTGTACACCACTCTTAAGAACATATTCACAGTCCACCACATGTCATGGACACCAAGTCAATCCGTCTCCCACTTTTAAGAACATATGCGCAGTCCACCGAATGTTAGGGACATAATGCTTCGAGCAAAGACATATCATTTCTATTACCATGACTTATCGATGTCTACCATTGATCCCGGTCCACCCTTCTTAAGGACATATGAACAGTCCATCACTCTTAAAGACATATGATTCGATCACTAGTCTATCTTAGGGCTAATTGGTCCGGTCCACTGCTTTTAAGGATATATGGATAGTCCACCGCCTTTAAGGACATATGATTGACCAATGCCCGTCCACGCAAGTATCCCCAAACCTAGCAAACCTACTTAATGTTTATACTAATATCGACATATGACATTCCCATGTGGCCTGTCTACTCTAAATGAAATGAACAAATATCAAATTATTTCATGACTGACACACTGTCTAACGTCTTAGAGCATTAGTCAGTTATTCTAAATGTTGCTATATTACCGCGTCGCATGATCTTTTTGTTATAACAGTGTTACGTATGGAAGGCATGAAAAAATATTTAAACAATTGGACTGTTCATATAATAGATAACATAAAATATTGTTAATCTATAACTTCCAATCGATACAAAGGTCCAATCGATTAGGGTAAAAGCAATGTCAATCAATTGCATAACTTGGCAATCGATTGGGTAAGAACAGATGCCAATCGATTAGGGAAAGTTCCAATCGATTGTGTCACACCCGTTCCAAAATTTCATAGTTTTATCATACATAATTGGAAAGTTGTGAGTATATCAATGTTATTTGATAATGATGATGAGGTTGACTGTGAGTCAACGGTAAGGTGTCAATGAGGACACAGGAACATGGCAGTTCACATTTCATGAGCATGAGTAAATGGCATTTATATGATTTAAATGTTATTTGACTTTATCTGGTATTTGGGTGAATAGTAATTTTACCTGTGTTTGGTAAATTGTTGTAATCTTTGATATTGTTATATCATTTTGAGAACTGTGGTGAGAACGTGAGTGTTACGCGATTAAAAAGGTAGGTTGTTTAGAGATTCCACATAACTTAGTTTTCGGACGTTATTTTGGACCCAAACGAAACTTAGTTGGAAACTTTTGAAATTTATAGTTTTGACTCGTAAAGGCATAAAATGGACGTGTGCGAAGTTTCATGGGTTAATGAGAAGTTTTGAGAAACTTACGGGGAGGTAAACTTAATTTCTAGAATGTGTGTCTATATATAGGTGAGGATGAGAATTCATTCTCATCCAAAACCCACAAATATCTAGAGAGAGAGGAGAGAGAAGGAGATTTGTTTTCTTCGGGCTTTGCGACGCCGATCGACGACCGTTCGTCTGTCAGATTTTCTCCAGATTTTAGATTTGAACTCGTGGAGGTAAGACCTACGTTTTGATACTACTTAGGCCATGTTTGGCTAATTTTTGTAAAAATATTAATTCTAGACTTTTGGGAAAAATCAGGTAAAACTCGTAGGAATCGCGTATAATTCGAAATCCAGCGATTATTTAGCCTCCTAGTCAATCCTTCAAAGTTTGAAGAGATTCGCACGAGGTATGAATTCTAGATCTATGAAATATATGGATTTCATGTTTTGGACATCACTTTTGATATTCTTGGATCCGGGCGAAATTCATGTGTTAGTTAGGCCCGTTAATTATGCACGTGAAATTATGATAAAAGCACGTATAACTGTTTATGTGAGCATGTTATGTGTCTACTTGGGTCAAAGGGGAGTTTGGTGCAAATTCATTCGGAGTAAGCTCCTCGAACCTTGAGGATTGTGATCTTGTTAGAATTGGAATTTGTGGTTGTGTCTGGATTGGAGGTGGGCCCAACCAGTACACGGTACCTGGTATGGAGGAAGGCCCAACCAGTGTACGAGATGCGTGGGAGAGGTGGGCCTCCTACGGCATCGACCGGATGAATGCGTACCACTCACCCCAGAGACTATTTCTATGTGTTTTAGATGCTTAAACCATGAACTGTCATATAAGCATACATTTAGAATTGTACGCTCAGCATATAGCTGAGCAGTGGAGATGTACTCCATTGCAGGTAAGAAGAAAGACAAGAAGAAGCGCGATGAGTGAGGCCGATGAACGCTGGGGAAATCCTTTGTAAATATTTTTGTTTTTAATCCTAAAACTATTACAAGGATTAGAGATATTATAGTATGTTGTAATAGAAACATGGGTTAGTTTCACCGTATGGAAATTTTGTATTTGAACGCCTGTGGTTATGTTTTAAATGTTGTTTTTGGCGTTGGTTGTGATTGTTGTGGATATCGAGAAGCATAAGTTGTTAGTATTGCAACACAGGGCTGCCCAGCAGGGGAGCAGTCGACTGGACCCAGGGTCAGTCGACTGGTTCTCGTGGGTTTGAGACACTGAAAGTGAATAGTAAGAAAAGCAGTCGACTGGACACTGTAGATTTTTGGCCACTGCTTCTAAAAATGGAAAAGCAGTCGACTGGGTCCCCAGATCAGTCGACTGGACCCCTTGTAATATGTTGCAATTTGTGGTTCTGCTTAGTGCCGTCGACTGGAGACCTTGGTCAGTCGCATGTGCAGTCGACTGGGTTCTCTGATCAGTCGACTGGACCTTTGTTAAGTATTTTAGGTTGTGGGTTCTGCTAGGTGCAGTCGACTGGACCCTAGGTACAGTCGACTGAACCTCTGTTTTCAAAAATGATTCTTTTGAACGTGTTTTCAATTGGCCAAATCTTTTTATAACTCTGATTTCAACGGACTTTCAACATAAAGGGAAATGTTTCCTAAAGTTTTAAATACCCGGGTTGTTTTAAAAGTTTCTTTCCGCTGCGTATAATTATATTGGTGTTTGGATGAGCCTTGGTGGCGTGCCACGTGTCCTATTTCCACGCGTAGTGGGATGGGTCGTGACATTTATTGGTGTCAGAGCTATAGGTAACAAAACTTTGGGAACGTTCGACGACGAGTGGAGTGTTGAGTGAATTGTCACATGTTCTAGAATACATCCACATATTGTAGAGATGTTTGATGCATATGGTATGTTGTTATACATACATGATTATGTTATTGTCATACATGCATAGTATTTATGCATTTGTGAATCGGTGGACTCGTACGGAAGTAGAGCAGTGTGATGAGATGAGGCTTACTGTGCATTATCTTAGATCTTGTGAAGGGAGAAATAGTATATTGGTGGTGAGGAACCATTGGATTTCTAAATGAAAACTGAAATGATTATGATCGAATCGTTTGATGTATTCAATGATAGTGACGAGTGTCCATTGGGGGATTTAACCGAGAACAAAGTCAAGTAGCGAACGTCAGAAGAGATTTCTGTATAGTTCACCTAGAGAATGAAAGTGATGGTTCGTAACCAAGTTGTGGGATTGATATTAATTGATAAAAGTTCTGGTTCTGATATGGGTTAGACGTCATGACGTGAG
Organism: Hydrangea macrophylla; assembly: GCA_033977485.1. NCBI lineage: Eukaryota > Viridiplantae > Streptophyta > Magnoliopsida > Cornales > Hydrangeaceae > Hydrangea > Hydrangea macrophylla. The sequence goes on along the minus strand of CM066986.1, from coordinate 68,305,848 downwards.
GGAATAAAAATGAACAGTTGGGTTTTGTCATATGGGTTTTGTGATGGAAAGATAGTCCAGCAATATGTATTGCTAGCGTATGGGGTCGGTGAGGAATCTCTCACTTTATCTTACGGTGGTAACCTACGGC